>JALGBA010004090.1:4230000-5535123 GCA_023970755.1 Azemiops feae | reverse complement strand
TTTGTTGTTCCACCTCCCCCCCCACACACACACAAACACACTCACATACACTCCACACTTTTACTTTCTTTGGGGAAACTAGTAATTAGTTGGGTGATGTTGAGGCATTACCGCTAATTAAATCCTGCCACACTGACATGGACCTTTAAGTACACAGAATGGGAAAATGACCCAAAATGCAAGGCATCCATCTGTCAATGTGTTACTGATGAGTGGAGATTTTAAGAGTTATTCATTAAAGATGTTAGACTGTCAATCCCAGAAACACAAGCCAAGCTTCTTCCTTTACATGTAAAAGACTTGTAAAGTAGGCCGGCTTTTTAGGTTCTTCTTCCATCATATTGTTTAAATTAAGAATGGAAGTTCTCCGAAGAACTCGCAACACAAAATGATTGAACTTCCAAGTTTGTATCTTACTTTCAGGAAGCAATCTTATATGGGTTTCCTATGGAGTAAATCTCAATTCAGAGGTTACTTCTGAATAGTTAGGGATTGCATTACTTTGCTTATCTGTCATCACTTCCATTCATCTTTATTTTTATGTGATCCAGTCTATGCATTATACTTCTACATTTCTCACTCATCTTCCAATAATACAAATACTGAACAGTTACATGAAGCAGATTTAATGGGGATTCGGTCATATTATTGTCCATTCATCTCTTTTTAGAAGTTAGGAAATGCTGATATACTATCACCCACATATATTCTTTGCCTACTAAGCAGTTCAAGAATGTGGGATCCATTGTGTTTAACAAATAGTTATCAGATATCTACAATTATTGAATTTATGCAGAAACAATCCTTTACAATTAAGTTCATAGAATCATAAAATTGGAAAACACCATTAAGCCAAGCCCGATCATCTGCTTACAGGAATCCAATTTAAAACTTCTCCAGAAGACAGATGGCCAACCTTTATTTAAATACGTCCATTGAAGGAGAACCACAACGTCTCCAGATAATTGGTTTCACTATTCTTCTGTCAGGAATTGTTCTTCCTGTAACTTAAGATCATTATTCTATTTTCTACACACCAGGACAATAGATAAGAGGTCTTGACCTTTTTATAGAAGAAGATATTTGAAAAGCGCAATCATATCCACCCTCCAGTCTTTTCTCAAGACTAAGAATATTACTTTCCTCAGTCTCTACTCTTAAATCCTCCAACTGTCATTGTTGCTTCACTCTAATGTTTTTGAATATGTTGTTGTTGTTGCTGTTGTTTTTTAAGTTTGACGCCTGGAACTTAACACAGTCCTGAAGGTGGGTACAATTTTGCTTCTGTCTTCTATAATAGAAATTTAATTATTAAAACTACCAAAAGGATATTGTTGTAGAATATCTAGCAAAGAACTGAATCATAAGGCACATCTCCTGATATCCTCTCTGGTTTTGTGAAATCTACCTAAAAAACATGTTATCCAGCCTCTATCGATTAGCTTGGTGATCAGAATTTCATGGGGTATTTTACCAAATATTAAGTCAAGATACATTATGTCCATAGGCAATTCCTATAATCTAAGAAGGAAGCTTCCTGATTTTTTTTAAAAAATTCTACCCTGACTTCTAATAATCTCTGTGTTGTTTTCCAGGTATATATTCCTTTCAGGGAAGACTAAAATAGGAATTATTATAATATATATTATATTCTGCTTTTAAAAAAGTAAGAAGAGATTTCTTCGTGCTATCCTAAAGAGCTCAACATATACATACATCACATGGACCATAAACGCAAAATTATGAAATTATATTTTATCGTGCTTTTTCTAGTTTATAGTTATTGCAATGGCGTTAGTTACAAAAGGCAAGCTTTGGGAATGTGTTTTATGCAAATATATATATATATAAATGGCTAACTAATCATTTCTTAGTATTGTCATGCATGCTCCGATAGATTTGTCTGGTAAATTGTACTTAAGATGGTCCCCAGAACTCAGAAATGAATATGGCTCTCTGTATTTTTTTATAGTAATAGGACATATAGACATTTAGCCATACGCTGCACATGTTCTACTTTTCAATGCCTTTTTTAAATTATTTTTTTGAATAGGCATATTTTCAGAATAGTCAACTTGACATTCTCCAGACTTTTTTTTTACTATAGTCTGGAGCATAGCCAAATAGTCACATGTTCCAGCCTACATATGTTTTCCCATTGATACATCTGTATCTTGTAACCCAAATTCTTAGCCCACTTTATGATACATTCTGTAACTTGTTCTTCCTCTGTCTCGTATTTCAACAAAAAATTATAATTTCAGCAATTGCATATTCATCTTTGGTACACAATTGTACTTCAAATTCTGTCTTACTTTGCTGTAAACCATAAGTCTTTTCATCCATTTTGAATCTTTCGGTTAATTGTAAATGGGAAAACCATTGACACAATTATATCTTTCTGTCATTAGTTGCTCTCTTAATTTATTTTTATATTCTCCTTAATTATTTTCCAATAATTCCTAATACATGAACCATTTGTCTTTGCCTGCTGTTTCTCTTCTATGGAATGCTTCTTAAGATTCAAAGAGGCAGTTTCAGGCATTGCCTGCATTTATATCTATTCCATATCCCTCAATACGACATAAAATGATTTTTAAATTCCACATTAATTTTATCGTACCATAAGTATCCAGGCCATCCATGCCTCGGGTTGTGAAACTTCTAACTCTAAAAGTCTCTTTTTTTCCCCCTCAGGAATAGCCACTCTTTCTTTCTTTTCTTTTTTTTTTTACAAATATTTTTATTTTTTTAAGACAACAAAACATGACACACATACACACACAGTGTATACTCCTTTTTTTTTTAAACAGCAATTTCGTAACGGTAATCTTCTATTATTTACATTTCCCCCCCTTATTCTTCTTTAAATATATTTGTCTTTGTTGTCCCATTGTTTCTTGTTTCCATTTTTCTTCCTTCATACTATACTTCATACTAAAAATAATACTTATTATTACTATACATTATTATACACATATTTTCCATTTTTTGATCTTTCCACATTTATTCTCATTTATTATTTCTAATCCCCAACCAATCATACCACTTATTTCATATTAGATAGTACTCTGTGTCTTCCTTTTCTTTTATCTCTTTTGTTAATTTGTCCATCTCTGCACAGTCCAGGACTTTTCTTATCACTTCTTCCTCTGATGGTATATTCTCATTTTTCCAGAACTGTGCATAGACTATTCTTGCTGCCGTTGTTATATGTAGGATTAAGTACCGTGTTTCTTTACTATATTTTCTGTTTAAAATACCCAGCAGAAAGATCTCTGGTTTCCAGTCTACGGGTTGATCTATTATTTCTTCCATCCATCTTCTTATTTTAGTCCAGCCACTCTTTCATTCAGACCAAACAACAACAAGCTACCAAATACAATTTCAAATCTGGTAAACCCCGTCCTTTTTCCTTTGGATCTTGCAACACACTTGTGCACTGGCTTTCCATGGAAACTTTGTTAGGCTCAACAAAGGCTGGGTGAGCTGACACGTGCTTTGTGAGCCCTACAGGAACAGCCTTGCCTGCTGGTGGTGACAGGCCTCTACATGTGTTGCCCTGAAATCTGGCTGAATAATAGCTCTGCATCTGCCAGGCACGTCCTGACCCATGCCAAAAGCCAGACTCAGGGCTCTGCATGTGACAGTCTGGAGAGGGGGGAAAAAAGCAAGTGGCATCCAGCATCACCATCCAGGGGAATAATATGCTTGTTTGTGATAAAGCAACAGGTGGCACTTGTAGTAGGAATCCCACTATAACGTTATAGCTGAGATTTAACACGGGAGGGAGAAACGCGTGTCCTCTTCTGACCCTGTCAGTATACTGAAATTGTGCCTTCAACATCCGTTCCGCCCCAGGTCTCTTCTCCAGTTGAAGAAGTGATCAAATGGGAGGGCTTGGAGATTGGCACTGCGCACCCCGTTAAGAGTTCCTGTGCTGGATGCACAGCCATTTTGTGCTTTCTTATTTTAGTTGATGTGTTTCTGCATTTCACGATGTTCTTCGTGTATTTTTTAAAAAACACTGTACCCTGCCTGAGAAGGCTTAGCTTATAAGTATTTAAAATCAGCAATAGGGTGTGCACGTATACACACACAAGCATGCATGCACACATGCACACACACACACACAGAAGGTGTGATGTCCAAAAGGAATCTATCTTCAAGCCTTCTTCCCAACAACCCCTGCAAAGACCTGACTCAGTACGTTGCCACCAATCTCTGTAAATCCAAAGAAACTCTCTCTGCTATCCATTTACCATCCATTTTCTTCAGTAGATGGGGAAAAGTAATTCCTAGAATGAAGACCATTAGTTAATTCAGCATTTCAATCTTCTCTTTACTATATCTGCCAAGGAGAGGAACTTAGAAAAAAGAAGTTGTCAAGAAAAAAAGAAGAAGAAATCAACAAATATTTCCTCAAGAGACTGATTTATGTCCTATTAATCTGGGGACTATATATTCTCCCAACTCCAGAATTTCACACAGTTCAGATCACTGTCTGTAAAATAAAACAGGCCCTATAGTACCGCAAATAGCTTCACTGATCCTAGCTTGTGGTCCAAATTCACTAATTGCAGTCCTGTTGTTGGATTAGGAACTTTCTCCTTATTTTGGCATGAGCCAAACTTGGAGAAGAAACACAACCTCCCAGGGAGGCTGCTCTTTCCTCTTATTTAAAGACCTCCACAGGCTGCTCAACATGTGATTTTTTTTCTCAGAGTTTGGCTTCCCCCATGTTCTGCCTGGATGGACAAGCCAATTTACTTTCCTCTAAGACTGATTTAGAGTTGCCGGCAGCTGTCCGTAGCCATCTCTGCATATCTACACTATGAAGGGATTGGTGAGTAAGCAGAGGTTGCAGAGGGCAGCAGATGGGCCAACGCAAACACTTCCCAACTGCATGTTGTGTGGAGGTGTGCGCCCCGCATGTTGGTTGATTGATATGACTTCCTGTTCTGTGCTTTGCTGTTTGAGGGCCTCCTAGCCAGAACATTACATTTGCAGAAGTATAAATGGAATTTTAATATCTGTTTAACAATAAGGGAAATAGAGAACCAAAATCCAGAAACTCATTACAGTTTCCTTCCATCCTATTTTTCAAAAGCATCTCTGAGTAAGGATGTTAGTATTTCCTGGTATACAGGTAGTCCTCGACTTATGAGCCCAAAATTTATGTTGCTAAGTGAGACACTTGTTAAGTGACTCACTACAATGGTTAGTAACATGGTTGTTAAGTGAATCTGGCTTCCTCATTGGTTTTGTTTGTAAGAAGTTCGCAAAAGGAGATCACGTGACCCCCAGGGCATTGCAACCGTCATAAGCATGAACCAGTTGCTAAGCATCTGAATTTTGATCACGTGATCATGGAGATGCTGCAATGGTCGTAAGGGTGGGAAGCCGTCCTGAATCACTTTTTTCAGTGCTGTCGTAACTTTGAACGGTCACTAAACAAACTGTTGTAAGTCGAGGACTGCCTGTATACACTACCTGAAAATCATATTTCTGCAGTGCCAGGCACCAGTGGATTCCCCTCTCCCCCTTGTATTCCTCTCCATTGCAGTCTTGAACAAAATAATCACCATTACAAACCACAGGAGGTGAATAATTAAACTCTCCAAATGGCATGTGGCAAAAAATAATATGCTTAGACCAACATTTTATACCTAAAATAGGTAATTCAAGATAGAAAAGCAATTGTTATAACAAGGAAACCACAGTGATGACAACAGAATACTGTATATAACAGAAAAGCCTGGGAGTTTGCATCTTTTAGTCACCAACCACACAAGGCAAATTCACAAAAGAAGGAAAATGCTACTATCACCAAACAATATTCAAACCAGGCTTTCTAATTAGACACTAGCCTTCTACCTGGTCATTGTCTGAGAGATTTTTTAAATATATATATATATTTATATAAGTCAGAAAGCAAATCTGACGCCGTTATAACTAATCAGTTAGATGGAGGGTGGGGGCGAATGGCAGCATTGTGAGCCTCCAAAGCTTGCTGAAATTCAACTTCAAGTAGCCCAGTCAGCATGGACAAAGACAGGGGTCTCCAAATTTGGCAGCTTTTAACACTTTTGGACTTCAACTTCCAGAATTCCTCAGCCAGCCATGCTGACTGGGAAATTCTGGGAGTTGCAGTCCACCAAGTTTTATAGTTGGCCAAAGATATACTAGAAATATTAGGAGCTGAGGTTCAGTCACATATGACACCCAGGCTCGCTGTTTGTGAGATGGGCAGCCCTATAAATATGATATATAAACTAAGAGACAAATAAATAAGAAGGGAGGTATAGAATCTCCATTCTGACTGAGACAGAAAATATGCTTCGGCCTTCAATTTTCAATCTAATTCATCCAGCTTAGTTTTAACCAAATCATAGGATTACTTCAATGTTTCCTAATCTAAACCTGAAATAGAGACAGTGGTGATCCATCTCTCTCTTTTGAGAGATGATCTGACCGCTTTCTCCATACTTGCCTTTTCTCCTTTCTGTACAGGTAGTCCTCTACTTAACGACCACAATTGAACCCAAAATTTATGTTGTTAAGCGAGGCAGTCATTAAGTTATTTTGCCCCATTTTATAACTTTTCTTGCCACAGCTGTTAAGTGAATCACTGCAAATGCTAAGTTAGTAACGTGGTTATTAAGTGAATCTGGCTTCCCCATTGACTTTGCTTGTCAGAAGTTCGCAAAAGGTGACACAGCAACTGTCATAAATACGAGTCAGTTGCCAAGCATCTGAATTTTGATCATGTGACTTTGGGGATGCTACAACAGTCGTAAGTGTCACTTTTTTCAGTACCATCGTAACTTTGAACAGTCACTAAATGAACTGTTGTAAGTCGAGGACTACCTGTATTTCATTCTGCATCGGCTGCCCACAATCAAATCTGATAACTTCAATCTGCCTTTGGCAAGTAGATATCAGCCCAGAAGTTTACATCCCTGTTTCCCAACTTTAGTAATTTTGAGATATGTGGACTTCTGGGAATTGAAGTCCACACGTCTCAAAATTGCTGAAGTTGAGAAACACCGGTTTACATATATGGACTTGTAACTCATTTTAAAAGGTTTTTAAACTTTTCATAAGGGACCATTCTTCAGTTACATTAAACCACTGAGCTGGGATATGATAGATTAGTTTTTAAACAGGGTTTCTCGAAATAAGAAGAGTCCCAATTCCTCACCCCTCACCCCATTCTCCACAGTCCTGCTTGCTGACTGATTCTAGGCAAGTTACAGAAAAACATAACAAGACCACCCAGTTTTAAGACTAGAAATCTATCTTCAATGAACTGTCTGGCTTGAAAATGATTTTCAGCCATAAAAGTTGGCCTAGAAGCCTTGGGTTAGCCATCAAATTGCTTAAAAGTTCCAGCTGTCAGATTTAGCCAGGATACCAGGAAGCAGATACTGTTCCAGATGTGAGGTCCTGACATATTGTAATTTTGGACTATTCACAAGAGTAGCATAAATGTGCTCCGCAGTATTTTGCTAGAGAAATTAAAAATGAGAATAGGCAGAAGTACATTTGGCTTTATGGGGGGGGGGGGGAAATGTAGCCATATACTGTTTTGCTAGCCCAGCACGAGGGGAAAGTGTAGGGCTGCCATGTAGGGAAAGAGGGTTAGAGTGAAAACCAGAAAAGGGGTTAAAAAAAAGGTGGGGGAAACTGACCAGAAAAAAATCTGCAGCCACCTTAAAAAATTGAAGACAGTTTGGGGAAATCACTCTTAGCTCCAGGCTAGGGTAGATAAAGCAATTATTTCTTCCACAAGTTCCGTGTTGTTAGATAACAATAAAAGTTAACTTTTCTGCTAATTTAGACACACCACAGCAAAATGAGGATCTCATCATCCACTGAATAATAAGAAACCTCAGTATGGAATTATTTCTAGCCTGGGCGAAAACGCTAGGCAGAAGAGCCCTCAACACAGTGAGGAAGCTATGTTGTTGTCTTCCATTTTTGAAGTGGGAAATATAAAATCATGTTCCGGCTGTTTATTTGCCATACTACTTCAAGAATCTTAGAAAAGCGTAACACTATGGTATCTTTGTGCTGAGCGGAGGTTAAAGCTAAATTTCACAGCACACTAGTCGGCTGCGAATTTGACACATTGTACAACTTTAACAAACAGGGAAGGAATCCTGGAGTAATATTTATGCCTTGCTTGTGACATCAACTGGTTATTTTATTTTTTTTGGGGGGGGGGGGGAAGAGGACATTATATTTTCTCCCATCTCAGCATAAATATCCTTGGAAGCAGAAGTAGATGCAAAAAGATGCACCATTCATACTGATGAGGTGTCCATTTCAGAAAATTCATGGGGGAGCAATTTATTTTTTTTAAAAAATGCTGCAATTGCAGATCCACAAATCATTTATAAAACTGAGCCAGAGCCTCCTGGAATGTTGTTACCAGAGGTGGAAGTTAACCTCTAATTAAGAGCAGATTCACATGAGTAAGTCTGCCAGCTTCATTTCTGTGTTTACACAAATGTGGGGGGTGTGATATAATAGTCCAATTCATCAGTAATTCCTTTCACATCTGTCCCACTACAGGCTCATGCAAATTCCACACACACACACACACACACACACACACACAAATAGCTCAAAGGTGTCCTCATTGCCCAAACATTTTTTAAAAACCTCCACATTCTATTTTAACAAAAGAATTTTAATTTAGTTAGCCTGTGGTTGCACCTAAAGTAGAATATTTAGAGTAATAAATATGAAAGCTGCCAAGGTGCTTTCAACCCTCTGACTCAATCCATAGGCAGCCTGATCCATAATGTCTCAGCAGTTGGATGTAGCACAATCAAAGTTTTTGAAAGAGCTAGCCTCTTTCTATTAATCCATGTTTGAACAATAACATGTCAACATTTAAAAGCTTAGGGAGAAAATAAACAAACAAAAAAATCAGTACCTTTTTTGCAAAAGGGACCTCAATCAAAAAAGAAAAATTTTCCCAATCTGTAACAAAAAAAAGGAGGAGGCTGCATTATTTTCTCAAGTGCAGTTAGTCCTCAACTTACGGCCACAACTGAGCCCAAAATTTCTGTTGCTAAGCAAGACAGTTGTTAAGTGAGTTTTGCCCCCATTTTACGACCTTTCTTGCCATAGTTGTTAAGTGAATCATTGCAGTTATTAACTTAGTAACATGATTGTTAAGTGAATCTGGCTTTCCTGTTAATTTTGTATGTCAAGAGAGTTGCAAAGGGTGAACACATGACCCTGGGACACTGTAACCGTGATAAATACATGCCAGTTGCTAAGTGTCCAAATTTTGATCACGTGACCATAGAGATTGCTGCAACGGTCTGAAGTGTGAAAAAGTGTGAAAAGTGTAAGTCCCTTTTTTCAGTGCCATAGTAACTTTGAATGGTCACTAAATGAATGGTTATAACTTGAGGACTCCCTGCAAGGCACAGGGAGTGAACTGATGAACTGAGAACTGAAGAAGCTTCTTGGATGAGAAGTGAAACCTCAAGAAAGTTCAATTGTCTTGTGAAAAGCACCTTTGAGACCACTATAACCTGGACGATTCAGAATCTCCATTGACATTTGGATACCTGTAAGGCACTCCCAAAGCAACACCTTTCTTACATCCCATTCTATTTGGTACTGATTTGAAATCATTTTCATGCCTGTTAGCTCCAAAATGCTGAGAACACGCAAGAGCACCACGAACTAAGGAGTGTTCTTCCTCCTCGACCAAAAGAAGAGTGAATAGAACCATCGCCCAATCAGTGTTCTGCCCCAACCATCACAGAAAATGAAACCCAACAGTTCTCCTAATCCCTCTTCCACACATTCTTAATTTCAATCCCGTGCATTTGTCTAATCCTTTGCAACCATGTGAGTGGCTGCTATGAGCAAAAGCTCTTCCAGCTGAGAAGCAGCTTTTTTCCCCCTGCAATTAAATCCTCTTTCAAGGCATGAAGGTGAAAGGGTAGCAAGTTGGCACTTTTGCAGTTGAGTCCTTTTTTTCAATACTGCTAACCACGATTGTATGAGTAGGAGGATGCTACATTTGAAATAAGGCCTGGAGACAGGTATCAGAAACAGGATGCTGAAACTCCAAGCCAGGAACTAAGGTGAATTCTGGGAGTTGAAGTTCCACAGGTCATGAAATTGCCATAGTTGCCCACCCCTGGCCTAGTGGGTAAAATGAATCACCTGCAAATTCTGCTATACTGCAGAGGCTGAGCAGTTTTTCCTTCATCTCAGATAAATAAATGAAAACCTAGGGGGAAAACCACTCAGCTCTCAAATACCAACCAAGATGGAAAAATTAGGGCTTGATGCTGATTCTGAAAGGACACAAAGAGGCTATGTGGAAGTGTTCTAGTTGACAGGAAAGCATTCAGCCAATATCCTCCTTAATTTCACTCAACAAATCTTTTTCACAACGCAGTTCACTGTCTCTGTGATTTGACAATATTTAACCAGAGCTATGTTCTTTCTTTTTATTTTCCCAGCCTCTTAGGAGCAGCCCAGATCATAAGAACTGATCAGCTGAAATTGTTTTTGCCTCCCATAATGCCACGTCAGAAGAAAATATGTATACTTAAAATATTACTTTTGATTTTCCTGTATGTATTTCATAAGAATTCTTGGCCAAAATAGCTGGCTGGAAATCTGACCTTGACAATACACTCACAACATCAGCCTGATTCTGTTTGTCATCTTTTCTTCTACTATTTTTCTCCATCACTTTCTCTTCACAAATAATTATTGGCAGCACAAACAATATGTATAATTTTTGGGGGAAAGATGCAGTACTCTGTGAATTGCAAGACAGAGAATACAATCACATTTTGGCAATTCCTGTTCTTGAGTGAACAATGTTGTGAATTCAGGTCTATTCACTTTGCTGAACATTGTTCTTACAATAGTTTATATCCTGTCTGTCTCTTAAGTCATATCTGTTTTTTTTAAACCAAGTTTTTTTCCAAGACTTCAAAAAAGGGAAAATAGCCAAATATTATATAAAGCAGCCAATTGGCTCTCACTGTCTCTGCTTCAAACTTATTGAGTGCTGAGTATACTGTATAGCCTCCCACAAGCTTCCCATGTCCTGTGATTTTGTTTAGCAATCTTTCCATCTTTCTTTACAAGAAAGAAACATAATCTGTTTCTAGTGTTCCCTCCCCACGATACATATTTATATACATATTTATATATATGCATGTTTACATATACAGCATTTGCCTGATGGTTCACAAAATGCTCCTCCTGATGGTTGTAGTTACAACTTTTTAAAAACTATTAACAACAGTCTAAAAATTCTACTGTTCACTGTTAACCAAACCCTGTGAAACCTGTAAACTAGCAAATACGCAGGACAGAATGATTAAAAGAATCAGACCTGTCTGCAGGGAGAGGGGTCCAAAAATAAAATATGACCACAAATATATGATCAAAACTCTGCCCCCTTTCACCTATATGAGGCCTCATGATGTGAGATGTGCACAACACAATTGTGTTCTTTGCCACCTGGAACAGCTTCCATGATGCATCAGCATCTGCTCCTGGCTTCAGGCCATAATCCCATTTAGGGCATCCCTCATTTAATCATGGGGAAGACTCATCAACTGTGGATCCTCAACATTTCTATGGTTTCTGGCTGCAGGCTGAAAGAATCCTGGGATTTTAAGATCACCAAGTATGGTTGCACTCATCCTGCCAAAGACCTTCTATGCAGGGCCAGTTCTTCTGCTTCAATACACCACCGGCCTGTTATCATTTCAAATTGGGAACTGTTGTACAATCCATTGGGCAGTGGACTTCCTGCACTGGGCTTGAGCATTATGGACCTTTGCCTATTAACCATCAGTGGCTCACTTAAGTGATATGATTTGTACCTTTGTGGAACTAAGACTGGCTGTTTTGAACTATTAATGGACAATCTTGAACTGTTTGTGAACATTTATGACCCGCTTTGCAATGATTATTCTTGCTGGACTGACTATTAGCAATTTATCATCTTAGAGGGTTGACTTGTGAGGGGAGGAATGGTTTGCTTGAAACTGCTGTTTCTTTTCTTGTAATATTGACCTATCTAATAATAAATGTTATTTAGCATAAGGGAAGATAAACTGCCAATCAAGCTAGTTACTGATGGACTAGGACTTTATAACGGTGTGATGTAGAAGTGCCCACAGAACTGCACAAGTGGGAAAATATCCTCTATTGCTTTCCTGCACATTTAGTAACTGCTCAAGACATCTGTTGGAAAGACTTTTGGTCTTGCGCAGTAGTGCAGCAGCCAAGGGATTTCGGGGCTCCGTGCCCTCCGGCTGAATTTCTTCCTGTTAGGGGACCCTAAATGGGCCAGAAGCCGCCCCAAAGAGGCGGCAAAGAAGTAAGGAAGTCCCGCAGACCACGGAGAGATGGCGGTCAACCCAATCGGTCCAGGAGAAGCCTTCCAGAAACCAACAGGAGAAAGGCTAGCCTAACTTCAGAGTCTAGCCCAAGCTACAAGTATTCAAAGTCAAAAAGCACTATTTTAAGCAGATTGTAAACAGCGCATTTGAATCTGGGTAAGATCATCGATTTTCTCTATCCTACTTATTAACTTTTCTGGAAAAAAAAATTCCCAAGAAGCAAAAACCCTCCGAACATGAAGGAGGGGGATTTTTGCCCCACCCTTTTACTAACGGAAACGGTGAATTAAACCTTTTATGGAGGACTAAAACATACAGAAATGAAATGAATATAAAACCTAAATTTGGATAAATTTGGAATTGTTGAATGGTTAAGATTCTCATTTTAAAGGCAATTTTCTATTTTGATAATTTGAAAAATAAACCGGTTCTGACATCTAGTGGTGGATAAAGACTATGACAGCTATGGCTTTTATACAGGACTTGGCAAAATCTGGAAAAAACTAATCTGTGCTTGTGACCTTCAAAGCTATAACAATAGAGAACAGCTGTGGGGAAAAAAAGAAAACAATTTGGCCTGCAGACAAAGAGAGGATTATAAACTTCAGGAAACTTTTTTGAACCTTTTGGGATTATAAATATCTACTAAACTGTGACTCTAAAGCTACTTGCAGATAAAAGATTCTTGACCACTATGGAAAATCAGAGACTTGCAGAAAGAACTTACCAAGAAAAAATAAATATCTTTCATGAGGAGACATATGAGATGCTTCAATTAATTCAAACAACAATGACTTCAAACCACAAAGAAATCCAAAATAACTTTGAAAACATAAACCAATTCATCTCCAATTTAACTTTACAACAACAAAAAAACCACAAGAAATAACAATAGAGAAGGAGCAGATAAAACAGATAACTGAACACAAATTCGAGGATAGAGACTCAAAGATGGAACTTAACACAACAAAGAAGTATGATTTAACCCAAGTGGGGGAAAAATTACAAGAAATATTGGTTTTGGAAAAGGCAACTTATACTTAAAGACCACAAGAAAAATTTGAGGATAAGAAAGAAGACTGGTCAAAATGGATGGCAGAGCCGTCAGGAACACCACTAGAACTGGAGAGACAAAAAATGATAAGAGATACAGAGAGAAAAAGAAAGAAAAAGATTTTCAACAAACATGAAAGAGCAAATGCCTCTTACAAAGATATTGTACTTGACTTATTTTTATATCTACAGTGATACCTACAAGAATATGGAAAGACTCTTTGATTCAGCAGAATATATTGATTAAAGATATTGGGCAAAAGAAGAAGGCCAAAGTGAAAATTAAGAAAATAGATGATGGGACTTATCAGACAGAATATTTAAAAAAGAAACACCTGTTTGAATATGGTTAAAGTAATAGAAAGATTTTGGATATGAATTTTACTTTAAGAGGGAGGAGTCCCTTGAATAACATAGTATTCTCTCTTTCTTCTCTTTTCTTCTCTTATTTCTTGATATGAGTAATATAAAAGAGTTAGAATGGCTTATATATAAGGACATATTCTAGATATTTAAATGTGATTGGTTTTAAGAAAATTACAATGGATTGAAAAAAAATGTTTTGAATAAGAGTTAAAAGACCAGATGACTAGATTTATTAAATGGAATATTTAAAGATTAAATATATTCTTAATTATGGTAAAAAAGAATGGAAAAACTTTGGAAATAAATATGTATTAGCTTAGGGGAAACATGGACTTTCAGTAGTATACTATCTTTTTATCCCTCTTTACTCTTGTTCTTTTTTTTTCTTCTTTTAGTCTTATTTATTCCTTAAGTAAGGTAAAAGTTATGGGATGGTTTGCATGAGAAAAAATAGAATCAAATATTTAAATGCAACTAACTTTGAGAAAATCTTAACCAGTAAGAATGTTTTGAACATTGTGGGAAAAACAAATGTAAACAAGAACTGTAAACGGGATCTATGATGAGGCAACCAGAATGACAAGATAGAAAAGAAATATTATATTGATGTGATTATTATTTGCGGAAATATTAGAAAAAAAATTATACTCAATGGTTATCTATCAAAACAATAAGAATTGTATTAACTTAAGGTTGGTAAAAGAGAACATTATGGGAAGAAGAGGAAATCAAGTAAAGCTATTATGTGGATTATAGATTATAGAAACCAATTGTTAGCGAATGTTTTTTAAATGTAAACCCAGACAACACACTGTTTACTGAATATTAAAGTGACCATGTTAAAAAAGTAATAAAATATATTATAAAAAAAAACATCTGTTGGAAAGTTTGCATTCCTAATTATTTCATTTAATTACATTTACTGAAATGGCAAAGAATTCATTTTATACAGTATATGTTTAATACTGGTTGAAAGGAGAGAGTGTCATTTTGGAAATGAGATAGAAATTCACACACCTGGATCATTAAAGTTTGTGCCACTGGCATCTGTTTGTGTGTTACACATTACAGACTCTTCTTATAAAATCAGTTGCGTATACAATCTTCCCCAATCATTTGAAAGTTTCCATTACAGAATCACTTAGCTTCAAAACACCGTGGCTGATGCAAATCTTGCAGCATTTCCCCAAAGAACTAACCAATTATGAAAATCCCTAAAGAGTCCTATCATGACTCATGAACAAATGACTTTCATTACTTTCTCAGGATTATCAAGAAGCAAAATCAGGCCTAAAAGAGGTTCAGAATGAATGAATAAATTATACATTCACCCCGCCTCAAAATCTGATCATCTTGGGGTGGACTGAAATCCTAGCAGATATCTAGGTTTGAGTCCAGCACTGCAGCAACTGCTTGTTGTGAACTATTTGTGTAGCCTTGCCTCCTTTCCTTTCCATTTAATCTCTGCCATGGTTTAGCTCAAGTATGCAATCAACAATAAGTTTCAGAAACAAAGTCTTGTTTTTCTTACAATCAAAGTGCTTCCAAATATGCTTTTTTTCTATTTCATAGTTTTTATGTTTTTATAGTTAAAAGTATCAAGCAGTCCTGTCAGCCCATTATAAACAAATGATTGGCCAATCTCTTAAAAAGACAAACTTTACATTTCTTGTGAACTGAACCTCATTGATTTCTGTGGAATTTATGGATAAATCGGTTTTTAATTGCATTCTGAGTTTATAAAGCCACTGTGAGGATGATGGTAATACAGATAACGTTTCAGCCACAGATTACTTCGTGGCTTTGCTTGAAACAGCAGAATTCTGAAGACTAATTTAATATAACAGTGGAAGTCTCAGTCTGTTCCCATCATATCTAAAGCATGGGTGAAGGGACTCGGTTGTTAGTCCAATAAGGTATAATGAATGGACAGTCGCCTCAGTGCATTTCTATCCAACCAAATTGAAATTCAGTGAAAAACAGCCACTGTATAGGTAGTCCTCACTTAATGACAGTAATTAGGACTGGAATTTCCATTGTTAAACAACATAGTTATAAAGCACGACATCATGTGACTGGGCTGCTTAGCAAAGGAAGTTCCAGCACTTCCGATTGCTGTCATTAAGCAAATCCTGCACCACTGTTCAATGCAATGTTAAGTGGTTGCCATTTGTTTTTTCACCCTTGTTTATGCATCAACAGGCCTTCCGTGGTCATAAACTAAACATATTCTTCTATGGTAAATGAAGCGCCAAATTTGAAAGGTTCTTTTTAATCAGCATTTCTTAGACAAAAAAAAAAAAGCTTTATTTCCAAAAATAATGGACAAATGTTCATTGATGATGAACACCCAGAAATGTTCCTCAAGTTCTCTCTTACAATAAAGCTTCAGTAAGAGGATCTGAGATGTAGAACTAATGTAAATGTGGTTTAATGCAAAAAAAGAGGCAGTTGCTGGTATCTACAAGTAGGTCCATTGCTGCCACATCTCCAATAGCCATTTGATATTAGCAGGAGGCAATACAAGTCTACAGGTAGGTTTGCATATTCTCTGCTATAAGAGTGTGAAGTCTGGCCAATCCTGCTGAAGACACGGCCATTAAGTTCCTTTGAATTTTCTCAAGACTGGCTATACTGTCATCTATAAATCAGCTACACTGCAGTATCTCTTCTTGGCACTGGCCACATTTATCTGAAACAATTAGCCAGTGTTCCACATAGCTTATTCCCTCCCCTTCTGCTTGCATAAATGGAGGGCTCTTTTGCACAGCTTCTCTTTTGCCCCGGGATTCATATCTGGAAACCTCACACCTGAACCTTTCATATCTCTATGAGGAAACAAGATACTGTCTTCACAAATGAGCAAATGTTACTTAGAGGGCTAGTTCCGTTTGGTCTAGGTAGTATTCCCAATCTTCCAAAAGACACTTTTACTAACATTACAATATAATAACAAAGGAATTGCAGTAGCATTTGCAGCCTGGAAGCCAAGGCAGCCATAAAATTGTGCCTAATTGGTAGTTATGGAGAATGGCAAAAGGACAAGGTGGCTAAATTTTTATTGCCTTGCTGTTCTCCATGGGCTGTTTGACAAAGTCCTTGAAATCTTGTTCTCTTTATTGCCTATCTACTCTGCTGCTAGTCAGGGATCCCGTATACTGTAGTCATTCTGCGTGGGGAGATCAAAATAAATCATGTTCCCTAAACAAATATTACAAAAAAAGGAAAACATGCAGAGAGGTGTCTCTTTTTAGAGAACCCCTTTTACTACTGGCAAAATCTTCTCCCCCCCCCCCCGCTCTTCAAAAAAGATGGATATATTTGTTTGGTGTGAACAATAAATCAAAGCTCTAGGGAAACTAAATGGATCCATGGAGGAAAAGAGAGACTTCCATTAAGTATCCAGTTTTTATTCTCAAAGAAGTCTTTATCTGTAAGTATGAGCGTTCAATGCACATTTTCTTTTCTTTTTAAAAAAAGGCTTATTAGCTATTGGCATGCACCTTGTAACGTATATGTTGTATCCCTATGATCTTGCTTTCCACTTGTCCCCAGACAATGAGTGAGACAGCCTTAAATTATAATTTGCTACACCAGTATTTCCCCTTTATTCTAACATAATTTAAGGGGACTTCAAGGTAAGTAAAATCTATTAAAATATCACCACTACCTCAGTGGGCAGATAAGGATACATGTCAGCAATGGAGAAAATAATGTTTGTGTCCATGATGTTTTCTGCCAGTAAGAGAGCAGTTGGATAGTAATGTAACTCAATTGCAGAGATAGGCCCTCCGAAACAAGAAGGACACTTGCTTCATGAACAGTTTGAGGAAATGATTTGTTTGAACCTTGAAAACCCCAAAGCAGCTTTTTATCTTCTTGAGAACTGACTGGAGACATCTTTCGCAGAAGAGCATAGACATCCCAACTGGACAAAATGGGTGTTATCCTACTGCTCTTAAGAAGACAACCAATGGCCAACACTCATCCTGTTCTCCCAGCACTCCAATCTTCTGTAATAGCATAAGAAGAAAAGCATAAGGGAGCTATAGGAAAAAAGAGCGAGCTGACCAAAATATCTTTTCTCTCTTTTTTTCTTTATGGGAGGCACCTACTAGAACAACAGTACAAATAGTTCTATTTCTCAAAGCCCTATTAGTTAGTACCAATTTTCTTAATTTGCATTGGCCACACAGAGTATGTTTTCTCAAGATAAAGTTGGCAGTGTGTATGCTGGACACTCAGCCCTTCCTTCTTGAAACGTACATAGAAAATGATAAAAGAGGATATTTGTAGCTCATAGTGGAAATGAGGGGTCCTTGGTGCTCTCTGAGCTTGGTTGTTTTCTTGCAAACGTTTCATTACCCAAACTAGGTAACATCATCACTGTTTGATTAATGAAATCTGCAAGAAAACAACCAAGCTCAGAGAGCACCAAAGACTCCTCAATTTAATTCTTTTTTGCTTAGCTGTCATATCTCCTCTTTTATTATGTTACTTCAAAGCTACTCGTGCTTTCTCCCTCTCCCTATCATTGATCTATAATTTGTTTCTTAGTTCCCCTATGATCACCATTAGAACTACTTATTAATACACAGGTACCATGGAGAAAAATATTAAAAACTTAGTAGCAGCGATGCAGTTTTGGGAAATGTCGTACAAGAAGCTGTGTTCAACCCCACTGAGACTCAAAATTACTCCCCGATAGCTCTCTAGCTACTGAAAAGCTAACTCTTTAGATCTCAACTCTGAAGTGAAAAGCAAAGTATAAACTCATCCCCCTTTGATGTTTATCACCTCCTGAAAAAGCTGACACTCCCTTCATTCACAGGCTTGCATCCAAAAAACATAAAATAATGGCCATTACTTGTGCACTAATTGGGAAAACATGCTGAGTCAATTTGCTTGAATGTGTGGAATACACTAGCGTTCTCAAATTATTATCACAAATTGTCAGATTTGTACACTCATAAAACATGGGAAGTGGCATGTTTGTAAAGTAATGTTGAGCCAAATCAAGCTAGCTACTGAAAAAGCCTGATAACCAGCAGAAGAAAATACAATATTTTACAATGTCTTTTTAAATTAGCCAGTGTATTTTTTTTTTATTCAATTAAACAGAATGAGAACAAGGGCTCAGATTTTACTGACCATTTAGAGTTGAGCTGTTTCATATATGTGAACAGTTTTCTAGTAGTAGTAGTAAACCAGTAATAGTAGTAAGCTATCCACATTCTTTATATAATCCAAGCATTATTTAGTTGGATAAAAGAAGATAGGGAGATACTACAGCTTTTATTAAATACAGAGAGATTTAAGAGAATGTATAAAATCAAAGCTGTTGGAATTTGAATTCCACTATCATACTAACCACCAACACAAAGACTGAGATTTGGACTTGACTTGAATACACAGTTTTACTCACGGAACTGTGAAACTGAAAACCTATGATGAATTCAGACTAGAAAGTTAAGCTACGTTTGCTTTCTGGTGGTTGCTGTGTTTGCAAAGCATTGCCTTGTGTTTATATTCACTATTTTCATAACTCCTCCAAAAATTAACATGTTTCTATTTCTGTAATGGAAATAAAATGCTAGCCATTTTTCCTAACCAGCCTTACCTAAGCAAACTTTGTTCCAGTGTCAATAGAACAACTGAGTCTTTCATTTTAAATTTAAATACTTCAGATCTGACACATAACATGTCGAATGCATTAAATATATCCTGTCACTGTGCTTGTCATTTCAAGAGAGGCTATAATTTGATTGGGATACTACCAGGAAGTTAAAACTTAAAATTTACAGAAGGAAATAACATACCACTTACGTATTGATGCCTATCAAGTCATTTGGAAATCCCACTCGACTGTTAAAAGTTTTTACCTTTTTAATGTATGCGAATGGTGCCAGTTCTGAAGGAATTCAATGAATTTACCTCACCAATCCAAGCAAGCAGTGAAAGGAGAAGAGTTTTATTTTTCATCTAAGAAGTATGGACTGAGGACAAGTTGGAGAAGCAATGCATGGTACGATGCAACTTTAGGAATACAGAAGAAGAAGACCCAGCCAGCTTTGCTTATGCCCTCCCCAAAGTCAAAATAAGATCTTATCTATGATATCCTAAGTATGGAATGATGTTCCCAAGAAGAATTTCAACTGAATTTTGATCACTAAAAATACAGGTAGTCCTCGACTTACAACAGTTCATTTAGTGACCGTTCATAGTTACAATGGCCCTGAAAAAAGTGACTTATGACCGTTTTTCAAGGTTACGAACTTTGAAGCATCCTTGCAATCATGTGATCAAAATTCAGATGCTTGGCATCTAACAACAGAAATTTTGGGCACAATTGTGGTCGTAAGTTGAGGACTACCTGTAAAGACATTTCCTTTGGCCCAGGTTTTAAAGCAATTTAGATGTGTTAAGACTTCGCTTCTGCTGCTCTTGTTGCATGCAAGCTTCACTCTAGCTGGCTCCAGCATTTTAAGTGAAGTGATTTTATTGAATATTAAACTGCTGTGCTAGCTATTCAGAGACACTTGGGAAGCTACACAGTTCTGGACTTATTCAATATAGAGTACACTTCTCATAAAAATGTATTGCCCTATTATTCTGCACTCATATCTTAACAAACCACAGTCAGTTTTGTAAAATAAAATAACTTGAGAAGCAGAATAAGATGGGAATAACTGAGGTCATTGTAAAGATTAATAAGACATATTCCATAACAGCTTGAAATATAATCTGACAATTATTCAGGACTATTGAGAAACATTTAAAAGGCACCCATCATATGCTCTTCTTTTTCCGGTTCTTACAGAAATTATTTGATCAATACTATGAAGTGCCATTTACAGCCTGCAGAATTGTTAGGAAAGAATATTACTCCAATATTTTTCTCTATCAAATGCTATACTGTACAAACTCTGCAAATAAAGTCACAGCCCAACATACCACCTTCATAGCACTAATTAATGACCATTTATCTTGGACAGTCGACTTCTAGAAAATTAAATGGCCTTTAAAGCATGCACTGCTGGTGAACAATTAGTGCAGTATAAACATTTTTAAATGCAAGAACATACTTACCTTAGCCAAAATTGCAACATAGATAGATAGACCAACAGATATTGCCAGAAGCCTACACTATAGAATGCTTTACAACACTGTACAACAATATATAAGCAATAACATGGCAATACATTAAATTTCCTTAAACAAAATTCAATAGCTGACTGAATAATATAAGGGATGTGTTATGTACTGGGCCTTGCTGAAGTTATTCAGCAAGGCTCAGAAAGACTACAGAGAGGCTGGGCCTTGCTGAGTCATTCAGCAAGGCCCAGGAAGACTGAAAACGGGTTGCAGAGACCTGGGCAGACCATTTGTTTGCCCGGGACCGGCTGTAGAGACCCGGGCAGACCACATGTCTGCCCGGGACCCAGACAGGCTGTCTCCAGCCTCATGCGCATGCGCGAGGCGGGAGAATAGCCTGCAGTCATTGGTTGAGTCTCCCCTTGCAGGGGGAGTATAAAAAGGGCATGTTGCCATTATTTCTCTCTCTTCTGTTCTTGCTTCTGTTCAGTGCAAGTACACAATAAAGAACATCTTTTGCACCAACTGCCTCGTCTCCATGCCTGTGTTGCGAACAGAACATTGACAATGAAGGTGGGATCCGCCGTATGGGATCCTGAAGAAAAAGAAGTAGGCCTACTCACCTACAGGCCTGACGAGCGGAGATGTTCGGCGTCCGGATGGAAGCGACTGCCTGCCAGCATGAAGACGTTGGAGGTGAGCTCGGCTTCAAGGGACCCCTTCTCACGCCTTGAAGTGGAAGGAATCGAGGAGAAGCCGCTGCTTGCCAGTACGAAGATGCTGGAAGCGCGCTCGGCTGTGTGGGACCCCTTCTCCAAGAAGCGCGGCGCCCTGGAGAAGCAGCCACCTGCAAGTCCGCAAACGCTGGAGGTGGGCTTGGCTTCGTGGGACTCATTCCCATTCCTTCCTCCTTCCTTGCAGCGAGAGACGTGGACGAGGCTATCGGGCACAGCAATGTCCAAGCTGGGCCGTCTTGGTGAGTCCAACACTTCGCGACCAAGAACCCTCCAGCTGCAGTCCCCGTCCATTAAGAAGTCGTGCAAGAGGCCTCCGGAGATGAATCCGAGGACAGACTTCAACCAGTGGCAGCAAGAAGACTGCAAGAGCACAGAGGACAACCGCCTGCATCCTGTCGGTGTTTCGGCTGTGTGGGTCACCACAGGAGAGCCGACTGCCGTTCTCCTTCTGCTGTTGCCGGGCATGTGGCAGGCAAGGCCACATCGCATCAGCCTGCTTGGGTCACCAGATACATAAGCCCCCTAATGAATTGCCTCTGAAAGGTACCAAGGTCCCCAGCCAATACAGGGTGGGTTTTTGCACGTCCCGTAGGGGGTGTGTAAAACAGAGACTCACAGGCCCCTTAAGAAACAATTGTGCATGGTTGTTAAGTGGCAGGGAGTTCCCCTGGCCATAGAGCTGGACACAAGGTCCGCTCGTCCTATTATTGCTGCTGACACCCTTAATACGGGTTGTTCCAGGAGTGGCTCACGAGTCCAGCTCAGGCCCTCCAAGTTTTTCCTCCCTGTCAGTTTTCACGAGTCAGTGTGCAGGGGAAGGCCACGCTAAGAGTTCAGCGTAAGGAATGTGATGGCCGCCATTCCATGGCCTATACTGACCACAAGCCTTGTTGGGGTTGTTACTACTAACACACAATCCCCACACACAAGCCTTTGCTGGGGTTGTTACTACCCACAAACAACCCCCACCCATTATGTCTCCTAGAATGCTGAGATGGTCAAGTTTCTTGGTAGCGTATGATTACAACCTGGTTCACAAACCAGGCACTGAGATGGGCCACGCTGCTGGCCTAAGCAGGTTACCTCTTAAACAAATAGAGGCAGACCCTGCTCCTGCTGTACATATTCTGTCTATTCAGGACTTACCTGAATCTGCCCTCAATGCTAGGGATGTGGCTGCAGAAACTGCCACTGATCACACGCTTGCACGCGTGCTGACATGTGTGTTGTCAGGATGGCCTGACACGTGTCCTGGTACTGACTTCAAGAGTTTCTGGCGCAGGAAGCACGAATTGTCCACATTCAAGGGGTGCATCCTGTGGGGCAACAGAGTAGTCATCCCGGCCTCATTGAGGACTAGAGTCTTGCTCTCTCTTCATGAGGGACATCCGGGAATAGTAAGGATGAAGGCGCTTGCACGCAGACATCTTTGGTGGCCTGGCCTCGATAAGGACATCGAGGCCCAGGTTCAGAGCTGTCAAGTGTGCCAGCAATCACGGCCAGAAATGCCTCAGGCCCCTGTACATAGGTGGGAGGAGACACTCACTCCTTGGTCACGTGTCCATATAGATTATGCTGGGCCCTTTCAGGGGCAATTCTTCCTCCTCCTTGTGGATAGTCATTCCAAGTGGCTAGAGGTCATTCCTGTGTCCTCTACTACTACTGCCCGGACCATCCAGGTGCTCAGAGGAATCTTTGCTTCCCATGGCCTTCCTGATGTTTTAGTTTCAGACAATGGTCCACAATTTACCTCTTCTGAGTTTCAGGCATTTCTACAAGCCAACATGATCCGGCATGCCACATCTGCTCCTCTTCATCCTGCCACCAACGGTCAGGCTGAACGCATGGTGCACACCACCAAAGACACATGCAAGAGAATCACTCAAGGATCCTGGCATCACAGGTTAGCTGATTTTCTAATTGCACACCCCACCACACCTTGCACAGCTACAGGAAGAGCCCAGCTGAATTCTGCTGGGGTTGCAGATGCATTGCGAAGCTGGACAGGCTGCACCCAGACCGGGTGGCTCTTCACAGGTGTCACGGCTGCAGGCACCTTGGGGACTCCAAGTGGTTTCATCAATAAAGGGGTTACCTTAACACTTGGTTGTATGTATCATGTTACTGTAAAGGAAAACCATCTCCTGATTGTACCAAAGAGAATGCCTATGTTGTACATGTGTTAGTCACTGTAAAGAGTCACATCAGTGAAGTCATGGGGAAAACAAGGGTTTCACCATTGCAGAATGTATGCTTCCAACTTAGCCTGTATTATCGTGTACCTACCATTGCTAAGGCTACAGAGGCTAAACCATGCCTCATGTAAGGAACTTCTGCAAATTCTGTACACTCTCCTCTTGCTCCTATGTTCAGGATGTGAAGGCGATTGTGACACATCCTAGTCATAGTGCATTCATTCCATGGGAGGAATCCAAGTCCTTTTCCATCTTTTGGCTCATTTCGATGCCATATCGACCAGTTGCGCTGGAGGCTTCCAGGGCACGGTTCCTCCCCTGGCTCCGCTCTCGGGGGGAGGGGGACCCCAATTATGATTGTGGGTCACAGTCTCTCCACGAGGGCGCATCTTCTAATGCTCCAGATGGGGGTCTTGCCACGGAAGGCTCCTGACTCTGGCAGAGGTCCCTGGCTAGGGACAGCTCCAGAGGGGGGGGGACTTGCCATGGACGGCTCCTGACTTGGGCAGAGGTCCCTGGCTAGGGACAAATGGCAGTACATGGGCCACTCAGGGTACTCCTGATGCTGGTCTTGGGCTCGAGGGACAATGCTCCCAAGAGGAGTCCCAGGGAATTCCGGGAAAATCCACCCGCCAAGGGACTGGGGGAACTCAGCCCCTCCAAGGAACTCTGGTGTTGGGTCTAGCGGATCCAGCCAGTCAGCTGTCAGGGGAAACCCCTGAGTTGCCTGGGGGGAAAGCCCTGGGGTGTTTGTGTAACAGCACTCCAGACACCCATGCCTATTGTAACACCTAACAGGCACTCCAGGCACTTATGCCTATGCAACACCTACCTTAAATAAGTACAACTTTAATTAAACCCAGTCTGTTTCCACGCAGCAGAATGGGTTAAGAGTCCTCCAAGCAGTTACAGAAGATGGAGGTCTCTAAGGTGCCCATATTGTAAAAAAGCTGTATGTATAAAGGCTGGCCGGCCGATATCATATTGCTGTGTATATTGTGTTAATCCCTTGTGAGTATTGTTTCATTCAAGAGGGGAGGGGTATTATGTACTGGGCCTTGCTGAAGTTATTCAGCAAGGCTCAGAAAGTCTGCAGAGAGGCTGGGCCTTGCTGAGTCATTCAGCAAGGCCCAGGAAGACTGAAAACGGGTTGCAGAGACCCGGGCAGACCACATGTCTGCCTGGGACCCAGACAGGATGTCTCCAGCCTCGTGCGCATGCGCGAGGCGGGAGAATAGCCTGCAGTCATTGGTTGAGTCTTCCCTTGCAGGGGGAGTATAAAAAGGGCATGTTGCCATTATTTCTCTCTCTTCTGTTCTTGCTTCTGTTCAGTGCAAGTACACAATAAAGAACATCTTTTGCACCAACTGCCTCGTCTCCATGCCTGTGTTGCGAACAGAACAGGGTGCATTCCTCTTTTGAGTCGAATTACAAACATCAACCATTTTCAAGTACTCACATTGTCTCTGAAATCATAGCTATGTCCAGTTGTCTGTCTTTTTCTGGCCTTGTTTGTTCAGTGGAGGCTACAACACAGGGTAGTTGTGTTACATCTCAGCTGATAATCCATCTGCACGATTTATTATGACATAGTAGTTATTTAGCATATGATGAGAATATGACAAAAGAGAAGTAAACATATAGACTCAATCCACATAATTATATATAAAACCTCTATGGGGGTATGGCAGTGGCCTCATAACTGGATGTCCAGACAATTACCTCTGGCGTTGCTCCATGCAGATCTTTATAGGGAACCAGAGAATGCACGTCGTGGGCAATCTTGCACAATATGTTTAACAGTTTGCATATCAGCACCACAGTCGCAACAAGAGGAATCTTTCCATCCTCACTGATATAGGGCAGAGGCGCTTCTTCCAGAATCACACCTAATTCTGTTCAATTTTGTCCAGACAGAGCAAAGGCAGGTTGAAACCAAGTGGTTAGGTAGAGGGATGACTAAAGGTCAGGTGACAAGAAAGTATGGTGGACCATTCCTCTGTGCAGGCATTCTCAGGATTAAATTAGAAAAATGTTAAGCGAATGGCTGTTTTTCATGCTGGCATATGGGATTTCAATCTTATGATGGCTTGTTGTTGAGCATCCTTGACCAAAGCCAAATGATAGCTTGTTGTCTTCTAATGTGGGGTGAAATGATATTGCTAAATATTGGTAACTAGTGCATAGGAGTGGGGTGAAATGTGCCAGAGATGATACACATTATCTGGTGGAGTTGGCCATCAATCATTTGGGTGTTGATGCTGTTAAGCCACACCCTGGCACAATATTCAGCTGTGAAATAGACCAAAACCAAGGCTATTGTTCGTAGGGTGTTAGCGTAGCATCCCAGGATATCCCAGCCAGTTTGTTCAGTAAATTGTTCAATGGTTTTTCAGTTTTGCAGCTGTTTTTCTAGGTGCTGAGAGAAGCTTAGTGATCTGTCCCATGTTACCCTCAGATACTATGGAGATTTATTACATTGTAAAATATGGTTCCGGAACTTCACTGAAGGCTGGTAATTTGCATACCTATTGTTGAGGTGGAATGTGGCTACTTCTCTTTTTGTAAGGCTTGGTTGGAGGCACCATTTTTTTGAAGTAGTCATCCAGCTTTTGGAGATCTTGAGAGAGGATGTCTTCTGTATCACCGAGGTTGGTTCTTTGGGCTATGAGATTGATATCATCAGCATAAATAAATTTCCATGAAACAGTTTCAGGCAGGTCATGGATGTACAAATTAAAAAGAGCAGGGGATAGCAGTGATCCTTATTATCATGAATTATTCAACTCATGATATCTGCTTCTACTGAGTTCTGTGAAAACTTGGAATAACCTGGTACTAAACATGTTGACAATCAAGGCAATGGTATTTATGACAGGGTATAAGCTTGATTAATTTGAGGAGAATTCCTTCTCTCTAGACCAGGGGTGTCAAACTCGCAACGTCACATGACGTGTTGCGATGTATCGTGACTTTTTTGCCATTGCCGGCAATGGGGTGGGCACGGTTTCGCTATGATGCATCCGGACTGCGGGCCGGCAGTTTGACACCCCTGCTCTAGACAGCATCATAGGCTGCCAAGAAGTCAAGAAAAAACAGAGGCATTTTTCATTTTCCTTTGAAATTCATTCTCCAGGTAGGAAGTTAGTGCAAGGACTTGATTGCTACAATCATGGTTGGGGTAAAATCCAGCTTGTTCTACCTGGATTACAGATTCTACTGCTAGGGCCATTCTATTTAACACAAGACTTTCTAAATGTTTGTAGGTGACACAAAGAAAAGCAATTTAACAGTGGATATATTGAAGGACATTTTTGAACAATGGACCCACAAATTAACTTTTAAAGGGTTTGCCATTATACACTCTTTAAAAGATGTCATGGAGGAAGAACACGTTTTATTTAACGTGACTGAGACTGATCGAAAAGTTGGTTTAAAAATGACAGATTACAAGTAACACACCCACAGAGTGACCTGGGTAACTTGGATTTGCAAAACTGACATGCTAAAGCTTTCAAGAATGTTGTGAGAAGAAACAAATGAAATATGAAAAGAAAACAAGTTCTATGACATTATTTGAAGGGATTAGAGATTAGGATTGTTAAAAGTAAAAGGAAGGAATAGAAATTTGGTTTATTCATTTGTCCTTTCAGACCTTTTTTTTCCTCCCAGTATGCTTTGTTCTGGGTAAGCAACCTGGAAAAGGAAGCAAAGATCTGAAGTGATCTTTGATATATCTGTCAAACCCCGGCCATGAGAGATTTATAACCTCTTTCTATTATCCAAATATTAGAAGTAGAAATATTTTTTGCAACTGTAAGACTTTAAGACCTGTGGACTTCAACTCCCAGCTGGCTGGGCAATTCTGGGAATTGAAGTCCACAGGTCTTAAAAGTTGCCAAGGTTGGACTAGATCAAAAATATTTAGTCTGCTTCCAAGAATCAGGTAAGGCATGTAGATTTAATCTTTTCTGAGAAAATTAGAACGGAAAATCCTACATTTTAAAAATAAAGTGAAAAAGCAAAGCCCAAATGTCAGTGACATTGGTTGAAAGAAAAGGCTGTGGAACTAAAAAAAAAAAAAAAAAAAGGAAGGAAAGAGGGAAAATTAGGAAAAGAAGCAAATAAATGGGCTAAGTCTGCAGGGTCAAGAGAGGAGAGGAGCAGAGGGTGGAGATGATCAGGGAGATATAATGAACTGAGCGCCTTGCCTGTAACAATAAAGGGGAAAACCAATCTCACCCTTGGATCTGTACACATAGGGACTTCCGATAACAAGTACTACAAATGGAAATCAATCCATCAGCGCCATCCTACAAGGTGGGCAGGAAGGAAAAGAACCAAAATATAAGTTATTTTCTTGAAGGAGGGGGAAAAAAAAAAAGAATGCTCTGTTAAATATGCTTGCATGTCTTCATTTCAGTATTCGTTTTCTAGTTAACATTTGAAAGCCTTTTCAATAGAATTGCTTACTTTAACAGGCCTCACTAATGGCACCATTAGCAAATCTCACCGGGCAATAAGATCACCAGCTTTCTTTCTTTCTTGTTTTCCTGAAAGGATTTCTGCTTGTTAAGATTTCTGCTTTTCAGGCAGCCACTAAAGGCAGAACAGTCCAGTCCGCCCCCCCCTCCCCCCAAAAACCCCTCACAATCTTTTAAGTTACTCTTTCTAAAACACTTGTTGTGTTCTCACAAACATTAACCCAGGGGGTTTGTTTGACAATTGTGTAAATCTATCACAATTGTCTGGGTTTACCTACTGCACAATAAGCTATAACCTGTTCGGCAAACCACAAAAACTGACTTTGCACTTTGCACTATTCGTTCCTGCTTATTTGTATTTTTCTTCCATGGATCCAACCTAACATCATACAATATTTGGTGAATTTCAGCCCCTTTTGAGTCCAAGCTGAGTTATTTTTATTTTATTTATTAAATTCATTGGCTGCTCATCTTACCACAGGGCAACTCTGGGCAATTTACAATGTTAAAAAGATAAAACTATACAAAACCTATACACAATGCAAATAAAATACTATAAAAATACAGATACTCAAACCTAACTAAGAGATGGGGAAGGAAGGAGTAGGATGAATAGGGAGGGAGATGGGATCTGTTATTAATCTATCAAGCACCCCCAATGTGAAGACCCTCCATTGGAGCCTCAAGCCAACTCACAGAACCAGATCTTTAAGCTCTTGGGAAGGTCAGGAGGATTGGGGAAGATATTCCAAAGGGCAGGACCAACTGCAGAGAAAGGTCTTCTTCTGAACCCCACCAGCTGGAGTACCCTGGCCTATGGGGCCCACAGCATGCCCTGCACATGTGAGACGGCCTAATCCTAGTGGGATGAGACAGTCCCTCAAGTAACCTGGACCCATGCCATGAGTTAGATATCTGTATGGCAGAAACTACACACACACCAAAATTTGTCTTCCTCTTGTCTACCTATTTATTTCAGCATGAGAAGTCTGGTTACATTTTAAAGAAGAGACCATGGAGAAGGTTAGGAACTTTTTACCTTTCACCCTTTTTAATCCTACCATTGAATTCGATCACCTCCATTTTATTATAGCAGTTATGGCCAACATTCTGGCAAGTTGGATCATAAAGGAACATTACTATTTATATTTTATTTCATGGCATGTATATTGCACCTTTTTGCCAAACCACTCGATGTGATTTAAAGAGTTTAAAGAAAATAAATGTGAATGAAAGCGGAAAATAACCATGTTTAGATATCAGTGAGGCTGAATAAACAGGACCAAAACTAAAGTGTTCCCCAAATTTGTTTTAAAGAGAAGGAAAATAATTCCTCATTTTTATTTAGGAATTTTGTCTTTAAAAGTTGATATCTACAAGTTTCATTACTTGGAGCAGCTTCAAATCAATTTCAGCCTAATTGGTGTTGGACGTTCAGTTCCTTACATTTCTAGCCAAAAATTCTGGGAGTTGTTACTTCAACATATAGGTAATCCTTGACCTCCGACCACAGTCGAGCCCAAAATGTCTGTTACTAAACAAGACAGTTGTTAAGTGAGTTTTGCTCCATTTTATGATCTTTTTTTGCCACAGTTGTTAAGTGAATCACTGCAGTTGTTTAGTAACACAGTTGCTTCCCCATTGACTTCGCTTGTCAGAAAGGCACAAAAATGTGATCACATGACCCCGGGACACTGCAACCGTCACAAATATGAACCAGTTGCCATGTATCTGAATTTTGATCATGTGACCATGGGGATGCTGCAATGATCATAGGTGTGGAAAAACAGTTGTAGGTCACTTTTTTTCCGCGGTTTTGTAACTTCAAAATGGTCACTAAAAGGATAGTTGTAAGTTGAGAACCACCTGTATCTAAATGATATTAGATTGGGGTACACTATCCCAAACTGGGGCTTACTGGGCCTTTTAATAGTTGTACTTGCCTCTGGAATTCTCTAAGTCCAACAAACGTGTTCTCTTTTAGTGGCATGGCCTCTAGTGGCATGGTGGTTTGGCACCTTTTTGCCAAACTACTCAATGTATATGTATCCTTGTACAAGAGAGCTCTGCTGGCACAGTGGTTGGAGTGCAGCATTGCAGGCAAACTCTGCCCGCAGCCTGGAATTCGATCCTGACAGGTTGAAGTTGACTTAGCCTTCCATCCTTCCGACGTTAGTAAAAAGAGGGTCCAGATTGTTGGGGACAACATATTGGCATTGTAAACAAGCAGGAGAAGCCATGGCTATAATCTCATTAGAATCACAATTTTAACTTCGGAAATTTCCAACGTTTCCCCAAATTTAAGTCTGTGCATATTTCACTATTATTCTCCTTCACATGTCCTGTGCCTGAAAGATACTCCAAGACATAGAAGGGCAGCACAGTAGGTTTGCCAACCTTGGCCCTGATATTGTTCATCTCCCTATGGATATTCGAGCAAGAGAAGCCGATGTATGGAGGATCCCATCAGCTCAGAAGTGAACAGATGTCAGGGGCTCTATGGCCCTTCACACATAATGGCTGGGAAGGTCTTCCTCTGCTTTCATTTTGTACTGCAATTAGATGTGGCAGCCAGCAAAAGAAATCTGAACTCTTCATTGTGATCTTTAAATTGTTAGGAACAGAATCCTCCACATTGTTATGCACAAGCAAGCCTTGGTTAAGCTTATTCCCAAGTAAAAGTGCATAAAAGTCTAGCCTTCATTTAGTTGTTTTTAATATGTCCTCAGGAACACAATCTGAATGAGGAAAAATATGACGCTGAACATTCTTGTTACATGGTTATGGCCCCTGCACCACTTTCAGAATTGTTATATCATATACTCGACTTACAACAGTTCATTTAGTGACCGTTCAAAGTTACAACGGCATTGAAAAATGTGACTTTTTCACAGTTACGGCTTTTGTAGCATCCCCATGGTCATGTGATCAAAATTTAGAAGCTTGGCAACTGGTTCAGATTTATGACCGTTGCTGTGTCCCAAGGACTTGTGATCCCCTTTTGCGATGTCAAAAGCAAAGTCAGTGGGGAAGACGGGTTCATTTAACAACTGGGTTATTAACTTATGAACCTCAATAAAACAGAAGAATAATGACTGCGGCAAAACCAGCAACAGCATTTCCAGCCTTGTGAAAAAGGACAAGTAAGTAGACACCCAAGAGCATTTGCAGCAAATCACTATGCCAAAATAACAATATGCACTGGAGACATCATTATATAGATGCCATGGTTATGTACTTGCAGGCTGACATTGGTGTGGTATCTTCCTCATATATCTTTTGCTCACATACCCCAACACTTTTTTTTCATTTAGCACAAGGGTAGGAAATTGCCAGCACCCATGATTTGTAATAAAGAAGCTTCTTGGATGAGAAGCGAAATGTCTTCAAGCAAAACAAGAAAGTCCAGTTGTCTTTTGAAAAAGCACCTTTGGGACAACTATGACCTGGAGGACTGCGAATCTCCATAGAAATTTAGGATAAACCTCCAAGATAAACCTCCAAGTGGGCTCAATGACTCTCAGAAACAGGGCTAACGACCAGATGACTGCAAAAGAATATAAATCCTTCCATTCTCCACCATTCAGTCACAACTGAAGAAGCTTCTTGGATGAGAAGCGAAATGTCTTCAAGCAAAAAAGAAAATCCAATTGTCTTTTGAAAGAAAGCACCTTTGGGACAACCATGATCTGGATGATTGACAATCTCCATAAAAATTTAGGTATGCAATTTGGTATGAACACCCTTCGAATGGTGCGGGAGTGTGAACAGATATCCAGGAAAACAAAAATTGCAAACTATAGTATTCAGGTGACCCTGACATCACAGATAAACCTCCAAGTGACCTCAATGACTCTCAGAAAGAGCTTTAATGACCAGATGACTCCAAGGAATACGAGGGCAATTCGGAAATAAACCTCCGTTTGGTTATCAATGGCAGACACTCGCAGATACAGAACTTTTATTATACATATTAGAAAGTTTTCTAATTAGTTTTAGTTTTTCATATTAGTTTTAGGGGTGAGATTTTTTAACTTTGTATTGGGGAATTGTGTGTCTCCAGACTTGGAGACAAATAAAGCAGAAGTCCCAGGCCTTGCAAATTCCTCAAAGAACATGTTTATTAGTTACAAAGTATTGGTACGTCAAAAGTGAAACCAAGTCTGGAGACACACGTAACAATTCCCCAATACAAAGTTAAAACATCCCACCCCTAAAACTATGCAAGCAACTGCGTTCCCCAATACATCTTCTTGGTTGGTTTTTTACGCAATGCATAGCTTGCAGTCTCGGGAGCAGCCAATGACCTTGGTTCCCATGGGACAAAAGATTAATCTGACTAGTGAAGCACCTGGGCAACCCCCCTCCCTCTGTTCTATGTGGCAATCGAAAATGAGTAGGTAAAATGGTTGCAGCCATACTCATTTGTAGAGTTAACTGCAACATTACATTACTTTTTGACATAATCGCCATTCAAATAGAGGCACTTGTCATAACGTCTTACGAGGTTTGAAATTCCTTAGTAGTAGTCGCTCGGTGCCAGATCTGGGCTATGGGGGGGAGTGATCAAAAACATCCAACGGAACTGCTTCAAAGGTTCTTGGGTGCATCTAGCAGTGTGTGGGCGAGCATTATCGTGAATCAACACCACACCGGAAGTCAGCCTATCCCAACGCTTGTTATGGATGGCTTGTCTGAGTTTTCATAACATTTCCCAGTAGACTTCTGAATTGATGGTCAAACCACACTCCATGAACTTCACTAGCAGTACTCCTTTGGCATCTTCACATTTGGCAGGATTTTCCATGGCACCACTTCTAGTGTGGTGTTGGTTCACGATAATGAAGCAGTTCCGTTGGGATGTTTTTGATCACCTCCCCTATAGCCCAGTTTTGGCACCAAGCAACTACTACTAAGGAATTTCAAATCTTGTAAGACATTATGACAAGTACCTCAATTTGAATGGCGATTATGTCGAAAAGTAATGTAATGTTGTAGTTTTCTAATGTGTATAATAAAAGTTCTATATCTGCAAGTGTCTGTCATTGATAACCAAATGGAAGTTTATTTCCGAATTGCCCTCATATAAATCCTTCCATTCTCCACAATTCAGTAAGAAGCTTCTTGGATGAGAAGCAAAACATCTTCAAGTAAAACAAGAAAGTCCAGTTGCCTTTTGAAAGACAACCATGACCTGGATGACTGAGAATCTCCATAGAGGTTTGTAATAAACTTATTTTGAATTTTAATCTGGATATCCAAACTGCCATTCTTTTGAAAAAAAATAGATTCCTCCTACGAAATATCATCTCCTTTATGAAAGATATGTATACTCTAAGCCTATATGATCTCTTCCAGTGTGGGAAGTTAGGCACATGAACTTAATTAACTCTTGTTTTGAACAGATTATATCGGGGACCAGAGGAGGGGAAATCAACAAATGGTTCATTGTTTTGAAAATAGAAAGAAAATGGGATTAGAATATCACAAGATATTCACCCTACTGTAATGCCAAAAACAAACTTCAGACTTTGGAGAGCATCTTCTCCCCATTTCTAACCTCACAATCTTCCAAGTCTGGCTATTTCCAAAGAGAGAAATGTAGCCATTGGGCTAGCCCAGGGGTAGGCAACCTTTGCTCTTTTATGACTCGTGGACTTCAACTCCCAGAATTCCTGAGCCAGCATGGCTGGCTCAGGAATTCTGGGAGTTGAAGTCCACGAGTCATAAAAGAGCAAAGGTTGCCTACCCCTGGGCTAGCCTGAAGATTTCCTCTTCCCTCTGAGGGTAAACTTTAAAGAAACAAATCAAAAAAGAGTGAACAGATGCAAATACGTCTAAGAGAACTTTTTTTCTCTGCTGGTATGCAGCAAGAAAGTGTTCAAATCTGTGGGATGCCCGCTTGTTAGAATGTGCTGACTCAGGGTTAAGTTGGTGTCTCCCGCTAACTAAACCTCTCATCAAATGACTAAACATTCATTTGCTAGACATTCAAAGACAATAGAAAATTTCACAAAATGGTTCTATTTCTCTGGAGGAGTAAGTAATTTCTAGGAAAGGGAATTCAAACTGGCAATTCGGTATTTCAGGCAAGCTATCCAAATATCCACTGGGTGATTTCTGCAGAATCATATTTAATTTAATGCTGGATCATAGCGTGTGAGAAGTCTATTTGAATTTATTACTATAGATTTTGATCTCAATATGTCTGGGGAGGAAGAGATATATTCTTTGTTCAGAGACAAATTTAGCAATAGCTGGCACTAGAGAAGAGAATACGATTTTCTACCATCTCATCTAGAAATCCTTCAGTTTATATAACCACACATAATTTAGCGTCCAGTTAATTCAATTGTTCAAACTACATAAATGTAAGAGACATCTTTGCTTAGATAGCCACGTGAAATTTTCATTTCTTTTTATAGCATAATGGAGATAGCTTGGTTTGAACGTCTACCAAATTCATATCATTTTGGAAAAGAACAAATGCAAGATGGTGTGAGACATACAGAAAATGTATACCAAAAAGAAATTATACATATAGATACAAATACACATATACATACATATACAAGTAGTCCTCAACGTACGTCCACAACTGAGCCCATTTCTGTTGTTAAGCGAGACATTTGTGAAGGGAATTTTGCTCCATTTTACAACCTTTCTCACCACAGTTGTTAAGTGAATCATTGCAGTTGATAAGTTAGTAACCCAGTTTTTAAGTGAATCTGGCTTCCGCATTGACTTTGCTTGTCAGAAGGTCGCAAAAGGTGATCACGTGACTTTGGGACACAGCAATGGTCATAAGTATGAACCAGTTGCCCAGCAATCTGAATTTTGATCGCGTGATTGTGGTGATCACATGATCGTGGGGATGCTGCAAAGGTTGTAACTGTGAAAAATGGTCATAAGTCATATTTTTCAGTGCCGTTATAACTGTGAATGGTCACTAAACAAACTGTTGTAAGTCAAGGATTACCTGTACATATACATACATACATACATACATACATTATCTAGTGACATAGAAGTTAAAGAGCAAAGACAGGCATAGCTAAGCAATTGATAACCAAGATTTTTTGCAAGCTGTAGCAATCATTACTATAAATAAATATTTTCTTCTTTCTTTCAGAAGCTCTGAAATAGTAATTGGCAAATTGTCCAAATAATCAATGAAACTGTTAGGATTGAAACATATTTTTAACAAAGCTTTAGACATGTGCCCTAGTTACTTGGGGCTTTGCTCCCTGCTTTGCCTATGCAACCTAATCAATTAAGAAAAATGTGTAGGCCAGAGGTGTCAAACTGCCAGCCTGTGGGCCGGATGCGTCATGCCAAAACCGCGCCCACCCCATTGCTGGCAATGGAAAAAAAGTCACGATACGTCACGACACGTCACATGATGTTGCGAGTTGGATGCCCCTGGCGTAGGCTGTCAAAGTTAATTGAGCTCTACTCAGGGTTTTCTTGAAATCTCTTGTTCATCAAGAAGGTATGTCATTCTTCAGGCTCACAAGCTGTTTGACCTGACCCAAAGAAAGGCACCATGCATAGACATAACAGAGATGCCATAATATCATTAAGCACATCGTGTCATTGCACAAGTGATGCAAATTACTTAGTTGACATCATTTGCATGATGAAATTGCATGGAATCGCTTGTGTTACGTGTTCCCCTATGGATGCCCAAACTCCATCAACAATATGTACTGAATTTACTACACATTACACCATAACATAATGTTGTTTGCTTAGCTTTGACATAACAACTGTAATTTGGAAAACATGGTTTATGACTTAGACTATTATAACCAATTTAATGAACCACATAATTTCATTTATTATGATCCTTACCTCAAGAGACTATTTATGCACCAAATATAATGCTCACTGTAATCATATCCTGTAGGTGGTTATTGCTTGCAAGTTACATCAGGAAGTAGAGCAACATACACTGCACACACTGCATACATTATGGCTAGAATGCAGATTTGCAGCCTAATTCTGCCGACTGTCAGCAGTTCGATTCTGACTGGCTCAAGATTGACTCAGCCTTTCATCCTTCCAAGATCGATAAAAGGAAGACCCAGATTGTTGGGGGGCAATATGCTGACTCTGTAAACCGCTTAGAGAGGGCTGTAAAGCACTGTGAAGTGGTATATCAATCTAAGTGCTATTGCTAGCTGCTAAGTGCTATCTTTGTACATTATCAAGGATTATTATTCTCCTTGGTAAATGTAGTCTTCTCTCACTAAATGGTTCTTTTCCAAAAAATGAGATGTTGCCTTCTGTCTTTTGATGACTCGAGGGTGTTTACAATATTTAAATTTCAGTTCATCCATTTAAATAATTCAACAAAATAGCCTGGAGAAATAGAGAGGAGTTTAAAACTTTCTTCCACTTCCGCCCAGTGTCATGAAATGAGGCCAGGGTCAACTCCATTTGCAACTTGCTCTGAATTGCTTGATGCATCTACAATGGGATGTCTTGGGAAACGGTCCCTTAGGGCAGGGGTCCCCAACCTTGGTAACTTTAAGACCTGTGGATTTCAACTCCCAGAATTTCCCAGCCAGGCATGCTGGCTGGGGAATTCTGGGAGTTGTCCACAGGTCATAAAGTTGCCAAGGTTGGGGACCCCTGCCTTAGGGATCCTGGTCCTTTGGGAACTGGGCCACGCAAGTGGTGGGCGAGCACATGAGTGCACAAAGCTGCATACAAGTTGGGTCTCAGTCTGAACTCTGTCACGGTCACCAAGTCTGAAAATCTATCCTGGGAATAATATTTTTAAAAACTCTTTTGCCTCACAAACCCACTTTCAAGAGAGCATGTGCTGTATGGTAATTCAGTAGGGGCATTTATGGTGCAAAAATATTGCAGGATTTTGTTTTCCCGTTCTAGCTTTCCATGGATTTTTCTTGTATTGCGTACCTCAGACTCCTGGTAGTACTTGATTTTCACAGCTAGCATCAATCTGCTGTAATTATGATACATTTTCAAGAAAGATTCCAGGAACATGCAAATAAAGAACAATGTTTTATAATGTGGAGTAGTGAGGTTACGAAACAAAGGACATCCATTAAATTCTATGGTTACACTTTGGTCTAATGCAGAGGTCCCCAACCTTTTGGGCACCAGGGACCAGTTCCGTGGAGAGAGGATTTTCCACGGACCGGAGGGTGCGTGGTTTTGTGTGCTGCCTGCATCCCGCAGATGGGGCTTTGCTTGTTTGTGTGGACCGGTTGCTGGCATGCCGTGGCCTGGTACCGGTCCATGGACCAGGGGTTGGGGACCCCTGGTCTAATGTAAGTATTGGCCCTGAAAATCCTAGAAAGCAATTGGAGGCTACAGAGTCTGCAGTATCTCCTTAGCTCCTTTGGGGCTGTCACCTTCATACTTTGAGGCAGATCTTTTAATTACAGTTCAGCTTTTGCTGGAATCAAGAGATGAAACATAAAAACAGAACTTCTGCAAATAAAGGAAAAGGACAGTGAAATCTCAAGGAAAATAAGTATGGAGGAATCTATGCATTAAATATTCCTCCTCTTCCTTCCTTCCTTCCACTCTAGTCTCTCTCCACCAAACAAAAAAGAAAAGAAAAATCCAATTCAAGGGATTTTTTTTTAAGCAAAGGAAAAAGAGTTAATGGGTAGAAAGGGATAGAAAGCTTAACTTCTATTTATTTTAGTGTGATTATTTAGATTACATTGGGGGTGGGGGAAAGTATTAATGTATAATCTTTTTCCTGTACTACACAACTCTGCCTGCTTTTAATTTGGTATTAAATTGAAACACTCATTTTGAGTGGCTTTGAACATCAGCCAAAGCCTCTGCTTGCATTGTGCTGGCAGCTGCATAGCCTTCTCAGCTTTTTATCCACTCCCCCCCTCCTCCTCTTCTTCATCTCCATGCCTTTTTTAGTCCACTGAATGCACTTGTCACCATTCCAGAGTTTATACTTTGCCTTGTCTTCAAGTTGACATACCAACTGACTGACAACACAGGTGAACTGGAGGGCTGCTGTGCCTCGCGAAGTTTGCACACTTTTGATACAAGGGCCACGCTCATTCTGAGCAGAATACCCCAGCCATGAAGACCTTGGTTCCACTGCCAGGCAGCACGCACACACACACGCACACACACACACACACACACACACACAAAAGGACAAAACTTGCATTTGTAAATAGCAGAGGGACGTTTTGGCTGCAAGGGAGGAACCCTGGTGACTTTTTTTTAACAAGCTGTGTTGCACAGCCAGATAAGAAATGTAAAGAATGGCACAGAACAGGACAAATTATGTTGGGGAGGGGGCGGGAAGCAAAATCCACTGTGATTATCCAGTCATTCCCTTTTTATTGCATAATAAACTTTCACTCTGGGCTTACTTACAAAACAGTTGAGAAGGGTTTTTTTTTCCCCTTTTCTTTTTTTCCCCTTCTTTAGGCCAAGAAAACACAACTTACATTTTCTTTTCTTTTCTTTTCTTTTCTTTTCTTTTCTTTTCTTTTCTTTTCTTTTCTTTTCTTTTCTTTTCTTTTCTTTTCTTTTCTTTTTTCTTTTCTTTTCTTTTCTTTTCTTTTCTTCTCTTCTCTTTTCTCTCTCTCGCTCTTTCTTTCTCTCTTTCTTTCTTTCTCTTTCTTTTCTTTTCTTTCTTTTTTTTGTGGCTCAAGAATCCATCGTGCTTAGACCCTTTCTCTTAATTATTAGCATTTACAAAAAACAAAAACAAAAAAAAGGAGCTGGCAGGGCGGGGGCCAACGTGGTCTCTTTTCAGTTGAGCTGTGAAGAGAGTCTGCTTATCACAACAGGTGCACCAACCACTCTCAAATCCAGAAGCAGCCCAACATTGAAATGCTAAGAAATGCCTTGTTCTCTTTGTCAGCTGCTCACACAAGCAGTGTAAAGCCTCCTTGGAAGGAGAGATTGTGTCCTTGCAAAGGAGAGAAGGTGGGAGGGCAGGAAAAAGGTTAAGATTGCAAAGGGGTGGATGGAGGAGGCTAGAGGAAGGGGGGGGGAGACAAGCTTTGAATTTCAAAACATGGAAGGCAGCTTATTAAAAATCTAGATAGATAGATCAGACTAGATTTTTTAAAACCTCCTGTTCTTGACAAAGGCAGTCCAGCCTGAACTGGACTGATAATGCAGTGAGCCATTTAAAAGTTACATCAAAATGTAGTGATGTAAGGGTTCACAGCTCTGCCTTTTCTGGCCATCATAGTGGCCAAATTAAAAAGTATATATTTGTATTTCGTATGCCTTTGCACAATAGCGACAAATATCTTCCCATTGCAAAAAAGGAAACACTCTGTAATAACTACACATCAAAGGATTTAAGGGTGACCAAGAATAAAAGGATAAGGTTTGTAAAACCCAACAACCCACCAATTACATTAAATAAACTTATCCATCTGTTATCTTCCAGTTATGTTGGATTTCAAATTCCTAGTCAATCTTTGTGATCACAAAGAAAGCTGATCACAGTTTCAGATCTCAGTAGTACTTGATTGAGAAGCCACCAGTATTGTAGTAGATTGGGAAAAATATTTTGGAACAAGGCAGTTGCAAATTACTTTTCTATTGTTACCAAGTAATCACCAGAAGTTTAACTCAACTCACAAGAGTATTTCCTTGTTTAATCCCAAGATAATTGTCAATAGTTATTATAGGCTGGGAGTTGGAAAATCCAAAACATCTGAAGGAAAATGGACTAGAAAAGATTTATGGTAACTACATGCTGGACATGCTCCAGGTGCCAGGTGTACCTCCCAAGACTAGGGAAATGTCCTGGTTTCCAGGAACGCCGCCCAGCAAGTCAGTAATGGCAAGAGCCTTGTGTGAGCCACAGTGGGGGGAACAGCTTCCACCATTGCTGTTTCTTCTGCTTACTTTGACTTCTACTTTGAGTTGCAAACATCTGGATGACTATTAGATCGCAGTGAAGACTTAGTAGCACTTATCTGTGTCCTAATTGTGTCTGCAGGAGTTCTTGAGTTATGGAGTATAAATATAGGAAAATATGCAAATTAAAACATCCTGGTTTTATTCATAGAAATGTCACCCTAGGAAGGCTGCTTTAGCCAGTCACTGGAAAAATATAAAATGAGATTTAAACACTCAGTGATAATATCTCTGGAGAGGAAAAGAGGTACAGTAAAAGCTTCCCTCAAATAGCACTCTCTGCAAGACTGTTTGATTATATTTGCAAATCATTTACTGACAGTGTATCTGTAATTCATATACAATTATCTGGCATGGCTAAAGTCATTGCCTTGGTGGCTTATTTTACCTCAATGTGAATTATAGGTGAGCGACTTTTACATTTTCATTTTGCGTTTTGGATCAGTATCCAGTGGTGCTGACCCCCCCCCCTTTAAATCCCACCATAGACCATGCACAACAGCGAATGGTGCAGTTTCCTTCCCATCTCATGCCTGCGCCCGAATACTGACTAGAAGTGGTTCCAAATTATCTGCCTCATTTAGTGCCCTTCATAACTGCCGTAACTCCCACCTTCTCAATAACCTTCCCTAAAACGGGATTTGGGGAATGGACTGACAGTTGCCTTAATCAAGATTGATAGACTCTTCAGGAGAGGATATGCCATTTCCTCTTTCAAACCTAGCAACATCACCCCACCTTCAAAGAAGCATTCCCTGTTGCCCAAACCCATTGCTTTGGCCCTCATTGGCTGCTCAAACCAGCCAAGAAGGGAACAATCACATCTTCAGGTAGTGAAACCTATCCCAAAAACACCGTGTCGACTTCCTTAGAAATCACAAATTCAAATGAATCCTAAATAGGCTTGCAAGACATCAGCCCTGTCATGTCATCAAATTCTGTCCAGCTAGCATCTAGCCCTAAGCAAATACAAGTACGTTTATTTTCCCAAAGTACTTAGCAAAAAGGCGTCAGTCTCTTGGAAGAAGCTACGCCATATTACATCTAATTATCTTGTCTAATTTAAGTAACATTCACTGAAATATTCATCAACTCACATTCTTCATGCTTGTTGATTTGTCAAAGATGGGATTAAATGGTATAAATACATGTACGCGCCTACCCATACCCACAACAAACTTTTGATGAAAGACAATAGCAGCTATTGAGCCAATTTAGGGTAGTAGTGTCAGTAGGGCCATGAATTCTAGTCCTGGCTTGGACACAAAGCCAGCTAGGTGACTTTGGGCCAGTCATTCTCTCTCAACCCTAGGAAAAAAGCAATGGCTGTTTGTGAAAAATGTCACCAAGTAAATTGCATGGACTTGTTCAGACAGCACTAGAAGCCAAAACTGACTCAAAAGCATGCCCTCATCAAGTCTACCCTCCACAAAAGCCATTAGATATAGCTAAATAGATCATAGTTTAGAGCAGGAGTCAGCAACGTTCTTCTGTGTAGAGATCAGAGGCCATGCCATCACCGCTATCACTTCCAGGGACTGTTACTCTACCCATATCGAAATGGCTAGTGAGGCGTTCCCAAGATGGCCATCCAAGTAAGCAGTGGGCACACTTTCCTTCTCTCATATGGGTCTGATAAATCTATTTCTTTGGGGCCACAAGCTGGGTAATTTCAGACAATGGCCACATTCAGCCCTTGGGCCATGAGTTGCCGATGCCTGATTTAGAATATATGCCCCAAACACCAACTGACACTAAGAACAAACAACAACAGGTTTTTCTATATTGCATTTGTGGACCAAGCATTTCCAGCATCTGGCTTCTGCGGAAACAAGGTCTTGGATTACCGTAGATTAATTTTAGAGTCTTCCTATGCTGTTAATTCTGACTTTTAAATAATAGGACTTGCACCCTTGGAAGATGATTCTGAGCAGATCTCACCCAAGTATGAGCACAACATCTCTCTGTCCCTCATTAAAGCAGCCATATCCTTCTTCAGATTTCTGCTCAAATCTGGGGGGGGGAAATATAGTGTTTTTAATAAATGAGAGTTAATGCTCTCGTATCATCACTGGAGCTTCTTCAAAAGCATTCTCCAAGCCTACAACGAAATATTCTTTTAATGCTGAACTTTGCTTCTTTCAGCTTTACGGTGGGACATCTGCTCATATCACTTCTTTTTCAATCTGGCAGCACTTTCTTCTATTCCACAAGGGATACCAAAACTCTCCTCCAGTGCTTCCCTTCTTGTAAGTGAAAGCCAGCCCAGCCTCTGCTTAGAGTCCTGTCTCATTTACAAACTTTGATATTATCTCTTTTACAGATGAAGTGGTTCATTATTTTTAACCACTCACTATTAGGGGCAGATATTTAATCTGGCAAAACGTTACAGTAGTCTGATGTTTGTTTTAAAATTCATAGAAGAAGGAAAAAAAAAATCCCCAGATCGGATTCTGGCAGCGGAACTGAAGTTGCACTTACTTTGTAATCCTTATGAGATGGCCAAGAGATCTCTTTGATCTTCTCCTCTCCCCACCCCCCACCAGGCTTGGTAACTTTAACAAGTCCAGCACAACATTGCTGGTCACGTAGCTAATTCAGGAAGTATTAGGAAAGAAACATGTCCTCTTGAAAGGGCCAAATGAGTAGTATAAGCATCTCATACTTTTCAAAAGTGGGTTTTGTTTTTTTTAAGAACAGGTCTCCAAGGCACCTTCTAAAGTTTGTAAGTAAGTACAGTCCCCATCTGCCTCTACTGCAGACTTTGTTTCCTCCCAAGAAATGCTAAGCTGATTTTATTCCAGCTAGCATTTATCTTTCCTTGGATTTGCCATAATTCCAGTGCAGCAGAGTGCCTAACCTCACTCCCAAAACAGCCATAGTGGAATTCTTGATCCCTTCTGCTGTTATTCTTACTATTCCTGATATTGTTCCAATGTATTATCCTCTGGTTCCAATGTACAGGTAAGTCCTCAAATTACAACCCACAACTGAGCCCAACATTTCTGTTGCTAAGCGGGACATTTGTTAAATGAGTTTTGCCCCATTTTACGACCTTTCTCGCCACAGCTGTTAAGTGAATCGCTGCGGTGGTTAAGTTAGCAACCCGGTTGTCAAGTGAATCTGGCTTCCCCATTGATTTTGCTTGTCAGAAGGTTGCAAAAGGGGATCACATGACCTCTTGGGACACTGCAGCCATCAAAAATATGAATCAATTGCCAAGCGTCCGAATTTTGATCACATGATCACGGGGATGCTGCAATGGTCGTAAGTGTAAAAAAAACGGTCATAAGTCACTTTTTTTTCAGTTGTAAGTTTGAACAGTCACTAAATAAACTGTTGTAAGTCAAAGACTACCTGTATTATCTCCCAGAAGCATTGGACTGGAATTCCTATAATTTCCCAGCCAACATGACCATGATGGGAACTGACACTCAACATTTTTGAAGAGCACCTTACTAGAAAGGGGGTGATTTCAGGCATCTGGAGGCATCAGATAACATATACTCCTTAGGAAAGCATGACATCTACTTAATTGGTAGGATATTACTGCCCTGGGGGTACTCAATAAGCTTGCATAACTATGCTTTATTAAATGATTATGCTTATGTCTCCCAATGCCTTCTTTTGGGTATGAAATCTACTGGCAAAGAACCTGGTGTCTGCAAAACTGGGTCTGTGTTTCCTCCCATTTTAGTTATATAACACCAGAAGCAACTAGAGAGATGTTCCTTGACTGTAATGTCTTTCTTCTCGTCGCTAAACCTCTTTTGAGCATGGCATGACTTTTGCTTCATCGGTATAGAACAGGGATCTTCAAACTGGGCAGCTTTAAGACTTGTGGACTCTATGCTGGCTGAGGAATTCTGGGAGTTGAAGTCCACAAGTCTTAAAGCTGTCAAGTTTGGAGAGCCCTGGTATAGAACTTCATTAACACGCTGCATTTACATCTCACCTTTCCTTCTGGAACTCCAAGCGGCATATAAAATTCCATTAGCACTGCCATCCTTATCCTCCAAATAACCCAGCAAGCTATTTTAGAAATAGAAACTGATTCACATGACTGACCCCTGCATGGCTGCAGTCCCAGGTTGCGCTATCACCAGCACCATACTATCCAACCATTTCTGGAGAGAAGGAAGAGATCATGTCATTCTCTTCTTGCTTCCAGCCCACTGGACACGAGATCTCTACCCCTGTATTTCCTGCTCTGCGTGGAGCAGAGCATTTTCCAGCTTATGCTGGCTCAGGTGTTCATATTTGTGTTCTCTGCTCTGCTTTCCTTTTTTCGAAGCAAATCTTTGCACTTTGGTACCTGGGTCAATGGTTGCTACCACACCGTTCTCTGATCAGCCAGCACTACCAACTGTTTTCCAGAAGCATGGTAGCGGTAACATTTTCCTGATGTGCAAAAGGTCAGTGGTTCAAATGTGGAGGGAATGTTTTAATATTACTATTTCTCTTCCCCTGAAAGCACTTGACTGCTTCTTTAAGCGAGTTGATCAGCCCACTGTTCCATCCTTTTGATCAATCAATCAATGACCAGTGTGTTTTTATGGAAACGGAAGTGTTTAAAAAGCAAGCTAATAGAACATGCACTTCATCACAGAAGCTTAATGATTTGAAATGCAATATGGCAATCTTAAACTTCAGTCCCAGAGCATACATTTAAAAAAAAAAAAAAAAAACCTGGTTAACATTTAGCTCCTGTTTATATCAGTACAATAAATAAGTAGCGTTCCTGTTCTTATATAGATCAACTTGAAAGGCAAGTTTAGAATCACATATCTTGCATCGTTCACTGGATAATGTATTTTTTTTAAGTTAGGACAAGCTGTTTTACAGCAAAATTACGCTTCTGTAGTTGAACATCAAGAGCAAACAAATACAGTCCTCTTGCGATATATAAATCGTGCCACAGAAATTCTTTTCGCCTCTGCTTGATTTTCATGTCAGAAGAATCAAGACGTAAACCGTCTATTTCTTTTTGATGACTTTAACTACATTTTTCAAAATCACCGTATGCTTATGGTGCCAAAAGCTTGTGCTGCAGTTCCTAAATTTGAAAATCTATTAAAAAGTCTATCCACAATCATTCGGTATTGAATGATTACTATTTATAACCTCCTGGTATATAAATACCAGGCACGTGGTATTTGTATACCATTATATATATATTTTTACAACAAAGGAGATTTCAGAACTAAAAACAGAGCAGAGCCCTAACAATATGTAGTTTAAGGCAGTGGTGGGATTCAAATATGGGAACAACCATTTCTTTGTGTGGATGCCACTTCTGGAAGTCCATTCTGGGCCTGGGCAACAAAAAATTAGCTACCGGTTCTGCCAAACTGGTGCGAACTGGCTGAATCCCACCACCAGTTTAAGGCATGACACAATACAGCCCTATATATTTAAATAAATCGGCAGCAACAATTGGGCCGTTCTGCCCTCCCCAGTCCTCCAAACCAGTTCAAAGCTTCCTCCTGTTCATCTCCTCCTGCTGTTTGGATAGACCCAGTGCCAATCAATATCTACCCTCCACTGCCCTATTGGGCAAAGCATGTCATCCCAACAATGTCCCCTCCCCCCCCCATCTAAGATTCTGAACATTTCTCATTTTTAGGTCACGTTCTGTGCAGTTGTTGGGCAGCTTACAAAACAATCCAAGTGGTTGCCATGAGGAAAACTTTCCAGCTGAGAACCTGCCTTTCCTTCTGTATTTAAAACCCTCTTGCAAACTGTGGCCATGAAAGGAAAGCATGTTGGCATTTCTGCAATCAGACGCTTTCCCCAATGTTTCTAATCATGGCTGCCTGTTCCTATGGCAGCTGGAGAGGGGAAGAGGAGGAGGTGCACGTTAAACAATGCCTACAGATAGGAACCAAGAACAGGATGCTGAAGCCCAGAGCCAGGCAGTGAGTAAGGCAAGAATTCTCGCCAACAGCAAAATGAATCACCCACTAGCTATGCAGAGTTGCAGGTTTACACAAAAGAAAGGACCAACTTTGCTCCTGGAAACCAATAGCTTGGGTGAAGTAATGCATCCATTGAATTCTTAAAGATGCTTAATCTCTGCCTTTTCTATATTGCTCGCTGACAACGCCATACACAAATCCCAAAATAGGAACCATAACTATTCCTACTTCTTCTTAAAGAATAACTTTAAGTTAACTTCTTTAAAGTTAAAGAACTCCATCCTGGACCAAATTCATATATTCACTATAAAATAAATGTGGCCCTAGTGTCTAGACTTCATACTAGCAGGATTCAGGCATTGTAAAAAGTCATGGTTTGTTTTGTTCATAATTATCATGACATAGGAACATGGTTTATGACTTATCCTGTAGTGTGAACCTACCCTATGATGGATTATTCAACAAACAAAGATGAAGGAAAAAAAGGATTGATATGATATATGAAATGACCCTTTGAGGTATCATATAATCTTAGGATTTTAATGGCCATGACTGGTAAATGGCATGGAATTATATCAAAATTGATACGACCATCTGATCACTGAGAATTTGCAATAATTTACCAGGCTTCTATGCAAATCCTAAGGAGGGGTTTGTTATTTGTGTATATAAAACTCAATTGAAGGCCTATTCACACTTATCTGAGAGTAAACTCAGTGAAAATCACGGGATTTGTCACATAATCTAATAAGCAATCCAAATATCTAGCCTCATGCTATTGACCATTTAATTATTATTTACATGCCTTCATACACATAAGAATATTTCACACTGTTCCCCCAAAACTAGCAAATATACCGTTATTTTTACAGGCAAATAAAATCCCCTACGAATTCTAACCATCCAATGTCTGAACAAATGCATAACCAATCTAATACAAAAAATATAGAGTTGATTTTGTTCATTTATTATTAAGTGGGCCTGCAGCTTATATATTCCCATGAAAAGGGTTCAGGGGATTCTGCCAGACATATGTTCTTGTTCTTTTCCTAAAATGTACTCTGAAAATAGTTCTAAAGTATAACCATATGAAGGGAACTTTTCATTATGTCATTTTTTTATACTTTTCCCCATTCCTTTCACAGCAGCCATAAATGACATTCAGACTGCCCTTGATGTATCCCTAGTGTTTACCTTCTCCAATATGGCAGAAAAATCTGATGTCATCCGCAGTTGTTGTGTTATATTTCAGAGAAGTCATTAACCCTTCTCAGGAAAGCAGCTATGCAAAGGAAGGAAAAGGTATGGGAAGGCAGCTGCCTCCACAACTTTGTATGTGTGCATATGAGATTGCCATCAGTATTTCTAATGCCTAGCTCATAAAAGGCAGGGAAGTTTAAACATGTTACATAGATAAAAAATTATGAAGTTTTGCTCAGATCCACTGAGCATTGGTACGTATGCCAAGAAAAAGAGGTATCGTTTATCTAAACTGAATCTGACATCTGGCATATTGTAAAAACAATATGAATCATTAATCTGGATATCAAACAGTGTTTCGCCAGTGCAAAGGCAGTGCCTCTTCCCCTTTTTCCTTCTCTCTCTCTGTCCAAAGAATTGGAAATCCATGCTTTATAGTCTAATTTTAAAAACTTTTTTTCCCCATATGCATTTGATATGAATTACGAATGAGCCTTAACAATTGCAGTAAAAATACCCTAACCACCAGATTTCCACTGATACAATGTTTCAGCTTGGTGCTCTATGGATTCATCTCTCTCTTACATAGCCAACCTCAGATCAGGTGTTTAATGCATATCAAGTGATGGTATCAAGGGGAGACTTCAGGCAGAGCTCAAAGACCAACCACTCACCAGAATAAGCACCCCTAATATATATTACTTGAGAAATTGAAATCACCGATTTCAATAATATATAACCTATTATTAGGTTGACTTAAACCTTGAATTCACTAGGTGTCAACGGTCCCAACTTGGTTATTTGGAAATGAAAGACTCTTGGAATCATTATTAGCAAAACTACACTTTACTAAAGCCAAGTGGTTACAGAAGAAGCAAAGCTGGATCTGAGATTTCCACGCCCAAAGCATATGGTTAACTTTTCCCTTGTTCCCACCTTTACCCCCCCCCCTGGTTATCAATGAGTGTCCAATTAGGTGCTAACAAATTGTTTGGGTAACACTCGCTGTCTTCATGGGGTGGATGGTTCTGCATTCCATAGTGTGACCTTGGAACAGTAGTGGGATTCAAACACGTGAACAACCGGTTCTCTGTGTGGATGCCACTTCCGGAAGTCCATTCTGGGCCTGGGCAACAAAAAATTAGCTACCGGTTCTGCCAAAGTGGTGCGAACCGGCTGAATCCCACCACTGATATTGTAGCAGGGGGGCAGTCCTGACACTAGGTCTCTGCTAAGTATGTTTGGACCTAGAACTGATCCACTGTGAATTAAATGAAGGATACCCATGGAGGCATCAAGTCTAACCAAACCAATAAATGATGGTCAGCTTGTTGATCAGCATGCCATTGAGAAAGCTTGTTGCATTCTTCACACAGAGCCCATATTGACAAGTAGTGACAAAAGAAGAAAAGCTTAACAATCCTATACTTCTCTCCCTTGCCTTGCTTCTTATGTCTATGTCCAGGCTACTGAAGTCAACTGGGATTATTCGTTCTAGGAGAAGATGTTAATCCTTTTCTCTTACGCCCCTTCACTGTTGTTAATAAACCAACCACAGGAGAGGGAATGAAAAGAAATATGGAGATGCTGCACCGCAAAGCTAAACAAAAAGGACATTTCAGAACAAGTTAAAGGGTTAAAGCTTTTCCAAAATTACCAGTTCACTGATCTTCAGTGCAACCTGATGTGGCTACAAATGTACAAAATATTATTGAGAAACTTCTACGTCCTATCGAGTGTGGCCTTGAATTATATGTGTGTCACTGGAAGCTTTTAACCCAAACAATTAAAAGTAGAAATATTACAAGCATGATTTGTTTCCCTTACAAGCAGAACTTCTACATTTTTCTTAAACAGGGTTGTTTTGACGTTACACAGTTAATTATCTTCTATCTAAGACTTCAGAGATTCTCAAGGGAACTGGTAAGTGATGCAAACTCACCATTCTCTTTGCATCATGGGCCCTTGAAACCGGTACCTGCTACAGACTCAGCAGGGCAATAACAAGCAAGCTTCTTACTCAACAAACATCCCAAGGGCATCACAATCAATAATTTCTAAACGAAAGAAAAAGTCACAGAACTGAAGTTTGCCGGAAAGTAGATCTAAAAAAATTCCTTGATAAATGTGCCATTTAGAACAAAAATCTATATTGATAAAAAAAAAAAAGTTCTTTATTCCAGTTCACAAAACATCTCAACCAGTAACCATGCAAACTTTTCCCCAAGCCACAAATTTCTTAGCAGTAGCTAAGATTCAGATGCCCGTCATTCTTTTAAGATACAAAAGACAGCAGTGATGACAGAGAGAGAGAGAGAGAGAGACAGAGACAGAGACAGAGACAGAGAGATGATAGAAAAGTTCCTGGGAAAAAAAAACATTTAGCTAGGGTGAAACAAGGTCCAGAGAAATGATTAGTCATTGTTCCAGGCAATGAAGGGCAGGTAAGGTACAGGGTTGATGACAGATATATCACTTATTGAAAGAGAAAATGGCCTTGTGTAATTAATAAGAGGTAGCTCTGTTTTTAGCTTCTTTTCCATTTCAGCTTTGCATAAGAATGTGGTTCAGTAAAATAAAGTAACAATTTGCTGTCAGAGGACCTTGTATTGCATGTCCTTTTATCCCGTCTTGCACATTACATGGATAAAGTTTCTTAACATTTAGTACAAGATCTTCAAAGCCTTGGCTACAGATTGTATCATGTGCGTCCTATTAACATTAGAAAGGGAAATCACATGTTAAGCCCTTCAACCATTTTGGATACTGTTATTCCCTTTCTATTATTCTAAACAGGAAAAAAAAAGCTACATAATTTTTGCAGCTATGTTTTAAGCGTTCTTTGTAATTTCCTTTTAACATAATAGCTTTTTTTTTATTATATGTCTTAATTAATTGCTCACAACATTTTGTTTCATTTTTTAAAAACGCAGATGGTCAGGAGATTAATGTTATGTTTGTGTGGGTGTTCTCTGGGGAAGCCAGCAGAGAGGATTGCAAATGGCGACCGCATAATTGCAGGGCAACTGGCAACCAGTCATAAATGCGAACAGGTTGCCAAGGGCCCAAAATATGTTCATGTGATGGGGGGGGCGGGTGGCACAATGTTTCATGATGCCTGGAAGTGCTTTGTGAGCTATAAAACACTTGTTCTGAGGCCATCGTGGCTGTAAATCATTGTTGAACAATCGGTTGTAAGTCGAGAATTACCTGTACAAAGAAGCATGTGACAGATGGCGGAGAAAGTAGTACAGATAGTCCTCAATTTACAACAGTTTGTTTAGTGACCATTCGAAGTTACAAGGGCACTGAAAAAAGTGACTTATGACCATTTTTCACACTTATGACCACTGCAGCATCCCCATGGTCACGTGATCAGAATTCAGACTCTTGTCAACTGTCTCATATCTATGACGGATGCAAGTGTCTCGAGGTCATGTGATCACCTTGTGTGACCTTCTGACAAGCAAAGTCAATGGGGAAGCCAGATTCACTTAACAGCCATGTTACTAACTTAACACCTGCAGTGATTCTATTAACAACTGTGGCAACTAAGGTCGTAAACACCTGCAAAACTCACTTAACAAATGTCTCACTTAGCAGCATAAATTTTGGGCTCAGTGGTGGTCATAGGTCTAGCTGTATTACATGGATCCTTAAAGAAAGGATCTGTCTTGTATAAAGATATAAAGCAACTTTGGTACATTATTGTAAAATGTATCTTCTGTAATTAGGAATATGTATAAATACTGTTCTCTAGTATTTACCTTGACGTTTTACAGAAAACAGGAAGGGAAATGATGAATTCACTCCAAATTTATTATTTCCTACTGCAAGGGAAGACTCACTGAACTTGACCATCCTTCTTATCCCTGCACAATCAGTTAATTTCTACAGGTGGAATACTATGAATCAGAAATAATGTCTCTACTCTGGACATGACCTTGGGCAATAGGCATCTTTGTAAGAAGAAGTATGCAGTCCTGCACGTCTTTGTGTGCCTCCATATATGGTTGTTGTTGTTTTTTGCACCATTCTGTATCTGTGGGTTCCCATGCTCTTGTCTCCACGTGCAGCTGAGTCAACTGATTTTCAAGAGCTTGACAATGGTGCTGTGAAAGGGCCCACAAGTTGGGAAGTGCAGTTACACAATCTATAAACTGTTTACTATGCCTATGGAAAGGAGGCCAAAATTTACAGAACTGGTGTCTGCCAGGAGAGGCATGAAGGGGCAACCATTTGCACCCTTTGCCTGATGATACCGGGATGTAAATGAAGTCATCATAGCTCCTAACAGATGTATATGGTTTTATATTTGAGATGCTGGAGTGGTTGTTCATACATTGCCATCCAAATGCACAATTTATTCTCCAACCGTAACTGACCACAACTATCTGAATAACCTAGGACAGTGATGGCGAACCTTTTAGAGACCAAGTGCCCAAACTGCAACCCAAAACCCACTTATTTATCGCCGGGTGCCAGGTGGGCGTGGCCCACTGGGTGCGCGTGTCTGTGGTGGTCATGGCAGACTAGGTGGGTGTGGTCAAGGTAGGCGTGATCACCTCGATGTTGCTCGTGGGGACACCTGTGGGGGCCGGGCAGGGTTGGGGGAGATCCAGGGGGTCTCTGGCAGGTGGGGCAGTAGGCAGGAGGTTCATCCTGCAGGATGAGGCGAGGCAAGGCAAGATATGGCGGGGGTGCCATTGTCACAGGGCAAGGCGAGGCAGGGGCCAGGGCAGCCGCTGCCTGACACCATCGGCCCCCGCACACAGAGGCCAGCGAGCGCATGGGTGCTGGGATGCATCTGGCCACGTGGGACCTCGGCGAGTTAGCGGGTGGCTGGTTGAAGAGGGACGGTTGCCATCTCTGGGGCTTGGCAGGCGTGCCCACAGAGAGGGCTCTGAGTGCCGCCTCTGGCACCTGTGCCATAGGTTCGCCACCACTGACCTAGGATAATTATGGTTTTATTATCTCATAGCAATTACAGTCATTAGAAAGACTTCCCAAAAAAAACCTTCAGAGATACTGAAAAATATATTCCTTGTTTGCCCCAATAGGTAAGAGCATACAAATAGAATTAACCGAGGCCATTTAAAACTGCAATATATTTGTATTTATTAAACTAATAAACAGGGAATTGGGAGCAGTCTGCCTTATGAGGCCTTTCCCCCCAGATTGGTAACATTTGACTCACTCCCATGGCATACAGCACACTACTCAACCTGTTCTCCTGAAACAAGTTCTCTCTTAATATACTGCTTTTCCTTAGATCTCTTTTATAACTTTTGGGGGTGGGGCTGGTGGTTGAGGCTATGTTCGTTTATGATTTATAGACATCACTATGGCAATCTGTCATAATTGCAGACAGACTTTATATTGGCACTATGGTGGCTGGATTATGCTATAAATTGTCAGTGTGAATAGCACTGCTGAATGTGGTTTCTGTGTGCAGTGATGCTATGTATTCCAGTTGAGCAGCAGTGTAACTCATGGAACTGACTTTGCAACATTTTTCCCTGCCTTCACTTTTGATCTGGCATTTGCAGACCAAAATTTGCAGATGTCCTCCATTTCTTCTCCTTTGACAATATGCGTTCTACATCCACCATTTTCCTCTTATTTAAAGGCTAGTGTACCCCTATATTGCTATAGAGTGCCGAATAACTGCAAAATTCTTATTCTAAAACCACTACTCTAACATTAAAGCGAGATGGGACATGTCCTCTTACAATGGCACCCTATGTTGAAATATAACCTTAACCAAATAAGAAATCAGCTTGGTTCAAATGAAGAGCAACAAATGCATAAAAGACAAGCTCTTTTTCACTGAATTTGAGTTAAAAGGCCTAGAGAAAGAGTATTCCTGTGGTCAGTGTAGAGGCTGATGGAGAGATTATGTCTGCTTAGCTTGCAAGAGAAAAACTTTGCCAAATGGACATTAGCATTTATGGAAATAAGAATATATACCCACAGGTTAATAAAAGAGGTGGAACTGGACCAGGCTACCTTATTTTAGGATGAAACATTTTATTTATAGAATAATGCCCAAATGCTACAATGTGTCTTAGAAGATAGTAGAATTATTGTCCTTATTCTTTTGTTGGTTGGGAAATATCATAAGAGGTCTCCTCCTGCCAATTCCTTTTTCATTCATTTGTTCTATGAGAAATGCTTCATATAATTAATGGACTTGACTGCATTCAGTGGGATGTGGTTTTTGAGCTCCATTTTGTAACCATGAAGTTAAAACATTCAAGTCCATTGTTTGGTGATGGTGGTGGTGGTTCTTTTTAAACTGCCACTTCAGAAGGCCCATACTGATCTGTAATTACTGCTGATTCATTTTGGTCTGGTCTAGCCGCCACGACTCATCTTTGAGATTTGCCAGTGAATGCAACCAGACCTTTGATCCTTGTAATGGAGAAAATTGGAGAGCTTGCAATTAACTTTGCATCTAAAGGACTGGATATGTCTGCAATCCATTCTGATTTGTCTGTGACCAGATTCATCAGTATAACAAGAAAAGAAAGGGTGGGTGGGTCACCATTTAGAACAGGAGTCAGTTCTAATTTAGTTGGAAGACAGATATCAAAACAGTTATGCTCCTAGTTGACATCCTTTCTCTTAGATAGGAGCATTGTTACAAATTATGAAGGTGGGTAAGGTAAAACCTCTTTGGAAAAGCTCATCTTTTAATAATTCTTTAGTAAAAGATTTTTTGGCATAAGCTAACCCCAGAATGAAGTTCTTGGTACTTTCTGTCTGTCCAGCTCTAGCAAACAGTCTATAGTTCTAGCCAAGATTTTTTTTCCCCTTCCATCTGGTTTGAGAAAATAGGAACAAACTTTGGCTCTTCTTGCCCAAAGCAAGAAGTTAATGAACCTTGCCTCAGTCCTGAAGCAGAGGGGTAATTGTGACACCATGCCATACTGCATGTAGGAAAAAGTTACAATCCTTTTTACTCTACAAGCTTTGAAAGGTTATTTGAACAGAAATCACATCACAATAAAGATACACAAAGCAAAGTAGAAGATAAATAACAATTAAAACATAAGTATAAACATTATGAAAAAGGACTTTTGGTAGCAATTCTTCCCATTCCTTCTGCCACTTTCTAAATATTTGTGCTATACTTTGAATATTAAAATATTGATAGTTATTGCTAATTTCTATGTAGCTCCTTTCATGAGTTGCTTTTACTGTAATTGGCCTCTTAACTCCTTTCCTAAAATCCATATTGCAAATGCATGAATTCATCTCACTCCCACTTTCTTCATAAGAAAGTCATTCCTGCTTGAATTTTGTATTGTACTGTGTATTATGAATATACAGTATGCCTTCAGTTTTGCCATTGCTGCAAATTCTGCAGTGTTGGTCTCCCAATCTTGTATCATCAGCAAAGATTCACTTTTCCAATGTCGTGCCAAATTTCTTTTTGCAGCTATCAGATATATCTTTGTAATCCCCTTCTTACAACAATGAAGCCAAATCTGTTGATGTCAAAAAGGAGTTCACTGAGAAAAGGAAAATACAGGAAACAATGGGAAGATAATAAACACCAACAAGAATCTGAAATAAGACAAATATGGCAACTTAGCCATTGATTCAAGTTGCTGGTAATTTTAGTTGAGTTTCACTTCAGGGAGGTTAGGAAATCATTTGAACTTTGTACTTGGAGATACAGCCACTGCCATGCTCTCCTTCTTCTGAGCCTTTTTTTTATATAATCTGGGTTATAAGTGAAAAATCAGCCTTTTGGGGAAAACCGATTTGGTTTTGCAAGTCAGGCAAAATGCTCCATATCTGATGTGCTGCATCTGGCCAGCAAATCAGAAAATTTTCTAGGTATTATCTAAGTATTACACGGGTCCAAGTAAGAGCCTGATGACAATTTGTTGTGAATGCTCAAATCTGGAATTAACCTAAATTAATTCTCCTTTGTGCTCATTTGACCAGTAATATTTGAAGTGCCAACAGATTTTAAACTGTTAAGTCCAAAGAATTTTGTGATCCCATAAAGCGTTATCATAACATGGGGACTGCAATTATACTTTTGGAATTTGGATAATGTAATGAATTTAGATGACCTCTTTTGTGTGAACTTATTTTGACTGACTTGTTGAAAAGTGGAGTGACCTCACTTCACTTACTGTGTGTTCAAGATGTTCAGGCAAGATAAATGTGCCTTACGAAGCTGCTTTGTGAGATAATCTGGTAAATTCAGCTAGTACATAATGTAACAACCCAAGCACCAATTTAAACAATATCTGTATTATCCCTGCTTGCAGTGGTTGCCAATTCATTTCTAAAGCTCATTTAAAATACTTGCAGCCATGTTATTTGAAAGTCTGTCCTCTTAAGGTGAGGAAGAGAGCCTCCTTCATCTGTTCAGGTTTTGAGAGCAGTTAGTTTTAAAAGCACAAATGGGGACAATTTTTTTTCTGTACTGAGTTTGTCTCTGACACCTGTGATCTACATTTCATTTCAGGATTTCTGGAAGTCCCAAAGAACACCCGTTTGTTCTTCTGGGGATAGCATGACTGCAGCTGTTTATGGGATTTGTGCATTTTTTTGGCTTGATTTGCTTTTATATCTGTCTTTTAATCATTATTTTTATTTATAATCCTATATTTTACCTCATGTACTAGCTTGATTTAACATAAAGGCAACCTAAGATAAAATAAAGGCAGCCTAAACATTTTCTAAACACATAAAGATAATTCTATGGTTTGGAAAATGAACGGTTTCTGTCAAAAACCGTTTCAAATTAACTTTATAATTTTTGTTTAGTCTGGTAAGAACTTCCTTTAATAAAGGCTAACCATGAAATTAAGCATGTGTTTTACAAATCTGAAATTCAGATATTTCTATTTGATCTGCTTAGATTTCTCACTGGTCAGAGAGAAGAATCGTCAAACACAACATAATTCTTTAAAATACAGCCAAAATGCCAATTATGAAATGATAGTAAACATAAAAGAGTATCTATGAACTATTTACAGGTAAATCAGATCAGGAGGAAACAAAACAAAGAAACCTTAATTGTTGTTCAGCAGTATTTTGGTATTTCAGCAACACCACAGTTCTGATGTATCAGTGAAAGCAATTCAGAAAGCCGGAAGGCCTATGCATTTGCATTACCATTGAAATTCACCGTATGCCTTGTCATTTGCTTTGACATTCTTCTTTAAGTGATAGTCTGCCAGCAAACTGCCAGAGAATCCCTTCAAATGGAATTTCTATTCTACCCCAGCTGGCTGTGGTGCAGCCAAGCTGCTGAAATCTAAAAGAAATGGTCAGTTGAAGTTAATTTTAAGTACAGAAAATCCCTATTCTGAGCCAGGTGTACCACATAATCCCATGAAGATGCAGTTGCAAAATAATGTACAATGTTAAGGGATTGGGTTAATAAATGGTATCAAAAATGAAATCACACAGCTTCCTTATAAATAAAGAGAAGGGAACTGAATGAAGCACTTTGCTTTGGGTCTTTAGTTAAGCACAATCAATGTGCTTCCTCTCTGAATATCAGAAATTGATTTAACGTTACAATATCCATTGGGCATCATTTAATCAGGGTGCAGAGTCATTGTAGAGGAATTAATCTAAGAAATGTAGGTATTTGTGAAACTATCCTACAATTCATTGTAGATAACAAGGCGATATGCATATTGCTCCCTCCTCTTATTTTTGTTCACAGCAACAACCCTGTGAGCTAGGCGGGACTAGGAGTGACTGGCCCTAGTATTAAAAGAGCTGCAAAACCAGATTCAAGTCTGTGAGCCAATGAATGAAAAGAAATTTCTGCACAGAGTGCCTGCAGTAATAATCACATTCCTTAGGAGCCTGACTCAGCAGCCTTTAATAAACCTAAATATAATCTATACAAATTAAGATCTCACTCCCATGACTCATACGTGGGAAGCAATTCTTGATTCCCAGGAGAAGTTTCTATAAAATCTAATGGTTATTTGTTAATTTATATGCCACAATTCTATCCAGCTCGGATCCCCAAGGCATTTCATATAAAAATACTGTCAGCCCAGTAAATGCACTGTTGACACATTTCTTGACATGAGAAGGGCAGCTAATCAAGCTATGACAACAAAGCAGAAAGCCGCAGTTGTGATGGCCATGAATCACCATGCAGGGGCTACCAAGAAAAAATTAATAATGCAGAATCTTTTAAGTTATCTACAGATGTTCTTATTCCATGTTTCCTTTGAGAGAGCTACATGAAAATTCATGAGATTAGTCCGTTTTATTTTTAAAGCAATCATCTGTTGCCGGTTATAAAGAGACTGTGATTTGTTCAGAGCTATCTGATAGTCACACCCATGGGATTTCAACAGCAGGATCCAGAGCAAACAGCTGTGGTCTGGCCTGTGTTGTGTTTCAAAGCTATCATTATAGAATGGTCAAAGGATAGCATTGCTCAACAATAGTAAAGTAATCTAAAAGGCCAATAAGAGAAGTTTTTAATTCTGATCATCCTTGACTGGTTGCCCATTTCCCTTTAAGATTAATTATTAATAATATTATTAAGCGTAGTAATATACAAAATACAAAAGAAAATGAAAATAGTGGGAAAATGGGTGAAGGAAACGGAAAGAGAAGGGTAGGGGAAAGGGGGAAAAAGAAAGAAAAACATTGACTTCCGACTCTTTTAGCACAGCAGAATAAAATAGTAACATTATAGCCTCAACTTTTTATTTTTACATACTTAATATGTACCAGTCATTTTCTATAACAAGAAACGTATCTAATCAGCAAAACCCAAACTTTCATTTTTTTTTTCCATCTCAAGCACAAAACCCTGAAGCAGTTTCCAGGTCAAAACAAAGTTGGATGTGTTCTTTTCTTTGATTAAAACAGTTAATTTAGCCATCCCTCCTAATTCCATCAGTTTTTCCAGCCATTTATCCATTCTGGGAATTAAAGCATCCTTTCCATTTTTGTGCATAAAGCATTCTTGGTCCTGTCAACATATATAACAGCAAATTTTTCTTTCTATTTTTCTTACATTAAAACAACACATTTAATACATATTTTTGAAGAAAAGGAAAAGAACATTCTTCTCATCTGTTAAAAATCTGAACTTTTATTTTCCAAATGGTTGTCAAATGTAAAATTACATCGAGTATGGATGTTTGAAATGCTGAGTTGAGAGGCCACCAGAAAAGCTAGCTTTATAGACTAAGCTAAAAGCTAAAAAAAATATGAGGCAGTCAATGGCAAAGCACATCTGCACTGTTGCGTGTAACTGTCTAGAGTCTGACATTAAGAGTTGAGTCCATGATGAAGTTGCCAGCCTTCTACCTCCTCTGATTTAATATGGTTTATTCCTAACTTCATTTCATATTTCATGTAAACATTATCATTTGTCTTGCACCTTCCTGCATATTGCAAGGTTGCAATCTGTTTATTCTTAAGATACGAAAAATATGGGGTTTTTTTCCCCTTATATAAAAGACTATATAAAAGACTAGCCCTTTGGTGCTTTCTTTTTAAGATCAGAATCATCCCTATGGGAGAAGTAGAGATGATTAGTAACACTCTTGTTCTACCCAATTGTGCATCCTTGCTTCAGATCCAAACTTGAACTTGGAGAGAAAATATTATTTTATTTTATAAAATATCCAGCATGAATCTGAAAGCTCAGAAGACTAAATCTCTGGTCCTGGTTACCAACCCAGATTGCATCTTGCAGAAAATATTATGCCTATTCACTAGCTTGTTTTCTGGGTTTGGATAATGCATAGAACCAATTGGGTTGGGTTTACACAATACACAAAGCCACAAAAACCACATGAAGTTTAACAATAACCTGGTCGAGCATGTTTTGCAAGCACAGCCACTGAATGAATATCCACAGCAAACCTATCATTCAGATTTTGCCTCTGTACTTATTCTTCAAATATTTTACTCCTTTGGGGGAAGGATAAGAATGTTACCCACTTTAAACCACTAGAAATAATTGATCCAGTCAATAGTAAGTGTTCATGCTATGACATCAGAACTGTATCACGAAAAACTGTATAATCCTATTAGCATAAAAATAATAATAAAACTGACATCCAGTTATTTAGGCATAGCAGTTATGTGAGAACATAAAACATAAAACAGCTGTAAGTAAAGCATGATAGATGTTTTTAAGTAAGGAAAGAGCTTGCCAATAAGAATATATATTTTACCGAATGAAAGATGACCCGGGATTCACTCTGCAGTTACAACCCAATTACTTACAAAATGGGAGGAGGGAAGAGTTATAGGAGAAGAGAGGGAAGTGGTGATCAAATGGCATTTAAATGCCTTAACGCTGGAAAGTTGATCTTTGGATAATTATTGAAACCTGAGCCAGAAGTACTTTTCCCTCCAAATGAGAAGATTCTCTTGGGATTTTGCATCTACCATTTCTCTGTCCAGTAATTTGCTTGCATTAGCAAAGCACGTTTTTAAGCCCACAAAAGTAGAGCAAAAATAGAAAGCTTCAGCAAAGGAGGGAGGAATTATATTGCTGAAAAGTAACTCCAGATGTAGAAGATATTTGGCCTATATAAGTTCTGAACATTCATGAAAGGGAATGCTAGGAAGGTCTTCTTTAGACTGGAAGAAATTAGAATCTTAACATTCCTCCTGATTTATTTATTTTTTAAATAATAGTTCTGCAAAAAAGGACTCTCTACTGACTTTCTAGGGAAAAGTGGTAATGGCAGAGTTCTCTAGTTAGTTTAGAAATTCTGGCTGGGAATTGTGGGAGATGTGATCCTTTTCTATCTATAGAGTCATTAGGTAGATGGTGGGCTATATTATCTTTTCTACTTTTAGGAATAATTCATTGTAGTATTCTATTTCCAACTGCATTAAAGCCATTTGTAGGCTAAGCATCAACATGGTGGCTACGCTATGTAAGTAGCTGGACATGAAGATTAGCCTTAATATTTGTACTGCTCATAACAGCTTGCTGGATGGATAATTTGGCAGCAAAATATGCTTCTTCACTGAATGCACACCATACATCATTTTAAGCTCCAGTGTCTTTTATAATTATACTCTGCTTATCACAGGTTGTTTCATATATCACTTGAAACCCGGCAGACTTTTTTTCCAATTATATTTTTTTCTGAATAACTAGTTTCCGCTCAAGGTCTTTTGGTTAAATAGGACTATGGGTTTACTGCTCCTCTAGTCAACTGAAGTACAGGTGGTCCTCGACTTACAATAGTTCATTTAGTGACCGTTCAAAGTTACAATGGCACTGAAAAAAGTGACCTTTGACCATTTTTCACATGACGGTTGCGACATCCCCATGATCACATGATCAAAATTCAGATGCTTGGCAACTGGTTCATATTTATGACGGTTCCAGTGTCCTGGGGTCCATGTGATCACTGGCAACTTTTTGACAAGCAAAGTCAATGGGGAAGCCAGATTCACTTAACAATCTTGTTACTAACTTAACAACTGCAATGATTCACTTAACAACAGTGGCAAGAAAAGTCATGAAACGGGACAAATTTATTTAACATGTTTCACTTAGCAGCATAAATTTTGGGCTCAATTGTGTTCGTAAGTCGAGGACAACCAATATAAGGGTTTCACTTGCAGCTTCCAGATAACCCATAGATTTCAAACTTACAACATTCTCTATGCTAAGCAAAGATCTTAATCCTTGTGCTATTTCAGCAGTGCTGATAAAGGGAGGTATAGAATTAATCAGGGTAAAATAGGATGCAGCAACAACTGTTTAAAAAAGAAAGCTTCTCACTGTGCATGCATTTATGGGCATTTTGATGGTTTGCATATAAGATTTCAATTTAACAGTATATATGTCCAGCAAGCTTCCCACCGCCCCCAAAGAAAATAAAGGTGGAAAGACAAGGGAGCTGATGAATTGTTCAATGGGAAAGTGTGGTAGTCTGCAATTCAGACTGAATATCTTGCATACTATTGTCCAAATGCCTCAATATGGAAAGGTTTTTCTTAAACCAGCTTAGAATCCAGCTGCATGAGTGCAGGACAGGATCAGCTTAACGCAGATATGCTTTAAGAATGGGAACTCATATTAAAATGTCAAATTTTTTTACTGTTAACCTACAGTCATGTGGAAGGAAATTACTATTTAGAATTATGAAGACAATAAGGATCTTAGTGTCTTACAATCAAGTTATATAATCAAGTGAAAATATTAGTGAAATATTTAGTGTCATGAATTTGATCAACCTTGTACATCTCGAGAAGCAGTGACTATATTTTCAACTGCATTTCCTGACTTAATTCTTTCAAAATAGGCCATTTTTGTTTGCAACAACACCCTCTTACCTCATTCCCAGTTGTTTATCTTCACGTTCACAACAGGAATCAAGATTCATTTGACTTACATTTGACTTTACATTTCTGCTATTGTCTTTCAAAGATGAAATCATTACAATCCTTCAAGGAAGAGGTTACAAAAGTGTTATGTAAAATTAAGCAAAATTTAAAAGTATAATGAGAAATGTAAAAGATTCTTCAAAGGCAATGACATTGCCTGATGCAGGAAAAGGATAAAAAAACAGAAGATGTAATAGCTGTTTCTGGGTAGCAAATTTTAACCAGGTACATATAAAATTTAAAAAGAATTCAGTGGCAGTCTTAAGTGCAAGCATTGCACTAAGAGAAAACATATATGAGAGGAATATACCATCAATGTGTCTTCATCACAATATCATCAACTGATACATTTTGATAGTGACTAATTCCAGCTCTATCTGATCCTTCCTTTGACTCTTCTTCTGGTTTGGGGTCTGACCCATATCAACAATACTACAAATCACTTCCTGTAAATTTACTATACCATCCCTAGAACAGCTGGACTGGTGTGTTCCAGAAGACAAATGAAATATTTTATCTTCGAACATAATTAGGTCATATAATTAGCATACAAGTTCTTCAAAAAGAAAAGCTGGAGATCAAGAGATCATCCACAGAGCAGAAATGTGTTTTCCTCTGTTCTTAAGGTGGCAATATAAAAGCTGCTGTCCCCAAAGCCTACTTAATAATAATAATAAAGTTGGAATGGATCTTGGAGATCATCTAGTCCAACTCCCTGCTCAGGCAGGAAACCCTATACCATTTCAGACAAATGGCCGTCCAGTCTCTTCTTAAAAACTTCCAGTGTTGGAGCATTCACAGCTTCTGGAGGCAGGTTGTTCCACTGATTAATTGTTCTAACTGTCAGAAAATTTCTCCTTAGTTCTAGGTTGCTTCTCTCCTTGATTAGTTTCCATCCATTGCTTCTTGTCCTGCCTTCAGGTGCTTTGGAGAATAGCTTGACTCCCTCTTCTTTGTGGCAACCCCATAGATATTGGAAGACTGCTATCATGTCACCTCTCGTCCTTCTCTTCATTAGACTAGATATTCCCATTCCAGCAACCGTTCCTTATATGTTTTATCCTCCAGTCCCCTGATCATCTTTGTTGCTCTTCTCTGTACTCTTTCTAGAGTCTCAACATTTTTTTTTTTACATCGTGGTGACCAAAACTGGATGCAGTATTCCAAGTGTGGCCTTACCAAGGCATTGTAAAGTGGTATTAACACTTCACGTGATCTTGATTCTATCCCTCTGTTAATGCAGCCTAGCACTGTGTTGGCTTTTTTGGCAGCTGCAGCACACTGCTGGCTCATATTTAAGTGATTGTACTTTATACTGTGCCTCAGTTACAATGCTGGTATTAATGTTGCTGTTCTCAATTCAACAAACATTAGGCAGTAATTCATTCATTCACTCACTCACTGCATCTCTATTCCATCCCCATCCTAACCGATACATATGCTACACATAGGATGTCTTTTCTTTTGCCCATTATTACAGTATGGAGGAACATGTCTGAAGAATCCTTCCTCCTTCTGCAAACCTAGGCTCTACTGTATTTTCACCTTTTTAAATGCACCTCCAACCAAGGCAAGGAAGGGCCTTGCACATTCTGAAGTTGCAAGCAGCTCATTTCAAACCCACAAGATCAGGTTTGAGACGTGAGCATATTTTCCTTCAAATCCAGCTGCATTCTAATAGAAGAGGCTCTGCAAGACCACTGCACCAAGGCTAAGGATGAAATTGTTTTTTCCACCTAAATCCAACGCCAATAAGTGCATGCATACCTACACACTCCTTTTAGCATAAGTCCACTTCTCTCCTCCGTCCCTCTTGAAAATTTTATTTAACACATTATAGGGTAAAAACAATAATAGGGTGCAGCTCCAACAGCTGATATTTTTGTCCGCTGTGGCATAAAGGGAAACATGCACTGCAGATGTTCCTTCCCACTGAGAAAGTCCTTCTCTCTTCCATTCTGCAGTCCTGTAGCATTAAAGTATGACCTCCTCCTCCTCCTCTACTTCTGCTCCCTTTGCTTTTGCAATGGAAGATGATGATGAACCAATGTCTAACAAGAGATGGGCAGTGCAGCAGGAGACCTGGTAGCAATGTTGGCCACTGACATATCCCTTCCTCTCTTTTGATTTTGCCCAAATATATCAGTCTCCAAGGTAAGAAATAGAAGTAGCAGGGATTTGAGGAACATCCCTTATAGCTGTAGGTAGTATAACAGAGTCTTGAGAGCCTGCCAGAATTTCTCACCCCACTTTATACAAAACAGAATCAAGGCGAGGTTTTTTGAGTTTCTTTCTCATACTTTCCAAAAAAAATTTCAGTCCTGAATTGCCTTCTGTCTTCTCTTAAGGGTTCATTGCTCTCTTCCCCTTCCTTTACTGGTTGACAAAAAGCAGCAGGGTATCCCCTCCTTCTCCTCTCAGTGGCTTTTGGAAAAGGGGAAATGACTTGCTGGAGACACCCAACTCTGAGGAGCAATCACAATGAACTTTTACCACGCCTTTTTTGCTAACTAGTAAACCAGAAAGCAAAATACTTAATGAATCACTTGAAATGCACATTTGCATGCTCAACATTTCTGGTGCCTTAAGGAACAAAAAAAAAAAGGAAAAATGTTGCAGCAAATCTTTTTTCAGTATCACACTGTAATTGCTGAATACAGCCAGAGGACCTTGGCAACTCTTCTTTGCTCCTACTCTCATTATGCAATTCTTTAGGTAAAGTGGTTAATCTAGCCAAGGAAAGAAGAATGCTGCAAAGGATTCCTGCTTTCCCCATGGTCCTGCCTCTCTCTCACAGTCAAAACAAGACAAAAAACATTTGGCCTTTGTGGCTGGGTGCCACAAAGGACAAATGTGACACCCAGCCACCAAATAGGAGGGGTTGGTCTGATGACACACAATTCAAAGCAGGGTGGATCGCCAACATCTGCAAGCTCCTCCTCTATACAACTTCATTTGTCTGCATGGACTTCTCGGTGGGTCTCCAGTTAGAAGGAGGTTCTGGTGTGAAGAGAGATCTTTGGCAAACAGTAAATGAGGTGTAGTTGTGCTGCAACAAGGCGTTGTGTGGAACAGTCTGAAATGAGGTTAAAAAAAACCCCAAGCCTTCCTCTTGCAAAAGTCAACAACTACAAGCCTGTGATTGTAAAACATATTTCCATTGACTGACTGCAATGACCAATTCACATCTACTGCTTCCTGTCTGGCTTATTTACTTATTTAAAGGAATAGGAATAGGAATAGGAATAGGAATAGGAATAGGAATAGGAATAGGAATAGGAATAGAATAGAATAGAATAGAATAGAATAGAATAGAATAGAATAGAATAGAATAGAATAGAATAGAATAGAATAGAATAGAATAGAATTCTTTATTGGCCAAGTGTGATTGGACACACAAGGAATTTGTCTCCGGTGCATAAGCTCTCAGTGTACATAAAAGCAATAAGTGATAAATCATGATCATAGTCATCGTAAAAATACATTCATCATAAATCATAAGATACAACACTTAATGATAGTCATAGGATACTATGTACTCTCTGATACTATAGGATACTCTGTACTCTCTGATGCAAGGTCTTAGGAAATACTTGGGAATTGGGGGAGAAAATAGGTGGAGCCTCAGTGTTCCCCAATGTTTTGTCTTTTGTTTTTGTTTTTTACCAGATTAGTATGGTTGTTTTGCCAGAACTACCAGTAAGGAAATTTAAGTTAATAGATTAAGGTATTGTGGAAACAGGACTAATCTATCCTTCTTCTGGGACAGTCTTAGGTGACAGTATAAGGAGATAAGGAGTGGCTGTTCTTTTGCTTGGCCAAGCTGTCATTTGGATCAGAAAATGTCAAGATGTCTTCTGAGTATACCAATAAACTAATTATTGCCCTTGCTTTCAGTTCAACAAAAGCTATGTACTCCTGCTATATATCATCCTCTAATAATATTCTTATATCAAGTAAATCCCCTAAAGGATGCATTATTTCAATGCAAGAAATTCTGCAATTACAAAATTCCAATCAATTTTCTCAAGTAGTTCCCTATCAAAGACAAAGCATGGTCATGTTTCCTAATGCTTTCAACAGTACAGTACAATTAGATTTGGATCTTACACAAAGATAGTCGGTTACAATCAATGTGCACAATACATTGATATGAAGATGTAAAATATTTATTTTACACATAACCTAGGACAGTGGTGATTTCTCAGTACTTCACTATAACATAACCTGAATAGCAAGAAATGTGAAAGAAATTTATTGAAGCTACCTAACCTATCATCTGTTATAGGAATAGCATCCACACAGCACCCATTTATCTCTTTTAATTTGCCTCCTATTTATCAAACATCCAATTTACAATCTGGATTATACAGCATCTATACTTAAACAGCCTAAACCAGATTTATCATAGGTGAAGTATTTTCTCTTTTATTAATTTATGAAATGTGTATGGCTATCCAACTTAACACATTTGTGACTCCAGGTGATGTACATCAATATAAAAGAAACATTCCACTATAATTAAATTGCTACAACAACAATTAACAGATAATCAGGAACTCTTATCTGTAATACATCTTTCAAGGGAGTAGTGCCTGGACAAAGACTGCAATTATTTGTTCTGTGTATGAGGATTTTGGTGAAGGAAATATCCTCCAAAAATGACTTATTTTCTAATCACAGAGCATTTTTACTTGGTCCCATTTTGTTTTAATACTGATTTATTTTCAGCAGAAATTAAATTTCCTTGTAATGCCTTCCAGAAGGCCATCTGCAACAGGTTTCCTGGCAGAAAAAGAGATCGTGGAGCACAGTTAATCCTTTTCCAGCAGTGCTCTCTTAATATCATGTAAGGCTTCAATAGAGCAAAACTATTTCAAAACTAAAATCCATCTTTCATTGTCCAAGCCTAAGGTGTTTCAGCTGTCCTCACATAAGAAAATCTGGTTTTAGAGAAACAACACAAGAAATTTCAGTTCTTTGATCCAACAACAAAGCCATATTACTGGTTTTTTTTTTTTTAAAAGAGGGTTTTTTTCCTGGTTGCTAGAGAGAAGCACATTTGAAAAACAGATTCCCAAACAGGACCCCCTTGAGGAATGGGATCCGTCTCCATCACTCTGAATGTGAATAATTCATACACATCATGCCACTACCAAAGCCCTAAAATTCAGTCAAACACTTTGCTCACTAAACGCTCAGAAAATCCTTAACTGTGCTTGCATTCCTGTTGAGTTTTATTCTAGCTGCAGGGAGCAGTTAGAGTGTTGTGTGTTCCTTTGAAAATAAAATTATGAGGCATGAATTCTATTTTATACACATGCACACACATATAAGAGCTGGACAGTCATGATGTTCTTAGATTAGACTATCAGGCACAGGTTCATTGTCCCTTAAGCTAAAAAGCCGATTAATTCACAGCACAAATTTAGTTTCCTTCTCTCCCCACAAGACCTCTGAAGAAACCATAAGCTGTTTTAGGAGGCAAAGAAAATGCTCTCACCATTGATTGGCAAGAAGAATTGGATGCAGTGAGAAAAAAAATGCCCAAGAGGGAGGAGATTTCAGCTGTCTTGTAGTAGCTTCCACAATTAAAGCAACCCTGCTCAGGGGCAGTGAAGATGGGTCTGGGGACCTATACTAGGGCATAACCCATTTTTACTATAAAACATGCAGTCAAAGATGCATTTCTCAAAGGCATCACTGGGAAGGAAACCCAGAAGTTGCTCATATTCTTGGCAACATCATGCCTAGAGAGTCCAAAATTTAGTGGTCTGTGAGGATATCCTTGAAAGACAGGAAGAGGAACAGCAGACTAGACAAAGGTCAGATAACAGGTAGTTTAGCCCACAGAAGAAATGGGCTATTGGCAACATCTCAGAAGGGACCCTCTTTAGCTTCTTGTACCATAAAGGTGATGGATGAGAGATGTACCTTCAGACTTGCAAATTCTGTTACTGTAACCTTACAGTAACTGTAGTGTTAGTACTCATAGTTGGTGCTTCTGGTCAAAAGGCTAACAAAGATCAATTCCTTTCTGCTATCCTTTCCCCAGCAGACAAAATTGTTTTTATTCAGGCAGGAGTTTTAAGTAAATGCAGGTTGGGGGTTGGGCTGGGCATTATCTGTTTTATGGGTGTGTTTTTTCATCATGCCTTAATTATATTTTTAATTGTATCTTTAATCTGCTTAGTTTTTCATTTTCCCTTTATTACTATACTAGCAGCCTTAAGCCCCATTTATTAGTCAAAAGCTGGAATATAGACTTCCGGTTCCGTGTCGCGGTGCTGGCGGTTGTTCGAAGAGTCTTCTCTCTTCGCCGGCCGGTTTCCCTCCGCCGGTAGACCCTGGAGAGGATCGAAAGTCGCCCTGGAGGGGTGACTACCGCTGGAGAGGACTCTCATTGACTACGGTGGGTGCGGCAGTGCCTTCTGCGGTCCGAGACAGCTCTTCTGGGCCGACGGGGAAAAGATCGGCCATTAACATGGCCAATCATCTAGCTGCACCAACCGCAAGTCAAACAACATCTAAGCGTCAAAGAACCACCGTGGAAGATCCGGGTGAGACCTTTCCTTTCCTCTCTCTACCCTAATTATTCTCCTGTGAAAGCCTCTGAACTATTTCCCCAATTTTATGAAGCAGCGTTTGTGCATGTGGGACTATAAGCCTTGAAACTATAACTAATCTATTTTGATTATTTTTTATCTTTACTTTTGGGTACTCTGGTTCCCGAAAAATTTCTTTTATTGAACTTTTTTTTATCTACTTATTAAACTGAACAATATTCTTTTTTTATTATTGCTCTTGTTCTCTTAATTGGAAAAAAATACTATCTGGAAAAATACTTTACAGCCTACTGGGGACATCTTGTGGTGAAAAGTGACATTACAACTGTACTATTTTTTTATTATGACTATAACTTGGCCTTCAAATTATCACAAAAAAGCAGCTGTGTGGAGGTGGACTGCTGACTGTTATTAAACATAGCCTCCACTAAAATACTAAAAGACTACTTGATCATGGAAATGGAGGATTTTTTCCCACAGCTTGACTACAACCTTATATTGGGAAAAATCTTGGAATTTACTGAGAATATATACTTCAGGAGGGAAACTAAAGATGACTCCCCAGAACTACAAACTGAGGAACAGATCAATACCATAGAGGTTTGTGTTCAACCCTATGTACAACATGAGACCGAGGAATTTTATTCACAACTTAACTATGAACAAGCCTTTGCCTCAAAATCACAAATTGACACCCAGACTTCAGCTGATTTCTTCATAAACTAAAAATCAACAGAACAAGAACTTATCACTATCAAAGAGGATTCCAGACAATTCTATCTACAGTACATCGAATATCAGAACTATGACATCCTGGACAACCAACTAATAATTATAACACTAGATAAAATTGACTACATCACCCAGATGACAATGGAAGAAGGACAACAGACACAAGACCAGATTGAATTGAGGATGAATATCATAAACAAAACAATGAGATCTATTGACATAGTGGCCCTTTTATGGGCCGGGCACAAAAAGAAAGCTAGAGTCAGATTTAAAAATGGGACTTAAATCCATACTTGATGGCTAAAAAAGGTTTTTTTAGAGATATGGTCTGAATTAATAGTAACTGAGATGAAAAATAAAACTGGGACTGATCTAGCTTAGGACTTAGATTTATAACTGTGAGGGAATTATTGGTTAGATTATAATTTGGAATTTTGAAATGAAAAATGTTTTAAATGTATTCCTATCTTGATTATATATGGTTGAAATAGAGTAAGAAGGTATATATTTTCTCTTCTATTTTATTTCTATTTTTTATCCTTTCTTTTTTATGGAGATAATATGTTTACCATAGGTATATCTATTTTGTAATGGAATGAAAATAACGGAATGGATATTGGGATTGATCTAATATTTAGGATTCAGATTTATAATTGAGAATATAGTTTGGAATTGTGAAATGAAAAATGTTTTAAATGTGTACCTATTAAGATTATACATGGTTGAAATAGTGTAAAGATATACATTTTCTTTTTTACCTTATTTTTATTTTTTATTCCTTTTTTGGAAGATAAGAGGTTTATGTTAGATATGATATTTATTTCCTAATGGAATGGAAACAATAGAATGAGAAGGTAATTGTTGGAATATTATTGTAGACATGATAATGGTTATGTTATGTAATTAGGGAAATTAGGAATGCCTGAAATATAAATAGTATGTTTAATTAATGTTAAATTGGAATGTGGTAATTGGAATGTAGTTAAACTTAAAAACAGGACTTGGAATTTTTATAGGTAAAATGTGATTGAAAAAATCTTATGGACGGATTGAAATTTATTTAGAAATGTATTAACCTGGATATGTTATATTAATGGAGGGAAAGAGAGAGAGAACCTCCAAGGAGTTAACCTGATTAGTAAATGTATGTTTTTGATTTTAGACAATTGCTGATTTGTGAATGTATGTTTTTGATTTAAGATGATTGATTACCCTATCCTCACGTTGTTTCCTAAATACTTTGTTCAAAAAAAAATGGAAAAATTAATAAAACTTGTTATAAAAAAAAAAAATCTCACGAAGTACAGTTAACATTTTCTAGTACTTCTTCATCCATCTTTTTATCTGGACAATGTCAAATATGAAATTGCAAAAGTACAAAGAAATGTAGCATTCATTGTATTTTTTTGTAATTCACGTCTGAAATGCCAGGTTTTATTATTATTATTATTATTATTATTATTATTGTTGTTGTTGTTGTTGTTGTTGTTGTTGTTGTTATTGTTGTTGTTGTTGTTGTTGTTGTTGTTGTTATTGTTATTATTAAAAAATGAAGCAATAAACCACTGGCTTGGAACAGTAAAAAAAAAAAAAAGCTGGAATATAAATAAAATAAATCCTATCCAGGCTATGACACAACAAGCAGCTGTCTGAGCAATTGGCTGAACCTGAAGGAACAACCAGGAGCATTAACCAGGTAGTATAAGAAGCCAAGATGTTCATCATGATTGAGGCCATAGTTATGACTGAGGTCCCATGCCTTTTGAAAAGGGTCATTTCTATTTAAAAAGACAAGAAGGCAGTTGTGATCAAAAACTCCCCTGTTTTTAAAAGAGTGGCGGTTCAATTTTAAAAAAAAATCAAAATGGTGGCTGCAACTACACTGTTAAAGCCCCACTGTTAAAGGGGAGAGCATTTATTACACATCTTGATTTTTTTTATCCACACCATCACTACCAGCCCCCTCCCGCTGACTATACTGGTAGCCATCTGTCTTCACCTAGTCCTATAAAAGCAGGGTTTTCATTATTCCAGCCCTATAAAAGCAAGCTTTTTTCTTTTATTTGTCTTGTTCTGAGAGTAACTTCCCCAAACACCCGAGCTCATATGGCTGGGCTTACAAGCTAAAAATTGCTTCTCAAACCTGGCAACTTCAAGATGCATGGACTTCAACTCCCAGAATTCCCCAGCCAGTTCTGCTAAACCATAAGACTTTTAAACATAGCCTATCGTGATTTTAAAAGCTACAGTGGCTAGGCTCATAAAACACACTAAAACAAAATCCAACAATCAAATTACAGTATAGTTCATTCATCTAATCATTACCTGTGTTTCATCTCATATTATTGCTCTTATTGTGTTATATTTTCTCTTGTAAATCTTGTAAATGTTCTCCAAAGAGAACTATAGGTAGGCTGCTAGGAAGAGTGAATCTTTGCTGAATCTCTTTCTTTCATTCCCAGTTCTAAGGGGAAAAACAATAAAAGCATTTTAGATTTCCTTATTTAATGTTCAGATACACATTACTTCAAAAACAACTTTGTGGAAAGCAGACCTGGGAACAATGACAAGAAGTTTGGCAACTCTACAGTTGTACTCCTGAGGAAGGCTTCAGTGAGAAATTCCTAGAAGCATTCTTGAAAATAAATACAGTACTGGAACTTAGCATTTTGCTTGGCAGCATAACAGTTTTCCAAATATTGTTTTTAATTAAATATATTTTACAAAAACCAGGAGAGAAGAAAGCCTGTTGAGAGCTCAGGCATCTGCAGGCAAGGTGATTCACATTAGGAACCCCAGGCTTCCTGGGTTTGATCCCATTGTGACTGTCCAAAAACAGAACGGACATTGCTGGCAGATCAAATTCTTCCCATGGGTATAAACAGGAGAGAAACTCCATACTATTGGGGGAGGGACTAGAAACCACTTCCATGACATTGGCTTTAGTTCAGAGTCATGTCAGGAAATGAGGCCACACAAGCTACATTACTGTACCATTGGGGGAAGCCACTGAACACTTTGATATGATAATTGATTATTGTTCATTGATTAAAGCTGGCAAAAGAGCAGACACTAGCCAGATGACTTTTGAATTACAAAGCACAGAACTTCAAAGCATGCTTAAGGATTTGAGTTCACACAACAAACTTACTTTTTTTTTTTTTTTTTACCATTTGCAATGTGAAACAGACCACTGTGATGAATTAGGCAGGGAGAATACACAGCAAGAACAACAGCAATTGGCACAGCTCAGAAATCAGGAACTCATCAGTCACATAAAGCTGGCTTTAGTGTAATCCAAGGGCTCTGATCATGTTCAAATGAAACACGGGACTGATTGACTGTGTCGGCAGCAGTTCTTATCAAGACCTGATTATAGCAGATATATCAGCAATTGCCCAAGACAAGAGGGACCAGATATGCAATTTTCAGACAGAGACTGCTTTGAGTATGATAGTTTGTGTGCTTGGGGAAGGAGGGACAGACAAACTAAAGTGCACTTTCCCCCTACTTTGTAAAACAGCCTTTCATCATCTCAGGTCCTCCAAAGAGCTAAGAATTCAGGGACTTGCTGATTAATATCATCAGAGGTTCACTATCTTTAGTGATATGCCTGATAGAGGAACTATGCATTCCCATTGAATAAACTTATTTGCTCCAGAATTGCATGGTGATTGTGACCAACACCAGAAATTAGCATATAATAAAGGAAGGGATGAAGCAATTCACTCTGATGGTGTAAACAAAATACATGGAGAACTAAGTTAGAGATTATCTCCAAATACATTTCCACACAATAGTTGGACCGTTCGAAAGCATCTGAATTTTTTTCTTCCAAACTAGTGACAAGTTCTTTGCTCCTTCCCTTTACTATTTTTGTGTACAATTTTGAAGTATTGTTTCAAACTAGTACTTTGCCTACGGTTATTCCAATCTTTAAAAATTGTGATCCCGGTTTAGTTGAAAATTACAGGCTCATCTCTCTGTGTTGCATTACATCCAAAATCATGGAAACAGTTATAAATCAATCAATTATTTGCCATATGGAGGAAAACAACTTTTATCCAGCAGTTTGATTTAAAAAAAAATTGTTGAGTAATTTTGTAAAATATTGTAATATTGTAAAAATATTTAAACATGTCTTGATCAAGACAAAGTTGTAGATATAATTTACATGGACTTCTGCAAATAGTACACGATAAACTGCTCTTGAAACTAAATTCTTATGGTATTTCTGGATTTTTACACAAGTGGATTGCTGTTTTTTGTCTAACAGGCTGCAGAAAGTTAAAATAGGCAAATCAATGTCTGATTCAGTATCAGTTAACAGTGATGTTCCTCACGGCAGTGTTCTAAGTTCGGTCTGTTTCCTGATTTACATAAATGACTTATGTGATCAACTTAAAAGTAATTGTGTCCTCTTTACTGATGATGTAAAATTGTTTAATACTAAAAATTTATTCATTTTGCAAAATGATGTTGATTATGTTTTTGAATGGACATCTATTTGGCAACTTCAAATTTTGGTTAAGAAATTATTAGTTTTACATATTGAAAAAAAAATCAGAATGCAAAGTATACGTTCGGTGGTATTGATCTAGCAGATGTCCCTTATGTTGTAAAGGACCTAGGTGTGATCATCTCTAATGATTTATTGTCTAAAGTTCATTATAACAGCATTGCTAAAAAAAACACAAAATTGTAAACTTAATTTTATGAAGATGACAATGATTATGATGATGATGATGATGAATTATATAATGTTTTTTATTAAAATATATATGAAGACATGCCCTCACAATGTCATTTTCATTTGCATCTCCATGGTAGCTGGAGCCTGAATCCGACTGATGGTAAAGGCTGACAAAGAGTTTGGTGGATGAGATACAGAAATTGATAGGTGTCACTAGGGCTCTCGGGCAGGCAACATCAAGGGATACCCATCTGGACTGAAATGTTTTTGGTTCCCCTGGGGCTGCCAGCTTTACTCCTGAGATGGATCATCTCCATATTCAAAAATCCAAGGCTATGTGCTCAGGCTGCAATTAGTCATAAGAAAATATAGCACAGGAAGGAGTGCCAAGATGAACATATGGCTTGAAACATGTAGGATGAAAGACAGAGACACTAAAGATGCTGCCCAGCAGGCATGTATGTGAATGTGTGTTGGTGGAATCTGCAGTGACTTGGAAAAGAGGCAAATAGGATTTAGCACTGTGTTTTTTTATAGTCCCACAATCAACAATAGTCAAACTTGAAAATGTACTCCCGGGTTATAACTAAGAGTGCAATTTCATTTCATTCAATGTTAATTTCACACTGGTTTTCACATGCATCTTATCTGGGGAGACCCTTAGATTGGTTATCTTTTTTTTGCCGAGGATCACATTACCTTAGAAGTAATCTGTCCACATACGGTGAAGAGTACTGAAGAAAGCAATAGGTAGAGCCCAAATCAAAAGTGGATTATTTTGGTGGCAACGACACTTATTCTCAGAGAGATTTATGCTCTCTCTCTCCCATAGGCTGTAAGGAAGAGACAGGTAGATTTTATCAGACATCTGAATCAATCTTTTGCAGAAACTTTCTGAAATTAGTCTGAAGTCCAAAGATTGCTCACCTCTGTCCTAAATGATAAGCATTTCAGCTGATGATGCATCACCCTTAAACTGGTTGCTGACCTCAGCTGAGATTCAAGGTGCTGTCCCATCACCAGTGATAAAGAACAACTCAATCTTGTAAATGCCAGATTCTCTAGGTGGAATTGCTGAGTAGAAAGGTGTCACCTAACAGTATATCAGGCAACAAATGGTGATGGGCCAGCTCCGAGCCAGAAAAAATATCTTTTAGTGGAAAGTTAGCCAATAGCATTTTGTTCCTCAAACATAAACCCTCTTCCCCCAGATAACCACAAAAAGGAAAAGAACAGAGGACATTGCAAGACCAGCCATGCAAAAGCTACAAGGAGCCCAGGAAATGTTAAAGTTGATGCTTGGTGTTTGAACTGAACAATGAAAAACTTGTGGAGAATGCAGAATCATGATTGGGAACAAGATTGTGTTCGAATCAAAGTATATAAAGGCAATAAAGGTAATTTAACCTGTAGGCATTAGACAAGACAACTAGGAATCTGGATAATGGGTATTATCATTTGCAAGTGATGGACCCCAAAACAAGTTTTAAAGTTCAAAGTAATTCAGTGCCCAGGAAATCACAATAGCTTTGCTTGCTAAAGTAATCAAGTAAAGTAATCAAGAATTATATTAGGACATAAATTAAAAATACAATGGACAATTATATATTATAATTATATATAATGTACATACCAAGGTTTTTGCAAATTTCCACAAATAGTATTCTTTTAAAAAGTGCTAATGTCATAAGGAACCTCTGTATAGGTACATGTAAAAAAAGCTGCATGTTTTTTCTCCCGGTGCTCCAGTTTCAAAGATAGAAAACTGTTCCTATCATGAATATAACTTCATCCATATTAGGATGAAGGCCAAAGAGGGTTAATTAATGTAACAGGATCTGAAAGACAAAAGAAATTGATGTCCTGCTATGATTTATATTAATTGATCTTGTTTAATTAGTACTTATAAAATGGTCTCTTAAAGCACTCTACAGTACTTTTCTGGCTTCATCATTTGATTTCAGTACAGTATATGTATTGCCTGACATATTGTATGTCTTTTGCAAGCAGATGATTTTAAAATGTCTTTTTCTTCTTTTCAAAAGTAACATTTGCCATGATTTAAACTAACAAGACTATCTCGGGTTTGAGAGAGGATTTAATTCTTTAACTCACAATTAAATCTTTTGGGGAGAGTAAAACTTTATATACATATTACAGATGTTGCCTGAAATCATGGTAGGTCTATTTTGCATCTTTTAAATACCTTTTTGGGGACATAGATGTGTGTGGAGATGTTTGTCTCTAGTTTACTTACATCCTTTCCTCATTCAAACCTAACCATAGCACAAATGTACTCTAGCAATATCAGCTTTCCGGCATATCCTTCAGGTGTTCTCAGCCCCAGAACATAATGAAACAAGTCGTCTCATTGCTCTAGTGCTATAATAGGTTTTATTTTCCATTGATACCATCCAAGGACAGGGTCGGGTTGGGTAAAAACAGTTAAACTGTCATCATTAGTTTGCCAAAAAAAAAAAAAAAAAAGCCAAGCAGTTGCAGGGACTTGAAAGAGAGATAACATAAGGACCCCAACAATGGAGACTGCAAATTCCATGCTGGTTTATTTTCCTGCCAGCTCAAGGATAGGTTGAGAGCACTTCATCTCAGCAGTGGGAAAGGCCCTTAGATAAGGAACAAAAAGAAGTAGATACTTGTGCAGATGGATTTCTATTGTTTATAAACAATAAACATCTATCTCCAGAACCAGCTTTCTCAGGTGATAAGTACTTTATGTGTACAGAAGAATGGTTTATTTGTTTAAATCCACAACAGGTACACAAGATCATAAGTCACCAAAACAAGTGTATACCTCCTCAGCAAATACTTTATCATGATATCTAAAGAGATAAAGAAGATAAACCCAACATTGTGCATGAATGTGGAGGTGAATATACCAATGGCAAAAAATATATACGTATATACAGCTTAATCAATGCAGTTCATTTTCAGGATTGCTATTGATGATATATTCTTATGTGCATCTAAATAGGAAGAATGTACACAGCAGCTGCACTCTTTTGTGTATTTTCCTATAAACAGCAAACTACACTAGCACTGATCTTTCTCTCCTCATTCTACAGCCACAGGAAGATCAAATGGGAGGCAGGAAAAAAGGGTAGGAGTACCCATTTTCTTAACAAAAATAAAGAGTGAATTATAGATTCTTGTTTATATTTATGAAACATTCCAACACATTTTATTATCAGTACACATGTAGCAATTAAATACATCAGCCTTTCCCAACCAGGATGTCCTCACAATGTGCTGATACTAAAGTCCCCAGAAATTCTTGCCAGCAAAGGTGAGGATGATGGGAACAGTATATTTTGAGGGCTTCCAACATGCTTTAGCCACTTAACCCCTTCCATATCCCAAAACACCAAAAATGGTAGCATAGAAAGATACGCCTGCAGTCAGGAGGAGGAGCACAAAGCAAAATCTTTGTTCACAAAGCTTTCCGTTTATCAAAATGCTAGGATCTTACTCCAATAATAGGCAAAAAAAAAATCAGCTCAGGCACAAGAGTTTCTTTCAGGTGTCCTTTTAAAGGAGGTATTTCCAAGGGTTTTGAATATGTGACTATTCATATTTTACTTTGGTCTTTTTCATGCTTTGAATGAGGACAAGGATGATAAAAGCCCTTTAGTTGTTTGGGATTTTCTGAACCGATTAAATGAAGTTTGGGTAGTCATACAACCAGAGTCCAGAGCCATATAAATGGAACACCTATCCAGTTTCATGCAGAGAGCAGAAGATGAAAAAAGATTATTGTTTGAGAGCAGGATGGAGAACAGCAAGAGGTAAATCTCTTAATATCTGGATGGTATAATTAAACCCAGTAATATCATGTGCTTTATTAGGATTATATTAGTAAGCAACAAACTGCTACATGAATTTGCAAGCAGGCACAGATTTCTGTTCTGTGTTGCTGATAGAACAGCAATTCAGCTTTGGGTGTCTTTGGGATATTTTGTAGAGACTCAGCAAAATCTGGAATGCTCCTCCACCATTTCGGAAGAGAAGGCAAAGAGAACCATCTTTCCCACTCAGCCATCTCTCCCACTCTCCCAGATGTCATCTGTTTAGTACAGGGATGAGTAAGAAGCTTTTGGTGGCTAAATGGGGAACTTTGGGGTAAAATAAGGATTCAAAATGCAAGGGCCACGTCCCACATATGGACACAATCAGCATTTTCTGTTGCTGTTTTTCTTTTTCCTGGGTTTTGTGTGAGAACTGTTGGATGTGTGGGTGTACTTATAAATGGTGATAACCTAATTTCAGGTCTTACATTACCATTTGCATTTGGACTAGAAGACATCCAAGGTCCCTTCCAATTCTTATTCTGTTGTTTAAGTGTAGTTGGGTGGTAGTTAAGAGAGGGAAACTAGTTAAGACTGATGGGGTGGAACTACTAGCAGATCACACAGCGGACATATGATCAGCCACAAGTACTCTGGTATCCCACAGTCACTTAGGAACCACAATGAGGAGGCAAGCAAGACAGCAACATCCAAATATCACCAAAGGATCAGACAAGTCCTAAAGAGCCAGCTCAATGGAAAGAACAAGATAAATGCTATCAACATGAATGCTCTGCCAATCATCAGATATCTGCCAGTATAATGAGTTGGCCAAAGGAGGGCATGGAAGCTGCCAATGTGAAGACTCAGAAGCTCCTCACAATGTATGGAGGAGTCTAACATTCAGAGACTGTACACCAGCCGGAAAGAGGGCAGGCGGATTCTGATGAGTATCAAAGCCACTGTCATGGATGAAACTCAGAGTATCCAGAAGTACATCAGTTATATGGCCCCCAAAGATGATCTGCTGAAAGAATGCTTGAGGCAGCAGCAAATGTAGGAGGAAAATCAAGCAGAAAAGGTGCCATTACAAGACAAGACTGCATGGGATGTGCCATCAACAGATGAGGTGGCAGATATCGGGAAATCTTACCAGTGACTGGAAAGGGCTGAACTAAAAGGCAGCACTAAGCACTGATCATAGCAGCACAAGAACAAGGACTAAGCACCAGATCTATAGAAGCAGGGGTCTACCACACTAGACAGGACCCCAAGGTGCAGGCAATGCAGAGAAGCCTCAGAGACAGTCCAACATTCCAACAAAGTATAAGTTAGGTGTTATTGATGTAGTAGATGACGCTTTGTTAAGGACCTAACAATTTATGTTGTAAAATTCATTGTAACAGCACTGTTAAAAAAAAAAAAAAGCACTAAAAGTTGTACATTTAATTCTACAAAAAAAAATTCTGGAAATACTATATTGTTCATCAGAGCTTGCAAAACACACGTTAGGCCAATCCTAGAGTACTGTTCAACCCTTTGGAATCCTTACCACATATCAGACAATCGAACAAGTTCAGAAGTACTTTATAAGAGAAGTCTTACATTCTTCTGCACATAATAACATACCTTATGCTACTAGGATTCAAATTCTTGGTTTGGATAGCTTAGAACTGCAATGCTTGTGGTTAGATTTCGGTATTGCATACAAAATTGTACATAGTAACATCTTGTAATTTATTTTTTTGTTTTAACTGTAATGTAATACACGTGAACAACTGCTTTAAACTTAATGTCAGTCAACCACTTTAAATTCAATTGCAAAAAAATTGATTTTTGTAACAGTTGTCAAAAGCTGGAATATTCTACCTGATTCAGATGTCTCAGCTACTAATTTTCACAGTTTAATTCTAACTTAACTTCTGTGGACCTCATCCCATATTTAAGAGGTTCCTAAGAGGGCGTGTGTAAGTGCACTAACTTGCCTATCGTCCCTGTCACATCTTAGGTTTTTTTTTTCATTTTGTTCATTTGAATTTGTTTATTAGTCAAACAAAAATTATAAACACAGTGGCAGAGTATAAGATGCAGGTAGAAATAACATATACTGAATGATACAACCAAGTAGCTGATATTATGTACAGGAATAACTGTACAGAATATGTGCTAGAATGACCCTCCTAACCCTATATGGGAGAAGGTTGCAAAATTTTGTGGAGAACAAGAAGGCTAAGATCCTATGGGACTTCCAGACCCAGACAGACAGACAGGTACTGGTAAATCTGTGGTAGCAGACAAGGGCTAGAAAAGAATGGTAGTGATGGATGTGCCAGTGCCAAGTGACGGCAACATCGGGGAGAAGGAGTATGAGAAACTGAAGAACCAGGGTCTGAGGGAGGAACTGGAGAAGATGTGGAAAGTAAAGGCCAAAGTGGTTCCAGTGGTGGTAGGAGCACTTGAGGCTGTGACTCCTAAGCTGGGAGGGGGGCTCCAACAGATCCCAGGAGCAACATCAGAGCTCTCTGTCCAAAAAGAGTGCAGTGCTAGGAACAGCTATTGTGCAGAACGCTCAAACTCTCAATTCTCTGGTAGAAGAACCAAGATTGAGGAAGACACATACTACCCATAAAAGGTGAGAAGGAAATATCTATGTGTATATTGTTTTCAATTGTTTTATTGTTTTTATGATGTATTCTGAGGCAGATGTTGAGATGGGCAACTATAGAAATCAAATAAATAAAATGTGGTTGGATTTTATTCTGGCAGCACAAACATTAATTTCGGTGATCAAGTTTAAAGCAGGGGGGGAAATACTTTTTAAAGATTAAAGGAAGCAGTCTTCAAAAACTCTTTAAGTGGAGTGGGATGTGCAGACCACAATACCCATAATGCAGTGCAAACTGCTGTTGGCAGGTTTTTGACATTAAGTTTCTTTATACCATCAGAATCACACATTTGATAGAAGTGTGTTGAGTTTTTGTTGAGTTGGAAGATCTCAATATACGAGCAAAATCTCTAATATAAGCAAAACTTCCCCTAAAGTCTTCAATAGATACAGGGTGCTGGAGCTCTTTATGCTTTCTAATCTTACTTTTCATAATAATTGGTCCCAACAGCAACTCCTGTGTTCTTTCATAGCTTTTTTGGTAAAATCTGGCTTTGCTTTCTGGACAATGGATTCACTGATAAAAGCTACAGAAAAAACTACCAGCGAGATAGACATTGTTCTGAAAAAAGAAAAAAAAAGTTGGCTGAGAGAAGAGAAGAAAGAAGTGATGTGGGTCAAGAGTTTCAGACTCAGTTCTAGAAATGTGCCTTTTCTTTCTGAGATAGTTGTATGGCTTATCTAAAAAATAGGGGACCCATTCAGTGATTGGCCTACATTCTCTGCTGCACAAGATCTATATTTGGGAAAGGGTGGAAGATCTCTACAGGTGGTAAATGCAAAATGAATTAAGATTTATTTGAGAACTGACATATGTAAAGAAGCATTGTACAAAAAAAAAAGAAGGAAAAATCCTAGATGATGATTAATGGATCAAAACCTTTACCTATTTGTGGACTATGGGCAGTATTTTAAAGCCAGCCTAGTTACAATTTTCTGGGTCTCTGTTTGGCATGATTGCCTCTGTAGAACATATTTTCAAAATAAGACCTGTATACAGAACTGGTAACTCTAAAAATTATTGTTCATCTTGAAGGTCACACTGTATTTAACAGCTGTGCTGGGTTCTACATTGCATTCCTGAAAAATGAAGCCATTCTCCCCCCCAAAAAAAAATTATTATACAGATTATACAAGAACATAATTGCCAGAAGAATAGTCTTGAGAAGTAGTTCCCAAACTTTTTGTGATATTGTGGGTAGTGCGTACACTCCCATGAAAATGTGAAATTTGATGTCAGGGATTTGTTCCATTTTTTTATATTTTGCCCAGGACTCTTTGGAAATTGTGCTCTAAACTGACATTATTAATGATGTAAATGTACACAAACCAATAAGTCCTGGTTTTTATTTTTGTAAATCTGGTAACCTACCCTTTACATCATGAATCCTACCATGGGGTAGTAAAACATTACAAGCGCATGTATCACTAAAGGCATATGTCAGGGTTTATATTCTAATCTTTGGAGACTATGACAAATATGACAAATGGTGTTTGCTTGGATTTCTGTTTGAACATAGCAAAAGAATTAAGCTTCACAAATAAAATCTTGTTCTGAATAAGCACCACAATCCTTGACTTGAGCGTTTAAGCAGTATGGAAAATAGCATACTGTTTTAGATAAGAAAAATGCTTACATTCTTTTCCGAAGCAAGAAATAAAAGACTGTTGTGGATAAATAAGTGCCTTTTGCTTTTCTAAGCAATTTCTGAAAATAAAAATAAAGGATTTGATATGGTCAAGCCCTCCCAAAGTTTCTCTTCTATTCACAAACCACCCAATTCCAGGTCGTAATGTAACTTTTGTGGCTTGGTGATCAGCAGTTCTTGGCATATATTCTGGCCACTCTCTATCTGTTTTCCTTTTTATGGCATTGTGTCATGGGCTCTTTTACCCACATTAGTGGACTCCAAAACTCCAAGAGAGCCAACACAACTCCACCTGGCCTCTAGGCAACACACCCACAAGAACTCAACAGCGTGTGCTCACTGTTTACTAGTCTTCTCGTCAACTACAACTTCTATTCCTCCACTACTTCTTCACTTTGCGAGCCTTATTTCTGGAGAACAGGAACAGTAAATTTGCCTTAGGCTGCTTCAAGCTAGTTTCCCAAACTAACACAAACCACCTTCCCTCCCACTCACACTCCCACACCAACACTCATACACCAACACCCCCAGATGCGCCTCTGCTCGGCTTTTATAGATATCAGTTGCTAGGTCTTAAAACAGAAGTGGGGAACAATGGCTTCTTTATGATTTGTGCCTGGCTCAGGAATTCTGGGAGTCTGGGAGTCTGGGAGTCATAAAAGGACCATCATTCCCCACCCCTGTAAAGGGACAGAGCACCAGCAGCCTCTCCTCTCACACTTTGCAATAGAAGTGTTTATATAGAATTTCTCGTGTGTATATAGGATTTCCTGAAACAGGTTTTTCCCATAGGTTTCCTGCTGGTTTTACCCTCCCAAGCTGTGACAGTCTTAGGTAATCTCAGACATTTGACAGAGATGCTTGTGTTATGCAAACCTGGATAAAGAAAATAGAAATAAGATGGCTCTGCAAGCCATTGTTTTTGCCCATCATTCCTGGTCAATTGCTCTTTAGATGTGTTAAATTTAATTCCCCTTACAAGAGCAGCAGGTCTTCTTACCTTAGAAATACAGGAACTACAGATCAATTAAAGACTATATTTGGAGAGTACCAGATGAGAAAAAAGCTGCTAATACTGCACTAGAAAAAATGCTGGTAAACTTACAAGTAAATCAGGGGGGAAAAATCAGCCATAACCAGTTTCAATAACGAGCAGCCACATCTTGCTTGCATGTTCTGTCGATTTCAAGTTGACTTGATAGAAGTCATCAATCTTCTCTTCTGCATGGTGGTTGGAGCATAAACCTGAATGGTTGTCATATTAAAGGGTTGTCAATGAATAATCTGATATTATTCAGTCAATGAATGCCTTATAGCCAAGTACTGTTCTTGCTATATCCTTTCTAAGTATAAAAGTAACACTGCTGCTTCTTTGGTTTTGATATCCTGTGTGATCTTCTGACTGAAAGCATTCAGTCCCAGTCCATCTCAATTCACTGATCCTAAGATGTCAGTTTGTAATTGTTTCATCTTACCTTGCACTGTGTTGAACTTTTCTGTTCCATACCATCCATGTTCATATTGTAATTTTACCTTTGCAGATTTATCCAAAAGGTGCTTTTTCCAAAAGGCAACTGAAGAACCAGTTAGAACCAAAGACACTTCTTGGATGAGAGGTGAAACATTTTCAAAGGGGGAAAAAAACCCCCAAGAAAGTCCAGTTGCCATTTGAAAAGCATCTTTGCACTTGTCTCTGTTTTCACCTGCTACAGAATCTTGCAAAAATGGTTCATTGCAGTTGAGCCTGTAAATAAATTCAAAAATGGAAAGTCAGGCTCTGTTTACAATCATTACTTTTCCCCCAGAGGCAGCAAGTCCTTTTCCCAAGCACTTACAAGTTACTTACTGGAAGTAAAAAATAGTTTGGCCAGGTCTCATCTCTTCGAAGGGTTATCCAGAGGACAATCTTCTCTTTGAAAGCATTCTATATTTGAAAGTCCCAATTTTAAAAAAAAAGTCATAAAAAGAAAAGGTAGAGTCTTGACACTGCCCAGCAAAAGTCAACCCCAGGAGGAATTCAGTTACTTCAGTTCCCTATGATATTTTATTTCTGTTTAAATTACAGTGGATATTATATTTGCATATATACATAGAAAATAGGATATGCAACCTGCAGATGATGATGGTGTTTCTATTCTCTCTCCCCTCCACACACACACTTTAAAAAAAAAAAATCTCAAGGTGATGAACACACCTAATACTCCTGTTTCCTATTTTTCCTACACAACAACTCTGTGAAATGAGTTGGGCTGAGAGAGAGTGACTGGCCAAAAATTAACCCAACCAGCTTTCATGCCTAAGAAAGGCCTGTAATTCATTGTCTCCTAGTCTCTGTGACAGTGTCTTAAGCATTATACCAAACTGGCTCACTTTTGTTTTGTTTTTTGATGCTCCTTTGTTTTATTTTTATTTTTTTTGGGATGCCTAACTGGCTACTTTAATGTTAGGCTTCTCCAACTAGGACTCAGCAGTAAATCAATGTTCTCCTGCCACACCATATAGCTTAGTTCAGCTTCTGGGTTATACTTGCCAGAAGTCTCACAAGAATGAATCAGCTACCTACAAATCTTTCTTGCAGACAAGAATGGAGCCATAGATAACTGCTGACTGGCCACAGCCAATAATGATAAATGACTCTTATACCTACATGGACTTAAACTTGTTTTTATATGCCCTTCTTCCCATTTGCCTTTCTTCCCATGAATTAATGAACTCATGTCGTGTGTTTGGTGACTTTGAAGCCAAGCAGTTGTTATATAACTGACATCTCTAGCCAGAAAACTGCTGGTTCCCACTTCAACCCCCTATCTAACATATACGGGCAGCTGCTAAAAAGAAGAAAGAAAAAGTCATGAGCAAGTGTAAATATAAATGCCACAGGAGGAAAACAATCTTTGTTTTGTTAGAGAAAATATAAATCTGTCTAAACTCATACAAACTACAGTCCTCCAAAACATCCTAAGTATACCAAAAGACCCAGTAGCACAAGAAGACAAAAACATAACTCATCTACAACATGTAATGTAAGCATTGCAACAGCCACTGTGTAGGACATACAGGCAGAAGACTAACACAGAGCATCATGAACACCAACTAGCAGTCATAAGACATAATGAAAACTGTTTAATCTCATATTGCAGACTCATCAACTGTGGACATCCTAGACCAAGCTAAATCCAAAAATGCTAGGGAATTCCTGGAAGTGTGGCATTTAGACAAATCAGCCATCAATAGACCCATAGAGATAAACTGTATTTACATACCATCTAAGAAAGACAATAAAAATGCTGAGAAGGAAACAAAAAGACCAGAATCCATTCTCTCTAACAGCCAATACCCAAATAAGCCTGGATTAACACCAGATAAACAATCAAGCAAAAAACAATACCCTAATCAAGGAACTACCAAAGTGAAAATCACATCCCCACTAACACTGACAGGACAAACTACTGTATATAAACAGGGAGTAAACCCCATACTTACTAGCATTGACTATATTATCTAGCCAAGTAATGAAAGGTCCACAAGCAAACATCCAAACTCAGAGAGCACCAAGGACTCTAAATTTCAACCCTGAGCTACATATATATTCTCTTTTATTGGAACCAGCATTTATGGTTAATCTATAGCAGGGGTGTCAAACTGCCGGCCCGCAGGCTGGTTGCATCATGCGGAGGCCGCGCCCACCCCTGCTCTGGCAATGCAAAAAAAGTCACGACACGTTGTGACACGTCACATGATGCGGCAAGTTCGACACCCGTGATCTATAGGAAAGCTACAATAAGTCCTCTAATATCTATATTATTGCATTATATGATATATAATAGTAAATAATATATTATAATGTATAAGAGTAACTGGAAACTTCAGCTACTGCAAAATGCATTGACACAGTTATGTGTGCCTCTGGTAAAGCACACATGTTACATCTTTGTTGCACAAGATGCATTGGTTACCAGTTTATTTCCAGTCCCATTCAAGGTATTGGTGTTGACATGGCATAGGACTGAGGTTCTTGAAGGTCTACCTCTCTCTGATTTCATCCACCTGTCCCACCAGATCTAGCAGAGTGTCTAGCTACATTTTTGCAGGCCTTAGGCAGCGGACCTGCTGTGGCCCCCCTGCTATGGAATCTCCCCCTGCCCAAGGTGAAGATGGCATCATCTATTCTAAGTTTCTGAAGATCCCTAAAGACCTGGTTATGCCAGCCAGCTGGGGACTTCAGTGGGCAAATGAATTAGTGCAGTGGCTCCATTACTAGGGTATTACCATAACTTTGTCTATTATTCTTGCTCTAGCTGTTTTTATAGTTTTTAAGTGTTCGTTAATGATAATAAAGGCTGGATACAAATAAATAAAAAATATTGTTTTAGCTTTGTTGTATGCCACTCAAAGTCATTTGCTTGTGGGTGGCCATATGACATGGATGGATGGATGGATGGATAGACAGACAGACAGACAGACAGACAGACAGACAGACAGACAGACAGACAGACAGACAGACATTTCTGAATGCCCAGTTCATTTCCCTAGCCATCTAGAAGTTCATCAAACACAGATACAGCTTACAACTGTGTCAAAAATATAGAGGTACTTTCTTTCCTATTGACTTCTGTAACTGATTTTCATTAAGGAGAGAGAACGTGATGAAAAATATATGAGTATTTCTTCTGCCATGTTATCTGTAATAAATAGGAAGATTGCAACTTAAGGCAGTTGCCAACAGCAGTGGATTAGCAAGGTATTTGCCTTGCACTGTTTTGTACTGCAAGCGTGCCATCACTATCTCATGCCAAACTTTTAATGCCAATGTTTGAGTTGACAATTATCAAGAGTTTTGACAAGAGCTTTGATGCTTTGATATCATAGCAAGTCATCTTCCTTTTTGAATCGGTAAGTTTTCAGCACACATTTTCCAGATAGATATTGAGCTGTTTAACAATTCCATTCCAACGCCAGAAAAGTAGTTTTCTGTGGTAATGCTTTTATCTGGTGTGCACAAAGGACTCATGCCAAGCTATATCTGACAAGCCTGGAACCCACAATCGCAAAATTGGGGTGATAATCCATGATGAATCTCATGCCTCACTGCTCCCGTAGCTTTTAAGAACATGAGGAATAGGAATTACAGAAACAAGCATATAAAACAGAGAAAGTAAAGAATTCTGGATTAAGGTCTTACAAAACCTCACATAGGAATGTAGAGCAGGAAAAAGTTGGAAAAGGATTTTATAAGCATATGGCTTCAGAGTGTACAGTATTTTTTTCCCTGTTAACAATGGTCATCCCGGTTCAGTGGGAGTCCATGTTCCAGCTGACATGGAGTGTTTAAAATTTCCTGTTTCCTGTACTTTTGTTGTTAGAGTGAAAAAAAAATGTCTCTGTCTTACTAAATAGATGATGAGGCATTTGGCTAGGTAACATTTATTTTCAGAGAGGCTGGCAATACAGGTGAGAAATCATGAGTGTTCAACAACAACCCACCCCTCCCCCTGCAGGCGAACCCTCTAAGGCGGCAAATTGCTGAACAACATTGTAGCAGGAGCAATCACTGCTCAGCTATGGTCATAATCCATAAATATTCCTAACAGTTTGAGATTGTCCATAATAGTGCAAATCAGCCAGTTTTAGTTCCACGGGTATAAAAGTCATAGCACTGGAGCAAGCCACGAATAGTTAACAGAGATCTGCACTGTCCCTGCAGCTTAATCCCAGTGCTCAAAGACCACCATCAGATGGATCATATTACAGTCCCCGGTTAGAATTTAATGACCAACAGTTGCTGAATCTGAGCAGAAGAATCTGCCCAACTCAGGAGATCTTTGACGCAATCCGCACGGCTGTATTTCGCAATTTTAAAGTCCCAGGACTCCCTCAGTCTATAGCCAGAGACTATCGAAAAGTCCAGAACACACAGTTATTAAGGTCTCTCCACGACTAAGTCCCATTTAATAAAGGATGATATGATGGCCTCGACCCACAAGCAGACTCCATATTGTCACAGAGGTTTTTCTACCCAACAAAGGATACGATTATGATGAGAGCATCTCACAGCATGAGTTATTTCACAAACTTGCAGAATGTGGTTAAGAGTTTCAGGGGTGTGGCAGGCACCTTTGCAGCACCTGTCAACCACCTAATGACAGCTGCTGTGCACACTCCTGGATTTGGTGGCAAGTAGGCTGCCCCTCAACTGGATGCCCCATAGATACAAGTAAGAGAAAACCCCGGAGGGGGACAATAAATAAATAAATAAATAAATAAATAACCTTTATTGTCATTTTTTATATTGTGGGCACAATGGCACACATAAATGACTTGGATTGTATGGTCACAACTGTTTTCACACATGCACACATGTTCCTGCTTCAGATGCTGTTGAAGTATAACTTTTAGTGATTTGCCCTTTTAGTCACACTTATGTTACTGAAGGGAGTTGATGTTTGACTACATCTAGGAAACCAGATGTTCCTCCTTCTGCCCCATCCATCCAACTAAAATATGCTTTAAAGCATATTTAACTATGAGGGGGAAAATATTTTAAATAGATTATAATATGCCTTCCCAGTTGTACAGCGTCCCAACATCCATAACAGCAAGGCTGTGCCTGATCTGAGATAGCAGGCCAGCTAGACAAAAGAAAAAGAAAAAAATATTAATGTTATTGCAACAGAGAATGCATATTGTATAGAAGCATTCCTACTGACTGAATGTGAAAATGATTGGTAATAATATGGCATATCTGAAAATCTGGATTTACCAGGTGGGAGAAGAAAACTCATGGAAGTTGAACATAGGTGTAGGGATTAAAACCTACCTCCACACCTACCTGCGTCAAATTCCTTTGAAAAAGTAAGGCAGCACATTAGCATGGTATTATCAGGAGAGAAAATCAATATGAATGTAACATAAATGGGAATTATTTATTTCAATTTCTTTTCTGGATTGTATCTGGCTGGTTTCCAGTTTCAAATGTTTTCACTATTCCCTGTAGGATTCAACGGGTGATAACATTGCTTGCTTCAACCACATCTTGAGAAGGAAGAGGGCAAACTAAAGGATGCAAACAGAAGCTCAGAGAAGAAGCAGTGGACAAAACACTACTGCCTTTCTCTCTTTCTGACAATAGGGTGTGTGTGTGTGTGTGTGTGTGTGTGTGTGTGTGTGTCTGTGTCTGTGTGTTTGTGTGTAAAGGGAATTTTTTCTTATTTCAGTAGCCAAGACAAGAAACTGTTGAGATGCAACATGAAATTCATGAAAAGTGGCTTATGTTGCTGAATGACACAGTAATCTGTATTTTACAAGAACAATCTGCTTTTTAAAATGACATCCAAACGCTTAATTTTGTTATGACAATGATAAAAAAAAATCCTAACAGTGTCCAATTCAAATTCTTAGCTTCCCCAAAGTTAAGGAAATTCAAATGTAAAAGATACAGCACATAATAAAAAAAATCTATAATACCGTCTAAAAGGTTCAGTACAGTAGTTTGTTAAATGTATACCCCGTCCTTCCTTCTATTGTTTCCCCCAGAAGAATCCTGTTCTTAAGGCAGTATAATTAGTCTGGGACAAGACAGGTGACTTTGCTTGTCCTAAAAGCTTCCTCCTCCTCCTCATCTGGATCTGAGTTTTTAAAAAAAAAGATATGACTGTACAAAAAAGAATGAGAGGATACAATTTACAGCATGTCTGTTATATTGCTATTGACTCTGGGAGATGACTTAAAAGAACCAGATTTAAGTTTTCTAGTTCTATGGAATTTGAGCCAGAATGGGATTGTGGTAAAAATAACAAGATTGGTTTCTCGTAGGGAACTTACATGTCCATTTTAACCGAATGTATCATTTTTGTGCTATTAACAAAATGCAGCTTCTAGCTGAATATCTTTTTAGAAAGGTGAGACGATACTGATTTTGAAAAAAAAAAAAAAAAAAACTGGATGAAGATCTACAAAAGGACTCTGACCCAGTTCCAGATCAAAGAGATATTCTCATAGCTGGAAGACTAACAGTCGGTATTTCATCTCCTGTTCCAAAGTTTAAGTCTATGTATTCCTACATTATCAGCAGTTCGATTAAAAACGGAAGTGACCAATTCCTCTTTTCTACCAAGACTGAGGGAAACTGGATGGATTTATTACAGTTAACTGATAACTATTTCTATTTGGATTTTGATCGGAAGATGGGCTTATTCTGGAGCTTGAATTTATTATATTTAATTAAGAAACAAACATGGATGTTTGATCAGGGATGAACTATTTATAACTTTTGGGATGACTTGGGATAGATAAGATGCTGTGGTAAACTTTCTACAAGTGGATTACAATAGCAGTTTGTTAGCAGAGAGTTTTGAAACTTTAATTTGGTTCTGTTTTAGTGTTATTATGTTTCCTATTAATTACTTTGTCACTACAATAACTTAGAAGACAGATCAAAAATTTGTAAATAGATTTAGTAGATTAAAATTTTTAGAAGGGCCTGTTTCGTACAGGGAGGGAACTAATGTTGTAGTAATCTACTAATCAGTATTCTGCTAGAGGGGATATTATGTATTTCGGGGTTGATGCATTTTTTTTTTTAATTGTTTTGAGTTTTTTGTCCTTTTTTCCTTTCTTTTGGATTTTTTTTTTGAGCTCTGTATTTTGTATTTTTATCTTGTTTTAAATATATATAAACAATCCCACCTTTACTTCAGTATATTTAAAACTGCTTTCTTGGAAGTCAATCTATATGTATTACCTGATAAATAGGATTAAGCTGTGGTAGTCATACTTTCCTGCCAAGAAGCACATCTTAAACATAGTACAAATTCAGATCATCAGAGGAGGCCCTTTCTAATTTTTTGTCACAAAAATTAACTTCTCAGCTACAAAAAGCAGACTCTTTGTAGTACTGTGGAGTGCCATTCTAGCTATAAAAGATATGCCAGGCACCAATTTTTATATGCAAACTCCTCAGGATGAATGGGTAATACATATATTTCTAAAAGAAATAAATATGTTTTATCAACAAGAAATGTAGGCAACCAGTTTGCCAATTTAAAACGTCAGAATAACTTGAAGTCACAGCCCAAAGAGCCAGCTTGTGAAAAGAATTTGGAAGCTTCTGTGGTAAATTATATAGGCAAGATTAGAAAATGAAAACTTTTTATAATGAATGTTTTTGGTACAACTTAGTTCAGAATTAATAGACAATAACAATCACATTAGCAGCAATTGCCTCTGTAATGCAGGTAGTCCTCAACTTTCAACCTTTCATTTTGTGATCATTCGAAGTTACAACAGCACTGAAAAAAGTGACTTATGACCAGTTTTTCACACTTACAACCATTGTTGCATCCCCATAGTCATGTGATCAAAAATTGGATGCTTGGCAACTGGCTCGTATTTATGACAGTTACAGTGTCCCAGGGTGATGTGATCACTTTTTGCAACTTTCTGAGAAGCAAAGTCAATAGGGAAGCCAGATTCATTTAACAACCATGTTACTAATAACTGTAGTGATTCACTTAACAACAGTGACAAAAAAGATCTTAAAATGGGACAAAACTCACTTAACAACTTTCTTGTTTAGCAATGGAAATGTTGGGCTCAATTTTGGTTGTAAGACGAGGACTACCTATACACTGTAAAAGTTACTGCTTTCCCCTATTTTGTCCTTAAAAGCATATTCAGAATGATGTTGCTCGTATGCTTATGAGCCTAGAGTTTGTAGACAGCTCTTTTAACCAATTATTGCTCAGCTGAGCTAGCCAATAGTTGACTGCAAAGAATGTCAACCAATCAACACTCAGTCTGCTTCAACATTACCAACTACTGAGTTTATTGTCCCTCCCTCCTGAAGATATCTACTACTTTGTGAATTAAGAAATTGCCTTCCCCCATTTCTTCACAGAAAATAAATATATAAATGTAGGGGAAGGTTTGATTTTTGAAACGATTAGCAAATGCCCTGAAAAGCCTAAATAGCCTTTTTTTTTATCCATGGTACCAGATCAGTACTGCAGATAATGGCCATTTAAGTTTGTAGAGCAGCAAAATCAGTTAACAATAGTTTGATAGGAATATATGCTGGACCTATTGAAAAAGTAGAAAAGACTTAAGTACTTTTTAACTTGCTTTATTTATGACCTTTTTTTTTTTTTTTTTTTGGTCAGGTAGATTTACAACTTGGCATAAGACCCAGAAGATCATGGATGCCAGGTTTCAAATTATTACCTAAGAAAATGTCATTTTATACCGTCTTATTAGAAAGCACTCCATATTAGAAAAGTATAGACGTTTATTTGTTTTTTGGCTTGTGTTGAAAATTGTGTTAATCTGTGTGGTTAGAAAACCGATTTAAATAAAGCTGGAAAGACAGCTAAATAGTTTTGAAGCTGATAAAGCAAACAATGATATGGCATATGGCCATTACTGTCTCCTCTTGCTCTGATGCCAAATTTTCAGCACTAAAGACTCCCAGGAATGCAAAAAGAGAGCAATGAAACATTAAAACTTTGCACACTGAATGTTTGGAGATTTTTCTACTTTGTGAGAATCATTTCCTTATGGAGTAGCTCCAGTTTTGAATAAGTTTTGACTTTTAACTGTACTACCTCATATTACTTCATGTACATATGAGTGACTAGATGTCAGTTCATCTCTTCTGGCCTAGGGTGAGTGGGATGGATGGAAAGCTTACTTGCCCTAGCAATTCAGAAGACAGACTATTATCCATAAGCCATTCTATGGTTTCGGAATGTAGCATTCTTAGACATCTCTGAAGCACCAACTGAACCTAGTCCAAGCAGGTGCCTTTCAGAGGGTCTAGGACAGGGGTAGGCAACCTTGGCTCTTTTATGACTCAGTCATAAAAGAGCCAAGGTTGCCTACCCCTGGTCTAGGACAACTCATCACAGTCAACTTGCCACAGGACCAACTCACTATAGGACAACCCCACCACAGGACAATTCAATGCTGTATTAATCGTTTCATTCAGTTACTTTTATTAATGGTGACCATGTTTTCATTGAAATTATTGTTATCTCTTGTATTTCTGGATGTACTTTCTTTATTTTATTATTATTGACCATGGTTCTGTTGAAATTAATTTCAAACTTTTGTATTTGTTGAATTGTCTTGCGGCGAGTTGGCCATGGCGAGTTGACTATGATGAGTTGGCGGTGATGAGTAGTCCCATTCTGCTTTCAGAGGTTTTATACTACGCGCATCAACTCTGCCAGCAGAGTGAATGGTTAAAACACCTGGAGAGCACCCCGTCAAGAAGGAAGGCTTCATCCCCGTGCCCTGGGGCACGGGTTCGATGGAACACCACAGCCCGAGCAGAGAGGAGGCCAGGCACAGACTGCCCAGAGGAGGATCCGGTGGCCCAGTTAGTGTTGATGGTCTCCTGGCTGCCCCCAGCCTGGCCCTCGAGCCCCCGGGGCCCCGGGCCCTGCAGCCCAACCCAGCATAGGTGCTCCTTGACATGAGCGACATCAAGCCAGCCAGGTCAAGCTGGCCACGCCCACCCAGCCATGCCCACCCAGTCACATCCACCTGGCCCTTTGAGGGCAACCAGAATGCTGATACAGCCCTCAGTGGAATTGAGTTTGACACCCCTGCTTTAGATAAAAGGCTAGAAAAAATGGGTGTCTTTTAAAAATGACAATATGCACATTTCTATTATTATTACTTTTTTGCTCATCCTGTTCTCCAAACATGGCTTGTATATGACAAAGATCTAAGAAAGGTATAGAGTGAAAGAGTGAAGAGATTTGACAGGGAAAAAATAGTAAACCTGTCTTTGTGAAAACCTTCTCTACACAAGATGCACATGGTGTGTATAAAGGTCACATATATCACTCCTGTTTCAACAATATTTAAGAAATAGCAATATTTCCCAGCCCAACAGCCACCAGCATTAGGATTTTAATTTCCCTCATCTACAACCAGCAATACATCTTGAACAGGATTATATTGGATTATTGGCGATAGGACAAGGAAATACAGAACATTTTGCTTTTTTATTCCATCAATACATACATACTGAATTCTCACTTTCTGACTCAGTGTCCTGAATAACACAATGTGGTATTAGGTACTAAGCATGTTTATCTCTGTGAATGCCTATGCATGCAAAAAGTTGAATGTACATATGGGAAAACACTTAAACAACTATCTTATAACCCTGGGGGGGGGCAGGAATAGTCCAATTAAATGAATACGGTCTATTCAAAATAGATCTAACCATGGCTCCATGGAGAACATGTTTAGAAGATTAACTGCCCAGAGTCGTTTGATATGTGAGATGTGCAGCATTAAATAAATAAATAAATAAATAAATAAATAAATAAATAAATAAATTGAATGAATGAATGAATGAACGAACGAACGAACGAACGAACGAACGAGCGAACGAACGAACGAACGGTCATAGACAACATGGACACAAATCTATTGAGGAGAGTGAGGTCAGTGGTCTTTATCAGAAACCTTTCCCAAGAAATCAATGAGAAAACAAGGCAAATTATAGAAACTTCTGTATTTTATATCAGGTGTCCCCAAGCTTGGCAACTTTAAGACTTGTGGACTTCAACTCCCAGAATTCCCCAGCCAGCATTTTACAGTTCATTCTGCCTGCTTCCCCTACTCCCTTTTCAAGCACAAAGTTTCTTTCTGACACTTGTCTTGCTACACTAGTAGCTAAAACCTTTTGACCTATTGTTTGGCTTCTGTGCCTTTTAAACCCAGAGCATAGGTCAGATTGTGGTTAACAAGTGGTCTTAACCATGGTCTGTAATTACATCTTATAGAAGGTCGACTTATCTTAAACATAAACCAGCATGTTAAAATAAAAAAAACCCTACCAAATGGATAAGCAATCATTTGTTCTGCACAATGTCTTCTGCTACTATTGCTTTGGTTAGCTTACTGTATCCCACATGTGTTGGTTATGAGGCTGACCTTGATTGTTGCTGTTGAACACACACACAATTATCAAAAGGAAGTGGGGGGCACATCAGTATTTCCTGGGTCATGTTACTGAGAGATTGGTTTAAGAATGGTGAATACAAAACTGTTGTTCAAATGGTATAACCTTCTTTGGAGCAAGCAACTCACAGACATGTCTTGTTTCACTTTGGGGGGTCATGACCTCTGACTCACATATGAAAAAGTTTAAAAATATCAGTTATCTGTACTAGCACAGCAAGCGACAAATATTCTCAGAAATGGCTGATCGCCCACTTCAAACATAGACTGAGGGAGATACCCATCACAAAACCATTCATGTAGCAGAATAATTTAGAGCTTAACATTTTTCGTAAGCATCTAAGAAATCTTTTCTTCTATAGAAACTCCAGAAGAAAAATTAATGCCACTCTGAATTGATAGTTCAAACAGATAGTACTACTTTTTCCTCTAGATAGCAAAATAGAGCTAAGACTGCTTGAATTAAAAAAAAAAAAATGTGATGGGATCTCTATTTCTATTTCTTTTTATCATGCTAAATCCTCCTCGTTTCTCAGAAGCCATACATTTTTGACATCTAGTTTTATTCCACAAGTTAAAAGAAGATAAAGTAGAATTGGTTATATGATACCAGATCCCTTTCAATGCACCATTCAAAGCCAGACATACAGCTGAAACCCATAAAATTCAGTAGGGCCCAAATGACCCATAAGTCATATGGAACCTTGTTTTCTTCTGGGATAGTCAACTATAAAGCCTTTACTGAGCTTTTTCTAAGAAAAGTAAGGAAAACTAAGACACAAGAAGAGCATTGACACACTCACTCACTCACACACAAACACACACTGAGAGAGAGAGAGAGAGAGACAGAGACAGACAGAGACAGAGACAGAGACACAGAGAGAGAGACAGAGAGAGAGAGAGAGAGAGAGAGAGAGAGAGAGAGAGAGAGAGAGAGAGAGAGAGAGAGACAGACAGACAGACAGACAGACAGACAGAGACAGACAGACAGACAGAGACAGAGAGGGGACTGCTGATCTGTAGTACCACAGACTAAAGAATCTGAAGAAGTTATTGTTCCCTACTGAAAATTTCAGTTTTTAATTATGTGGAGAAATTTTTTTCTTAAGCCCATCCTAGAACTACAGAGATGTTCTGTGCTAACACTGAAATGAATTGCCATCACTGAGCCAAATCAAAAATTAAACAATGATAATAAACCTCTTACAATTTATATCATTTTTTTAAAATTACGACATCTTTCTAACTTGGTTTGAATTAGTATATTTCCAGAGGATGCACTGAAAGGTGAGCACAAATTTAAATAGGCACCCCTAAAAGTCAGCTTGCTATATAATAAACCAATGTGAAGTGGTTTAGATATTGGAGGATGAATTGGCATTAAGAATTTATTACTTATAGAATTATTAGAATCAAGTCAAGAATAGCAATGTTTTCTCTCTTTTTTTTTAACAAGGAAGGATAATTTTGCTGATCTTCAAGATGGACTTGATTCACAGCATCTCTCATTACCTACCATATTGGCGTAGGGTACTGAAACCCAACTTTGGCACTATTTGCAAAGAAATAGACACATTCATTGATCTTCCCTCTGTCCTGTAACCTAAAGGTGTAGCTTACAGAGAAGGCCAACATGTCATATAACTGTGATATGTTTCCTCTATCTGTAGAAAATATGGAGAAAATGCTTCCACTGGTCGCAGAATGTTCGACAAGGTAGAAAAATGTTAGTGCTTAACAATAGTGCTCTAAAAAGTTATGGACACATTTGTCAATGCATTTGTGTTACAAAATTTGTCGCCATACTCTACAATCCCTTTTTCCCATTGTTTTAATGTTTCACTTTAGCCTTATATACATGTATATATAAACCACCTTTTAATCCTTCCTTAGGCATAGAAGCTGGCTGTTGCTCTCAGGCCAGTGACTCTCCGAATCCTAGACTGGGAACTTGAAAAACATCTGTCTACTAAACTACACTGGGCTTGCAGAGTAGCGCACACACACACAAACACACACACACACATTAAGGCCAACATTATCCCTCTCTATCAGCTTTCCTAAACTCGAAATTTGCAGAATTCTGTGCTACAGTAGTAGCCTCACACACAGTACAGTATTTACCTTACAGATACATAACATTGTCTCTGTCAGTAAATCTCAGCATATTAGCTTTGCAACTCATAAGAAAGCAGTAGTACTAGACTGCAAATTCTTGAAGTCACATTACTCATGAAATGTGATTAAAGTCACTCCAGAGAGTGACTCCATATGGTACAAACATTTGAAAAATTTCATCCATAAAGCAGCACACTTAACAAGAGCCTGTATTTCCATTTTGTAGAATTGTTTTCCTAGAGTTCTCATTTCAGCTGTTTCCTAGATATTTTTACAAGTTTAACTGCAGTCAAGAATACATTGCTGGTACAATTGCTTTAAACAATTAGTCCCTTGGTTCAGTTTACTCCACTCCCTGATCTTCAACTATTTTGATAGCTGACTTCTTAGTAATCAGGTAACCGCTTGGTTGTGTCCTATGAAAAGAGAAATTTAAATTACTGTTTTAAAATTCAGCTCTTTAAAACTGGTGCAAAAAAGGAAGTCAGTTGTGGCCTTCCTTAGCCATTCGGTTGTCTTTGAATAAGCATAGGAACTGCATGAGAACGATGCAGATCAACCCTTCTCATTAGTGTTTGTAATGTAGATTCTGGTTAACGTAAGCAAATGCACAGATATTGGATTTTAAGCGTAAATCCTCTTATAAAATAAATGGCTTCTCTGAGGCCACTGGATGTGGGCAAAATCTATACAGCTGTGAGATTGCAACAAAGAATTAGAGTTTTGTATTTTGTGGTGGCAATCCATGATGTACTCTATGTGCACACACTCAGTAATGAACTTCTGAGTGGTTTGGACCTGGATATACAAGTTGTCCTCGACTTACAACTACAATTGAGCCAAAATTTCTGTTGCTAGGTGGGACATTTGTTAAGTGAGTTTTGCCCCATTTTATGTTATTTCTTGCCACGGTTGTTAAGTGATTCACTATAGTTGTTAAGTTAGTAACACGATTGTTAAATGAATCTGGCTTTCCCATTGATTTTGCCTGTAAGAAGGTAACCAAAAGTGATCACATGACTCCAGGACATTGCAACTGTCATAAATATAAACCAGTTGCCAAGCATCTGAATTTTGATCACGTAACCAGGGGGATGCTGGAATGGTTGCAAGTGTGAGACATGGTCATAAGTCACTTTTTTCAATGTTGTTATACCTTCAAATGGTCACTAAATGAACTGTTGTAAGTCAAAGACTACCTGTGTTATAGTTAGTAGGTCATGTGAAACCCTTGGTAGTTCACAATCACATGGACTAGATATTTTGATGGCAAATCAATAAAATTTGCCATCAAAATATGACACTATCAGAAATGATAGGATTATGTGGACTCATTATTTCACCTAGCAAAAGTAATGTTAATTAAACAAGTCTCAAAAAGTTGAGCTTTCACTCTGTTATCAGCTAAAACAATAGATATAACTTCATTCAAAATACCCAAATTATTTCTGTTCATTCTTCAACAGAAGATCTTAATATTCTCCATATAGCTTGACTTCTTCGATTGATTCTGAAAACCTGTTTTATAACAACAGAAATTGGCCTATATTAAAGCTCAAAGTTAGAACTCTGATGGATTCCACGTGCTATAACCCCTTTCATCTACTTATACACTGGATCACATTTAGTTCAAGGTGCTGATTCTGATCTATAAAGCCTTTCAGAGCATGGGCCCAGCATATCAAAGAGATTGCTACCTCCTTCTCTAATCCCCACAGTGATTTCTCAGACAAATTGAGGAGGCTCTTTTATAAATACCATCTGTGTGTCAACTGAAACCATCAAACATGTGTAGGAAGACTACTTTTTTAAACAAATGAAATAATACTTTATTCTTCAGTCAACAACTTTTTATGCCAAAACAATGAGAAGTGACCGAAGCCTGCCTGATCTTTGTGATAGATATATAGCATTTTAATTCTGAGTCTCTGTGACACCATTCCTGTTTCAAAACACATCTTTATTGGGGAATTAAATGTAGATATCCTAAACCAGTGTTTAAAAACTGTAGGGAACCATTCATGATGACTGCTTTGCATTTATAGAGAGAAATTCCACAAATAATCTCTAAAGCTGTTGGAGCTACCTTTTAGAAATATATATTTTCTCCATTTTTAAAGTTAAAAAGATGAACTGGCAACAATCTAGGAAAAAAGTAATAGGAGGCTACCAAATTTTCTAACAAAACTTCAGGAAAACCTACCATTGTGTAACTAATAAGACAAATTTTCATATCTGAAGGCTGTCATTCCTTTTAAGACTATACCTCTTAAAGAAAGCACAATGGCCAGCCACATTTTTCCCCCTCACCTTCCTATAGCTTTCCTTGTATACAATCATTTTGCCCCATGAAATGTTCTGGAATGAAACCTGAAAATTTGCAGCTGTTTTGTAAACATCAGCTCATATAATATATGCATTGGCTCTATAGATTTTGATTTTGCCTCAACAAGTTAATTAATGTGCACTATATTTTATCATTTAAAAAAACAAGTCAGATACACTATTTTATATATCACTATGTCAGATGCACAAAAAATTGGAGTAAAAACAGTGGGTGCTCACACTTCAATTTATTTTAACTTCAGGAACTTCAAAATGGGAAATCAGATGCTATATTTTACCTTATTAAACTCATTTCTACACTATTACTTTTTCCTGAAATTTTCTTTTTCTATTTTCTCCCTCCCTCCCTCCCTCCCTCCCTCCCTCCCTCTCTTCCTTCCTTCCTTCCTTCCTTCCTTCCTTCCTTCCTTCCTTCCTTCCTTCCTTCCTTCCTGTTACAAAACCCCTTTTACATCTTTGTGAAATCTCCCATGTTCTTGGGAAAAGGAGGTCAAGATCTTCTGTTTATTTTTTTTCCTGTATTTAAAATAAAATGAAATGGTAGCCTCAGCTTCTCCAGATTGGGCAAAAACTATTTAGAACAATTGAAGAACACTGCCTTTAATTAAAACATTCCTTCTTTCAGGGTCTGTTTATTGCTTCCCATTTATTTCACTTGAGACATTATAATACAGTATAACCAATCTAAATGTCCCAATATTCTGCCATCTCTTTTCCAGGAAAGTCTTAATTCCAATTTTCCTTTTCATGTTTTCCTTTCTTTAACTGGCAAAATAGCCAGGGTTCACCAGAAGAACAATAAGAGAGGTCAAAATTATCGGCAGAAAGCTAGCAGATGACTTTCACAGAAAACTGTGCTTGATAATTTTGTGAGTAAATATTAAAGGAGAACTTGGTCATGGGAAAGAACACTGTCAGATAATGCAGCACAAAGTTTTATGAAAACCATTTCTTAATGATTATAGAAAAGCAATGCTCCTAAGTGTGGAAGCAACCTAATTAAAGCTATATTCTATTTTTTTTAACAAAGTAAACGAGTTTAAAATGGAAAGAATAGGAATATGTATATCTGACCTCCTTCATTGCTCTATATGATCACTTTCATCCACTCTGTTCTATTCACACAACACACCTTTGGCCCAGCTTCTCTATAGTTTGTCCTAGTATTGATATATTTTTTGGATTAGCGTGTATATTTTCAAAAACATTAAGCCCTACAATCACCAGTATTCTTAACTTAATCCTTTATTTCCTCTTGATCTCTCTCTCTCTCTCTCTGTGTATAGACTGCAAAAGGAAAAGGGGGAAAAAAAGAGGATGAGTCCAGAGACTGATGCAAGAACATATGAGATCTATTTAAGTGTTTAGCTGCCAAATTAGAGAAACTAGTGAATTCAAGCCACAAAGTCAGCATTAAAGAGAACCCTAATCCATAACTGAATATGACAGATCTTCAGTGATCTCTTTACTTTAAAAAAAGGAAAGAGAAATTAAAAGATTTGAAAATTCTGCGAAGACTTCTGCTTAGTTTCCTACGCTGCCTATTTGTAGTTACATAAATCTGATAAAATTCAGCAGGACTGAAATTATTGTACTTATCTCATTCCTTTTCCATGAAGGGGTAACCAAACATGGATCCTTCTTTAAAGGTAACTTCATTTTTAAGATACAGGTAGTCCTCAATTTACAACAGTTCAATTAATGACCGTTCAAAGTTACAATGGCATTGAAAAAAGTGACTTATGACTATTTTTCACACTTACGACCATTGCAGCATCCCTGTGTTTACGTGATCAAAATTCAGACACTTGGCAACTGGTTCATATTTATGACGGTTGCAGTGTCCCCGGGTCATGTGATCACCTTTTGCGACCTTCTGAAAACAAAGTCAATGGAGAAGCTAGATTCACTTAACAACCGGATTACTAATTTAACAGCTGCAGGGATTCTCTTAACAACTGTGGCAAGAAAGGTCATAAAATGGGGCAAAACTCACTTAACAACTGTCTAGCTTAGCATCATAAATTTTGGACTCAATTGTGGTCATAAATCGAGGACTACCTGTATATATTTTGTATAGAAGAAACTTCCTTTCTGATTTCTGTCAGTCAAAGGACTGTTGCCAACACTGAAGATCCATTTGGTAAAAAAAAAAAAAGAAAGTTGAGAAAAATCAATCACGTACTCCAGAAAGTATATTAAAAATATCCCCTTCTATTAAAGATTTTTGGAATATGCATTCAACAGCAAATGAATCCTTCCCTTCAAGCTTTCTATGAGAAATGAAGGCCAGTTGTGCATAGTGACGGGTGCCACCAAGCCTTTGAAATGACCACCCTCCACTTCATATATTTGGAACAAAAGCAGTGGTGGGATTCAAACATGTGAACAATCTGTGTGGATGCCGCTTCCGGAAGTCCGTTCTGGGTCTGGGCAACAAAAAATTAGCTACCGGTTCTACCGAACTGGTGCGAACCGACTGAATCCCACCACTGAACAAAAGGTACATCTCTTTCTTTTTTCCATGATGATTCTATCTATTCTAACATTGTTAGATATCACATCGGTTGTTTTGTAAAATATCTCACAATGACAGTAATGAGAGCTAGGAGACAGCAAGGAAATTGCTTGGCCTCCTGTCTGCAAGGAGAAGATTACTCGTCTCCGTAAATTTTCCAAGATTTGTCCTGTCTCACTATCAGAGGTTCTGATTCAGAAGCTCCACCTCTTCCCTCAGGACGATTTTCTCCACTTTAATAGTTCTTGCTGGCAGGACATTGTATTTTTTTTCCCCTCCTGAGATTCAGTTTTCCAAAGCTTGTGTTTTCTATTGTGTTGGCTGCTGAAGTAAATTTTGCCTTGCACATATGGTGCCCAAATTAACACATCTAGGCAATAAAAATAAAATTGCAATGTCTGGAGAATGAAGAGAAGCTGAATAAAATAGCTGTCATCATTTGCATGTTTAGATTTGTGACTCTGGCATGTTTTACAGCCATCCTGTGACAAGCTTATTTTTCTGGCCTGCCTTATCTGTGTTTTGCCATGATACCCTTTCTGAGTCATTTTGTTTTATACTTCTTGTCTACCAAGACAAACTGAGAAAGAGCACAGAATTCAATGTATTAGGCCAAAGGCATTGCATACTGCTAGCCTGACAGAAGAGCTGCCCTGACTTTTTGGCATCAGTGAGAGAACATCCAAATGGGACTTCCTTCCTAATTCACAATTTGCTAGAAAACATCATGGGTAAATCCTCTCACTCCCGTGAATGGTGTTTCAGCTTTTTCAATGCACCTATTGAGCAAATCAAATGCACCTTGATTTGAATTACTTGCCAGTCACTTTGGGTGCACTCCTTCCAAGACTATGTAAAATACACATTTTGATGCACTATAAGGAAGCCACCAGTTTCCAAGGCAGCCACCAGACAGAACTTCAACAATAAGAGCCAGCCGATTTCTACAATACTTAAAGTTTTATTGAGTAGAATCTACCTGATGCAGTAGCCATAGTAGAAGGAGACCTGTGTTAGGCAAAAACAGGAGTCTGATTGCAACTTGTCAGACTGAGAAATTTTATTTAAAGGCATAAACTTTCATGAGTCTGAAAAGGTCCTATCAGGCTCCCTCTGATTTTTGCCTCTTACAGTGGTGCCCTTTCTGCAGAATTAATCAAAGCAAGATTATGTATATATAGTGATCAATTATTATAATTCCTTGCATGGGGAAAAGAGAAATGTGAAAATAAACTACATTTTTAGCCTACCCCAACAAAGAACAAATGGAACATGCCACACACACACACACCACACACACACACATTTGCAAAGCTCCTATCTTTTATATGATCAATGAAGGCTGCTCAGAATTCAGTGCCTTGAGCTGACATAAGATTCCAACTTGCTTTGTCACATTCAATGATCACACATGCTTTTAATACTAAAAAATGATACCAGAATAGACTATATCCCAAATAGGCAGTCTCATTTACTCATTTTTTCTCACTGGGCGTTCTATTTCTATTTAAATTATAGCTATTTCTAAAAAAAAAAAAAAGTTACAGATAGTCCTCGACTTATGACCACAATTGAGCCCCAAATTTCTGTTGCTAAGCGAGACATTTGTTAAGTGAGTTTTGCCTCATTTTACGACCTTTCTTGCCACGCTTGTTAAAGGAATCACTGCAGTTGTTAGGTTAGTAACACAATTGTTAAGTGAATCTGGCTTCCCCATTGACTTTGCTTGTCAGAAGGTCACAAAAGATGATCACATGACCCGGGGACACTGCAACTGTCACAAATATGAGTCAGTTGCCAAGCGTCTGAATTTTGAGCACGTGACCTTGGGGATGCTGCAATGATCATTAGTGCTGAAAAACAGTCCTAGGTCACTTTTTTCAGTGCTGCTGTAATTTAGAATGGTCATTAAATGAATTATTGTAAGTTGAGGACTACTTGCAAAAGGTAAAGATTTCCTCTGTGTCCGACTCTAGGGGCCGATGCCCATCTCTTCTTAGCCAAGGGAGCCCAGCATTGTCCGAAGATGCTTCCGTGGTGATGTGGCCGGCATGACTATACGCTGAGACACAAGGAATGCTGTTATCTTCCCACGAAGTGGTACCTATTTATCTATTTATGCATTTCCAGGCTTTCAAATTAAGATCTAAATAGCCTATGTAAATGTGATGTCCTCTTTTTTGGTGATGCTACATGGCTTGCAAAATAGGTCTTTCTTTTTCTTCTTTTTCCTTTTTATTATTGTTCCTTGAATTAGATCTGTTAGTTTGCATTCTGAAATTTGGGCCTTGTACCTAAGTCCTTCCCATGTGACTGCTTAACACAGGGGTCTTCAAACTTGGCCCTTTTATGACTTGTGGACTTCAACTCCCAGAATTCCTCAGCCAGTGTGCCTGGCTGAGGAATTCTGGGAGTTGAAATCCACAAGTCATAAAAGGGCCAAGTTTGAAGACCCCGGCTTAACGCAAAGTAACAGGATCACTCTCTCCCTAAAAAGCAGTTCAAAGGTTTCTCTGGATCTGTTTTCAGGTTTCCCTCCCTCTCTCCTCTACAACTGCTCTTTTGTTGGTTGGGCCCAATTAGATATGTCAAAGGACAGTGTCTAAATGTTCAAGGAAACTTTTTTTTTTTTTAAATCGAATAATATGTTTTAAAAAAAGAGTTTTATCACATACAAGTCAGCATTCAAATCCTCATATTGGGTGGGTTGAAAAGATGAAAAGTGTTTTGTAGAATTTTATACGTGAAAACTAATGTAGCTATTTGCCCAAAAGACAGCTGAGAGGTAATATTAGAAATATTCTTATTATAGTAGATTACTCGGAACAACACAATCAGAAACAAGCTGTGTTGACCTTTCTTGGTTGAGAGAAAGTATTTGACAATTTGAAGTGGACTTTTCTTTTTGAAATTTTGAAAATATGGAATTTGAAGAAAATGTTATTAAATGGGTAATACTGATATATACTAACAATCTGGATACAAATACGTATAATGCTACAAAGAATTTTAGAGACTAACGCTGAGAAAAATTCAGACTTTTTTTTTTTAAAATTGATTGATGAGAACCAATTAGAAGACATTCATGGAAGATTGATTTTACATATGGTGATTGTATCAAATTTATTATATGCAAAGCAATGGAAGAAATTCCCACAATGGAGGAATGAATTGTGAAGATGACAGAACTGGCAGAAATGGTGAAACTGAAATATTTGGTCAGAGAAAACAAGTTCTTTTTTTTCTTCTGTATATGTAAACCAGTTTTTACCATCTGTTTATGTATGTAAAAATGTTCAATAAAAATGTTATTACATACATATACGCACATATATAAACATACCTATATATATACACACACATATACATATATATATATATACATCCTCACATTGGGAAAACAAATAGTTCTTTACATTATGCTTATTTATTATTATTAGACTGTTAGTCACACAAGTCAGCTAGATGTTTTGACTGGGTTGGGCATTTTTATCCACCTATCAAGTCTTTCCCAAGGATCTGAAATAAGCATATGTTGTTGTTTGGTGGTGCTAAAGGTATTGTTTCTATGAAAGCTGTTCCAAGTAAATCTGCCTTTTGCAACTCATTGATGGTGATTTTCTCAATGCTAAAGGATTCAAGTGGTGCTCCATTGATGCTACTTTTTCATGCTTTTGGTTGTAGTCAGACTGTGCAATCTTCTTGCAGCAGCTAACTAGGTGGTCCAACTGTTTCTTCAGCTTTGTTACAGAGGCTGCATTTCCTATATTATCATCATTATTAGATTTTTATTTTATTTATTCTTCTCTCTCTCCCCCTCTCCCTCTCTCCCTCTCCCTCTCTTTCTCCCCCCCCCCTCTCCCAAGATGGCAAACATACTTAATATTCTTGCTTTCTATTTTCTCACAAGCAAAAACCCTGTGAGGTGAATTGGGCTGAAGGATGCTGACCAGCTCAGAATCACCCAGATGACTTTAATGCCCAAGGGAAAACTAGAACTACTTTAATCAATTGAGGAAATGGGTAATCACTTATCAACCTATTTTCATTACCAGACTTCTTGGAAGGTCTTACTGGAAACTTTTATGCCACAATTTTACTATGTCTACCACCTTTGTTAATTGTGGAAAGTCAATCAAGACCTGGGGACACATAACAGGGGAGGGGAAGGGGAAGACACCAAGTAAGTCTAACTTGTCATGCTTTCCTCAGATAAAGGAAATAAACAATAAATGTGAAAATTGAATCTAAATGGGATTTTAGTCCTCTTTGGAACACATGACAAAGCTCATTCTCTTGGCATTGTGAACAAAGTAAGCTGCAGGCCCTGTGCTTTTCATTAAGTCCCTGTTTCACTCACAGGCCAACTATACTACATTTGTAACACAAACATTTTTAAAAATTGAAACTGAACATTGGGGTGAGCTTAGTTAAAATATATGACTTAATCATATGTGGGATTTTTCAGTTGTCAGGTGTAACAATGAAGATCATGATTGTCTGGTTGCCAATATATACAAGAAAAACTTGATGCTGAAGCAGAACTTGTAACACAGTCATTCATTGCCTTAATCCTAAGCACATCAGACCAACATTAATTTACTGCAAGCTGAAACTCATGTTTGATGCCATATAACAACAGCAAATCAGATTCTGGAACCTATAATTACCTCAATTAATAATGAAATGAAGCAGAATGTTTTTTCCTTTGGAATACATGTGTTAGAACATGAAAGCTTTTGTAACCGTATTTTTAAGATCTTGAAAACTATTCTGGTAAGTAAAAGAATACATAATATTAAGCTGAGGGTGCAGGGAGGGGGGGAAACAATATATCAGGTTTACATGCAAATTGTTTCCAGCATCAGCTGACAGTTCTGTTTTCAAAAAGTTTCTGTAGATAAAGATTCAATATAGACCAGGGGTGTCAAACTGCTGACCCACGAGCCGGATGCATCACGCGGAAGCCACGCCCACCCCAGCTCTGGCAAGGGAAAAAAAGTCACGATACCTCACGACACATCACGTGACGTGGCGAGTTTGACACCCCTGATATAGATGGTCACCAGGACTTTGTTGTCAGAAGACAATGCTGACTGGACCAGAAATTTATAGTTAGACTACTTTCTGCCCATGAAGACTGTTAATGCTCAAAAATGGTAAAAATGAGCAAGTAACAAATAAACAACTCATAATGCAAAAAGCGATTTTGAAATACTAAAACTCAATTTATTTAAAACTTTAACAGAGTTTTCACTTGACTCTTCACCTTTCTTTTTTGGCATGGATGCAGGGATAAAAAAGCAGGGAATCCAACAATTAGGAAGGACAGCAAGCATAATCCAGACAGTTCACTAGGTCATCACCTGGTGAAAGCTGCAGAAAGTATTGACATTAAGAAAGGGGTTTTTTAAACCATCTTTATGAATTACATACATGAGTCAAGCAGCAATTTGGAAAAGCCCACGGATGCATCAACACCACACCTCTAGCCATGTGGTTATGTTTGATCCTCCAGCTCAATAGCAGCTTACTTCTACTACATAAATATTAGGCATTCAGTAGCAGAAGCTTGTGCTGCCTAAGCTCTCCTGCTGAAAATAATATAGATGAACTTACAATACCAAGCTGACAATCTGTTGAGAAATCACTCTAAGGAACCCAAATTATCTTAAATGTATGTTATCGATATCTGGAAGACAGTTGGGCAAATCCTTGAAGGAAATGTTTCAGAACAGCCAGGAGTACATAAAAACTACCTTTCTTTAAATAGTTAAAGCAGCCATGTCTTTCTCCAGGCTCATTCAGTTATTTTGGAAGGTGGTCCCAGCTGTGCCTACATCCATTTCCATACACAGCTCTTTTTTACCCCACTTCCACACTGTATTTATAGCGTGGAACTGATGGCGGAAATTGTAAAATTATTTTGAAACCCAGCCAAATTTCAGCCCATTTTAGAGCTCACAAAACTTACTCCAGATGGGAACTGAGCAGATACCTAATTATTTTAGTCTCCCTGCTCAGCAAAGAGTCTTTCTCAGAGCCAAACCTGATGTTTTATCCCCATCAGTTCTTAATGGGAGAAACCATTAGGAAAATCCTCAAGTGCAGGGAAACTTGTCCACATAGCACAAATGCTACATGTGCTTTGACACTGTCCCTATTACCAATGTAACTGAGAAACTTTCATTCTTCCATATTGACATATGTTTGACATATGATGAAGTTTTCTTCCTGATTTTCTCCTCTCAGATAATGAACACGCAACATTGCTAGATTTTGCCTGGCAGCAATTAAAATTTACAAATAGATATGGATATTGGGCATGAAAATTTCTCTTTTATTTTTAAAAAAACTGTTTTACATCCTTTTTGTGGCCTTCAGAAGCAGACACACCCTCTTTAGCCCATAATCTTAGCATTAAAATGGACTTTAAAAAAAAAATACCCTGCCTTTTTTATTTTATAATTAACTTGAATAATACTCCTTTCTCTTCCTATTTTCTCCAAAACAACAACCCTATGAGGGGAGTTGGTCTGAAAGAGAGAATTTGGCCCAAAGTCAGCTTTCACGCCTAAGACAGGACTAGAACTCAAAGTCTTCTGGTTTCTAACTCAGCACCTTAAGCACCCCATCAAAGTGGCAATCTATATTTTATTGTTTATATATTATTTTGTAGACAGATCTTGTTTTAATATTATAGCAATGCGTTAGCAATCCTAGCTTTTAGCTTTTATCTCTTTAGTGTTAATAATGAAATAGACCTAATTTTTCCTAAATGTACTTTATGTTGGTCTATGACCAAAATAATAATTGGGTTGATTGGTTGACTTTAATACAGTTTTATGTTCAGAGCAAATTCTGATCCATAGTTGGGGAAGATGGACTCTTTCAGGATTGGCTTAAGCTAAACCCTTAATATCCTTTTAATGCTGTTTTTGGTGAATTATTTATTAAGCTGGTGATCATACGCAACTCCCCAAGAAATCTGTGGGCTTTTGAGTGCAAATCAATAGCAGCATTTAAAGGTACTGTCATTCTTTGATGCATTACATGTAAACCAATTAAAACCTAATTCAGACATAACTTAGATGCTACCTTTAAAGTTTACATGAAATAGATTAAAAAAAAAAAAGAACCTTGCAGTATATTGTGATTTTAGATACAGTGGTAATGCACACTGGCTCAGGAATTTGGCTAGGCAAATATTATTTTAGAAAATTCTTCTAAGCCTGCTAAATTCTAATAAGATAAAAACAATAGTTTTCACTATTTTCCATGATATGGAAAATATTTTTATTTTGTTTAAAAATAAAACCATAAAAATAATCCATGGATTACCTAGAACAAATTCATTACTTAAAGTACTGTACATTAACACAACTGTTATTTTTTTAAAAAATATTTTCAATTTCATTCCTCTCTGTTGAGATTTGTCTGACTCCCAAAAGAAGGAGAATGATTGAAACCTCTAGTTACATGCCTCTATGCTAAGCAATATGCTAAGCAAAGTTTCCAGGAGGTTATTTTATTTTATTTTATCATCAAAAATTCAGCACAGTTCATGAGAGCCTTATCTCTTACAGATATTGGGCTTAGGGGGGACATGCCAGGTAAGGTGATCCCATTAAGACTGGTAGTGGCTGTTGGAATGACCAAGCTGTTGCTCAAAATCAAGAGGTATTGTCAGAGTTGTGTAGACTTAGTGGGAGTCTGAAAGAGGAAGTTTGAAACCTCCAAACTCTCTGGGCTCAGCAATTCTAGTGCAGTTAGGTATCATAAATCAATTAGAAAGGCACAAAGGTAACACTAAACTTTCACACAGATGTCTTGTGCCTAACAAAAGCAAACATGTCAAACTAATTCAATTCTATTTAAAAAGACGCAATGGAACACCAAAAAAGAGTGTAAGAGTGATCAGCCTTAGGAATGGTAATCATGAGTTGTTTTGTAGATATTTGTTTCTGGAAACTAGCCAGTATCCAATAATTCTCAAGAAGCATAGCTCCAGAGGCTCCAGAGGCTCATGGATGAAATGGATTATCTGGACCCTTTCAGTCGGATTTCATGATCATATGTGGAATGGAAATGAATTGGTTGCACTTTTAGATGATTTCTGGCAGGAGCAGGATGGGAGCAGTGCATCTATCCCAGCTCTTCTTGATGTCTCCATAGCCTTCAATATCACCAACCATGGTATCCTTTTAGGTTGGCTCTGCGCCGCTGGGGGTGGGAGGCAAAGTCTTGTGCTGGTTCGCCTCCTTCCTCTGAGGCCAGTCCAATGAGTTTTGATAGGGAGCGAGAGGTCTAGCCCATGGTCCCTGCTTTCTAGAGTGCTGCAGGGTTCAAGGGTTCTCTCCTTTTTAACATCTGCATGAAGGTGAGATCATCCATCACAATGGGATGCGGTATCATCAGTTTGCCGATAATACTCAATTGTACATCTCCATCCCAGGTGAGCTAAGTGATGCTATGAATGTTCTTTCACAGTGCTTAGAGGTTGTGGAAGTCTGGATGGAAAACAACAGGCTTCAATTGAAGTCTGGTTTAAAAAAAAGCACGCTCTTCACTAGTATAGACAAAAAGAATGAAGTTCTTTCTTTCATTCCTAAAGATAGTGGCTGAGTTTACACACCGCACTAAGCTGCAGTATGATTTGTTGGTTTAGAACAGTAAACCACATAATAAATCATACTTTGGTGATGGTATTGCATGATCTATGAGTTGGAACATGCAGTTGTGATTTCTTATTTATTCTTGGTTCAGCTTTGTATCTTAACCAAGCCACTAACGATTCCAAGAAGTATAAAATAACTTGCTAGGAACTGGCCGAGCAAGCATGATTATTTTGCTGGATTACCCAATTAAACAGGCATATTATAATGGATGAACCCAAGAACGACATCAGTCAGCAAAACATATAGCTAGAAAAGTATGCTGTCCTGGTAAGTGAAAGGAAACTCTTATTACTACTTTTGTGCCCTGAAATGTTTCTTGCTTAAAAAATATAAAAAGAGCTAATTATATCAATTGGCTAACTTCAAATGACATTTCCCATGAGTTTTATGTGGCAATATTTTATAACTACTTGCTAGGATTGATATAGTTAATAAAAGTAGATCACTAGTCAGCAGACAGTAGTAGTCATTGTTCTTAGTGCAATTTCCACTGGATAGATTTTGACTTAGGTTTTGGGTAGGTAAAATGAGGATACAATACCACTGAATCGTATGAGCAGCCCTAATAACCAGGAGAAGAAAGACAGCTTATGAGATCAACCATGCCTAGCAGATGCCCAAATATAGGGTGTTCCCTGTTCCTGCAGTAGAAGAGGATCTTCTGGGCTTATCTAGCTTTATAAGAAAAGGGAGGGGAGGCAATAACAACTGACAGTCTTCTTTTTTGACTATAATTGTTTCATTATAAATGTTAAACATCTTCCCTATGACAAATTAAATTGCTGCATGAAACTGTGCCAATCAGCATAAGTAAATTACATTTTCAATTATTAAGCGTTGAGAGTCGTGCCACACAAAGCCTACTTCTCAGGAGATTATGCTTCCCCTTTGCTTCTTGTAACAGCAATAAGGCTACTTTGTCCAGTTCTACTGGAAGACCAGTGATCTCAGTGGCCACAAGGAGTTTTCCATTCATACCAATCACAACCATGTCTAATCCCCAAAGTGGTGTGATTTTAGATTCATCTGTTGGATTACTAGGGGATTTTGAAACCTGATGAAAGACGTCTTATACACAGGAGAACACTGCCCCAGCATTATGTGGAGAAGATCTTGGAAGACTGGCAAGATAATACAGGAGGAAATGCACCTTCAGATATTTGAGCCTCTAGTCATTTGAAGTTTTAAAGTAACCAGCATTGTGAACTAACTCAGAAGTGAACCACCATCAAACCTGCTAGTTAGAATTCTGGCAGCCATAATCTGCATCAATTAAAATTTCTGAGTTATGTTGCCGGTTAAACCTACATATCATGCATTATTATAATCCAGAATATCCTAGGACAGTTCTGCAGATACCATATTATATAGTATTATTCCCCAGGGTGTAGAGGACGATGGAAATTTAGTGTGAAAAGATTCCACATAACACAGCTATTGTCCAATACATAATAAGCATGAAAAATATTAGCTTCAGGTTGGGACTACGGTGTGTGGCCTTGCTCAAATGCAATCCTGGAAAGTGCATCCCCATTCCAGGGTCTTGAGGTCAGTGGCTTACCCTGTAATCTGGAGTGTAGAGTGTAAGAGCCAAGAGTTGTGATCTATTAATAAAACCAAGGCAGAAAGCCAAGATTTCTAGTATTTGTACAAGGTCTATCCAATTCTATTTCCTACTGCCTGCCAGTTAGAACAGCTAATATCTCTAAAGTAACTTATTAATAGTTGCATGATGCAAACACAAGTTCTTCATTCTGTAAAACTTACAGTGCCTGATCCCAATTTTGTATGACATTTTTGTGACTACTCAGCTAGGCTTAGCTAGCTGAGAATTAGAATCAAATTAATTATCAATAAGGATGTTGCATAATAATAAAGAAATTGCAAAAAAATGACAGCCTAATAGAGGAATTACAACAATATCAGTGGGGTAGGGTGGAAACAGACATCAGTATATATGGTTCCTTCCATTATCTTCATAGGAAATAGCTTATTATGGGTTTACTCAGAAGTTAAGATTATTTTTAATAAAGTCCCACTTCTTTTAACTATTAGTCTTTTAATTAATGACTTCCTTCTTGTATCCTCTTTTTGGCTGTTTCTTTTTAACTTGTGATCCTTTAATTGGTTTGCTTCATTCCTGTTATACTTCTGCTGTCTCACTCCTTTAATTAGACTGTTTTTTTTCTGTTCCTTCTTCAAGTCATTATTTGTCTTTATTTACCTGCTTCCTCTTTACAAACAGAGGTTGTGGTCTCTCTCTCTCTCTCTCTCATTCTCACACAGGCAGACACAAACAGAGAGAGACTGTTTAGCTACTCATAAGAAATCTATTATTAAAATGTCTCTAATTAATTAAAGCTCTGTTCAGAAATGTCATGGCCAGAAACAAAAGAAAACAGCTAACTAAAAAGAAAAACAAATCCTCAAACCCAGTAACTTCAACTATTTTTATTGGGCTTTCTGACTGTATTTTAAATTGTTTATGTAGTATTTTATTTTCTTTCTTCTAAAATTGGCTATTATTACAACGATAGTGATCCTAAAATGGGATAAAAACCATAAAGCTATAAAAACAAAAAAAACAAAAAGCCCCAATATGTTAGCCACCTTGAGATTGCATAAAGTGATATATTTCATTATAGGCAAACACTGAAAACAGTGGAAGGGCAGTAGTTTGGCACTGACAGTACATGATTTCTTCACAAATAAAAAATTCCCCATTCCTGATAGTGTTAATATCAGGAATGGATATTATTTATTTGGACTTTATTTCTTGATGCCCACAGATTGCCCTCCTATCCTCTGCCCATCACCTTTTATGAGTTCGTATAATCCCTTAAATGTTATATGGAAGCTTGGCATTAGTCTTCTGGGTGGTATTAATATGTTGCCAAATGTCAGTGCTAAAGGATGATAGAAATTCCATCTGCATCTCATTTCCCTGTCATCCCACAACAAATATTGCCCATGCTAAATGCTACTTTGCTTCAGAGAGCAATTGAAGATGTGTCTCTTTGAAATAACTTCAGTGCACGCCATGATGGATTTTTAAACCCTTGTCAAGCAGTTTAATGAAACCTTGAAATCCCACAAGTTCCTCAAATGGCTGGTTCCATTGTGTAACTGATCTTGTGATTAAGGTAGGAAAATCCCTCTTGGTCTTCCTTCCTGTAATTTAGGACTTCTTTCCCTGTCATCATCAAATCATAAACCAAATTATCTCTTTCTCCCTGACTTTCTTTCTTTCTTTCTTTCTTTCTTTCTTTCTTTCTTTCTTTCTTTCTTTCTTTCTTTCTTTCTTTCTTTCTTTCTTTCTTTCTTTCTTTCTTTCTTTCTTTCTTTCTTTCTTTCTTTCTTTCTTTCTTTCTTTCTTTCTCATGTGCACACACCCACACACATAAGAATGCCCAATATTTTCTGCTTGCAATTCCTTTGTTTCCTAAAGGTTAAGGATTCTGATCCTTCAAATTATTTTCTGGACTTCTTTCTATAACTCCTTTATTCTCCAAGTCTTCTTTGCATCCTTTCCAATACATTCTAACTGCTTTTAAAATATGGTGTTCTACAATGTAATGTTATTGATACAGTAACTATTACTTTCCAACAATGTTCTAAGTTTCTTTTAACTATATTGCTTTTATTCCTCTAATAAAGTTTAAAATACGAGGGCAATTCGGAAATAAAACTCCGTTTGGTTATCAATGACAGACACTTGCAGATACAGAACTTTTATTATACACATTAGAAAACTACAACATTACATTACTTTTTGACATAATCACCATTCAAATTGAGGCACTTGTCGTAACATCTTACAAGGTTTGAAATTCCTTAGTAGTAGTCGCTCGGTGCCAGATCTGGACTAGGGGGGGGGGTGATCAAAAACATCCCAACGGAACTGCTTCAAAAGTTCTTGGGTGCATCTAGCAGTGTGTGGGCGAGCATTATTGTGAACCAACACCACACCGGAAGTCAGCATACCCCAACGCTTGTTATGGATGGCTCATCTGAGTTTTCGTAATGTTTCACAGAGGACTTCTGAATTGATGGCCGAACCACGCTCCATGAACGTCACTAGCAGTACTCCTTTGGCATCTTCACTTTTGGCGGGATTTTCTATGGCACCACTTCCGGTGTGGTGTTGGTTTATGATAATGCTCGCCGCACACCACTAGATGTAAGAAACCTGCAGTAAGAAACCTGGATTCTCCAACTGGGGATTCCTGCAACAAGATTTTATCACACAACCCTCTACAGCAAGACAACTCTCAGATTCAGAGAATTTATAGCTCAGCCTCTGGTAGATGCCATGGATCACCATTATAATAGAGGAAATGCATGGGCTTCTCAGTCTAGTTATCCCAAATGATCTGAAAAAACAGCTCTGTGTGATTTTTACTGGCTGCTCCTGTATCAGCTGACCATTTCTGGAACTGACTCCATCCCATCTTAGCTTGTATTCTTTGCCTCTCAACTTCTGAATTTTCTGCAAAGTATAACTGACCTTTTATTGCTGACTTTGTTCACTCTTCATGATTATGGTAATCACTACAGTCCCAGCAATGCTATTGTTTATTCCTCATCCAAATGTGTTTTGCATGTTTCTTTCACAAGAGTATGAAAAGATTTGACATGTGTAGCTTCCAAAGTCAAATCATCCTGGGTGAAATGTACGAAAAGAAATCTTTGGCAGAAACTACATTACAGCTTGTTTTTCAGACTACCTCACTATTTCCTCTGACGCTTATAACTGATTAATACATTCTTTTTCCCCCAACAAATTTGGAATGTGTGGGATTTTGGGGAGACATTATTGTGAATCATTTAAAAATAGTCATGGACTAGTCATGCCCTCCCTAACGACAAGTTCCCATATTTTTCTATGATGATAAAGCATTTCATCAGTTCAGGAGGGGAAAGAAGAAGAAGAGAAAAATCCGCCCACAAATTGCAACATCGCATTATCAGCACTGTGTGAAACACTAAAAAGCCCACACTATCCCTGTTGGTGACGCGTTGCAAACAACAGCACCAAAAGCCACTGAAGTGTCAATTGATGATTTCACCATGTTTCAAGCCTCCTACTAATAAATGATTCATCTTTTTAGTGCTGACATCTCAAAGGACTCGAAGAAGGGGAGGGGGAAAAGTCAGAAACTTTAAATCTTAAATGTAAAACTTTTAAATAATCTTTTACAATCTGGTGCTATGAAAATAGGTTGGGGCCCTGGGAGGGCTTGTCCAAAAACATCTGGAGGGCATCCGGCTGGGGATAACTATCTTAATATCTGATTTCTAAAACAAAGCACATACAGAATCTGACCTTTTTTAAAGGAAAATAATATTTAGATAGCCTTTTTGAAGTGCTATCTGTTTTTGAAAAACAGACCTCTAGAGGAAATATATAATATAAATGTATATTTGTATACAAACAGCATGCAGGCCAAATTTATAATGTAATATTGCTGCCTGAAAACATCGCCGACTAAAATAAAAGCCACAGGGCCTATTTATATACCCAGTTGTGTTTGCTGCAGCCACATATATTTCTATCCATACATTTGGGGAAACCCACACATAGAGATACAGACCTATGTGCTATACATTCTTGGAGGATATTGCTTATCTTGGCTTCTTTCAAGTAAGGTTTGGGCCTGAGTCTTAGACAGAATCAGGCATAGTCACTCTGAGACATAACCTGAGACCAAAAGAAGTACTCCTTTTTGTGTCAGGTTATGTCTCAAAATGAATATGCCTCATTCCCAGCAGCTTTCAATATTGTCAGCATATTGACCTGGACCATCTCCGTTTAAGTAAGGGATTGGGCATGATAATACAATGGATCTGTTCCTACTTGCAGAGATGATCTCCAAAGGTAGCATTGAGTGACAAAGCCAATATGCTTTGACAACTATGCTGTCGATTGCCAATTGCCAATTGCCACCAATTTGTCTCCAGTGTTATTTAACATCTATATTAAACCGCTGTAGGTAGCCATCAGGTATTTTGGAACTGGTTGTCAACAATATCAAGTGATACTCGGCTTTACCTCTCCATAGCATCTGAATCAAAATAAAACATTTTATTTAAACGTTTGAAATAAAGCCTGTGTGTGTTCTGAACTAGAGTGGGATGCAGTGAAACTTTGGATGAGTGCCAATAAACTTAAGATCGTGTTAATTATTTATTAGATTGATGTCCTATATTGCACACAGGATCTTAAGACAATTTATATTTCGTTATCCTTTTGTTTTGCCCTACAGCCAGTGTTTCAAGTAAGTTGAGTGGAGAGTGGCTGGCCTAAAGTCAGCCAGAGAGTTTCTGTGGGTGAGGCGTGGACCAGAACCTGGTACTAGTACATGCTTTGGGGGATTAGTTCTCTATTTAGTGAGTTGGGGACCTACTCCTTCTAAATAGAGTTGCGCTCCATCAGAAAAAAACAACTTATACTTTAGGATGCTCCGGATTGTTATCATCTTTGAGGACAAGGTGGCCTTCTGCTTTGGTGTGACCCTTGCACAAACCACATATTTGATACACAAATAAAATACATCATTTCATTGTATTGGGTGTGTTTTTAATTTGTACATTGCCCAGAGTCAATATAAATTGTGTGACTTTGTAATTTGATTTTTTGATCAGTCATTAGGTTTACTCCTACTATGTGTGCTGAGAGCTGCTGAATGCCTTTTGGCAGTTGCACAAGATAATCTCTGTATGGTGCCCACCCTCTAAAATGCTCTCCTCGACTTATGACCACAACTGAGCCCAAAATTTCTGTTCTTAAGTGAGACATTTGTTAAGTGAGTTTTGCCCTATTTTACAACATTTCTTGCCACAGTTGATAACTTAGTAACATGATTAAGTGAATCTGGCTTCCTCATTGATTTTGCTTGTCAAAAGGTTGCAAAAGAGGATCACATGACTTCGTGACACTGCAATGGTCATAAATACAGACCAGTTGCCGTGGGCCTGAATTTTGATCACGTGACCATGTGGATGCTACAAAGTTCGTAAGTATGAAAAATGGTCATAAGTCACTTTTTTCAGTGCCATTGTAACTTTGAACGGTCACTAAGTGAACTGTTATAAGTCGAGGACTGTATAACTGTATTACTCTTAATTACCTGTTGAAAACTGCTTCTTCGCACATATCTTCAGGAATATTGTTTTAACTTATTGCTAATATCATTTTATGATGTATTATATTGCTGTTTTTACTGCTAACTATATCACAATACAGTATTTTTGTAGGTGACGTTGTATGTGAATCTGTCTAATGATGATGATCGCTGCACTGAAATATATTTAAAAATCATTTTATGTGCTTGGGATCAACAAACAAGCTATGATCCATGCATTTCAATTCATAGAACTTAAATGGTCTATGGACCTAAATTTATTGAGAAGGTAACAATTTGCAGTGATTTCCCCTCTTTAATTCTTCTAAATGAATTAGGTTGCATTTCCTGCACATTTTGGAAATTGCCAGGTGAGGAAATATGATCTATATATCCTGTCTTGTTGAATTCTCTATGCATGCATTTTAAGACTATTGCATTATCCAGTATACTTTTCTTGACTTTGCTCAGATTGACAGACTGTACTAAGTCACAACTTGCTTATTAAATAAAACCCAATTGGCTGCATTTACATCATATGCTCAAGTAATAAATCATGGTTTGTAAATTACCAATGGTTGGATTAATATGTGAATTTGGTCTTTATCTGCTGAAACAGCGCTTGATCTTACAATTATTAAAATAAAACTATGTTTGCCAAATTTTTCTGATATATTTTGATTGTATTTTTCGTAATCCAAAAAAACCTCCAGTCAATGAAATTTTGAGTGAAACTGATTATACATAAATTAGTGTTATTTGGAGTAGTACTAAAATATTAGACATTTTAAAATTAAAGGTTTACTATAAAAAAACACCACTATTTAATATTTTCAACTAGGATACTGCACTGCCTCAAGGATCAAAGCAGCATAGATGAAACCAGATCCTGAATTTGTTTTTTTCAGACATATGTTCCATAGATTTCACTAGAGTATTCTCCATTGTAAATCCCATTATAGTTCTTTAGATTGCAAACCTATAAAACTATTCCTGGAAATATTGTCAAGCAAAATATCTTACTATACTCAAGGAAGGGCTACACTTTCAAAGTGCAGATACATTTTTTGAGCTTTATAATTGAAAATTTCTACCTGTGGATAAAAAAAAAAGTAACACATGTTTAATGTTTTTTTTAAATGGTGAAATACAAAGAAGGAGGACAACTTAGGTATATTATAGTGATTCAAATAAACTAAATCCAAAATGAAAGAAGAAAAGTAATTAACAGGGGAAAAAACATCCATATACAGATAGTAATATAAGATTAATCCAATCCTGAAATGTATCATGAAGTCTAGACTACTTAGCATATTAAAGCATAACTATTATGGCATATATATACACCATGTAACGTATTGAGTCACCTTCTCATTTTTGGATTACATAGACTTTTAAAAAATAGATAATAAATTCATCTTCTTTGGGTATGCCCCTGACTTGAAAGAGCCAGAGCTTTTCATTAGAAAACAAATTCCTTGTTTTAGGAATACAGTTCAACATCTCACTGAGATTCTTAAATACAATGTTTCTTCTCAAAATTGTACTCACATATGTAATAAATTAAAACCAAAATAAAATAAAATCATATGTATAAAAGAAACTTGAAATTTCTTACAATAGCAACATAAAAATCTAATGTCTATGTCTTTTTGAATATTGTTTCAGGGATCCAATAACCACAAAGCACTATTTTCTGATAAATTAATTTCATTTTTAAATCAAGAGAAGTTTATTTCACATTTTGAACACCTGGATTCATTGATTCTTCAAAATTGGATATTCACACAATTCAAACATATTAAGGTCAATTTTCATTTTATTTTTAAATCCCTTAATAAACTGAATAATTGATTTCTGATCAAGTGCTGTATTTTTTAAGGAACCTAAAATTGTAGATATTGTGAATGCTGCTAAAGAATCCAGAAAGTTCTGTTTAATTAGTAAGCCATTCTGTTTAATTAGTATGTTTCAATTGTATATACTGCCAAGCTAGTATTGTAGGTAAATAATACTCAACACACAATTTCTCAAAATCTTTAAAACAGCCATTAGAAATTTAAATCCCTTGTCCAGCACAAAATGTCTAGTAAACTATCTTCCCTGGTATTTCAAAATGTGGGTTATAACTTCTCATGTGATTCAGGATCAAAGTATAACTGCAATACTTATTAATAATCAAAGATTTCTGGCAGTTTTCATGCTGGAAACAAAGATTCCAGTTAAGTATACTGAATCTAGGTCCTTAAACTTGTTAAAATGTCAAAGGTGTTAAATATTTCCTGTCCAAATGGCTTTGATCTACCATAAACATTTTCATAATTCACTTATCTATCTCTTTAAAAATGTAATATAGAACATTAAACATTCCAATAACACTAACCCTAAAATTCCAATAGAAGAGAATGTATGCATGCTCAGAGTTGAGGCGTTGGATTCTTGATGCTCTCTGAATTTGGATGTTTTCTTACAGATATTTCATTATCACGCTAGGTAATATCATCACTGCGAGGGACAGTGGGGTTTGCTGCCTGTTTACATGTAGTAGTTTCTCTTGCCCGTCTTAGCTGAGATACGGCTTCCCTGTTGATGGATATTATTTCTTCCTTAATGTTTTATCTGATTTTTTCCCCATGTTTACCTGGGTTTTGGCTTCTGGGCTAGATGTGTTCTTCCTAGGCTTTGAACTTCATCTTTTAAAAAGCATGTAAATAGTGTTTATCTCTATGTGTTTATAAATAGCTGATTCCCTAGCAATTTTGGATTGGCCTAATCTAAAATGTTAAGTTTCCCAGTTGAAACGATGGTTGAGTCTGTCCACATGTTGCAAGATTAAGGAGTTCTATTCCAACACCTTTTAAAACTTGAAAATCTTGTTAGGGTAGATTGCAATGTGCCAGGAATTCAGTGGATTCAGCTCTGTGGAATGACACACTAATCAGCTCACTTAACACCTTTTGCTATTTTGAATAATAAAAATAAATAAATCAAGCTAGATGATTTGCCAAATTTTAAGACTGAGTGGATTGTCCTACCGGCAGCAAGTTTGCATCCTGTCCCTCTTCTAAATTTTCCTCATTAGAATAAATTTGCTTACTCACCTTTTGAGGCCGACTACAATTAGGCTCTTTAATTGGCTTATATCAAATGCTTCGTGAGTGTATCAGGCCTTTTACTTAAATTGTTTGTTTTATTAAAATCTTCATATGGGTGGCTGATCACAAGAGAGCTGTGTTTTTCCAAGTCTGCTTATTAGGACAAGAGATGTTTAGAATACTGATCAGATCATTCTTGAAATAGAGTGTAAGCACCAGTTTCTTTCAGACTATAAAGTTAGGATCAAGGTATATTTTGCACAACACTGAGAACTGTAACCCTGCTATTGTATTGTAGTACTCTGGTAGCTAAGTCAGAAAAATTGCAATTAAGTCCCTATTAAAAACAAGAAAACCCAAGAGAAACCTGGCAAGGTTTCCCTTTTATGTCAGACAATCAGATTAAAGAGCAGATTAAAATGAGTGAAAGAATGTCATAACATTAAACATCCTCGGAAAAAATAAAATGGTTCTGGCTTGGTGCTTGTAAGGACCAAAACAGGTAAGTTTTCGTGGCACAAACTGGGATGCTGCAACTGAGAAAACTCTGTTCATGTCATTTGGGAGAGACCCTCTGAGATACTTTAGCCTAGAGTAATGTTTCTTAAAATGTGGGTCTGGGGACTCCAAGTCCCACTCAGGGGTCCACGAAATCAAAATTATTTGCCAGATAGTGAATATATTTACCAAAATTTAAAATAATTCCATGCTTCTCCTTATTTTTTATTTGTTAACAATGTAGTGTTTTTTCAAGAAAATATTTTATTTACAGTATGTTAATATTTAATGGATTTAATATTGTTACTTTTACATGATTCAATAAATATTCTACAAATATGCTAATTTTAATTTTTAATATGGTAAGTATCAATTAATGTAATTCATACAAACAAAAGCTTTTTTAAAGGTCCTCCATAAGTTTTAAAAGTGGGAAGGGGTGCTGAGAGCAAAGGTTTGAATTCCACTAACTCTTTAAGCACAGCCAAAAATTCATTTTTTTAATTTGTTTGATTTATTTTACTTTTTTCTTCAAGACAATGGCCATAGCTTTTCCTCCTTTGATTTTCTCACAGTTCCAACTCTCTGAGGCAGATAAATTCCTAGTGACCAACCCGTTAGTAACCTAAATATCAAGAAGCCTTTGTCTATAATTTGATTCCCAGAAAGTAATTGATTACATGTGTATTTTCCTTAGCAACAGTATTGAAGTGATCTTCCCTTCCCAATTTAGTTTACATTACTGGAATTTCCTGGTACTCTCCCTTCCAGGTGCTAACCAGGCTGGATACAATGCATTTCTGTGACCAGACAAGATTGGCCCAAGGCTTCAATTTGGCTAAACTGCATTTGGGACTAATTCTTGCAGCATACATAACTTGCTGGCATACTAGTGGATGACCAGGCCCCTTCAGGAACAACATCCTCATCATCCCCCATAACTCAAACACAACCTGAATGGTTGTCTGTATCAGTTGGGTTGTGAACCCATTGAAGGTGACTACACATAGTCCTCGACTTATGACCACAATTGAGCCCCAAATTTCTGCTATTAACTGAGACATTTGTTAAGTGAGTTTTGCCCAATTTTATGACCTTTCTTGCCATGGTTGTTAAGTGAATCACTTCAGTTAATAAGTTAGTAATGCAGTTCTTAAGTGAATCCGGCTTCCCCATTGACTTTGGGGACACTGCAACGGTCATAAATATGAACCAGTTGCCAAGCATCTGAGTTTTGATCCCATGATCATGGAAATGCTGCCAAGGTTGTAACTCTGAAAACCGGTCATAAGTCACATTTTTTCAGTGCTATTGTAACTTTGAACGGTCACTAAACAAACTGTTGTAAGTTGAGGACTATCTGTATGTGGCAGCCCCAAGCTGGCTCTGGCTCATCTCAAAAAGGTAAGAAGGATCAGAATCATTAGTACTTGGATTGATGACTATCAATAAATACCAGGAGTGAAAACTAAGCCTGGAAGTGAAAAAACCCCCAAAATTCTGGAAGAAGATAAACCATACAAGAAGGCTTGTTTGGATTTGTCCATTAAGTCAGCAGCATCGAAGGAGTCTTTCTTTTGACAACATGGACAGCTCTTAAAATCCTTAAGTAATCCAAGCTCAACCCTCAACTAGTCAAGGCCTTTAATGCCTTGAGGAATTCCTGTTTTTCTATGAATTAACCATGTGATAAGATCTCCCTTTGAAGTCCCACTTGGTGCCTGCCCTCTGTCTGAAGTCTAGTGATACAGGCCAAGATCATCTTTGTTGTACAACTAAATTCTTTCCCTACAAAAGTTCACTTGGCTCTTTCTTTGTAGACTGCAAATCAAGATCTTCCCCCGAAGGTTTTCAGTTACCTTGGTTAGTTTTCTATTTTTGGAGCCTTTGCAGCTAATTAATATTTATAAGGATACTTTAAAAATGTATATATGTTTTGGTATGACTTTTAGATTATGGTTTATAAAAATCAGTATCACTGCTTTTCTGTCCCTCAAGCGTTAAGCTAACTTTCATGGAAAATATATGGAAAGATCATGTATAATCTTTGAAGCTCAGTTCTCTGAAGAATTTCAACACACCCAATATTTTGGATTTTCAGGACGGGAAATACACTCACCAGGGCTGTTATTTCTCTTGGCTACATTCATTTACTTGAAAGATTTAATACTTGGTTTTCAACATTTTTTTAGGGATAGAGATCTGAATTATACTTCTTAGCTTCTGTCATCATTGACTATGATGCTTGGAGTTGCTGGATTACAATTCATCAACATTTGTAGGGCCAACAGTTCCCTCACTCTTTATTTCTTTAAAAATAAATTAATTGCATATTTAACAGGCTGTAGCTGTTTTAATGGTATGATATAACTCTTCCAAAATGTTCTTGTATTAAATCCCATTGAATTCAGCCAGGGAGATTTAAACAATTCTTTTACTTTATTGATGAGAGGGAAAGAAGTGGGACACAGGATTTAATTGAACATGACCTATAAATAAAGATTAACTGGTGCACAAAGATAGAATTTACCACTGTTGAAAAAAAGGAAGAGACTATTATTATTTCCTCACTAAATTCTGTTGCATGTATTAAAATATCTTTGCTTTCAAGAACCCAGCTATTTCTTTATTTTTAATCAGAGGCTGCTATTATGCAACATGTTAAATCTGGCAGTATAACAGAGAAAATGCTTAGAAAAGTTACATGTAAGTAACGTCATTATAATATGCCCTTTCCCACCAGTCTGGCTGGTGCTATATATACAGGCTAAAAGTAATCTGGTGCAGCCGTTTTTCCTACAGTATTAGAGAAAGGACAGGGGGAGGGAAATGACCTTAAAATACCTTGGAGACATGTTAAGCAAGTTTTCGACAAACCAGGCTCACTGTCCTGAGGTGACACTGGCTGAAAAGCAGAGCAGGACTGCTTAGCAACCAGCAAGAAGTATTTTCTGCCCAGCTTTTAATTTACCTAATTTTTTTTCCTATAGACGCTATTGTTATTGTTACAAAATTAATGAATCCATGCTTTCCGAGGGAAAAAACCGAATCTTAAGAGACGCTCCTTTCCTGTCCCGATCTTCTCTTACAAACGGTTTTCTCCAAGTAATTTCCTTCAACTGCGTCTCTTCTGCCCGAATTATAGCTTGATCCCAGGAGCCCTTACTTGAGAGTAAGTGTCCTTGAATAGGAGGGAGGGGGCACAGCTTAGTTCCGAGTCAATAATATGTAGGTTCAGATTACAAATTTCCCACTACGGTTCCTTCTCAATTGGAAGCGCATCCACCACTGATGGAATCTTCTCCTTGCTCCCTTCTCATAATCAGATAAACGGGAGACCTCTTACATTGGCCACGCGCAACATTTTTGCCCTTGGTTTCTTTCCAGTCAGCGATAATAGATCTTCCTAACCCACCATCCATGCCAATGGGGACTCCCACCCTTTCCACAGCCACAGGTAATTTCAACCCCCTCACCAGCAAATGTCTGCTTTAATGCGAAACACCGCTCTGCTTCCGAGCCCTTCGTCCCTTTTTTCGCCCAAGAGGAACCCTATTTTCCTGAATCGCACATAAACAGCAGTAGGAAACGGAGAGAGGAAAAATTCGCCCCGACTCCTCTCTCTCGCACGCCTCCCCACCGAAGCTATGAGCCACCGCTGCTGCAAACGCGTGAGCGATCGCCGCGGAGCGAACGCGCTGACAAGGCTGGCGCAAAAAGCCGCCTCCGCTTAAGCCCAGGATGGCACCCCCCCCAAGGGGCGGGGCAGGTGGAAGAAAGGTGCCTCGAGGACAATCCCGGCGTCCAATCAGAGCGTCGCTAATGCAGCTGCGCGCCTTGTGCAGCTTGGGATCTGTAGTTTCATTGTAAGCCATTTTGTCTAAGGCTGGCTGCAACTTTCCCAGAGAGCAAGGACGATTCTAAGCGCCGCGCGAAGCTGCTTCTTTCTCTTCTTCCTGCTGCAAGCGAGGTTGAGTCGCAGGGTAGTTCGCTCGCTCGTCCTTGCGCTCAAAAATAGCGGGAGATGTAGCCGGACGAAGCTGTGTTTGCTCGCCAGGCAAAGGGGGAGGGCAAGGGAGGACAATTAAAGAGCTTTGCAGACACAGAAAGGAGAAGAGCTGGCGACAGAGCGTGTCGTGGACGCAGGGATTGTCCTCAAATTCTTTCGCCAGGATTCCTCGCTGGGCTCCGGGAGCTGGACTTGGTGCCTCCGGCTGGGGCAGCCACCAGGAGTGCGTGTGCCGGGGCGAAAGGAGATTAAGGCTGCCCTGGGTTCCTTAGGCTGCAGCTGCACCGGGATCCTTTGGGTTGTAGCTGCGGAGATGCATAGAGAGTGATCTTTTTTTGCGGCTGATATCACGCTAAGAATTGAGGCTAAGCCCTAAGTCGTTCTTTACCCCCTTTCCTCCCCCCTCCGGTTTGTCTGCTTGCCTGCCTGTCTCTCTTCATAACATAATATTTTTAAAGAATTGGGCCACTTAAAGTTGCTGCTGGAAAGCCGCCCTCATTAGTTGTCTCTGTGTTTGTCTCTGTATATGTGTGTGTGGGAACTGAAGAAGAGGCGACTCGTACAATCAATGTGTGCAGCCTTCGCTGCTGCTCGAGTTGTCTGCTGCAGCACTTGAAACGTGACTTCCAACATTACAAAAAAAAAATCCCTTTTAATCCTTTCCCCCATCTTCTTCAAGATGTAAACTACATCTCGGACACTACAGGCCTACAGATCGCTTTGGTGGCTTGAGAAAGAGAAAAGGGGGACAACAAGGGTGTCTTTTTGTGTATAGGGTGTAAAATTTCCATTATGAATGTTTCTCTAAAGTGATTTTTTTGGTGGTTTGCTTTGGATTTGGCTTTTTTCTTCTGTTTGACCTCGCAACCCAACATATTTTGGATTTATTGCACGGAGAATTGCATTGTGTGCGAAGAAAATCGGATTACAAGAAACCACTATAAACAAGAAACAAACAAACAAAAAAAGGATTCCCCCTTCAAAATTGGTTGCGGCTTTTAATTCATGAAGCAATTGTCCCCATTTGCAATCAGAATCCGGATATCAGAATGAGCAAAGAAAGACCCAAGAGGAATATAATTCAAAAGAAATATGTAAGTGGTTGTACCGTACCATTTGTCTCTTTGGTTTCTGGAAATGTCCGTGAATGTCAAGTTAACGATGGCTTTAAAGAATGCCTAGAAATGTTGGCTATTACATTCGTTGGGAATGGAGGTGAATTTCAAAAGCTCCTTTATTTGAAAAAAAAAACATGGTTTAGAAATCAGATTCGGGTCGCGATACCTCAAGTGAATAAATGTATTGATCTCAAATTACACAGTCATAATCGAGTTTTAAAAGATGAAAGACACGGGGCTGGGGGGGTGCTATTGATAATGCAGCTAAACTGCTTTTTCAGGCAGATTTCACTTTGTATGCAAATAATCACATTGTTATAACGTATTTAGGGGGTTGAGGAGGCATCTTATACGATGATAGGGTAAACTTGAAATTTAATGTCTAGTTTCGGCGAGTTTAATGTTTAATCAATCAACTCTAGCCTGTATGATCGTTTGCTTTACTGGATTTGCAGTAGAAACCAAACCAGTTGGGCATCATGATGTTACGAGAAATGTACTTGCAAGGCCTGGTACATTGGTGGTATTGGTAGCAAAAATGGCTCTGCATTTGACTGATTTTTATGCTTATAGAGAAATAGCTTTAATAGTAAAAATGGTGTAATTAAAAATCGAAAACATATATTACTACTGGACAGAAATTATTATGGTTGAGTTTGTCCTTTGCTCCATGTACAATTGATTGGGATGGCAAATTAACCAAGTTTGTAGCAACAGAGTAGATTAAACTAATATACTATAGACCTGAGGTTTTTTTTTTTTTTAAAAGGACTCGAAATATTGAATAAAAATAGGCTGGTGTTAAACGAAACTTATAACTGACACAAAGTTGTATTCTCTTGTGAGGCCTCTTATTTGTTAGGAATGGGGATGGATCATTTTCTAAACCCTTCCTCTTTGTTTTCAATAAACACTTCATAAAGTCATAATAGACTATTTTAGCAGTTTTGAAACGAATTTAGGAGAAAGACAGGCCAGCTAATAAAAGGGAATTTCAAGCTTTTTTTCCATCACATTCTGAATTAAAAATAGAACCGCATTGCAGAGGAATTGAGATTCTAAAGTACGATACTTGAAAGTATTTTGTCAAGAGAAGTGTTTATGTAGAAAATCTATTAAACGTGCTGGCTGCGCATGTTTCTCCTGTACTGAAACAAAGCAGAAAGGGGGTGGGGAATCTGGAGCGTTAAAATAAACACACACACACACACACACACACACACACGCCAAAAACCTGTCTTAAGCTATATTGTACGTATGCACGAATGAACAATGCAACTCTGCTCACGCAGTTTACTGGAAAAAAAATATGAGAAGAGGTGTCACTCCTCTCGAGTGACTCCGGATGGAGAAGCTCTGCTGGAGTAGTAGAACGACATCTTCGGTGTTCCTACAAGTTCGTCAAGTTGAAAAAAAAAATGCGGGGAGGGGGCAGGTTGCGAGAAGGGATAAGAATAGGTGGCCTGTTCTGCCATTGCAGTGACTGGCGATCACAAGTATGGCTGCTATTTTGGACCCTCCTGCCGCTTTGCAACTACGTGTGGTGGTTTAATGCATCCTCTACACAGCGCCAGCAACAGGTTAAAGCGGAATGTCAATGCGAGTTCCTTGGTTCCAGGCCATTTAGTCGGGGCCAAGTTTTTGTTGATCTTCTGACGTCACAAAGGGAAGGGCCTGGCTGGCCGCGATGGAATCTTAGTCTCAAATTCCAAATCCCCGCCCACTTTTCTGTGACGTCACAATTCGAGGCGGGTCGTGTAGACTGGGTACTGCATGTGTATGAGAAACGGGTTGTGAAGGGGCTACCTGTTTGAAAAAGGAAGCGGCGGTGCAGCATGGTACTGATTAGGCCTCTAGCGAGGCGGACAGGTGTAGCAAGTATTTGCATAGCTCTGGTGCTTCCTTCCATCTCTTGGCGCCCTCGCCTTCCCACGAGGTAACACTGGTGCCCTTCTGGCTGTCTGACCTGCTTAGGTTAAACTGCTTCCTCTTTTGCAGACACCTTTACGATGAAAGGAACTTTTTCCTGAAGGAAGAAAGATGATTGCTTTTCTGTATGCCCCAGTTGTTTTGCAAAAACATAGTAGACACATTTCCCGTGTCTGTGCATATAAAGTGTGCTCTGACACTTAAAAATGAGCTTATCTTTTTTTTTTCCTGGTACCCTGCAGTAGTGGTTATATGATCCACTCAGTTAATTTAACTGGGCTTTTTTGTGTGTATGTGTAGCACAGTGGAACATTTGGGATGGGTTTGCATAGTTCACTAGGCTAAAACGAGAACAGATCATCCTGATTAGAGAAATAAGGTTCATGTAACTGCTAAGAGTTGACACAGATCTGATGCCACATGATAAATATATGCGACCATTGTATCACAAATGAAGCCACAAAGAAGAGAATTTTGTAATACATTTTAATTGTAGTTAAATATATTGTCTGAAGTTTAATGAGGTACATTTGGATCCCAAGGATGGCCACATCTGTTAATTATGTTCTATTTTCTTGCACGGCTTTGGCCTCAATTGAAGCCTTCCTTCTCAGTAATCTGTTTTGTTCTGATTCCATCTTTTCACAAAAGCTTAATATTTTGTTCAAAATTACAAGACCACAATTGCCCCGAAAATTGCTGTTTTGAGTCAAAAGAAAAAGTGTTTTTGTTAAGAGCAGTTGGAAGAGCAGTTTTATTCATCAAGAAGGAATGGCTGAGAAATTTGATGTCAGAAGTACCCAGAGAACACATTGTCCACATATGATTGGACTTATATGTAAATTAGATTGCAACCCTACTTATAAAGTGTCATAATATTCTTGTGTAACCAGTTTGCAAATTGGGCATATGCAGTCATCTGGTTACTCTCTCAGTGGAAGAATTTAGTTAAGGGGAAAATTAATGTGTGTAGAATTAATATGTTGTTTTTGTTGCTGGCTGGCTTGTACTTTATTCTGTGAAGTTGATATCAAGTATAGGTTTGAAACTGGAAATATGATATATTGGGGACTAATAATGTTGTGAGATGATGCTAGAATATACTTAAGTTGTTTTATCAAATGAACTCATGTTTCCTGCTGATGCAGATATTGGAAAGCACAGCTATGTGGAGAGTGCCACAACTCATCCAGAGTCTTTGAAAGTAATATATAATTCCTGTTTTTAATGTTAGTGTGCATTTTAAATGAAATTGTAGTTATTACCACAAGCACAAATAGTGATCTTGTTCTAAATAGTTGGGAATTATATTGATCTATAGAGATGCATGGAGTTTGTGTGATGTTTTATGTATCTTAATAAACAGTGCTGTAACCTCCTATGTTTTATAATAGGGTGGGATAACTGAAATAATAATAATACTTGGAAAAAATCTCTTTATTCAAATGTGATCTTTGAATATCATATAATAGTAAATATCTTCCCCTACTGAAACTTCCTAGAGGAATAAGCTATATGATTAAAGTAACTTGGCCACTAATGTGTATACAACATTCATTTTTTTCCTAATTAAAAAGTTCATCATGTGGCCCCTAAGTTGTTCTGGAATATATTTTTGATGGAGCTAGGCTATATTCTTCAGTCATTTAATCTTTCGCTGAATAAAATGGTTTTGCTCCAGTTGGCACCTATTTGCTTAAGTGTGGTCAAGCTTATTTTATATATTGTGGAATGAAATCTGGAGTGGGGTAGAGAGACCACTATACTAACCACAATTCACATTTATGTAATTACATTATTTTTTTTCTCTTAAGGGTTCTTAGAAGCTGTGTCTGGGGGCTAAAATTCATCAGCTCACCCTCTGAAGGAACTGAGCCTCTGGAATATAACTGTTTCATTGATCCACAGCTTTCTGGGAATTGCTGTAACTTTCCCAATAGAAATCAAAGGTTGGGTGCATACATTACTTAAGGATCATATTAGTTGATTTGGCTAGGGGAGCCTGAATTCAAATTTTAAATTGTTTAAGTGGTCTTGCAGTAATTACACTTCCTCCACTTAACTCATTCTCTTTCATAACATTGGTATGAGGATAAAATGGGATTAAATTCAGAACTACTCAAAGAAACAAACAGATAATTTCATAAAAACATATCTCTATGATGGATTGAATAACAAGTTTAAATATTAGCCATATTTGATATGCTAAACAATTATTTAAAAAGTACAGTAGTTAACCAATTTAATTGATGCCTAAGGAGAAGCCTCTAATAAAGGGAAGATTAGTAATAGTGACCTTTTTTTTTTCTAATGAAATTGTTCAGGGCTTGTGTTTCTGCAATGGTAAAACATGGACTTCATGTGATCAAAGCTTTTTTATAATTCCATGATAATTTCCAGTTAAGTTTTCAATACACAGTGGATATACTGTATATTCAATCAAATATCCAAAAATTGGTGAATTTTAATATTCTCCAAAGAGTTTTGTAAATCTTCAAAAAGAATTTCTGCACTACTAATGGTATAGTTCTGCATATTTCTACTTAAAGTATAACCTGCCATGCTCAGTGGGACATAGTTTAGATGAATTTCAAATACCAATCTCTTTTGTACATCTCACTATGGTTATATAGAATTCAAAGATTTAAGAAAAGCATTGTTCTTAGGAACTCCACATTTCTGCCTCTGGACCATGCTGAACCTCCTTTAGATGAGGCTGTTCCAGGGGCAGTTTGGCAGTTTCTGGAAGCATGTTTATGAACCAGAACTAAAAGGATTCCCAAATCACTGAGTTTTACACTTTTATATGTAAAGAACAATGTTACATAAACATTGACCATAGGTATCAGCTCCCAATTCTATTGAAGGAAACAATTAGCGTGGAAGATGGGCAAATTGCCATCAGAGGTCAATAAATTCATGGGTGTGAAAATCCTATCATCCTGACCATTTTTAATTTAACCTAGTCCCCAGATAACTATCACAGTTATGTGGATAGCAATTGAATTATGGATTGCAAGGGTCAGAAAAGCTTCACGAGTACATTCAGTCCTCTAAATAATCACGTGCTCTTTACATGTTTCTGTATGTGGCATAAGAAATGGCATTGGCTGGTTGTTGGTGGGAAAAAAACTGGTGAGTAATGAATAGGGATTTATGTCAGGGTCTGCCGGTTAATGCTGGCAGTAACTGCATGTCATTCTTGTCTGTTGGGAAGCTTGAAGGACTAATTGCATTTAGGCTGGTGCTGCATCTCTGTTTGGGATTTCTGATTTTCCCAAGAGAGCATGGCCCTCCATTTATATCACATCTTGGTGAAGTTGTGAGTTTGCTTGGGAGAGTAATTGGAGCTTTTGAAATTGCTGCTATTTCTTATGTATCTCTGATGCAAGCTTAGTTGCACAGAGGCATGAGAAATACTTTTCATGTAAGAGATTACTTAATTCTCAAGTGCCCCTTTTCTCAGCTCAGGGATAAGAAACAACTTACTACCTTTGCAGTTCTGATAGAGAATATGAGAAGGAAGTGAAAAATGCTGGGGTATTTTTTTCTCTCTGGCATACAGTGTGATTCCAATAGAGAAATTAGTGTACAGTCCCACACAAGAGAGTTTAGAAATGGGAAAGCTTAACTTGATTTCATGATTTCCTTATGAAACTCTGGGAAAACTGCCCTTCAGTTATCTGAAGATTATCTATAATGCAAGGACAGGCATTGCCACACACAGCCAGATCCATAAATTATGACAGTGACATTGTGAGTAGGACAAAGAGAGCCGTTAGTTTGACCAAGAACTTCACCAAATTTTTGTTAAAGACCTGTTCAGAATTTTATATATCTTAAAATTTAAAAGCTAGTCTATGTATATTTTGTTTATCTCATGGATTTAGTTTCTTTCATTTATTTATTTGTTATATTCATAGCCTGTTTTCCATATAGGAGGAGATCCATGTGCCGGATAAAGCATTTTTTGCTGCTTTTCCCCAACATCAACCCTATGAGGCAGGCTAGGCTGACTAAAGTCACATCAGAAATCTAATTGCCATAGATAACTCCCATCATTGCTTCCTGGTTTATTAGGGTTGCATAATGGGGAAGGAAAGCTGTGCTTATCTTCAAGCAAAAGCAACCAAAATGGCTCTTTATATCTCCTGACATGGTGTGGAGAGTAAGGAAGATGACTTTGATGGAGATATGCAGGAGTTGTTGCTTAGGCAAAAGGGACTGAAGTCCAGTTCAGCCAGATAAGCGACTCATGCAGATACCTCCCTAATTCACCGAGCCATAAGAGAGAGGGGGAGGTACAGCACTATCAGTTGCAAGCTTCGGTTATTGTAGCCAATCTCAGCAAAAGTAGTTTTAGCCTTGTGTTGGAATTGATTTCAGGGTCTGGTCTACCTAGAGAGTCTGACACAGGGAAATCAGAGAATGAGGAGTAGAGCTTCAATCTTTATTGACTTTCATATCCATGCAGGTTCAAGCAAATGCCCAAAGGAGAGTTTCTAAGGGTGCTAAACGGGAAAAAAACTATTATCAAGTAATGGTATAGTCCACACTGACTATGTACTCCTGTAGCATGGCAATTTGATAAGGTGCTGTTCTTTGTGGATGTTAACTATCACAAAAATCATTAATTTTGCATGGAGAGTTAAAATTGCAAGCGTGCCAAACTAATGGATTTAGAAATGGCTCATTACCTTGGAAATTCTCAAAGATCAAGAAGTGTCTCCAAGTTGTTAGGTGAAGATGCTGTGTCCCAGTGTCTTGGCCTTTGGTTATGTTTCCCAAATATACTGGATTTTAAGCCAGGATCCTCTGAGTATTAAATGAAAATATTTCTTTCTTCCAAAACATTTTAGATCAGGGGTTCCCAACCCTCGGTCCGTGGACCAGTACTGGGCCGCGGCATGCCAGCAACCAGTCTGCACAAACAAGCAAAGCCCCATCCGCAAGATGCAGGCAGCACACAAAACCATGCACCCTCTAGTCCGTGGAAAAACCTCTTTCCACGGAACCGGTCCCTGGTGCCCCAAGAGTTGGGGACCTCTGTTTTAGATCCTATATTCTAGATTTCTGAGATTTAAATATCCCAAAGCTTTATTTTTCTATACATTTCTAGTATCATTTTCCTCTGCTTATTATTACTTTAGTTCATATTATCTGCATCCTCTATGTTAACATAGATATATGAAAAACAGATTGTAGGACTGGATAGGCTGTGATCTGACACTGAAGGTTGACTATAAATATAATAGATAGAATTTCAATAAACCTTGCAGGCAATTGAACATAATGTAGGCTTTTAAAATGTATTTAAAAATGTGCAGCTATACTTAAGCATGCTTATTTGGGAGTAATCCTACTGCTTTTACTGAAATTTAAACATCTAAACATCTGATTAGAAATAAACTTAGCTTACATCTTTTAATTTACAAAGATAGAGTGTTTCCCATTCTGTTTTTTTAAGTAATCAGAAGTTTAAACATGAACTTAATTTTTTGTCCGAAGCCTTGAGAATGATAGGCATTTGCTAGTAATTCCTGCTTGTTATAAAAATAAAAATTGAATAAAAATCTGCTGCATTCTATTTAACTGTAGATTTTATGAGTAGTTTAAATACACTTCAGTGCATGTGTCTTGCCTAAGAACTGCTATTTTGTAGGGTTATATGTTTGTGGAAGAGTTGGACAATTTGGAACCTAAATCTATTAAGAGATTGACAGTTATAATAAAGATTTTTATATATTTGGTTCTGAGTTACATCATTTATTGAGTTTGGCTCTGGAAGTATGAGCTTTGTGCTAAGAAGAATAGCAAACAACCCCGGGGCATGTGCCAAGACAATTAACTTTGTTGAACTATGGTTGATGGAAAAAAAATAGGACTGCTGATATTTGTATCAGGAAATTTGAGCCATGTTTTGCTAGAAATTCTGACTCAGATAAGTGATTCATTCTGATTGTTTTGAAGATGGTTTAACAGATCCATAACTTGTTAAGTATATTTTTGTTTGGCTAATAGTTATAACAAATGATATGAATTCTTAGGAGGGAATGTACATTGTGTTTGTTTTCTGAAGATTATTTTTCAGAATTTATTATTATTTTTCTCTTTGGAAATCTAATGATTTGTTATAAAAATGATTTATTGCATAAACCACAGTTTGGGTTCACACATTGGATTAAATCATAATCCATATTTTATAAATCATAATGGTAGGCTGCCAAACCAAAATCTAGGTCCGTTAAAATAGCTTTTGTGATCCAGAGGCTGTTCTCACAACACTCAAGGTTAAAAAACTCAAGTTAATTAGCATGCGTATAGCAACATTTTACCTTTTGTTATGCATGGCTCCTTAATATTTGTGGCTTACTGTGCCATCCAGTTTCACAAATATCAGAAAGACAGAATTAAGAATTGTCCTCAAGATTTATTATAGCTTAAAGTTATAATAGTTGTATTATATAATACAGATTTGTGCAAAATCTAAATAATTTAACTCCCATCATCACTGAGGAGCCATTTTCGCCTTCCCCACTCTTTCCAGTAGAAAGGGCCCACCTGAGCTTGTTTTTACAAATATTTTAGCAATATTAGTACTGGAAATCATGCAAATACAACTGAAATACGGACCAAGTTCTTATTTAATGATTTACAGTGTAGCCCTAAGGTTACAGCTGTAAATCATAGTGTGTGTTGTGAATAAAGCTTCTGGACTGATGCTGCAAACATCCAGATGAATGTTAGTTGGTATCAAAGAAATCCAGAAGAGTCAGCTATCTGCCTTTTAGTGGTCATCTGTAATTTTACAGTCCTGACCTAATAGCCCTAGTCCTGAAGTACCTAAGTCTTGTTGAAATTAGTAGAATTTACTTATAAATGATGCAAGAAGGGACTGTTGTTTCAACTGATTATACTAAATGTTGGGCTTTTTTCTTTTTTGCCTGCTAGTGACTTTCAGCTTGTATGAATTTATCTGATGCTGGACAAAATCTTTTTGGCTAGGATGTTTTATCACTAGTGGTGGGCAAAAAAGAAATGAGAGCCAAATTTTGCTTCGCGTTTTGGTATACTCTCATAGCAAATGAAAGACCAAATGCTGCCTGATTAAATTCTAGCACAAAGGCATGGTTGCTTGAACGTCCAGAGAGTTTTGTATGATCAGGAATCTAACCAGATAGGGGTATCTTAAAAGGACATCTACATGGGTAATGTTAGCTGAACTTTGTTGGATAGAAAAACATGCTTAAACCAAGATTTATTTTTGTCTTGTGGAACCTGCTTAATGCAATAATAATAATAAACCATAGTCTTTAGTTCATCATCTTACACAGAGATTAATGAATGGCAGAAACAGGTTGAATGCAAATGAGTTTAGTGCACAGTATGATACCAGCAGGAGAGTCAGTAACTTAGGATCTGAGTCATAGATGAATTGAAGTCTTTGCTTGCAAATGTAGGCTTGACTCCTGATAAAGAGTTCAGGGACTATAGAAAACACAATAAAACAAATGGATTTTTTGAAAGACAAAGTGATTATGTAAACCTCATTTTATCATTGTAGCATTTCTCTTGGAAGAGTGATATATATTTCTTCTGGGACTTTTAAGGCCCCTTGATGACACTGAGGGCTGTTTTGAAAATTCAAGGAATCCTCCAGCATGACTTTTAATAAAAAGAAAAAGTGGAGCCTGTATTGGAGATAACAGAAGCACTTGGATTCATAGCTGAGATTCTTTGAAAGTATACATTGAAATAATTAAATATATTGAAATAACTTTAAAATTTTACTTTTTATTTAATATAAATCAAACCGACCAAACTTCTCCAACTGTATTTCTTTACTAAAAAGGAACATAAATGTATTTTTCTGTTGTCAAACACTGATATTTAAGTAAACTCTTCAACTGAAAACTCTTTCTGTAATCTTTCTTATACTGTAATATGTAAGTTAGTAAGGTTGGTGTGCTTGTATTCCTCTAAGGAAGATAAAAGTGTTGTGGCAAGGCACAGTAGGTTGTTTATTTTTTATCAATGAACTGAATAGTGTAGAGGCAGAAATATTTTCTGCTGCTTCAGAAGTTTTTAAAAGAAGTCAGTATCTTTGGCTTATTTGGCACTATTTCACCTTACACCTTTTCTGCGTGCATAATATTTCAAGTGACTCATTCATATACATGCCAGCTTGGGTGTTTCCTTAACTATTATGTAATTAGTTGTATTTCTTCTTGCATTTTAATATTTTATACTTCCCCTCTACATTGTTACTTTTACAGAGGTGTAATGGAGATATTCAGATCTTCCCCCTTTTACTTACTCATGCAATATAGGACTACTAATAATTACTACATTAAGCCATAATGGAGTTTATTTTTAGTTTTTATGTAATTTGTGAACATATCGTTTGGCTGCGTTTGTATATTGGAATAAAGCTAAAATCTCGAGTATGGTGTCCAGATGTGCTAATTTGCTTGCAGATTCCCTCCTGGAAGTCTCCTATATAATACTGTTCTACATCTTCATTTAAAAAATTGAGAAGGTGGCATAATACAAAACAGAACGTCAGTCTCCAACATAATTTTTACTTCCAAGCTATCTTTATATTCTCAATGGTCCTAAATGTTATTAGAAAATAAAATAAAAATGAAGGGCAATGGTAGCTTGCAGCTGCTTTGATTCAAAATCTGTCCATTTGTTGAAAAAGAGATAGAGGAAGGGAGAACTACAGAAGTTCATAGATAATCAGGTTTCCAAAATGTTTATTACCATGAGTCACTTTATGAGAGTACCTATAATGTGTGCTCACTTCTCAAACAGGTTGAGTGTCCCCTTCAATAAGTTGTAGTTTAACCATGAGATTGAATAAACTATTGGTTGTATAAAGATATATTAAACCATGGCTCTAAGCCATAATAGTATCATTCATGTTTCATATTAAGCCCTAAACAGATACGCTATTGTATGATTCATAATCTCGTATGAACCATACAGTCAGATAAGAGAAGTACATATTTTTGGGTGTCCAATTGGATAAGAAGGAAGGAGCTGACTATCATATGCCTGAGAGCTTCCCTAAAAATATTAAACAGCATATTGTTTGCACTGGTCTACATCACTCCTGACTACGTCAGTATGAATTCCTCCAGATGTTTTCATTTATAAACCATTAGCCATGCTATCTGGAGGTATTTGTATTTATAGGTCAAAACATCTAGATGGATATAGGAAGGACTAAATGAAAACGGTGTGTTCTTTTAAAGCATCTTTATTACCTTGTGTGGGAGGATGGCCAGCTATCTGGAGAGAACATGCTACTTCATCCAGCATCAGACCCCTTCTACAAAGGTCTATTTTTCTTACATTAATTTCTATTCTGTTGGAATTCATGTGGATTAAGGATGACAGGGATGAATAAGAAATTCTCTCATCCAAACACAGACTTTAATTCTGTACAAAAACCCAGGGAAAACTAAAGAGAGTCTATTATAAAGCACTAATGGAAATATACAGTGGGGCAAAAAAGTATTTAGTCAGCCACCAATTGTGCAAGTTCTCCCACTTAAAAAGATGAGAGAGGCCTGTAATTGTCATCATAGGTAGACCTCAACTATGAGAGACAAAATGAGAAAACAAATCCAGACAATCACATTGTCTGATTTGGAAAGAATTTATTTGCAAATTATGGTGGAAAATAAATATTTGGTCAATATCAAACGTTCATCTCAATACTTTGTTATATATCCTTTGTTGGCAATGACAGAGGTCAAACGTTTTCTGTAAGTCTTCACAAGGTTGGCACACACTGTTGCTGGTATGTTGGCCCATTCCTCCATGCACATCTCCTCTAGAGCAGTGATGTTTTGGGGCTGTTGCTGGGCAACACGGACTTTCAACTCCCTCCAAAGGTTTTCTATGGGGTTGAGATCTGGAGACTGGCTAGGCCACTCCAGGACCTTGAAATGCTTCTTACGAAGCCACTCCTTTGTTGCCCGGGCGGTGTGTTTGGGATCATTGTCATGCTGAAAGACCCAGCCACGTTTCATCTTCAATGCCCTTGCTGATGGAAGGAGGTTTGCACTCAAAATCTCACGATACATGGCCCCATTCATTCTTTCCTGTACACGGATCAGTCGTCCTGGTCCCTTTGCAGAGAAACAGCCCCAAAGCATGATGTTGTCACCCCCATGCTTCACAGTAGGTATGGTGTTCTTTGGATGCAACTCAGCATTCTCTCTCCTCCAAACACGACGAGTTGTGTTTCTACCAAACAGTTCTACTTTGGTTTCATCTGACCATATGACATTCTCCCAATCCTCTTCTGGATCATCCAAATGCTCTCTAGCAAACTTCAGATGGGTCCGGACATGTACTGGCTTAAGCAGGGGGACACGTCTGGCACTGCAGGATCTGAGTCCCTGGCGGCGTAGTGTGTTACTGATGGTAGCCTTTGTTACGTTGGTCCCAGCTCTCTACAGGTCATTCACTAGGTCCCCCCGTGTGGTTCTGGGATTTTTGCTCACCGTTCTTGTGATCATTTTGACCCCACGGGGTGAGATCTTGCGTGGAGCCCCAGATCGAGGGAGATTATCAGTGGTCTTGTATGTCTTCCATTTTCTAATTATTGCTCCCACAGTTGATTTCTTCACACCAAGCTGCTTGCCTATTGCAGATTCAGTCTTCCCAGCCTGGTGCAGGTCTACAATTTTGTTTCTGGTGTCCTTCGACAGCTCTTTGGTCTTCACCATAGTGGAGTTTGGAGTGTGACTGTTTGAGGTTGTGGACAGGTGTCTTTTATACTGATAACAAGTTCAAACAGGTGCCATTAATACAGGTAATGAGTGGAGGACAGAGGAGCCTCTTAAAGAAGAAGTTACAGGTCTGTGAGAGCCAGAAATCTTGCTTGTTTGTAGGTGACCAAATACGTATTTTCCACCATAATTTGCAAATAAATTCTTTCCAAATCAGACAATGTGATTGTCTGGATTTGTTTTCTCATTTTGTCTCTCATAGTTGAGGTCTACCTATGATGACAATTACAGGCCTCTCTCATCTTTTTAAGTGGGAGAACTTGCACAATTGGTGGCTGACTAAATACTTTTTTGCCCCACTGTACATTGATTGGAACACTCAACGTAGTTGATGCTGTAGTGGGTGATTCTTACCCCGTTATCCTTTGAGAGAACCTTGCTTTTCAGATGTGTTGAAATACATTTTCCTTCTCCTGTAGCCAATATTATATATTTTGCTGTCTAGCATATCTGGAGGACACTGAAGTGGCAAGGCTAGTTTAGAAAAAAACAAATTATTTCTGAGATAAAAAACACTAATGGAACACCTAAACAATTACCTAGAGTAAAACTTAATAGGACAGACATTTAAAAAAAATTCTTAGAATTTGGTTGTGTATCCTGACCACAATCCCTAGTTTATTGGTTACTTAAAAGTAGATCCAAATTACAAAATTTTCTTAGATGTGGAGTTATACTTCCTTCCATCTGCCACAGGCTTCCCCTAGTACATTTCTTTCTTGTCCTGCACAGTACACCTACCCCACCCTGATCTCAAAAAAGAAAAACCTCGCTGAGCAATGACGTACTTTTGGGGACCTATCTGCTAGTATTATTAATAAAACAACCTTTTATTTATGCACACATGCTGACCCAAACTTTTCCTTCAGGCTAGGGGAGGCCCAGCAGGGTACCGGTAGTGATCAGTAGTCTATAGTATTTCCCTTGTGCATGCTCAGCTCCGTCCCTTACTTGTTTTTATTTCTATTATTCAATGCTTTAATTAAAAACAATAAACAGGAAGTTACATGCCCTAAAGCATAACCTGCATTTCCAGGAGTGCCTCTTGGTGCCAGAGATCCCCAAGGCATTTGGGGGAAGTAAAAATAGTCCGTGGTTGTTGCTGTCCAATATTTTGTTTTGAATTGTGATTACCTGCCCAGAATAAAAGAATAGAAGCTGAGACAATAAAGAAGATCCTGAGAGGTTAGAGGAGTTTGTTGGGGTCAACTAGACTCCTTTCTAATGTTATTTTATGAGTGCCTGTTTTCAACAGTGGTATCCATTTGTGAGAATACCAATATTATGATTTCAGGATTGCAAATAGGCCCATCAGCCTGAACATAAACATATTTATAGATCCCATGTCTAGTTTTACACATATAACACATCTCTCCACACACATATGCATGAAAGACAGAATCATAAAGGGGTTTTGTTACATTGGGAGGGCTACAGCTATCTCCCATCTTAGGGAATATAGTACATTCTTCAGTAATGTTTATTAGAAAATAGAGCCCAATGAACAAAATGAGAATTGCTTTTGGATATAAATGGATAAGATTGCACTCTCTAGGCATTTTCCTTGCTTGAGAAAAATTCATATTGAGTTATTCAAATATTCATTTGTATCAAGTGTGAATTTAATGTGTACAGTAACTGAAAAATACTAAAACCATCTGAGTATATGAAGCAATTAGAAACTATTATGCACCATTTTCAATAGATACTTTTAATATGAGTTGGATAGAGAGAAAAGAAAGAAAAAGAAACTTCTTTCTTATAAAGAGCTAATATGATCAAATAAATAAACAAACTCTGCTTTACAGCTGGCTTCCAGAATTGCTTCTAGTTTATTACCCCAACAAATGCAATATATCAGAGGTATGTGAAGATGTTTATTAACGTCTTCTGGTCTTCAGCCTCTGAGTTGTCATCTAGATTATTAGTTTGGAAGAAAGAATGGGATCAGAAGGCACTGCAGAGACTAACAATGAATGTATCAACCTAAAACAGAAGGTCTGCTTTGCTACCTATATAGAGCTCAATTGAACTTTGGCCTGAGATTTTCTAGGAACCAGCCTATTTAGATTTTATAAGTCTGACTTGGAATACTTTCAGCATGGAGTAATTTGTTTGGGCTGATTCTTTAGAACAGACATGTCAAACTCCAACGTCACGTGACGTTGTGCAACGTATCAGGACGGTTTTGCCATTGCCGGCAATGGGGTGGGCGTGGCTTCCGGATGACACGTCCGGCCCACAGGCCGGCAGTTTGACACCCCTGCTTTAGAAGCTTTCAAACTGATTACGTATTAACCATGGTATATATACATTTTGCTAGTATATCAATGGTTTCTTAATGGTCATTCTGTACTAAAACTGATTTTAGCAATGCTTAATCTTGTAGCAGTACTTTTGGGCAGTCCAAGCAAGATTTATTAATGTGAACATTGAAGCATCAGTTCAGTCTTGGAAAACCTAAACATGTATTAAATATACATGTGTGTAACAACAACAAAAAAAAGACAGCTGCTTCCTCTGAGGAAAAGCAGTTATAAGAGGGGATGTTTGGCCGTTGAGATATGGCCTGTGGGAGGAAGGATGAGGTGTTTATCCCTTTCCTTCCAGATATGTTGGGGTTTTCTTACAGGTGTTGGTATCTTTTAAACAGTTAATTATAGCTCCTCTCCATAAAGCTTATTGATGTCCTTAGAAATCCATGGAACCAATATATTTTCTTCCATCTCTGCACAATAATAGGTGGATTTCTTGAGGATTGCTATACTAGAGTACAGAAAAGATAATGCTTCTAATATTGATGGCTTGGATAGAAACTTTGATTACTGAAACCCTTAAAAAAATAAAAACTAATGCATTTTGTCAGGATTGCTTTTATACCAACTGTCAGCTCTTTCGTTTCCATGCAAGCTGAAAGAGAGAAAAAAATCATCTTCCTGCTAAACCTTTCAGCTTGGTTTTTATTTTTGTCAGAAACAGAAAACAGTCTAGTGCACAGGGGAGAGAGAGAGAGAGAGAGTTGTTAGAAGGAGTTGTATTTTGGATCAGATTTCCCTCTCCTCAATATTAAAAATATATTATTTTGAAGTATCTTCTTACAAAATGTGAGTTCAAAACAAATTGGATATAAAAACCTAACTGTAGCGGGTGTGTATAATATAATGTTTTGAAATTGATGAATTTACTGAGATAACTTGATTTGCCTTTCATTCCAAATATCCACATGTGAAATTTGCAATCAGTTCAGGCATCTGTGTGTGTGTATATGTGCATGTGGCTTTGCATGCTTATAGAAGCTAATTTTCTAGGAGGTTCTTTCTCTCTCTCTCTCTCTCTCTGTCTCTCTCTCTCTCTCTCTCTCTCTCTCTCTCTCTCAATATTTTGCAACAATGCCTAGGTTAACAATGATAGTCTTGCTATATTGTGAAGAAAAAAAAGGCGGCTTCTGTTCCAGCTGGGTTTCAGGCTTAATTCATTGCTCTGTGGTGGGATCACCGCAGCTGCTATAGGGCCTTTACAAATGGAAAAAAGCTGTCAGTGTTTATTTTATCCAACGTACATACAATGAGGCTAAGCTGAGGAATCCATTCCAACATGCCGTGTACATGCTGTAGGCATCATTTTATAATATTATTGCTACAGTGTGAATTTTAAAATAAGAGTGTCTTGAAGTGGGAGAAAGAATAAGCTTGGAGCTGGAATATGACGACTTGAGTAGCTTCCATTCTGTGAAGAGTTTAGGATTCCCACTTGCCATGATTTTTTTTAATAGCTGTCAGCAGGTAGTCAATTACCTCAGAGGTTACTTAAAATAGTGGTTACATGGCACTTGCACTGAGAGAAGAATTTCCTTTAGTCTTTAACTGTATATTGCCTGATTTTTGTCAGCTTTTTTTTCCTCTGAAAATTGCTAAAAATATCTGTCACTGCTAACAAGGTTTCTAAACTCTTGTGGTTTTTTTTCCCTCTTTGTCCCCAAATAATCTTCTGAGAGTCATAAATCTGTAAATTGTAATAGAATTATTCCTTCAGAAACATTAAGGTTACCTAAAAAGAAACGGTGATAATGAACTTTTTTGAAACTTGGTTTTGAAACCAATCTGAATTGTTAGCATAGCTCAGCCTTGCTTTCCTTGGGTGGATGTTCTCATGTTTTGTCATTATGATGCTAGAATTTCAGGCCAACATAGCCAAAGGCTAGTATGGATCCTAAATGTCCACTGTAGTTGACAAAGTAGAGGAAAAAGTGGAACGAATGTGCTCCTGGAATAGTTAATGAATCAGTCCTGTGCCTAATTAGAAGAAAATCAGATTTTGTTTCCCCAAATTGCAACTCCCTTGTAATCCCATTTACACAAAGATAGTGGGTAAAAACGAGACTGGGTCTTTACAATTCTATCAAGGTTTGTTAGGAGGGTTGGTTTAGCTCCTAGATTTGCTAGCTAGACCCAGGATATCATAGATGTATTGTCCTTGATTGGACAAAACAACAGTTTTCCCAAAGAGGCTAGTTTTACTGATCATAAGTACTTAGCGGAAAGATTTTCTGTGGAAAATCTAAACAGGAGGCCCAAATGATCTTTCTCCAGATGTCCTCTGAGAGATGACTGGAACTCAAGGCCAGACCTAGGCTATTCCTCAGTATGGTTACATCCATGATTTATCCTTTTTAAAAAAAAAATTCATTGTCTGAAATTTTTACTGTTATAAAGGAAAAGTTTAAAATTTGATGTATATGAGATTGTCAAGTGGAAAATAAGCTTCCAGAGGCTATAAATTATTACCCCATGGTGCAATTCAAATTGGTAAAATACATCTAAGCCTATAATGAGGTTGCTGAAATTAGTGCTTTACCCATCTTTTGATGATGTTGGATTCCTTTAAAGTTTTCATTTTAAAATCTACTAAAATATGTGGAGTTTATTTATTTATTAAATTTATTGATTACCCATCTTATCACAGGGTAACTCTGAGTAGTTTACAATATTAAAAGGATAAAATTTTACAAAACCTATACAAAAGGGAACTAAATAATATAAAAAGATAAATACTTGACTTTAATGTTGATTGTTGTACCTTCCATCTCAGCTTTCTATGTCTGTTTAGGTCTCAATAAATTTAGTAGTACTTCTGTGTCAAGATAATTAAAATTTTAATTTGAGGTGTAAGTTAACATCTTTTGAGTTGGAATTAGTAAAGCATTTGCAGCTTTTGTTTTATATCAGCGAAGTATATTTCTGTATGAATCTTGAATTACAAGAGTGGGACATATTTGATTTCAGACTAATAAAAAAAATGTGCTTTTCTCCCCCTCAGATTGCCTTTGGGAGAATTAGATCAAGGCTCTCTTTTGTGTTTGTGTTTAAGGGGAGTACAAGTCAAGATGGAGGTTTCTGTGTTTCCAACTTTTAACTTTTTTGTTTTTCCATGCATCTGGGCACACATGTAAATTTATTTATTGTAATATTAATACTCTGAAAGCAGTTGTGATGTACACAGCTCAGCCGGATTTTGGAGAGAATTTTTAACCAGGAAACGGGGTTCAACCAAAAAGTCATGTTTTTCACCTAGTTCTGACCTAGATGTCAGTTTAGATAGGATTTCTGCCCCACCTGTGAGAATTGAGCAATTCATTTTGGAATTAGCTTGAGGGCATCTTCTTTTGGATAAGTGGGTGGGGACAAATGCAGCTGATTGTGGTTTCCTCTCAGGAGTAATACTTGTTTCTTAGCTTAGGGGAAGATTGGCCTCCAGAGGTTTAGCTATATTAGATCGATCCAAGGGCAACCTCAGGCTATTTAGTGGTATAGTAGGACTATTATACTGTCCAAGCAATGTTGGCTTTAAAAATATAGTTTAATATATTTAAAGATATAGTTAATTCTATGGTTACACATATGCCTCTCCTGACCCCGTTATTTTGTTCCTGATTTAAGAATTAAAAATAGTTTTTTACATAAATCCCAAATATTTAGTGTTTTAAAGGTAACATTTTTTTAAAAAAAAAATCCAAATATGTTTTCACTTATCTGCAAAGGCGGCACACAGAAATGAATATTGCAAATATGTGAAATGAACAATATTTTCTTTTTTGTTTGGTTACTGTTTTGCTGCCAACTTACTCAAAAGGCAGGATTTCATATTTGAAGTATAAAGGGCAGATGTGAACTATTTCAAAGTTCCATTTAAATCAGTGGCCTTTGGGGCAGCTCCTCAGAAGAGTAGTATAATTAAGGCATAGATTTTATTTGTCTGCACAGGCAGGCAGGACATCTGGTAACATTTGTGTATTAAAATTAGTAGACTAGAAGAATATTTGTTCTAGAGCAGCTGGTAGTTGTAATTAAAAATGCTGACCAATTTGGGGAAGGGGGGCAACTTTAGCATCTGTTTTCTGAAATCCTTAATAGCAGGAATATTAAGATGCTGTTGAAAACACACATGGAATGGATTAAAGGGCAAGAACTGTGTTCTGTCTCACGATCAACATGAATTGAAGATTGACCTGGTTCACACATTGCAGGAAATCACAATACAAATCTTTTCTTGACTTAGTGTTGACTTCTTGACTTATTCAACAGCAAATTCACTTTGGCCAGCCCATCATTTAGCTTGTGAAACGATTATAGATAATCCTCATCTGGGTACCACAATTGGGAACAGCAACTCTGTTGTTAACTGAAGCAGTTGTTAAGTGGGAAGGGGCGTTGTCTTACCTGAACGCCTTTTCTCAGCATGATGAATGGAGAATCCACGAATGGGTTAACTCTGACCTCCTGCCCAATTAGACCAAGTCAGTCAAAGTTGCCATGCCTGTCCTGGCTCAGGTCACGCCCCAGTTTCGAAGAGGGCGAAGCAATGACTGTACGACGTGTTGGCTCCCAGATCCCTAACACTGGACCTGACTGCGCAGAAAGGGATGGGTGTGGATTCTCCATTCATCATGCTGAGAAAAGGCGTTCAGGTAAGACAACGCCCCTTCTCCAGCATGAAGAATGGATAATCCACGAATGGGACATACCAAAGCCCTACTGTCCCTGTGGGTGGGAAGCAGACTGGGCCAGTGTCCCTGTCACCGGCACCACTTGCTGTAGTACCCTGCGACCAAAAGACGCCTCCGCCGAGGCAAACTTATCAAGCTTATAATGGCGTACAAAAGGGGAAGGTGAAGACCACGTCGTCGCCCTACAAATGTCAACTATGGAGGCCTGTGTAGTCCATGCTGCAGAGGTAGCAGCACTTCGAGTGGAATGCGCCATCACATGACGTGGAACCGATAAGGAGCACGCCTGATACGCCTCCGCAATACATGTCCTGATCCACCTGCCAATGGTAGAAGATGAAACTTTCTGACCCTTAGAGGCCGGCTGGAATGAGATAAAAAGGGCTTCAGATCTGCGAAAGGGCACAGTCCGCTTGACGTAATATCGCAATGCCCTGCTGACATCCAAAGTATGCCATTGTTCCAACTCATGAGACGGGTTGGGACAAAAATCCGGCAACACAACCTCCTGCGCCCTATGAAACAAGGTGTTAACCTTGGGAATAAAGGAGGGGTCCAAACGTAGGACCACCCTGTCCGTATGAAAAACACACAGGTCTTCTCTGACAGAAAGAGCTGCTAGCTCTGAGATACGCCTGGCCAAAGTAACTGCGACCAAGAAGGCGACCTTGAGAGACAAGGATCTAAGGTTGCAGGTCCTAATAGGCTCAAAAAGTGACCCGGTAAGGGCCTGCAAGACCTGCGGCAACTCCCAAGTTGGATACCTATGTACCACGGGCGGTCTACTGTTGGTGACCCCCTTGATGAAGGAGCGGACCATGGGGTGTTGAGCCAGTGGTTCTGCATTATCACAGGTAAACACTGTGGACAGAGCCGCGACCTGTCTGCGTGTAGTGTTGGGCGCCAAGCCCTTGTTAACACCCTCCAACAGATAGTCCAAGAGCCATGGAATAGTCACCTCTGAGAGAGCTAGGTGATGGCTTTCGCACCAACAGCAGAAATTCCTCCATGTGGAGTCATAAATGTGATTGGTCGCCGGACTCCGGGAGGCTTGAATCATGGAGATCACTCCCGATGAGTAGGAGTCTTGAGTCAATAGCCGGCGTTCAAGTGCCAGGCGGTTAACTGGAGCCACTGAGGCTCTGGGTGATGTATGACTCCCTGTATGAGCCTTATCCGATCCGGAGGAATCCTCCACGGAGGGGCCACTGATAGGCTCACGAGGTCGACAAACCACGGTCGTCTCGGCCAGTGCGGTGCAATGAATACGACCTCTGCCCATTCCTGCAGTACCTTCCTGATGACTGCCGGCATCAGAGGGAGAGGTGGAAAGGCATACAGCAGGCCCTGTAGCCATGGGCTGCAAAGGGCGTCCACCCTCTCCGCTCCCGGAGAGGGGAACCGGGAGAAGAATCTTGGGAGCTGGGAGTTTGCCGTTGAGGCGAACAAGTCCAGAACTGGTCGCCCGAACCTCTCTGATATCTCCTTGAAGAGATCCGGGTGTAGGCCCCACTCTGAGCGGTCTACTGTAGCCCGGCTTAATTAATCCGCCTGCCGATTTGCCTCTCCCGAGATGTGTTCGGCCTTCAGGGAGAGGAGATTGTGCTCTGCCCAGGATCCGAATAATTGAGCCTCGGCCATGAGAGACCGGGATCGAGTACCGCCTTGACGGTTCACATGGGCTTTTGCCGCCACGTTGTCCGTGATGACTAGCACGTGATGCCTCACAATCTCTTTGCGGAAGTGGCGGAGGGCCAGATGAATAGCTCTGAGTTCCAGCCAATTGATGTTGTGCTTCAGGTCTGACCGGGACCACCGGCCCTGAGCCAACTGAGACTGGAAATGTGCTCCCCAGCCAAACAGACTGGCGTCTGTAGTCAGGGTTAGCCGAATGGGATCCTTGAACAGCGATCCTCTGGCTACCGCTGGGGAGGTCCACCACAAAAGGGATCCTAGGGTCTGGAATGGAACCCGTACCCTTTGGTTGGAAGAGCTTGTGCCCAGTTGTTGAAATGGGAGCAAGAACCATTGAAGGTTTCTGGAGTGTAGTCTGGCCCAAGGCACTATCGCTATGCATGATATCATCTTGCCCAGTAGCTGGGAAAGGATAGCCAGTGCCACTACACGCTCCCTGCGGACCTTGAGGACCATGGCTCAAATGCTGTTTTGACGTTCCCGAGACAGGTAGACCTGACAGAGGTCTGTGTCTATGACCGCGCCCAAGTGTAGAAGGCGGGTTGAGGGAATCAGCTGGCTCTTTTGAAAATTGACCGAGAACCCATGGTCCTGCAGTGTCTTTATAGTGAGAGCCAGGTCCGCCTGGGCTGACCGAGCCGAAGACGACTGGATGAGTATGCCATCCAGGTAACACTGGACGCGCACCGGCACCAACCGTAGTTGTGCAGCAAGTACTGCCAGGATTTTGGTGAAAACCCTGGGAGCCGACGAAAGGCCGAACAGTAGGGCCTTGTATTGGTAATGGCTGTTGAAGTAGCAAAAATGGAGAAATTGCCGATGGTTTGGATGTATCGGTATGTGGAGATATGCCTCCGTCAGATCTATTGATGTCATGAAGTCTCCCCGTCTGACGCTGGCCAAGATGGACTGGAGCGTCTGCATTCTGAACTTCCGGTATGAAAGATGGGAGTTCAGGCCCTTGAGGTCGAGTATCGCCCTCCATCCCCCTGAGGCCTTTGGAACGACAAAGAGGATGGAGTAAAAGCCTTTTTTTTTTAGTTGATCCTCTGGCACCTTCTCTATGGCTCTTATATTTAACAGGTGCTGAATGGCTTCCCTCATAAGGCCCTTTTTGACTGGGTTCCTTGGAGGAGGACAGGACAGAAAGCGTCGAGGGGGCCAGGTCATGAACTCCAGAGACAATCCGTCTCTGATGGTGCTTAGCACCCAAGAGTCCGTGGTCGTGGTCTCCCATTGGTGGAGAAAGTATGTTAGTCTGCCACCTATGGGAGAGGTCCTCCCTGAGTCATTTAGACTTACGAAAGGGATGGCCGCCCCTGCCTCGAAAAGACCGCTTACCCTAAAGGACTGCCGTCGGGTGTACGGGAAAAACCGACAGCCCCTCTTTGAAAGGTGGGAAATTACCCTCCGTTTCTCTCTGTTCTCTATTAAATAGGGAGTCAGGGCCTCCCTAAAGAGACGGCCGCTGCGGTACGGGGCGGCGGCCACTCGCCATTTGTGCTTGGTGTCGGCCCTCCAATTCCTGAGCCATAGTAACCTGCATGCGGCGATGTTGGAAGATATGGCACGGGCCGAGAATCTGGCGGCATGCAGAGACACATCTGCCATATATTCCGAGGCCGTCATTAACTTAGTTAAGTCCTGATGGACTCTTACCTCCTCAGGAGGAATTCTGGCCTGGAGTTGGCGGAGCCAGATGAGAGAGATCCGGGCAAAGAAGGAAGTTGAGGTGGACGCTCTTATTGCCCAAGCCGAAGCCTGGTGTGCCCTGCGGAAGGAAATCTCAGACTTTTTATCCTCGGCCTTCAAGGCTTCTGCCATATCCCCTGGCACCTTGGAGTCTGAAAACAAAGGGGTTAAGGACTCGTCCACCTCAGGCACTTCCAGCGCCTCATTCAAGACTGGCATCGTGTCAATCAACTTATGGTCGATTCCCCCTATTGAGGGAAAAGCACCTGGGAACTCCCATTGCCCCTGAATGGATTTCAAGAACATGGGGGGGCAAGGGATTTGTTTGTGTATCACAACCGGTTCAGAAAACAACGGGTCCGTGTCCTGGCTAGGAGCCTGTTCAGGTACCTGTTCAGGTACCGATGGCTGAACCGGATTTATCTTACCGGTCGCACAGGCCTTGTGGAGCAGGGACAGAAAGAGCGCAGGATTAAACAAGCCTACGAGAGGAGGAGGTTCCTGAGGAGGTTCCTCATCATCCGACCACTGCCCCTCCGCGTGGCTATACTCCGCATATTCTGAGACACCACTGGCAAAGGAGTGAGGTGGTGAATCTGATTCTGGGTATTGGAGAGCGCCGGACCTTGAGAGGTCTGGTGATGCCGTGGAGACCATGGGAGCGGAGGCCACTTGTGTACGCCCCGTGGGTGTCATAGCCTGAGCAACTGCCTGGGAAACCATAGCCTGTAGATGAGCTTTGAAGAATGGGTCCTCCAGATCGCGAAGTGCCGCTGCTGTGGGGGTAAAAGTGGCAGTTGGAGCCTGCACTGGCTTCTGGTGCCTTAGGATCCTGAGGCCCCTGTTCCTCTTCAAAGAGGGAAAAGTGCTCCTGATAATGGCCAGTTGAAAAAGCCCCTTCGGAGTCCCGTTCTGGGGACCATACGGGTGCGGGGGGCTCAGGGTGTGGGCCACAAGGCAGTGTCGGTAGGGGGCGGATTGACCGTTTCCCCTACAGCCAGTTTTTGTGCACGGGAGAACTGTTTCTCCAAGGCACGATGCCTGCGGCTTGGCCTGTTTGTCGGCCGCCTTGGAGGCTCGCTTGTTTGAGCCGGCCTTAGTTTTGGCCTTGATTTTTGCAGCTGCCTCCTGACTAGAGGACTTACGCTTTGTGTGTCCACCTGAAGTGGAAGCCTGTAGCTCGGTGTTATCTGCCATTGTAAAGCGAGAGTTTTCAGTGGGGTGCTGAAGCATCTCGGTCTGCAAGAGATGCGGCTGTTAACCACCAAGATGGGACCGGCCTGCACGTGGATCTGTGATAGTCCAGCCCACCGGCAAGCACGGAGTCACACTTAGCGACGGATGTCGCACGTCACTTAGCGATGATGAAACTGAGCGTGGGAGACCTATCGTTGAGGTCAAGTTCGTGTTTAGTGACGAGATCACACGTGTCTCACTTAGTGACGGCAAGCTCAGTATTGACCGTTCACTAGATGCAGACTATGGCAACAGGCTATAACTGGCAAGGCCCAAATGAGCGTTGAGTGATGATTGTTAGAAGAGAGCAACTGACGCTGGGTCCAATTTTGTTATGCCTGGTGTGTACAAATACAGGGGGCCACAGTATCTGTACTGCAATATAGGGTCAAGCAGAGCCCTCGTGGCCAGCAGCAAGTAAGGCCTAAAATGGCAGGCAACCAAAGGCCTGATTAGTATCAAAATCCCCTGACACACACTGAATAATGATTCCAACAGGAGGAATGCAAGTGAGTGGCCTTTTGGATTACTCCCTCCCCTGCTCCGTCCGGAATTCAAGGCCTTGACTGCTTGCTGCAGACTAAAATGGTGGCCGCCAGCAATTCGGACCAGGGGAAAATGAAAGTAAGCTGATTTAGTCGCTTTGTCCAGGAAAAGACAGTTTTCCTTGAATCCTGGTTAAATTAAGAGGTGCCAAGCCTCCCTTTTGGTCCTCTGAAGAGAGAATAAATCAAAGGAGAAATGGGCCGTTCGCCACGTGGCGCCCACGATGATCGGCTAAATAATTTCAAGGCCCAAGGCAGCCTAGATAACAGGGAGCACTCCCTTTCCTCAAACTGCTCTCTGTAAAAGAAAATCAGTAATTACGAGTAATGACTATAAGGAGCCGGATCGGCCGAGTAATTTTCAAGGCCTGAAGAACGGGGAACTCTTTTCCCCCCAAAAGGTTCACTATAAGCAAGAAATCAGCACTGACAATAACGAAATAGAGAGAGAGGATGAGAGGCACGAAAATCAACAAGAATCTACGAATGGAATAAACTTAATAAAACCTGCTGTTCTCAAGTAGCTGGGAGCCAAATCTACCACGTCTGTCTGGGCTGAAGACCAAATCGAAACTGGGGCGTGACCTGAGCCAGGACAGGCGTGGCAACTTTGACTGACTTGGTCTAATTGGGCAGGAGGTCAGAGTTAACCCATTCATGGATTATCCATTCTTCATGCTGGAGAATCACATGACCACAATTATGCTTTCCTTTTGTACACTCCCCTGCCCTTTGGAATCCTTACCCCAACCTGTGTATTTCCCATTGTGTGCCTGGATACTCTTTTGTATTCTCCTCCTCTCCAATCTCTCTGCTGTTTGGGGGTAGGGATGAAAAAATTGGATCATGCCCAGGAAATAATGCCTAGAGATTTGTTTGTTTTTCCTCCCCCACCCCACTTGCTTAAGTAATCTCTTTGTGACGGGGGAAAAGAGAGAAAAAACCCAAGCAATTTCTGTAGGCACTCTCCTGTGCCAGAACGATACCCTCCCCCCCCCAGGCAGAGTGGAAAGATTAGAGATGAAGGGATTACAAGAGAGTTAGCAAGCACATAATGAGAAATGCACTGAATTGTTTACATAGCATAGTTCAGGCTGCTGGTGCCACCACATTCCTTTTGATGTGTATTCCCCATTGGGTATCTACTTACTCTCATGTAGTCCCTTTCTTTCTAATCTCTCCTTTCTGCAGAGAGGAGGAAAAAGAAAAACAGGTCAGGCATGGGACACGTACTGACTGCAATAGCAATTACGTCACTGAGGAATGCTGTAAAGATTGTAAATGCGGACATTGGTTGTTTTTTTCAGGACCATCATAACTTTGAATGGTTACTAAATGACACACTAAGGGAGGTCTACCTGTACTACTTTAGGCTTGGACCTCTTATTTCCTTTTCCTTTTGCATAATTTCTGTAGATGAGCAGGGCATATCTTTCAGTTGGTCTTTAGTTTTAGAGAATTGTAAAAAAAAAAAAACTAGGCACGTGGCCAGGGTTAAATAGTGATAAATCTGGATTGGCCCAAACTTTTCTGTGGTCTCAGGTAAGAGAATTCCATGGGCAATCCTTCTTTCCAGCTAATTCACACTTAGCACAATCCACTTTTTTGTGCAGCCAGGTGAAATGAGTAAGTCTTATTGGAGAGCCTCCTGATGGTTTGGTTGTTTATTTATTATCAGTGATGCCTTTAAGAGCATCCTGAGTTGACTGCTTGAAGAACTGCCTCCTACCCGCTTTTTTGTGTGCATAAAATGAGGCTTTACTCACACAAGGAGGAGAAAGAAAAACCACTTAACACCTGGGTTTCAACACACCCTATTTTATACATACATCTCAAGGTGTGTCAGCAGATACTAGGTGTGTGCTGTTTTGTGGATAGATGAAGTGAAAGGTAAGCAGGAGGATGGCAGGCAAAGTTGCTTTAGTCATAACTCAAATACTAAAGCTGTGTAACATAGGAATTAAAAGACCAGAACATTGGGAATAAGGATAATTGTGGCACTTACATCTTGGGGAGGATACTGTACGCTGATGTACTGATACTAATACACCTGTCAGTTTTGTTATACTGTATATGTGCAGAGATTTCCAGTAGTATATGGTTTGCATGCTGTATATAGTGCCAAAAAAACCCTTTCATACCTGATTCCAATACACTAAAATGAATAAAACCAATTTACTTAGATTCTTAATTCTGATATCTATCTGGCAATAGTATTTCAGTTGGGTTTCTCTCTGATTATGGACTGAATCTTACATTTTTAAGCATTGGAAGAACTTGTTTTCTGTTTTGTGTGGCATTAAATATTTCCAACAAAGTTTCAAATTAGGATGAAACCCAGAAAACCTTTCATCGGGGGTTTTAAAAAAGACAATGACAATGTAGTGAACAAGTAATTTTAGGTTTCTATGATTTCTGATTAGTTTTTAATGACACACCTTCCCATCTTTTTTCTCTTTCTCTCTCTCACTCTCTTTTTTTTTTTTGCTACTCTGAATTAATGCATTAGGTGATTCCTTTGATTTTTCCAGATAGGGATGCAAAGAAAATCCAAGTCTATTTAAATGTTTAATTAAAAAAAAGATTTCTCAAGTAGGTTTGGTAAAATTGCTGCAAATATCCTGAAGGGGACAGGAAGAGCACAATTCAGGCTTTGAGATGCTAGCTTCTGTTCATTAAAGGAGTGTAAAGCAGGGGTGTCAAACTCGCCACGTGACGTGTTGCGACGTATTGCAACTTTTTCTCCATTGCCGGCAATGGGGTGGGCGCGGTTTTGGCATGACGCATCCGCGGGCCGGCAGTTTGACACCCCTGGTGTAAAGCAATGCTAAAAATCATCTGGTGTTTGTTCAGATCTTTAGTCCATCTACCTTGACATTGTTGACACCAACTGATTTCAAAGTGGGTTTTTCCTAGCCTTACCTTAAAGATGCCAGTAATTGAATCCTAAACTGTTTACAGTCAAGTGTATGCTGTACTATTAAGTGTGCAGATTTTTTTCAATCTGCTTCAGTCTTCTGCTACCTATCTTTTGATTTATCATGATAGGAAAAGGCCTGGATCATGTTTTCAGCTACTGTGATTTGTAATAAAGAGAAGCATGATGTGCAGAAACAGTACTTAAACAGCAGATTGGAGAGCAGTGAATATCAGAGAGAGCCCCTTAATCTGGAACCATAGATTACTCTCAGTGGAAAGATATTGACAGCTATGATATTTGATCATATTTATGAAGGCCTGCAACTGGAAGACATTTCTGAATTTAGTTCAATAACAAATAGTAAACCAATCTTTTAGCAATCATGTAGAACTAAAAATAAGAGTGGCCTACTGAATAACAGAGCATGTTGTAGCAGACAAAAGAGTGGACCATATATCATAATTGTACATGGATAAAGAGAAAGATTGGATAAAAAGACTGAGCTCACCTTGAAAATAGCTTTCAGTTTTTTTCTTAGTTTGCTGTATCTTTTGTTCTTGTGCTTTCCTGCAGTTGTCTTCAATTGTTTCTATTAACAAAGGCAATTTAGCCTTTTTAGTTGCAAAACCTATTTTTCTATGAAGCATGCTTTTTCCTTTCATAGTATTTTCTAAATGCTGAAACAGTTTTAATAGAACCACAGAACTGAAATGAGAAGAGACATCTTTAAAACTTTGGAGTCAAATATAATTAAGAGCCAAGGAGTTCCATTAAGGCTGCTACTTTTCTTTGTGTGCTTGTAACATCTTTCCAAATGTATAGTTTTGCTAGGTGCCGAAGTTGAAAATATAAGCAGTTATGTGCCTGCATTAAGTCCTTTACTTGGGTATTTCACTTGCATTAATTTAATTGAAAAAAAATTCCACTAACCTACTTAATATGCTAATCTCTTCTGTTGGTAACTAGCAAGATAGCATTCTGAGATAAAAGGATTCCTGTCTTGGATTTGTCATTGTTTACTTGTGGCAAATGATAGAAAATGAACTAAGATTGTAAAGCTGGCAAGAGATGAATGTAGCTAGTTAAATTTTGGAATCTTGTATGTTAGAATTTTTTTTGAAAAAACATAGTAATACCAAACAAAGTGGAATTCAGTCATATGTGTGGGGTAGAGTAGAGAATTTCTGCTTTGAAATAATGCCAGCTCTTTTCAATTCAAAACTGAATTTCTTTCTCTTTATAAAATTGCTGTAGTTTTATCTTAATATTGTACTTCTTCAATAAAATTGAAATAAGATTAGTGATCAATGTGCTTAAAATTAAAAATTCTCCAAATAACTATAAACTTGCAATATAAATTGCACTGATTAGCTTTGTGAAGGGGAAAAGAAGAACCTAATCAGCCCTACAAATACTCCACATGTACCCCTCTCCCAAAATAGTTGTTTGACTGACCAAGCTGTGCAATTCAAGGAAGGACATTTTGCTTTATAGAGTTCTCCTTCACAAAGAAACTAAATGCATTGTAGAATAAATATGGATATCTGATACAAGAGCTGTTTTATTTAAACCCTCTTCTTGCATTGATAAATTTAACCCCCATTGTTTTCTCTGTACTTATTAGAACAAGTAGTTAACATGGGTGTTTGTATTGAAGAGGCCTTTATACATACAGGTAGTCCTCGAGTTACAAGTGTAATGGAGCCTGCACATTCCATTCATAACTCGAAAACTTGGAGTGAATCTCGTACCTGGAACAAGATAACTCCCTTGCTCGTTGAGACGCAGGTGGCTCGTTAAATGCACATAAGGTATCTCAGGGTGGAGAAGGCCATGGGGGCCCCTAGTGATGGAACAAGCCCCCAAGGCCTCCCCGACCCACTAAGATACCTCATGCTTTGCCCTCCCTTTCTGCCGTGACAGAGTCACTTACCTTGCACTTACCTTGCAAAATCTGTCTCGTCTCTGCCGCGGTTTCTTTCCCTTTGAGGGAGAGGAGAGTCGGCTTGGAAATGCTTTTTGCACCAACATGGAAGCCACTGGATGCCGTAATATCATGCGAGTTCAAACACAAATTCTCTGCAAAAGAGATCATGGCCCCCGGAAGCCTCCATTCTGGGGGGGGGAGTGTTTGCTTCATTTGCATGTCTATGGGGCAAAGCGTGGAATCAGAGTCAGCCGGGTGCAGGAACCAATGCCGCCCGTGGCCTGGGTGCACTGCTCGTGTGCGCTGGCCTTAGTTTGAGGGCAGGAATGAAGCCTTCAACTGAGCGGGGAGGCATCGTGGGGCAAGTCCCCTTGCACCTGCGTCCAAGCTGCTGGCGGTGGCAACAGCCACCTGAGTGGCCACGATCTCCCCTCCCCAACCAGCCAGCCACCCCGCCCGCCCAACCTACTCCTTGCCTGAGCAGCCGGTGGCACAAATCCTGACCACTCTTCTTGTCATCCTTCCCATCAAGCGGCGGCAGCTGCTTGAGTTTCTCCGCTCCATCTGAAAGGAGGAAAGTGGAGGCACAGAGCAGGATTGCTCTCAAGAAGACGCGGATACGCCGCTCGCTCACGTGCACTGGCCATATTGAGAGTAATCCCATTCTGCGCCTCCGCTTCTTTCCACTAGGACGGAGCAGAGAAACTCAAGCCGCCGTCGCTCAAACACTTTTTATCCGAAGGAGAGCTGAGACAGATTGGAAGTTCCGTGTGATTGCCAATGGAGTGCTCTGACTCCAATTCCACGCTTTACCCCATAGGTATGCAAACGAAGCAGACACCACCACCCCCCAGAATGGAAGCTTCCGGGGGCCATGATCTCTTTTGCAGAGAATTTGTGTTTGAACTCCTGCGATAGTACGGCACCCAGTAGCTTCCACTGTTGGTGCCAAAAGCATTTCCAAGCCGACTCTCCTCTCCCTCAACGGGAAAGAAACCGCGGCAGAGAGGAGACAGATTTTGCAAGGTAAGTGACTCTGGCACAGCAGGGAGGGAGGGGGAAGCAGTTCTGAGGAGTGGGGGGGGATACGGTGAATGTTGCTCATAAGGGTGAATGACTGCTGCGGTGCTGCAATATTCATAATTTTGGGACTTGCTCGTAAACACTAGGGGGCACTGATCACGTAACTGCGAATGAGCATTAAGTGAACGCTCGTAACTCGGGGATTACCTGCACAAGGAAATGTATAATGTCTTCCCTGAGAGCCTGAAATTTGATTGCATTGAGTTTAGGTTTAAATAGAGACCAATATCCACATTGATTTATTCACAGAGCCTTTCTGAGTAGAAATATGTGGGTTCAGTAGAGATTTGTAACCTGACCCAAAATGACATCCCAAGGAAGGGCTTGAGATATGGGTCCTTGACTTCAACTAGATTTGTGATGCTTGAGGCTTATGTTGGCCCTCAAAATCCCATATGGAACATGAACTGTGACTTACAAAATGTATAGAGTTAAAGGAGAATAGTGTAGTCCTATGCAGTATCCTTCTTTTCTCTTGTGTATGCCTTAGTAATTGTATTTTGTAGATTTGCTAAACACGGTGTGTGAATTTAAACATTGCTTGAATGAATGGTAAATAAGATTGTGTATTTGTTGATAAATAACACTATAAATGCAAGAAGTTTGAATCTTACCATATGCCTCCTTCCTTCTTAAAGGTGGCTAGGAGAAGAATTTGGAAATTTTCACTTCCTTTAAATACTGACACTGCAACCGTCTTCAATATGAGCCCATTGCCAAGTGTCCAAATTTCAACCACATGACCATGGGAATGTTGCAGTAATTGTGTGAAAAATTGTCATTTTTTTCAGTGCTATTGTAACTTTGAATGGTCACTAAACAGATGGTTGTAAGTTGAGGACTGATTCAATATTGTTTTCCCCTTTATTTTTCCTGAAAGTTATCTAAATATAAAATCTTAAGACTGAATGTTTTTGTTTAAAAAAAAAAAGGATTTTGAGCCTGCCTGTGAGTTTTTAGGATCAAGAAAAATATACCTTGACTATCTACTTTTCCATATTCTCCATTTTGCTAAAGTTCCCCCAAGTGCTTCATACTGAAATATGGGATAATTTTACAGGTGATTCTGCTTAATCCTGGTGAGATTACATACATACTAATTCTCCTCAGAATATTTTACCACTTGCAAGTGAAGTAGTCTTCTCTTGCTTACCATACAAATAAGTTCTGTTTGTAGTTACTTTAGCTACCTGGATATTAAGAAAATGGAAGGGCCAAATTTAGTGGTACAACGTGTGAAGGTGTTGTTTATGTTCCATTTTGAGTACCATGTCACTATTTCCACTCTCTCCTTCTAAATGGTTTTGAAGCCGACTGACTATTCTCTCCATTCCTTCTATGATCCTTTGAATGCAGGGAGCACCAGCATCCAGGCTGTTTGCAAACAATCGCATAAATAACCCCTGAATAGTTTCTGTAAAATGGTAAATCTGAAGTAACGAAACCTGTTGTCTTTTGCATTTAAAGCTTTTGCTAGCAGCATAGATGAAAGGTTAGTATGTTGGTAAATTTGCAGCCAGGCACTTTTTCCAGCAGCTGTAACCATGATGGCACATTGCTCTGATAGCTGAAATAGACATAGAGATTTGAAACAACCCCTTAGGACAGACATCAAGAACTTAATGGTTGCTTGTGGGGTGGGGGGAAGGTACTGGAACAACAGAAATCCCTTCTTTCCCACTGTTCTGCACTAATGAAAAATAACAATTTTATCTTTCCCCACAGTCTAAAGGCAGTGGCTTTAAGGAGGGGAGAGGGAAAGCAACAGATCGGTCCCTGGCAGCTGCCTGTTCAGCTTTGTCCCTTTCATCCCAGCTACTTTTGCCTGCGGATAGGAAGACTTATAAGGATCTGTAAACAGTTAATTGTCAAGATTGGTTCTGGTTGTATTGTAAAGTGGAATCTGCCCACTCGTATGTTTGTCTGGTCCAGACAAAAAAAAAATATCTGAACAATTGCTTGTAAAGAAGTTCTTTGAAGCCATCAAGCCACCTTTCCGTTCTTAAGGACCCTAGGCAGAATGCTGTGTTACTGAAACCCTAGAATTGAAAACTGAACTGCCATAAGAATTCCTGCCAGGTGAGAACAGGCTGCCCACAAGCTCTGCAGAGCTTTATTGTTATGCAAGCAAAGGGCCCATTTTGAAAATTTGAGTACACTGTAGCTGAGCTAGGAATTATTAATTGGCTCAACAGTCAAATGTTGAGCAATAGAAACATACAGCTCAGGATCTGATTCGATGGCCATACAAAGGCTCCTGGTGTAAGCATCCTCAGTGAAGATCACATACTTTATATTAAGGAGCTATCTTCTTGTTAGAAGCCTTCAAAAAGAGTGAAAGTCATAAAATGTCATGTGGATGTTGTTAAAATGCAGCACAGGGCTAATTGAAATAAAGATGAAGTGCAGTCCTGTTTGATTCAACTTGGTTTAAGAGCATATTTGAATGAAGCAGACACTACTTATTGGATCCTGGCTGAAAGCAAGTATCCTATTAGATTATATACAGGTAGTCCTTGATTTACAACAGTTCATTTAGTGATTGTTCAAAGTTACAATGGCACTGAAAAAAGTGACTTATGACCGTTTTTCACACTTATGACCATTGCGGCAACCCAATAGTCATGTGATAAAAATTCAGACGCTTGGCAACTGACTCATATTTATGACCATTGCAGTGTTCCAGGTCATGTGATCACCTTTTGTGACCTTCTGATACGCAAAGTCAATGGGGAAGCCAGATTCACTTAACAGCCGTGTTATTAACTTAACAACTGCAGTGATTCACTTAACAACTGTGGCAAGAAAGGTCGTAAAATGGGACAAACTCACTTAACAAATGTCTCGCTTAACAACAGAAATTTTGGGGTAAATTGTGGTCGTATGTGGAGGACTATCATCTGTACGCTATTTTAATTTTTATTCACATGATATTAGCTGCATTTTTCTTGCTTGTTGGGGAGGGTTATGATCTGTAATAAATGAGCTTCCCCTGTTCATATCTGGTTGTATTTGCTTTTTAGAAAGAGTTTCTCCTGCTATTTTTCTCCTCAGTTTTGTAATGCAAGGCCTACTAAATCCTCCACATGAGCAGTAATCCAGAGTCAGTCAACTGTGTTGTAACTTTCTTGCCTAAAACACTATTCCACTGAGAGAAATCAGTTAGCAGCCCTAAATAGTATGGTAGGCAGGGAAAGTATAGATGGAAAGAATTGTTGCAATGATGAATAGTTCACAGAAGATTATATCAGATGTTATTAAATGCCAGTTGCTCTAATGAGTCAGACTGTTTGAGTTGGGTGGCCATATCAGTGTTCTGAATAATGATTCACCTTTAGCAGGTATCTCTTTATTTTGAAGGTTAACTTTGCAATACTTTTTGATAAAAGGTAACTAGAGACTATGCTTGTTAATAGTTTCATTCTAGCTCAGTCAGATGCAAAGTGTGCACACTTGACACTGCTAACTTTCCCTAAGCATGTAATTTCCTCTCCTTCCAGTTTCTAAATGATGGTATAACTTGTAGTTTGCCTTGTAGAAATGTTATATTTCTCTGTTTGTTTTTACCATTAATTCATATCAGTTTATGTGATTCTCTTGGAACTAAATGTTTGTTTAATAGCTCTGAAGTGCAGTTATTTTCAAATAATTATAGTTCCAGTTGGACATTATGCCAAAAGATAAAAATAAAATACAGATACCATTCCAAATCATGAATTGTTCTTTTAATGGCTAATGTCCAGTTCCCTAAGAACCTAGTAACTTTTTTCTATTAATTGTGTGCCATCTTCAAACAAGGAGAAGAGAGCTGAGTTAGTTTATGATAGCAAAAAATCAGGAGGACTGTTTGGAAAAGGTGCTACCTGACTCTCTTAGCAGTGCAACTTGTGGATACAATATGTTACCCTTTGAAGTGGAAAAGCTGTGGAATGTGAGTCCCATCATAGAAAAGCATTAAAGATCCATCACTGGAATAAAAAGTAAAAGGCCAAAGATAAAGTGGTTGGCACAATGTTCATTTTGGTTTATAAGATTCTAGAGAATTAGCCATGTTTATTTTTGCAAACAAACAAAACCTGTTGCCATCTTAAAAACTAACCAAATTTATTTCAACGAATCACAAAAGCTTATCTAGTAAAATAAGATTTGTTAGACCATAGTTCTTAAGATTCCTACAATATTCCTTACATTTTCAGATAAAGATTGTGAGACTTGAACCAAGTAGGAAATTTCTCTTATTTATTCATTCTAGAATGAAGACTTTACTGGTCTTTCTTTCTGCTATAATATTAACTGACATTTGGTGTTTAACTAGTACACAGCAGGAAATATTGAATTATTTACTCTTTAAAGTGCTCTGGTTTTAGAAACAAATGACATAATGCGGTCAAGCTCTATATTTCATTTTCTGAGAGGGAAGAGTCTATTATGCTACATATTTAAATTTAATTTTGTATTTAATTTTATATCACTGCTGCAGTTATGAATTAGTGTAAGGCAATGGCACATCATCTTTGTGATATCAATTTATTAAGGGGGAAAAACAGAATAAGGTCATTTCTGTTAATGTATTAGACATGGCATTGAACTACACTGTGTCCAAATAATGTGGATGTTGATGGCTCTGAAGGGGAGGGGGATATAATCTAAAGAATACTGTAGTTTGATTTAGGGTAAATAAAGGCCGAGTTTCCCTCCCGGCAGGCAGCCCTTGCACTCTCAAAGAGCTCCCTCCAGGGAGGTCATCTCAGCTGTGGGACAGGCAGCAGCAGCTTGCAACATTTCCTGCCAGTTTCCTCACTGACTTTCTGGGGAAGCCGGCAGAGAACATTGCAAATGGTGATCACATGGCTGCAGGGCACTTGGCAACTGATCGTGTAAGTGCAAACAAGTTGCCAAGCATCCAGATCATGATCAAGTGACTGTGTGTGTGTGTGTGGGGGGGGAACAACAATCTTTTACACTGGCCAGAAGTGCTTTATAGCACTCTTTCTGAGGCCATAATAACTTCAAATGATCATTAAATGACCCCTCGTAAGTCAAGGATTAACCAGCACTCATCCTGCTTAGCTTCTAAGCCCAGAAAATTTCAGCTAAGTGCTGCCACCTGCTGAGGCAGAAGAGTATTATGCGTTATTAAATACAAATTTATGTTGACATTGTTCTGTATATCTGACATTTTCTTTTTGTATGATATGAAATACTTTGAAGGTAACAAACACTACTATAATATTTGCATTGCCATTTAAATGTATTTGCTCCCTACTATAGATAGTCCTCAACTTACAACCATTTGTTTAGTGACCATTTGAAGTTACCACAGCACTGACAGTTTTTCACACTTATGGCCGTTGCTGCATCCCTGTGGTCACGTGATCAAAATTCAGATGTTTAGCAACTGGCATGCATTTATGACAGTGCAGTGTCTCGGGGTCATGCGATCACCTTTTGCAATCCTCTGACAAAATCAACGGGGAAGCCAGATTCACTTAGCTGTGTTACTAACTTAACAACTGCAGTGATTCACTTAACAACTGTGGCAAGAAAAGTCGTAAAGTGGGGCAAAATACACTTAACAACTTCCTTGCTTAGTAATAGAAATGTTGGGCTCAATTGTGCTCATAAATCGTGGACTACCTACCTATATTACGGCTTCTCAAGTAAAGGAGTGTTGATCCAGTAAATTTTAAAAAATTATTGTGGCGTAAGCCAATACAGAATTGTGTTTTCATATCCATTTCATTGAAAACATTAACTTGTAACATGCTTGTAAATGATTTTTTAGGTTATTGATGTAATGTTAATGCAGGCCTCTGATTTATGTTTAATCTACGCACCTAGGGAAGTATATTTGAAACTTTTTGTACATGAACTTATTGAGAGTAGTTAATTATTCATAGCCTGCTGAATCTTGATTTTGAATTGATGAAATACAGAACACAGTACATCAGTGTATGTTCATGTATATTCAAATAGGCTTGTTGCTGCATAATCACTAAATGTTTTTTTATACATTATAAGTGTGTGTTGCGGAAATAAATGACTGCACAACAAAGTGAGAATGATTTATCTTGGCAGCAAATGTTATGAAAGCCAGCTTTTTGAATTTTTATGGTGTGTAACCTTCCTTTCTAAAAACATACTTCCTAGTCCTCACAATTGGTTAAAAGTTCTTTGTTCTGTAATCAGAAGTAACACCAGCTCCAGAAGTCTTGGAGAATTTAAGTGAGAAGATTAATTTATGTCAGTTGCAAGTGTGACTAGTTTTCTGTTCATTTTTAAATTCACCTTGCCTTACTTAGCAGTTTTTGGCCTTATACATTTTCCTTGTCATGGACATAGCATTAACAGAGGCTGACAGTTTGCTCAGTGTTGTAGAATTTGTAGGAACGATGCCAGTGGGCAAAAGATAGCTGAAATCAGGAGTTGTTGGTATACAGAAACTTAAATATTCTGAATGTGTGTAATGAACATAATTGCTCGCTGAATTCATTAACTTGCAGAAAAGCAAACTGGTTGCTGTATAACTTGTTATTATAAATATTCCCACAGTAGTCTGATACATAATTTTAGATACCCAGAATTTAGTTAATATGGCTATGTAGGTTTTTAGAAATTAAAGAGAAAGATGAACCATAAAAAGCTTTGGGATTCTGTTTATTTTCCAAAAAGGGCTGATAATTAGCAGATGCAATATTTTTCTACTGGCACGTGAGAATGAATAAAATGGAAAATCTTTGTGATTGGTTTTGAGTACGTGTGAACATAAACTATAATGCCGATTATGAAATTAGAGTAAAATAGGAATAAGAGGGGGGGAAAACATTTACTGTAGGCTGCCTTGATCTCTTTAGAGAAAATGCTACTGGATCATAAACGTGAGAGCTAGTTAGCTAGATTATCCTATAACTCATTCTGCTTGGCCAAAAGGTAGTAGTCTCTTTGTGACCTCTTCAGTATGTTTGGCCATTTTGTTTTTTGTGCTAAGGAATAGTAGAATGTGCTCTTTTTTTGCTAATATTTTAGTTGTAATAAAAACGTTAATGACTGGCATAAGCTGCCAGAATTTATTTATTTATTTAAGAAAATTTATATGGCCACTCAATATACTCAGTGACTCTGGGTGGCTTACAAAGATAAAAAGCCAATATAAAAACAATAAAAAAGCAGTAACCACCACCACCCTGGCAACAACAATGAAATAGCAGTAGCACTTAGACTTACATACCTCTTTGCAGTGCTGTACAGCCCTCTGTAAGCGGTTTACAGAGTCAGCACATTGCCCCCAACAATCTGGGTTCTCATTTTACCGACCTCGGAAGGATGGAAGTCTGAATCACCTTTGAGCTGGTGAGAATTGAACTGCTGGCAGTCAGCAGAATTAGCCTGCAATATTGCCCTCTAAGCTCTGCGCCACAAATAGGCTATTTGATGGGCTCCATCCCACTTTGGGGCCAGCAGGCCCATTGGCAATTACTATTATCATATTAACTTTGCTAGTGAAGATGTTCTCTAAATTTGTTTGTATGTAAGTTTAATTTGGGCCAAGCAGGAAAAAAATCATTTCTCAGATTCCTGTTCCAAGCTTCTCTTTCCTTCCCTTTATTTTAATAATTCTCAATTCAAAGAGTCTGGGAGTGCCTAGTTCAGGGGTAGGCAACCCAAAACACTCAAAGAGCCACTTGGACCCATTTCCCACCAAAAACAAAACACTGGGAGCCGCAAAACTCTTTTGATATCTAAAATGAAGATAACACTGCATATATCCTTTTTTACCTTTATTATATATATATATATATATGTGTGTGTGTGTGTGTGTGTGTATGTGTGTGTATATACACACACACACACATATATATATATATATATACATACACACATACATATACACACACACACACACACATATATATATATACCTATACACACACACACACACACACACATCTTCTGCTCACCTGGCAAGCTGGCTTCAAGCTGTTCTCCAACAAGCTCAGGGGTAGGCAACCTTGGCTCTTTTATGACTCATGGACTTCAACTCCCAGAATTCCTGAGTCAGCCTAGCTGGGCTAGCTAGCTCTCTCCTGCCCTTCCTGCTTCCTGCTTCCTGCAGAGACGCAGCAAAGGGAGAAGCCCTGCCCAGTATGCTTGTCGGCTCTTCGGAACAGGGTGAGGCTACTCTCTTTTTTACTTACACACACACACAAAGAGAGAGAGAGAGAGAGAAGCAAGCTCTGTCTCTGTCTCTCTCTGCAAATGGCAGAGGAGGCTGGGAGCCGCAGGGGAAGGCTCAAAGAGCCACATGCGGCTCCAGAGCCGCAGGTTGCCGACCTGTGGCCTAGTCAGATGAAAACACAAAAGTGCTTCTGGGGACAGAGGAATATGAGACTTGTACTAATGCACGTTTGTATGTAGATTTAAACAATAAGACACCACTATCCCAAACTATAGTATTTGCTTGCAATAGTGGCAAATATCTGTAGCTCGGGTGTAGGATGGGGGTGAAGGTTCGTTCTCCGAGCTTGAGAGTTGGTTTCCTAACATTTCGTTACCAGGCTAGGTAACATCTTCAGCAGTGTTTATGTGGTTTTATAGTATTTGCCCCAAAGAAAGACAGTCTTGAAATTAATGCTTCTCTCGTCTCCCCAAAGTAAAGAAAGAATAGGCAAAAAACCCCATAACATAAAAATCCTGGGCTATGCCCAGTTTTCCCACCTTGCTAAGCCCAGATAAATCTTATCAATTTCACAGAGGAATATTCAAGTAGACACAAGTTACAGAAACATACCTAAACACAAACATTTCCCCTTTCCTTCTAGGAAAAATAGTCCCTCCCCCCAAAAGGGGGGGGAGGAGGAATAGTTTAGAACTGGGTACAGGGAACGAAGCAAATCATCAGGTAAGGAAAGAAAAGATAACACAATTCTATTTCCAGAAAAATCTTAAAATTCAGGAGACCAGTCTTAGATTTGCTAAAAATATAAAATTGGAAACAGATGCATTTTCCTGTCCTAATATTGTATTGTAGTCATTGAAATCATCTTAAATGCAGAGTGACCTTCCTTTATAATAAATATGGTACTACTTGAACCCTTGTCTTAAGAGTGAGAAAGCACCATTGGTCCAATTATAAAACTGTGCAGTATTTCTCTAGACATAAAATACGTTTGAACTGTAAGGCTTTATAAATACCAAGTCAGTCAGCCTTTCCCTGTTGCAGTTTGCAAGCCATCATCAAGAATTGCTCAATTTCTTCAGAGCAATGTTTGTACAGCCTTGTGGCTTAGGTACCTATCTCATAGCTACTTTTAAATAAGAGTTGTGCCACAATATTATTTCTTTGGATGTCATCTCTATTAACTGCTCAGTAGCTTACATGGAAACCTGATTAGGTGTCCTATATTCCTATATGTCATTCATGTGACAAAGCAGATATCCAAGGAACAGGAAAGAAGCGGTGGCAAATTGTGCAAGATACAAACTTCAGTTAGCAAACATAAGTAACAGGTACTTTTCTCTGTCTTATGATGTGTGTTATTTCTTTTTTGTTGTTGTTGTGAAATCACAACCTTCTTCCTTGCTTATCCTGTTTTCTTTTTAGAAGTATTAGGCAAGCATTAACCAGAATTTATGTATGTCCTTCAAAAGTCTATCACCAAGAGCACACATTCCTCTCTTCCCCAGCCGTGCTACATGCATTTATCTTTCTCGATAAATGCATATCTGTTGAGATCTTTTTTAAAAAAGTTTTTGGACGAAGGTTTGATTGCACCAGGGGCCAATTTTTGCTGGGTTTGGTTTATAATTCCTTGCCAGTCATCTTTTTTCTGTCTTGGTTGCTTGCCCCCCCTCCTCCTTTTTTGGAATTCTAAATGTGTGAACAGACAAATTGGAATAATTTTGTTGACTCAGACTTACTGCCTCCCAAGGATGGTTTTCCTATTAAAAATAAGGCCTTCATACCTCAGAAAATCAAATCATGACAAATGCAGGGCTTGCCTGTAAAATCGAAAGTTTTACTGGTACAGAGAAATCATTAAATTATGTCTTTCTGATGAATATCTTTGGCTTCCTTCTGTTTATTACTTCTCTGAATGTTTTTTTAAATTTATAGATAAAATTTCCTTTTTTATATATTTGACCGATGGAAAAGTGAGAGTCAAGCGATTTAAACCTCACTAACTTGTATGTGTGCACATGCGTGCGCGTGCATGCATGCACTTTGAGGCAGTTTTGACTTCTGGCAACTGCCTGACTAGTTCCTCCAGTTTTCTTGGCAAGGTTTTTCTGTACTGCTTTACGTTTACCATTGCCTGCTTCCGAGGACAGAGAGAGTGAGTGACCCAAGGTCACCCAGCTAGCATTGGGCTGAAGGCAGGGCTAGAACTCAGAGTCTTCGGGTTTCAAGCTTAGCTCCTTAATCACTACATCAAACTGGCTCTACTAACTTATATTGGCAGTTAGATTTACTCATTATCTGTATTTATTTAGTAATGTTTTTAGGATTGTTGATATATGTGGCTGTAAAACTGAAAAGTTGTATTTGTATTTGAGAAGTCTCCAAAGCAAGTTCGTAACGTATGAGTGAGTATTGTTAGGCAGAATAGCTGTTTAAAGCCTATATTGTATGCTTTTGTAAGAGGACCAATTTAGTCTAGTGATTAAGGCACCAGGCTAACCAGGAGATTGAGTTCTAGTCCTGTCTTAGGCATGAAAGTTGGCTGGGTCACTTTGGGCTTGTCAGTCTCTTAGACTTGGATGTCAAGCCAGTCAATCAATTCCTGCTGCAGTCAATGAGTCAACAATTTAGACCAGGGGCTAAATTGTTTTTCCATTGCCGGCAATGACGTGGGCACGGTTTTGGCATGACGCATCCAGCCCGTGGGCCGGCAGTTTGACACCCCTGATTTAGACAGTTGATCTGAAAAAAAGTGGACACTGCACTTGCAGAAAGACTGCTAGAAAGAAAAAAATGCTTTAAAACCTTGTTTGTGACATATGAACAAATGTATTCATATAAATATGCAGGAGCATTTTTATGCTTGAAGTTTCAGCCTGATGATTAAACATTACTAATGAAAAGCTTATCCTAAAAAATGCTTTGACATTTTATGGCATAAAGTAGTTTAGCTTGTAACACATGGAAGCTGTATTCTACTTCCTTCTTTCTCTCCCTCCTCCCACTGCCCCCCCTTTTTTTAGAAGCAAAGGTTTAGTTTTTCTTTCAAACTTGGTAGTTAAATGAAGGTGGTGCTTTCAAAAGGAAATAGCTACAGAAAGGTTATGTATGGTGGTGGGTAGGAATCTGCCAAAGGTGACCCAGCTGTATTGCTATTTTTGGCTAATGCAATGCATTCATTTGCAGCCTGCATTTTAATTAAAGGGTAAAGGTATGTTTAATGATCATTAAAGGTCCCTTTTAAAAGTCTGTTTTAGGTTAAGTAATAGGAATGGTGGTGGGGGAAAAATGACAGATAGCCAACTAATCATTACTTTTGTCTTTTGTCTGAAATACATGTGGCACCCTTGGTGGCTTTGTTCTTTTGAGTCTTTAATGCAAGCCTTGAAAAAGTTGGGTGTGTTATTACTGTCCACCTACCTCATTACTTCTGGCTTCTGTGCCCTATGATACATAGTTCTCCTCAGGGCTGCGTCTTAAGTCCGCTGCTGTTCACCCTGTTGACCCATGACTGCTGTGCTAGGTTTGCCACCAACCATATTGTGAAGTTCGCAGATGATACAACAGTAGTGGGCCTTATTCAGGATGACAAGGTGGAAGCTTACTGCAAGGAGGTTGAGGGGTTGGTGAACTGGTGCAAGGAAAACAGCCTAGTTTTAAATACAAGAAAAACCAAAGAGATCATTGTTGATTTCAGAAAAGGCAGGCACAGCCACACTTCTCTGTGCATAAATGATTCACCTGTGGAGATGGCTACCAGCATCAAATTCCTGGGTGTGCAGCTAACGAGTAGGCTGACTTGGTCGCTAAACAGTGAGAAACTGGTGAAGCGGGCACAGCAGCGCCTGCATTTTCTGCGCCGCATGAGAAAAGCACATCTTCCTTCCCCTGTCCTGACCACTTTCTACAGGGGGACAATCGAGAGCATCCTGTCATACAGCATCACAGTCTGGTTTGGAGGCATCACTGCTTCAGACAGGAAGGCGGTGCAGAGAGTGGTGAGGATGGCCGAAAAGATCATTGGCATTTTCCCTCCCTACCATCCAGGACATAGCACAGAAGCGTTGCTTGAGCAGGGCCCGCAAGATTTTCTGGGACACTACACATCCTCTTCACAACATGTTTTTCCTTGTTACCTTCTGGGAGGAGGCTTCGTGGTATCCGTAGCAGAACATCCAGATTCAGCCATAGTTTCATTCCATACAGCATTAACCTTGTGAACTCTCAAGCTTCCTCCTTCCGTTATATATTCAAGATGGACAGTATTTAATATTTATTTGCTATGTATATGTAGGGATGTGGGTCTATATATATGTTGTACATAGTATGTTTAGGTGTGTGTCATGTATATGTTTCACTTTGAGAGCGGGCAACTAAATTTCATTTTTTATGTGTGCCATTGTGCCCACAATATAAAAATGACAATAAAGGTTAATCTTTATCTTTAATCTTTATCTTCTGGCAGAGGTATTCAATTGAGCAAAAATACCTTATGAAGAATTTACACATGTAAAGATTTGCTAGAGGCCCATTTAGAACACCTAGGTGCTATTCTTAAGAGTATTTTGTGTTTATGTGAGTTTAGTTTATCCTATATCAAGTTTTAATTAGACTGAGTTACAGTTATCTCCTTTTAGCTTTGGGCCTGCTTGCAATAGGTGCAAAGATATTCCACTAACCATTTGGGGAGGATGTTTTAAAGCATTGCCTCAATGCCATCATTAGCCTGCTGCCAAGCAGCCTGAAGTTAGTTTTAAGTATTCAGATTTTTTTTCCTGGTACCCTAATAAAGATCTTTCCAAGCATACAATCCAGGGGATGTAGAAGAGGACCTTTGGGCTAACATGGTAAAAATCTCTGATTTAGTTGGTTGCAGTTGGCTGGCCTTTCTCCCTAATCAATGCTAGGTATTATGCCTTCATTATCACTTTGGCTGTGGCTGCAAGAGAGACTGGACTCTGCTTGTGCAGCTGTGTGTGTGTGTATGTGTTCAACATGGACATATTGATCTTATGGAAGACTAAACATAGATCTTTCAAGAACTTATTGTCCCCATGGCTAAATAAAATAAACCTAAAAAGGATTGATCTCTTAAGAGGCTCTCTAGAGGACTTGTATGGCAGCCCCCTTCATGCAATTATGCACGTGGGTTTCATTTCATTGTGGCATTTCTCAAAGAGAAGCCTAGTGCAGTGGCTTGGACTTGTGAGGGGAATATTGATCTCTTCCAGGAATTCCAAAACATAATATTCCCAAGCTTTGAAAACACACCCACACACATACTCAAGATTTTAGCTCCTAGAAGATGACGAAAAGCAGCTGTTCCAGCAACAGCCATTCCAAGGATGAGTGAGTCTACAACTAACGAAAAAAAATGGGAAGGTTCCTATGGATTGTTTAGGGCTCATACCATACAGTCAGTTAAACTGATGTGTTTTATTTTTGGCTCAGTACAATGTGTAAATAGGGACCACTGAAGAAACATTGGCTTGTTTTGAGCAATAAACAATTTGCTTATTCTTTGCAACAAAGGGGAATATGATGTGTGATGATGTGCCCATGTGGTTTGTTCATAGCCTTTGGTTTATTTCTGGCTTGATTTTATGCCTTTTTAAAGTTTCTAACCAATCCAGAAAGAAGTTAATTTCAGCTAAAAATTAAGAGAGAACATAACTAAGATAGAATAAAGTTGCTTCATTGACTATCACTCAGTGAATAATAATACAACACCATTTAATTAAATTCATACTGAAACAGGATCGCACCAGTTGTCTTGCATACCTAGATTTCTCATATGGTGCATCAACAAATAAAAGTGGCTTAGCCTGCTATATAAAGACAGATACTTAAAAAGATCAGTAACGGCAGAAGTAATCTCCGAAAGGTGGTTTGACAGCTGTTTGATATTACCCTGTATTATGCATCTAGTAGAATTTTGTAGATCTTAGAATTCTCTCTGCATTGCACAACATTCCTCCTTCGGGTGTCCTCTAGATTAGACTGCAAGTTCCCTTCTCCTGTATCCCTAATGTAACACAGTACAAGCTGATGTGCGGCTGCTGAATATCTATATAAAATAACATGCCTCAGCATTTTTTCTTCATTGTAAAGAGATTCCTCAGCAGATGAGTCAGTGTGGAAAGGGTTCCCTAGAGACAGCATATTTTGAAACCACAGAATTAGAACATTAGTGTAGGCTGCTGAATGAGGTGGGAAAATGTCAGCATTTTAAAACTGGTAGTAGATACACTTGACCATTTTACTCTTTACTTTTTACCATTTTGTAACCTCAGTAGTCCTCAGATTACTAACTTGGACTTTTTTCTTTTTACATTTAGTTGCTTGGTAAACATTATTTTGCCCTATAATATAAAACCATGAAGTAATATTGCTAAAAGCTGCTTCTTTAGGAAAACAAGATTTTTTTAAATAAATAAAAATAAAAAGTCATTAACAGTCTGAGCAAATAAACTCTAAGCTGTTCTGTCTAACAAACAAGGCTATTCATAGATCCCTAATCCTCTTTAATTAAGTAATATACTTTCAGTAATGCCCTCATAAGGGCTCCTTGTCTCCGTGGAGCCAAATGCCTTTGGTCTCTGTGGGAACAATATGAAAAGCAAGAATAATTCAATTTTGGAACAGGACTAATGAGTGTAAAGCTTGATCACCTTACTAGAATATGGAACACAAATTGGCTTACAATGTTTAGTTTAATGTATTACAGCTAAAGGATTAATATTGTATTTAGAGAAACAGTTGTTTTTGTGTTGAATTGTAGCACATTTGAACAGCAATTAACACAATATAAAATTTGCTCAATTGGTTGTAACACACATTGTAATTCTGGGATTTTATTTGGAGAGGCTTTAAAAAATAAACTATATTCAGAAGAACTACTTGCATGACTCATCTGCATTTTATACTGTTGACCCCTGTAGGGTATCTGAGACAAGACTAATGGATTCCCTGGAAAACTTTCTAAGGTTGCCTAGGTCAGGGGTCCCCAACCCTCCCGGTCAGTACCGGGCTGGTCTGCACAAACAAGCAAAGCCCCATCCGTGGGATGCAGGCAGCACACAAACTCATGCACTCTCCAGTCCACAGAAAAACTTTTCTCCATGGAACTGGTCCCTGGTGCCCAAAAGGTTGGGGACCTCTGGCCTAGGTTAAGTAGATGTTTACCCCTGGCGCAATAGTAGCAAAATTTCCTGAAATACATAGGTAGAGCAGAGAGGAACAAGATGATTTTTCTCAGAACTGGAATTGTTCTGCTTCAGCCAATAAATTCCTGTACAGTTTTTGTTATTCTAGAATTTGTGATGTCAACTTTCTTTAGAGCTTGGCTATTAAGACACTGAATGCTTTTGCTCTTGGTTTTTTGTCTAAAATGCTCAATGCTCTTGATGTTAATAACCTGTTGAATAAAAATAAATTGTGGTTGATCTTTAAATATGCTATTTTCAATTATTTTTCCTAAAATAAAATTGTTCAATTGTTCCATTTCAGGGAGAATAGGGAATTTTAGCTAGCTGAAAACAAAGACTTTATTGTTAAATATGTTTTCTTGTTTTATATAGCAGTGGTCCTAATTCAGTGTCCATTCACAGTTATGGTGATGAAAAAGTAACTTTATGACAAGCCTTGCATTTGCAGAGTGGAAAGCAAAGAAAAAAAGTCAGATCATAAGCACAATTGTAGTTTCACTTCACAACTGCTCTGCTTTTGGGACTGAGTTGTCAGTCCAAACTGTGGTCACTAAATAAAGACTACCTGTTGTCAGTGAGCTTTTTCATCCTGCTTTCCAGCTGGCTGTCCCAAACAAGATTATTCTTTAGTATTTTGATTAAAATGACTATATATGCTGGATCACTACTCAGGGATATATTTGATGCTTCAATACTGCAATTCTTAAAAACATACATAATAGGTTTTTTAATCTTTAAAGTATCATAAATTGTGTTGCAAACAGCTACTCTTCCCTAGAATTTATTTTTGATGTTATATTTACATAATTCATTTGGAAGATCACCATTAGAATTCCATAATGCTAATGTAAAATATACAGGACAAGATGTTTCTGGAACTTATTTTGAGAGTAAGGATTCCTCCCTGAAATTTGTGTTCAAGTTCATTTAAGTGTTGCTGTGCTTTAAGTGTTGTCCTTTGATTATCACCACTCTGAATTATGGAATAGATCAGGCATGTCTAATTTATAACATTCTCAGACCCTGGTATGACACTTATTTATGATTAATCCTTGTGTTTTACTCTGCTTTTTCTCCCCAAAAGGGAAGATTTTGAGCGGTTGTAAAACATCTCTCTCCCACTACCCCTGTAAAATATTGCACATTTATTTATCTTTGGTCTTTTGTTTCCTCCATTTTTCATATATAGCTTTATATTTGTTAATAATAAATGTTTTCTCTGTCCTCTTGTTTTGTTTGTCCTACTCCCATTTTAATTTTTTTAAAAAATCTCACCTGTTTCCATTTCTTTATTGCTACCAGTTGTCTTGAGATGCCCAATCTTAAACTTTTCTCTCCTCACACCATTGTTCGCCTCAATTTCCTCTCTGGCTCTCAGAATTCAGAAGTTGAATTCTTGAGCTGTGAATGGCTCAGGATTTTCTCTTGCTGTGAAATTAAACAGAAAGACTAAAAGGATATTTTTGGAATCTTCAATTTGGTAAATGTGATTAAAATCCTAGTATCTAACATTTAATTTTCCAGTGTCTAACCATACAGGCTTACAGTTAGGAAGGTGGCTGCTGCAGTATAAGGAAATGCATAGCAAAGAATAGGTCTCATTTCTCCTTGCTCTTCTAACTTCCCTTCCTAAAACCTTGAATTACCAGATAAAAGCCAATACAGGTAGTCCTCGGTTTGGAATCATAATTTTTGTTGTTTAAGCAAGACAGAGGATAAGTGAGTTTTGCCCAATTTTACGATTTTTCTTGCCACAGTTATTAAGTAAATCACTATAATTGTTAAGTTGGTAACATATCTGGCTTTCCCATTGACTTTGCTTCTCAGAAGGTCACCATGACCCTGGGACACTGCAACTGTCATAAATACGAGCCAGTTGCCAAGCATCTGAAATTTGACCATCTGACCATGGGGAGGCTACAATAATTGTAAATGTGAAAAATGATCATAAGTCACTTTTTTCAGTGCCATTGTAACTTCAAACGGTCACTAAACGAATGGCTGTACGTCAAGGACTATCGGTAGTGCTAGCTTGACGCTGAAAGACCCAGGAATGTGATGGATGCTTTTAGAAGCTATTTCTAGGTTCTTGCACCTGATTACTGAGTGATGCCTTTTAATTCTCAGTTGAACTAAGTCTCCCTTCTCTCCTATCTCATGCAGAGCTAATGAACTATAACCTCCCATTCCTTGATTCTGTGTTTCAGGCTGGCCATGGATGTTAATCTTATTTCTCTAGCTTGTTGTCTGGCTCTGTTGCAACTACAACTCTCTCATCTAGCATGCTTCTATGATACCACCTGGGAGTTCTCACCCAACACTTTTTAGAACCATCAGGTTGAAGAAGGCTGGCCTGATTTCTTGTGGTCTGCAGTGTAAATTTACATTTTGCCTTTGTAGTCAAAGTTGTTACAACTTTTCTGGGGTAGGAGTTTTATGTTTAAAAAGTAATGGCAATTGATATGCCCCTCAACTTAATATGAAGCAAGAACTTTCCTTGAAGAACTATGATGGCTAAAATATAAAACACATGCTTTTGTTACAATTGCAGATACAATGCAGCTGAAAGCTTCTAATGGTATCAGATTTGTGTAGTTTTTTCCTTATCTGTGATGATTTGATTCTTGCATGATTTTGGGGCTGTTTTCAATTACCATAATACTTAAATCGGTAGAGCTAGGCTATGCAAACAGTTTTTCCGTTTCTTTTTCCATTTTTGCCTAAAATGCTTAGTGCTCTTGATGTTAATAATCACCTTGTTTCTCTTACAAATTGCTAGCATTTCCATTTATAAATGGTGATTGAGAATGTGATCTTTTTAAAAAGAGCCTGAGCTTCCATAACATTTTAAATGATCTTTGTAACAGTTATATGCATGACGTTCTTATATTTCAATTACCATATTTTTCTTTTGATTCCAAAATAATTTGATAAATCCATAAACCATTGTTATTGGATATTAAAAAGAAAATTAATGAATATATATATATATATATATATAAAAGTCTGGTATATTTAAGGTTTTTTAAAATAAAAATCCATAGTTATTTAATGGGTTTTTCCATTATTTTTAAATTGATAATTGTATTTTCCTGTTTTTATTCCCTCTTTCCTATGCCTTCTATTCACTTGATAGTAGTAATACCAGTCTTTCAATTTTTGCAGAAATATATAAATAACCTGAAGGAAAGTCAGATCTAGTATTCCTTTTAATTATAATGCTATAGACTTAAACTGGCTTTGGTCCCTGCTCACAAAACATGAAATTAGGGAAGGAGAGAAAAGGATAGTGTGGTTCATCACAGTGACTTGAACATCCTGGATTGCCTATATCAAGGGTATCAAAATGGCGGCCCAGGCCATGCCCATCCTGGCTCTGCAAAGGCAAAAAACGTGATACGTCATGATACGTCACGTGATGCGATCGAGTTTGACACCCGTGACCCATATAATCATGTCACTTTTGATTAGCTGATGTTATTACAGAGATCTGGATTCAATGTGTGTTTTTGTTTTTGAGAGATCCTGGAATTGAAAGCAATAAATGTAAAGACGATGCAGGCATTCTCTCTGAAAGGTTGGAAAAATATTTGCCAATAGGAGAATGATGACATATTTTAAAGCATAGTCTGTTTTGACCCCATTACATTTTACATTTGAGTGAAATTTATGAACCAATTATAGAATGGTGCTTGAAAGACTAATCAACTGCATGTTCTTCTCATAGCCAACATTCCCCCCTCTGCTTTTAACTGTGGAGAGCTTTCTATATAATTCCCTTATTCAAAGGTCACTTCGGATCATATAACCACATGGGAGTCTACAGTGCTTCCTGTAATTAACAACACAAGGTCCATATTCTCAGCCTGGAGACTTTTTAAAGTAAAAGTTAATATTGCCAAAACCCGTTGATAACATTTTACAAGTACAAAGGCTTAACAAGCAGAATAGTGATTATCTATCAAAGTAGTATTCATACAGTGTAGAGATAACCACATTGCAGTAAGAAGGGAACTTTCAAGATGGGGAAAAGAGGAGAAGAGATAAAACTGGATTAAAGCCTACAAACATAGATTGCATTTGAACACTGCTTCTTTCTCCAGCATGAGGATGGAGAATCCACTAATGGGTTAAGACTGTCTTCCTGCCCAAATAGACTAAGTCTGAAAAGGTAGCCACGCCTCCTGCTGGGTCATGTGCTTCCCAGACACGACTTAGTCTTCAGCCCAGCAGGACACGATTGTGCTTGGCTCCCTTTTCAGACTTCAGAGCAGGTTGTATCTCTCTTTTTTTCTCCCTTTGTGGATTCTCCTCCTTGGTTACAGCGCTGGGATCAGCGCTGCCTCAAAGCAGGGTCTCCTATTCACTTTAAAATCAGGACTCGAGTAATCAAGTCTTAATAGGCTTAGCCTGATCCAAAGCTTTTAAAAATCCTTGAGCTTAGCAGCCCTGCAGTCAGCGTTCCCATTGTAAGGATCAGAAGCCCTCACAAGACAGCTGAGGGTCGACTAGTTAGAACAGCTGAGCGGCGGCTCCGTTTGGCACACCGATCGCGGCCGCATTGCATTTAAACTGTTCGGCTGCCCCTTTGCCCAAACAGCCCGCAGGGGTTCAGGAGAGGCAGGGGTGATACTTCTGGGAGGGAGGAGGCTCAATAACGAAGCCTCGGACCCAGGACCCTCCGGCACTTTGTCTCAGCATGTGGCCGCCATTTTGAACCACGCGGCCGGCGCGAAACAATTTAAAGCTTGCCGCTTCAGCTGGAAACCAGCTGATCGACAGAGGCAACTGCAGGCTAGCTAATTCAGATGGAAGGGGGGGCTAGGCAGCTAAGCCTCTGCTCCAAGGACCTCTCCATGCACCAGCCTCGTGCTTGCGGCCGCCATCTTGACCACGCGGCCATCTCAAACTTTCATTTTTTAAAAAATTTGCCGCGTCATCAGGAGATCAGCTGATCATCCAGATTCAGCAACACAGACATTGGACCCATTCAGGGCAGATGCTCTGTCCCAAGTCGACCTGATCTACAGATAGCAGGTCAATATTACTAGTTGATTGATAATAATAATCAATAAGCATTATTAATTAATCTAATTGGTTATTATTATTAATTATTAATCAACTTGTTAGTGCAGTTAATTAAAGAAGATCAATATTGATTAATTCAGTATTGTTATTAAAACACAACAATCCTTCACAACATCAAAGGACAGCTGGCAATTGCGATTTGGCCACCCCGTCCACTGCATCGATTAAAAGCCATCAGGAGCAATTTGGTGTGAGAGTGGCCTGTTGGTCCAGCGTCCACCACAGTCTAGAGCAATTACTGGCTCTGCCAGTAGCTGGGGTCACAGCCATACCCAGCGCTCTGCTCCCATATCCCGAGATCCTTCTTACAGCAATTCAGTAGGATCTCAGTGGTGATGGCAGACAACGCGGTTCCTCAGACCGCGCAGGATGAGCCCGACATCCCCGTACCAGGGAACACCAAGTCCTCCAAATTAAAGGCTGCACGAAAACGTAAGGTCAAGGCCAAGGCTGCCTCTGGCAAGAAGCCCTCTAAGGCAGCAGAGAAGGAGGCCAGCAGGAGACACCTAGCCTTAGAAAGACAATTTTCCAAGACTCAACAGCTGGGCACCACTGAGATGGCCCAGGCTACCCAGGTCCCACATGATGGCTCACTATTTAATCCGCAACCGGGCCCATCCAGCTCCCTAGCTCAAAGGGCCTGGTCCTTGATAAGTGAGACCAAACAGGGAGAAGGCCCTCCTCTCAATCAGGAGACATGCCCCCATGGGTGGCCCTTTCACCCAGGCCCCAACCGGCGCCAGAGGCCACATTCACACAGTGGCCGGCCTTCGTCCTACTGAGCCCCAAGGACTACAGCCAGAGCAGCTGCAAGCGCTACTGGCCCAAGCGTTTGCCCAGGGAATAGCATCTTCGTTCATTCAGGAGCCCAGGTCACAATTCGGGGTTCCCACGACCACACAACACTACCGGGCAGAAGCCCCGGGGTATCCTGAATCGGTTTCGTCCGATCACTCGTCTCAGGCCAGAGACTCAAGTCCAGAGGAATACGGGTCAATGGACATACAATTATCCGAGGATGAGGAGTCAGCTCCGGACCCCTCTCCCTTTGTTGGCCTATTCAACCCGGGCCTGTTTAAATCACTTCTACAGAAGGCAACTACCTCAGCCAAGATTTCCCCTGAGCAGGAACCCCAACTGGTCCCTTCCACCACCCAGGACTCAAAACCTCTCTTTTCCGAACCCACGATCACGGAAAGACATATCCCTTGTCCCCCCTTCTTCCTGAACACCATTCAAAAGCAATGGGGGACCCCTGGCATCCTCCCATCACCGGGGGGGGGGACAGACAAAAAATTGTTTAACGTCGCCCCGGCCTTGTCAGAACTCTTGGAAGTTCCAACTGTTGATGACTCTCTAACACCAATTCTTTCTTCCTCCACGGTGTCAGGAGACATGGCTGAGACCTTAAAAGCAGAGGACAGAAAATCTGAGTTTTCCTTACGCAGGTCTCATCGAGCCTCGGCATGGTCGGTAAGGACAGCCACTTCCACTTCCTTCTTTGCCAGAACTTCCATTATATGGCTTCGAGAGCTCCAAACACTGATCCCCCCCGGATCAGGTTCGTGCTCATCAGAATCTGGGTAAGTTAGTGGCCACATCTGAATACATGGCGGACGCATCACTACACGCCGCCAGATTCTCATCACGAGCCATATCCTCTAACGTCACAGCACGCAGGCTATTATGGCTCAAGCAATGGCGGGCGGACTTAAAATCAAAGTGGCGCCTGGCTACCGCCCCCTATCGTGGCGGACAACTATTTGGAGAGGCGCTCAACCCCTTCCTGGTGGAGAACAGGGACAAGCGCAAGATGTTGGCCCACCTTAACAGAAGGGTAGACAGGAGGTCCAACCCATACTCACGTAGACCACAGTTTCGATCAGGATCAGGATATGAGTGGGCTACCTCTCCTCGCCCTTTCAACTCCAGACCTGACCGACAACCAGAATGCCCCGCTCCAAGGGCAGGGTAACAATTCCAGTCCAAGCGGCCCTTTCGAGGCAGGGGAGGCCGCCACTTCAGGGGAAACAAGTGACTCCAGATCGGACCTTCCCATAGGCGGCAAACTCACCTTTTTCATCTGCGAATGGGAGGCCACCACCACAGACACATGGGTGCTCAACACAATCAGATACGGCCTCCCCCTTGAGTTTGCATCCCACCCCCCAGAATGCTTCACTTCTTGTCCAGCTCCCAGAAGTTCGGACAAGATCAGACTCATGAGCGAAGCCATTCATCACCTTCTGGAAATCAGAGCCATAGAACCAGTACCGACTGGTCAATTGGGAAGGGGGTTCTACTCCATCCTCTTCGTGGTGCCAAAGGCCTCGGGAGGATGGAGAGCAATACTAGACCTGAAAGGACTAAACTCTCATCTGGTCTACAAAAGGTTCAAGATGCAGACACTTCAGTCCATTCTGGCGAGCATCAGAAGGTGCAATCTTCTGACTTCTATCGACCTCACAGAAGCGTACCTTCACGTCCCCATCCTCCCCGACCACCGAAGGTTCCTCAGGTTCTGTTATGCAAACCATCACTACCAGTACAAGGCTCTACCTTTCGGCCTCTCGTCCGCCCCAAAAGTGTTTACCAAGATCTTGGCAACCCTGGCCGCTCACCTAAGACTGGTCCCAGTACGGATCCAATGTTACCTGGATGACATCCTTATCCAGTCCACTTCCTTGCAGAGGGCGCGGTCGGACCTGGCCCTAACCATCAGGTCCCTTCAAGACCATGGGTTCTCGGTGAATTTTCAAAAGAGCCAGACAGAACCTTCAACCCGCCTCCTTCACCTCGGCGCGATCATAGACACCAATCTCTGCAAGGTCTATCTGTATCATCTCCATGATTCAGGCCGCAAGACGCCCCTCAACCAACAGGATCTACAACTCCTCGTGGAAGAACTTTTGTCACTGGTGCACAAGGAACCACCTCAACCTGTCGACCATCACCATCCCGAGGATCCTTCAGTATCTACTGGAGGGGCTCAGCAAGGGTTTGGCACCCAATACCATCTGCAGGCAGGTGGCAGCCTTATCAACGGTACTGGCATGTGACAATTCAACACCATTGGCTCAGCACCCGATGGTGCGGTCCTTTATCAAGGGCGCAAATAACACCAGGCCACCCGTGGTTCATCGTTATCCCTCTTGGGAACTCCCGCGGGTCTTACAAGCCCTAACCTCGCCATCGTTTGAGCCCATCAAGACATCTTCACTGAGGTGAGGTTCTTAAACCATGAAGATAGCATTCCTTATAGCCATCACGTCGCCCAGACGCATATCGGAACTAGCCGCTCTCTCTGTTAGAGAGGACCTATGTGTTTTCCACAATGACAGGGTGGTCCTCAGGCTGGATCCGTCCTTCATACCAAAGGTAAATTCTCTGTTCCACAGATCACAAGAAGTGATTCTCCCAAATTTTTGTCCTCGCCCTTCACACGCTTTGGAGCGCCAATGGCGCACCTTAGACGTGAGAAGGGCATTACACCATTACCTCAAGCGGACTTCTGCCTTTCGCAAGTCGGAAGCGCTCTTTATTTCCTTCCAACCTTCATCCATAGGACAGAAAGTCTCTTTTTCAACTATAGGCAGGTGGATCAAAGCATGCATTGCTAAAGCGTACCAATCACATTCCCTGTCAGTTCCAAGTCATATCACCGCTCATTCCACCCGCAGCGCTGCAACATCAGCAGCGTGGGCATCTCAGGCATCCATTGGGGATATTTGCAAGGCGGCGACCTGGTCCTCGCCTTCCCCATTCATGAGGCATTACAAGCTGGACAAATTTGCCTCAGTGGAAGCCTCATTCAGCTGGAGGGTGCTCCAGCAGGTGGTATCACCAAGTGGGACACAGGCCCAGGCCAGTTCCCTCCCATAGGGACAGGATAGCTTTGATATGTCCCATTAGTGGATTCTCCATCCTCATACTGGAGAAGGGGCATTGTCTTACCTGAACGCCTTTTCCCAGCATGATGATGGAGAATCCACACCCACCCCTTTAGGTCCGCCAGGGCCTGTGTTAGGGGCAGGGGAGCCAACACATCAGTCTATCGTCAATAGCTTCGCCTTCGTCGTGTCTGGGAAGCACATGACCCAGCAGGAGGCGTGGCTACCTTTTCAGACTTAGTCTATTTGGGCAGGAAGACAGTCTTAACCCATTAGTGGATTATCCATCATCATGCTGAGAAAAGGTGTTCAGGTAAGACAACGCCCCTTTTGCCCCCACCAAATTTCCCCTCCATGAACTTGGAAATACAGTTTTAATTGGAGAGAAAGGGGGGGGGGAAGAGAGAGACAGATGTTGCATTACTGGCATGGCACAAATGTTTATTGGTATCCAAATAAGATAATAGTAATAATCTCACTCCAGTCACTACTTCAAAGCTATTACTTTCAAAATGAGCTTTCATATGGAGATGAAAGCACCAGTCCTTGAATGTAACCCTAGATTGTGATAGTCTAATGTTCAGCAACAGAAAGGTTTGCTAAATGTGTGTTTGCGTGAGAGAGTGATACTAGTATACTTTTGAATATATAGCAAGTTTTAGAGACTTTAATCCTTGCATTAAAAACTAAAGTCTTTTAAAATAATAATGAAATGGCTTTTTAAAATGTTCAGAGTTCTCCCCCCACTAAGTCCCCTGCAGAATGTTGCTACTAAATTTGTAAATGTTTGTGGTATGTCTTGTTGAATCACCCTAACATGGGTGGGTATTCATGTTTTGAAGCAGCGTTTGACTCCAGCCTTTTTCTTTGTCGTGGTTGACTACAGTTCTTGGTAAGAGAATGGAAAGAACATAACACAACTGTTTCCCCCCCCCCCAAGGATTCTGTGCTTTGAAAAGCCTGAATGGCTTCTCTGCTATCCTGCTTCCCCCTATCACTGTAAAACAGGAATATGAATAAACACACACAGACACACACAGACACACACATACCTCCATCTCTATCTGTTCATGCTCTTATCAATGGTTGTATGTTTTCTTTCCCTCCTTAAGTTGAAGAAAAGTATATTGGTATGAAATGCATTCCCCTGGTATCCCTGCCTTTGCAATAGGTCAATTGCCATTGCTGTCTGCAACTAGTAATGTAGGAGGAGTTTGGAATAGTTTACTCAATCTCAATCCCCAGAACTCTTGGCTCTCCTGTTGCTTTTGGTCTTTTCAGGTGAAGGAGGAAGAAGGTAGGAATAGCCAAAAGAATGTGGACTGCATCATAATCAAAGAGCCCGAGTAATTTTAATTGTTTGGGCAGGCTTTAAGGCAAATATTTGTTTTTATTTCTTCAATGAGTATTCAAGCTAGCTACTGTATGAGGCAAGAAGAGGTAGGCCATTATTTTTAGAAAAGGATGAACTGAAAAACAAGGCTGTGATTGTCAGCACCTTGCAGCCTGGATTTATGTGGGAATTTGTTATACTTATAGCATTGCAGCTGGACAGAATCAAGCTAAGTGGAGCAAAGTCCTGGAGGAGCTCGGCACTAGTTGCAGTTCTTAGTAGCAGCCTCAGCCTTGACATGTTGCTCAAGGATGGTGTGGGGACATTTTCTCCTTCCTTGTCAACTGTTTCTTTGTTATTGTGGGCCATCATATCCTTAGGAATATGGTAAGTATTAGAATTGGTTTGTCAACTGCAGTATTTCCTAGAAAATAACAACCATGCTTCTATGTTAGGTGCTGTGGTAGCTTCTCATTTATATAATTGTAAAGCAATCTGTCTGGTATTGCTGTTGGATATTGTTTGAAAAGTTCAATTGGTTCAAAAAGCAGCAATCTGCTTCTTAGTGGCAGTGAGCCAAAATAACTTCAGGACTAATTCTGATCCGTGTGGGCTATTTGTTTCTGTGCAAATTCAACACACTGGTTTCAGTGTGAAACCCCCAAACAACCTTTGTTCAATTTACCTGCTATAATACCTTTTCTATTCAATGAATATCCTTTGTATTCTGTCCCATTCCCCTCCTTTGGCAGCATGTAGGACAATGGCAAGGAAATGTTTATTTTTATATATATATATTTTGTCTAACGTCCTCTTTGCAAAACAATTTGCCATGTCAGCTCAGTTTAGCTTTCAAAAGCTCGGTACAAGCATTCTTGGTTGGGTGCAATCTTAGCAGGGGTTGTAATTGGGGGCCTGTTAATAATTGTTTTAAGTTCCTCAGCACAGGATCAATAAAGACAAGGTAGACTCTCTCTGCAGGGGATAACCCAGAGATTGGATGCCCTGTTGTAATTCAGTAGTAATAACGCTAAAATTGTTATCACAATACATATTTTTAAGCCTTAACAGCATGACTGGGTTAAATTCATATTTTTAAAAAAATATGTAATTCATATTTTATCTCCTGTACCCATCTGTTCTTTTACTATTGCCATGCCATTTTCTGGAGTATGATTAGGTATGTACTTCTTTTTTAAAAAGTTGGTTAATCCTGGTCCAAAAGAAGCAGGAACAGGAAAACAAAGTCAGTTGAAGAAGCTGGTTTTCCAGCACAACCGTAATGTGAACCTGTTCCTCCACTTTCTCCATATTAACATGCATGTTTTCTAAGAACTGGCTGGATTAACTTATGTTTCAAATCTTCAAACATAGAGTAAATAATGCTGTCTAGCCTATTCTGCAAAACCCAGTTCTAGATTGTTTTTTCTTCTGACATACATCTTGTCATAAATGTCAGAAGCCGCTGCTAAGAATAAATTAATTTCATGTGGACTCTTGTTTTCTTGGTAGCAGCAGTTATTCAGGGAGAAGCCTGAAGGAAATCAGATTTTGGTTTGCCATATGCTGTTCTATAAATAAATAATCAAGGAATTCACTTGGAAATTGAATGTAGTTAAAAGACAGATATATAGCTTTTCAATTAGAATGTTCCCACATTTTTGTCAAAAGTGAGCAGTTGAGCAGTTGCTGAACTACCTAAGCAATATGTTGATAGATGGAATGTAATTTCTTCAATATTTTGGGTTAATGAGTTTATAGAGTAGACACAAAGTACCATTATTAGATAAAATAAATTTAATTAGTGTGGCTGAATGTATAATTGGATAATGTCTATTCATATTGTTGATTCAAAGTGTGTAAACTTGATGTGGAATTCTCTTGGTGCTGTATCTGTAATGTATATGTTTCTGTTGTCTCCAGGATCACTAGATAATATCTACTGACCTCCGAAATACACTTTAAAATTTCTTTGATATGTATATGTGCTTATATTATTTATATACAGTATGTCTATCTGTATGTAAAAATAGGCAAAATTTCATGAGATAGCCATATATAATTAGATTTCTGTGATCTTATCAGATATTGGTGATTACTTTAAAAATAACATTTGTTTGAATTTAATTTTTAATTTTTGGCATGTACAGTATCACAAGAAATCACACAGTGGTGCCCATTGCTTGAAAGATTGCTAAGTCTTGAGAGATGGAGGGAGGGAGGAGAGTAAGTTCTGGTTACTTAAATATTTGTATATAAAGAACAGCATAAAATACTTCCTCATAAATTAGATGCTTTGTTTTAGAGGTTTGTAGAGGGACTTGATTCCAGAAGAATTACCTGTAAAATAAGATTAAGCAGGAGTTAATTACGGGCATCAGAGATAGCAGTGAGGAAAAGTTACTAAAATTGGCTTTAATTGATAGTCTGCATTATACATTTATTGGGGTGAGCTTGAAAATTTAAATAGGCCCTTTCTGTCAACACAAGATAAACATGATGCTTCCCTTTAAAATAATGCTAAATATTATGATTGTGTTCTCAGATTTTTTTAAATCACCATCTGATTACAAGATTTGTTTTGAAATAAAGTTAACACTGTTCTTGCACTCCAGATGAAAACCACTTGAACAATGTACTGCTTAAGATTCAGATTGTAGGCAACTAAGACTTTATATCTAGAGAACTATTTTTCCATTGTCCTCCCCCCCCCCCGCCCCCATAGTGTCTTCTTTTGAATCAGTGTTCAGCCTGAATGCAGTCCTTTTTAAAGGATGCTGGTGTTGATAAAGCAGTTCGGGGGAAATGTGTGCGATTGTGGATAAGAGTGCTGCTAGTAAAACACAGAAAAGATCTTTTCTAATGTCTCATTCTGCATCTACCTTTTTGCCAGTGAATAGCAGATACTAAGGTATTAAGAAATTTTTCTTTATCTCTCTTTCTGTAATAGACAAGACTCGGAACTCCAAACTGACCTGCTGCTAATGCATTTCTAATATTGAACAAGTTTCAAACATGGAAAAGAGTCGCCTTGTGGCGAGATGGGTGGCACACAAAATAATAAAGTAAAAAGGAGACTTTATTTAGAACATTCATAGTATAATTTTACAATCTGGCAAATGTTTTGTTATATTTAAATATTTTGAAGCAAATAGGACTACAAAAATGAATGTTAAAAAGACCATTCTAGATAACAAAAAACATTGAATTTTCCATGTCCCATTTCTTTGCTTTAATTGGGATGAAATACAGAGCTCAGAGTTGAGGAATTGAGGAATGTTGATATTTTTGATATTTTTAGTTGAATGTAATACTCTACAATATGGAATTCCTAAAACATTGATATTTGTCCTCCCCTCTTAGTTCTTTTCCTTCCCAATTTTTAATATATTTTTTTGATGACCAATATATTTGAATGGATTGAAGTAACAAAACTAAGGCTGCAGTGCAGTATGCTCATTTAGTTGGGATACATCTCATTCTGCCTGTTGAGATTTAGTTATGATTGGAGTTCTATCAGTGGTGGGATTCAAATATGTGAACAACCGGTTCTCTGTGTGGATGTTGCTTCCGGAAGTCCATTCTGGGCCTGGGCAACAAAAAATTAGCTACCGGTTCTGCTGAAGTGGTGCGAACCAATTGAATCCCACCACTGAGTTCTATGCAGAAGGAATAAGATGTGTGGGACTGAAGCTGCACACATACTTTCCACATTAGTATATAGCACTAAATTTCAGATTACACATTTATATTTTTGTGTTTCTTCCAGTATTTATTTTGAAAAGGCTAAAAATGAAATATTTATATAAATACAGACAATTATTGCATTTCTGCTAGGCACTTGTTTGCCCATTATTTGTTAAACAAGTTCTGCATTGTTTACACAATTTTTTCCTTTAACTTTTTTAAAAGCCAGTAAATCTGTTTAGCAAACAGGTGTACCCTTTTAACCTAGCTACTGAAAAATACATATTGTGTTAACCATGAAATTAACACATCACTTGTAGGCTTGAAATGTACAGTTTTGGCAAACATTCTAGCCAGTTTGGGGTCTTTTGTTCTTCACATAGCCTTTGTTCCCTGTCACTCATCTTTCTTGTGTTCTTTGCTGAAGATTAGTATCTAAATTAGTATTTTTCAAACTTGGCAACTTTGAGATGTGGACTTCAACTTCTGGGTGGGGAATTCTGGGAGTTGAAGCCCTCACATCTTAAAGTTGCCAAATTTGAAAAACAGTGATCTAAATAAAATGCTGGTTGCCTATGTGGGTGAAGACCAGACTATTTTGAAATGTTTTTGATTTGTTCATTAAAATACCACTGTAATTATTGCTCTTGTAGTGCCTATTATAAAAAAACCCAATTTGTTGCCTTCCAGGTATTTTCAAATATAATTTCCTATAATTTTCAGCCAGATGGCCAGTTTTAGCTAAGAATAAAAGCAACAAAAATGGCTTCTTTTAAGATATACTTTGGTTAGTGTAGATTGTGTCTATATTTGAATTAATAGTTGTTTTTTTTTAAAAAAAGGCTCATTTTGTTAAATACCTAGTATTTAATGCTAACATTAACACATCCTCATATTTGTGAGAATCAGTTTTTTAACGTCCGCTTCCTTTTGTGCTTGTTTTATGACATTTGTTTAGCAACCAATTTTTGTCTCTTAGATTTTGTCTCTATATATCAGTGATAGCTAGAAGTGTGTGTAAACTGTTTTGAATTCCAAACTATTTTAAGTTTGAAAGAGCTGTTAGGACCATACTGGGAATGAGAATTGTGCTTTATTTGAACCTATAACTGGCAAAAGGTGCTTTGCACCTAGCTTAGTTTTGCAGTTTTCACAGCTCTGCAAAGGAGTTGTGCCTTTTCCAGGACCTGCAAAATAATCGGACCATCTCAGGAAAATAGGAGTTTGAGTTAAAGAGACAGGCAGTAGTTTCCACCCCAGCTTGTTGCAATAATTGTAAATATAAGAACTGATGCTTGAAATTGTATTTCTCCTCTTTTCTCCCAACCCCTTTTTCTTTGTGTGTGATGTATGTAAGTCTAAATAAAACTTATTCTTCAAATAAGGCCTCTCTCAACTCCTCACCAAAACAGAGTAGAAATTATTTCAGTAAAATAAAATAAAAAAAGTTTCCAGGATATATAAGAACTGAAATATGGTAGAAAGTCAGATTTTTTTGTATCCAGAAATTTTTTTGATGAAGTTATGATGATCTGCCCTATCTCACTACCTGAAAGCTGAGCAACTCTTATGATTTGTAGAATAAAAAGAATTTCTCATTTTGTATCAACTACTTCCTTCTCTCTAATGACAAAAGTAATAACAATGATAAGTCTAGTAATAGGAGACTGTTTTCCATCTAAGAGGGATTTCAAGCTTATTTAGTGTCCCAGGCTAAAGAAATAAAGTTAGTGTGTTCTTGTTTTGCAAACATTAAAGCCATTTGATAAGGTCAGTGAAAAGTAAAATCGTTATTCTTTTTGTTTTTTTAAAGCTTCAGCATGAGTCAAATGTCAAAAGGTCAAATATAACAAACAGAAATATTCCCTGATGGGATGAGGGAATGGTGTAACTGTTTTATGCCCTTTCAGAAATGTCTTTCTCTTAAATACTCTCTATTTAAGTACAGGTAGTCCAGGACTTACAACCATTCATTTAGTGACTGTTCATAGTTAAAATAGCACTGAAAAAAGTAACTTATGATTGTTTTTCACACTTATGACCTTTGCAGCATTCCCATGGTCATGTGATCAAAATTTAGATGCTTGGCAAGTGGTTCATATTTAGGATGGTTGCAGTGTCCTGGAGTTACGTGATCACCTTTTGTGACCTTCTGACAAGTGAAGTCGGGGGGGGGGAGGGCAGATTCGCTTAACAATTGCGTTACTAAGTTAACAACTGCAGTGATTCACTAAACAACTGTGGCAAGAAAGATTGTAAAATGGGGCAAAGTTCACTTAACTGTCTCATTTAGCAATAGAAATTTTGGGCTCAATAGTGGTTGTAAGTTGAGGACTACCTGAACTTCTTTTACCTTGTTTTCTGTTGATCATAAGGGATGTAGTGGCATTTCTTTAAGCTTCCTATCCAACTCTACTAAAGTTTTAAGACCAAGTTCCCCAATCGCTTGCCCTTTAGTAAGATGATACGGAAGTCCCATCCTCATAAAGCATTGACCATATTGGTTGGAGATAATGGGGCAAATTTAGAGATTTGTCAACATGGTGAAGATCCAAGGGTCCAAGGTCCCTTCCAACTTTATTATTATTATTATTATTATTATTATTATTATTATTATTATTATTATTATTATTATTATTATTATTATTATTATTATTATTATTATTATTATTATTATTATTATTATCATCATCATCTCCATAGGTGGATTTTTTCTACAAGGAGCGCCTTCACATTACATACATACATACATACATACATACATACATACATACAGTCTTATGGCATCCAAATAAGAATAATAGCCAAGTAAACTTGCTTTCAGCAAAAGTTGTGATTTAGTAGTAATATTTTGTTTCTTGATATAAAATTCTTGATACTTTATCTGCTCTTTTTTAAGTTCTAAATGTTTAATTTCTAAAACCTTGTAAGTCTTTATTTTCTAAATGGATTTTTTTGAAAGTTGCATTACACATCAATTATATTGGCTCATCTTTCTCTATTCAAACACACACACACAAAACCTATTCCTAGGACATTTTTTTTCTATTGCTTTTGGTGTAAATGAATGCATACTCTGTAAAGAATAACACCTTTCTCTTGAAAAGAACTGTCACAATGAAATGAAGGATGTCATTTTTAAACTACAGCTTTACTGCAACACCCTTTAGCATCAATGACCAATATCAGTTGGCCTCAGTGTGTGGTCTGGGAAGTTAGAGTAATTTTTGTTTAACTTGAGCTGCATGCAGTATGCAGAGTATCCTTTTAAAAATGCTGTGTTGAAAGAGGATTGGAAGCAAACTTGACAGACTGTTTATTATACAGTTTGCAATGCACCTAAATAGCTTCATTTTTCTGTCTCTCTGGTTGTGACTTGTCACTCCTATTTGACAAATCCTAATAATGACAAGACAAAAAGCTCTTTTTTCCGATCAAGGATAGCATAAATCAGATGTCAGAACTTTTTATTGGCACAACAAATCCATTTTTCTTTAATTGGGAGTTGCTGTATTTTTGTCTATCTTACAATACATAAGAAACGTACATTATGCACAGTTTCAGTGTGAAATATTAGGCATTTCAGAATTTTCTTTTTATATGGAGAGCACAGAAAGAAGTTTCTTAATAAAAACCATAATGCCATCATTTATTTAAAATATTTTTATTACACATCCAAAAGATAGTATACTATTTGAACATATTATCCAGGCCTTTACAACTCATGGAGGGAAAAAAGCCAATTAGAATCTTTAGGAGGCAATGAGTTTCTAGTCGTGTCTTCAACATGAATCCAGTTGGGTGATCTTGGGCCAGTCACTCTCTGTCAGCCTGACAAAGGAGACCAGGGCAAGCCACTTCTGAAATCCTGCCAAGAAAACTGTAGGGACTTATCCAGGCAGTTGTCAGGGATCAGCCCTGACTTGAAGGCACAACAGCAACAGTAACAACAACAAAAGATCAGCTGGTGCACAAATTGGCTGTTTGGCATTTGGAGGTGCTGCAATGCAGCTGACAGAGTCCATAAGGCCTAGAGACATTGGAGGTACTCAGCAGAGTCTTTCAGGCTGGAGGTGGCTGTGAAGACCTAGGTAGTTGTGGTGGAGCTTTCCTGGTGGCAGCAGACATTTAGCGGCAGTGGATTGGTTAATTTTCAAAAAACCCTGGTAGGCCACACAAGGTTTCTTGGCAGACTGTATACAATGCAGAGCATAAAGTTTCTTCACCTGTCATTCACAAGTTTTGTGATAGGCCATATGTTAACATCTCTTTCAAGTAAAGGGATCCAAGAGAAATAAATGATTGAAATTTTGTGAGATGGTCCACAAAAGATGTCACTTGAGGCAATGATCATTTTATTCTCTAAACTTCTTAAATTCCTGAAGTTACATAGGAGATCATCAGCATCTCATAGGATTTGGTGACACTGCAGAATTTTGCCTTCTTTGTGACATGTTTCATTGTAAAAGAAGGATTTTAGCTGAAAATGTCATCAAATTCTATGGATACATTAGTATCTCTAAATCTATTTTCCCAAGCAATGTACTAAGCAGACAATAACAGCACATTCATTAAAAACTTCCTAATTATTATAATTGGGAATCCGTTTACCAGCATATAAAACAATCTTTACAGACCGACGAAGAAGGTAATATTAGGTGTAAAAATGGATCTTGCTTCCAGTAGATAAATAAAAATAATTTCTGAATTCAAATTCACAAGCATACTTCAGAAGGGACCTATGAATAAGTATTTTTAAATATGGTCACAGTCCTTGACAAGATTGAAAACCTTGTGCAATAATACGTTCCCCGTTGAGACAGAAAAGGATCAGGTGGAACATACAGTATTGCTGTCCTCCAATATTCCAACTTTACATGCTTAAATGGAGACTAATATGGGTCTATTCATTTGCTGTATCTTATTTTTAGTTGTGTCAGTTGAACTGATAAGACCTTTTTTGGCTTTTTTTAAATAGCACATTAGAAATTAGTTGTATTTGTAAGTACTTAAAATCAGTACAAAAGAAAATATACAATGGCCAGCAAAAACAAAATCCTTTTGATTTCATTGAGAAAGAATTAAGTGTACTTTACTGTCTCATTGATACCATCTGAGATTTATGAATATTTAATTTGTATCTAAGTTAAGCTCATGATGTAATTTGTTTTGAATGTTAACTAATCTTTCTGTTGCTTATTTGAAATGGACAGAAATGCAGCTTTTGTGAAAAAAATACAATTAAGATTTTGATTGGGGAAGGCAGAAAAGAACGGTAGTGATATTTCCTAAGTACCAGTACATCTAGATTTTGTTATTTAGGTCACAATAGCTGTTAATCAACCCCCAGTTTCCGGTGATCATAAATGTAGCTCTGTTTGGTGCGAGTATTCTACAAGGAAAGCATTTCTGAAAATTGTGTCTTTTTAATACAGAATATAAATATTTTATTGATTAGAACTATATCTCATCTTTTCTGTACGAGTTCAAGGTGATGTACATAAAGTTTCTTCTGTTTTTCCATATACTGGTAGTTATTAAACTGACAATCATTGTACAGCGAAACTGATGAAAAATATGAGCATAGGAAATAGACAATTATACTGTGTTTCCCTGAAAGTAAGACCCGGTCTTATATTATTTTTGCTTCCAAAAGAGGCATTAGGTCTTACTTTCGGGCGGTGTCTTATATTTTCCGTGACACCTGCCTTGCCTTGCAGCGGCAGCACCAACAACCCCATCCAGCAGGAGCCCGCATGGCTGCTGGCCCACTTCTGCGGCCACTCGTGGCAGGAGGCCACGTGGCACATAGCACTGCTGCCGCCAGAATGAGGTAAGGCAGGTGAGGGAGGGGGTGGAGCTGCCCCACGCGCCCTGCATCCGCCTCCTTCAGCCCCCCCCTCAGCCAGGCCATTCCTTGCTCCCTTTCACTCCCCTCCTGAGCCAGACTGCCATGCTACCATATGGAGGATGGGCGGGGTAGGCCTGGTCGCTCTCCACCATTTCGGAGCCAGGCGGGAGTGACAGCGAAAGGCTCTGCTGCTGTTGTGCACCGCTGGAGGGGCTTTCTTCACACTCTGCCCCACAGATCACCTGCCCGGCGGCAGCCGCCTCCTCCAACTCTCCTATGGCTTGCGCCGTGACCAGGCAGTGCAAGCCTCCCCTGCCGCCTCCTTCCGCCAGCCCCCCATCGCCACCAATGGAGAGAACAGAGAAAGGGGAGGGGAACGGCTCTGAGCAGCAATGCAGAGCAGAGCAGAGCACTTGCTTGCCACCCTGCATCGCCCCCTGTCTCCCTTCTCCATTCTGGAAATGGCAGCCCTGTTTCCTGCCGCTTCTGGCGCTGCTATAGAGCTTGGCGCACATCGCCCAGCTCCTCCCTCTTCCTGAAAGCAAAAAATTAAACACTAACCTGCTTTCCAGCTCCAGCGCATTTCTCTCCTGCTGCAGGGAAACGGAGTTCATGAGACTAAAAAAAGTTCAGTCAGACCTTCCAACTTCTCGCGAAAAAAAAAAGATCTCGCAGCTCCACCCTCTCCCCCAGCTGCCTCACCTCATTGTGGCGGCAGCAGCACGATGCGGCAGCGGCACAGTGTGCCGCGTGGCCTGCTGCCCCATTGCAGCAGCCAGGTGGGACGGAGTGGGCGGGGTCCTAATTAGGGCTTATTTTTGGAGTAGGGCTTATATTAGGCCCACCCCCACAAATCAGGGTAGGTCTTTTTTTCAGGGTGGGGTTTATTTTGGGGAAAACACCACAGCAATTTGGCTCTTCCAGTGGTCAAAAGTACAATTTACATTAAGTAAAATAAAAAATTTGTTGTGAAGGAGAATCCACTAAAATATGTATAGTTAACATCCTAAAATAGTAGAGCTGTGCAATATTTTGAGTTGATTTGGAAGATAACACTTCTGAATGTGTAGCATCATGAATGGAGCACTGATTGTCACTTATTAAAGCAGCTTGGTCGGTTTCCAGAGTTGTCTGACTGCAGCAGAAACCATACAATTGGTGTGTATGATCTTAGGAAAAACAAGGCTTGAACCTTTAATAGAACATATGTTTCCCAACGCACAGTTTTGGGAATATGTATTGTATTTTATTTTAATTGCAATGGATCCCCTCCTTTCACAAAAATAGAAGAAATTTACATGTAATAGTTTATAAGCAAAATAACAGATTCTCTTTCTGGTGTATTCTCCAGTAAATGACAAAATGCTACGCATTTCCAGTGTTAACTAAATGGAGCTTTTAAAATCTTTTATGTGGCAATAGAGAAAAGCCATTTAGCATTCACACTCTAAATGGATTTAACATGGGCAGAAAATGGAGTTTGTAACAGATTTGTGATTCAAGCAGTATATGTCTATTAACATTTTCTGTTGTGATATTAAAACATTTCAGAGAAAATAAAATACAAAGTCTTGGTTTGTAACATAAGAACAAATTAATTAGAACTGAAATTCCAATAAGTTTGTCTGGATTGCATTTTGTTTGTTTTGCTCTGAATTCCCTTTTATTGTTGACAGCACATTGTGACTAATATAAAGCATATGTTTGTTTTAAAATAATTTTATTAAGAAGTATTGAAAGATAGAAACTAATGCAAGCTAAGAAAAATAAAGAAAAAATAGAACATGCAGAAAACAATAAAATAGAAAAATAGATAAGAAAAAAGGATATAATAAATAAATAAATAACTTCCCCTTCATCATAATCTAAACAATTTTAGTAATTTATCACCGTCTCATAAAATACAGCAAATGATCTCTTCCTCCTATAAATCATCTTTTATCTTGGAACAAATCCTTAAATAATCTTCATTCACTCCTAAGCAACAAAAATATTAAGGGTTGCCTGAGATAACAGGATATTTATTTTAACTTTGATCAAATAAATCAATGTTAAATTCTTTCCTTTTACTTACAACAATCTTGATCTTTAATACTTTAAATAGTATCCCAGAACTTGATTTGTTTTCATTTTTTCTTTGTCCCTTTGCACAATTTTTTTCAAAATTTTTAACACATCTCTTTTATCAATTCAATATAGGAAAATTATTCAGGTCACTCTCTAGTTTTGTTATTTGTATATCTCTTTTAATAATTATTAAGTCATCAGCCGGTTCCATTTGTATATCCAATGTAATATCTTTTCTCCTCTAACACCCTGTCATTTTTAAATCCACTTCCGATCAGGCTCAGTCTTGTCTGGTAAAACATGTTCCTCTTCCTAGCATCTTTTACGGACAGTCTATATATAATTATAATCTAGTTTTTTCTGGTTCCCTCTAGTGTCCAACTTTCAAAGTCCAATTCTATCATGGCTTTTTAAAATAATTCAAAACAACAGCATTGTCCCATGGGAAGGATTTTTATAATTAATTTTAATCCATCTGGATCCTTAGTCCATTTGTAACTTTCTAAAATCAAAGCAGTAATCATCCTTTTGCTGTTTATTCCCAAAGAGAGAGAATTTCTTAAAAAGTTCTTAAGCCTATATTTAAAATTTCTTTCACAAAGAATCAAAGCCCATTCATGCTGTAAAAAAACAATCCTTGTTGTTCCAAAGGTTCCTAATAGCAAGAAATTTAAAAAATGTTTAGAAAACAAAGTACCGTATGCTAACCCTATGTCCATAAAAGTGCTGACTAGTTAGGACAAGATGGTGTTCCCTTGTCTCCTAGAGTAGAGGCCCCCAACCTTTTGGGTACCAGGGACCGGTTCCATAGAGAGAGGTTTTTCCATGGACCGGAGAGTGCGTGGTTTTGTGTGCTGCCTGCATCCCGCGGATGGGGCTTTGCTTGTTTGTGCGGACCGGTTGCTGGCGTGCCGCCGCCCGGTACCGGTCCACAGACTGAGGGTTGGGGAACTCTGTCCTAGAGCTCTAAACCTACAGGAGAATCCCTATCTTACTGTCCCCCTGCAAGGAGCAAACTGTCTGGACCAGTTATGGGTCATCCAAAGTCTTCTCCTCAATCAGAGAGGAATCCCAAAGAGCCGATCCATTTGCCAGGCACTTCATTCAGCTGCAGTCATTGGCTCTACCCTTCAGCTCACCATTTCTTTCCTGGAAGTTCCATATAAAGCATACTGTGGGAAGTCAGCCCCTCAGAAGGAAATATTAAAAGGGCAGAAAAATATATTTCCTCAAAAGGATTTTTTTAAAAAACAGAAACCAAGCCTGCCCCAAGTCTCTCTGCCCAAAGCAGGAGCCAGCCCTATACAAATGCAGATGTAACCATCAGAAAGCTGGAGCCAGCTAGGAAATCAAGAAGACAAAAGACCTAAAATCTGCATACCCCACCTGAGATGGGACATAATAGGACTAACCCATTACCATCAAGAATACCAGAGAGGCACACCTAAACTCAGGAGGTCAGAATACGTGACACAGGAAATAGCCTCCAAGTTCATGCCACAGGAACAGGAAACTTCCAAACAAAAGGCTTTCAGAGGGTATAAAAACCTACTCCACATGTGCTCAGCCTTTTCTCCTTGATTTCTCCTCCTTCCTGCAGGAACCATCTTTCTGTTTCTTCAATAAACTGTAACCTTCTTCCCAAAGCAGTCGCCATGTTGTTTTATTTATTCCCGGCTTGGATGAACCAGGATGAAGACTTTTCTTCCCACAATATGTTTAGAATAACTTGTGTGTATGTGTGGTTTATTGTTAAATTAATTGTTAAATTATTCTCAGAACATAGAGAATGCCTGTTTTTAGACCAAGTTATTGTATGTGCAGTACCGCTATTAACATCTCAAAATAGTAGTGTAATGTCGTGTTTTGTAATGCTGTGCTAGCACAGCAGTTGGTATGCCCTGTCCTATTCACTTACTTACTGGCACAGCAGGTGTGAAGATCAAGCTTTTAGTATATTGTATTTGAATTGGCTTTTCCTGTATGCAGTCCTGCTGCTTGGATAACGTCTCAAAGTGTTAAATGTCAGAAGAGGAAATGAAATCATTGGTATTCATGTAAATGTATACATATGTATATGCATGAGTGATGGAAATCGTAACATCAGAGAGATCTGTGTACATTGCAAGTCTGCACATTGAACATTTTAATGTACATTTAGGTCAATAAAAGTAAGATTGCTTAAGTTTTAAAATCTTTGTTCTGTAAGATTAATAGAGCAGGTAAGATTTTGTATCTGTTGCTGTATGTTTCTGCTTAGGATATTGACAAAATCATTTAAAAGCAAAAGTAGAGTTATATGCTACAGAAGTTTCTCATAAACTTCCTGGCTTAGAGTATACATACTTGATTATTTTAACAATGTCAAAATGTTTTGTATTATCATGGATATTGCTTTGTAAATGTTCCTAGAATGATGTTAAGATTTATACAAATGGCACAGTAGATATTTGCGCTTTTCATTTCCCTCCATAGATTCTAATCTCTTCCCTCCATCTCTCTTTTTCATTTCTTTCTTGGTATTCATGTATATAGCTAAAGATTAATGCAGCTGATGAGATGGACTCTGGTCCACAGCCTTTAAAACCAGATTAAAGTTGCTTTACTGCAGTCCTCTTTTGAAAATGCAACAAAACCAGAATGTTATATTGTTGAGGATGAAATTTGCTGTAATCACACTTTGTTTTACTAAATGCAATATAATAACAATTGAATTTGTGTTACAAATGGAAGTAACTAAAATGTTGATCATAGTTGTATATAAAACAGATGCTTGGAACATCTTTTGTGCTGTACCAGCCACTTATGTTCTGAATCTTTTCTTTAATTGACTGAAAATGAGAATATCTGATCTGAGGCATATTCTGCTGCACTGCTGGGAAATGGGGATTGGTACTAGAAACCACAGCTTCGTGAATTTGGAGTTGTAATTTTAAAACAAAGCTTCTTTTCAACTGCATGCTTTTTGGAGAAAAGCTTATAGCGAAGAAGGAGGCGGAAACCCTTAATCATTTGCTTGCTTTTAAATCCCCTTTAGCAGCAAATCTGACTCATGGTGATTATAAACCCATAAACCTGTAGTAGCTTCACTAGAGCAATACCTTTTAAAAGGAAAAGGAGGAAGCTGTGTCTGCTGGGATTCCTAAATTGCTCAGGATGTTGTAAACACAACTGCATTTGTTTGATCTTGTGCTAGGTTTATGGAGTGAGATATGCAGCACTTTGACCAGAGGATGTTAAAATACAAGTCTCCTCCTCCATTGCCTGGTCCCCTTGTTTTCTTCTGCCAGCAGCCTCCTGTTGTCATATTCTGGCTTGCAGCTGGCTTCATTATGAGGTTATAAGGAAGCATCCTAGACATGTGCACAAGGGGCTGTCATACAAAAATCTTTCTTGTTATATGACAGTCAACTTTTACTCTTAAAGAACTGGAAGTATTTTGCATAAATAAGTTGAAATATCAAAATAAAAAGCTGGGTTTTTTATTCTGCATAGCAGTTGGTATTCTCTTTGCAAAGATATGAATGTTGCCACTTCTGTTTTGATACAGGGTTTTCTATAATCAGAAAGTAGTTGTGGCTAACAATATGATTTTATATATTAATGTATGATACTAGGAATGTTCTTATGCAAGAAATGTTTTACTTAGTTGAAAGTTAACAATAAACGTGATTGGTGGATTAAACATGCTCTCACAAATTCTGGAACACTTTCCAGTTTTGCAAAACCTCTGATGCAGCTTGTATTGCAGCCAGCAGTTTGCTAGCCTTCCTCATTGATACAAAATGGGCCACAATCAGTTTCTGCCTAGATATTAATTTCTGATACAAATTTTCTTCCTTTAAGTTCAGGAAGTTCTAAGGGATTTGCAACTGCAAGACAGAATTCCTTTGCTTTTCATTCATCTCTTTTAGCCAGGGTTTGATAATGCATTTGAACTAATATTAATGTAGGTTAATATTAATTGGGGTATATAGTTTAATCTAGAATTTGATACGGGTTTCAAATCATAGGTAAAAATAAGTTGTGATTAATGTATCTTATAAAGCTTATGCTTGATTATATGCCTTCAACATAGCAGTTGCTAGGCAAACCTTCTCTAGGATGATCAGACTGCATTCTGGGCCTTCAGAAGAATGTGCCCATCATCATACAATTGACTCTATCCACTGTGCTTACTGATCAACCTCTTCGTCTCTTTCTTGCTGTCTTTTCCAGTATTATAGGCTTCTTAAGGGATCTAGATCTTTGTATAATGTATCCAAAATAATGGCCATTTGTGCCTTCAGTGAGAATTCTGGATTGATTTGTTTTATGATGCATTTATTTGTTTTCTTGACTAGGCATGGTATTCTCGGGAAATTTCTCCAACACCAATGCTTTTTCTAAAGCTCAACTTTCACTTTCATAGTGTCTCAGGAAAAACAACTGCCTGCAAAATTCTAATCTTTGTAACTATAGACACATCACAGCATAGGAATATCTTTTCCAAGGTCTTGATTGCTACCCTACCAAGAGCTAGTCTTCAATGTATGTCTTTTTGATTCTAAAAGGTAGAAGCGACTTTCAAAGCAATTTCTAATGTTCTCCCTAAAAATGGTGAATAGACGCACAAGGTCATATCAAGGAAATTGGTGTGGCTTTATTCTTCCTGTTTAGGTTGGAATTTGTATTCAAGCTGTTTGTTTTCTGTTCCACTATCCGTCTCTGCCCATTTCTTTGCTGTTATAATTAAGCACTTCTATCTCTTCGTACCGATAGCATAATCACAATAACAGTGTTGGAAGGGACCTTGGAGTATTTCTAGTCCAACCCCCTGCACAAGCAGGAGACCCTATACTACAGTATTTCAGACAAGTGATTGTCCAATCCCTTCTTAAAAACCTCCAGTGATAGAGCACCCACAACTTCTGGAAGCAAGTCGTCCACTGATTAATTGTTCTAACTGCCAGGAAATTTCCTCTTAGTTCTAAGTTGGTTTTCAGTTTAATTTCTGTACTCAGGCTGATGGATATTCATGTATATAATCTTCATTGTACTGCTTAAAGATTGTGTTAGCAATAAAGGAATTATGGGATGGCAGAAACAGATAACTTATCCACATGCTTCTTTTCATTATCCTTGATCATACAGTGCAACTACATTTTCCTTCTTGACAATTCCAACTTTGTCATTCCAGTTTCGACCACAAGCAGCCCTGTTGCTTGTACACTTTTCAAATTGATCATAAAACTCATCAACCACCTCTTCTTCTGCATTAGTGCTGCCAAATTCTATCTTTGCTATGTCCTTCCTGTCTATGAAATCAGCATCCTTCCTTCTTTGTTTTTTGTGTCCTGAATAATAAACAGTATGATCGTCTTAACTGAAAGTATCCAGTTCCAGTCCATTTCAATTCATTGAAGCCTAAGATTGATTTATTTCATGTTCATGTTTTATATTTCATGTTCCCCTGTAATTCTGCACTCTGCAGATTCAGATTTTTTCCCCCTGCATGAAAACATTAGCAATTAGATGTCTTGAAGCTTAAATCTATCTTTGTCATAAATACTATTCATACTCTGAAAAATCATCAGCACCCGTCAGTACTATGCTGACTGCCATCTGACCTGAGGAGCCCATTTTCCAACACTTTATTGTTGATCACTTTATGTTATCTATCCTTGTGGTTTTCTTGGTAAAATACAGAAGTAGTTTACCTTTGCCTTCTCCCGTACTGTATAGTATGAAAGGATGCCTTTGTTGTTGTCATTAAACTAATCATTTGACTTCAGAATTTTCATATATTACTGGTGCCTGATATAGTTGCCTGTTTGCCTTAGTTGGACAGCTATGATGACTTTTTGATCTTGGATGACTTTGTGGAAGTATATGCTCTTGGCAAAAGCCCTGCTTGGCAGGGTTCAAGTTACTTGAGGAACCATCTCACCCCAAGGGGACAGGCCTGCCTCACTTGTGCCGGCAGAAGAGGCATGCTGTGGATCCTGTCAGTCAAGGAATTTTGACTGGTGGGGGTCCGGAAAAGAGCCTTCTTTGCCACGGTGCTAGCTCTTTGGAATATCTTGCTCTCTGGGCTAAGATCTGCCCCCACCTTTCTGACCTTCCATAAGGGCTTGAACTCCTGGTTCTGCCAATTGGCTTGACAGCACAATCATACTGGAGGTGATTGATGGGCCAATAGTAGATCCCACCTCCCCCCATGCATCCTGCTCCCTCCCGTCCCATTTTTTAATCATAATTTATATTTGTATCTCCAAACCTATACCCAATTCATGCATTCTCTAGTATATATGGAGAGTGAACCTGGTCCTGCCTCCTAGATCTCCAATGTGCATTATTAGAACTTCTCAGAATAATCTAGCTTCTTAGATGGGTACAAGAGATCCCTATTTAAGTTCTCAGAACATAATGGACCCATTTATAATTACGATTTAGTTTTATTTTACACTTATAAATAATAAAAAGGATATAGTAAATGCATTTTGGGCTTTTGTTCATTAAACATTTTCTACAGGAGGACATTTGATGGTAACCTAAATAGGATATATGAAGAGGATTAAGTAAAGTGAGATAAAATGCTTCTTAATCATTAATTAAAAATGTATAATGAATTTTTAAAATGGTAGCTTAAAGCTTCTATTTTTTCTCTTGTGACTTTGATCAGAGTTCAGTTATGAGCTTTTGGATTAAGTAAGTCTTTAAAAGAACATGTTAATGATAGTTATTGGTAATGTATATCCTTTTGGCAGTTTGCTATATAAGCGCTATCATTTCCATTTTTCTGTGAGTAGAAATCCTAATTGCTAATGTCTTGGTTGTAAATTTCAGGAATAAAAAAATGCACAGAATGTGTTCTGAAAAAGTATGTATCTATAGCTGTAAATTCTTTAGTCAGTGGAATTCAGGTAGACTCTGTAATTTGTAGTTGTAAACAGTAGCATAATGTTTGAAACTTGGATTTTTAGGATACAAATATAAATTGTATATTAATGAAAAATACAATACTTAGTAATATCAATTTTATTTTACTTACCAAATTTATACAGATGCCCAAATTACAAAAAGTGACTCTGTACAACAATTAAATAAAACAATAAATATATAAAAATAATCAGTGTTAAAAATATAAAACAATCTTTATTCAAATACATAAAAACAAAGACATAGGAGAAAGTGAATATTAACCACAGTGATAAACCTGTTATTAACTACAATGATGTACCTGTTTTAGAATGTCACCAATCCTCTTAGACTCCCAGGCCTGATGTCCCAAAGGTGATTTTTCAAGAGGCAACTGGACTTCCTTTGTTTTTCCTTGAAGACGTTCTTCATGAACTGAAGAAACTTCTTGGATGAGAAGCAAAATGTCTTCAAGGAAAAAGGAAGTTCAATTGAAAAAGCACCTTTGGGACAACCATGACCTGGATGACTGAGAATCTCTATAAACACCCAGGCCTGAGGACATAGTCAGATTTTGAGGGACTTGTAGCTAGCTTCACTTCTGGGGAGAGAATATTTCATAAAGTGGATAAAAGGCCCACCTCCTGGAACTTGTCAAGTGTAAGTCCCTAGCAGATATGTGGTTTGCAGCATGCCCTCTTTGCCAGATCCAATGGTAGGCAAATGTAACCAGGGAGAGGCAGTCCCTCAGAAAAACCGGTCCCAGGCTATGAAGGACTTTAAAGGTTAAAAATAGCACCTTTGAGTTGTACCAGTAAGCAGACTGGTAGCCAGTGCAGTTCATGGAGCAAAGGTGTGGCATGTACTGTTCTAGAAGCACACGTGACTGATGGTGCTGCTGCATGCTGCACCAGTTGAAGTTTCCAGATATTCTTCAAGGCCAACTTTGCATATTTTGTATGTAGGTCATTCTCTAAACAGAAGTTATTTTAATACTCCTTTATTAAATACATGTACGCACAGTCACAAAAGAAGCTTAGTATAAAATCTCTTCCTCAAAAGAAGTTTAGTATAAACAATTTAAATGCTGCTATAAATGACAATGTTAACAGACAGGAATCTATAATTGCTCAGCTCAGCCAGCTTAATGCTTGACGAAGAAGTTCTGCATTATTTGAAGGTGCTGTCATAAATTATAGTGATTTCCCAGTCACCTGAATCTTGCCGTGGTAACTTTATGTACAACTAGCACTTCTTTAAAAAAGAACATAGACCTGAAAGCTTTGTGAAAAACCTGTTTTTTGTGCTGGATTATGTGCTAGAAACTTGGCAAAAGCTGGTTGAGACTCAGTAAAGATTCTACGAAGTGGCAATCTATTAAAATATCCACTTTGGTTAACTGGTTAACTCAGTGGTGGCGAACCTATGGCACGGGTGCCAGAGGCGGCACTCAGAGCCCTCTCTGTGGGCACGCGTGCTGTTGCCCCAGTCCTAGGCCTTCAGCTGGGTTTTATAAAACCTTTTCGCTTTAGGCCTCCGCCGCCGTGTGCAAAAAAAAAAAAAGGTTCAATCAGTCAATTTCAACTTCTCGCGGGGAAAAAAAAGATCTTGCAAAGTTGGAATTGATTGATTGAACTTTTTAGTCCCACCCAGTCTGCCGTTACCACCGCAGCCACGCCCACCCAATGGGCCACGCCCACCCAATGGGCCACACCCACCCGGCACTCGACGATGCATAAGTGGGTTTTGGGTTGCAGTTTGGGCACTCAGTCTCTAAAAGGTTCGCCATCACTGGGTTAACTGATAGAAAAGATACTTTATCAGACTTAAAAAATCTGGAAGCAAACGCCATTTTTTTCTTTTTCTTATTTCCACCATCTTATATCTGTTCCAGTTTCTGATTTATATACCTATTGTTTGCAAGGTAGTTACTGATAGAGAGGAAGGTCTGCAGAAGGTGTCTCAGCTGGCAGTTACTATTGCTGTAAGCATACCTCTGAGTAAAAGAATTGTTTTGGGACCTGGTATCCTCAGTATCCGTGGCTTTTGACAGAATTCTCGCTTCAGTCTTTCCATAACCAAAATAACGAAGCATGTTTTTGTGTCACAAATGGACCGTGCAGAGTTCTGTTTCTAAAATAAATCTGTTCTTGGTGGATTTCACGGCATACTCTACTTATGCTTGTGCTTATATGAATTTCTCCCCTTACATACGAACATGTGCACACACGCTTTATAAGCAGATTAGTTAATGACAGCCTTTCCCTTGTTATCCTCTTACTACCTGGGCTAAACTAAATGTAATCACTCTATACAGCTTGAAGGCAGGGCATATACATTTTAACTTTCTGTTGGTTTCTGAAAGTCTCCCTGAGCTTGCAATGGGTTGGAGATCCCCTTTGCAGAACAGTTAAACAGTAATTCTCCCCCCCCATCCCCTCCCCTGACATATTGTGCAGTGTATTGTGCAGTGTAGAGTACTGAATTTCACCTTGCCTCTCCCTCACCCGGCCTCCCCCCTTTTTGATTTGATGATATTAAGGCTTTTATGCACTTCATTACATATTCAGGTTTGAAAGCAGCAATGTAGAAGAGAAGCAGGATACATGCTCTTTTTGTTTCTAATTAAGATACCATGGAACTTAACTTAAATGGTCAATAAAGCCCTTCTCTTGCTGGATCCTGGTGAAATGGGATTCAAATGAAATTTAATCCCTCTTATTTCAGGGCCTATACTGTAAAGGAAAATCTGAGCAAGACTATCCCCCCACAGTCTCTTAAACTGATTATATTTCATGTGCATAACCTTTTTTTTTCTCCTTTTCCTTTTCACTTTATCTCTTAACCTCTTCCTCATCAAAATGCACGAGATACATTTATTTTCAGTTGTGACTCACTAAGGAGAACCTTTCTGTCTGCCTTTTTAAAAGTGGTTATTTAAAGTTCACCATCTGCTTTGTAACCCAATTTAGATTGGAGTGGGGTTTTTTTTTCAATTATTTTCCACTTGTGTGGTCAAAAGGTAATTTGGTATAACAAGAAGTACATTTTGAAAGGCTTTTTTTTTTAAATTTAATGCCATTTTGTGTAAAATGGCTAAGAGGACTAGAAAGGTTCATTGATCCACTTGTGCGGTCATCTGTTGATGGTCCTAATTCAGCCTATAAGAGTAGATGCATAAGGTTTATTCTGAATTTTGATCTTATTGTTGTTTTATGTGTGTACCTTTTCATCTAAACATGGAATGTTCTAAATGTTTATTGAAGCTAGCCTTGTAAACTGCATTAGGGTTTTTTAAAAGGCTTCAAACCATTTCACTTGATTACTATATTAATTTTAAGCAATCATGTGCGTACGAACTATTTGTAGTCAAGCAATGTATTTTGCTTTTAGATTAGGATTCATCTTGCAGCAGGCAGGAATCTTAAAATATGTTTTACTGTTTGACGTTATTTGTGGGAAAATAAAGAATACTTCTTTTATCTGTTTAATTTTTATAAAAGCTTAAACACACCACAGTGTGGGTCACCATTAGAGTTGAATAATCTTGGGGGGGGGGAAATATCAAACGCTGCAGCTCTAACCTTATTATTTTTGCTCCAAAATAAGCAGGTGGGCAATATTTTTTTTAAAAAAAATCTGGATTGCAATTTATTATTATTTTTATTATATTTTCCAGAGAGGGGTGTTCAGTGATGTTACTGCTTGGAGAGGTTGTATTATTTTTAAAGCATCAAATAGGCTTGTTGGTTTACAAAAATTTAATATATCTATTTTGGGAGACGCTAAATGATAGACGGATTCCCCCCCCCCTGAAAAAAGGGTAAACATCCTGATGCTCCATTAGGCAGAAATATGCAGTCACTATAAGGAAGTTTTGGGGGTTGGGAAATGGGGTGAAATGTGTTGACAAGGAGACATGACACTTTACCATCTCTCATCGTAACTATGTAAGGATTTGAGTTAGGACAGCAAGACTTAACTATCTCTGTTTGAAATTAGCATTACATGTTTATGAAGAATTAAGACTAGTGTTCTGTATAGTGAAGTTGAATGTAGTCCTCGGCTTACGATCACAATGGAGCCCAAGATTTCCATTGCTAAACAAGATAGCTGTTAAGTGAGTTTTGCCCCATTTTATAACCTCTCTTCCCACAGTTGTTAAGTGTATCACTACAGTAGTTAAGTTAATAACACAGTTGTTAAGTGGATCTGGCTTCCCCATTGACTCTGCTTATCAGAATGTCGCCAATGGTGATCACATGTCCCCAGGACACTGCAGCCATCATAAATATGAGCCAGTTGCTGAGCGCCCGAATTTTGATCATGTGACCACAGGGATGCTGCAATGGTCGTAAGTGTGAAAAACGGTCATAAGTCCTTTTTTCAGTGCCATTGTAACTTTGAACAGTTACTAAACAAATGCTGAAGTATTAAATCTGGGGCAGGAAAGAAAGAGGTAAGGAAAATATTTAATGTTCAAGTCTGCCCTGAAGTTGAATTATATCTGTGTTTATTAATGAGTCACATAATTTGACTACATTGTATTTTTTCCCCTGTGCCTAAAATTCTAACCCTCTACCTATGATGGTACCTTTGCAGTATTTGCTCACTGGAAATCTTATTTGGCAATTTCTCTATTTTCCTAGAGTTCACTGAGCGCTGTGTGCGTGTGCACGCGTGTGTTTTATGTTTATTGTCTATATACCTGTTCTCAGATACAGCCTCCCCCTGCCTTCTCCATTGCCAAGTCCAGTCATCAAAGTCAACAAGAACAGTTTTTATGGGTGCTCTTGGCTAGCTTATCCACAAATGCCAGCTTTGCTCAGGCATCCTCTGTCTTCCCAAATGGAAAGATACAAAATATCCAAAGCCAATTCTTAAGAAACAGAGACTTGCAGGAAATCCATATGTATATCTGCAAATACTTTTCTCTAAACAATGAAATGATGTTTCTAGCTTGGCTAGAATTGGAAAAAGATGACACAATTTTTCAAGAACATTCCTGATATTATTTGGCCCAGAAAAAAATGAATCCAGTCTTTGGTAAAAACCATTGATATCCATTAGGATGGAAGGCAGATTAATTCTACAGTAGGTGGAACAAGTAGATTCATGGGTCAGAATAACATTAAAAAGCAGTATAAGAGTCATGAGTCCAGAACAGAAAGTTGAAGGAAGTTGGCATGATTCATTTAACAATATCAATCACATTTTAAATCCATTTTTTTTGTTAAGCAACAATCTATTACATATTTAACACAGGCACTCATCAAAATGGGGAAGAAGAGAGAAGGGGGGGGGAAGGGGAATTCCAGTTTTTTAGTTTCCTTCTGTCCTTCCCCTTCTTCACATAAATATAAAAACAAAAACAAATTTAACAGCCATTCCTGCCATAGTGATGGCTACTGCTTTCCTTCAGCTTCAGATTCACTGCTGCGTTTCTTAATGGGGTTTTTAAAAAATGCCCTTTAGTTATTTTTTTTTTTTAAATATCCTGCAAAATCAATTTTTTCTGGAGTAGCTACCAATAAATGTGTAAGAAGATTTTTAGATACATTAGAGAATGTAGTTCCCAAGGCAGCATAGAGCACCAGGTTGGGGAAAGCTGTTGGAGGGGTGGTGACTTAATTCTGTGCTTTGCTTTTATTGTTAAGTCACAAAGCAGCGTCTTTTATTATGCAGTTGAAACATAATTGCCTAGCAGCAAGAGAGAAAGGTAAAGGATGTGTGTTTAAAACAGATTCCCAACAAGATGCAACAAAAGCAGAACTTAAGCAGTTTAGCCCTTCCTGGCAGTTTCTTTACTTAAATGCATCAGAACTGGGTGCAAAAAAAGCCTATCTTCTTCTGTAGTAGTACAATAATGTGAAGTTATTCACAATTCACTTTTCCTTATGTTGTCTTTGAAAGATTCCTTGCTTTTCACGTTGCATGGCCAGCAGGAAATTTAGCCTTTCCATTGCCAATTTCCTCCTATTTTTGTTGATTGGGATTGAGGAAGACTCACCAATGGCTATGTTGTGCTCTTTGCCCCTTGCATTCATCATTGTCACTGCTTTTAAATAAGTTCTAATTTACTGTTCTTTCAGGCAGAATTTATGCAAACACATCTAATGTGGAACGGATGTTAAAAATGGTTTTGCCTTTTTAAACTATTTTCCTCTGTAGCCAAGTATGCAGAAACTGCTGTGGTTATTAGTGATCTTACTTTAACTGCCCTACTGATAGTTAGTGTTAATGATAATAGGATTAGTACCAATCAAGGAATATTTTTGTCTCTCTGTTCCAGTTACCATTTCCTATTTTTTCCTTCTGTTTCTTTCCTACTGGACTGCAAATGTTTCAAGATCTGCAGATGATTTTTACTTCAAATGTCTAAAAGATCTTAAGAGGAAAATGCTGTATCTGAAGATAATGGATTTTAAAAACTATAGAAATTTCCTGTCTGGAAAGCGGTACACTAGGAACAGAAATGCTTAAAATCTTTTTCCACAGTCCAGACTAAAGTGAATCTTGTTCTGCTCACATTATCATATTGTGTTTTACCGAATGTAAAACATTCATTCTTTGGTCTCATTATGGTATTTGTGCATTTAGCTCTGAATGAAAATAATACTTTTAAAATTTCCTCCAATAACTTTTTCAAAACATATATTCTGTTCAATCAGTTCTTGTCACCTCTTCCTGTTCCTATCTTATAGATGGGAAGGAAAACAGTTTGTGCATGAGTTCAATTTGATGCTCTCAATTTTAATTCACATTATATCAACATTACATTACATCCAGTGGTTGCACCAAATTTCTTAAACTAAAACTGCAGTGGTATATAAACCTATTTTGGGTTAAAAATCTCTATTCACTTTGCTCTTCATCTACAATGTTGATAGATGATGGTAGCTGTTATCAAATTACTGACACTACTGGAAGATACGTTAGCTATTAAAAACCCAGAGTTAAAATATCTTCCAGCAATAATATAATTATAGTTAAGTAAGCTTATATATTACTGTGAAATAATTTGTTATCAGTAACAATTCCTTAGCCAGACTATATATCTTAAATACCAGGTTGTCAAATGGGTCCCTGTCATTTCATTATACTGCATGTAGCGATTAATCTCTAAATTAAAATTTCTCAATCTTTTAGAAATATAATTGATGGAAACTCTGTGGTTGTTTAAAATGTATCACTTTCCAGGATTCTTACATCAAGAACAGTTAGGCAGGAGGAATCCCATATGGTCAAGATTTGTCTGGTTACTTAGCATCTTCATTTTAGCCATTGTCTATCCACTACAAGATGAAGGCCTCTTCCGCATGTTTCCAACCAATACGGCCCTGAGCTTTCTTTTGCCAATTGGGCCCGCAATACTTGCTGATGTCATCGGTCCATCTTATTTTAGGTCTATTTTGTGGACGCTTTTTATCAAGTGGGATCCATTCTATGACTGTCTTGGTGCAACTGCCATGAGTTCTTCTTGCTATGTGACCAGCCCATTTCCATTTCAATTCTTTTACTCTCTTGATGATATCGTATACTTTCGTTTGTTCTCTAATCCATGTGCAGGTCCTCCTGTCTTGTCTTGTAATGCCGAGCATGTGTTTTCCCATGGCTTACTTAGAATATTTGTCATTAATACCTGCACATTTGAAACAAATAATTCACCTCTTAGCTGGCTGTGCTGAAGAATATGAACTTGATTTTAAACATTGTGATGCTGCAACATCCCCCTGAGTCTACAGAGCAGAACATAAATGTAATCACTTCTGTTTGGAGAGGTTAAATTTCTGTATTCTAAGTGTACTTATTGCTTTTTTCTAATACATAGCATGTTTATATGTTTCTAAGGTACTACTGAATATAATTAAATATATCTTAGAATAGGCTTCTAGGTGTGAAATACAGGAGAGATAAAGCTGTGCATTTGCCAATTAAATTAAAAAGCTGAATTTGGAAACGCACTATTGAAAACGTTTAAAAGAGCAAACTTTTCCCCCCAACATGGCTTTTTATGTTCATATTGAAACCTAGTGAAATTTGACTATTTTCATAATGTAGATTTCATGTTGTGCAATGGTGTAGATGCTCTGGGGAGAAATTCATTTAAGATGGTGTAATTTTAAAAGTTGTTTAAATAGCATTCGGTTGTGATGGCATGTATGCATATATATAGGCTAGGTAATGTAACTGTTTTGCTCAGATTCATAAAATAAGTGATGTTTCAGGAGAATATCAAATGGTTTCTTGCATGTTATTCGTATTCCACTCCTGTTAGGGGGGAGGTGGGGCAAGGATGAAAGTCTTGTGCTTGGTTTTCACTATCTCATACAGGAATAGAATCTGTTTAACATCAGAGGTTTAGATTAACGTACATTGATCTTGGCAGAAACAGTGTACATTCCTTGTGTTTACTAATGCAATAACATAAGTGCAAATTGTTTTATTTAACAAAGCCGTTAATTAATAAGTCAGAATTCAGTGTAACCCCTGAGGCAGTTTTCAGCAATGCTGCAGTCTCACATGCGTAAAGGAGTGACTGTTTTCATAAATGATACAAAGAACGTCTCTAAATGTTTAGAAAAATGTCCTCTTTTCATTTTCAGGCATATGATCCAACATGGCAGATGGCAACAGTGGAGGCACAGAATTCTCCTTTATATTTTATTTCTGTGGCGATACTTTTCCAATTAGGAGGACCTGATTTTCATAAGAGAGTAAAAAGTTTCTTTACACCTAAAGTCTAGTGCCAAGGTGAAACATACTTTGGTGTATCTGTACTGAGTGCTTTGTTGCCTTGAGACTACGTAGGAACCTTATATATATATATATCTTTTGAAGGATAAGCTTTTCTGTTATATGAGTAGGAAATAGTTTTACAGCTAAACATCCAGAATAGTTCCTGGAATTCATTCAGATTACTGGATGGTGTCATGGAGAGACTACTTCCTCCCTCAACACTGCTGTTGACTATGAAGCCCTGGTCCTTCGTGAATTGCTTTGTGGACAGAATGGCTTTGCAGTGCAGAGAAAGCCATAGTGTGGCCGCTCTTCATTCGTTGACACAAAATGTGAGTGGAGTAGGAGTCCAACGTTAATCCTAAAACTGTGACATAATATGTGGGCCTAAGCCAGCACAATTTTGTTCCTGCCAACTTTTGTACTGCATATCTCTGTTCCCTTGAGTGTAACAGGTAATCAATGTGCCCAAATTCACCTATTTCTATTCAGTTATTTTTAAAAAAAATATATTAATCCATGCAGTTGTAAAAAAAAAGAGAAAAAATCATTTGTGGTACATATCCAAATAACTTTCAAGAGAAGAACAATGGCACAAAAATGAGACGGGGTATTTAACAAACAAAAACCAAGTCTGCATGTTTGTACTTGCTGGATACTCTCTGGCCCAACACAGGCATTGCACGAATTAGGTGGGTAATCAGTGGCCCTTTGACATTGTGCCACTGAAAATTGGTAAAAGGTGCAGCTTGAGGATAGTACACAATGAAAATTAACAATTGCATTGATCATACACATTACCCAAAACTTCAGAAACAAAACAAACTTCATAATTTTTTTTACAAGATGAGCGTAATCTGTAGTTGCCCCCTCCCCGCTTCCCTCCCATTTTGAGTTAATCAGCCACCAGAAAAAGTGATTAAAAAGCACAAATTTAGCTGCAAAAGGGTTACTTACCCTTATGGTAAATAAAAACAAATGAGTTATCTATAACAAACACTGGTAATTTGAAAATAGCACAATGTTTTCCCAGCATTAAAGGTTAGAATTTGATGTGCAGATGGCTTTAATCGGGGGGGGGGGGGAATCTTTTGCATGAATAGTCATTAAACTGTTAAGAGCTTTAGCTAACTTTTTAAAAAAAAAACCACGAGCAGTGCAAATACTATTCTTTGAAATTTACTGTGGATTAAAAAACGATAAGTAAAGCATTTAGTTGGAGAAATGTGACAGGCTCTAAAGTGAAGAACAGATTTCTCTCCTTCTGGCTTCCTTTCTGACAACGAAGGTCATTTTGTGATTATTTAGAAGACTCCATATTTCGACCTCATTCATTTCATCAAGAATTAAGGAGTTCAGAAAAATGCTTACCAGCACTTTCGTCCTTTCGCTCTTTCTTTTGACTGTATTCACAGTTTCACTGTTACAATTCCTTTTATTGCAGTCCTTCATAGTTGTTTGGGGAACGGAGCACAAAAGTTTGAACTGGATTTCCATTTATCTTAATTATAACAACAAGAATAGAAGATTGGTGGTTTGTTCTTCATAATTTACCTGTTCCATTAATTTAAAGATGAAACATGATGCCACACTGCCCACCAATTGTTTTAGGTATATTAATTAGTTTCATTTTGCCAAATTGAGGAAATCCTGGTTATGTCATTTGTCATTTGAGAGAGAGAGAGAGAGAGAGAGAGAGAGAGAGATATCTAAATTTGTATGGTAATTTGTCGCTTGAGGTCAAATTAAATTATAAAGCTTATATTTTTAACTTGGCACCCTCCGTGTATACTAGACAGCTTGTGTTTTTTCCAGGTAGTATGACCCAAGTTTTTATTTATTACTTGAAGAATTTAATCTTTCCTTTATGAACATTAGGTTGTAATCCCTTTATCTGATAGATAATTCATATTCATATTGATACACTATGTCAAAATATGTGCCCATGTACAATCTATGATATAAATGTCCTATGTATTCAATTCCTCTTGTCAGGATATTCTTTTTTGACAGTGGAGTTTTGGTTTTCTATTGTCTTTGAAAAGAATAAGAGAAGCATCTCAAGAGAGAGAGAAAAACCAGAACGAAGAGTTTCGCCCTCTTTTTTCCTCCTTCAAATTTCCGTGGTTCCCTTCCAAATGCAGATTATACCGGGTCTGAATTTGTCCTACTGTTGCTTCAAAATGACAATGAATTGTGCTGCTCTCCTCTAGGCAAATGGTCCTTTCTTTAAATTTTCTTAATCGTTTGTGGTTTCATAATAAACTTTGGTCTTGGGAGCCTATCTATTTTTATCTGCTCAGTCACATCTGAGTTCAGAGACTTTATAGATTAGCTTTCCCCATTTCTTCCATTGTTTTATGACTTAAAGTTTAAACCAGTACCTTGCTTGATAGTATCTATTCAGTGTGTTCTTTGCTGGCCTCATTTCCTAGTATGTCCAACTGTTCCTAGCTTAATTGATATTTGTAAGGAATTTGATCTTATGACATGACCAAAATAAGACAGCCTTATCTTTGCCATCTTAGTTTTCAGTGATATTTCTGGCATGATGCCATCTTAAAATTTCATTTGCTATATTTGCTGTCCAAGGTGTGCTAGGAAAAGTTTCCAAAACTATAGGAACCTAGTTTTATTTTATCTGTTTTTTTAATTTGTTCACTCTTCACATTTATAGGCCATTATAGGAAAAACACTAGGTTTCTTTTGTCTGCATCTGGTATTAGAGCTGATGTGCTTAGTTTTCCAGATTTTCTCCATGATAATCATTGCTGTGCACCCAGGTGCTATTCTACATTTAATTTTTGATCCAGCATCTCCAGTTTAGTTGACTTTGAGAGGAGTCTAGAACTGATAAGATTTCTTCATTGTCCATTTTTATCTTTATGTCACCGTTTTCAGCTGTTTAGATTACTTTCGTCTTCCTCATGTTTAGCTTTGATTTAGCTTTTTTTTAAAAAAACAACATTTTGCATTGAGTTCCAGAATAAGCAGTTTCATATCCTCTTCATTTTCTGCCAGTAAGATGGTGCTCTTGTATCTCATATTGTTAATGTTTCTGACACCAATTTTTATTCCAGTTTCTACTTCGTCTAAATTTTAAGTTCCTCAAAATTGCCTCTGTATTTCAATTGAATAGAAATGGGCAACAATCGTGATTCTGCTGCACACCCAGGTCTTGGCAGTAGATGGCATCGATTTGTGTTTAACTGAACTGATTTGCTTCCTCTCAGCCATTTGGGTTTGGGGGCAGAGGCATTCTTTGTGTCACTGGTGTACTGATTGTGAACTGCAGGAACACCTTTTCGGTTATGGTGCTCTTGGGGGAGAGTCCCTGCTTTTGAGGGTTGTCAGTCATTTTCAGTGGTTCAGCTTCACTATTAATGTTGATTATTTAAATGGATCCACTTGCTGTGGTTTTCTGCTAATTTATTTAAATCTGTATAGATTTCACATAATTAGTTCTAGCACTGGGCTTCATATTTTCAATTTGTTTGGAAATTGTTTTTTTTAAGGAAGTGCAATATGTTAAATAAGTAACTACATAAGTAAGACAGAATTGATTTTATGTTATATTGAGTTCCAAGTGATACCTTGGGGAAATCTGATTTCGGATATTCCTTTCAGTAGTGGAAGACAGAGTCAACCCATCCCTGTTTGGTGGCATTAGAGAAAGTGTAAAAGAAAGAAAATAGAAAAACGAGGAGGAAAAAATATCCCATTTTGCCCTAAACCTTTTTGTCTGGTTGCACAATTCTCTATTGGTCCTCACAACTATGAGAGGGGCTTCCATTCAAGATGAGAGAGCCTAGCACTTAGACAGCTCCTCTTCTTACCAAATTAAAGGACATTTGTTCTAATAACGCAGGTACAAGCAGTGTCCTGTAAACTTCTAACTTTTTTTGTTTTACCATCATAGCTCTCAGGGAGACCTTACAAAGCAGGAGGAGTGACTGGCATTGCGCCCAGGCAGCTTCCCTCACATCATACTTCTGCTTTTAAAATAGGGAGGGGGAACTTTTTTTAAAAAAAGTGTTCCTTTGGCATGTTTTGGAATGAAGAGTATGATATGGTAGGACCTGTCAAGCATAGGAAATCAGGAGTCAAAATGGTTCAGATGAATACAGGTTTACTGAAGGCTAGCACTCTCTACAAGAATCTGAAATACTAACAGTTAAAGCATATTGATGGTAGATAAGGGCTAATGGAATTCAAAGTGGGCTGAACTTAAATCTCTTGTGACTTGAGACTGATGATGTGCTTGACCCCTCCCTTGGGTTCAGCCTGATCATCTACAGGAGCTATTGTACTGCAGGAGATGAATTTGAATCGTCTGTCTGTCTGTCTGTCTGTCTGTCTGTCTGTCTATCTATATCTATCTAAAAAACTGCCCATCTTTCCCACAGAGAGGTGCCATATACTTCTTTTGCACTCTACTGTTCAGATGGAGAAAGTACTGATTGGCTCAGTAATTAGTAATATTCACTACATTTCAATGCTAGCATTAATAAAAGCAATTGTATGGCAGGCTTCAAAATTGAGAGGCTGGCACGGTGTGGGAGTGACTCTCAGTCTAGTGGTCTGTTTGTTCAACATACTATGACTTAATGGAATTTGTCCTAGCATTTTCTGAGAGTTCAAGATGCATAACGTCATTTGGTAATCTGAGAGAGACAGTCCAGCAAAATCTAGCAGAAATGTGTTAATGGATTTGGGTGCTTGTGTTCCATCTAAGGAAAGATTTTCAAGTCTTTAAAGCAAATGCATAATTTGAATACAGTAGAATGTTGCTCTCTTCAGAGTTTTCAATCTTGTCATGAAGGGGTTTTCAAAGCTTTTCATGCCTTTTCAATACTTTGATGTGACAAAAAAATTGGATTGAGAAGAAAGTTTGTAATATTATTTTGCTGTTATTAAGCTATTAATTCAGTAGTATCTCCCTCCCATTGTTGAGCATTTTGCTGTTTGTTACTGATTATTTATTTTTTTGAACTACAGATAATCCTCAACTTACAACTACAATTGAGCCTAAAATTTCTGCTGTTAAGTAAGATATTAAGTAAGTTTTGCCCCATTTTATGACCTCTCTTGCCACATTTGTTAAGTGAATCACTGTAGTTGATAAGTTAGTAACCCGGTTATTAAGTGAATCTGGCTTCCCCATTGACTTTGCTTGTGAGAAGGTCGCAAAAGGTAATCACATGGCCTTGGGATGGGCAGCGATCATAAATATGAACCAGTTGCCAAGTATCTGAATTTTGATCACATGATCATGGGGATGCTGCAAAGGTCATTACCGTGAAAAACAGTCAGACACATTTTTCAGTGCCCTTATAACTTTGAATGGTCACTAAACGAACTGTTTTAAGTCAAGGTCTACCTGTACAGCAGAAACAGGAAAATGGGCTTATGGATATTATGAAGAAACTGCATAATGAATTGTCTGATCTAAATTAAATTACCAAGAGCTATTTTCCAGTTAACACAATAATATATTTTTGAGTTGTTTATGTGTGTTTTGTATGTTTTACATATATTTTAATCCCATCTTTGTATCTAAGAACTGAATAAAGTGTATATTATTTTTCCTTCCTTTCCTCATCAATTTTGTCTTCATCACAACCCTGAGTAGATCAAGTAGTTCTGATTGGTCCAAGGTAAATACAACGTTTTAAGTAGGATTTAAATATCCCTAGTCCTGATCCAACACTGTCTAACCCAGCATTTCCCAACCCAGACAACTCCCAGAATTCTTAGCAAAGGCCATATTGACTGAGGAATTCTGGGAACTGAAATCCACACATCACAAAATTGCCCAGGTCTAACTTTTACTTTGCATTTAGTGTTGCAGGCGAAATGCTAGAAACCAACACATTATTCAGAGTCAAATTTACTAGCTTCCACTTTACGTACAAATACAAATCTATAAATAAATGCCAATACTAATGTAGATGTTTAAATAGCAATTAAACACAGCACTGTAACTGTAGAAGCTAAATCACCAGGAAGGCATTTAAGTATTGTAATCTTTGATTTACAGGGATAAAATGTTTGACTTAGTACATTAGAGATACTTTATTCTAATTTCTGCTCCATTATTTTTCAGATGAGTAATAGGTCATTAAATCATTTTTTGTATAGCTTTGTTGTAAGCACTAGCATCTCTTTGCTCTTTCAAAGCTTTCAAATTTTCATTTCAATTAAGAGCTGTGATGTGATTCATGATGTGGCAAACAGATTAACATGCTTTTGATTGTATAGTACTTTTTTCTTTTGCTCTGCTTTTCCTCACTATCATTTTTCCATTGCAACATATATAAAAGCTTGGTTTAAATGCTTTAAATCCTGCTATATAATTTTAAATTGAATTTTGAAACCTTCAGGTCCAGAATAAGAAAATAAACAGCTTCTCTCAGAAGTGTACATACTTCCATAAAGATAAAATGCCGTAATTCCAGTTTTCCAGTGTTCATTTTATTCATATACAGGATTCTACTCTAGTTTTTTTATCATTAGATTCCAAAGATATTCTAGGTAGATGTTCTGTCATGATTATCAAAGGTTTTTTTTCACTACAAGAAGTAACGACAGAGAAACCATCTTAGGGAAACCTTAGGTGTATTTTCTATTAATGCTATTTTAAAAAATTTCATGGATACAAACATCGACCCCAACCTAATCATATTTTGATGTCTGTTAGGAAAGGAGATGACTATAATAATTATTTGTAATCTTATGAACCAATAGTATCTTTACAATTTAATGAACCCATCAGATATGTTTAAACTGTTTTCTAAAGATGTTTTACATCTTGGAACCTTTGGTGTTTTTTTACTGTGATTATAGATAATGGCTAGCATAGCATTACAGCAATTATTCAATTAACTCATTTTATAGAAGTTTATTAAAGATTAAGGAAAAATTGAACTACTGATTTTATTGTATCAGTATTTTTTATCAAGTATATGAATCTTAAAACAAGAGAGAGAACACAAATAAGTAGACTATGTGTAAGCATTATGGCATAAATAAAGTATATATCTGGGTTTGCATGGCATAGCATACGTTTACCCTAACTTTAAAAACTTTTCTTGTATTACCATGCTATGATGGCATTTGGGACCAGAATTTCCATCGCTAAGCAATGCATCTGTAAACCTTACATCATGTGACTGCATGCTTAGTAACGGCAATCGCAGCACTCCCCGTTGCTATTGTTCACCATATTCCATCTTTTGTTGGGCAAAAACCACCCCGATTCAAGCCATTCCTGGCCTGGTTCCGTCCCAGCCCTGATTCTTGATTCTTCCAAGGTAAGGTATTGTGTTCCCTTCAACTTCCCTCCATCTGCCTATTTCTCCCATCTCTGCCCTTTTGGCTACCCCACATTCTGCCTTGTGGAATGGCAAGCAGCCCTAGAACTATGTGGTTCTAGAATTTATTGGTGCACTGCAGCTCTGGGTGTGCAAGAAGCCCCGGAGCTATGGTGCAGTGCAAAGTCACACCTTCCCCAGTCGCCCTAGCCCAGCATCACAGCACAAAACCACAGCTGCCCCTGGAAGCTGCAGTTGTTCCAGCCTGATCCACCCAATGTGGCCCAAAACCATGGCTGTCCCTGGAAGTCCCAGCCCAGCTTAGCCCAGCAGCATGGCATCAGACTGCAGCTGCCTTCACAGCCCTGCACTATAGAGGTAGTCCTCGATTTACCACAGTTCATTTAGTGATTGTGTAAAGTTACAACAGCACTGATAAAAGTGACTTACAACTGTTTTTCACACTTACGACAGTCGTAGCATCCCCAGGATCATGTGATCAAAATTGAGACGCTTGGCAGCTGACTCATATTTATGACCATTGCGGTGTCCCGGGGTCATATGGTCCCCCTTTGCAACCTTTCGAGAAGCCAAGTCAGTGGGGAAGCCAGTTTCACTTAATAACCATGTTATTAACAACTGCAGTGATTCTCTTAACTACCATGGCAAGAAAGATCATAAAATGGGGCAAAACTCACTTAACAAATAACTCACTTAACAACAGAATTTTTGGGCTCAATTCTGGTCATACGTCGAGGACCACCTGTACTTAAAAAAAATCATATTGTATGGATCCAATGAGGCATGATCGTTTTTTTTTTTAAAGCTGTTCTGCTTCTTCATTCATACTTAAACTCATTATGCTTTCTAAAGTTACTCCAGAAGATTTGGATCAGTGTGGAGTAGGGTGCAAGTGGCAGGCTAAACATTGGTTAAGGAATTGCTGAACAGTTGGGAGGCCTGTGGGGTCAGTGAAAATGGCTTCCACTCATTGCGTAGGTCCTTTTCATATTGTCCAAATGCATAAGAAGCATACTAAATTGTGAAAAATCTTCCCCAAAATTAAACAATCCTATTGGATACTAGAGAAACTGGATTGCATCAACGTGATACAGCAAAACATTTTTTTTTTTGCAAAGTTAGGCAGAATAAATAAGCCCAAAGAAAACTGATATTTCTCTCAATATTTTTTAAATGTAGCAAGTTACATGGAGAAAACAAATTTTCAAAAGCTCTCAGCGTGTAAAGCAGAAGCTATGAAAATATTTGGTGCATTATTTGTTCTAATGGCAAGATAAAGAGTTTTTTGTTTTTTTTAACTGTTTGGGGGGTTTATTTTAGAGAGGAATCCTTTCGTAATTGTTATTCTGATAAGAGACACACAGGGTAACTACATAGGACATCAGATTTAGATGGGTATAGCTCAATCATCTGTCTTGCTCCAGAGATAATTTCCAATATAATAGCCATGTTTTAATTATGGAATTTTTCATATTTCTGGGGGTTTTTTTACGTTGGCAGAGGCCATTTATTTTAACTGAAGTACTGTTTATTATTCTGCAAAGACAGACCAGGGCCTCATGTTCACTCTTGCAGAACCACTAAGTTTAACCGTCAGTTTACTGGAGGCATGGAAGAGAAGCCTGTACCCTCCCTTTTAAAAAAGCTTTGCTGATATGAATAATATCACTTCATTTGTCAAAAATTATGTATTTGTTTTCTAGTTTAAATTCCAAGATGGTAATTTTTATGGCAGTGCTGCGTTCATAACTTCCTAGGCTAACAGACTAGATTGGCAGTTTGCCAGAAGCCTCTGGCTTTCATTGAATTTGCATATAAATTTACACATGATTTTAATTGGAGATAAATGCACGTTTTTTATTTATAGAGCTCATGAGTATATGTGTTTCCTTGCAGTTGGAGAGGAGAGGCAAATCCTGATTTTAAGCATTCAGTTGGGTTAGTGGTAAATAAAACCTTAACTAATACAATCTGATGCGTACAAAGAATTTTAACAAAGCAAAGGTATGTGTTTGCATGTGTGTAAAAGACATTGTTTTGATACTTATTAGGTTTGTACTTTCCAGTTTTTGGATACACAACAAGGAATTAAAAATCTCTTACTTGCCATGGATGAGATTTTTAAAAAAGAGCCCTGGATTTTGTTTTATGGATATTGCATTATCATACAATGCGTGCTTATCCTATGATGTATTGGTATTTGTCCTATCTGGTTACAGGTTTGGATTATTTGTTCGAATGACTTCTTGGTATTTATTGCAAGCGATTTTGGACTCATATGTAAACTCTGACTCCTTGATTCATACTCTAATTCTGTATTCTTCAGGGTTTCTTTGACAACATAAACAGTTAAAGAACTGTTAAACTTAAAAACAGTTAAAGAAATCTTAGTTGATGCAAGTAGACTACTAGGATGACTTATTTGTATTAACGATACCCAGCTATCCATTACCAATCTGTTTCTAGACCTAAGGTATAGTTGATCATTGAAGACTTTTGCAATCTAAGGCTGGCATTCATAAAGGATGATTTTGCTGATCTGAACTAATCTAAGTTGATCTGGGTCGTGTATTACATCAGATCTGACTATCTGAATGCTCCAGAGATGGGGCAGTCTTTTTGGAAGTATGAAAACTCTGAAATCTCTCCCTATTTTAATGATTTGAAGGGAACAATGAAAGTACCTTGGAAGCCAAAATACTGTTGTCCCCATAAGACCAATTTAGAGAGGCATGCAGTGTACTGACACACACTCAGGATGCAAGTATAAATATGTAAACTAAATTTATAAAACAGAAAGAAATAACATTGCAAATAATGTAATTTTATTCGCTTTCTTGGCATAACTTGGTTGTTAGATTCAGATTCAGTTCCTGGTAACTGCTAGGAGAAATGCTTGCTACTGTAGTTCTTCCAAGGATATTCAAGTAATTCCCTTGATTTCATCAATCCACTTTATCTGTAGTCTTTCCTTTCTTTACTTCCCTGAACCTTTCTAGCCATCATCCTTTGGCAAGTACATAATCTGCTTGCATCTCATGCTCAGGGTATGTGTTCCTGCTTGCTGATCATCCTCTCAACAAAGCAATTAATCTTTATATGGGACAGTACTGATTGATTGCGTCTTCTTTCATGGTAGTAATTGTCTCCAAATCCATAACTGAGATACATCTATCTTCTTTCTCTTGTTTTTTTTCTCTCAGTTTGCAGCTTTCACAGTTGTACTTTATGATTGAAAATATTATTGCTTTAACTGATTCAAAGGCTTTACTACAATCAGTGAAGTTATGATAAACCTCCTTTGCATAGACACATCCATTATGTGTCTTTTGTCCCTATCCGGTCTCATGTCCCAGAAAAGTTATTGTTACATGTCTGCTAATTCGGTGTTACACTTTCCATTTATTGTTTTAACCTTGTTTGTAAGATCTTAAGCTTCAGAGAGGAGTAATTGCAATAGTTCAGTAACTGAGCATTCTTTTGCAACTTCTTTTTTGGTGTAGGTGTGTACCCCAAACATTTCCAGTCTTTAGGCCATACAATTGTTGCATATATATTGTCAGATCTTTTATCACTTCAACTGCATATTTTCCTGCAACGTTTAAGTTGTTTATTGGAAATTTCTTCACCATCTGATACTTTCCGTTTTAACAGCTGATATTTTGTGTTCATATCACACTCTCTTGGGGGGTTATTTTTCTGAATATAATTTTTTAAAATAAATTATAGGTAGTCCTCAATTTACTCAATTGAGCCCAAAATGTCTGCTGCTAAGTGAGACATTTGTTAAGTGATTCCCCCCCCCATTTTACAACCTTTCTTGCCACACTTAAGTGAATCACTGCAATTGTTAAGTTAGTAAAACAGTTGTTAAGTGAATCCTCATTGACTTTGCTAGTCAGAAGGTTGCAAAAGGGGATCACATGAGCCCAGGACACTGCAATCGTCATAAATATGAGTCAGTTGCCAAACATCTGAATTTTGATCATGTGATCATGGGGGTGCCATAATGGTTTGTAAGTGAAAAGCGGTCATAAGTCACTTTTTTCAATGCTGTTGTATCTTTGAACGGTCACTAAACAAACTGTTGTAAGTTATGCACTACCTGTAATTTCATTCTGTCCTTTTGCAATCCTGACTATAAATGGTTTTAATACGGTCTACCTTTAACTCTGCTGTGATTACGCTTGAATATTTGTGGCATAGATTTTCTCCAGTTTCTCTAAATGTCTCAAAAATAATTCATTTTATATTGTCCTCTTTTTTATGCTTCCATTTGTTGTAATTCTCAGTTGTGATATTTCTTCTTGTCCTTTCTTCCTTGACATCAAAAGTATGTATTCAGTTACATTATGTTCTTGTTACACAAGACATTCATCCACTGTTTCTTCTTGCTGTTGTGATAAGTGGTTCTGAAAACTGCTTCCCCCCCCCCATTAAATTCTGAGATATTTTTTGCCTTTGTGTTCACAAAGTATCTTGTTTTTCCCCCCACAACTCTTCATATTTGGTTTCACATAATGAAGCATATTAAATCTGTTTGTTACATTCCTTTTATATTCTAAGTAAATATTATCCAGGTCTGGCACTCCTATTCTCTTTTTTTTATTTCACATATTTAATACCTGGGGTGTGGCCACTCTGTTTTGATCTGGTTGAATGGGAAGATAGCCTTTAGGAGAGGCAATTCAGCAGATAACCTGGTCCAACTAGGGCTTGAAAGAACCTTGAATTGTGCCTGGAAAGAAATGGTGTAATGTGACCCATCCAAGGGGTGTCTAGTATTGCATGCAGAGTTATGAATTCCCAATGGTCTTCAGTGGCAGTTCTGTGTAAAGTGCATAACAATAGTTAGCTTGGAAGTGACCAGAGCATGACTGATTGCAAGTAATGCCTTGAAGCACATATTATTTATAGTGTAATTTCCCAGACTTTCTCCCCGTTTATTGCTGTAATTGTAAGGTTTGATATCTAAGAAAAGAACATCACTGAATCATTTGGTTTAGTGGTAGAAACTAACCTTATTATCTCATAAAACTCTACAACGTATTTATTGTGTTCTTCTGTAGAGGGTAGTGTATCACCGTTGGGTTAAGATGGCTGGTACTTGGAACTATGTTAAGCATTACATGATTAATTCAGTGAAATTATATATAGCATAAATTAATAGTATGAAATTGTTTCTAAATGCATTTTAGGAATCTGAAGTTGCATTTGTTATTTTGCTGCAGAGTGAGGGAAATATCCCTAGTCCAAAATGTTGGCTTATATAGTACAACCTTAACTTGCATCAGACTTTCTTTTTTTAATAGCAATTTTTATTAAAAAATTATTACAATGGTAAAACTCTTATTTTTTTGTTCCTTTTCACAAAATTTTTCAAAGCTTTAACAAGCCTCGTTTGTAAATCCAATATAGGAGGATTATGCAGATTGTTATCCATAACTCTCTTGGCTTGTTATTTGTATATCTTTTTACTTATTAAGACATCAGCCAGTGCCTTTTGTATACCCAGTGTAGCATCTTTTTCCATATCATTTTTATACTTGTCATTTTAAAATCCACATTCAAGTCAGGTGCAGTTTTATTGGGTAAAACGTGTTGCTTTTCCAAGACATATTTTAAATACAGGCTGTTTTTACAGCAAATACTCTTAAAATTAGCTTCTGAGTCCGTTGTTCAAAAATACCATTCAATACGTCCAATGTTAAAATATTTTGTTCTGTTCTGTGTTAAGTCAAATTTCAGTGTTCTTCTCCTTTAGTTCTTTCTGGTTCCCTCTGGTGTCTACTCTTCAAAATCCCATCTTATGTTTTTTTTAAAATACGTATTTTTCCATGGGAAGGATTCTTATAATTGTAGTCTCCTTCAAAGGAGTAACTGTCTGGATCACATGCAGGCAATCTCAAATCTTCTTCATAGAGGAATTATGAAAAATGGGTCTACTCGCCAGCTGTTAATTCTGCCACGGTCACTCAATGCACCATTTCTTCTCCAGAAGTGAATTATCATCAGACTTTCTGAGACTAGCAAAATTATTAAAAAGTTTCTATGAGACATTGCTAATCAGACTGTTAAGAGGATTTATTGTATAAAAATATCATTAAGGGTTAAGGGAATTTAGAAAATGCTACAAATTGGCAAATTATTGATATGGACTTACTCAAGACAAACTGAGGAAGGCATTCATGTTATATGTTTTAATGTGATGTCTTCAGCAGTTTTAGAAAACCAGTACATGATTGTTCCTTTCTCTGAATGATTTTGTCCGTATGGCTCTGGAGTTGTGGAATCAATTGGTAAGTCCTAATTTATTGCCAGTATTAGAGAAATGCAAGCTTATCACTTGATACACTAATTCTTGTATGTTAGGCAGGTAGATCTGCTTCTTTATATATATATATTTTTGTTGCAAAACATGAAATAACACTTTAGATTGCAAAAATTTGCTATCTTGCATACTGACTGGGCAATAAGATGCTATATCCTAAGGTCATGAATAAATATTAATAGAAGGGGAAATGGAAGCGAGAAATTTTCTGCTCCATAGTGGAAAAGAAATGTTATCTTTCTTGGGGAAAAATAGCTAAATGTGTAGAATGTAACTGAAAATAGCTTTTTTGTTATATTTCATCTTTCCCCTGCATTTATTCAAACCCTGTCAATCCGTTGTAAAAGAAAACAAGCAAGCAAATCAAAACCAGTAATTAAGATGTTGTCTACAAATTCCGTTGAATGTGTTAACTGTAGACAAAGTCTACAGATATCTAACTTGCACACTATATTTCAGTGACAAAAAGAAGCAAAAAAAATTTATTCACTTTGGTGCATCGTAGAACTGTACTCTCAGTGTCTCACTTTATTTTGCTTTACTTATAAGCCACAAGGTGGATTGTATTTTCCTTGTTATTTATTGACGCAGTGTGCGAGAGAAATTGCTGTCATCTTGTTGGAAACTCCAATCCCTGTGTGTGTGCAGTGTGCATTGGTATTTGAGGGATAGCCCCTATACGGCTGATTTTTATCTGCCTTACTGGGAAGGAAAATACGTACAGCTAAGACATGCAGAAATGGGTATCTGTGTGTTCCATTGGATCAGCCTTAATTATTGAATTCTTTTGATTACCAGTGATGCTGAGGTCCTTCTGTACTGGAAGGTCTTAGTTTATTTTTTGGCAAAGTACTTGCTATGTCAAATGTTCATGATTTTTATGTATCAATGTGTATGGTTTCCAATATTTCCCCTCTGGAAAAAGTTCTTTGCCTCAGGAAGGCCTACTTTTTTTTCTTTTTGAATTCACTTGAGGTGTGTGTGAATATGTAGGTGTATGGGTGTGCATATGTGTGCATTCTATAATGCTGCCATTTACTGAAGAATATTATGTACATTTTAAATAAATATATTGCTGTGTTTATTTTTTTAAAAGTGTGAGTCATTTTAAAAATGGAACGAAACAGCTAGGCATATATTACAGCTAAAGTACTTTTTCCCAAGGAGCTTTAATAGCTGTTGATGTAATTATTTCTCTATTTCCCCTCTGTACCATATGTATCTTCTTGGCGCAAGGCAGACTTCTTCTATTATCTACCAGGTTCCTGAAATGCTTTTGCCTTTTGCTCTTTATAGTAAATGATCTAATGTTTCTGTAACTTTAACACTGTTATTTTCAAGAGGCTATTTTTAGCTGTTCATTGTTAGACCTCACACATTTATCCTAGATATGTATTGTGGTAGAATAAAGGTATACTGTGAATTCTCCAGTCAAGAGGTTAGGTGGGGAGGGAAGGGAAAGCAGAATAGTTTCATGATATGTGTTAAGTATTGGATTTTAAACAGGGTGAATTTAGTTGTTTTTTTTTAAATTTGTAATACCGTTTATGGGAAAATATTTTATCTTTTAAAATCTCTTTGAGATTCTGAAACAATCGCAGATACATAAAGATTTCAAAAAGTAGCTGTTAGTGGAAAGAAAAGAGGCTTGAAAAAAAATAAGAGTTGATCAAGTTGTTTTTTTATATTCTGAGATCCAGCTTTCAGGAAATTATCCTTTAATATACTTGTGTATAGTAATATAAATACCATTCAAAGCAACATCAGCTCCATTTCTGAAATAATGAAAGTACAGATCTCACTAAGCGTGATATAAATTGTTAAAAAAGGAGAGAAAAAGAAACCTGCGGTGCAGTTACTATGGTTGATTAGTTCATGATTTTTTTCATAAGAAAATAATCTTGAGTTCTTTCAGTGTAACAGAAGTCCTCAGTTCACCTGCCTCTTTCACAGGAAGCCCTGGCTCTCTTTATAATTTTGCCTGGTACCACACTAAAAACACTTTTGCTTGCTTCCATTTAGGATATAATTTATAACATTTTAATCCAAGCTTGGTTAGCATAGGAACACAATTAGCTAGATGCAAAAGAATCTTTGCAGCATCATAAAAAATAAAAGCTTGTGCTTTTACTTGTTTGACCCTTTTTAAATATATAATCATTGGGCTCTTAGAAGCCTTCTGTGATCAGACAGCCAAACAGGAAGCAGAATTACTTTCCCAGTAGACAGTTTTCTGTTTCTACAGTAAACCCGGGAGGGAATTGGAAAGAACTGCGCAGAAATTACAAAAAGCGTCCAATTTCTACTAAAATGGTATGTATTGTTGATGGAGAACCTGGTTCTCCTGCTTTGCCAGCAGCCCCTGTATTTTTTCCCCTGCATCTTCCTTTTTTAAATTAGATTTATTGAGTTCTACAGTGCAAAATGTGTCTGCCAGTTTTGGATTAGGATATGGGAGGCATGAATTTCACTGATCCAGGAAAATCAGTGGATGACCTTGGGTTGGTTACTGGCAGTGCTCATGCTAAGCTACAGTATTGTTTGCTTGTTTTGGCTTAAGATGTTGTGTATGCTGAGCCATGTGATCTGTAAACTATGCCTCTTCACCAAACCATGTCTAACAAAATTGTGGCTTAGCATGATATGTAAATCCAGCGACTAGCACTCAACGTAACCTTTCTTCCAAGGTTGAAATAAAAGTGGGGTGGAAGAATGATATTTGTTGCCTTGAGCTCCTGAAAAAAAAAGTGGGAATATAAATGCAGTATCATTTACATTTTGCCAAATGAATTATTGTTTTTTTTTAAAGTACTGCTGATTTGCTTCATTGAATGTTTGTTAAAAAGGAGCGTGGGTCTCACATTTCTCTTTCCACTATTCTTCATTTACATGCACAGACCCAATAGGTAATGCATTCTGTCCCTCTTGTCTGTTTTCATCATTTCTTAGGTTTATTTCACTCTCTTTTCCTCTTTGTAGTGGAGATTATATACCCATAAGACTTTTTTTTTTTTTTAAATGAAGAAAGTGCACATGGGCCCCAAAACTGAATCCTGAGTCTGACCTAATCTAATGTTTTGTTTAAACCGTTTTCAAGTGCAAAACCTCACAAAATGTCCCTCTTCTAGTCTGAAAGTGCTATTTTGAATAAGAAATCAGCAATTGGAGCATGTTTAGCACTATAGAAGTTTCAGGCTTTGCTTAAGAAACAGCTGTTTCGCACTCAGGATGAGACTTTTGCAAAGTTTTGGGAAGTTTCATGCTCAAAACAATTTGAAACTTAATTGTCTTGCACATCCTTGTTTAAAAAGAAGCTGTTGCATTTGTTAAACGTAACATATATTATGTAGCCTTCTAACTTTTCAAAAATGAAGAATATTTATGAATATAGTAGTTTTAATTTTTTGAGTAAACAACTTTCCTACACTCTCAGTAGGATGATCTGTGTAGTACTGCATTTTATGTAGTTATGAATGACTACATTAAACTTTGAGGAAGGAGGCTCAAGCCCAGGTTAAGAGAAGAATGGGCAGTGTACGAAAGCCCCCAGGTTGTTTGCAGTGCATGAGGCACAAATACACTGATGGCTACTGTTAATGCAGTAGCATGTACTACAGATACAGTGAATATGTACTGCAGACACAGTGAATTTATGTTAGTACACATCTCTGAAGTGTAATAAACTGGTAAGCCCTCTAGGAGCTAAGCCTTGTAAGATAGAAAGGACAAATGAGGAGAAAAATAACTAACTCAAATAGAAGAAGGAAGTGTAAACTGGAATCATTGAGGCCAGAAAAGCAGTATTGTCTTAAGTAGCCTCTTTGAAGTGGTAGCTTAAGGAATGGGCCTGTCAGGAAGCACAAAAGCCAGAATGAAGATGGGATGAAAGGGAAGATGATACAGAGCCAGTGCAGGGGAAGAATGAGAGCAAAGGGAAATAAACTCCACTCTGCAATAATTCATCTCCATAATTCTCTTGCTTTTTTTCAGAACATCCCTCCCCTCCATGTCAACGAAATAGGTTGCCTCTATTCTTTGGGATCTCCTTAAATTCTTTAAATAATTTTGGCAAAAGAAATGAAAGGATGGGGAGAAAGAGACTTGAAGGAGCACGTTTGTGTAATTTTTGTGAATTATCATATGGAAAAAGAGCAGTGGACAGAATTCTTCAATCTAAAACTCTTTAAATGTGTCGGACTTAAAAAAAAAATCCGGTACATATGGAGAATGATAAGCATATGAAAAGCTGCTGCACTAAGGACTAATTGAGATAAAACATGAACAATGTTTTTGTGGATTAATTTGAAAAATTACATAGCATACAGGCTGCATAATCCCTATTTCTAGCTATTTTATGTACTCAAACGTGATTGCTTAAGCCATAGCATTTCAAAAACATTGAACTTATTTTATGAAGAGGAGATTTCAGTAGAAGAAAGGTTTGTCTATCCCTAAACAGTGTCCTTGGAAAACGATCTCTTTTAGATAGCTGTTGCTTATATGAGTAGTCTTCTAAAGTATCACTTTAAACCAGCCATAGATCCCATAGTGGAATGTTGAAGCTTTAACTACAACCACATTATTCTGCATCTTGGAACCAAATACCCTTGAGATATCACATGGCCTTTCTCCCCCCCCCCTTTTGTTATGAAGGTCTTGTAAAGTTCAAACAAGTAGAAAAAAGATTAGATAACAGTATAATTGGGAACATGGGAATAGTTTAGGAATGAAGCATATAATGGTTAAATTTGTAGATAGATTTATAGAGCAGGGAACATTAATAGCTTTTCTAGCCAAAATGTATGATCTAAATGTAAGATAATTCCCACTTGGCACAATAGCAGTAGAAGATGTGTGTGTGTGTATTTCCCCTTCTCCCCAGTTTCAAATATAATTATTTGGAAGGCTTCCCTTTCTTTTGTATAATTGTATAATATAATAGATATGCCCAACTACCACCTGAGTCAGTTAACAATTATAAGAAACTTGATATTTGACTTGATATTTGACATTGATGGTTCTTGCAATCCTGTTTACTGACTGTGCATTTATTATATTTAATATTATATTTATACTCTGCCATACTTCCCTCCCATCGTATTTGTGGTAACAGAATAACAGAATTAGAAGGGACCTTGGAAGTATTCGAGTCCAATCTCCTGCTCAGGCAGGAAACCCTATACCATTTCAGACAAATGATATCCTTATGCAAATTACATGTGTCATTTTATGCCATCTACGTGACATCACTATGAATGTAATTTAAAATGCCATACATGCAATAGGAATTTCATCTGTAGTAACTGAAGTCTATTGCATCAATATCTGCTAAATGAAGGTTTTGATTTGCAAATCATTATCTGTCTTGTCTGTCTGTCTTATCTATCTATCTATCCATCCGCATCACACTTGATAAACAGGAGATTTTAATTTTTTTGTAAAAGTGTTATATGAGAACAAAAACTATTCATTTTTTTAAAAAATAGTCCTATTATAAAGTGAGCCAGATAAAATCCATTCCAGATTCCACATATAACACTGAACATCATTCATTAATCAGAATAGCAGAGTATTAGAATAACAGAGTTGGAAGAAACCTTGGAGGTCTTCTAGTCCCAACTCCCTGCTCAAGCAGGACCCTATACCATTCCAGACAAGTAGCTGTCTTAAAGCCTCCAGTGTTGGAGCAATCACAACTTCTGGAGGCAAGTTGTTCCACTGATTAATTGTTCTCACTGTTAGGAAATTTCTCCTTAGTTCTAGGCTGCTTCTCTCTTTGATTAGTTTCCATCCATTGTTTCTTGTCTTGCCTTTTGGTGCTTTGGAAAATAGGTTGACTCCCTCTTCTTTGTGGCAGCCCCTCCTCAAATATTGAAACACCGCTATCTTGATCTTGTTTAACATCATAATAGCCCTGAGAGTTATGGGGTGTCTCCATTCATAACTAATCTGCTGTAGCGGAAAACCACGGTCAAGATTCACAGAAATTAGTCAGACACTCTCACTGATACACCACTAGATTCTACAAATGTTTGCTACATAATAAATGGTCATGTGATACACTGTTGACTAGATATCTATTAGATCAAAATAATTTTATTAACGTTAAGAGCAGTTAGCTTCGGCTCTAAACCCAGATCAACATTCAGTGTATTTGAGTTTAAAAAAATACTCCATAAGAAGAGAAAAACTGACATAAAATTAGGCCAAAATCCAATTAGCTCAGCAAGCCATCCCTGTATACTGATGAAACAGATGCTTCAGAAAACTAGGAAGTAATTCAGTTCATGGCAAGCCATCTATTCAAGCTAATCTAGATGTGTGAAATGTTTAACTATGTCTTGCAGGTTGATGCTCTTTTAGTACTTAAAAAGATGCTCTCCCAATCCAACATAAAGGCGCTGGTGCATTAAGAAAAATACAAAACAAAATACAAAGTATTTAACATCTCATCTAAATGACCCTTTGAAAATACATAAGTAGGCAGTAAAAGCTTGATAGTTTTAAGAATGTACTACACATGTATCCACATTTGTGGCTCCGTTTACCCTTCTATGAAAGAGAAATACCATATAGTAGCATTAAAACACTTTGGTCAAAGTACTGCCAAATCTGAATTGCTCAATAATCCAGCTAGACCACAGCACATAAGGTCTTTTTGCTATATTCCAATTCTATTTGGGACGGAAGGACCAGGCTTTTAAACTGTGGTGGAGGAATTACACAATAGAAAACCCCTAATGAAAAGGTGTGGGGGGGAGATAATGCCCTAATAGACTGAAGGACAAAGAAGCCTAGCTAAGAATGGAACACAGATTTATTCAATCTAAAGAATCCTGAAACAGTATATAATACAGATATGATTTTTCCATGATTGAATGGAGAGTTGGAAACTTTTCCCCAACTAGTCAATTAAATCAAGTTTTGCAATAACTCAGGATTCCCATAATTTATAAATGTACATTGAAAGGATCTAGTTTTTCCATAATCTCTTAGACTTTTCTTCTGAGAGATTAATAATAGGCAGTGAGCTAATTAATGCAAACTGTTCTATGCTCACTACTTCTTTCTAGATTGAATGCCTGTTAGACTTTGAATGAAAAGAATATTTAGTTCTTCTGAAGTACTAAAAAAGAGAACATTAGAGTAATTAATCTGCCTTTGTGGAGTTAAATTGTTTACATCTTAGTTCCTTATCCCCATATAACAGGCTTATCACATTGCCACTAAAAACTTAACAGACCTACTGTAAACCTGAAGTTCAGTGAATTCCCATGCATTGGTTTACATCCCTTCTGTTTTCAAAAGGGGAACAGACAATTGATGGCATGCTTCCAAGTGGGTGGACTCTTGAAGAGTATCATACATCTTCCACGCTATTCTTTTTAAATATGGCTGTGTAAATCTAACTGAACTCCAGAGAGAGTAAATGTTTTTTCACTATCCAGAATGCAGAGCAACTTGGCAAGAGGAATACTGCAAATAAATGTATGCTGAAACTCTAGAACTAGAGTAAATGCTCTTTTTTCTAATAACCACTTTAATGAACATCCTTTATGCTTTATAGCTGCAGTTGAAAATTGTAGAACAGTAGTTTATATCTTAATCCTGGTTCATCTAGGATAGCCAGATACCAATTGTTCATGATCACTACTGGCATATTTATTTATGTAATTTATATAGCCACTCATCTTACCAAAAGGGTTGTAGTAGGGATGAAGCCTCAGTTGTGACTTTGTACACCTAGCTCCGAGTGAAGCTGAAGCACACTCTGAACTCAAACAAAAAAGAGATTATTGCTAAGGTAGTAGATGAATGTGTGGAAGGTTTGCTTGGTTTTTTTGAAATACTAATGATTTCACTGAATTCAAGATGGGCTGGTATCTAAATGATTGAGTTTATTTCTGAGAAATTAAAAAAGCGTATATCCAGCATTGTATTTTCACTGCATTCTGGATTTGTGGAATCAAAGACACAGTGGCCAGCAAAAACATCAGAGCAAAAGCAAAAGTAACACTGATTCAGTGCCAGATATTTGAATACTTCCTGTACTACTGTGTGTAAACGAAGTTGACTTAGATTTCTTGGTATCCCATATCAGTGTTCGCAAAATGTATCCTAATCTAGAGTGCAAGAAGAGCACATCTGTGCTGCTTGTTTTTGGAAGAGATGGCCCGAATTCTATCAGTGGAAGATGGTCCTGCAGTGCAAATAGCAAGCAGCCTTTGGATTAAGGCCTCCACAATCTGCAGGGTTTTTTTTAAAGGGTACATTTGTTAATTGGATGAATATTGTCTCACTAGTTTAGCCATACATCCCAAGTATTTTTCACTATTTCTGCACGTTGCTAATTTGAGAATAAAAGACTAAAATAGTGGCATAATGTTAAATTTCTTCTAGCCAGGTATTTCCATAGTTATGAAATAATACAGATGTTATTTTATGTGTTGGTTGCATATAAATAAATTATCATTTAATATTTATACATTTTTAAATTGAAATTTAGTTAGAATTGGAAAGTGATAATTTTTAATTACATAATATAAGGTAAGATTAATTCATTTTCTATAATATGTAATCAAAAACATAGTGGGAATAGGACTACTTTAATACATTTTCAAAATGCAGGGAGAATTGAAGCAATGTATATCTCTGGGAAAAATTGGGAAATTCATCTCATCAATACCCATCATCAACTTGCAGGCTTGGAGATTAAACCCTCAACAGGATCTTTTAGAATGCCAGATGAGTGGGTTCAGTTGTCACAAGACATTGTGTAATGTATCCTACGGCTGCCCCTTGTAGGGCTTTAAATGTAACAACTAGCACGTTGTATTGGGCCTAGACGTTTATTGATAACTAGTACAGCACCTTGACAAAAGTATTACCCTAGTAGCAATCTCTACTGCTGAAGCTTCTGAGTCATCTTAAAAGGCAGCTCTATGTAGAGCACATTAAGGAAGTCCAGCTGAGAGTTGATTAGAGTTGTAGGGGTTTTCAGGGGTTATCCCCCGCCAGATAGATTTATCAAGGCTCTCCTCTGAAGCTGGATGAAGGTCTCCATTTCTACCACTTGTTCCAGGAGGATTCCTACATCACAAACCACCTACTCTGGGGGAATCACAACCCTCCCCAGAGTTACTATGGGGACTGCTGTTATTGGGATGCTGAAGATAAGACCAGTTCCATCTTGTGGATTTAATTTGAGCTTCTTTCCAGATGTCTTTGACTGAAGTAATTGATTTGATTGATGGATCTCAACGTAGCTTCATCAAAGCTAAAAGAAATTCTAAAAGATACAAACTTCATCTGTTTCCACAAGGAAGTTAATTTGTTTTCTTTTCCTCAATGTGCTGTCACAAGAAATCTTTCATGATTGGATATTTTGGAAGACACAATCCCAATATCACTAGAGGGTGTCAGTTGAATGAAACTTCAACAGATCTTAGAGTTTTGAATTTAACCATAAACACAGATGTCACATAGCAATTGTGGAGAACCTAGATCTGGACCAATAGGTATTCTCAGCTGCGTAACTATCCCCATTAAGGAGATATAAATTTAATACATCAATTGTAAATAAATCAGCATCATTTCCTATTTTGTCCTTAAATTGTCTGATAAAAAACGGTGTTGCTTCATTAGCATAGGAAGGAAACGGTGAAACGTAATATACCATAGTTATCATGTCCCCTCCTCCAGTTTTAGCATTAAAAGTCTCCAGCAACTACCAAGTGCACTTGTAGGTAAGAATACTGCCAGCCTTTATATAGATTTAAAGGTTTTGTCCACGCTGATCTAATCTGTGGGTGCTGATGAAGGGTTATATAAACATTTATCAACAACAGCTAAATTTTATCAATCTATGGAAGTTTATATAATGCCTGCATGATAAAAGCAGAATCAGATTTAGTCAGTCTTCTTCACCAACCTAAAGAAAATACTGCAAAATCAGGCAGAAAAGTATTTTTATTTTATTTCTTAAATTTGTTTGCTGTCCTTCTCGCTAAGAGCTGACTTACAACATTATTCTTAGACAGCCAGATCTCTTGTGAAAAGAGCAGATTAATGATAAACTGACAAATGAAATACGTTTTAAGTCTGGTTTTTCAACCAGAAATGTTTCATGAAATGCAAGTTTGAGGGCAGTGCTGAGGTGGGAGCCAGTCTGTTCTTTATTGTATCTGAGAGCTAATTTGATTTTATGTCTGGCTTTAGTCCTTTTGGGAGTGATTGTTCACATTTAAAATCCTTCTAACAACCATTGTTGTCTCATAATGTACAAAAGATGAATTTTCTAAAGAAAATTTATCCTTGTATTTTCTAATTATTTTTTACTGAAAATAACAAAAGCTTCAAATCGTTAATGCTGCCTTGGTGGTGAAATGAGGAATGCATTGCCTGCTTTTGCTTTAAATCTAAAAAATAAGTTTAATATTGAATTTTCTTGTATATTGCATTCATTGGAAGGCTGGAAACATAATTTCCTATAGTGTTCCCAGACTGATATACAGGAAGGCCTTTCAAATGCCTGTTTGTTGGGTATGTTCCTTGAACAATATTTTTCAAAGAAGTGATAGGAATATCGATTTTCTCTTGAATTTTATTTGATGGTGGCTTTGATACTCAAGAACTTGACATTGAGAAACAGTTCAGGAGGTGCTTTACTGGAAAATATCCAGGATTAGATCTGGAAATTTGCTAGACACTCCAAATAATAACAAACATGTTCAAAGCTATTCCCCTACCTTATAAACCTCTCCTTCTATTAAATTAAACACATGTTATTCTGCATATGATTAAACTTATAGCATGACTTTTTCTCTAAAGCTTTGTTATACCAGAGTGGTGGTGGTAATGGAAGTTCTCCTCCTCCTCCTCCTCCATTTTACGAAGTGTTAGCACCATAATTTGTGAGGTAGAAATTTGAACTTAGTCCAGCTTGATTAATACTAGAAAAAAAAATCTCTATGAAATACGAAAGTTGTAAATTCAACTTTTCAAGGCTCCTTGTTAAAATAGTTTATGAACACACAGGAATGAATTAATCTCAACCTCTTTTATATATTACTAGAACTATGCATGTAAGGATATTGAATGTTTGTGGTTGGTCACTAAACATTGTGGCATTTTGTGGCATTGTGTGGTAGAGCTTCAGTGTGATTTATTATTAGGATCAAAGAGAAGAACAGCATATATAATAGATGAACTTATATATGTTGATATTTTATAGATTATTTTTAAAATTGTGTCTTTCATAGATTACTGAATCTTCTGATCAGTGTCCTTCCAATAATAATTGTTAAATTATTTAAAAGGTTTTTTTAAATTCTGACAGTAAAACAATGCCAGTAGTTGTGTCTTTTTTCACATCTGAATTAGTTTTTAGGCTGGTTAATTACACTCTGGAATCTTTATTTTCTAGAAGAATTCTACATTCATCACATCTTGGATAAATGTGTTCTTTCTCACCTCTCCCCAGTATTAAAAAGAAATTGCATGTTTAATTGATTAAGAATTATGATTTTAATGTTATGTTAAAAGTGTTAGTTCTATAATAGTTCTTATACTAAGTACCTCCCACTCTGTGGCTTGGTTATATTGCTAGCATCTGAGCACACGTTTTTTTATCCGTACAATTTTAACACAGTGGTTCCATTTTAATAAAAACAGAAATTATACAGTGATATACAGTGATACAGTGATTATACAGTGATAAAATATATTAGGAGTGGTTGCACAGCCACGTTTTCTGGTTTTTCTGTTTACTTTGATGCTTCCAAAAAGTACAAATGGATAGAATAATTATTAACCTAGATATGCTACTGGCTTTCAATTTTAGCTTATTTAAATCTGGAAATCTTAGCCATTTTTTATTAATGTTATCTGCTCACATACAATATGAATTAGGAACAAAGGGGCAATGTATGTAGCATATTTTCTCCCAATCCAGATTATAAGAAATCTTATTTATCCCTTATATGAATGCAGTCCTGAAGTTCTGATAATGTTGTGATTTTCCCTAGAGTAGTAAAAATAAACCCTTTACATTTTATTTTTATTTGCACATTTATAAAAATAACCCACAATTATATTTTTTGATCATCCAAACATTTTATACTTTTAATTCCTGAACCCTTATTGAAAGTTCAGAAATACAATCTCTACCTCAATCTGACTAGTATTTTTCTGGCATGATTGTTACAAATATGTTTGATATGATATGATACAAGATATGATGTGATATGATATGATTGCTTAATGTTTCTTATTTAACAAAATTATATTGAGCTAATTTAACCTATGGTTATTAGGTATGACTATTGTAACTTGAGTTTACTTAAATTCCCAATTTTGAATCCAAACTGCAAACTCTATTATTAACTGGCTATTACTGGTGGTAATAATAATATGATCTTTCATTAAAGATAGATTAAAGATGTACGTGGCAAGGATAAGGAGAGAAAAGAAAAACTGGGTTTATGGAACATATTAATATTCTTTTAAATCCTTTGCCCATGGTAGAAAATCACATACTCTACTTGTGAATCTATTCTTAGTTTGACATGAACATTTATATATGGTACTATTTCTTATAACAGATCCACCAGAATAAAATATATGTTGCTCAGGGTTGAACTGTGGAATCCTTGGTGGTCCCTGAGCATAGTTAGTTGTTTGCAGTTGTTTCATTACCCAACCAGGTAGCATCATGGACCTCATCAACCTCTGCCTCACTGCCTACTTTTGGTTTGATGGAGAAATATGCAAATATTCTGTTGTCACTTTAAAGCTTTTGATGGCTTCGGTCCGGGTTTCCTCAAGGGAATATATCTCCCCAGGTGTTTCTACCCATCCTATCAGGCAGGATGGGAATGCTTTGGGTCCCTTTGGTTAAAGAACATAGTTGACAAGACCTAGAAGATGTGTTTTTTCTGTTGTAGCACCCATCTTTCGGACATTCTCCCAGAGAACAGGATGGCTCCCACTACCCTACTGGCTTTTCATAAGTCCAGGCCTTGGGCCCTGACTATGTGCAGGGACAGGGGTAGGCAACCTTGGCTCTTTTATGACTCGTGGACTTCAACTCCCAGAATTCCTGAGCCAGCATGGCTGGCTCAGGAATTCTGGGAATTGAAGTCCACGAGTCATAAAAGAGCCAAAGTTGCATACCCCTGTGCAGGGATCTATTTTGTGGTTAATTTAGTCATTATAATTGGTGCTTTATTCTCCGCTGCTATGTATTTAACTATTTATATTATTTTATTTGCTTTTATTTTTTTAAAAAAATGTTCACTGTCTAGAGTCACTTCGTGAGGTAGGCAGCATTATAAAATAATAAACAAATCAGAGGAACTCCCATGGTATCACCACTCTCAGGATTCATAGCAGAGTCTGTAATGCAGCATCTAGAAACTATAGCACTCCCACATATACTATAAAGCCAAATGTATGGATCCAGTATGTAGACAGCACCTTCATCATAATAAAATGAACTGTCTGCAAGCAAACAAGTTTGGAGAGCACTGAGGACTCCACATTTATAATAGAGTATTACAGATGGACACTACTAAGCATTTCTCAGAATTAAGAATAATTAGGGCCATTCCATATTTGTACAGTTTACAGTTGTTGCTCAAACTGCTCTAGAGGGAGCATTCTTTATCTATTTTACATTTTTCAAAACTTGTGATTGTGATAATTATTACTTCTCAAAACCTTAGCTTAACATTTAGCAACATGAGATAACCGTTGTATCCCTTCTCAACCCCCAGCTCTTCACCTGGCCAATGTTAATTTGGTTTTTCAGAAACTAAGCGGTTAATTCCGATGTGGTCTGGGGCTTCTTCCATGCCACAGAATAGCTGGAATTTTTGTGTAGTGATTATTGTTTATAGCCCTATTATGCAATAATGTATTTGTTAACTGGAGTTGTTATTCTTAGTTTGTGAGGGCTAGGGCTTATAGATACCATTTGCATCAGCCTTTTTTTTAAATGAAGTGATTGCTTCTGAATAGTATAACAAAAAGTTTTGATGGGACATGTTTTTCTTGGAAAGTTTTCTGCAAATGCTATAATTTTGGCTGGGATCTGCATATGCTTTATGTTCAAAGCAATCTAGGCTTAATATTCTGTCACTGTAGCACAGTAGTATTTCTCTAGCGTGCAATGTAATCTTCTGCCAAGTTGCTAACTTGTTTTGCTATCTTGCTCCCTGTTTTGGTTTTCCCACAATCAAATTATCTGTCATAGAACTAGGATAAACATTTGTTCTTTGTCTTCAGTAACTTGTTCTGAGCTTTAAATAGCAGAAATGCCACTAACTTGAATAATTTATTTAAAAGATGTTATACTCTAAACTGATTGACTGTGTTTGTCATGCAGAATGCATAGGTTTTTGCCTTCCGTAATGGATCACTGATGCTGATGTTTTGATTTCTCACTGAACTGGGGCACTGAGTTGGGATATTCTTTCTAAAATGAAGGTCATCCAAAAAACTAATCTTCTCATTTGGCAGTTGTGCAGCCCTTGAAAAAAAACTAGGGCAAAGAACTCGTTCTGATAAGTCAACAAGCAGAGACATGATGAAATTTAAAAAATGCTGGGGGAAGAGTGTGAGTTAAAGGTACTTCATACATGATACTTGATCTAGACAGGTAGAAAATATGCACCACTTTTTACGTTGTAAGATATGCATAGCTATTTGTCTATGGCCTAGAGCAGCTGCCAATCATATTAGGGATATTGATACTATAGTATCAGATTTAAATGTATATGAGATCTATAAACAGATTTTGTTCATAAAAGACTAGTATAATGTATGTGCTTATGTTTCAGGAGTTTAAGTAGATAATGGTATCACTGAAGAAAAAAAAGTTTGTTTCCTGTATAAGCATGATGGGTGATATGAATAGGAGAATTGGAAAAATGGGGTAAAGAAAACTTGAAGTGAAAGAAATAGTGAATAAATGAGAATTAGGAGATTACAATATAGAATGTAAGAAATCAGTTTTTGAACCCAATAAAACAGCCGAAAGCTCAATGCTTCTTTCAAAAATTAAATACAAGATGATGATGATGATGATGATGATGATGATGATGATGATAGCATTTAAAAACTTAGAACTTAAAACACTAGCCTAGTGTTTTAGGCTTTTAACGATCCTAAATTCTTTATGTTTTGTTAAAACCTCCATTTCTCAAGCAAGTGAATGTCATTTTTAGATCCTTCAAGTGAATTTCTTCTCTTACTTCTTTTGTCCCAATAGGATGATAGTGATGGAATTCCGTGGTCAGAGGAGAGGGTGGTACGAAAAGTCCTTTATTTGTCCCTAAAGGAATTCAAGAATGCACAGAAGAGGCAGCATGACGGCATTAATGGGAGTCTCAAAGGGGTAAATGGTAAGTCTGTTCTTGGGAAAAGGGGTTTTGCTGGTTCATCATTTTGGAGTTACATTAGGAAAGTATGCTTGTGCCTTTTCTTTATCTTCTATTGTTGTGGATAGACTTTTTCATTCTGCAGTGCTGTGTTTTGAGGAAGAAGAAATGCTCTGAATATTTTTTTGTCCTCCTTTTCCTCTTCTTCTTTCCTCTTAATACCAATGTTTCTCGATCTTGGCAATTTTAAGATGTGAACTTCAATGCCCAGAATTTCTCAGCCAGCAAGTTGAAATCCACACGTCTTAAAATTGCCAAGATTGAGAAACAATGATCTAATAGATAAATTGTTTTTTTCCCCTAAACAAGGTACTGTGACACAATTAATTAAAGAAAGATATTATATGTTAATTCTAGCAAGCACATTATGAGGGGAATTTTAGAACCGCATTTGCCTACTTAGAAATCCAGGAGCAGTTGAGTGGCTGTGATAAAACATTTTTCATTGCACTGGCGTCTTAGGTGGCGTTCTGACCATCATAATAATGTCTTGAAGTGCTGATTGCACTTGAGCACCATGTAAATGTTCCAAAGTGCTTCTTTCCTTTAAGATGAAAGTTCAGTAGTTAAATGGAAAATGCACTCTTTATTGATGGTTATGTAGCTTCAGTTTAAGTGTTTTGGGTTGAATTGCATCAGATCATCTGCAGGATCTGACATCTGATAAATATTTATTCTGTGTTTTATTTATTTATATCCTGCCTTTATTATTTTTATAAATAACTTAAGGCGGTGAACATATCCAACACACCTTCTTCCTCCTATTTTTCCCACAACAACCCTGTGCCGTGAGTTGAGCTGAGACAGGATGACTGGCCCGAGGTCACCCAGCTGGCTTTCATGGCTAAGGCAGGACTAGACATAAACTCTCTCTGGTTTCTTTGTCAGATAATAATGTGAAATATCAGTTTGAAATATGTTCATATTTTAGCAGTTACCACTGCTTTCCAAGGCAAGTCACAGAGTAATGACTAAGACAGCATCTGGTTTCTCCCAGAGTAGATTTGAGCCAGTTTTCTCTCTCAGAAATTCTCACACACAAATATATCAACAACAGCATTTCTGCCCAAAATGAAATAAAATTTGCTTCCATATGTCACAGTATGCAGCTTTGGTGGAGTGTGTGCGTGTCTGTCTGTCTGTCTTGGTTCTTCTATTTGCAGAATGTATTGATGTTAGTGATACTAGTTACTTTTGAGCCAGTTTGATGTAGTGATTAAAGGCATTGGACTAAAAACCAAGAGACTGATTTGTGTCTTGGACACAAAGACAGTTAAGTAATTTTGGACCAGTCATTCTCAACCTTGGAAGAAGACAATGGCACACCACTTTCAAAAATAAGAAAATTGCATGGACTTGTCCAGACAGTTTCCAGGAGTCTGGAATGATTCATTGGCACACAGACACATAAATAGTTTATTTTAGATTCCCATACATAGTATTGCACTTTCATCCTGAACTGTTGTATGAGATTGTGAGTGTGATGACCAATAACTGATGTGTTGGACTTCAGCTTCAATAATTCCTGGCTGTCGTGATTTGAGAGCCAAAATCTAAATGTATTTGCTTTACTGTGAATTTGTTCCCTTGAGAGATTCAAAGAGTATACAAGGAGTTGGCAACTTTTGAGAGGCCAATCTTTCAAACATTTTGGAGGGCATAGGTAGCATTGTCGTGCCATGGTACCATCACCAGGAAATGTATGGCTAAATTTGGGGAAGAAGTTTTAAGATATGGAATGTCAGTCAGAGGCAAACTATTACCATTCTCATTCTTAAATCTCACCAAATTTGAAACATGCCTTCAAGTCATGCCACCCAAATTGAGCTGTTTTTTTGTTTTTTTTGTTTTTAACGGCCCAGTCTTAGTGAAATGTGGGGCCACAAAAGGAGTGCTAGGACATTGCAAGTTGCCCTCCTGAGTATATATAGTTATTATTTCAGAGTTGTTACAGTTGCTATGATATTTATTTTGTAAATGAAATAATAAAGATATTTCTGTGAAATGATAGGGAAACATCTGTGGCCTTTTACAGGAGACTTCCTAATCTTCGGAAGCAGGATAATGTATCAGTAAATCTTGGAGAATCCATGTTGTATTTTTAAATGCTGCTATTTCTTCTATGTTATTAATACGCATAGAATTTGGGACCGTGATGATCAGTTTTTCAGAGGTTCCTTCATAAGAGTGAATCTCATTCCCATGAGACATAGCCTGCTTTCTAATGTTGCTTTATACATGAAATAGATGACTGTAAAAATGAAATACAGTCTCTAAGTATCCTTGGCTTTTATTCATAAGGTCATATTTTGTATCTTCCCAGCAAAATAGCTCATAAAAGAAATCCATTTTCCTCAAAAACAAAAACTGATTTTGTGTATTAACACAGCACCACTCTGGTTAAACAACAGGATATCTAAATGTCACATGTAAAGCACACATAGGATTAGGTTTATGTTCTTATTTTACGAGGGTTTTAGGTTCATTATACATATCACTCCAAGCTACGGGTTGAACTAACCATAGTTAAAAAGTCAGATATACCATGTTTTAGAAATACTTGCCTGGTTTTTTTATTGTATTGAACAATTACTGTGGTAAATTCAGTGGCATCTGGAAATAGAATTGTGGCATTAACTATATATTGTTAATTAAAAACATCATACCAACATAATGATTTGCAATCATTTCAAAGCATGGTCTGGAGTCTGGACATGGTTGAACTGCTTTGGCGTCGGCCTGGCTGCTTCTGTATGCTATGCTGAGCACCTAAAATTATAGATTTGAAGAGATTGACCCAGCCAGTTCTATGTAATTTGGAAACAACAATTGTGTATTGCTTATGAATTCTTAGTGGGGAAACATTTACTGCTGTTCTCTATCACTAGATGGCATGATCTGCAGCTGACATGTTGTGTTTGCTAAATGACTTTGTTCACCAATGCGTTATGCCCCTAGTTGACGCATAGCGAAGGAAGAACAAGCCATTTCAGAATGGAAGATAGTGTAACTTGCATTTAAAGATGTTAGCAAACTATTTTGATATATGGGTCAGGTTCGTACCACTTCTAGAAACTTTACCATCATTTGACCCTGTTGTCCTTCTTCTTTCCCAGAAAAGGTCTGAGGCTCAGCCATGCAAATCACACATATATTAGGCTCATCTTTCATCCTGGTCTAGCATCTGAGGCAAAAAAAAAAGATCTTCACAGACTCCCAGAAGCCAGGAAGGTCAGGTTCCTTCTGATCTCAGATGAAGACAGGATTTCTTGGTCCCACAAGAGGGCATTTTTTTAATAACGGAGCCTGGAACATACCAACCCTTTAAGACTTGTGGGACAGATAGAGACCCTCAGAAATAGGCAATTTGCAAGTAACATGGCCCTGTGCCAAGCTGAGCTTTAAAGATAATCTCCAGCACATTGAATTGCACCTTGCAGCATAATTGGAGCCAAGGCAGCAGTGAAAACTAGGCAAATCTCAGTACACCCTAACTTCATGCACTGCTGCATTGTGAACCTGTTGGAAGTTTCCAAGTGTTTTTCAAAGTCGGCTTTCTCTCCCCCCCCCCCCATATACAATAGTTCAGTCAGGATATGATTAAAGCAGGAACGCAATGAGCAGGGCCTCCTGGTCCCAAAACGGTTGCAACTGGTATACAAGACAAATTTGTGCAAATGTCTTCCTATCTATAGTTGCCAACTGCTCTTCGAGCAGGATTTGTGAGACCTGGAGGACTTCCAAATTGCTCATGAACTCTGTGGGTGAGGGGATGCTAGCTTGCCTAGAGTTAAATATGAAAAATCTCCAGTTGCAGGAGACCTCCAAACCCAAAAACCTTCCACATTGCTAGGGTTGAATTGCAGCCTGTTATTCATGTTAGAGACCTGTAGGGATGGTTTCTGATCTAGAGCAGCTTGGCAGAACTACTGCCATGTCATGTGCTTGTTTTGGGTTTGAAAAATAGTAAAATTTCTATTTCGTGCACATCCCTAATTTACAGTAACAGAGAGTACTCATATGAAATGGACAGATGTTTGTTGAAACACAGAGAAACTGAAGAAAAAGAAGGCATGGGAAAGAAGTGGGAGGAGAGGATGAAATGAATTGTTACATGGGCCGGCCTGGATCTTAGGAACTAAATACCAGAACAATGGAATTTAATAGGAGTCTCCAAACTTGGCAACTTTAAGATTTGTGGACTTCAACTCCCAGAATTCCTCAGCCTACATTCTGGGAATAGAATTCCACAAGTCTTAAAGTTGCCAAGTAAATAGTAGTTGTGTGAAACCTCTAAGCAGATTTCTTTTACATAATTTCTGTCCTGGTGTATTTTTGACTAGCAGTACTTAGTGGCTAAACAATTGCTGGGCAATAAGATTTTTAAGAATCTGCATATTAGAATATACACAGAGAACAATATACCTTGAAATATTATTCAGTGATAAATAGAAATACATTGGAATACTTGGTATCCTATTGTCTGAACAGTGGGATTTGTAAGGTAAGGATGAACAATGCATGGTTAAGTGGAACAAAAACCTATCTTCTTGTATCATAGAAGAAAAACGAAGAAGGCTTCATGGATAGAATTGAACCTCATTTATTTCATTAGTTTTCTAAATTTTGGGCATAGCATTTATTTTTGGCCTCTTAAGGTAAAGACCTTCCCAAAGTGTCTTGTAATGTGTAACAAATGTGATTTTTTACAAGTGTCTTGTAATGTGTAACAAATGTGACCCTCTGGTTGGATGCACTGGTGCCCTGCCTCTGGTAGGGCAGTAAGAACCATTGTAGGGTTCTGAAGTGTAACCTGGACCAAGGTACTATTCCCATGCAAGAGACCATCTTGCCCAGTAGTTGGGAAAGTGAGGCCAATGTGACTGTCCGCTCCCTTCGTACCTGTCTGATCAGGGAACAAATACTGTCCCGGCGTTCCGGGGACAGATAGACCATGCAGAGGTCGATGTCTATAATCGCTCCCAGGTGAAGGATGCGATTCGAGGGCTCTGTTAGGCTCTTCTGGAAGTTGACCGAAAAGCCGTGGGTCTGAAGGGTCCAGACAGTTAAGTTTAGGTCCGACCGGGCCTGCTGTAGGGAGGAGGACAGGATAAGGATGTCGTCCAGGTAACATTGGACCCAGACGGGGATCAGTCTCAAGTGGGCGACCAGTGCAGCCAGGATCTTTATGAACACCCTCGGAGCGGACGATAGTCCGAATGGTAGGGCCCTGTACTGGTAGTGCTGAGACCCGTAACAGAACCTGAGGAACCTCCAATGGTCGGGAAAGATGGGAACATGGAGATACGCCTCCGTGAGGTCGATGGAAGCGAGGAAATCGTGCCTTCTGATGCTGGCCAGAATGGACTGCAGTGTCTGCATCTTGAATCTCCTGTAGACCAGATGAGAGTTTAGCCCCTTCAGATCGAGAATTGCTCTCCACCCCCCCCCGAAGGCTTTGGGACGACGAAGAGGATGGAATAGAATCCCCGATGTGTTTGGCCCTCTAGCACCGGCTCAATGGCCCTGATTTCCAACAAGTGGTGAATGGCCTCGGTCATGAGTTTTATCTTGGCCGGGCTTCTTGGGGTAGGGCAAGATATGAAGCGGTCCTGTGGTCGGGACAGGAACTCCAGGACGAGGCCTCGCCTGATGGCGTTGAGCACCCAGGTGTCTGTGGTGGTGGCCTCCCATTCCTGTGGAAAGTTTGCCGCCAATGGGGAGGTCCGTCCTCGAGTCACTTGTTTCTCCTAAAGGGACGGCCCTCCGCATCCCCGAAAGGGCCGCTTGTTTTGGAACTGCTGTCTAGGCCTGGAAGCTGGACGGTCCGATTGTCGGCCTGGTCTGGGGAAAAAGGGACGAGACGAAGGAGCCCACTCTGTTCCCGACCCCTGATGGAAGGGTGGCCTCCGCGGGTATGGGGTGGCCTCCTGTTGAGGTGGGCTAACGCCTTGCGCTTGTCTCTGTTTTCAACAAGATAAGGGTCTAGTGCCTCTCCAAAGAGGTGTCCATCCCTGTAGGGAGCGGATGCCAGGCGCCACTTGGATTTTAGGTCTGCTCGCCATTGTCTCAGCCATAAAAGTCTGTGTGCCGCAATGTTAGCGGCTATGGACCTTGATGAGAACCTGGCGGCATGAAGTGATGTGTCCGCCATGTATTCTGCCGTGGCCACTAACTTACCCAGATTCTGGTGGGCACGAACCTGTTCCAGGGGAATCATGGCCTGGAGCTCCCTGAGCCAGAGGATGGATGTCCTGGCGAAGAAGGAGGTAGATGTGGACGCCTTCACTGACCCTGCCGATGCTAGGTGAGACCTGCACAAGGAGAATTCCGATTTCTTATCCTCCGCTCTTAAGGCCTCAGCCAAATCACCTGGCACGGTGGAGGAGGAAAGAATGGGTGTTAGTGATTCATCCACTTTTGGGGCCTCCAGGAGGTCCGAAAGGGCCGGGGCGACAGTGCATAGTTTCCTTTCTGCTCCCCAGGTGCTGGGAGAGTGCCTGGATTCCCCCATTGTTTGCGTATGGTATCCAGAAAAAATGTGGGGCAAGGGATGTGTCTCTCCGTAACAGTAGGTTCGGAGAAGAGCGGCTTTGAGTCCTGGCTGGTGGAGGGAGCCGGCTGTGCTTCCTGCTCTGGGATAATATTGGCCAATGTAGTGGCCTTTAGCAGGAGCGACTTCAACAGACCCGGATCAAAAAGGCCAACGAAGGGAGAGGGGTCTGGAGCCAATTCCTCGTCTTCAGACAATTGGAATGCCGCTGATCCGTACTCCTCAGAACCTGAGTCCCGGCCCTGGGAGGAGTAGTCGGAATATACAGATTCCGGATATTCTGGAATTGCCTCCCGTGTTTGAAGTGGGACCGTGAGTTCCGGTCTAGGATTTTGTAAAACGGAGGCGGCCATGCCCTGGGCATACGCCTGGGCGAGTAATGCCTGGAGTTGCTCAGGGCCTACCCCTTGTGGCTCAGGGGGATGAAGGCCTGCCGCTGTGGGTGTGAATGTGGCCTCAGGTGCCGATTGAACCCTGGCAGGGGAAGGCAATACCTGGGGGCTTGACCCACGATCTGTACACAGAGCAGCGCCCTGTATTGGTAGGCATTGCAGGGACCAGGCCCGCTGAGCTGGTGGAGCAGGTGGGCCAAACAGCGGGTTAACGAGTGAGCTCTCCTGAGGGGCCAGGGGTACCTGGTCCCCCTCATTTAGCTGCTGAACCCTGGAGAACTGCTTTTCAAGGGCAGTATGTCTCCTGCTAGCCTCCTTTTCAGCGGCTTTAGAGCTCCTCTTAGCAGAGATGGCCTTGGCCTTGGCCTTGGCCTTGATCTTCCCCGCTGCCTCCAGTTTGGAGGACCTGCGTTTCCCTGAAGCGGGAGTGCCGGGTGCGCCCTGCGCAGACTGAGGAACTGCACTGTCAGCCATTGTAAACGGTGGCCTGTGGCCTTGGTGTATCAGGAGCAGGAGCAGAGCACCAGGCTAATGGTGCAACAGAGGCTGATGACCAGCTAAGGGTCTGGGGCTGCGATTGGCTTAATCGCCCTTATGCCCCCTTTAAGGCTCCAAGTGGCTGACAATGCTCCCAAGGTGCTGTGGTGCGTGGGCTGAGCGTCTTCTCCAAGGGTATCACTCAGTGGCGGTTGGACTGCAATTGGCAAGTGCCAGCACGCACTTTGGCCAAACCATGGCGGCTATCACCTTAGTGATCTGTGCCTGCGCACTCCTCTCCTTATGGTGGCGGCTGTCACCTGAGTGAACTGTGCCTGCACACGAAGCCTAGGTGGTGGCGGCGGTGCCGAGAGGCATGCCAGCTCACACTAATAGTGTCTGCCTGACTGAGGCCTGGACTTGGAGTGCCCTGGGAAGGGCGGATGCCGGACCAGAATCTGGGTTAGCCGTGCCAATGGTAGCCCTTAATTAAATTGGGCTGTAATGGCCGCCTTGTCCAGTCGCAAAATGGCTGCTGCCTGTAAAATGGCTGCGGCTGAGACAGGCGAGTGGACTGCTTGGCCTGAGAGCCTAGACCAGATTTTTGGAAAAAAACTCCCAATAGTAGCCTTTTAGTTTAACACTCTTTTGGCTGGTCTATGGCCTTGAGTCAATAGCTGTTAATTGAGCTGATGGGGCCGTCCCTGTGAGGCCGTTGAGATTCAAAATGGCGGCCGCTGTTTGCACGCCAAAATTCCAGCCCATCAGTGAGGATGAGGCCATCAGTCGTTGGCCCTCAACTGAGTGCAGGAGAGGTTGAAAACAGCTGTCCTAGGCTGGCTGAGGCTCTCAGTAATTGGGCTGAAAGAACTGCGTCAGAGTGGCTTCAAAGCCGACGCTCAGCTGTTTGGCGGCCGCGGCGAATTTGCCGGCCGCTCCACAGCAGCGAAAAATTCCTTTCCAGTCTTTGCCAGCCCGTAGCGAGGCTTTCGGCTGGGCCGATGATCAGCCGCTTTGCGGAAGCGCTGGGAGCGGGAAACAGAAGCAGGCTGCACAAGTCTGTTAAACTGTCCCCTCTGCAGCCTCCGCTCGATGTTGCAAGTCTTCCCTTCGGTGGGCGTGCCGAAGAGCGGCCCGTGAGCAGGCCCGGAGGCTGACGCTCAGCTGTCCCGCGGGAGAGGGAAGGAGGCCCGACGCTCAGCTGTTTTGCCGTGATTTACGGGCTGTGAGCCTGGCCTGTTAGCTGTGTTTTTGGGAGGCTAAGAGGAGAATCCACCAAGGGAATGGAAAGATACAACCTGCCTTACTGAGTCTTCAGAGTCAACACGCGTCCTGTATGGGCTGAAGACTAAGTCGTGTCTGGGAACATCAAGCCCAGCAGGAGGCGTATCAACTCTGACAGACTTAGTCTCACTGGGCAGGAAGATAGTCTAAACCCATTGGTGGATTCTCCATCTTCATGCTGGAGAATTGAAGAGACCTTTAATTCAAATCTAACTTAAACTCTGAAAGTCTGCTTGGAGACTTTGTACCAAGTATTGGCTCTTAGCCCAGATCATCTCACAGATCTGAGAAAAAAATGGAGGAGAAAGTGCTATGTATATTGTCTTTAACTCCTGGAACAAAGATTGATTTAAATCATACTTAGATATATACAAACAGATACATATGCACACACATTGCACATACGTATGTGCATGTGAGAGAGAGAGAGAGAGAGAGAGAGTGTATTTATTCTGCCTGATAGAAATAAAAGGCTTTGGCGTATTTCCATTTGTGCAGTCTTATTTGATCTTGTGATACATATTGTTCAGAACAGCCATTCATGATTTCTGGCTGAAACATGAAGCACTCCTTCAGAGAAGTTCAAGATTTTTTTTTTTCCTCAATGTAACACATGCTATGAGAAGGCCTCATACAGAATTCATTAGCTAATAATAGGATGCTGACCCTCAGGAGCAAGAATTATCTGATAGTAGATTTAATCCTTTGCTTCAGAATAAAAATCAAACACCCCTTCATCATGCCAGCCTTATCCAGATACATTCTGTTTCTGTAGATATATTGCTTGACTTTCATAGAACATTATAACAATTGCTAATAGAAGAACTAAGATCTGATTTATCTTTAAATTTTATTGTTATATTGCACTTCCGAAAAAGCCCAAGGCAGTGTACAAAATTGATGCAAATTAAAAAAGACTTGACAAAAATAGCTCTATAATAATGGAGAAATTGGTTGACAGTGTTGCAAAATATTCTTTTCAAATATTTCAATAGAAAATTGAATGGACTAAACTGAAAGTCTAAAGAGTATCTAATTTACAATCCAAAATGAAATGCTATGGTATTTAAGAATTTAACTCTATATGTTTCCTTTATGCTGTCACTTTTTCCAGTTGCCTCAAAACTATATATGTGTATTGCATAGATATAACTCTAGAAATTAGAGTATAGTTTCATTCAAGAAAGTACAAATTGAACCAAGAATACAAAGTAAGAAGTGAAACTTCCAAATTTTAAAAATAAGAATGGGCCTCTATTTTGATTGCTTTAGCGTTGTTACTGTTTTAAATTCTATTTCATGCCTTAGCTGCTAGGCAAGCATCTTTTTAAAATGTGAGAAAAAGATAAAGTTAAGCAAATTTAAATGAAATAGAATGTATTATATACATTAAAAGCTTTCATGATGTGTCAATTGTAAAACTTATTCAAGTTTTAAATTTAAAAGCAAAGTACAGCCTTGAACCTAGGTACAGTATGATATTTTTCCCCCTTTGGCGAATATGTCATTAACAAAAGATTGTTCATCCATCATGTTGGTTCTATGCATTAAATTAATTGTGAGCTGGGAAGAACAATCAGGAAAAGAAAATTGAATGTACCCCAAATGAAGAAAGTAAAGGGGGACTGAGGAAAAATAATTTAGCCTTATAAATTGTAACTATAATGGAAAGCCAAGCCTGCTTTTGGAAAAGGAGAGCTAATTCAGATATTATCATTTATATTTTAAACATTAGCAGAGTTCAGAAACTATTTTTATGCACATGTGCTGTCTCTATTAAAGGCGGAACTCTGATTGTTCCCAGTTCCATACTTCGAAATACCATTTCAATAAATATTTTTAAAGATGACTCAGTATACTTGGGTATCTTTTCTAACTAGGGAGCATCATGGCTACACTGACTTTAAATCAACTTTCTGTTCCATATAGGATGTGCCCCACCCAGTACTTGTATGGTAAAACACTAAAACTCTGAAACATAAAGCTGGATCTTGGTGAGACATTCTAAGTGGCAAAGCTGGGATTGAACAAACTATTACTAGCCCATATCATTGAATAATAAACTATCCAAACTCAAGTAAATCCAGTTCAGTGCTGTTATAGCTGCCAGTGAAGAGAAGACCAAAGCTTCACTAAGTAGGTTAAACTATAGATTTAATGAGTTAAGGATGAGTTTTAAGAGACGAAACAGGTGCCTTAAGACTTAATTTTTTTCTCATGCCTATTTTTTTTTAATGAACCTATCCTGGTGACTTCATGGTTGGATTTATAACTTATGCTTGTTGCACAAAATTAATGTAGCCTCCAAGTCATAGATGCATTGCATTAGCGTGTACAAAGACAGCATAGAAAATAGAAAATTAAGGGATGAAAATCTTACATGGTAATACAGGTAGTCCTTGATTTACAACAGTTCATTTAGTGACCATTGAAAGTTACAATAGCAGTGAAAAAAGTGACTTATGACCGTTTTCACATTTACGACCGCTGCAGCATCCATGCAGTCACGTGATCAAAATTCAGATGCTTGGCAACTGGTTCATAGTTATGATGGTTGCAGTATCCTGGGGTCATGTGAACACCTTTTGTGACCTTCTGACCAGCAAAATCAGTGGGGAAGCCAGATTCATTTAACAACTATGTTACCAACTTTACAACTGGAATGATTCACCTAACAACTGTGGCAAGAAAGGTCGTAAAGGTCACTAAACAACACCAATTTTGGGCTCAATTGTGGTCGTAAGTTGAGGACTACTTGTAGAATATGGATATGTAGTTTGAGCCAAGACGTGGTGTGGATTACTAGCCAATGTGTCAACATATACATTAGGAACATATTGTATGTGGGTGCCTTTGCGCAATTTCACTGGTCTTTGCATTCAAAACTTATTTAATTGATTAAATCAAAAGAGAGGACTTTGTACAATATTTAATGCATCTTTGGAAATAGTTTGTTCTTTCAGGGCAATGAAGCCCATCATTGCAAACCTTTAAAAAATAAATGAATATTATATGTATTCTCCTTAGAGATTATTGGTATGTTCAGATATATCTGATTTTGCTTTGTAAGGAGGGAAAGTTACAGGTAGTCCTTGACTTACAACCATTTGTTTAGCGACTGTTTCAAGTTACAACAGCATTGGAAAAAGTTACTTATGATCGCTTTTCACACTTATAACCATTGCAGCATCCCAGGATCACGTGATCAAAATTCAGATGCTTGGCAACGGCATGTATTTATGACGGTTACAGTGTCCCCAAGTTACATGATAACCTTTTGTGAACTTTTGACAAGCAAAGTCAATGGGGAAGCCAGATTCACTTAACAACCAACTTAATAACTGCAGTGATTCTCTTAACAACTGTGGGAAGAAAAGTTATAAAATGGGTCAAAATTCACTTAAGAACCGTCTTGCTTAGCAACGGAAATTTTGGGCTTAGTTATGGTCAAAAGTCAAGGGCTACCTTGTATACGCTACACTTTTTGCTTCTAGTCAGGTTTTCAGGCTTACTGAGGCAGGCTGTTAAATGCCGTAGTTGCTCACTATTGTCATTTATTTAAAAGACTGCTTTTTTATATATATGTTTGCTCTCACCTTTGATTTTAGATTTGCAATAAAGTCATATTACTCTCGCTTTCGGATTTTAAGGTTGGTTCGTTTACATCAGTGAGGTTCTTTGTTGTCCTATCTTCCAGCTGTAAAATGGAACTGATGTTCTCATCCAGGCAGATGATGCTTCAGCCTAGCACAAATTTTATCCAATTCACACTCTTATGTCTTTCCTTGTGCTAAATGTGCCTTTCTTAATATCTTAACATCTGCTGGGACCTGCCTGAGTTGATCTCTATCTTCATGCCAGAGGACTTGGAGCTGATAACTGGGACTGCTTAGAGAAGGAGCAGATTGAATTAACAGTGTTACTGAAGATACTAGCTTTATTTGTAGATATTTGTAGATATGTACAGCACTTTTATTGGCACGTATGCATGAAGCTTCTAGGGTGCTCTTTCTGCTTTAAAATGGAGTATGAAATTATTGTAAGAAATTATTGTTTCCAAGCCTGGTGTTTTTCTAAGTGTGCAGTTCCCTGAGCATCAGGTCTAGTAAAGAAAAATGCAGCCCAATTTAGCTTATTATGACAATAGTTATTGATTTTTGCTTTACTCATTTGTACTTTTTCCTGCTATTTTAGAATCAGTATTCCCTAACCTCATTTTTATTTTGTGTGTATAAGAGGAGAAGATAAATACATTTGCATGGTAACTGTTTTCCCTATGGCCTCTTCCCATATTATTTATAGTAATGTGTGAAGAGGCTATATAGATGGAATATGATGTTTGTCTATATGGAGATTGTTGGAGAAGTGTAGGAAGAAACATAGGAAATGGAAATTTCCACAAGGGAAAAAAGACAGCTCAAAAAGGGTAGATCACTCAGAATAGTGGAAGGTAACAGTAACATCCATGAAATGTAATACACCACTGGCTATCCCAATTCAGAGCATTCCCATTGATCATGAATTAGAAAATAAAATCAGAGATTATCGGGAAATTGATGACCGAATACATACATGATCACAGAAGGCATTTAAATAGTCATAAGTTTTGAGAGCTGTGGGTACTCTATTTCAAAAGCAAATCCACAGGGATTTCTGCTTTGTGAATAAAATGCCCTGTCAGATGACCTGCAAAGATCTATTAAATGCATACTCAAGTCATAACAAAAAGTTACAATTACTTGATACCATAAATGTCTGTGCCATAGATCAGTTGTACATGGAATCGTTGTAAGGGAGGTAACCCTCTATCACTTCACTGAATTGTATTGTTGATGCAGCTGAAAATAATAACCACAGCTTTGTATGCCAAGTTGAAAAAATTCCAAGTCTAAAATAAACTTTGACTTTATGAAAGAAAATGTCTAAACACATGTGGGCTGATAAAACAAAGTTGAAAGTCAAGAGAATCAAACATATCCCCAAAGAGTCTTAAAATAATGCATTACTTACACAGAATTTGCTATTGCAAATGCAGCAATGCCTGCCAATTTAAATAGGTTTCCATGGAGGTTAAGGCTCTCTGTTGCTATTGATCATAATTACTACATGCTGTCTAAAACATCAGAGACAACATGTATCTTCAGGCTAGTTATTGAGAATCATAATGGGAAAAAGGCTTCCTAGGCATTCTTATAAGGGATCTGATTGATCAGTGAAAAACACAATGCTAGAATAGATAGGTCCTTTGTCTGATCAGAGCTCCAGTTTTATTCTTAATCTTATGGAAGACTGAAATGACATTGATTGTATGTGCTTGTTTTTCAGTGTAGCTTAATCAGAATAAGATTAAGGTAGTCCTCAACTTTACAATTACAGTTGTGCCGAAAATTTCTGTTAAGTGAGCTTTGCCCCATTTTGCAACCTTTTTTGCCACAATTGTTAAGCAGATCCCTGCAGTTGTTAAGTGAATCGGGCTTCCCCCATTGATTTTGTTTGTCAGAAGCCAGCTGGGAAGGTTACAAATGATGATTACATGACCCCGGGACAGTGCAACTGTCATAAATGCATACCAGTTGCCAAGTGCCCAAATTTTGATCACATAATGGGGATGCTGCAACAGTCGTAAGTGTGAAAACTGATCATAAGTCATTTTTTTCAGAGTTGTTGTAACTTTGAATGGTCACTAAATGAATGGTTGTAAATTGAGGACTTCCTATTGTTTTTGAGTTAGTACCCTGTTGGCTCTGCTAGGATTACTGGAGTATGTTTTAGTAGGTTTTCTTAAGAGCAAGCTTTAAGAGTAAAGTGCTTTGAATTAATTAAAAAAAATGCTTCTGGGTTCAGACATGTTTGGAATATTGTAATAAACTCCTTGCGGAGTTGCCCTTGAAGACAATGCACCAGCAACTTTTAGCATTTCTTATTGTGCTCATATAACACGGCTGTTTTTTTTTAAGCTGGATGAGCTGCCTCCAGTCTTTTGTGTGCAATTGAAAGAGATGACTATCACTTATAAAGCCCAACATGATGTAGGACCCAGGCTGTTTGCAGGTTCACCTCACTTCCATGGTCTCCGCTCAGCCTGTCTGATCTAGCAGAGAAGGCATTCTTCAGGTTTCTTCTGTCAGTGTCATCTTGTAGGATTCTGGGCTTGTGCCATCTCTGTAGTAAAATTTCCCTGGCGATCTAGATGGCCCTTTTTTACTTTTTTGAGACTGAAGACTGTTTTGGGGTCAGAAGGTTAGGTGAGTTCTGCTGCTGTTGATGTGCTTTTTGTGATTGGGATTATTGTTTTAGTCTTGGACACTATGGGATGCAGGTTGTAATTAGTATGTTAATTTATGTACTCTACCCATAGTTAGTATTGTGAGATGGGCAACCCTATAAATATTTAAATAAATTTTAAAAATGTGAATGTGTTTTGGCGACACATTCAAACAGCTGCTCAATCCCATAAAATGGTGTTGCTTCTTTAAAGAGTTGCCAGCAGATGTTCAGTGCTCGTTTCGGGGCATTTTTTTGGAATCAGAACTTGCAACTGAAAAATCTTATGTAGGAACAGATTCTACAGTCTTAATCTATTTTTTAAAATCTCTGCATGGTTTCAGATAGAAAAACTGAAAGTGGCTATGGGGTATTGTATGGGGTATGTGGGAATGACCTTGAGGGACATGAGAAAGAGATGCTGCCCAGGGAACAATCAGAGAAAAGGGGGAGGAGACCGCAACTGCTTAATGGGTAAAGAAAGTTAAAAATGATCCAACCTAACGTATCAGACAGTTCAAAGTGGGAGATTTGTATTTTCAGACTTACAATTCTTTGAATGTAACCTTCCAATAAAGTAGAATTAGCTCATCTGGTTGTCTCTCCTGCCTGGCTTGCCTCGGAAGCTGACAACAGTGAAACATTACAGGTATTAACGTAGCCACCACTTGCATCTTCTTAAACTAATGTGCCTTTGGGAGAATCACTGTGTAATCTAGGGGAAAGATCTAGCTGCTTTTAAGGTGTTGTAGAAATGTGTTATGCTTGGCTTCCTTCTGCTCCAGAATAGTTTGTGCCTTTGAGTCTGAAGGGCTACTACACAGGTCTAATGTTGTTTTTCAATATTGCTTGCCACAAAATGGCTGCTTGTAATAATATCTATATGGCAGTTGCTCCATGTGGTGAAATGCTCATATACAGCACCTTGCCTTGTAATTGGCTGCTGCTATGTTGTTTGTTATCACAGCATATTGCTGAAAATTCCTGTTAGCTTTTTATAGCAACACAGGAAAAATGAAACCAATGTGTATAACCATCCAATATACATAAAGGAAGCAAAGCATGAGGTGGCCAAGCTGTGGTGGCCATTCTCCAGCATGACGAGTGGAGAATCCACCAACGGGTTTTGCTTGTCTTCTGCCCGTGTAGACTAAGTCAGCCAAAGTTGCCACGCCCCTCTTCCTGGGTCCTCCTCCCAGTCTCGACTTAGTCTTTCGCCCAACTAGACTCACCTTGGATCGGCAGATCAGGTCGTATTCAAAAGAAATAATTTTACTTGTTTATTTGGAGCTGGGGGGGGAGGCAGTAAAGCAGCAGCTTTGCAAACCTTTTGCAAGCTTCCCAGCCGAGCGGAACAACTCCGCGAGGTTTCCCAAGGCCAGCTGATCGGTGGAGAGCCGAAAGGAGCTCCACGCGGCTTCCCCACAGCCCAGCTGATCCGCGGAGAGCGCAAGGGCTCCCACGGCTTCCCCCAGGCACAGCTGAGCGGCGGAGAATCGCTGGGGCTCCACGCGGATTCTCCGAAGCTCAGCTGTTCGGCGGAGCACAAACTAAGCTCCGCGCGGCTTCCCAGGCACCCAAGTGAGCAGCGGAAGCTGAACAAAGAGGCCGGTCGCCATTTTGGACGCACGTGGCCTCCGGAGCCGGGGAGAAGAGTTTTTAAACGCGCCTGATTCAAAAAGCCTCTGGTAACACAGGCAACCTCTAAGTAAGATAAAGTACTCTTCTCCAGAATTATTAAAATAAGGTCCGGAGTGGCTGAAAAGAGAGAGGGGGAAGGCAGGGAAGCGCGCGTCACCCCGCCTTTCACTGAAAACGACTCCTACATCGGAATAAGACTATATCTGCTCCTACCTAGCCTATAGCTCGGCCAGTAGGAGGCCTACCACCTTTTTTTTTTTTAAAAAAGGAGAAGAGAGAGAGAGAGAGAGGACAATTGCTTGGCTGCTGCAAGGGTGAGATTCCCCTGCCAGCAATACAACAGAGGCTGATACAAGAGAGCACAACGGGTGCCTGTACCATTTATTGACACCAACAAAGGAACTTTTTCCAATCAATATCTGATTGCTCTCTGGCCTACACCGACCAATCAACAAGCCTCTTAACAGAGATTCCTCTCAGTCTTGAGCTGAGATATCTCTTCTGCCAATGGCAGACACCAACGCTGCCCAGGCAGCACAGGACTCCTCCATTAGTCCTCCTGGACGTAAGAGGCCCAGATCCTCCAAACAGGAGGCGGCGGGCAGGATCAAGGCCAAAGCAATATCTGGCAAAAGATCCTCCAAGGCAGTGGATAAGGAGGCCAAGCGTTGCCACCAGGCCTTGGAAAAACAATTTTCTAGAGCAGAAAAGAGGCAAAATACAGCAGGAGATGGTCCACCTGCTTACACGGAGGAGGAAATATTTGGCCCGCTGCAGCCTAGTCAGGAACCTCTGGGATCAGAGGCTGACGCAGAACAGGCAGACAGATCCCCTCGAAGCGAGGGGCCCGAGAGCCCGGGAGCACCCGATGCACACTCGGCAGCAGGGCCTAGTACCTCAAACAATCAGGGACCCTGGTCATCGGAACACTTACAATCCCTGATATCACAGGCCGTTGCTCAAGGCATGGCCTCTTCAAGACATCATAAGTCCAGAGCCGGGTCTGTAGCTTCAAGAGGATGTTCCTACCTCTCACAGGAGGAAGCCTCAGCATACCAGGAATCAGTTTCCCCTTCTCGTTCCTCCAGAAGCAGGAAGTCTCCTGTGGAGGACTATGAGCTAACAGATCAGGGATTGTCAGAGGATGATGATATATCCCCAGACCCTCCACCATTCTTGGGTCTTTTCAACCCGTCTCTATTCAAATCCCTACTCCACAAGGCCAGCAGCACCGCAAAGATTTAAGAGACCGAGGCTCTCCCAAGAGGGTCCCTCAACATGCCAGGACACAAACAGCAGGGTGTTTTCGCAGCCCACTTACACACAACAATTTATTCCCTGTCCCCCTCTCTTCTTTGATACAATTCAGAATAATTTGGGGACGCCGGGGGCCTTCCTTCCAATGGGGGGGACAGACAAGAAGCTGTTCAACATAGATCCAGCCTTGTCGGAGGTAATAGAGGTCCCGACAGTAGATGAACCTCTAGCAGCTCTGGTTTCACCATCCACGGTCTCCGGGGATGCGGCGGAGGCCCTAAAGTCAGAAGATAAGAAGGCGGAACTCACCTTCCGCAGGACACACCAGGCATCAGTGTGGGCAATCAAGGCAGCCATTTCCAACTCTTTTTTCGCCAGAACTTCGTTGCTCTGGCTGTGCCAACTCCAGGCGAGGCTCTCCCCAGAGGAGGAGAGAACCCAACATGATTTAAGAAGGTTAGTGGCGGCAGCGGAATTCATGGCAGATTCATCATTGCACACAGCAAACTATTCTGCCAGGGCAATAGCGTCCAACACCGCAGCACGCAGATTACTGTGGCTCAGACAGTGGCGAGCCGACATTAAAGCAAAGTGGCGGTTGGCGGCTGCCCCTACAAGGGCTGCCTACTCTTTGGCGAGGCCCTCAACCCTTATCTGATAGAAAACAAGGACAAACGCCAGCATTTTCAGTACAGGGCCCTTCCCTTTGGACTTTCTTCGGCTTCCAGAGTATTCACGAAAGTACTGGCAACACTCACAGCACATCTACGAACAATTCCCGTACACATCCAGTGCTACCTGGATGACATTCTTATCCAATCCTCGTCAGTTCAATCGGCACAGTCAGATCTGACACTGACCATAAAAGTCCTTCAGGAACACGGGTTCTCAGTAAATTTCAAAAAGAGTCAGACGGTCCCATCAACCCGCCTTCTTCATCTGGGAGCCGTGATAGACACACAAAAATGCGAAGTCTACCTCTCTCGAGAATGCCAAAGCGGCATTCGAGCGCTGGTCAAACTGATTCGAAAGAAACGAGTTACCACACTGGCCACACTATCCCAATTGTTGGGAAAGATGATTTCATGTCTAGCAATCGTGCCCTGGGCACGACTACACTCCAGAGACCTACAGTGGTTCCTGCTTCCGTTTCAGAAAAGGGGAATCAGCTCCTTCAACCAAAGGGTAAGGGTGCCACCAAGGGTCCTGAAATCGCTCCAGTGGTGGTCGTCCCCAGCAATAAAAAGGGGACACATGTTCAAAGAGCCTCCCAGAGTCATCCTCACCACAGATGCCAGCCTATTTGGTTGGGGAGCGCACCTAAAAACACAACTGGCACAGGGCCAGTGGTCAAGCAAGGATCTAAGACACAACATAAACTGGCTAGAGCTCAGGGCCATACACCTGGCCCTCCATCACTTTCACAACACAGTGGCGAACCAGATGTCCTAGTTCTCACGGACAATGTAGCGGCAAAGGCCCACGTCAACAGATGGGGGCACATGGTCCAAATCCCTCATGACCGAGGCTCAGTTACTGGGAGCATGGGCAGAGAGCAACCTAGCATCCATCAGAGCCGAACACATATCAGGAGAAGCAAACCAGCAGGCAGATTTTCTGAGCAGAGCAACAGTAGACCACTCGGAGTGGGGCCTGCATCCTGCTCTCTTCAGAGAAGCATCAGAGAGGTTCGGTCACCCAGTGCTGGACCTGTTCATCAGCCCCAAGAATGCCCAGCTCCCGAGGTTCTTCTCCCGCTTCCCCTCACCGGGAGCAGAGAGAGCAGATGCACTCCAGGGCCACTGGCCGAAAGGGTTGCTATACGCATTTCCACCCGTCCCCCTGATGCAAGCAACCATCAGAAAGATATTGCAGGAACAAGCAGAGGTGATACTCATTGTACCACACTGGCCGAGATGGCTGTGGTTTGCCGACCTCGTAAGTCTTTTCGTATCTCCTCCATGGAGGATTCCCCACGACAGAATCTCACTCAGTCAGGGGACCTTACAACATCCAGAGCCACAGTGGCTTCAACTAGCCGCTTGGCACTTGAACGGAGCCTCCTAGAAGGGGAGGCCTACTCGCAAGGGGTCATCAAGACAATACAGGCCTCAAGAAGACCTACGACCAACAGAATTTACGACTCCATGTGGAAAAATTATTGCAACTGGTGCACAAAGCAACAGCTAGACCCTTTTAAAATTACCATTCCAAGGGTCTTAGACTATCTGTGGGAGGGCCTGGAAAGGGGCTTAGCACCTAACACAATTCGTAGACAGGTGGCCGCCCTGTCCACTATTCTCACATATGGTAACTCTGAACCACTGGCCAAGCATCCGGTGGTGCGATCCTTCTTAAAAGGCACAACAAACAACAGACCACCCGTGGTCCACAGATATCCATCCTGGGACCTGTCTAAAGTCCTACAGGCCATTACCGTTTCCCCATTTGAACCTATTCGGACCTGCACCTTGCAGTATCTGACCCTTAAGGTCGCGTTCCTGGTTGCCGTTACCTCGGCAAGACGCATTTCAGAGTTGGCAGCACTATCAGTTAGGGAGGATCTATGCACCTTCCACACGGACAGGGTGGTCCTACGCTTGGACCCTTCATTTGTTCCCAAGGTCAATTCCCTATTCCACAGAACACAAGAGGTGGTGCTGCCAGACTTTTGTCCTCAGCCCTCCCATGAATTGGAGCGCAAATGGCACACCTTAGACGTTCGCAGGGCCTTAAGGCAATATATAAGGCGATCTGCACCTTTCCGCAAATCTGAGGCCCTGTTTGTTGCCTTCCAGTCACACTCAAGGGGCCGAAGGGTCACAGCGTCCACAATAGGAAGGTGGATCAGGAATTGCATAACAGAGGCATACCAGGGACAATCCCTAGCAGTTCCTAGACAGATCACTGCCCATTCCACCCGCAGCGCTGCAACATCAGCAGCGTGGGCAACTCAAGCACCGATTGAGGAAATATGTAGGGCGGCGACATGGGCGTCGCCTTCACCTTTTATAAGACACTACAAGCTAGACAAGTTCGCATCGGCGGAGGCCTCATTTGGCAGAAGGGTCCTCCAATGCGTAGTGTCAGAGAGTGGGACACAGGCCCAGACGGCTTCCCACCCACAGGGACAGTGAGGCTTTGGTATGTCCCATTGGTGGATTCTCCACTCGTCATGCTGGAGAAGGGGCGTTGTCTTACCTGAACGCCTTTTCTCAGCATGACGATGGAGAATCCACTCCCACCCTTAAGGCCAGTCAGGTCCTGTGTGGGGAAAGGATTGAACTAATACAATTGAATCATAGCCAATAGCTTTGCCTCAGTCGAGACTGGGAGGAGGACCCAGGAAGAGGGGCGTGGCAACTTTGGCTGACTTAGTCTACACGGGCAGAAGACAAGCAAAACCCATTGATGGATTCTCCATCGTCATGCTGAGAAAAGGCGTTCAGGTAAGACAACGCCCCTTTCAAATGAAACATGCCCCAGTGACCTAGATAAATAATATTTGGCTTTTAACTAAACAAACATGTCCCTTCTGGTGTCAAATCATTGTGGCCCAGAATAATACAAAACAAAATGAGCTTGTGATGGTTTGATTTTGTGACAGTTTTGGATTAAGACACACATCACAAGAAGAGAAAAGCCATATCTCTCAAGATGCATGATTAACCCAATTTTGTTTTGGTGATCACTTCCTTCTGACAGCCTAAGAAAACTAGGCTATGTTATGCTCAACTTCTTTAGTAACTATATGTATCTACATGTATACATTTACTCTTCTGATCATTTACAGACTGCAAAAATAATCAGCTAAAACCTTTTGACATGACATCAGGAGAACAGCATATCAATTCAATATCAAGTAGCTTATCATATGAAAAGCCCAGTGTTATTTACGTGATGTGACCGCAAGCTGAGCCAAATGTCACCGTCAAACTTTCATATTTTATGGATTTCTTTCTTTCTTTCTGCTCATATTTGTTAATAATTTTTTATGATTTTTTTTAAATCATAGACTTAATGATAAGTCTATGCAGTAGCCAAATTTCCTTTGTCTTAAACTATACTTCCTATGTAAAAGATAAATCTATCAGAAGAAACAGAAAAGGCTGTGCAATGCATGTCACAGATCATACTGAAATGGAGTGAATTTCCTGACATCAGGAAAGTTTCTTAGCTAACACAGGTGCATCCAGAAAATATAATTGAAATATCTATGAATTTGTTGTGACTAAAAATATATATTTTTAGTTTTTACAAAACAAAATGGTAATTATTATCAATCTGAATGCAGGCATGCTAGCTTTTCAGTGAAAACTGAGTATTTTCCACCACTACATTGAATTAATGAGGCTTTTCTACATAGATAAAGAACCATTTCCCCCCTCAAAATGAATATTTAGACATGATTGAGGGAGATATGTTGGGAACTAGAACTTCTGAGGTATTGATGATGATGAGATCGGGGCATTAATAAAACATGCCTTGGTGTAAAAACAAAAGGAAAATGGAATCTTTCTTCATTGTTTATTTTCAAGTTTGGTTTTTCCAACTAATATCAGTATAAATTCTAAAAAAATAGGATTGTATGGTTTGTGTAGTTGTTCACATAAGCTTTTACCAAATGATACAGAGTTTTGTAATCAGCACTATATTTATAGTGATCAAACCATAGTGGCTCCTTTTAGAACCATTTTTGGCACTAGAGTGGGAAGAGAATACTGTAATAATTTCATTATTATTAGTTGGTAATTTTTTAAGAATATGGAATTTAGGAGACAGTAGCTGGAAATAAGGTATTGATTGTGACCAATATTGCCCAAACTCATGATTGAGCTGGGCAGCCCATAAATTTAATTAATTAAATAAAATAAACGTTATAAAGTTGCTGCACATGATAACTTTATAACTAATTTTTTTAAAATATTGACATTGAACCTGTTCCCTTGATCTTCATAAAACAATATATTTACAAAGGCTGGTAGCATAGCACAGAAGTGTATGAAACAAGACAGAATAATGTCATATGCATTATGACATCATTTTCAAATGAAGACATTTTGTGCAATTATGTTATGACATGCATTTGCCTTCCCCAGTGGATTCTATATTGTAATGGTTGTTCTGGCAATACGATTTTGGTACAGAAGGGTTGAGAGAACTTTGAGCACAAAAGAGCGCATGTATTTTGTCTGTTCATTTAGGTTAAATTAACTTGCTCAGCCAATTACTGTACTTATTTCTTTCTACAAATAACATAAGGCTTGCCACTAAAACTCTTATCATGTCTCATATTTGTCAGTCTGATAATATCTTCAAAAATAGATTCTCAAGATTCTGAAACATATTAATGTTGAGCTTTGATCTAGAAACACAGTAAGACATTTCATATTCTAAATCAGGGGTCCCTAGTCCCTGGTCCATGGATTGGTACCGGTCCATAGCCTGTTAGGAACCGGGCCACACAGCTGGAGGTGAGCGGCAGGTGAGTGAGCAAAGCTTCATCTATATTTGCAGCTGCTCCTCAGCGCTAAAATTATGCATCAGCTCCACATCAGATGATCAAGCATTAGATTTTCATAGGAGTGCAAACCCTACTATAAACTGCACATGTGAGGGAGTTAGGTTGCCTGCTCCTCCTCCCCTCCCTGGTCTGTGGAAAAATTGTCTTCCACAAAACTGGTTTCTGGAGCCAAAAAGGTTGGGGACTATTGCTCTAAATGGTTCGGCAGAAGGTCATTTGTGCCTGACCAGTGTGAAATAGTACAAGTTACTTCCACTGTGCTTAAAGGAATGAAAATAACAGGAAAGATTTTGCCATACATGGTTATTTAAGTAATTTGGTATATTTAACTCTTGGAAGTCTGCAGCTGAAAACTTCATAATTTTTGCTATCTGATGATGAAGACAATATTTATATGGTTATAAACTACAAAAAGTTTGAAGCATGATCTCAGATCATCCTGCACAGAGGCAAAACAGTGGTCTTGCACTTACTCATTATTCATTTAACTTGGCAAATTATAGAAGAGTCTTTATTCTGTCAGCAGCTTTATTGTCAGTGCTGCTGGAGGAATAATTTAACATTCTCAAATATTAGTCTGTATGAGTAGTTTATTGTAGTTTTATAGAGAGTCCCACTCTACAGTAACTTGGGAAGAACAAAGGCAGGAAGTATAGAGGAATCTTAACAATACTTATGTTGGATTAATGCAGCACAATTTCTGATACCGTTGCTAAGCTCTGCATGATTTGCTTTGTCAATACAATAGCACCTGTTTAAAGAATTATTAATTGCTAGGTAGATACTATTTAACAATATTTGTTGTGTATATGTTCCTGCAGTTTAAACTTTCTTTACTAGCTGATGTGGACCACAGCAATAATGAAAGTTATTACTAAAAATATGAAGTACTATATTATATTTGACTTTCTATTTCTATTGAATATATTAATCCTTGTCAGCTTCTTGTCCATTAAAGTATTAGTGCATCTTGTTTACTCCTCCTATTTCCTTTAAACTGCTCAGATATTATAGAAATAATTGCCATATACAAATACACACATACTGTATATTCCACCACCACCATTTTCTAACATTGAATAGGAACACTATTCCCTGAACTATAGATACTATACAATAATTTTCTGCAAGTCTTTTATGAGGACAAAAGATCATCCTCAAAGGAACAACTTCTGGTTATTATTTTCAGTTCCCTTTGTCAGATCATCCCACTGATGGGGTCCCTCAGGTTAGCTTTTAGCTCTTACAAGAGTGCATTATTTTTCTTTCATTTTAAATCCCCAGTATCCCAAGTCATATAATTACTTTTATGATTCCAGATATCTGCAGAAGCTTGACCTTTTGTGTATTGCTACAGTAATTATACAACTGAATAGCTCTATACATACACTTGCATAGTACATATTTTGCAATGGGTGTATTTGGATTTGTATTGAGTTCAACTTGGTACAAAAATGGTCGGTAATTAGCATATAATTTATAAAGAGGCCATTTTAAACCACTCTTTAACTTCATATATTTTAAATATTCTTAGGAAGATTTTTCCCCCCTTTGCTTTGTTGGTAATGTTTTCACTTTTCTACTAAGTTCAGTATTATTTGCTCTGCCTTTGGATGTGAGGAAAAACGAGGTCCAAACTCGCTTTTCCATTTGTTTTAAGTTTCTTTTCAAAAAATCCTGTTTCTTTATAAGTACAATCTACAAATAAACAGTGTAAATAAAAAGGATAAAAACTATAATTCACATGAAGTGATACATTTTATATGACCAAATAATTTTCCAAGTGTATTAAAATCACTCTTTGATTCACAGTAACGGTAAGAGACACAAAAAGGAAAAAGTGAACTTTTCTTCTTTTAGCAAGGAGATAGGACTTAAAGCTACTTCTCGTCTCACAGAGGAGTTTTATTCCCTTCAGTCTAATATTCTGCCTTCTAACAAAAGTCATGGCTTTCTATCCAGGAGGCTGAGGCTGATTATGTGGTAGTTGTGCCAGGGCAAGGTGGCAGGAGAAGGAAAGAAGGCTGATGCTGCCTGAAACGTCTTCCTTATCATGGAATGAGGGTTAAGTGACCATGTAGCAGTGACAGTCCTGACAGACAGCTGCAAGAATAGCAAGGCAGCATCCAAGATCAACCATGAAAGCAAATCCACCAGATTTATTCCACCAGCAGGATTTTGCCCTCTAAAATGTTCTCTATGGCTCTCAAAGCCCCATTCTCGGACTCCTTTTTAAAAATAGCCAAGTGGGAATGGGCAGAATCTTTCAGGCGCAAGGCCCTTCCAGTAGTAGCAGACAAGTTGTATCTCTTATCTAAGGGGAGTATAAAATGTCCAGCTACATATAATATGTTCTTCCCCCAGACATTAAGGGCTGGTTGGGTGGGAACGTCCCTCTCCCCTGTGGTTGTTTTGTTGTGTGCTCGTTCACCAATTTACCTTTTGGTAAATTGTTTATGTATTGTTTGTTAGATGTACAGTTAGTCCTGGGGTTACGCTGGCAACTGGGATTGGGATTGCCATCACTTAACAATGCAGTTGTAAATTGTGGCATCATATTACTGCATTGCTTCTCAACCACAATCCAACAGTCCCAACTGCTGTCAACCCAAGAGGTATGGGTTATTAAGCACAAAGTGACAGGAGTCCCAGGTAATGAGGGGGCATGCTGTGGGGGTTGGGGGGGGGACCCTTAGAGGCCTCAGGACAGACTGTATACAAGCCAAGGGAGGCCCAGTGCAGGCTGCATGCAAGTTGAAGAAGGCTGGGGAAGAATTGGGAGGCTCAGTGAAGTCCGCGAAGAAGTTGGGATAGGCCAAAAGCAGACCACATTCAAATTGAGGGAGGGCTTGGGAGACCCGGTGCATCTCACATATGAATTGAGGGAGGCTAGAGGAGAACTTGGGAGGTGCACAGCAGGTTGTGTGTGAGTTGAGGGAGGCCTAGGAAGGTCAGCAGAGACTGCCTGTGGGCAGTCAGGGGGTGCTGCGGGCTGGGAGTGACTTCAACTTTCCCTTCCAGCTTCCCCACTGATTTTGCTTGTGGGAAGTTGGCAGGGAAGGTTGCAGATGGTAACTTGTGACTGTAGTTCCCTGAGATGACATAACCATGGGCCAGGCACCATGATGCAATGGCCCTAGAGGACCAGTCATGTGTCTATTTTTCAATGTCATCATAACTTGGAACAGTTGTCGCTGAATGAATGGATGTAAAATGACAACTACCTGTAAATGATTTTTATTTTTTCTTCCTTTTGATTTATTATGTCTACACTGCCCAGAGTCACATTGTCTGAGTTGAACAGCCTTATAAATCTATAAATAAATCTATAAATTAATAAATGGACGGTGTCCTTTTGTGCTTCCTGAATTTTGCCTAGATGGAAACTTTCCCAGATAGTACACTTGACTCAAGCTAAATGCGCAAATAAATTTGAGAATGTCTCAAACAACTATGCTGAGTCACAAAGAATATTCTAAAAACTTATACTGATCCACCTTCAGAATTTTTCCCTTTCCTGAAAGTCAACTCCAGTGACCAAGAATTGTAGTTGGACAAAACGCAGCATTTTTCAGAGGATGGACCCGACCCAATTTAGGAGGGGAAAGAAGATTAAAAGAATGACCCAACCTTTTCAAATACAAGTTTCTTTATTACAATATGCTGTATTCTACTTCAGCTTCCATGTATCTTTCTTTTTGCAAGTTGGTTATCAAGCTGGGATAATAAAAGAGTTAAACCACATTTAACTGAAGTCAATTCATGCAACTAAAGGGATGGAGTTTCTTCTATAGGATAGGAAGAAGCAATAAGCTTTTTCTTCTAGCTAGAAGTGAGGAAATTAACCCTTTCCTATCAGGTCCATATTCTGGTATTTTGTGGTTAGTATTATTACTGGTTATACAACACCCTAGCTCAGATTTGGATGATCAGAAGCAATCTGAACAGGTTGTTGAGATAGATCCCAACTCTGCAGACATTCTGTTAATTAAATTATGGTTAAGGCAGTGCTGAAAGGTTCAACTTACAAAGTTTCCCTGGAGACAAAACAAGAAGTCTGTGTTACTTGTTGTTGCAACAGAAAAAGTAAAGCATGTATTTAAAGCCCCGTAGTTTTTGGCTCTCTTGAACATAGAAAGGTTTAGAATAATCATTGGGGGTGGGTTTTTTGTTTGGTTTTTTTTGGAGAAGGAAATGCACTTTCAGCTCTTTTTAAAAGAGTGTAGTGAAAGTTTGAAATTGAAGTAAGGAAAGAAGTGCAAGTAAACCAACAGTCAACAGAACTCTTTTCTTGACAATATAAGCTTCATATAGCTTGGATTTTAGCATGGCATTTCTCCAGAATAAATATTGGTCTTGGAAAAAAAAAAATAAAAGCAATTCTGTCACAAAGGTTACTTAAATAACTACAGGGTCTCAAATTATATACATGATTTAGTCTTCCCTGGAGTTTGTTAACTGTAAATTTAACCAACAACAATTTTTAAAACTGCAAAGAAAAAGGAAGCAATAAATTAAAATCCATTTTTATGTTGGTTGTCATCAACAAGACTGAAATAACTTCATGATCGCCAAAGATTATTTTTCAGTTTTATGAAAAGAATTTGGTGGAAGGCACTGTAATGAAAAGCTTCTTGTTTGTGATGACATTTTTTAAAGAAAGTAAATTGGCAGCATAAGGTATTATGAAAGGGTAAAAGACTTTAAACTGGACAATTTGATTTTTTTTTTGACTGCACTTCATAATCTGATCAATGGGGACAAATTTATGATAACTTCCCCTTTTTTCTTTGCAACTTCTTGCTTAAGAAGAGATTTTTGTCTTGGAATATCAGTCTTCTATTTCTTCGGGAAGGAAATTTATTCTGTTTTCAGAATACATTTTAAATTGGTTTTTAAAAATCTAACCTACAGAAGACAATGTTGTCATTATAAATGGGCTTTAACTCAAAAGTGGGCATGTATTGCAGTGAATTACTAATAAGTTTAGGTCGCGGCTCTATTCAAGACATTTTCGCCTCATGTTCTTCAAATTTTCTTTTCAACTTGTTCACCATTCCAATATTTGCATTAGTGGATAAGTGTCTACTGTGAATTACTTCATTCTAATAGATCCTGTGTACTGTACAAAGTCTGCAGGGAACCATCACAAGTGCAAAAGGGTTCCCTTTCCAGATATTTGTTTTCCAGGATCTGGCAAACTGGGACTATCAAAAGGAATGCAGAAACATGTGGGTCTATGGTGTGTCTTTGTGGCATTCATGAGAACATCACATTTATAAGACTAGTTATAGGAGGGGTGGTGGTGGCGCTTAAGCTGCATTGTTTGAAGTCAACTTGTTTCCTATGGGGAAAATATTCCAATTAAATTTATTTAAAGATTTCAATATGTAACTAGAATTTGTAACTTCCACTGAAACAATTGAAAGTTATTGTTGGTTTCTCAGCCCATTCTTACTTTAATGGGAGCGCTTTGGCTTTGCTTAGGCATAGGGATTGTCCACAGTTTGTATTCCAGATTGCAATTAAATGTTGTTTAGCTAAAGCCTGAAATAAACTTAAATTGGTTACATCTTTGGGGATGAAAACTGAGGGATGCTTGTAAAGGGAAGTGCTGGAGAGAGAATTTCACTTGGCTTTATTCCAAGGCTATAAATGTCTGTGTGTATTTGTTATGTTTTCAGCCACACTTGCTTTGTTTGTCTGAAGAACCTACTTTTGTTCTAGATGTTGACTTGCAGGATAGCATTTAAGCAGGGGCATCAATCACAGGCAGAAGTGGGGAATAGGAATCTGAACCATATCATTCTTTAGTCTTTTATGTTCTCATGAAATGGATTGTGATCTGCACAGTTCTTTTAGTAAAAGCCCGGTTATGCTTTTTTTGTGTGTTTTAAAGTTCAAAAGGATAAAACATTTAATTCTTTTACAAAGGAAAATTCAGCAGCAAAGCCAAGAAAAACTTTATAAAACTGCATATTCTAATAAAATCTAAATCAAACACTATGGGTAAATTTATTTTAAAAAGACAACTCAAGTTCCTTATTTTTCATATGTATATTAAAGAATATACATTAAGAGGTACCATTTGTAAGAACAGTTAAATTACCAAAATAAAGTTCAAAAGTGAGGTTTTGAAAAATAAATAAATTTAAAAGGCATTTAAAAAAATAAATAAAGGATTGTCTTTTATAATACAGGACGTATGGTCACTGCAGGTATAATTGTATAACTACACATCAGCCTGGCCTCTCCTAAGTTTGATTTTCAGATGGGCTCCTCCTTAGGTGTAAAAATAAGGTAAACATTGCAGAATACTTTATGCCATATGAATATTTTACAATTTTTTTAAAAGAATGTAAACTAGAAAGAATAAAAGCAAAAACTTCAAGATAGAAAAGAGAAAAAAGTAAACAAAGAAAGATAAAGCAAAGCTGAAAGTGCAGAAAAAGAAAAAGAAAGACAAGTGACTTCCAACTTATTTTTACAATAGATTATAAGTATATATTTAAATTAGCCTTTGTCTATGGTTACAACATAACTTTCATTTTTTTCTGTTATCTTCTATTTTTTTTCTAATCAAGCTCACGTATTGTATTTCATTTTCTTATGTTTCATGCAAAATGTCCAAAAAGAAAAATCCTGATGATGTTTTAAGGGATCAAACATCCTTTTGTTGTTTATATTCTGATTGTGATGCTGTTCTGTCCGTGAAGTATCTTATGCCACTAGGTGACAAAGTGGATGTTTACTTAATTCTCCCATTTGTAGCAAATCGGCTGCTCCTCAGTATTTACAGAGGTTCTGTTTCATAAAACTATGAATAATGAAACAGTAAACAATGAGTCTAGAGAAATTTGGGGTTAATTTTCACAACTTGTGGTTTTACTCTTCATTCCATAAGCGCTTCTTCCCTCTTCCTGCCACAAGTGGTTCTGTAAAATGTACCTGTATTTTTTCCCCCCTCTTCCTTGCTCAGTTATTCATATTTCTTTGGGTTAATCTAGTTGCAAGAGATCACGTGGCTTTCTTGCAGCAGCTGGCCAATATTTCTTCAAAGCAACTCATCAGCTGGTGGTTAAGGGTTTGCCTCACTTGCACCATGTGGGTAACATTGGTTTCTCCTTCTGTCTGAATCTTTCACAAACTTGGTGGAGGAGCCTCTCAGTCACATTACTATGTATTAATGCTGCCTGTAAACTGCAAAAACCTTTCCACAATATATTGTAGTCTTGTTTCTAATTATCAATTAAACATATACTAGACCATGGACAGTGAGAGCTATTTCCATGCGGAGTGTAAATAATCTGTGGCCCCAAATTCAGTGATACATTAATAATAAATGGATTTTTGGGGGATAGAAATAAATGAAAATAGGAATAAAAAATAGGAATGTTAAGACTGTTAAGATTTAACACGTTTTATTTTTTTTAAAAAAACTAATATTCCTCAAAGCAAATGTTTTTATTATTGCTGTTATTTCAGGCTTTGAAATTATTATTAATATTCAAGCGCCATTGAATAAGTTATTTTTTTAATGGCTGTTACATTATCTCTCTGTTTATCCCCCAAAAATAAATGTACCTAGTGACAAAAGGCAGCCTTCCATTTTGTGAGAGTGGCATCAAGTATGTTATTTAAAAATGTAACTGAGTTGTGAGGCCACAACCAGTTTATTGGTCACAGAATCTGCTAGTAATGTATTTGGTAGCTGACAAATATCAGTTCGTACATTGATTATGTGCCATTAAGTCATGTTCAACTCCTAGCAACTGCAGAGATCAGTTCATGCATACAGTTCATTTATATCATTGGTAAGTGTAAAGGTGGCAACAGGCACGGCTGTTATGTGTGTAGGTAGTGAGACCTGTGCAGAATGATCCTTCCCAAGTGTGCTTCCGGAGTCTGACAGTGTTTGGCTGAAACTGCTTATTATCTTTTGTGTTAAATAGAGATAAAGGTGATGGTGAAAAGTGGGAGAAAAAAAATTAATTAACAAAGAAAAGAGGTGAGGGAGCACCTCTGTTTTTATTCATATATGCCATCACATTGAAATGTGTTTTAGAATTATGGAAATTCTAGGATTTTCTCCAGTTTTTTACTGAACCCATTAAAGAGATTAGATCTAGAAAAAATATTAATCTAATGTTTAAAATGTAATTTCCTTCTTTTAAAAAAGTACCGAAGTGTGTCACAAGTTTAATATCTCCATACAGTCTAGAACAGTGGTGGTGAACCTATGGCACGGGTGCCAGAGGCGGCACTCAGAGCCCTCTCTGTGGGCACGCGTGCCGTTGCCCCAGTCCTAGGCCTTCATCTGGGTTTTATAAAACCTTTTCGCTTTAGGCCTCCACCGCCGTGTGCAAAAAAAAAAAAAAAGTTCAATCAGTCAATTTAAACTTCTCGTGGGAAAAAAAAAAGATCTTGCAAAGTTGGAATTGATTGATTGAACTTTTCCCACCCAGTCTGCCGTTACCACCACAGCCACGCCCACCCAATGGGCCATGCCCACCCGGCACTCAACGATGCATAAGTGGGTTTTGGGTTGCAGTTTGGGCACTCAGTCTCTAAAAGGTTCGCCATCACTGGTCTAGAATAACTTTATTGTGGTTTAGTTAATTGAGTCATGCTTTGCTCCTGTCCAGGGAAACTAATCTTTGTTTATGGCAAAATAGCAATTGATATTCTAATAGCTTCTTTAGCATCAAAGCTCTGTTTTTGTTAGTTTATTATGATTTAAAGGTTAGCTAAGGTCTACATATAGGTACCTTAAATAGATTATATCCAGCACTATTCTGAAAATTCAGCACTGATTTCTACAACTATTTTTTGTGCCAAATATGTAAGTTTATTTGGAAATGCAGTTCTAAAGAAAGAAAAAGAACAGTTAAATGCTTTCTATAACTGCTTATGAAGAATTATTCACTCAGAACAGGGTCCAACAAACTTTTGATGGTGAAGACCACACTTTGTTTTATTGTTCTCAACATTAAGAACAACAACCAAATGGGGTATTCATGCAGTTTAATTTTATTTCTCATGGTTTTAAAGAGCTTTGTGTTAATCCTTAAAATAGAGGAAAATATATTAGCACATAGCATTCTGCAAGCTAGTTGCAAAACATACTCATGTAACCATGAGATGCTGCAATGTGTTGTAAATGTGAGCCAGCTGCCAAGCTCCCAAAATATGATCATGTGACAGGAATGGTGGTGTGGCAGTCATGACTTCCAGGAGGGGTCATAACTTTTTTTGAGTCCATTGTAACTTTGAATGGTCATTAAGCAACCAGTCCTAAATTGAGGATTACCTGTAATATGAAAAAATAGGTGTCCGTTGTTTGGGATGAAATAGAAATTCAGGTTTTATCTGTTACATCTAAAGCTTAGTGAATTGAGATCTGTAATGCTGACAATTTACTGTACTTGACTGGCCTAAAGTATTTCAATAAAATGAGATGGGACATGAATCAGCTAAAATCTCATCTTGGACAGAAAGTCACAATTACCTTTCCAGAAGGCACACAATCGCAACAGTTTTCACAGGATTTAAAATATTGAGAGAAAAGACTGGAAGAGATAACTGAGATAAGATTCATAATGTACATAAGCAGTATAATAAGTTCATTAAATATATTATTTAGCAATATTATTAGGCTACATTTTATATAGTTGACATTTTTTAGAAAAGGATGCCTGGTGCTATAGTTATTCTTTGTCTCACTGTGTGTGTATGTGTTTCTGGCTGTCTTTAGTATATTTTGGAGTAGATTTGTGGCTATTTATCTTAACTCTTTTGCTTTTTTAATTACAGGACTCCTTGGTAATGGCCCGTCTAAAGGATTAAGGCCAGGATCTGACCAGCTAGAGAATGAGAAGGATGATGCATCACAAGTATCCTCAACTTCCAATGATATTAGTTCTTCAGATTTTGAAGAAGGGCCCTCAAGGAAAAGGTAAGATTCTTTTAAGTTCATATAATTTAATAGAATGTAGTCTTATAAATAAATTTAACAGTGGAGCCATGCTGAAGCATCTCATTAATTCAGTGGAGAGTCTGGGTGAAGATGAGGGACTTCCAAATGTAGATTTCACTCTACTTGTTCACTGCATGGCCTCAAGAAGGACATTGCCAAAAGCCGTGTCTTCTCTGCTTCAAGAAAAGGATCTAAGTAAAAGAATTACGAAAGCAAACCAAAAATAATGTCAAAAAAACCCTCCTTGATATGTATGTTGCTTTTAATAATAAAATAATTATTTGCTTATAATGAAAAGCATTTTTCTTACGGGGGAAAAGCTTTTCTTTTGGATTTGAAGCTCTTTCAAAATCTCAACCATCATAATCTTAATTTGAAGATGTTTCTTTAAGGCATTGATTGGTTTTCTGAAAGATTTGTTTTTATTTTTGCGGTGCTTGACTTGCTGAACAAAACATGTGGCTACACCAAAAGACGGAGCTTAAAAGGTATAGATAATCAAAAATTGTTGCCAGCAAAGATAGCCCCATTATAAACATGTTAGTTATTGTAGTGGCTCTTGTAAAACAATACTTTAATAATGTTGCACTTTTCTCCTCAGATCAGTAATAAAATCCTTTTTGACTCTTGTTATGCTGTATTCTGGGCCTCCTCCTAAATAGGCACAATATAAAGTAAAATGGAGGATGTAGTTGGGCCTACCTGTGTCAAAAATAAAATATAAGTTACCATTATTTCATGTTTTGTATTAAGGGAGAAAATTGAATGCTTGAAGAAAAATGGTTAATAAAAGGCCATTCAGGTAATTCTTGACTAACAATGACACTCGGTACTTGACTAACAATGACACTGCTAAGCAATGTGGTTGCAAAATGCAACCGTATCACTTATCAGGAGCAATCCTTGCAGTCTCAGAGTTTATCTATCTATCGATCGATCTAATATGCCACCCATCTTGCCTAGAGGCAGAATCAGGCTGCAGCATAACAAAAGTGACAAAAGTGAAGGGACTCTGAATACTTTCTGAATGCACTGTATGTATTCAACAAAATGCAGTGTCTAAAAATAGAAAACTGTACAATAACAAAGAAGATGAACACTGTATGGGATTTAGAACTATGACAACTAGGGCAATGTATCTAAGCGTGTTGGAGTCATTATCCATAACCTGTTCTTACAAAGCAGCCATGATATAATAGATATATCCAAATTTTCCTTTGAGTGCAATTGAAAATTTAGCTGCGGTTATTTTATTGGTGTTTTTCTTTGAATCTACATACCAAATATATACATGTATTATATATATATATTGCATAACATGAAATATAACCATTATGGGTTTTTTTCTGGCTCTGATTTCTATCTACAGTTTGGTAAAGTTTGCCCTCTAGTGGTTAAAATGTTCCTGTATTCCTTTAGCAAGAATGATAGCATGCTGCCACTTGAAATATGCAATTAATTAAAGAGCATGCAATCTAGGCTGTCAATGATTCTCACACTCCCATAACTAACATATGCAATGGTTTTAGTTTTCTAGTGCTGCAATGCCACATGTTCTGTATATATCTAGCTATGTGCACTGGAACAAACTGCATGCTTTGTACCAACAAACAAAGCAAAGGCCTATGTGTGTTCCTTATTGAGTAGTAAATCAGTTTAGGCGCTGATAGAATCTTGTTCTAATTAAATTGCTCCAAGCTTTTCCACAGAAGACCATTTCTATATTATTGTACCAGCAGCCAGTATCTTGATGAAAACAAGCTAGAAAAACTTGAACCCATGTCTGCTGGGGAATCTGACATAGAGATTCTACATTGTATATACATTGTGCTGATAACCAGGGGTGAAAATGAGTTCAACAGCATTATTTAGGATATTAATACTTGCCAAGCTGTTGAAAGTATCCAGAATCAGGCAATGCCTTTATTAAGACCAGCCAAAACACACCAATTGAGCCACATTTGTGTCTTTTTCAAAACATGATTTGGTACTCACCAAAGAAATTGATAGCTGCTTCTTGCCAGTTACTTAGAGGTCCTCATCCCATTTCCTAACACACAATAAGTACCTTGAAAGGTTTTTCTCTGTACCATGCAGCTCCATCTGGATTAGAGTACTGTATAACAAGGACAACTCTCCAAGTAGGACTGGAAATTAGTGTCCATTGAAGGATGAAATAAACTCTGACATGTATTGATGTTGGGTTGGCTGATTTAGGAATTCCATGCTACAGAGCAGAATTATAAAGTGGTACGATCATTAAAGAGTCTTATATTGTGCAATATGTTTCCTTGTCTATTTATCCTTTTGCAACCTACTAATCATGGTTCCTTATAGTTTAATGGTTTATTCTTAGACAACAAGTTAGTGTTGGAGTATTCAGTGTCCTTCATTTTTTGTGGCTTAAAGTTGTCCGCTACTGAAGCATTTTTCTCTTCCCAAAAGCTCATTAAACCCTTTATTTAACTATATGAATAACTCTATAGGGATCAGTTACATAATAGAGTGATTGTCCTATCAAACCTTCAAATGTCATAGGCTGAAACACTGTATGTGTGATACTTAAAAATATATCCAAAGTCAAAGCTTATCTATAATGAAATAATAATTATGAGTCTTCTTTGGGGACCATTTGTCTTTACAGTTTAATAAAAAAAAAACACACCATCCAGCAGCACTTTGAGAACTATCATATGAATTATAATGGTTTAATCCTGTTCAAATGCATATCTGGAATTTTTGCATGGAATGCAGTGAGTCATTAACCATGGGTGTTTGAAATTGATTTGTTTAACATGTAAAAGTTAGATTATTTTTTTAATGAATGCATGGGATACTTTTGCCAGTTCAGCAGGCATTAATTCATAATATGCTTATCAAAAGAAAAAAGGAGTTTCAGTGAAGAAATCAAGTCCATTGAAGCATTTTGCATTTGTTTTAACTGCAGAACTTGGGGAAAAATATCCGTATAGAAGCAATACACTCTTAGAAGATGAAGCAAATAGGAAAATGTTAACATTTTTGCATAATTTTGGAACACATTATTTAAAAGGATGGAATCACTTGTAATGAAAAATACCATGGTAGCTATGTTAACCGCAAGAATAGTCAGCATCTCTGTATTACAGTAATATGTTTATTAAAGGCGAGAGATTTATTACAATATTAAGAAAAACTAGAGTATCCATCCTACCTCTAGTTGAAGTTTAGCACAAATGTTCATGCTAAACAGTAGGGCTAAATTGCAGTTGCCACTGCTATCTATATCACTGCTATCTATAAAATAGTAATGTATTTTATGGCATTTTATGTATTTTTTCAGTAATAATATATTTTATTGTTGTGCTGTCTGGTCTAAAAACCATAATAAGGGTGTTTTTTTTTCAATTAAACAAATGTAAAATATTGTGCAAGCTTTCATCAGGTGAGAGTTAAAGAATGTTCCAGCCAAGTGTCTCCTTGTAATCTTGACAGTGGGGGAGTAGTTGCAAATTTTCAGGTTAAGTTGTATCAGTTGATGAAAATGTTTCAGGATTTGCAACCAAAGTCAACTCCATTTTAGGAGCAGTACAGATCCCTTGATAAATGAAAAACTGACATGGAACCAAGCTAGACAGTTCTACTATTTTATGTTAAAGGTATCCCATCTTCTTCCAATGCAAGATTCTGTTGATGAATACGCAGTTATACATACAAAAAATGTTAAACATCTTGATTGGCCATCTCAGGGTGACAAAAACATATGAAAGCTATATTTACATTTATCATATCAGTAATAGTAAATTAAAATTATGGTTTGTGGATTAAAAAAATAAAAGATTTCATTCAGGAGAGGACTTGCAATCTTTAAACGGCTTCCAAAGTTTCCCCTGGCTATATTTGTTCTACCAGGGTGTGTTTTTAGTTTTAAATTATTCCAGGCAAATAAGATTAATTTGAATCAAAATGTGTAGCACAATACTATATATGATACCACTGCTGTTTATCTACAGTGCAATAATGGAATGATGGCTCCATAGAAGAAAAAAAAGTTGTACTTGCAGAACAGTTCGAAGAGTGAAATTATGTTTATTTTCCACATGAGTCATATTATGCCTTAAACTTACTGGCTCCTGCCAAGTTAAATGAAGATTTAAATGATAAAATGATACTGTCATATAAAACTAGGATTCTCACTTATTCAAACAGACAAACTAGAAAATGAAATGATGGTTTGTTTTACATTTCTTTCTCTGGTTTATTGCTTCCAAAACAAACGAGAGTTCTGGTTTATAGAGCATACCAAGCAAACCATTGAGAGAATAATCTGTATTTGGCCATGGCCACTTATGGGAGGAATTAATAGGCATAGTTATTCTTGTTCGGAGCTAAGCCATGACATGTGAACAAAAAAAATGCAAGGAACAGCTTCGCCAAAAATACTAACTTGGTGGTTTTATATTTGTACTTTCAAATATCACTGTGCCTAAGGTCAGGGATCGGTATTAATTAAGTCTAGGATTGTTTATAGTATATGCATTAGGTTATGACTGCCAGAGTTTTTATAAATGTCAAAAGAACATTACAAATAGAGAAGGAAACTTATTTGCCTTTGGGTAAAATCCAGTACGTATCACCCTTCACCAGCCTGACCTTTCCTGATGTGTTGTGACTGCAAATCCCAATATTCCCAGCCAGTCTGGAGAAGGTTGTATTCAATATTTCGGTGACCTTCTTAGCATGCCCCATAAATCCTTAAGTGAATAACTATTTCACATGACATCAGTCCTTAATCCAGACCTGCACTGATACGGTCTCACCAAGCTGAACACAGCCCATTGGTTATGTATGGCAGCTCACCAGGGACATGATAACTCTCTTATCTTGGCTGCCTGCCCAGGATTGCAAAATGGGATGGGACACGTCCAGCACCTGGTAAGCTGCAGTATTCATCACAACTTAATTGTGCATTTCTCATTTGATTTCATTCAATAACAGATTTGGAAGTTATCATATGAATAGATTCTTGGTGTGTGCTGTTTCTTTTCTGCAGTTCAGTCCCTCGTGCTTTGTCTCCAACAAGCAATAGAATTTATATATGCCCAATCATACCGTGCTGGAAAAAAGAAAATAGTATACTATAGATGACACATCTGAACCGAAACTTATTAGTGTCAGACATATAATGTTTGATATGACTCAGAACTTGAATCACTTATATGCATTACCTCCTAGTGTAACATTGAAAGAGATCTTTATGGCAGGCTTAAAGTCAAGTACATTTCTGCTTATATATCATAATGCTAGCCAGATGAAATATTCTGTGTAGTACAAAAGGTTGCTCTTTTTTGAGGGATTTTGATTTCATCTAACCAAAAGAATCTCTGTAAGCTGTGTCAGTTTTGTAAGAGGAATATTTCTGTTGTCATCAAAAATGGCAGATCTGTATATCAATGATACTTATAACTGTGCATTACATTTTTAACTATATAAAACATAAATAAAACATGTATTTATCTTTTGACTTTGACTCTAAGATCTCACTATTCCCTGTTTTTTGAAAAATGAATGAACAAAAATTAGATTGTAAAGCAAATATATGAAGGAAAACCAAATGGATCAAGAGGCAAGAAACCAAGAAAGTTAGGAATGAAATTGATGAGATCCTCAAAAGGGTATGGTGATAAATAGAAAATATAAAGAGTTATATTACAGCAAATTACATTCAGTTATACTTCAGTTTCTTGTTCTTTGTCATGACATAATTTCTTTGTCTTCCTTTTTCTCATGTCTTTTGTGAATTTTGCATAAAGGAATAGACTGATGAGTTTGTATATATCATAAAGAGCTTTGGCTAAAAAAGGATTTATATACTGTAATATCCAGAGAAGGCTTGATGGCGATTTATAAGTAGTTAGGAAAACTCAGTATTGGGTGAAACCAAGAACTCATAGTTTGAAGCTTACATCTTTTTTTCTAATTTTACATTTTGCAGTTAGATTTGTATCAGATCATTTCATATTAGAAATAAAGGAACCACCTTTTGGAGGTTAGTAGAAAGAAAATGCCAAGCCAAAACTTTAGCTCTATTGAACTATGTCCTAATTCAGCATTCTGGGCCATACATCATATTCACTTACAAAAAAAAAAAAACTAATATCTGTCCCTTAAAAGCAACTTTACTCCACAATTCACTCAGCATTCACCTATTTTTTCCAGGCATTAATGGTGGGAGTGGGGCGGACCTTCCCCCTTAGGATAATCGACAAGGCCCAGATACTCAGTTTTCATTAACACCATACCCCCCCCCCCAGTAATTTATAGTCCTTCTAAAAACAGACATACAAAGCAAAACATGAAATTATTGTTTCCATTTTGTAACAAGCATCATTCTGCTTAGCCAATAAATGAAGATGTCTAGCAATTACTGATATACACTCTTGTCTAGCTATTTCCTAAATCTTCTCTGGTGGAAAGTGATTGCTGCCTGCTGGAAAACAATTACTCTAAGAAATCCAGGGTTCTGGTGTAGCTGTTGTGCGTAATATTTTTTTTTCTAAACAGGAAAATCAAATCAAATCTTTATTATGGTCATAAAGCAACGTAAGGATGAAGCGTAAACAATAATTTTAAAAATTAAAAAATATAAAATACACAAAGTTAAAAAAGAATTTAAAAAACTAAAAGATTATATATAAGAAGATTTTTTTAAAAAAAACCTATAGAAGGGTAAAAAAATAAAAACTTTATTAGAAAGGTAGGAAGAAGATAATGAAATGGCAGCACTTAACAAACTTGACTGAACTTGGGAAAGCAACAAAGGTCTGGACCTGGTTGGTCTGGGATGAGTAAACCCTGAGTTGTTGGCTAGGTTGCTAGTTTAAAAAGTGTCCCCAAATAGGCAGTAGCAAACCACCTCTGCATTGCTGCCAAAGAAATTGCATAAATATTCCCATACAGCCACTAGTACCGGTGGGTAAACTCACTATAAGGGTGGAGTTACCTGGAGGGACAGAGTAGAAACTCAAATTGACTGTAACAACAATATTGTGTATTGACTGGAGATTTTTTTGCTTTTTTTGGTTTATCTTAATTTCTGGGCAGGTTCTCTATGTGAATATGTCAGATTCATGGACAAGGTGAAACTGCAAATTAAATAAATAAATGCAGCAGCAGTCATATAATCACATGTGTGTTGCAGCATACCAATTACAGCCACTTTCTACCCTGAGGTTCCTCTCTCCTCAAGAAAAATTATACTTTGAAATAGTGCTCATGGCTATTTCAAAGCATAGCTATAAGAATTCAAAATTACCATTGTTTGCACCAGTTGTAGACAATGAAACTTTGTATGCGAATATCTCTATAAAGAATGCCGGATATAGTACACCAGAGGCCAGAAACGACACAGTAGATTTATTGGATTGTGGCTGCATTGTATTCTAATTTGACCATAACTAATCTAATTTAAGTTTCTTTGGGGACTTGATTGTTTCTCTCTGTTTTATGAAGCAATAATTATTAAATATCCTTTTTATTATAGAAATAAAATGAAAGAAGCATAAATATCATTTTACAGTGGAGTTTAGCACTCTACCCCATTTCTTGATATTCAGCTCCTCACCATTAGGTCTGCTGGCTAGGACTCGTAGCAGTTAGAGTGCATCTGGATAACCAAATATTATCTGTCCCTGGTTTAGAGTAATTACATTTATACATTTTGATAAGCTGGTTTAGTGCTTTTTGTAAACCTAGTCATTATGCTTTGCAAACTAGTTTACAGCTTTGAACACAGTCCTGATATTTTGATTAAAGAAGCAAAAATTTTTAAAACAGAGATAAAGAGTAAATAAATAAAATGGTGTTCAAGTAGTCCTACTTTATTTGAACAAATGCTATTACTGCAGTTACAGTAATTTTCATCATTACTTCTTAAAATGGAAAGTCTTTTATGTCAGATTCCATAAAGTAGCAAATCTTTTATATCAGACTGCTATTATTAGAATGGCTATTAAAATCAGTCTAACATAGAACATACGATGGAAGGATTGTTGAACTTGGGTATCTGCAATGGGTTTAGCAGCTCTTGAACTTTATTATTTATTTATGTATATCCTGCCCTTATTATTTTTAATTTTATGGCTAGCCATGATTTTATATTGAAAGGAGAAGATACATATTGAAGCTGAGTCATGAAAGAAATATTAAACCCAGTAATATTTTGAATACATTTTATTCCAAGAGCATTTGACCTTTTATTAGAACTGCGTAAGTTCTAATAAAAGGAATTTTTTTCACCCTGAAGCTACATTTTTGCAAATTGTGGAATATTTTGGAGACCTTAGATTAATCTATAATGTTTCAATAGCATTTGACTGAGTTCTGCTTTGAAATTAGTGCAACAATATAATGGAAAGAGTGTGTTTTTAATTCCCAGATTTCTTGCTTTGAATAAAAGCCACAGGACCTGATGATATCCCAGTAGAAATTTTAAAATTGCTGGAAGACAATGGGAAGAATTTTTTACTGCAGCTCTTCAATCAGATATACGAAACAGGAAAGATACCAAATGATTGGCTAAAATCAACCTTTGTGACAATCCCCAAAAAAATAAATGCAAAGAAGTGTACCGAATACAGAACAATAAGCTTAATGAGTCATGCCCTGAAAATATTCCTGAGAATAATTCACACAAGAATATACAACAAAATTGAAGAGCGTCTAGGTAATACACAATTTGGTTTCAGAAACAATCTTGGTATACGAGATGCGCTGTTCAGCATTCAGGTTCTTCTTTTTTTAAAAAAAAAAAATATTTTATTAGATTTTTATAGGGGTAAAAGGGTTACATCAGAGTGCTTAGGAACCACCGTGGAGGTGGGTATATTGAACATCCAAAAAAAAGAAAAACAATCACAAATATATAGCCCAAATCAATTCATTTAAAATTCCCTCTCTAATTCCCTCATTTAGTCTTGCATATTCAAATTAATACATTTCTATATAAGCTTCAAACAATCCTATCAAATATCACTCACATTTCAATTCTAAAGATCCAGGTCCTGTTTTTAAGCTTTACTAACTTACAATTACCATATTCCAATTGGCCTTAGATAGACATATTATTAACACTTCGGGTGTCCTTTTTTTTTTACATAGTAATTATATCTGGTATATTATTCCCGCAGTAATATTCTTATATTTTCTTCATTAATACCATTTCTTCTCTTGTCACCCATCCCTCTTATTCTCCTTCTATTTCAAAATAATTATCTTATTTAGAGTAAAAATATCAAACCAACAAATAGATTTCTATCTAATTTAAGTATATATTCTATCAATTCATCTATATCATGAAAATCTTTTTAAACCAGTAAATAAAGTTTACCTCTCCAGTAATTATCATATCTAAAACAAAGTATTGTTACAAAGGGTATCCTCTTAGAAATTTCACGTGCTCCATTAGTTATTAACTCAGTCAAAAAATCAAAGCCTTTTTAAACCCATTAAATAAAACTTTAAAATACATTTTTAAATCTAACTCTAGGTTTCTTTCTGTGCCATAACGGTTTCCATAATAAAATTCCTGCATCATCAAACCACAATATTAAAAGGTCCATATTCTTTAACGCTTCAAATTGGTCAAAGTTCTCTTTCCTTTCTTCTAGTAGCCTTTGGATGGTAAAAGCCGTTTTATTCCATGTTATATTTGCCAGTTGTTTATCCACCTTATCACAATTTTCAATAACTTGTATCTGAGTGTCAGTCTCTGTTGATGTTAATGCTTCAGACATCTCCGTTAAAGTTATTCTTTGATCGTCAGGCTTCTCCATAGATTGCGTTTGGAGTTGTATAAAGTTAATTTGTTCTTTGGTTTCCACAGTTTCTCTCAGTGTAGTTTCATAGTTGAGTTGTTGACGTGGTTCCTCTTTAGGTTGTACATATTGTTCACTAATCTCTTTGGCGCCAATCTGCTTCTTCTGCGCTGTCTTTCGGTCTATAATTTGATCTGTCAAAGTTTGAAAGTAAGAGTTCATATCCTCTGTGGCTTCCAGAATTTTTTCCAATATGAGCTCATAGTCCAGCTGTGTGTTAGGTTCCATATCAGTAGTAGAAAGATTTTTTAATCTTTTAGAGAAGGCTCTATTTCGTAGAAATCAAACAAATGTTCACCTCCAATTTTCAATAGACCAGATCACCACACAGCTGTTTCAGTTATCTTATGCTTATCATCTTTTGAAGGTCAAAGCCATCCCCAGCCATAAAAAAATATACAATTGCAGTACCACTTTTCATCACAAGATGTCCTCAACAGACCATAAAATCTTTTTTTTCTTTCCAAATTAATGGATTTTTTATTTTTCATGTTGAAAAAGATGAAGAAAGGCCTCTCCAAAGTAATAGATGCGTAGTTATAACAATAATAATCAAGAATAAAATGTTTTCAGGTCCCCTCAGTATTCCAAAATTTAAATAGTCCATAAAAATTAACTGGTTTTTTTTTTTTCCAAAGCTGTTTTTCCCGAATGCCCAAACGCTGCTCCCTCACAGCAGGGAAGTAATTCAAGCACAAAAGCTTTTGACAGGAGAGTAATTAGGGAAAAAAGGGGTAGGAAAGGTCTCACCCGGATTCTCCACGGGGGTTCTTTACGCTTAGTTGTTCTTCTGGCTTTCAGCTGGTGCGGCGAAGTGATCGTCCATTTTGCTGGCCGATCTTTCCTCCGACGGCCCTAAGGAGATAGCTCGAACTAAGGAGAGCTGCCGCCCTTCCCCAGTCAAGCAGGGGCCTCCTCAAGTGGTGGTCGCCTCTACGGGGCGACTTTCGACCCGGTTAAGGGTCTACCGGCGGAGGGAAAGCAGCCGGTAGGAGAGACGGCTCTCTCCGTGCGACTGCGCGTGCCGTAATCCGAAACCGGAAGCCCAGCATTCAGGTTCTTGTACAGCGTTGTAGAGATGTCAACCACAGTGTTTACATGTGCTTCATTGATTTTGAAAAAGCTTTTGATAAAATAAGACACAGCAAACTATTAGAAATCCTGAAACAAGGGGGACTAGATGACAAAGACATCCAAATAATAAAGAATCTGTATTGGCATCAGGTAGCAAATGTGAGACTAGGCCAAAAATACTCAGCTGATGCAGAAATAAGAAGAGGGATCAGACAGGGATGTATTCTGTCTCCACTGCTGTTCAATATCTACTCTGAGTCAATCTTCAACGAGGCACTGGAGAACATCGATGCTGGCATCAAAGTAAACGGTGTTTGGATCAACAACTTAAGATATGCTGACGATACAGTTCTGCTTGCCAGTAAGCATGAAGACCTTCAGCTCCTCATCAACAGAGTCACAGAAACATCTGGAAAATACGGCTTGAAGCTTAACACCTCAAAAACCAAGATCATGGTCGTCAGCAAACAACCCGTTAACTTACCACCAGTAAATTCAGAAGGAACACCACTAGAAAAAGTTGAAAGGATCACGCACCTCGGTTCTAATTTACATGAAAGCTGGGACATGACTGCTGAAGTAAAGACAAGGATAGAGAAAGCTCGAACAGCATTCTTCAAAATGAAAAAGGTCTTCTGCAGTCACGACATAAGCCTAAGACTGAAAATCAGGCTTGTCAGATGCTATATTTTTTCTATCCTGCTCTATGGAGTAGAGTTGGTCTCTGACAGAAGGCCACCTGAAGAGACTAGAAGCATTTGAAATGTGGATTTACAGGCGGCTGTTACGTATAAGCTGGGTTGACAAAATCAGAAATGCGGAGGTGATAAGCCGCCTGGGAAAGCCAAGGGAAATCATCAAAACAATTAAAAAACGAAAGTTAGAATATTTCGGACATGTGATGTGACACCCAGAAAAATACGGCATACTCCATTTAATCCTCCAAGGAGAGATTGAAGGCAAACGAGGTCCAGGCAGAAGAAGAACATCATGGCTTCAAAATCTAAGGGACTGGTTTGGACAAAACTCAGCAGCACTTTTTCGTGCGGCTGCTGATAAAAACAGGATCGCCAACATGATCGCCAACGTCCGATAACGGATATGGCAGAAGAAGAAGAAGAATAAATGTGATTTGAACATGTAAAATACATTGTTAAGTGTGAGTGTATATAGTAATTATGTCTACTGTACTTTCAAAAATATTAATCTGGCTGATAGTTTAAAAATGGGAAATAACACCATTTGGGAATTGGAACTTTATGGTGAAATATTGTAAGACTGTTGATTCTCCCCCCAATCCTTTGTAAATACTATTTTCTCTATTAATTGCTTTGCCAATAATTTGTGGGATACTTACTATTAGTGACTAATAGTATATATTGCTTTGGATCTGAATATATTTACTCCATTAATTTCAACCTTTCCCACTCTTTGTTTTAACTGATTAAAAAGCTGAGAATTTGTAATGTTAATGCACCTGTTTATAACGGGTTATAACACCATAGATCAATATATATTGTTAGTAGCATCCTTACTTTTGGCTAATAGCATCCTGTACTTCATGGCTAAATTGCAGGAAACCTCCTGTTGCTTTTGCTCATTTATCTACCTTTAGTACAAACTTTCCTATTTTGTCTTGCTGTAATTATTTTTATTTGGTTACTGACACTTTCTCATATCAAAATAGAGAGAATGACTAACAAATCCAGAGTAAATATCTTGAATTGTAAATATAATGCATAAAAGAGATGAAAAACTGAACTTTTTAAGCTGAGTGGGTGGGTAGGTAAGTGGTGGGTAGGTAAATAAGTAAATCTTCACATTTTTCAGAAATAGGTAAAATTCTGGTATGTGAAAAACCAGAAAATGAATAATTCATTCCCACAGTAAAACTCCAGACTAAGCCTAAATTGCAGATGTCATAACCACAACATTTTGACCTTTTGTTTGAACTTTGTGAAGTCTTTCCTTTATGCCAGTGTTAATCAGTGTAACCCTTGCAACAGGTGGCTTTATATGATGTTTGTTGAAATGCTGCTGCTGATCTCATTCTACATTCCAACTGAGTATAGATTGCACATTCCTACTGTATACATATATATTGCTCTATAAAACAGACAGATTTAGAGCTTATGTATCAACAGGATTGGAGATAGGTTAGCCTGAAAGTAAATGACTGGTTTGAACTTCATAACTGAGCAACAATTAGAATCCTCATCCTGCATGCCTGTGGTGAGAGGGTGATCACCTCTTTTTACAACTAAATGGGGTTTAAAAAAACATTAATTTATATTATAAAACCTTTGTCAACTTTAGCTGCAATGTGAAAATGGACAATTCAACTTAATCATTTAAAATAATTAAAAAATATTTTAATTTTTGTCATTCACATTTCATTTTGTCCCTCCTTTGGCATCCTTTCTTTAATGATTCTGTTCCATTATTAGTGTAACTCTTATCCCGCAGTGAGTTATCCCGTGACGAGTTGGCCATGATAAATTGTCTTGTGGCGACTTGGTCGCAGCGAGTTGATAGGGGTGAGTTGGCTGCGGCGAGTTGTCATAGACCCCTCTAAGGTATGGTTTAAGATACCTGCTAGGTTCGCATATCAGTTTAAATAATAATGAGATTTGTTCAGTTTTGGCTTAACATGATGTGGTAAATGTAGTCATTCTGATTTATTAAAAAACATGGATAAACCTTGTTCAGCAAATCTGTATCTTGTTTAGCAAATCATGATTAAAAGTAACTACAGTATCACAGTATGGTACAATATTACAATATGTAAATGTGAGCCCTGTGAAGCTACAAATTATAATTAATATTGATGATAGAGCTATTGTTAGACAATAACTCTTACATCATCTTTGGTTTTGGGAGTTGTTGAAAGACTACTAAGAACTGAACAATTAAAACAAAACTTCACTAATATTATAGGATGGGAGTAAATGTAATGAGGAAATTAGACAAGATAGTTCCTGATTACAAAATTAATTCTGAATCAAACCTACCTCTCCCCAGTCTAAAATAAATGCTATAATTTTTGCTCTGCATTTTCTTGAAAAATTCAAAAATGAGATTTCAGAAGTTAGGCATGTTATTTTATTTTAGAATAAATCTTTTTAATAATTATGTAGTGGTAGTTGAGGTGTTCCTTGTGTTTGAGTTTCTAAGATATTTTATGCAAGTTCTTCAACTGTAAAACTAGAATACTTGAGTTACATTTTAACATGGTTCATTTTGTTTGACCTTTGTTTAAACATTACTGTTTTAAAGTCAAGCTTCCTCTTTTATTACTTGCCTAAAAATAATGGCTGCAATGCATAAAAGCAAAAAAGGAACACTCTTGTGTTCCTTCCAAATCAATATATGGCAGAATTGTGACACAACAAATAAGATTACAATTTATGCACTTGGATTATAATACAATAGGCTCTAAACAGGCTATAGCAGAAAACATGTATACTGGTCTGGATCATTCACTGTCTTACCAAATGTAAAGCAATTGTTCTGCTTAATCATGCAGGTATCTTCTTAATTTATCTTCTATATTATTGGTTGTGTTTATTCCATACACAGCTCTGCGTTTTCTGGATATGCATGGTTCCAAAGTTTTTTTAATTTCACAGACCAATGTTCCCCAAACTTGGATGCCATCCAGGTTTTCAAGTTTCTTTCAGAATTGTCAACAGTAGCCATGTAGACTGAAGGATTCTGGAAGTTGAAATCAATACAAAGATGATGACCAAGGTGGGGAAAACTGCCATTGTTCTAGGCCTCCAGTCTGTCAATGTATGTAACTGGAAGAGTGTGTGTATTTAGTGTTAAGATAACAACCCTATTTTCTTTAAGAGAAAAAGGGCCCAAGGAATATAAGGAAACCTCCAATATACAGTTTCAGGTAGCAATTATGGATAGCTTTTTTTTCTTCCCTCTATAGTTATATCATCCATGTGGGATATTTATTGTTACATTGCAAGAGGCTCGCAATCCACATAAGCAATTGCAAGCTGCTAAGTGAATTGCTATTCTTACCAGTTGGTTTGGAGAAGTAAAAGTGCAAGTCCACACACCCCTCTCTATTAGGATAAATTCTATTTGAAGAGCAATGGTTGGAACAAGCTTTATTTCACCTTTGAACAGATTTGAGTAGAAGGATGAACTAAGAGCTATATTGGTGGACATACTGAAGCTTAATCAGAAATTCTTGTCTCTCTTTCTCTCCCTATTTTATGACTATGTAAAGAAATACCATAATGAGATTCAAATCTTATTTATATTAGTCCTATAAAATAGGAAATGTAAATTCAGTGAGCTAATATATATGTATTAATCAGCACTATTGAAAGAAGAGAATTGTAGAACAATCTAAATCAGTGTTGCCAATTTTTCACATATTACTCAGTTATATCATATTTAACCAAGCTGAATGTTGAGGAACAAACATCCCTTACAGAATTTTTTAATTAAAATAATATTAAAATATAATTGTATTTTTCTTGTTATGTTATTCACAGATCATTAGTTTCAAGGTAAAATGAATGGGTCAGGTGCGTAATTAGATTATAAAATGGGTTTTATTAATACAAATGCCCATGAAATAATCATTTGACTTGTAATCATGATTATGTACTATAAGAATTAGCTAAATGATCTGTTCCAGAAATATAATTTTTATGTTTCTAACAGTAAGTAACATTTGCGGTGTACCCAGTTAATAAAAGTATATGGGTGAAACATGTAAGACTTTATATAGATTGGGATTTATATCTTAGAAAATAATGTCAAATTATCCTCTGAATTTTGATCTCAGAAACAAGTCTCGGTGCATCCCAAGCACCCCTTTCCTTCCACTCAGTTCAGGATGATGGCATATTGGTTGGGATGTGTAATATTCTATGAGAACATTGTAGGAAATACAAAACAAGATACATGTACAGGTGATATTTGCAGTTTAGCTTCAAAATGGAATTTTTAAAATAGTTTTAGGATTAGGTTGTTACAAAACAAGGATAACTGTTATAAACATATATTTATTTAAGTATTTATTTACACCTTGTCTTTATTATTTTCATAAATAACTCAAGATGGTGAACATACCTCCTCTTTTCTCCTCCTCTTTTCCCCACAAATAACTCTGTGAGGTAAGAGGTGAGAGTGACTACCCAACCGGCTTTATACCTAAGGCAGGACTAGAACTCAGGGTTTCCTGATTTCTAACCTGATGGCTTACCACTAGATCAAACTGGTTATTGTGTGTAAAGCATTGAGCACTCTAAAACATAATATAAACATTAAATATCTTTGTTAATTTTGTATTTTGTTATATATGGTGTCATTTCAGTTGTGTATGTTATGCCTTGTAAGCCACCTTGAGTCGCCATGTGCGAATAGGTGGCAATATACATTTTCTAAACAAACAAACAAATATGTTACTGCAAAGTGAGAGTGCTTTTTTACTGACTGATAAATTCGGAATTGTAATTCATATTCACAGCCAGTTATTCTATCTGGCTATGAATAATGGACCGAGAGAATGCACTTCCATTTTTATAATCAGCTTCATTGAGCTTAGTGGAATTTACTTCTGTGTAGATATACACAAGCAGTATGTGTTAATTTTAGGTCTTGAATCAGTTTCTCTTTTATTAGCTGAGAGTGCCCTTATTTTTGATCTAGAAGGCTGTCATCCACTTTACTTGCGAAGAGATATAGCAGCCTTTAATAAAAGACTGTCCTTTCTTACATCCTTTATTTTCAGGCTGTATTTTGCATTACTTAATGTTTTATTTTTAATCAGGATATACAAAACACTTGTGCAAAGGTTAATATGAGGTATCCCGAGAACATATTCAAACTGAAACATGGTATATTATATATCTACATGCTGATTTAAATTATTGGGACATTTCAGTGAAGGAAGTCTTTAAAATGTAATAAAATTACAATAATCTTGACTGAAGATTAGCTCCCCAAGTCAAGATGAAACTGTTGTGGGCAGGCTCTTCAGACATTTGAGGAAAGTTCAGATGCTGGGCCTCAGCTGGAATGATTAAATGAAACAAAATACAATTAAGTCATTTTTGGCAACAATTTTGGGGTTTTAATGCCTTTGCAATCATTCATATTTTTCACAATGTTACCCGTAGTAGTCTGGAAGGTTTTAGTTACTGTACACTTAACATGCAGTTTAAGCCTCTCCCCTCCATCCCACCCTGCCAGGATTCCGCAGGCCTTGGGCCTTGGGCCTACTCTCCTCACACATGTCACACATCACACACTTACTTTTGAAAACTTCTGGACCTCATGTTGGAAAGGAGGGCAGGCCATGCATCCCTGAGCTGCGCCATGGCCTCACAGAAGCGGCTGTCATTTTCAGCGTGCCCACTGCATTAAGGCAGCAAAATGGAGTGGTGAACCAGGAAGGGCATGGATCCATTTCTCTGCTTTTATTGCCACAAAATAAAAAGTTTTCACCTTGGCTCCATTGTCAGCCTCAATATAACATCGAGCAGCTTCGGCAGGGAAGCTGCTATGAGACAGGAAGACTGATACAGGAGCAACCATAGCCCCTACTGCTCCTTAAGGCCCAGTCTCATAAGTAGGGTCTAATACCCAGTTGTCTACAAGGCAGCACCCTGACAACCAGAGTCCCCTGAATAACTATACTGTACTCCCTTCTCTATCCCATTGCTGAAGTATGGGTAATGCTACAATTGAAACTTGGATGGGCACATTTTGGAGAGGGGCACATACACACATGTGCCCAGCCAAGTCTGAGTAATGCACACCGGATCAGCCTTCTTATTCAAAATTAGATCACAACTGTGGTGAGCTTTGTTAAGAGACCAACCTGGTATTGCGGGCAACACTTGGAAACCCTGGGCCTTGGAAACCCTGGGCCTCCTAAAGTTTAACATCTTGGTATTCAGGGCAGATACAAGGGATGATATGAATGTAAGACACCAGAAATATATTCCTCATAAGCATGCTACGCCGTGACTCCTGGCTTATTTTCCTAGCCCAGGGGTCCTCAACCTTGGCAACTTTAAGACTTGTGGACTTCAACTCCCAGAATTCCTCAGCCAGCTTTGCTGGTTGAGGAATTCTGGGAGTTAAAGTCCACAAGTCTTAAAGTTGCCAAGGTTGAGGACCCCTGCCCTAGCCTATCACCATTGCAATGTTCCTGCCTGCCTCTTCTCCCTATAACACTGTGCTTGCCAACTCTCATCCAGGACCCAGGGCCCCGTCCACATATTCAACCCTCTTCTAGTGCCAGAATCTGAACAACACCCTAAACCCAACACCACCTGCCTCCTCTCCTCTCCTAGTCTCATCCATGCCACTCTCTAGCTCCCTTTCTTCACCAGGAAAGGCAGAGGCAGACATGTTACTGCTCCATTGCCGCCACTTGTATCGCTGCAACCACTTTAATCTCCTCTCACTTCTCCAGTAAACAGCACTAGCTCTGCTGGCAGTCCCAGCCATTCAGCTCAATCAAAATACCATCCAGAAGCAGCATTGAGCTGCTGCTTCAGTTCCAAGGCTCAGTGTGAAACAAGAAAACCTCTATGCTTGCCTTCTCTGGAAGCCTTCTATATACCATTGTAAAACCTTCCAAACTATAGCATAGATAAATTCACATGCACAGTCCCAGTAAACATAATGGAAAATAATATATATATATATATGCTTCTTTTGATTCCCTGGCTAACCTTTGGATTGGAACAAAACTATACTCAGTTCTGATATCTAGTTCTTGGATTTGACTACATGGAACCTCAGCAACTGAAATAAGCTCGTTAGCTTTTCCTGAACTTTCTCATTTCCGCACTGTGGTGAGATTTATAACTGACATAAAGAAGTCTGGTCTAACTCTAACTCTCCTATGCTTGTAACTACTGGTGCAAGACAGGATGGTTCTGAAAAAGGCATATATTTTTTTGTATCACCTTAAGAGTCTGATTTATGTTTAGTATGCTTGAAACCTTGCGGTAGCATATTAATTGTGCTGTATTTCCTTTTTGAATTTTGAGACCGAACTGTTCACTGGAAATAGTAATAATGAAGCTAAGGCTTAAATATTTTGGAAAGATGATGTAAAGATAAGAGACAGTGGGGGGAAATGATTATTTTAAAAATAACGGAAGGCAGGAAAACAGATGACAAAAGTGGCTAAATACTATCATTAATGACATAAGCAAGAGTTTATAGGAACTTACAGATACTGACAGACAATCCTAGCAAAATTCGTAGAGACACACTTGAAAAGTGACCAAATGAACATGTTATATTAGGGGAAATGCTGTTAGTTTTGAGAACTAGTTTGTAAAGACACTTTGGTAGAAATCAGGAGGTCATGTATTTTAGTCCTGTCATAGGCACGAGGCCAGCTGGGTGATTTTGGGTCAGTCTCTCTCTTAGTGGTTAAAAAAAAAAAAGGCGTGGAAAAATTACTGCTGAAAAGAAAAAGAAAAGGAGTTAAAATAGATTCAAGGATACACCTCCTCCCAAAAAAGGCAGTTTTGATTTTGTCCATATAGTTTGCAACTGTTGTGTAGCCAGACAAGTTTTTTCATGAACAAGCATCAGCCAAAGTTCTGCAAAAAGCACTTCTTGCCACAGCAGCATCTTGCCTTCTTAATGTCGAGCCTGGTACACCCCAAAATTGCAGAACTGGTCTTTTGGAGGGGCTGCGGCTTATGTTGCTTCTTTGTTTTCAAATCATTGTGAGCAATGAAAATTCTCAGATGGGCATTGGGAATTCCTGTCCACTCCTGCTGCATCTCTCAGATAACAATCTTGGAGAGATAAGTCACTGACTGAGGAAGGGATCACGGCAGAGCACTTCAGTTTTTTTCAAGTCCACCATCCCCATGATTAGAAGGAAAATTATGACAAAATGTGTTTAGCACAGCTAAAAATGAGCTAAATGCCCAAGGTAGTCTCTTAGACTAGTTTCCACCTTCAACTTTGGTGGCAGTGGCAGTGGTCTGTTTTTTTGTGTTTGTTTTTTATTTATTTTTTATCGTTTGATGGGGTCGTGGAGAGGCTATTTTATTTTTGGCATCTCCTTCTACATCATGAGCATCTTAAGGACATTTGCAAGAAACATACTATATTAAGTATTAAAAGATGGTACTTTTAATAATATTGCATTGTGTGTTGCGGGAAAGCAAAAAAATATGCATAAGCAGATAATTCTCATTAACAGTTCATTAAGAGATCATCTTGGAGTATTTTATATATATGGCAACATCTTGGAGCGAAATTAGGAGCACATTCATTATCCACTGGTGAAATGATAGGAACTTGGCTTCAGTTTCAGCCCAGTTTCCACTCTTACAAAACCACTGACGTTAGCTGCTTTGGGATTGTAAGATGTTCTGTCAGTGGACAGCCAAATAGAGTTTGTTGTATGTGACAAGTAATTGGATTGAGTCAGGAAGACTGTGGAAAAAAAATCTAATTTGAAGGGAGGTCTGTTACAGGGCAGAGGTGGCACAGAGGACATCACCAGGTTATTTAAGTTTGTGCTATGGTCTTATTCATATTCAGAATCTATCCAATAGATGGGTATATATCTCCTCCTGAGAAAGTATAGATTCATATCATTGAAGGAGTTCTGTGTTTGTGATTTTTAAAAATCACAACTGGTCTTTTAAAAAAAAAGGGAAAAAAAAGACCAGTTCTTCTATTACTTGTGTGACATAATTGATGCTACTACTTTGATAATGTTTAAAGAATGAGGCCTTTTGACAGAAGTGGATGATATGGGGTCTTTAATATTACAGTTCCAAGAAATCAGTGTTTAGTACAAATTATGCAACATATCTCTTGAAAGTACTTTTGGGGTTTCAAATGAAAATGCTGGAATATGGTTACATAGAATGAAGCCTTCCATCTCTAACAGCTTACAGTACCTAATTAATAGAGTGTGATTTTTTTTTCACCCCTACCATTTATAGTATATTTGAAAGAGATAAGAATTTAGGGGTGCATCTTTTGAAAAATGATACGCCACACATGTATTTCGTATTTGGCTATAAATGCAAAAAAAAAATTGTAAGAAAAGAAATATGAGCTCTAGAAGGGGTTTGAAATACAACAATTTGCCAGCAAAACAATATAGATTCAAAATGCCAGCAAGCATTATGCTGTAGCAAGCTAATATATATATTTAGTAGCTGGAGCAGTGGATTTATACGGTGAGATATCACACAGGACCCAGCATTCTCCAACCAATCAACCACATCTGTATATGTTCTTGCTCACTGTACAGCCCCACTGCTGCAGCTACTAAATTTAAATATCTTAACATTATTTATTTATTTATATAAAACTACAAGTTCGTATCAGCGTCTTCTGACTTCATTTGGACTTCTGCTGTGCAATTCCCTGACATATTAGTATTACCATCATAATTTAAAATTTGCATTTGAATGTTGTTACTAGTAAAAAAATACTCCATCCTTCTGCTTCACGGCTGTCGTTCTTCTCATTGGCTTCCAGATCTTCCAAAAAGCATATTTGTTGTACATATTTGTTTTCTTGAAGCTCTTTATTGGATGTTTGCTTTTTAAAGCAAGTTTCTGGATTTTTTTTAAAGTTAGTTACAGTCGTTATTTTTGGTTTATTGATTAAATGTACATTCCACCACACTCTTAATGACTCTCAGTGGTTTACATTATACGTTACAACAACTGATTTTAAGATACTATAACTGGAATTCTACATCCCTGCCTTCTGACTGCATTTGTGTTTCCTGTGTTTTTTCCATAGGCCAAGGCTGCAAGCACAAAGAAAGTTTGCTCAGTCTCAGCCAAACAGTCCCAGCACAACTCCAGTAAAGATAGTGGAGCCATTATTGCCCCCTCCAGCTACACAGATCTCTGACCTCTCCAAAAGGAAGCCTAAGACGGAAGATTTCCTTACATTTCTCTGCCTTCGAGGTAAGAGGGATGTTTTTTGTTTTGTTTTTTTGCCATGTTGCCACTTTTAAATCAAGAGACGGATACGGACTTTGAAGACTTGCTTTCCAAATGTCATGACTCATTAACATATTTTCTACTTGATGGTTTTAGGGTTTATTTATTTAATTATTTGAATGATATCCTGTCTTTCCTTTAGGAGCTCAAAGCCCTAAACACAGCACTTCCTCCTCCAGTTTTGTCCTACTGTACAACTATGTTGGGTGGTACCCTGAAAAGGATAGAACTCTATACAAGACAGGACTCAAAATAAAGCAGAGTCCCAGATTATTAGATTTAAACAAATCCACCTTTCAGATCTCTTTGTCTGAACTCATAGAGGCTGCGTCTTTCTACATCAGACATGTCAAACACAAGGCCCGGGGGCCGGATGCGGCCCGCGAAGTGGTTTCATGTGGCCCGCGAAGCCATCCTGGAAACAGTGAGGGAACGGCCCCCGCTGCCTTGGCCCTGGCCCAGGCCGGCCGGGAGCCAATGTACAATTTTGTGGTGGCCATCTATGCTGAAACGCATTCAGTCTTAGCTCCACAAGGCCGTCTGGAAACAGCGAGGAACCAGCCCCTGCCATGTCGGCCCCGCCCCCTGGGTGCATGCTGGGGAGGCTCCTCCAGTGGACCATGCCTTGGCACTTGCCCTGGTCCCACCCCCTTCTGCCAGAGACCCTCAGATCTGTCCCACTCCTGCCCAGGCCCTCACAGGCACCCTTGACACGAACGATGTAGAGCTGGCCACGCCCACCCAGTAGGCCACACCCACTCCATCCACGCCCACCCAGTAGGCCGCACCCACCCTGGCCACACCCACCCGGCCCCCCTGAGGGCAACCGCAATGCTGATGCGGCCCTCAATGAAATTGAGTTTGACACCCCTGTTCTACATGGTCATCTTTTCCCTTTGTTCAGGCAAATGTCTCAATGCAGGCTCTTGGACACAGTGTAAATTATGGTTCATTTAAAACCTGTCAGACCAGCAGGATTAAAGAAATTGGTGCAATCATGTATATACTTTGAACACATCTTCTAACTTTGGTTTGATAGTTCTTTAATTTATCTTTATATGGACTGTGTATTTATTATTATTATTATTATTTATTTCAGTGTAATGTAGAAAACAGGTTTTTATTTGGACAGCAGAACACTTCCTTTGCCCTCTATTACACTGAATTCAAGAAGTTTCGACATTGGCAGATTGTTAAGAACATCATCCCTTTTTTGTCACAAACAAATTGCATTTAGAAAAGAAGAGATGGAGAGAGGAAATATTCCAGAGAAGGAAATAGGAAGGGAAGGTATTTGCAGGATGTAGAGAACTGCAAGAAAATTGCATCCTTCCATCTCCACCCACATGTTGGATTGTAACATTATGCTTCCACGTAATGAGTTTCTGGAAATAACTCCAGGAAACTCCCCAAAACTTCCGTCCAACCTTTCCAATTTCTTTCAGTTATAGTAGTATATATGTCACACATACAGCTATTTTTCTTAGAGGGGAAACAAAAAAAACTTGTTGCGAGAGATTTATAGTATAGGCATGCAGTTCTCTGTTAGTTTGCCCATTTTAAATCCCTCCTCTCCTCCCTGGCATTTTTTTCCTATTGTGTTCCAAATGCATGTGTTTAAGGTAATCATATGTTTAGAATGCTTTGTGGGAAAACAATGGGTGGTGAAAAGGATGATGCCAGGTTTTGTTTAGTCTGCCTCTTTTTTTGCTTTGCTTCAGTGTTCTGAAATCTGGTGGGCTCAGAGGTTCCAGGGATATGAGCTAGTTTCAGTCTTAGCAACCAGCAGATGTGCTTCCCAGGAATATTTATTAAGGCTGGAAGGGTCAGAAAAGTCAAGACGCCAGCTGCCATCATGGGATCAAAGCCCCAAATGTTTTTACATGCATTGTGGCTTTGATGTCATACATGTGGCCACCATCTTTTTTCCCCCTCCTCCATATCTGCTTAGGTGTCTGCAGGGGAAAGGCAAGAGTCAAATGACAAAAACAAGTATGTGCTGCAAAGACAGCAGCTTTACCCGTTTATAAATTTGCCATGACACCATACTCTGGTACAAAAGGGACACATCTTATGTCATGAGAGTGCAACACATGTTTCATCATTTTGGTGAAAAGGTTGGATTCTCTGCTCAACGTATTGAGAATTCTAACTGTAGTAGTTCCCAAGCATTTGGGGGTCAGCAGAATGAGGAAGGTTAATCTGTTTCTCTAAAAAAGAACAAATAGCTAATTTATTTCAATCACGACCCGATCTTAGAGTTGCACTCTCTGCAATAATGTAAGTAGTTGCTGCCAGGCATGGTTTATTGCTGATCATTTATAATATGGTAGCTGAAATCTTCATTCACTTTGTTAAAATACAATTTAAAATTCAGTTTTCAAATGCAGGTAGTCCTTGACTTACAACAGTTTGTTTAGTGACCGGTTGAAGTTACAATGGCACTATAAAAAACAACAACTGCATGACTGTTTTCACACTAACAACCATTGCAGCATCCCCAAGGTCACATGATCAAAATTCAGACACGTGGCAACTGACTGATATTTATGGTGGTTGCAATGTCCCAGGTCACGTGATCACACTTTGCAACCTTCTGACAAGCAAAGTCAATGGGAAAGCCAGAGTGATTTAACAACTGTGTTACTAACAACTGCAGTGATTCACTTAACAACTGTGGCGAGAAAAGTCATAAAATTGGGCAAAACTCACTTAACAACTATCTCACTTAGCAACAGAAATATTGGACTCAACTGTGGTCGTAAGTCGAGGAGTACTTGTATTCACTCAAAGGGAAAGTGTACCCCACCCCCAATGATATGTCAGTGATGTTAAAAGGGATTTATCCAGTATTTGTTCAACTTCCATAAACTAGCTATGGCTGCTGTGAAAGTTATTTTCCATGCTCCAGAGAAACTATTCAAATATATATGCATTACCTTCATTCTGTCATGTTAATTATCACTATAGAAGATTCCGAGAAGTTTTGGAGTGTTTGACATCAGTGAGAAATATGGCCAGTGAAGACTGCACTCTGTGTTTATTTTTTTCCTATGCCAACACTGCATCCAATTACAAAAATAGCATCCTGTCTCTTCCTAATAGAAAGGAGGACACTGCTCCTTTATAGGTTTCTGTTAAATAATGATAGTTATTAAACTCTCATTTACATTTAGCAATCAGCAGATGTAAAAGATGCTCCTGACATACTCACTAAATGTGGTTAAACAAATCAGTGTTTTTAAGGAAACGCAGGCATGGAACATATTTTAATATTTAACTAATTATAACATCAACTACAGTAATCACACGAGGCATGCTTGTCTTTTACTACAGAATAAAAACTTTAAAAATGTCTTAGAAGAAATGTATTGATTTCATAATTATATGGATAAATTCTTAAAGTAGCATTGCTGGTGTTATGAAACCTTTCGAGCACTTAAGTTTTACAGTGAAAATCAAGTAGACTTGGTAGGATGCTTTTCACTTCAGCTGTGATTAAAGATATTGAATATGTAACTTTAATACATTTTCTGAAAAACAAGTTTTTAACGTGAATTCAGTTAACAATTTAACATATGAATATATTTTGTTACTGAAAAGTATTGGATATTTATTTTACACGTTATTTTTTATATATTTTTGCTACTGTTTACTTCTTTTTTGCTTAGTGATACAAATTAAGACTGTACTTAATTAAGTGAGTCACTTCATACCAAGTTTAGTTCCATAGCAGAACTGAGCCTAAATGAACATAAATTCTTCAGGTTCAACGTTTCTTGCACATGTAGTATAATGGGAACTGAGAAAATATAAAGGTATTTAAGGACAGTTCTCACTATATTGCAAGGATAGCAAAGTTTATAGACAAGTAAGAATGAATCTGATGGTGAATGTCTCCTCTTCAGAGGAGGCATTCTGTATAGTTGGGACTTCCCCCTCATCTGCTCAAACTGGCCTATATATCTAACAGCTAGAACGGAAAACGTATGTGCTGTGGTGGCGCAGTGGTTAAAATGCTGTAGTGTAGGCTAACTCTGCCCACAGTCAGGATTTCTATCCTGACTGGCTCAAAGTTGACTCAGTCTTCCATCCTGCTGAAGTTGGTAAAATGAGGAGCCAAATTGTTGGGAGCAATATGCTGATATTGTAAACGGCTCAGAGAGTGCTGTAAAGCACTATGGAGCAGTATATAAATCTAAGTGCTAGTGCTGTTTCATTCCTGAACTGTCTCTGTACTGCTGTTCGGCATAGTGTTTGCATTTTCAGTTCTTTGACCCTGATTTCCTTCTTCAATTTAATCTCTGATTTTAACAGAATAACAGAGTTGGAAGGGATCTTGGAGGTCTTCTAATCTAACACCCTGCTCAAGCAGGAAACCCTATACCATTTCAGACAAATGGTTGTCCAATCTCTTCTTAAAAACCTCCAGTGATGGAGCACCCACAACTTCTGGAGGCAAGCTGTTCCATCATACTGCACTAAGATTAACCAACAGGGCAAAATACTTTAATTCAACTGTAGTTAAAATGAGTATATTATCAGCCAAATGGGAAAAGGAAGATGTAAGAGAGGGGATTCTTGAAATCAGTAACTTCAGCCGAAAAGCCCCTAAAGCAGATTTTCCCGTTTGCACAATCTCAGTAATCTGAGTAATGCTTCACTAATTGAAATATTTGTCCATTCAAGTCCATGTGCTTATTTTACATTGTATATTAACTAGAAAGATGAGGGATTCATATAAATGACATTGTTTAAAATAATTCTAAAAGATATTTATACTAGAGATTCCCATCCCCCCCAAATATTTTAAAAAGGTTATTTTTTCTGGGACTGTCTTTATCCTTAGTACAGGTAATCCTTGTGTTTCGATGGCATTTGGGACCAGAGACTTGCTAAGCAATACAGTTGTAAAATGGGATATCACATGACCATGTCATTTAGCGATGGAAGCCTTACAAATCGTATAAAAATGATAAGCTTTTGGCCATTAAAAACAAAACAGGATGTCCTTACTATGGGCTGTCTTGGTACTTGGCATCACATTGCTTATCCCTCATTTAGTACGTTTGATTCTTACACTACAATTGTAATCTCTGGGAGTTGGGCAGCTTATGTATTTAATAAGTTAAGATGATCATAATCACTGTCATCATCTCATGCTTGGTTCGTTTGCTTTCAGCTACTGATCTTTCTCCTCATCTCTTGAATCTCACCTTTGAGGATGTTCTGATACTGTCTCTTTTTTCCTCTTTGAAACATTTAGAAGTAGTTTATTAGGGCAAATTATCTCAGGTCTGATTTTTCTGTATTTAACTCAGGTTTTCAAGCAAAATAGGACTTTTTACTTTGCCCAACCTTGATACTTAAGCATCATTCATAGTAAGCACTGATTATCAGTGTCGTCTCCCATCCAAATATTTCATTTTTACTTTAGAATTCTCCTTGTGTTTTAGCATTGAAAAGTAAAATGTATGTTCTCGATATTTTCAAATACTCTTCAGCAATCTAATCCACTTGTTTAGCGGTCATCAAAGGAGAGTCTGTCATCAAACCCAGCCTTAGTAATAAAAAACAAAAATATTCTGCTAAAAAGCCTAATCCTTTTGTTTTCTTTCTTTATTATTACTCCCTCGGTTATTTATCTTCTCTCTTCTCTGAGAGTGAGAATAAAGCTGAGTTGTTCCCTTTAGATGATTTCAATGACCACGGTCTATCCCTTATCTGTTCCTTTCCTATAAAAAATAGTAACCCCTAAATCCCATCTGCATGCCACTACCATGCAGAATAAACAATTATGACATGTTTTCTCCACTCCCGCCAGCTGCTTTAGAGGGGTTGGTAGCAGTGGGGATAACATTGGGCCATATGTCACAGGCATAATTCTAGGCTGTCTAAGGTCCACTAGTGATGTAAGACGGATGCTTTGAAGGGCAGGCAGAGTCCTTCTGCAGACTTTAAATTGACTCTCCCAAGAAGTGCTCCTGTTTATTGAGGCATAAGCAAGCTCTGCCTACATGTTTACTGCAGAGAGCAAGCCTGTATATTGTTACTCTATTTCCTCTTGGAAATGATAGGCCTGAGTCCCATCAACCATATGGACCCTGTACCTCAAACTGGCAAGTACAAAAGCAGCCTTTAAATAGGTCAGATTTCCTTTGCACTGATATTCCTGGTTTTACCTGAATACTGAGTGGAAGATAAGGCAACATATCTAGGATTTTCCATCGATATGTATCATTAAATGAAGTCTCTTGTCAAACAGGAGAATCCTTAATCCTTAAGAAATGTAGCCTTTGGCACTGGACATGTTTACTGGTCAAACCAGAGGCCCCCATATCAAGATGTAGCCTTTATTCACTGGGAAGACTTCAGTTGTTTTAGCATTTCTGAAGAGTACAGCTGAGCTGTATTTACCTGTGAAAAGAAAGGAAGGATTAGAAACAGGAAAGGGGAAGCTCAGGCATATAATTCATAGAAAGGAATCCATTTTTTTTTTCAAAAACCACAAATTACCCAGAAGGCTCTTGGACTGAAATAGCTTCTACTGGATTTATAATGTACCAACTTGATTTATGCCCAGATTTTTTAAAAAAAAAACCATTTAATTTGCACTTCAATAAATATGGTGAATGTTTTGCCTGGTATTCTTAGAAGTAAACAGATACTGAATTATATTCTTGGTTTCATAGTTCTCTTTAAAAAAAAAAGCGCATGAAGCCAAGAGAAAAGGAAACTAGAGTTGATGCAGTGACCAATATTTACATTTTCTGTATTTTTATTCATGTTTTCCCATTACTTTGCAAGTTGCTACTTGCAGCTTGGTTTAATAAGAAATTCTGTGATTTGCTTTTAAATACTGTCTAGTGGGATTTGTACCAGGCTGGTTTACTTTTCATCTTTGTCACGCAGAATTCAAGATTTACACTGTTTATTTTTTATAATCTTGCCAAGAGAATATCAATACTGTATGTAAGTTCAGCTGCATGTTTTATGGATTTATTACTTTCCATAACCATTGCTGAAAACAGCATTGTATTTGATCTTGGGGATAGTACAGATAAAATAAATGCCTTTCTGTAATTTTTAACATTTTGAATTTTAAAAAGTTTTCAAAGATAAGATGAATATTAGTAATGTTAATTCTTACTCAATAACAAGTGATATTTAATCATAGTAATCACATACTAGATTTTGTGCCATTATCTGTTTTTCCCCACTCTCCTTTTGGAATTAAAGTCCCAATCTCAAAATGTGTCATTCTCTCGCCCTTAATTTACAGATCCAAGCTACAAAAGGCTTTGGATCAAACTATAAATTATCTAAGTATTCTCAAGGCTGTACCTAGAATCCTGGAATTCTTAATGGAATTGATTCTGTATCGGTGTGTATAAAACAGGACAGAGGGGGTAACCTCAATTGAAAACTGTAATCATTCTACTGGCAGCTTCATAGAGGTTATAACACTGAAATACCTGAGCAAACTTCATGTCCCAGGGCTGGTTGCTTAAAATGTGACCGATTGTGTTTCTCAGCAGTGAGTGTTTTAGTAGCATGGTGAAACATGATTATTTTATTGACATATGCTTTGCATTTCTGACATATGTGCCTAAAAACAAAAATCATAAACATCCGTCATCTCAAATGGCCTTCCAGAAGACTAATGAAGGTAAATGGCAAATGAAAAGGTCCTGAGGTGCTCTCATGTGAGAAGTCAGGCTAGGTTCTTTGTCTTTCTTACCTTAAAGCTATATTGTAAATAATGTATGCATCATTGCATCTACGTTTTGATACCTCATTGCATTTATTTGTTAGATTTATATTCTATCTTTCCTCCAAGAACATAAAGTGGCGTGTATATCACTTGTCTTATGAATTGTTTTCCACCATAACAGCTATTGTATATTGGACTGAGGCATAATTACCCAGTGAATTTCAGTGGCTGAGATTACAGTTGTACCATTGTGTTCCTAATTCTACTTTAATATCCAAACTCATTACACTACATTGAATCTCCATTTTATCACAGTGGCCTCTATATTCCAGATGTTCATGTTCTGCTCATGACAGGCACAGTATTTTTATATTATAAGGATGGGTAAAGGAAACCTTGCATTTATGAAAAACAAGAGGACTGTACTAGAGACATTAGTTCATCCTTTGTTCATAAATGGCCATAGGGCAATTCTAAAATATGTATACGTATATATGTGAGTTCCTTTAAAAATGATAAAGAGCATCTTAAATGCTTTTGTCCCTACAGTGAGATATTTTGTGACCCCCGTTCAAGTGAGTTGAAAGACAAGAGTTTCTGGGGATGGAGTGCTGATAAGGCCATTACTCATATGCTATTTTCACAATATAGGAAAGAAATGCTTTTGTCACTTCAAAAGCATGCCCCCAAACTGCTGTTCAGTTGAATGGCGTCTTTAGCTGAGATGCAAGGCAGTTTTCCAGTTTAGAAATAGGAAAGGTTAAGTTTTAGTAGCAGTATCTGAGCAGAGCAGAAAGGTCAAAAGATCATGACATCTCAAAGCGCTGTCCTTTTATACACGTACATATATAGCCCCATCTTGCCTTCTGTTTGACTCCTCCATAAACAGCCCTGTGCAGCCATGCCTATCACATGAAAATTTCTTTAACAAATGCATGTAGGTGATTCAGATGAGAGCTATGGCTCAGTCTACTTGACAAAGGCCTTCCCAATTCAAATACTGCCATTTCTGTCTCTGTTCCTGTATCTTTCCTTGACACAAATAAAATGAAGAAATCACTGTCTGACCAACTCAAAGAGGTGAAGTAGCTGAGTTTCATATGCAAACTTTTAGGGATATGTTCAGTAAAGAGGTGGGGGGGGGAGCAATTTTGAACTGGAAATCCATTTCCTTGAGCCCTTACTCTGTATTCCTCAATAACTTTGCTTTTAATAGCCATTTTCAAACAGATACAATATTTATGTCCCTGATTTGTTTTCAGGTTCTTCTGCCCTGCCCAGCAGCATGGTATACTTTGGAAGTTCTCAGGATGAGGAGGAAGAGGAGGAAGAGGATGAAGAAACTGAGGATGCGAAAGTGACCACAAATAATGCTTCATCTTCATGCCAGTCTACTCCTAGGAAAGGGAAAACACAAAAGCAAGTTCCTAATGGACATGGTATGTCTTTGAATAGTGAGTTGGGGTGGAGAATATCGATGATGAGAAAGACAACCAAGGCAAAACTGGAGTTCTCTCTTCTGCACAGCACCTCGTATTTATGAGACATGTAGCCAGTGTTAGTCCTACTGGAAATTATAGGAGTTGATATCCAGCATATATGAAGGACAACCAGTTGGGGAGTCTGTCTGAAAAGCACCGTTTTGACTCAAAACAAATATCCAATAATTTATCCATTTAATTTAATGGTGTGCCCTGTCTGCTTCAGAACCACATTTTAATGGTTTCTTACGGAATGTTTCTTTTCTGTTGAAAATGAAACTAGAGCAAAACGTTAGCGTTGATGTTGACTAGGCCTGCAAACAGCATTATATCCATTCCAGATTTGGTATTGTCTCTAATTGCTAGGTTAGTATATCAACGCTGGCACTAATACAGCCTACTTACCTTGTAGACTTACATCCATTATTTCTTTGCAAATCAGCAGAGCTGCCTTAGTCACAATGCACTTTCTTCACGTGACCTTCATGTCATATCCAGATAAATTGATCAATGCCTTGTCGGTAGAGCTTGAAAAATATATTTGGCATTGAGTAGCTGGAAGTCCTAAACTGTAACCGCCAGAATGAAATAATACCTGGGCCACTATCTCCCACAAAAGTCATACATATTCTATTGACATTGGCAGCACCTTCGCAGTAAATCAGTTCTCTGTTCTTTCTCTAGGACTCCGTGATGAATTCTCCTGCCTTTGCCCCTCTGCCTTATTTTGCATTGTCCTGACTAGGGGATGCCTACTCAGCTTCTCTTATCAAAAGGAAATGTTTATTTTCACAACTTACTTCTTTGAAGAGAAAGACAATCTTTATGGAGCTGTTTCCTAGCTTGTTTAATTTCTTAAGCCAGCTTTCCTTGATTTATGTAATTCAAATAGGAAATGTTGGTTTCATTTCCCCCGGTTCTGTTCTGCAAGAGGTTCTCTTTCTAAAGAATTACTAGGAACAGCTAACATTTTTCATAGTTCAAATGCTTCCTTCCTCTAATTATTGGAAGTTTATCAGGAGGGAAGTTTCCTGTTATGTTTCCTTTTATATTTTTGTTAATTTGAAGGAAGGGAACAGTTAACTTTGATGGCCTGTTGTTTTGTTCTGTTCTTTTCTTTCTCCGATGGAAGAATGGATTGCAATAGAGATTGTGACTCTGAGTTTAAACTAAGAAAAGTATGTAAAATCCATTACAGTGATCATCTGGTTAAAGTAAAAAAGATGGAAATACAGGTAGTACTCAACTTACAACAATTCATTTAGTGACCATTCAAAGTTACAATAGCACTGGAAAAAGTGACTTATGGCCATTTTTCACACTTACAACTGTTGCAGCTGGCATGTATTTATGATGGTTACAGTGTCCCAAGGTCACGTGATCACCTTTTGAAACCTTCTGACAAGCAAAGTCAATGGGGAAGGCAGATTCACTTAACAGCCATGTTACTAGCTTAACAGTGATTCACTTAACAACTGTGGCAAGAAAGGTCATAAAATGGGACAAAATTCACTTAAAAACTGTCTTGCTTAGCAACAAAAAATTTGAGCTCAATTGTGGTCGTAAGTCGAGGACTACTTGTATTTGATTGCTTAATTATTAGAATAAGGTACATACAGCACAATGGAAAGTATTTGCAAAAGAGATGGCAAAGTTGATGCAGGTTGCAAAAAATATAGGACCCAAATGCAAATTGTAATAAATTCTGTGGTTTAACTGAATTAGTCTGAAATAATGTTATGGTTGCCATATAAATGATGGGGCTGATTCATTGTATAGATAATATTAATCACTGAATGACATTGCTTCACAGCACTTAATTATCTTTATTACATAATGAGCTTTAATAATGGCTTCACTGGGAGTATGTTCATTTATTTTAAATTTTGGGGATTCAGAAGTAAAGGACAAGCGAAGCAGAGCTGGTCAATAGCTATTTTTGCCTTGCTTTTTAATATTCAGAAAAATCACAATGTTTTTTTTCCCATTTAACTGCTTCATCTTCCTGCCCAGTTGTGGTTTCAATCTGTCATTTTTCAAAAGCTGCGGCTGCTATTTCTAATTTTGTTACTTGTCACTTTGTCGTGTTGAGAGAGCATTAATTGGCAGGCGTTCCTAGCTTGACATCATCATGAGTATATTTTGTAGCCATTGGAGTGGGAATGCCAATCATTGCTCTGTCCTTGTAAGGATGAATAGAATGTTTGAACTGAGCTTACTTAATATGTTAACACTTCCAATTTTCTCTTTGTTGTTTTACATGTTCTCACAAAGAAATGCCTGTATCCAAAAGGTCTGAGATAGAACCACTGAAGCTAGTTGCATACCACTGGGGCTTTTTTCAATCTTTTATTATTCTGGTGTCCTTTTTTCTAGGGGAATTTTATGCTAATGCTTATCCTTGTTGGGGCACAGAGCGAAAGTGCTTTATAAGCCATAGATATGATTATTGTCTTGTCTACAGATCTTCACTGGGATATAGATTGAAGTGATTACAGGTAGTCCTCAACTTATGATCACAATTGGGATCATAAATTCTATTCCTAAGCAAGGTGATTTTAAGTGAGTTATGCCATATTGTACAACCTTTTTTTTTACCTGCTTTTAAGCGGATCGCTGCAGTTGTTAAGTAAATCACCCAGACATTAAGCAAATCTGGCCTTCCCCATTGACTTCGCTTGTCAGAAGCCAGCTGGGAAGGTCACAAATAGCGATTACATGATCCAGGAACACTGCAACTATACTAAATACATGCTGGTTGCCGAATTTTCATTGTGTGACCATGGGGATGCTACGACGGTCATAAGTGCAAAGCCCAGTCGTAATTTTTCCAGTGGTGTCATAACTTTGAACAGTCACTAAACAAATGATTGTAAGCCAAGGACTACTTGTGTCTATTTCTAACTCTGCATGTCCTATTGGGACGAACTAGTGAGATTTATTTGTGTCAAAGTGTACATTAATTGCAGCAGCTAACAGCAATGGTATTTTCTGTTTGAAATAGAGTTAATTTCTCTCATATTCTTATTATTTTTTTCTCTTTCTTGTTTCCCCCCCCCACCTTCCTCTGTCCAGTCTTCAATGGATCCAGCAAATCAGTGAAAGAGAGGGAACCTGTTCAGAAACACAAAGTCAAAGACACAGTGCCAGCAAAGGAACGAAACAGTGAACACAGGTCTGAGAGTCGAAAGGACCAGTCTGCTGCTAATCACCATTCTTCAACAAACACGGGCTTTTCCACAAAAGGGCTCACTGCTAACAACCACCACACCCTTCATCAATCGGCTCAGGATTTAAGGAAACAGGTATTGTGTGATACACCAGTTGGGGCAAAGTGGTATCAGTTTATCTTAAGAACCATTCCTGGGAAAAATCGAGAGAGTTTGAGAAGTGCTCTGGGAAATAAGAGTGATTTTAAAGTCAAGGATATATTTTTTTTATTCCCCTTTTTGATAGGGCTTACTAAAATAAATTTTCATTGAAAAGGTCTTGCTTTTCTGCAAGAAGTTGCTGATTACCCAAAAGCTGTATTCTGCATAAATTATACATCATTGTATTCTACCTTTTGATGTGTTATTTAATTTGTTAGAATTCTACCCTGGCTTTCTGCCAGGAACGTATTCCTAGGACTCTCTCCTTTGCTTATTCCCCACAATATCAAGCTTGGGGTGGGGCTACGGTACATTAAGAGATAATGATTGGGTCAAAGCCAACTCAGGGTGTTTCAGCAACCAAAAGCAGACTCAAACAAGCATTTCCTCGAAGCTAGGTTAGTGTGTCAATCACTGATGCAAGGTTTCAAAAACATCTGAATTTGGGAAGGACAAGTCAGCCATGATAAACATATCATCCCCAGTTGATCGAAAAAAATGGTTTGGCGTGCTATAGTGAATAAATAGATAAGAGCTCCTGATGATTAATACAGGCTTTGTCATTTTATTTCAATTTTATTGAAATGACTCAGGAGAAAACAGCCATCTCTGTGTTGGATTTCATGTCAGCCTTTAAGACAAAAGGGCCCATCTCTCTAGAATATCTTTCCCTGACTTGTGTTTCTGTTGTAATGACTGCTTTTTTCCCCTCTCTGTGTCATAAGGGTTGTAATCTCTAATACCTCCCTGAACTAATAGAGCCTAAAGCAAGGCTTTGTTTGGCTGATGTTTGTTCAGCTGGAAAAGGCTTGGAAATATCTGCATGCTTTTGACTCTTTGCCAGTTGGTACCTTAAGGTAACCTCCCCATCTGTATTTAGCAATTAGGCCAGGAATCCCAAGCCATCTTTTGTCAGTTGGTATCTTTTCTGCTTAGCTGTCTGTAAATGTAAATTAAAATTGAGACATAAAGCTTCAGACTCGGGAGCAAGAAAGATTTATTTTAGACGGTTCAGGTGATCTTTCCTAACTAGCTGTTTTATGTGCCAAGTATGTGTGCCAGGGTCAAATGTTTCTGTCTCACCTCTTCCAGCTGCCCCTCATCTCAGCTTGTATTGAACATTTGGAGTCCCCTCTTATGTGAAAATCAAAGAATTGTAGTTTTGTGTCAGTCAAACCTGGATTGGATTTGTTTGATAACCAATTATTTTGGTAACTGCTTTAAAGAGCTATTAAATGGGAATTGTTTGGTTCAGATGTAATGAAAAATCTGAATACTAATCAGAAATGAAGCCCGGTGGTCAGTGGGAGGGCAAAGAGAAGTCCTTGGCCTTCATGCCCATTCGTGGTTCATGAAATCCAGCATAATCATTCAAACTTAGTCCTAATGTTCACAGCTTTGCACATTTGTTGTGCTTGTTGCGTTGGTAGAGCAAAAGTGGCAATGAAATTTCTCTGCAAGACCCGCAGTGAAATTTGGTCTTTAAGCATTAACCATAGGAATGCCTACGGCTTCTTATTCTTACTATTGTGAACATAATTCCTTTCTAAAATGGGACAAAAGGAGATAATGCAGAGAGAGGTTTACATACCATTTAAAAAAACCATAGTAGGGGCAGAAGAAAGTACACAGACTGCTGAAGTGAAAAAAAAATGTGACACCCCCCAATTATACTTTTTTTCTTGCTGTAGATGTCAAAACCATTTTATGAGACTGATAAGGTTTCTTTTATCCTCAACATCAGACATGTCAAACACAAGGCCCGGGGGGCAGATGTGGCCCACGAAGTGATTTCACGTGGCCCGCAAAGCCATCCTGGAAACAGTGAGGGAACGGCCCCCGCTACCTTGGCCCTGGCCAGCCGGGAGCCAATGTACAATTTTGTGGTGGCCATCTATGCTGAAACACATTCAGTCTTAGCTCCACAAGGCCGTCTGGAAACAGCGAGGAACCAGCCCCTGCTGCGTCGGCTCCGCCCCCTGGGTGCATGCTGGGGAGGCTCCTCCAGTGGGCCATGCCTTGGCACTTGCCCTGATCCCACCCCCTTCTGCCAGATACCCTCAGATCTGTCCCATTCCTGCCTAGGCCCCCACAGGCACCCTTGACACGAACGATGTAGAGCTGGCCATGCCCACCCAGTAGGCCATACCCACTCCATCCACGCCCACCCAGTAGGCCGCACCCACCCTGGCCACACACCCCTGGCTCCCCCGAGGGCAACCGCAATGCTGATGTGGCCCTCAATGAAATTGAGTTTGACACCCCTGCTCAACATAATTTGAAATGTATGAAGTATCCAGTTTTGAATAATACTTCAAAGTATCTACATATTTTTATAGGATTTTTTTTCCCCAAGACCAAATGGTAGGAAAGGAATAAACAGATAAAGCAAAAAATGAAGTACTGTGCAGTACGATGGTAATTTTAAAAAGTCATTCTTAACGTTGAGGGATTTTTAACATTCATTTGGAGTGAATGAAGATTGTCTTGCATTCATTTCTTTTCCAGATAGGAATACTAGCATATGTTACTATAAAATTATAATATAATGTAGTATTAAGGTACTACCTTAAAAGGATGATCTCTTTCTTAATTGTCATACTAATTTTAGATGTACTATCTATGTCAGTTCCTGGTCAGTTCACATTAGAACTACTGTAATGAAAAGGCTCTTTTTTCAGTACAAGTAGGTATGCCTATAAAGATATATGATGTTAGCATTAGTTTTTAGCATTATATTTAGATTGTGGGATAAATATCAACATAATGTTTTATCCCAAAAGAGCATTTTTTTTTCTCTGTTAGCTCTGGTCTCCCAAACCGTTTCTGTTTTTCTGTTTACATCTTTTATGTGTTGGTAGATGTACATGTTTCTTTCTTCTGTTCTGATGTAAGTTTCCTCTGCTACTTACATGCTTTCTCTCCCTTGCTGTCCAGTCCTTTTCTCAATCAGGTTGGGAGATTGGGAAGTCTAAAGCATTGGTGGCCTCTGTTGGTTATACAAACAGTGGTCAAAATATTGTTTCAAGACTGGGCTGGCATCTTACCCATTTTGTCAAATAAGTTAATATTCAGTTTTTTAAACTATATAATATATAATATAATATATATAAATAATATAATATATATATATATATATATAAATTAGGAGGACATATTTCTGTCTATTTTTTAGAATTGTTTCGATTGAGTAGAGCTATGTGAAAATAAAATATGTCTGAATCTGAGTGTGACTGGGGAAAATAGAAAATACAGTTTCATGTTTGTGAATGTGTGGTGATTTTTAACTCATTAGCTGGTGTGGGTGTAACAAGTGATAAAATCTAATGATTGTTCACTGTTACTTTTTACAATTCAACTAACTTCTTTCTTATGTGCTCAGTGTAAACACTGCTTCAGGATGGAACTCTGACTCTAGAACCTCTGTGGTGATCCTGCGCAGCGGGCAATGCAACCATTTTATTAGACTTTATTAAAGAGAATCTTTAACTCCCTAACCAAGACAAGTCAAATCACGGAAGAACAATGGCAGATGAAAAGCATGGACCCATCCTCTCATGCTTCTTTGGACACCCAAAAATACCCACATCTGAGATACCTCTCTGTTCAATTGTACTGTTACCAGGGACTCCAACCTACATCATGGCTAAAAATTGACAAAAAGCTTGGACATCTCACAGAGCGAAGCATATATTCCATCAATTCCCCATTACAGTGCCTCCAGAAAATCAAAAACTTGGGTTTATTTTATTTAGCATATGGTAACTTAAGATAAAACCATAATAAAATCAACATAATATGGAGCCATAGAATTGCAATGGGATAGATCAGCTGGGAAACTGTAAGCATCCTAGATCAAGCCAACTCTAAAAAACACTAGAAAATTCTTAGAAGCCCAGCAATCAAGCAAATCAACCATTAACAAGCACATAAAGATGAACAACATTTACGTACTATTCAAAAAAGAGACAATCAAAAAGCTAAAAAGATCTCCTCACCAAGAATCAACACCCAGATAAGCAGGGATTAACATCAGGATTAATACCAGACCAAGAGTAAACAGTACCCAAACAAGAAATAACCAACTCAGACAAACAATAAACAACAGCCTAATCAAGTATCTATGAAAAAACAACATTCCCACCAACACTAACAACACTTGCCCACCTATAGAAACCAAACCCCATTCCCTTCTAGCACTGATGATGTTACCTAGTTGGATAATGAAACGTCTGCAAGAAAACAACCAAGCTCAGAGAACACCAAGGATTGTGCAACTCAACCTTTAGCTATAAATATTCTCTCCTATTGGCACTAATATTAATAGTCAAGCAATCTACAATAAGATTTGTATACTGTATCTGAATGAGACCCATTGCTCTTTCTGGTGATCTACAGAAGCATCTTTTTGGGGACAGGCTTTCAGACAGATTATTTTGCATCTTATAAAGTAAAAGTCTGGTTCAGTGTTTAGCAACCTAATGTCATCTTCGGATTGAAAAAAATCTGTTTAGAAACAAATTGGGGATTAAGATATGTATGGGCAATTTTAGAAGATAGAAGACAGTATATTTAAAAAGACTATGCACTCATGCAGTTTCATAGCTGGCTCAGAAAGATCTAGCTGGAGGTATTATTTAGGTACTTTTTATGTATCAAATTAGTTATGGTAGGTTGCAGTTTCTAAAATTTCCCCTACAATACCCTGCATTTTTATCTTGGCAGTTTTATTATAGATTGCATTTTCCCAATGATTTAAGGAGATTGCATGCATGAAGAGGAGCTGTCATAAGGAAGGTTTCCCATCCACACCCCCAAATGTTGGAAACCACAGCTGTTTTAAAAAATGGCTATGGATTGAGTTGATAAAAGTCTTCTAAAAAAAGTTTTTGTTTGTTTGTTTACTAATTTTTTTTAAGGAACTAATTCTGTTCCTTGAAATTATGCTAAAAAAATCACTTTCCTGGGCAATCTGTATTTCACTGCTCTCTGCACTTGGCTGAGTCTGTTTTATGCTTCATTTTCTTTCTTCACAATTGTCTTCTCTCTTCCCGCCAGTCACATGTGCTCCTCCTTTCATTTTGCTTCTCTGATGCTTATCTCCAATTTGATCTTTCTTCTTCCATTTCTGACTAATGTTGCTCTCGCGCAATCTTTTCCTTAGATGTAGCTATTTATTCTTTATGTTTCTCTCCAGGCTCTCTCTTCATGAGCCAAATGTACTTCAACTTGGCTGCTATTTAATTCCCTATTGTCCCTTTTTCCCCAGACTTATTTTTTTAATGTCTTACCTCTCTATTTACTATTGTAGCCCTGGTGTGCATAAATGTTCTTTACAAAAACTTAGCCATCTGAATCTGTTAAATATTTTTGTCAGTATTTATTAAAGGTTTTGTATTTGTGAGCAAGCTTCTTCAAAAGACTTTTATTGAACAATCATCCTGTCTCATTCACAGAATTTTATAAAAACTCAATATGGCATTGTGATCCATTTATAATTGGATTTTATTCTCTTATTAAAGAGAAAGGAAAGCAAAACTGTAATACAGTTCATTAGTGTCAACTACTGCTACTCTTATCTATTTAAAAAGAAAATTCCTTTGGAAACAGTGGATCAAAGGGACCCTTCAAATGTATGAAAAGGAAATGGGAGTTCAGAATGTGGAGTTCTGCATTTCTCTAGCTGGGTTTCCAGAGTAGGAAAATAATAGGGACTTACTTTATCATAATTTTATTAGAAATAAGGCTGCAACTTTCCCTTTCCTGGTGAAATGCTCTTCAAAAAGAATTCTAAACATGTTCCTCAGAAAAAATAAGATGCTAAACTGATAAGGAAAACTTACTTCAAAATACTGTATGAAGAAAAATGTATGTATGGAATCCTTAAGTAGGACAAGTGGAGAGGCAATACTATTCACTCAGCTATGTTGCATCATTGTAGAAGCAGAAGCTGCAGTGGCAGAAAAATAGCATTATTCCTCTTGAAGTATGGACAGTCAAAGGGATTTTTTTTTTCAGAAGTCCTTTGCTTTGCTGCATCATGAATTATTTCCCTTCCCTATTCCTGCAACAAAAGAAAAACTTGTTCATGAGCAAAAATGCACTCAATGAAGACTTTCAGTATTTCTGGAGAGAACTAGAAAAGAGCTCCAACAATTAGATTTCACTAGTTTTTTTTTAAATTTGTGCTTTTTACTTACTAAAAGACTAATGCTTACAAGGTTTCAAATCTAAGGAGTCAGATGGAGGCATTCGGTGAGGGAAATATTGGCATTGGATATGTTTGTATGTTCAAGAATGTGTAATTTGAAAGAGTTTTATGAACTTTTTTCATTCTGCCTTCACTTCTAACCCTAATTAATATGAAGCATAATCTAATCAACTCTTTTGTGTCTTATTCTCATACTACCCAGTATATTGCATGGGCTTAATATAGTCACTTTCTTGGACCAGAAAGAATCTGAGGTGGTTCTTTTCTGAAAGTTTGTTACGGAAAGTTATGGTTCAAATCCTAATAAGACTGTGGCTGCAGCATATCCTGTCATAAAGTATCTTTTTGATATCAGAATAAAGTAAAGCTCAGAGAACAGGAAATGCGGAAAGAGTTATACACTGGCCACCAAATCAAGGAATTGAGAATGGTAAAGTAGCATTTCATATGAGTATTTCGAGATCAGCTTTCTGCTTAAAGGAGTTAGATTTGATTTTAAAATCTCTTCCAGCTTTCTTTTCTCTTTTATAGGCTTGTACTTTGATGTTTCTGTTATATGCCTATGACTTAACAAGCATTTGAAACAAGAACATTTTTCTGGTAGTATCCAGGATTGTTTTATGTGCAGGTTCTCATCACTTGAAAGCAAAATTGTTTCCACTTGAATGTTTGTTGTATTTGTGTTGCTGCGTCAAATTTATATACACTTGGAGAAAACAAAAGTCATCTAATCCAGTGCAGTCTGCGCTAACCTTCTCATTTATTTTATACTGTGTAAAACAGCACACAATTTTTTTGTTTTAGTAATTTCGTTTATGTACAGAATTGCAGTTCTCTACACTAACCTCACTTACTTTCACACAGGGAAAATAAGGTAATTTCATAGAACTTCAAATACCTTTGTCCAATGTTTTATTATATATATATATATATATATTTGAGCAGATAAAATAAAAACATTTTCTTAGTTTCTGAAGCAAAGACGCAGGAGAGGGCTAGCTGCTTCTACATCTATATAATGTTATGAATAAGGACAGCTTTTGGAGGAAATTGCTTCAGTTTTATAGTTTCTTGTACCAACATTTTTAATACTTTCACCCTTAGTCTAATATGGTGCTATTGGTCAAAGCTTACTATATCATTCTGCTTGCTCCCCCTAAATATCTTCAGCAGCCTCTTAACATTTACTTGACTTCAATAGTTAAATAATGTAATTTTGCAATGTTAAATTTTTAAATCCTGCTTCTTCATATCCTCAGTTCTATTAATGTTTAGCATTAAACTTTAATCAGTCATACATGGTTTAATATTTTTTTAAAAAAAGTAACAACCGTAATTTAGGATGCTAATAAGAAATAGAAAAAATGGAACTTCTTGCCTTCTCTCACAGTTATAAATCACTTTGGGCAAATATCACAAATGGCAAAGTTTGTAGGTGTCTTTGTTCTCTTTTCTTCCCTTAGAATAATTATTCTAGAATTTACCTTGGCAAAGCTAGACATTGATCAAATACTGGAAAAATTCAGTTAAATTCTGTGAAAAATTTAAGAAAAATTAATCTCAACTGATTCCCAGTGATCTCACTGGAACTTCTGGCTAAGTATTGCAATATCATAATTGCTATTCTAAATTATTATTAATACAAAGTAAAACTGCTTTGATAATAAATGTGTTGAGCAACATAAAATAATAACAATTGCACATATCATAACTATTGATCAAATGTTTACTATATAATTTTAACATGTACCTCCTGAGATCATTGTAGAAGCTGGATCATTCAGAGCCAGACTAATCTCTTGGGTGCATATTAGATATTATTTCCTTGCAGTACTAAATATTGTATCCTAGTTATGAATGCTTATTATTTTATGATTGGTTTTAAATTGTGATAGAAGATGGATATATTTTCCTTTGAAGTTGGCATTTGCTTGTTGGTTCTTAATTTCTAGTCAGACAATCAGACCTATTTGTCTCATAGGTGACAGATGGTAAATACAGTACATAAATATTAGAAAACAAGTATTGACTGGGGAGAGATAACATGCATCCCTGATGGTTGTATTTATGTGTGTGATCTTGCCCCAAAGAAACTGTAGATTATTTTTAGGTTTGGAAAAAATTAAGACTTTACTTCATCCTAGTTGTTATTCATTCTGCTGCCCTGTTACTATTATCACTAATTTAGACTTGCCTAAGTATTATATTGTTTTGGAAGTTTAAGTATTTTTAGATGCCTCTACATACATATAGATTGCTTTATAATAGTAGAATACAGAAAAGGCAAAAGGAAGCACGGCAGCACATACTATATATTCACAAGATCCAAACAACATTGGATCCATTCTAGAACCAAACCATGATACAAAATCTTTGCATAGTCCCACTATAAAGCAGTGCTATGAAACAGAAGCACTGTCTCATTCAGTGGGTAGTGTTAGAGGTATGAATATATGCACACAGTTCATGCTGTTTTCTTCTATAGTTTCCCTTTTAAATTTATAAAAGAAGCATCTGATACTGCTCTCTACTAAGCAAAGTCTATGACATAATAATATGCAGAGCCATTTGTTGTAACTAAGTGTATTTTTCCCCCAAGAGGCTTGTAAGAGAGGTGAAGCCTTCAAGATTTATTGTGTATTCGTTGATTTATTTAGTATTCATTGATTTTTTTTCTCTCTCTCTCTCCTTCCTGCTTTCTGATATTCCTGGCTTCTCCAGGTTTCAAAGGTCAATGGTATCACTCGAATGTCAACTCTGAGTGCAAATACAGCCAGTGCCAAAAAGATGAGAGACGTCAGACCTTCACCGTCCAAAACTGTGAAGTACACTGCAACAGTGACTAAGGGAACTGTCACATACACCAAAGCCAAGAAAGAACTGGTCAAGGAAACCAAACTAAATCACCACAAACTCAGTACACCTGTCAACCATACAGTCTCAGGGAAAATGGAAAGTAGCAATGCAAAAACCCGTAAACAGGTGCTATCCCTTGGAGTGGCCAAGCCCAACAATACAGCTATTAATGGTGTCAAGGTCAATGGCAAGTTGAACCAAAAGTCATGCACTAAGGAGGTAGGGAGGCAGTTGAGGGAAGGGCTGCGCAATTCAAAAAGGAGGCTGGAAGAAGCAAACCATATAGACAAAATACAGTCACCCGTCAAGAAAGTGAAGGGGGCCACAAACGTGACTGAAACCCCAAGCAAAAAAGCACCATCTGTGGAAAGACCTTTGCTGAATGGCCATGTGAAAAAGCCTGGAAGTCAGGAGGTGCCACAGAAAAGTCTGGAAAGGAATAGGCCGAAAAGAGCTGCTGCTGGGAAGAACACGCCAGGGAAACAAGCACATAGCAAAACAGAAAATGCCTCCTGTGAACATTATTCTACCTCTCAAACAGAGTCCTTGCACAAGCCACACGACTCAACAGGGAAGCACGAGAAAGGTAGCATCAAGTCTGGGTGGGCCATGATGGAAGAGATTCCTATTCTCAGGCCTTCCCCCAAGGAGTTCCATGACCCATTGATATATATTGAGTCAGTCCGTGCTCAGGTTGAGAAGTATGGGATGTGCCGGGTGATCCCTCCTCCTGACTGGAGGCCTGAGTGCAAGCTGAATGAAGAGATGCGGTTTGTGACCCAGATCCAGCACATTCACAAACTCAGCAGGCGCTGGGGGCCCAATGTGCAGCGTCTGGCCTGTATCAAGAAGCACCTCAAATCTCAGGGCATTATTATGGATGAGCTTCCACTCATAGGTGAGTCCCTTATTCACACAGGCTTTTTTGTTGGTCTTTTTTGTTGGTCAGATTAATCCTCAGCGAATACAAAGCACTGGTAGAGGGTAAGCAATAGATTTCCATGCCATTTCATACAGAGCAGTCCTCTTCAAAGGAAACATACTCAGATTTCAAAAGTATCTTATTTTATGCCTTGAGAAGAGATAGTGATCAGACACATATGTAATAAGATAGCCCTCATCTACTCTACATTTGGATTTTAGGGGGTTCCCAGGGAAGCTATGTGGATCAAGAGCATACAATTACTTCCCCCCATCCCCATATTTAACTTTTCTCCTCATGAAAAAATATGGAAAGGACAGAGATAAGAGAAAGATAGGTGAGTGGGAGGAGCTGAAACAATCACGTGACCGTGGGAATGCTGCAACTGCCATAACTTTGGGGACCACGTGTAAGTCCATTTTTTTCTAGCACCATCATAACTTCAAACAGTTGCTGAATGAATGGTCATAAGTCAAGGACTACCTGTAAGCTTTAAACAGATGGTTGACAAAGTATAATTAGTACAATCAAGCTTCAGGATTTCATCCAATATGCTACTTTTATTTTAAAGAATCTGTTGATTTTGGGAATACAAAAGAAAATAGTGAACACAGGCTTTTCCCCCCCAGGGAATACGAAGTAAATGTTTAAATTAATGAAAGTTTTTACTGGTAATAAATTATAATTAGGAGCTTTTGACTTAAGTATAACTAAAGCACCTTTATAATCAGACAGTATATTTTTAAAAGACAGTATTTTTTTGTGAGATGTGCTCTTTGTAAACATAATCAATATTGTCATTCATTAAGTGGCAAGCAGATAGTTACCATTTTAAGTCTTTAGTTAATAGAATTTATTGGGCTTCTGTTAAACCTGCTTATGTGTGTACTTAGCATTACTGACTTTGTTCAGATGAACTTTGAATCTGGAGAAGGCCACGGTTTTGAGCTATTGAGAATTTTGAGATGTGCCGTGGCTACCACAGGAAGGCTTGTCCAATTGCCAACTGGCTACTCTAATGGACATGGCCAGTTAGGAAACCAAAGGATTGGTGTGGAGACCACTGGTTGGAGACAGGCACTTTGCTTTGCAGCCTGCCAGCTTCCCAGTTCGTTTCTGTATACAGAATCTAAAAAGGAATAAAAAGAATCTAAAAAGGAGTGGATCAGGGAGCTTGCATGCAGCAAGGTAGACAGAACAAATGGGTCATACAGCCAGCTCATTCCCTTCTTCAGCTCTTTCAGTTTGGCTTGATTATAATGAGCTGGCATGAACCTTGGATGCTTGTACATTCCCACTCTCTTTGGGTACAGTTGTGGAAAGGAAGATAGAAATGGTTGGTTCCATCCTAAATTCACTGCATGTTACCACACTTTGTGATTTATTTACTAGTGTTTGTTCAAACAGGTCAAAACAGTCCAATTTTGACACTGGCTTGTTTCTTCATATATCAGATGATAACATAATGTTGGATGATTTCCCTGTACCATGATACAGTGTTGTTTACTACAGTCATTTGAATGGAAACTTCAACTGCAACAGAAGCCTTTGTTTTGCAGCCTTGCTAGAGAAGGGAAGTTGATGTGTAAACTGAGACGGGCCCACAGGTCTTCTAAGGCAGGGCTTCTTAAACTGGGCAAATTTGTGCATATCCTGGGGGTGATGGAGCAATTTGTAATTGCTTGTTTGTGAGTTGAGGGTCGAGTTATGGGTCTGCCAAGACGTTTGTATCAAAGAGCAGATTTGGGAGTTTTGTGGGAATAATGACATTATTTGAGACCATGAAAAGGAATAATTTGTCAGATAATTTAAGAACCACCGCTTTAAGGCAAAGAAGAACACCAGCATTTAAGAAAATATCAAAGCCTAGAGAAGGAACTGCCGGTCATTTCTGATACAGTGGGTACCTCAGTATTTGACTGCTTCAGAACTCATCAAATTTGGCACCTGACACATTTTGACATCAAAATATTGTCCTGGTGCTCATCTTTGTTTGGTACTTGACACATTGCAAAAGGAAGTGGGGGACAGCTGTAGAGGACAGTACAGGAAGTCGGCCATGTTGAGAAGCTCGCTGCAAAAGGAAGCGGGAGGCAGCGCAAAGGGTAGACAGGAAGTCGGCCAAGCTGGGAAGTTGCTGACATAGGAAAAGGAACTGATAGGAAGTTCTTCCCAGCTGAAATAAAGGGGCCAAGTGGTAAGTCACATGGTTTGTTTGCTACTCATCCTTTTTAGTATTCGTCATGCCTCTCAGAGCCAATTAAGCATGAGTACCACTGTATTGTACTGTTATAGCAGTGTTGGGAACATGTCTTCCTGAGAATCAGACTGGTAAACTGCTGTTTGGCATTAAATCTGAACCCAGTTATATCTGAATTGTGTTAGTTCTTTTCTTCCACAGACTGATTTCTTTAAAAAAAAATACCTGTACTTGGAATAAAATGTAATTCTTTTTTATACATAGGATGCAAAGTAAATTTGCTTTATCCAAATGCTTCCCTATCTTTTTTGGCCTGAGGACAAAAAGGTATATTGTTCTCATTAAGGCTATTGATTAGATTGCAATAGAGATTTTTCCTGTGAGTTCTTCGGTTTTTTGAAAAAGTCCTGTTTTTCATTAAAATTATTAACCAAAGTGTTAGTTCTATTAAAAGAAGCTTGAATGTTAAATAATTGCCAAAGGAAAAAAGTGTCAAGGCAATATGTTTTGAGAAAATGAATAGGCTACTATGAAAACAAACACTGTAGTATCTATCTTAATGCAGAATATTTTTGAGCTCCAGTTGAAATGGCTAAAGAACAAGTTTTTATATTAATAATCTTGCTTCTTTGAATTCAAATGACTTTTTTATTCAGGCACTATTGAAATTAGTGTTCTGTTAGTATTAAAAATCTTGAATATTTTCAGAACTAGTCCTGTAAATTTTCTTCGTATTAATTCTTAATATATGTTGTTAATTTTAACAGGAACTCTTAATATTTTGACACAAATTCACATTTGGCTCTCATTTTTTCATGTATTGTGTGTCCTTAACAAAGTGAAAAGAAGTGAAAAACATCTTCCCCCCAAAACAGATTTTGAATCATCCCAAATTCTTCAAAGTATTATGTGTCCTAAACAGAGATTGGAATAAATATATTACCCTCTCATTTTGTTAAAGACCACACACATATATGTGATTTGTGAGTGACACCCAATATAATTTTGCAAATATTATATCTTAATTGGTCTGAGAACAGTATACTTGATAGTTTTTTATATACCATATGTATCTTGGGTACAATTCTGTACATCTCAAAAGTTTGTTTTCCTGGTATATGATTAAAACCGGTTGTATTGATGAGAGTATTCCCTTAATTACTTACACACACACACACACACACACACACACACACACACACACACACACACACACACAAAGCTGTTATGAGAAGTTGGAGAAATAACTAGGCCCTTTAGGAGGAAAAAAGTAAAGGCCAAAGTGTTCTAGTGGTGTTAGGGGCACTTAGGTAACAGATCCCAGGAACAACATTTGAGCTCTCCATCCAGAAGAGAGCAATGTTAGATACTGCACAGAAACTTCAGATTCCCAGGCCTCTGGTAGAAGACCTGATATTGTTATTACATGTTTATAAGTATTGGTCTGGATGTAATTCATTTTATATACATTATCTGTTATTGACATGTGGATATCATGTTTGATAGTCTTTATTAAAATGTCATATGAGATGAGAGTTACTAGGAATGAATAACGTAGGAGTGCATCTTGTTTGGTCCCTCTTGCTTATCTCCTTTGATTAAACAAATCAAAATTGAAAGCTGGATTTGTTAGAATTATGCATGAACCAAGAATTCTGGCTTGCTCTTCTTAATAAACAATTAATCAGAAATTATTATTTGCTCATGACTTCGGCTTATTCAGCCTTCAGCCTTCTGGTTCACACATATTCCAGACAAATCATGTATTGATCTCTCAAGGTTTGTTTAGCCATGCCTGGTAGGAGTGATCCAACAGCTTGTCGTTCTTTATTAACATTGCTACTTGAACTCAGCTAGTATATTTTGCACCATCGGCAGACATTTATTTGCACATGGTCCCTCTTCTTAAACCTCAGAAACTTGACTTCAGAGTGAAATCACCAAAGTGTGCTTATGTTTATATTGAAAATATGAGCTACAGTATACATTTCACTTGGTCTTGGAATAGTGGTTAATGGTAACCACCAAACTAAATTGGACTGAGTCTGTACGACAAAGTAAAAACACTAATTCAGCTGCTCACATTTACAGCAGAATTTTATGTAATAACTCTTACCTTCTAAGCTTTTGTAGCAAGGGAAAGAAAAGTGCTATTTCAATGTAAATTGATGGACATAAAGGGGGCAAAGACTTTGTTGCCTGTTGCACTAAGCTGTACCTTGTTTAACTGTAGTTTGTGGCATAAACCATTGGCTATATTCAAAAGTACTGATTAATAATTAAATAAAGCATATTTTGGTATGGTGATGTGCAAAGACAAGCAGAGAGAAATAGGTACATTCCTGTTTGAAGCAGATTCCCATTCTCAGAATGGTAGATTTCTACAGCAGCGGATAGGGAAGTTAAAAATGGAGAAGTAATCATAGTAATTGGGGGTGGGAAGTGTTTTTATTTATTTCTGTTTGTTTTGTTTCACTTAAAAAACTAGCAAAGAAATAATACCTAATTAGCATGCTGGCCATATAATTCTGCCTAGGCTGCAACATTTTTTAATTGCCCATAAAAAACAAGCAAAGGAAAGGCTAGACTATAATCCTTCTCCTTAGCCTCTGGTTTTCACAGAGAGGTTTTGCGTTTAAGTAAAAAGTTACTTTCATCTGCAACTAAATTAATACTATCCAGACATATTCATAAAAATTAGGGCCTGAATGAATGTGGTCTGTGTTCAATTTCCTTAACAAATTTCTGTGTTTCCCTTTTTTTCCCCCTCTTCCTGCTTTTCTGCTGCATTGACCTCCAGGAGGCTGTGAGCTAGATTTGGCCTGCTTTTTCCAGTTGATCAATGAAATGGGGGGTATGCAGCAGGTGACTGACCTCAAGAAATGGAATAAGCTGGCAGATATGCTGCGTATCCCCAAAACTGCACAGGACAGGTTAGCAAAACTGCAGGAAGCCTATTGCCAGTATCTACTCTCCTATGATTCCCTCTCTGCTGAGGAGCGCAAGAGACTGGAAAAAGAAGTCCTCCTTGAAAAGGAGATTCTAGAAAAGCGGAGGGGTCCTTTGGAAGGACATTCAGATAACAACTATGAATTCCAGTCTCTGCCCCGCTACGAGCCCAAAAACGGACTCATCAATGGCGTTGTTCATAAAAATGGCTTCCGGAACAAAGCAAAAGAAGTTGAGGTCCCTCAAAAAACAGGTAGGCGGCGACTCTTCTCTCAGGAAAAGGAGACCACAGTGGAAGAAGAAGAAGAGGTTGGTGTTCTTTGTGACCTCCACAAGTGTATATACAAGGTCAGTAGAAATCTTGCTGGGGTCTTGGCTAGAAAGCACATCTAAAATGCACATAGTATTTTTTTCACTCACTCTGCCAGCTCTGATTTAGTTCAAACAGTGGTTTGGAATGCTTATTTTGCTTGTCGCTGAGCTCATCCATTTGCAAAGGAATGTTGACTCCTCCACTCAATTTGATTTGGCAGCCTTCCCACTGTATTAAGCATCTGGCACCACCACATGCTGTGTAATTGTTAGCAAGATTGAATTGAGTATGTTGAAATGCTAAGGGAGGACGAGATACATTGCTTTTTTTATGTTGGTACTTGTGTCCAGCGCTCACTGCTTTTCCATCACTGCTCTTTATCCCATCGCTATGAACTGATAATTAGGTGCTGCTTGGAAGACTGCACAGACACAAGTCAGTGATTTTATTTGAAGTAATCACCATTTTCAGGAACTGAGATCTGTATAGATAGACTCCCACACTAAATATTGTTTAGGTTTCTATTAGCCAGATTCATATCCCTGTTCTTTTCCCACAAGGATCCAGGCAGTGTATGTGAGATTAATACCCCTTTACCTTGCCTTCTCTGTCATTATGAAAGAGGTGTGAGACCTTGTCCTTTCTTAAGTGTTAGTTAGGGAATAGATAAAATTGGCTTTTCTATATCCATTTAACATGTGCAGATCCTTTTAATCGGTTGCCAAAGAGCATATAGGCTGGGAGGTCTGGTCCAAACACATCTCACATCCATTTGGTTGGGGAGATGCTCTACAGAATTAGTTTAACCATCTTGGTGAATATATTTACATACCTATTGTTATCTCAGATGAAGATTTTCTCATTTGGATTTTGGTGGCTGAGTATTATCCTTAAAAGTGTCCGGGTTCTTAGGAGAATCTGTCCCCCTGTCTTCAGATAATTCATGATTTACTTTTAACTCCAAATAGCAGATTAAAATACATATTATATGACCACTTCAAACTCATCCATGTTTGGTTGTATAGTTGCAATATGTTGGCCTACAAAGCATATAGACCTGGCTTGTCTTATCAATATCTTCCTTAATTTTAGCACAGATGTAAGCTGTGTTGTTGGGGGCTATACTGCCATCTGCAACTCTCCCTGTGACAAGTAATCCTATTTCCATAACAATAGTTGGTATGGTTTGCGGCTGAATACATTTTAAGAGCCCTATCATCCAACCAAAGCTTAAAACTACGGTATCTATTACAGGGTCATCATCTTTTCATATTTATATAGCACAATAAACATGTATTGGAATGTTATAAGATTAAATTTGAGTTTTAGACGATGCTTGTTTCTAGGGCAACCAGGGGAAAAACTTTGAGCAGCTATTCCCATCTTTTCCTCTTTGTCCAAAAAACAAAAACAAACAAAAAAACAACAACCCAGGACTAGTCTACATATGAAGACAACATCATCCAGATCCCCTGAAAATTGGCTATACCAGCGTAAGGACGTTAAAATCTCATCTGGAAGCAACCTAGTGAACAAAATAGAAAAAAGAGTCCACTGACTATATATAAGGAACAGCATTCTTGGCGTTAGGGATTCACATTTGATAATTGTAGAGCATATAATTGGACTCACAGAATATGACCACTATAGAAGGCATCCCCATTCATAAAATGATTATCATAGTAACCATGCTCAAAGAACACTCGCGTATTGGAAAGTAAACTGGTAGAATTACTTTCCCCCATTTTTTCTAATTTCTATATACTCTTATTAGCTCCTACATTGCCTTTGTCTTATTTTGATATTATGCATATTTACAAACCAAGCATTAGACTGTAGTCCAAATGGACATTCTTAGAAAAGAATGTCCATTTTATCTATCTGGAATCTAAGAGTATTTTGGGAAATAAGGACACTAAAGACTGAGGCTTTTCTTTGCATGCCAGCTTTCTTTTAATTTTGTCTTAGTTTGTAAAGATTGCTTAAAACTTAAAGGTTATTTCATAGCATGTACTATGTTTAGGTTCCCAGTTTTATGCTACTTGCACATATTGATTAAACTTGGCCTTTTTAGTTTGGTCTCCTTCTGCCTGCTAACCTGTGTTTGTTTCCTTTGAGATGTTTTCTTTATTGATTTCTTTTCCATAATATTACATTTGAATCATTGTCCAATTTGACAGCTGGCTATATTAGCTTTGTTTCAATGTCTACAACTTTCTTTTTTGTTATTCCGCTGACCTTGGTTACCAGAACCAAGTGAACTAAGTATAATTCTAATAACAATGACTGGGTCTTTTTGCACATTTACCTTAAAGTAAGCCTCATTTAATATGTAAATAATTCTTTTTTTTAGTATTGTTGCTTGAAATAGCTTTTCATAGCTAAATATCTGTGAAAAGAGTGCCAGGCAAAAGGGCATATTCATTCTAATATGTACCTGCATGGCTATTTCAATACTTTTCTTAAAGGCCTTGCTTTCCTGCAATTTATATAAGTAAAGGTGCACTTAATCTGTCTCAAATAGAAAAAATGGGTATTTGGAAAAAAACATGATTATAGTTATATGTATAATACCAAAGAGTCCGGCTCTGCAAACCTGGTCAGTTAGAAATTAAATTCTGTTTTAGTGCTGCATGCATTGACCTCAAGAACTTCAACCATTCCTCATTGTGCATCAAAATGTAGTTTCTGCTGAAATGACCCAGTGCTTGCAAAGTAGGATTTAGAAACACAGATGAAATCATGAATAATTATGGTTTGCAGGGCAAGCACAAGTCATAGTTTCTGTTTTAGCCAGGAAATCTAGCTTATGAGCTCTTGTCATTCTTAAAGCCAAATTCACATAACATTTAAAATCCAGGAACTGTGAGCAGGAATGATCAGAGGGATTTGATTTTTGATTTTTGTCCAAGAAATCCTTTCCATATCTATACAAATGTTTTGAGAGAGAACCAAGAGGAAAAGGCAATATTTTCACATACACTACGTATTTTTCTATTTAAAATCAAATTGACATTGTATGAGTATAAATTTTAGGCAAAATTGGAATTTAAGGGCAAGAGAAAGCTTTCATTGGAGATTTCTTTATGATGAATGAAAAAGCTAAGGACATCTGTTGTAAGGATTTCTGATATTTGTCATCCCTCCCTAAAGATTACCAATTGTTAAAAATAGTTTCTGCTTTCAATTGCTTGGCAAAAATTGACAAACAAGTACTCAAAATCTTTTGGTATTAGTTTTACAGCCTTGGCAAGCCCCAAATTACAGACACAGATTGGATAGCTGAGAAATAGTGCTTTGAATGCTGTTTATTATTACATTGGCCCAATAAATATTTCACACAATTGTTCCTTTTATTTACAAACATGAAAATCTGAGATTTAAAGATTTCATAGCCTCTTTTCCTGTAATGGACACTTTTAACATTTTACCTTGCTTTTTTTTCTTGCTTTTTTTTTTTTAGATAGGTGCTCCAAGCTAGATTTTGGCTAGGAAAAATATTTTGAGCAGTGTTATCACTCTGCATATATATCCTAGCTGAGAAGTAGCCCTGCAAAGTAGTTTGAATATTAGAAGCTCAGCATTTTTCCAGTAAAACTGAATTGTGGTTGCAAAATCTGCCAACATTGACTAGTGCTGTCCTTGGAGTTCCCAGGGAGTGTTGCAGGTGGCATGGATTGCTGTTGCTGAGACTAATCCCCCCCCCTTTTTTTCTTGTAAAAAAAACAACAGTAGTTAAAAGTCCACACTGATTAAAGTCATTATGGGGTTGCGTATCAGTGGACCCATTTAGTAATGACAGTGACATCTGGAAAATTGCAATTTGAAAGTGTAAGAAAAATATATGGTAAAGACCCTGAAGTGACAAATGAAAGAAAAAAATATGTTGTTTGTGTGAAAATGTAATAAATGTGAATGAAGACAGGATAGTTTAATTTTGTGGAATTGACAAATATATGCAGAGAAGTGAAGGTTTGGATTTAATTATGAATAAAAACGTGTGTTCAGCAGCATGAATTGGCATCATCTTGGTTGTTATAAGTGAAAATAGCAACATGTAGGTTGTTGATAGTTGCTTGTTATGCTCCATGCATGGTGAACCAGTGAAGAGGGCGGGGCAAAATTATGCAATTTTCTGAAAGAATGCAATCTAGAAAAAACATTCTGGATGATATGAATGAATGTGTGGATATAAGATGAGAGAGAGTACAGAAAATATAGGCTCTTCAGAGACTCAGGAATAAATGAGAAAGATAACTGGAAAATATCCGTTTGGAAAACACGTTTATTTTTTAAAACTATGGTTTTATATCTACATATGGCAGGGGAATTAGCATAAATCAAAATATTTGGTTGGTTATGATAGTAATAGTAATATCCCATAAAACAATAAAATGATTGTACAATATATTACGTTATCATGATGCCGAATCTAGTCACTGACAAAAAAAGGCTTAAATTCATGTGGAAGAATTCTATCTTCTCAGTCTTCTAGATAGTCAGTACTACCTGAAGCTTCTGGATGAGGGTGTGCTTCACAAAATGAGAACCACCATGGGAAAAAAATTGCCTTTGGGGCCCATAATCTTTCATGTAATATGCGTTGGGAACCCTGTGCCTCCCTATGTGGGATGAGCACTTTGGACAGATTAGTTACATTTGGAAAAGATGGTCCTAGATATACTAAAAGCCATACCCTGTAGAGGTTTAAAGGTTAAGGTCAACATTTTTCATTGCACCCAGAAATCTATCACTAACATCTGTATTGTGTGATGTTGCAGTTCTCACTCACTAGCATGTGGGCTCCTGCGTTCTGCACCAGGAGCTTTTCTAGAGTGATTTTGAGAACGGCCTCATATAAAGTGTTTTCAGAAGACAGTTTTGGCTTTTATAAGGACATGAGATACTCTCAGCAGGGCCTCCCACTTCATAGGACTTCAAGTTGTATGCTACAGAAGCAGGGCAATGGCTTCTCTGACTGCGACAATAATTTGCATATCGTATCCAGCAGGAGTCATATGTTCAGGAGAAGTCACAAGTTGCCATCTCGTGCAGAGCTAAATCTGGAGCCCACAGAGAACCAGATGGTTTATGGACAAAATCCATCTGGTCTTTTTAGGACTCTACCTCAGTCTTTTTAATCCTGTCTGACCACAACAGTCTCCAGACTGTCAAGACTTCCACAGCATCTCCAGGCCAACACAGTAGAAATAAATAGCTGAGTTTAATTGGCATACTTCTGCTTTAGCGAGTGAGGAGAAGGTAATAGTATTTGTCCCTGATCGTGATCAGATCACTCTTTAATTACTTTGGAGTCCTGTATGCCTGTGCAGGAAATAAAACCTATCTGATTATTTTTCACCAAGAGCCTAATGGCCTATTAGGAACTTGAAGTTGTTCTTGAACAGACCTGGGCATTTTATAGTCTCTGGGCCACGTCCAGTCCTTTGGCTGCCCCTGTCCAGGCGGCAGCAGTTGGGTAGTGGGGCATGGCGGTGAAAGAGGGCAAGGCAGAGGCCCTCCACAGCAGTCCCAGTTTCTCATGTGGTCTCTTGGGAAAAATAATTGCTCACTCCTGTTCTTGGGGTTTGGTATACTTAATTTGATTGAAGCCTTAGTCACCACTTGGAAAGAGGAGGTGACAGTGATCTGGGATCATATTGTGCTTATGCATTCTTCCTTTTCTTGGAAGCTGCCATGTTTTCGTTGGCCCTCTAGGAAATGAAACGGCAGAAGAGATGTCTAACGCCTTGTTGAAGGAAAACAAAGAGGTAGATGCTAGAGAATACCAACCACTTTCCAAAAGCCAAAATACATCCCAGATCACATTGTAATACTTTTCCGCAATCACTCTTCACTCACTCATCAAGTGTTAAGACTCTAGCACACGGGTGTCAAACTCAAATCGCATCACGTGACGTATCATGACATTTTTTGCCTTTGTGGAGCTGGGGTGGGCATGGCCTGCGCGTGACACATCCGGCCTGGGGGCTGCCAGTTTGACACCCTTGCTCTAGCAAATCTTAGTGACTTTATTAGCAGTAAGTTGTGCAAACACATCACAGCAGCCCAATAGCAATTCTTTCTGATTATCACCCTAAAAGGGAATAGGTCACTGCACAAGTCAACACAATAAAGATGGATAAATGCTGAGGCTTATTGGCATAGTGTGGGTTGAAACATAAGCTCTTACCATACTCAGATTCACTTTTTGTCTTTGTCCACTGGTGATCTAAGTGGTTCTTCTGTCATTCACCTGTCAAAAATTCTCTATAAACCATGGATCACAAATGGGGCAGCTTGGGAGTAAATTACATCAAGCACTGTGACCCTTTCAGTCTCCAAAGCTGAATCAGGCTCTGTGCAAAACTGCCTTCCAACTCACAGGAGAAATCCCCCAAGCAGTTGTGAGAATTCAGTTATTTAATCAGTCATTCATCTTACAAGTCATCACAGCTACAACTCTTAAGCATCTTACAGAGTATAAACAATTAGGGCTGAAACAGTAACAGGAACTGATTTAGGGTGAAACTGAACTGAGGGAATGTGAAGGACAATTTTAGAGATCTGTATGGAAATTGTAGTTACTGTATTTGCCAAAGAGTAAAATAGAAAGAAGTGCTATAAATATTACTATCTAAGGAAAAATGATGCTGTGAGAATGTTGTAAAGAAGAATGTCGTAGGTGAGGATGGTGTGAGTGAAGAAAAGTTAAAATATAGATGAGGTGTCCTTATGGAGTGGCTGTTCGATTAGTTTAATCAGCAACTCTGATAATTGGAAGAATGACCTTCTTTACAAAAGGAAAGTTAGGAAGAGCAAATGTAAAAGTTGAAGAAGGGGGTAATTTGTTAAGTGTGCGTGAGAAAATGTTTGGCAGAATTATGATTGAAAGGGTGTAAGAAGAGATAATGAGCAAGGTCTGCAGCATGGGTTTTATGCGGGGAAGATGTGTAGATCAGGTTTTTTCCTCTTCAGCAATTCATCAGGCAATGTGTGAGAAAGAAACCTTACTGTACTTTTGTTGATTTATGGAGTACATATGATCAACAGAAGAGGTGTGAGCTATGGTTGGTGTTGTTTGCTGAATCCAGTCAGAATGGTATATAATGGAAGTAAAGCATGTGTGAAAAAATCATTGGAATGCCTAGGGACAAAGTTTGCCATTGAGCATGGAGTACAACAAGAACATTTAATGTCTCCTTAGTAGTTCAGTTTATTTATAGATAAACATATATAGAATGCCTATGGTAATGTTAGAAAGGTATTGGTTTGAGAAATGAATATGCATGTTTCTTTTTATGTTTTTGGCTGAAAAAGCAAATGATTTGCAACAGATCTTAAATTGTATACTTTTATGCAATTAATGAATCAAAAACACTCTGCAAAATATTGCTTACCCTGAAATGAAATAGTATTTATGGGTTCTATGAATGATTTTTTGTGTGTCAATACATCCTATAAAATAAAAAAAAATCAATAGATTGAATTGATTGAAATATATCAGCAGATTGAATTGAACTAATTTAAGCTGTTGATAGCAGAATTTTTTAAACTACTCATTGTGTGTTCATCCATGATATACAGTATACCAGCTTTGAGTTCCACAATCCAGCCAGCTGTGAAAAAAATAATCCACATTCTCCCACTAGTAATCTTGAAAATTTATGCCACTGAAACAAGCAAAAACCTTTTGTGAAAGAATAATTCACATTTTAAGATGTTACCAGTACAGTTCTACTTGGTGATCCTCATTATATGATAAATAGGTGCCCTTTCAATACATTGCACTACAACTCCCATCATCCCTTGATGATGGTTGTTGTATTTAAAGCATCTAGATAATACTAGATTGAGAAACCTTGACATATTGGCATATTCCCCGTACTGAGCTATAAGACATGCATCAGTCTCTCTAGCCTTATGCCTGGAATTCAGTTTCCATAAGTCCTAGCCAGCGTTAGTCATGATTACGGAGAATTATAGGAAATTGGCACAGATGCATTCCAGTTGAAAGCAAACTTTGCAGCAGTAGTTAAATGAAGGAGAAAAGTCACAGCTGTGTAATCATGATGCATTCTTGGTTCACAATAACAATTTAATAAATAAAATTAAATAAATAATGTGGAAGTTTTTGTAATATTTCTTTATTATTTCTAACAAAAATTATGTTAGTTCAGTTTTGCAATATATCAGGTAGTGATATATGGCTAAATACTGAATATGTTATTTTTAATTTAGTTTTGAATCTCTAGCTTTGTATGTCTGGAAAGATTTCAGAATATATGCAGTAGAAGGAAATTTATCTACCTTGCCTGCAATAATTCCCTGAAATCAAATCTTGCCAGTACATTTCTAAAGTATCTTTGTTGTGTTTTTTAGAACCAATTAAAAATCTTCTTGGGGGGGGGGGTTGCTATTATATTTCTTTCCTTGCTTGGCAATTGCCTGTATCTGGAAGACATCATCTTCTTGACACATAACATAAAATATAGTTGAGTGAGACTTTTAGGAACCCAAAGATTTTTGGGTAAGCCTGACCCTGATTCATTTGCAGAATCAGGAGTTGGGGGGCAGTATCCAGACAATGATCCCTTCTCTATTTTTCCCATATTTTTCTTTTAATCATAATGATAACAATATACCCAATCTAAACATCTGCCTGACTGTGTGACCAATCATAATTATAGACATAAAGACCTGCAAATAGAAATAGAATGGCTATGGCAAAAGCAAGGATAGATAGCCCCAATAGTAATAGGCACCTTGGGTACAATTCCAAAATAACTGGAGCACCACTTGAACACCATTGGCATTGACAAATTCACCATCAGTCAATTGCAAAAGGAGGCTTTGCTTGGAACAGTTTACATCCTGTGACAATATCTGTAACACCATCAAACATCCACTTCTACCTCTCTCAGGTTCTTAGAAAGGACTCGATAGATAGACAAAAATGCTAAATCCAGTCTGAACATCTGGCTGACTGTGCGACAAACCGATAACAATAACAATAATAATAAATAATGGAGGAGAATCATCTGTTAGAGGGAAAGTTGAGATACATGCCAGCATTTTTGGATTGGTTGAAATCTTGGTACCACTGTCTATTGAAAAACAATCTGGAGTGCAACCGATTTGCCAACTGTCTGTGAAACAGAGGAGGGGACTCAGTAGCTGGAAATACAAAAAATGAGCAATTATATCTTGAGTGCCAGAATAAATTTTCTTTCCAAATCATTTGTTTTTTCTATTTTTTGGTATTTCATTGCATTATGAAATTTAGGAAAAAATATAGGATCATAATTCTTCCCCTGTTTGCTCCTGTTTCACAGGGAAGGTCTGTTTCTTTAACAACTTTTTACCGAACAGCAAGAAACGTTATGAGTATGTGCTTCAGCAAAGATCCCACAGCAGCAGAAATAGAGGTGAGAAATGTCCTAGTATTAAAACTCATCTTATTCTGGACTCAGATGCTTTTCTCCCTACATATGAAAAATCCTAAGCATCTAACAAGTAATGGCAACGATGCTTTGACATGGAAACTTATATTAACCGGATGCAGACAGGTAAATCTTGGTCATCATGAATGCTGCCTGTTGTGTAATTTTAAAAGCAGGGTTGCTTTAAAGACAAGTAAAAATCCTGCCAAGTTTAAGAAAAAAGGAGAAGCAGTAAATAGGAGAGAAAGAGGCAGATATTTATTTATGTATTGTTTTTAAAATAGTAACAGAAAAAGAAAGGGAACAAAATATAAAGCTAATTGATAGGTACAGTACATTTCTCAAAAAAAGCAACACCTAAAAAGTGCTTTAAAAAATACAACAGAAAAGAAATAAGAGTATAATATATCATAACAGTTAAGTTACAATTCTATATATACTTATCTAATATAAATATTATTCAAGTGCATATATATGTATTACACTTATATAGCTATCATTCTTCTGTATTTTATATACTTCACTAATTATTTTTTTTCATGTCAGTGTACTTCTATCAAGTTCGGGATCCAATATTTCATTAAAATCTCCTTCCTATTACCACTTTATTATAAATTCACTCATTCAACTGTCAAAAGCATTCATGAAATATAATAGGAAAATTTAAATTAGGTCCATCATTATATATAGCTATTGCAGTCTCTGCTATTCTATCACATAAAATTTAGCATCCATGTGAAAGACACCAGATCCTAAGGATAAATTCTAAGCAATTTCCTTATGCTGGTAGCTGTACCAGGGGAGTTTAGCTCATTGTATGGCCAATGATACTTGACCTTACATTAAAAAATATATATGTTCAGAAAAGGTCTCAGTTGATTCAATGTCTTATCAGTTCTAGGTAGTCATTGTTCTTTTTCCTCATATGTTTTCCACAATTTTGCTGGAATTAAACTTGCAGAATGTTTAATTTTCTAAATTTGCTGAAAGACCCCAGGCTACGGCAGAGTGTCCTCTATTCTTCTGCTTATAATATTAAATGAATGCATACTTTCTAAAATGCCTTAAAAACATTTTTTCGCCAACAAAAACATTTTATCTGTTGAAAGACTGAGATCAGAAAGATAATAAGAATTTTTGTTAACAAATCTGCAGCATGTTCATTTGCTTAAGTTCCTTTTTCTAAGAAAAAAGGTAAAGAATGTGTTTGAGATACTGTACTTGGCCATAATTTTAAACATCTGTTACAACTGGGTAGCTTTTTTTCCCTTATAGCAAGAATACTGGAGATTAGTAGAACAGAAGGACTGCCATGTAGCAGTGCATTGTGGAAAAGTGGACACCAATACCCATGGCAGTGGCTTCCCTGTGGGAAAATCAGAACCTTTTTCAAGGTAATACATGGCAACATTATCTAGAATTTTTTTAATCTTCTTTTTTTAATCTTTTTTAATCTTCTCTGGCCAGTACAACAATGGGAACTAACTGTTTTCTTGAAATACTACTTAGTTTGATCCATGTGATGTGGTGGGCATTGATAACTATAAAGTCCCAAGTTGAGAAGCATATAATTTTAGCTCAGACTCTTTTGTGAGAGCCATAAAATTGTATGCTCCTGTACTATTTTGACTTAAGATCAAGAGATTTAAAAGGCAACATATATTTCAAGTCAATCTACTGCCAAGAATGCATTCTTTCAGTCCTTTTGAGAGGTGAAGGGGTGGACGCTTGGTTGGTTGATTGCATAGAGTAGCTGAATCCCAATATATGTTAGCTTTCCTATGTTGTGTTCTGAATTAATTTAATCCCTTTGCTAGGTTTACTTTATTTGTTCCCCAAACATGATATTTCAGAGCTACTTAAATTTGAATTATAACCTATTTTGGATGAAAATATATAGTTAGCCAGTAATTTCTGCCATCTTTCTTTCAGGAGAGCCATAAAAGCATTATAGTAGCCTCCCTTTACATCTAATTGAATTAAAACTGCAGTTCTCAGAATTCCCAATCAGCATATAGTCTGTCATCAGAGAGTAATTCTAGTCACCAATGAATACTTATATATTTTGTTTATTTGTTTTTCTACATTGGGAACAGAACAGCTATTGAAATGAAGAAGTAGTAGCCCTGATGCTTTTAATTATTGTCATCTATAAAAATACACATTTCAGAAAGTTAATCAATTTCTTGTTAGTCATTTTAGTTCTTCAAAAAAAATTAGCCAGACCACTGAAAATGAATGTAAGATTTCTGATCAATTATACAAAAACTGTTTACTTAGATTTTTCTGACTGAAAGAAAGAGGACTGTTTTTTTCTCTAGATTCACTTTCAGAAACTGAATATTTGAGATTGGCTTTAACATACTTCACAGAGGGCTATGTCAGCTCTTTTTCAGTTGGCTTTTAATATTTGCTTACAATTATCTATATTTCTTAATTTGCACAGGCATGGGTGGAACCTAACAGTCCTTCCTAATAATACAGGATCCATCCTGCGACATCTTGGTGCTGTGCCTGGTAAGAGGATGCACTTTCTCCATACTTGTAATTCTGGCGCTCAGAAAGATTTTGAATAAATCACATTTTCCCCATTTTCCTGTAACCAGGCATCTATAAATGTTGTTTAAAAATAAATTAACATTCAGTTAACTTTTTGTCATGGCAGTATTTAAACTGTGTGTAATTCTGCTATCCACTGACCCTTCAGTCTGTTCAACACAGATGGGCAGACTTCTTTTCATGTGAGGCTGCTAAGATTTGTGTTGTCTGTTATAATAATCACGCCACGGTTTAATTCAGATCTGTGTATTATAAAAAGAATCAGATTGAGATGGAGGCTTAATATATAGTGCAGATCATGTCCTTGTTGACTTCTTCAAATCTGTTGTAGCCTGTTCATTAATATTCAGTACATTTGTGGTAGCATCTAATGTCTGTATGCTGATTGATAGGCACAAGTAGGTTCATTATTTGCTGTCCCAAAGGGTTTATGCTGTGCCAATTAATGTGCAGATTTTTGTTGTTACTGTGTTTTCTTTACGATAACATTTGTGATTTCTACTTTACAAAGGCTGCTTGAGACAGTTGTCAAAGTTAATAGTGGTATGATATTGTGATTATTTTTAATTTTTGTTATCATACCTAATAAAAAAAAAACTTTGTAATTTTCTCATGCAGTTTCAATAGTCCGACTGCATTTATCTGTGGAGATAATTATCGAATGAGTATGAATACCTATTGCATATCTTCAGCTTCCTCGGAGGAAGGGAATATTATTTTTTCCAGACAATGTTTCATGAGCACTGTTTGTGTTTGGTAGAGACATTGTTTGGCTCTTAATACATAGTATAGGTAGTCCTCAGTTTACAACTATTTGTTTAGCAATCGTTTGAAGTTACAACAGCACTGAAAAGTGACTTATGACTGTTTTTCACACAACCATTGCAACATCCTCGTGGTCACGTGATCAAAATTCAGGCACTTGGCAACTGGCATGTATTTATGACAGTTGTAGTGTCCCAGGGTCACGTGATCACCATTTGTAACCTTCCCAGTTGGCTTCCGGCAAGCAAAATCAATGATGGTAGCTAGATTCACTTAACAACCCTGTTACTAACTTAACAACTGCAGTGATTAACTTGGCAACTATGGCAAGAAAAGTCGGCAAAACTCACTTAACAACTGTCTTGCTTAGCTAGCAATGGAAACTTTGGGCACAATTGTGGTCCTATATCAAGGGCTATCTGTATTGGCAAAAGTTAAATTCATATTTGCATATAAAGCTATATGAGCTGATTTGTTAAGATACAGTTTGCACGTTAACAACAGAACCCAGGGATCAAAAGAGATTTGACCAATCAGACTAAGATCATTTTCATTTTTTGTAAGATCTGTCATTTTTTTCCCCCCATTCCTGGTAAGGTCTAAATTTTCAGGGGACATCAACTGTCACATACAGCTTTCAATATAATTTTAACAATTCATAATTTAACAGGTGTTTTTTTTTAAAAAAATGAGAAGATTGGCATTAATCATGTTTTCTTCTGATCTGATGTTACTAATTTAGGAGTGACAATTCCTTGGCTAAACATTGGCATGGTCTTTTCTACCTCATGCTGGTCTCGAGACCAAAATCACCTTCCATATATTGACTACTTACACACTGGTGCTGATTGCATTTGGTAAGTAACTCTTTAAGTGTGTTTCTTTGCTCTACTGCCCTTGCTTTTGTTGGGGATCTGTAGAAATTTTTATTCCAAAATCAAAAAAACTAGACCATTAATCATTCTGTTTAGAATTTCAAGACAGGATCCAATAATATTAAAAGTGAGCACTGTAAAATATCCTATCCTAACAAAGATAAGTAAAATTTTAGGATGAACAAAATGTTTAACTGGCACTCCAGATTATTGTTATAATTTTCCTGGGTGAGAAAGACATTTTATAGAGTTGCATTAGAATTCATCTTTTAAGTTTTCTTTAACTTAACTGCTGTAATGTATTTTAAAATATCCAAGTAAAAGTCAGACTGGCATTTGTTGTGGCACAATAAAATTTTACTACCTAATACAGCAGGGAAGTGAGATGAATATAGTCTTACTATTGAAATTCAGTCAGTTCCAAATGGTTCAGATAGTTTGAAATTAAGCTCACAAAGGTATTGAGAAATTGAGAATCTTATTCAATCTGCCTTCCTCTGGCTTAATGGATCTAACAATCCCACAGTATCAGAAAAGGCTGCTTCATATTCAAGCAAGAAATAACCCATTCTGATTTCCATTAATGGTTCTTTTTACCTCTTTAAAATGTGCTTCATAATCAGGTAGGGGGAGAGGAGTTACTGATAGGATGGAAGTTGATAAAATATATCTACCATTCATGGATTTTTCTGATCCTCCTGCAAGATCAGGTTTTATTCCAGCCATTTGAAACCACATATAAAATTCAAAAAGAGCTTTTAAAAAAAACAACCTTCCCTGGCTTGTTATATAGGAAGAAAAGCCTTCCCCAAAGTCAGGAAAGCAGGTAATTTTTTTTTAAGAATAGGCTGTTTCACACATTAAACTTTTCAGTGTTTCTTACTAACCTAATGTACAAGGTTTGGTACAGCCTAAATGTACAAGATATAATTTACTGCAATATAATCATTGGGAGTGTGAAAGATGATGGCTTTCTTGAATAATTAATAACCAGTATAAAATTTAAATCACTGCCTCTTGATTTAAAAAAAAAAAAACTATCTGGAGAAAATTTAAATATCCAGGGTCTACAGCTTGTCTGTGAAGAATCTGTTATAGTTAATTTTTTAACTATAGAAATATAACAGTTGGCTGGGATTGTTTTCCTATATTTAGTGTCAATTTTGGAAAATTTTGGGAAATGATTTATAACAGAATGAAACAAATTCTACAGGCTGAATTTCTTTTCCAACCTATTTTTTTAAAAAACTAAGTGTCATTAAACTTTATGTCCCCACAAAATACATCAAAGTAGCTTTGCACACATAACTGCTACAAGAATACCTTGCATTTCTTATTGGAAAGTGTATACAGTTGTCACAGAATGGCTAATTAAGTTGTCGGAGTATGCCTTATCCAGAATAACATTTCAGAAGTAAATCTGTCACTATTTCATTTAACTTGGATTTTTTTATTTTTTTTATTTTTTGATAATTCCATATATGAATTTGTGCCACATCTGAAATGTGGATTTGTATTAAAAAACATAAAAAATAGAATAGAAACACAAGTTAAGATAGGCAAGAAAATGGTAAGTGAGCACCTGTCCAGCCTAGACGAGTTCAAATCACCAGGACCAGATGGATTACACCCCAAAGTTCTCAAGGAACTGGCAGATGTGATCTCAGAACCACTGAACTATTTTTCAAAGATCCTGGAGCACTGGGGAACTACCAGAGGACTGGAAAAGAGCAGATGTAGTTCCCATCTTCAAAAAAGGGAAAAAAATCGATCCAGGAAATTACAGACCTATCAGCCTGACCTCAATACCTGGGAAGATTCTGGAAAAGATAATCAAACAACGAATCAGCGAACACCTAGAGGCAAACAAAATCACTACTAAAAACCAAAATGGGTTTGTCAAAAACAGATCATGCCAGACAAACCTTATTGCATTCTTTGACCAAGTGACAAAATTAGTGGATTAGAGGAATGCTGTGCATATAATTTACTTGGACTTCAGTAAGGCATTTGATAAAGTAGATCACAACCTACTACTCGATAAGATAGAAAAATGTGGGTTAGACAGCATCGCCACCAGATGGATTCGTAGCTGGCTGACCGGCCGTACTCAGCGTGTGGTCCTCAATGGAACCGCATCTACATGGAGGGAAGTGTGCAGTGGGGTGCCCCAGGGCTCTGTTCTGGGCCCAGTGCTCTTCAACATCTTTATCAACGATTTGGACGAGGGGATAGATGGGGAACTCATCAAATTTGCGGCTGACACCAAGCTGGCAGGAATAGCCAACACTCCAGAAGACAGGCTTAAGATACAGGAGGACCTGGACAGACTTGAACATTGGGCGCTATCTAACAAAATGAAATTCAATGGTGAAAAAAGTAAGGTTCTACATTTAGGCAAGAAAAACCAAATGTACAGGTATAGTATAGGGGGTAGCTTGCTCAATAGTAGTAACTGTGAGAGGGATCTCGGAGTCCTAGTGGACAATCACTTAAATATGAGCCAGCAGTGTGCTGCAGCTGCCAAAAAAGCCAACACAGTGCTGGGCTGCATTAACAGAGGGATAGAATCAAGATCACGTGAAGTATTAATACCACTTTACAATGCCTTGGTAAGGCCACACTTGGAATACTGCATCCAGTTTTCGGTCACCACGATGTAAAAAAGATGTTGAGACTCTAGAAAGAGTGCAGAGAAGGGCAACAAAGACGATTAGGGACTGGAGGCTAAAACATATAAGGAACGGTTGCTGGAATTGGGTATGTCTAGTTTAATGAAAAGAAGGAGTAGGGGTGACATGATAGCAGTATTCCAATATCTCAGGGGTTGCCACAAAGAAGAGGGAGTCAAGCTATTCTCCAAGGCGCCTGAGGGCAGGACAAGAAGCAACGGATGGAAACTAGTCAAGGAGAGAAGCAACCTAGAACTAAGGAGAAACTTCCTGACAGTTAGGACAATTAACCAGTGGAACAACCTGCCTCCAGAAGCGGTGAATGCTCCAACACTGGAAGCTTTTAAGAAGACCTGGACAGCCATTTGTCTGAAATGGTGTAGGGTTTCCTGCCTGAGCAGGGGTTTGGACTCGATGACCTCCAAGGTCCCTTCCAACATTATATTATTATTATTATTATTATTAATATAAATTCTTAATACTAATTTCAATTATTGAATCAGTTATAGTTTTTCCCATTGTTCAAGAGAAATTACTGTCATTCTTTATCTTATCTTATGATTTATACTGTGCAGATTATTGCTGTGAATACTTGTACATTATTTGGATTTTCACAGTGAGCTCTAGATTTTAAAAAAATGACATATTCGGTTATGCATAATTAACTAATAAACTTAGTATTGAAAATACTTACCTAAAAAAAAACCTGTCTTTGCATACAGAGGTATGCTGACTGCAGATTCATAAGGGGTGGATTCAAGCAAGTCCCTTTCCTTCCTTTCTATGTTCAGCTGATAAAACCTTTTCATTCTCTGTCTTGGGCAACATATTACGCAGTATTAGTGTCATGATGTAGTGTTAATAAATACTGTAATTGTGAAACTTAATCTTATTTTAAAGTATTCAGACTCTGTCTAAGTATAAAGTTCCTGATTCCCCCCCCCCCCCCCCCGTTTATGGCATCTTTTCCTATTTAGTTTTTAAACTCTTAGGTTGGCATTCAGTTTTGGAAATACAATTTGGGACACTGCCTTTTGATGTATAGTATCTTGTTTGGTCTAGAATTCATATCCTTTTTTGTGATTTCCTCTCTGTGTCAAATGTGAACAGGTATTGCATTCCTGCTGCGGAGGAGAAAAAACTTGACAAAGTGGTACATACCCTGTTGCAAGCCAATGGCACTCCAGGACTGGAAATGCTTGAAAGTAATGTCATGGTGAGTTACTTTCTGATTTCTGTCTAGAGGAATCCAGTTTCAATTTTGTTTTATAACTTTATGGATAGCAGTGAACTCTGCTGTACAGTTATTTGAAGCAAGGGACTATATTACTGAAAAACCATACTGCCATGGGCATATGTGAAACTCAACCATTGAATTAAATCTCAATATGCCACATGATATGGAGCTGTGTAGACCAGGTGCTAAGCCTAACAAGCTATATTGAAGTAGGACTCCAACGAGGCCTTGAAACTAGGGCATTGTTCATAGATTTAACTGTGGCATACGGCACATTTTGGAAGGATGGGTTGTTATAAAAACTGTGCCATATTATCCCCTGCAAAATTCTGTGTCAACTAATTAATAACTTGCTGAGTGATAAGTTCTTTCAGTTAATAATGGGGGAACAACATAAGTAAGGTAAGAGGATTAAACAATGGCCTCCCATAAGACTTCCTGTCATCTCCAACAGCCTTCTGCTCAGATGAGGCATTCCCCTGAAGAATGCAGCTCAGACTCCTCCTTCACGTCAGTTCCATCTCCCACTTCAGTAAGGTGTCCTCCTGAGTGGATGGCTGCCACATTACATCCCACCACTGTTGCCACTCTGACTTCAAATGGAGCACGCATGTCGGCTGCAAGGAGCCCATCTCACTCTCTTCTGATAATATGAAGCACAATAACCAGTCTCCCCAAGACAACAAGATAATTTCCAGGCTGGTAACCTATTCACATTTCACCTTCAGATCCTACTGCTTCTCTCATCTCTTCCATCATTAGCACCCTCCATTTTGACAACCACTCCATAGCCACCTTACTGGATACTGTTGTAAGCCCAGACCTGCCATCTCTCAGACTCACTTCTAGCGTATCATGCAGTCAATACCACATCCCCAAACCCATACATCCAATTCCCCCCCCCAAAAGGTTATATCCCCTCCCCCCCTCCCCAATAATCTTGATAAATAGATAAAAAAGGCCCACCGGTATTTTGATTTCCATTAAAAGTAACCTCCAAGGATGGGAAACATTTTTCTTAGGAACTTTGAAACTGCTACCTAAAGTAGCTTTCTTGATGCATCCAAATATGGTGTATCAATCAGTCTAACCTACTTCTAAGGTGAGAGTACAAGTACTCCTTGTTTAGCAAATGTGTCGTTTAGTGACCGTTCGCAATTATTACAGTGATGAAGTAATTTTGTGACCGGTCCTCGCATTTACATTCTTCACAGGTCTGTAAAGCAAAGGGCAGCTGAAATCAGATCACCAGGACAGTTGATGTTTCACTTAGTGACCACTTCACTTAATGATCCAACGTCCCAGTCTCAGTTGTGGTTGCTAAACAAGGAATACCTGTGTTTGTTTTCAGGATTATAGCATCTGTACAAGGAATAAGCGCTGGAAGTTCCAGTTTGTATTGCAACATTTAAAGTCTATGTGATATCGGCATTGTTTTATGTAACGGGGATTGTGGGATTATAGGGGTTGAAGTACACTGTAACCTGAAGACTTCTAAGGTAGATCCAAGTTTCTTTGCATTATACAGGAAGTACTGAATGACAGGGAAATAAGATTTTAAAAGGGTTTCTTTTCTTCTCTCTACTTAGATCTCCCCCGAGCTATTGTGCAAAGAGGGGATCAAGGTGCACCGTACTGTACAACAGAGCGGGCAGTTCGTTGTCTGCTTTCCAGGATCTTTCGTGTCAAAAGTATGCTGCGGTTACAATGTCTCTGAAACTGTGCACTTTGCTACCACCCAGTGGACAAGCATGGGTTTTAAAACTGCCAAGGTAGAAAAGTGTATATATTTGTTGAATTTTTTTTAAAAAAAAATGAATGCCTTTTGTAAAAGAAAACAAAACACTTCACAGACACATTGTGTGGCATGCTATATAACGAAATCAATCGTTATTACAAAGACCTGTTTTGCTTATAAATTTCTTAGACAATGTCTAACGTTCAAAATGAAATCCCAGATTTGGTTAGCTATTAAATATTCCAAGTCTGATTTGGAGATGTCATATGAATGATTGCATGTGGTCCAGTTTAGGCTGTGGTCTTTCTATTGGAATGTATTTCATTGTATTGTAAGGGAGAGCTAACAGTGGAATGTTTGTGGGTAGGAAATGAAGAGGCGACATATACCCAAGCCATTTTCAATGGAAAAGCTGCTGTATCAGATTGCGACAGCTGAAGCCAAGAAAGAAAATGGGTCTGCTCTGAGTACAATATCGGCTCTTCTGAGAGAGCTCAGGTAACCCCACTTTCATATCTGCTTTTCTCTTGAAAGAAGCTCTAATGACAATTACAGAGGATAGCCAGGACCAATGAGCCCAACCACAGATGGAGAAGACCTTCAACACTTGCTGTGCTGCTAAACCATTGAAGACCAAAACGAAGGATTCGGTCTCCTGTCAAGCATTCACTTTTTTTTTTTAAATAAAGGAACTCAGTATTTGCATCCATAGCTTAAAACTTTCTTCTCCGAACATTTGTATAGGTTTTTCTGTAATTATGGATAAGCAAGGAAAGCCAGTCTTGCAGTCTGACTGTGGCATGAGCAGAATTCCACAGCTTCCCCATTTTCAACACGGAAAGAGTATTGAATATTTTTCCCATCCCTCTCTAGGACATTTTTGAAAGGAGGGGAAAGGTGTTGTCTTTCTAATATAATGCTGTGTTCTCTTTGTTCTTTATCATGTAGCTTCGTTACCCTCAATTCAAGTGTGATCGATAGCACATCGCATAGATCAAGGATCCATAGAAAAACTGATGACTGGAATCTACAAATTGTATTTAATAAACTAATTTGTTAATTTGCATAGTCTGAATCAAGTCTTCTTCACTGCGTATTTGCACTCAGGGCAGAAGACTTGAGAGGTTCATTGAGGATCTCCACATGGAGTTTCTCCTTCTTGAGAATGTTACATCCATGTTACCTACGTATGTGCATTTTCTTAAGAGGGCATTTTATAAATGTGAAAAGGGCTGACATTTGTTTTCCCTTCTGGGTCCATCAGGCTTGTTCAAATTGAATTCCTTTTCCTATGAGGACAGCAACAACTTTCCTTATAACACTGCTAACCATTAGAGTACTGTTTTAAGTTGCAATCCAAAGCATCTTCAGTGTATCAGGTCAAGGATAGTCTTCTTTTGAAGTCTAATTTGTGCTGCTTTGAATAACTTGGTGTTGTTCTCATCCACTCATTACTTTTGTATGTGATTTTCCATTTGTTCCTCCTCTATGGTCAGCATGTATCTGTGCATTCATAAATCAGATTTTTAAAGCCACAATGACTCTAGGCAATATATTCAGATTTTTCTTTTTTCTTTTTTCTTAAAACGTCAAGCCTTTCATCATTCTTGGATTCCTAGGAAGTGTCTTGAGGGACATTTCTTTTGGCAATTCAGGCTGGCAGAGCAATCTAGTTGAAGCAGGAGTGTCATAGAGATTCGAACAAGAACTCAACTTCTGAAGTTTTCAGTCCACTAGAATTCCTGCTTGGTTTGCAATGGTCACTAACACAATCTTAGGTGGGATTAAGCAGCAGGAGGAGTTTGGCACTGCTCCCTGGGAGTGTATGCAGTGTTGCGTTATCCACTGACAATTATTAAAGGCTCAACTGCATGTAAAAATGAGGCCTTCCAGATGTAATTTCGAATTCCCTTTGAGAATGTGCTGTTTTCTAATTATTTTTAATTTTCACAGGGACACAGAATTGAGGCAGCGGCGGCAGCTATACGAGGCCGGTCTCCATTCTTCAGCTCGCTATGGGAGCCATGACAACAGCAGCTCGGGAGTGGATGGGAAGAAAAAGCCTCGAAAGTGGCAGTTAGAGACATCCGAACGAAGGTGTCAGATATGCCAGCATCTCTGTTACTTATCCATGGTAAGAGAAATTTCTCAAACCCTGGATTCCTGATTCTTTCCATCTATCCAGCTGTCCATCTGTCTGTCCATTTTTCTTTCTTTTTCTTTCTCTTTTTCTTTCTTTCTTTCTCTTTCTTTCTTTCTTTCTTTCTTTCTTTCTCTTTCTTTCTTTCTTTCTTTCTTTCTCTTCCTTCCTTCCTTCCTTCCTATTTGATACAGCCGCTCACCCCAATAGACTCTCTGCAGTTTGCAAAGTTTAATGGATACTTAAAAACACAGACAAAACAAAACAGCCAACCCAATATAACAATCCCCATTCACCCCCAGCCTATCATTAATCCCAGGCCTGGGAGCCAACCCAGGATTTAAGAGCTTTTCCAAACTTCCAGGGAGTGGACACCATCCATGTCTCTTGGGGGATGCTGTTCAGGAGGGCAGGGGCTACAACAGGAATGTGACAGAACTATTGGTCTTTTAATATATCAATTGTTTCCTAACTACAGAATAATTTCTAAAATAATCCACATACTTCAGCAAAGTGCAAGACATATATTTCAACAGAGTCTCCTGGAAAGCACTGATGAACGGGATGCTCAGAATTGATCTGCCACCATCCCAGATTACAGACTAGTCAGGAGTACAAAACGAAATTTTGCTGTGGAGATATTTGCTTCAAAGGGGATATTTGTTCGTATTTGAATATTTACTCTGAAACAGGATAGCTAACTACTTCATAACACATTGAATTTAGCTTTACTGAAATTATAAATTGTTTTCAAAAAATTTAATACTATCGCACTAGCTAAGATAAGTGACATTAAGGCTTCAGCTGAAATGCAGACATTCAATATGACCTGTAGCTTATCAATATTCTCAACCTATGTTCGTAAAAATTGCAGGTTGTACAGGAAAATGAAAATGTTGTCTTCTGCCTCGAATGCGCCCTGCGACATGTAGAAAAACAGAAGTCTTGTCGTGGATTGAAACTAATGTATCGTTATGATGAGGTCTGTATAATACTGTTTGTGGTCTTGCGGGTTATTTTTAAGGCTGTATAATTTACAAATTTGCTATGTTGCATGTATGATCTGTAGAGTTGCTGCTCTTGCTTTTTAATATTATGGATAATTTATATTTATTGTTGCAGTAGATTTTCTTGATAAATTTGCATTGTTGCCTTTTACCTCCTCACTTGTTTTATTAAGAATTATAAAATGAAAAATTAGTTTTGAACAGTGTTTACAGTAGCAAAAAATACAATTCCTTAGCAATTCCTTGGCTTCAGACCTCTTCCTTACTTACATAGTGTGTATATTCTTCCTTTTGCAGCTGTCTTCAAAGCTCATCAAGTGAAGCCGTGGTTTCGCAGTTGACATACTGTAACTTCAATAAGTAGCATGTGCAATACAGATAATACCAGAATCTTTGTACTTTAAACCTCTCTATAACAAATCATTTAAAAACAACAGTAAACATATCTATCAGACTATTGTCTTTTTTATGTCTAAGAGGCATTTAACTGACTCTTCCTCACTTCCTCCTCCACTTCTTAATTAGCTCCAGACAAAGGCAACAGAGATGGACATTTTGCCTGCTGTTTGATGGAGTTATGTTCTCTTCATGTGTCTATAGTTTGGAGGAATTAAAAAAAATAAGCAAACCAATTTTGGGACTTCAGACTAATTGAAACAATGTGGAATAAAAAGCCCCAATGTTTATTTAGGATGAATGTCAATATATTATATGAATTTCTGTACCCAGGCTGGCTTGTTCATTGAGGATTAATCTATTTTGCACCCTGTCAACCAAAGAGTTCTTGCCCAAATCCAAAGAAACAGGCAGAAAACAATCCCCCCAAATAAAATGGATGTCAGTTGTACACTTGAACTGAAAACTGTTAACACCAAAAGGACATTTTTCATTGTTCTTGGGTGGCAAAAATATAGATTGCCAGAAAGTCCAGAGTTGTTCGCTATGAAGCAGAAAAACTCTCTAAAGTCACAGGTTACATATTTTTATACATATTTTATTTAATCCTGCTCCCCAAATTTCAGTTAGTATATAATGATAGGCTATCAGTAGCAATCAGTCAAATATACCAGTTGCTTTAGCTTGTAATGAGCGCTTAGTATGATTTTAATATTATACGATAGCATTTAAATTTATATGTTCTCCTCACTTCCATTTAAAAATATTACAGGTAGTTCTCGACTTACAACAGTTCATTTGGTGACCATTCGAAGTTAAAATGGCATTTAAAAAAGTGACTTATGATTACTTTTCACACTTATGACTGTTGCAGCAGCCACATGATCAAAATTCAGACGCTTGGCAACTGATTCATATTTATGACAGTTGCAGTGTCCTTGGTCATTTGATTACCTTTTGTGACCTTCTGACAAGCAAAATCAATGGGGAAGCCAGATTCACTTAACAACTGTGTTTCTAACTGCATTGATTCACTTGTGGCAAGAAAGGTCATAAAATGGGACAAAACTGACTTAACAAATGTCTCACTTAGCAACAGAAATTTTGGACTCAATTGTGGTCGTAAGTCGAGGATTACCTGTATTGATTTAACATGTTTTATGAATCCTAGACTGGGTGATCATTATTGTGATTTACTAAAACAATTCACTATTAACAGTTTAGGTCTAGACGTATTTGCAAAATCAGACATAAAACTTTGTCTCCCTTTTCATCAGTAATGAAGGAGTGAGAAGGAGCACATCAGTCCAAGGCTCATTCATATAATGCTGAATAGTAGTTGATTTAATCTGGGTTTAAGTGACTATCTCTTCATTCATGCTGATGATGTAGTCCAGACGTGTCCTACCTTGGCAACTTTAAGACTTGTGTGCTTCAACTCCCAGAATTCCCCAGCCAGCCTGGTTTCAGAATTGTGGGAGTTCAAGTCCACAAGTCTTAAAGTTGCCAAGGTTGGACACCCCTGATCTAGTCTTCCAGAACATCCTGCAGATGAGCTGAATTAATGGGAGTCTGAGTCCTTTACCACTTACAAAACAAGCCAATTCTAAGTTCTTCCTCATCACAGTGTTTCCAAAAGAATTAGTAAATGAATCACCCATAGCTGGGAAGGTGGAAGAACAGCAGGAATGCACAGACATCACTCAAATAGCCAGTTAAAAATCTGCTGTCTTTGTGGAGGTAGGATAGGTACCACTTTGCCAAATGAGGCATAAGGGCTAGATGTCATGTCTGGCTAGTAACATTCAATGACAATTATTAGGTAGGATGACACTGCTGCTCTGCAAATGTCCTGGAAAGGTGCACGTGGTGGGGGTACTTCATACTTTAATGGAGGGTGTCCTGACTGCCTGAGAGTCAGCAAGCCTACTAGATGATAAGAAAAGCAGATAGTATTTATATCCCTCTAGACAAATACTGGGAAAAGATTAAAAAATAATCCTTGCTCTTTTGAATAGAAGAATAGTCAGGGGGACTTATGAAAAGCTTGCTGTTATCTATGTAAAGCACTAACCTTTGGTACCGTAGATTCTGAAACAGTCCTTGCCTAAATCTAAGCAATCAATCAAGTTGGTAGAGGGGAAACAGACTTAATAATATCTTGCAAGAGCCTGAGGTGACTTTCAAGACCAAAAGAGAGTCTGGGAAAAATCCAATCCTTCTCTGTCAAGTGAAGTAGGAAGAATCATTCTATAGGGCACAGATGTTGTTTCCCATAGGTTTAAATCTGGCCATACGTTTGAAGAACTTGGAGAAGAGTTATATTAAAATCATCAAGAGGCTCGGTCTGAGGAGACTGTCTGAGGGGCCATTAGAAATAATGATAAATGGGCCTAGCATAAGCAGTTGATCATTTGGTTCAAGAACACTGAATAGCCATAGTAAGAAAACAGAAAAAAACAACATAGTTGCTAAATATATACTTTAAGGAGATGCTTAAGATAAAAGACACTACATGGTTGTTTTCCTCAGTATTTACTTCTCTTATTACTGAACAAGCCTTCTCCTCAAAGAGGAAATTTTAGTTAGATCCAAAGAGCTAAGACAGGTATATTGTCAGAGTATTATAGCCTCAACTAAGCACCATCAACAATGCGGCAAGAGGTATTGATCAGTTACAAGTGATGTGTATCTAATTGGAAAATCTGGGCTAGGATCTACAGTATTTCCCCTTAGACTACTTTTTCCCATAGAAATATTGGAAACTGACCCTACAAGTCTAAGAGTACAAGATGCAGAATTCCAGGGCACATGTGGAAAACCAGGAAGCTTGAGGTGTTTAAGCTAAAAATTACAGCTGCCATCTTACACAAGGGAGTGTTTCTGTTCTGTGAGAGGAATGAGGATTGTGCCACAGTATCGGGTCACTAACAAGAGGAGGTTGTTTAATCATTGGCATTTTGCAAAATTGCAAGTCCTTACATCCTTAGAGGGAAAACTGGGGAATTCTGACTTCCTTTCATGGCTCTAGCGTTCACTTTCCCAAACACAACTACTAAATGATAGTCAGGATTGGTGGCTGGGGTTCCAGAGTGGCAGATGCAAATCTAGTATATGAAGTTTCTTCTTATGATCCTCTCAACTAGGCCTTTACTTGCATTTCTTGGACACTGACAGTTAAAGCTGAAATTGCGTCTTTGTATCTGGAAAGCTTAAGATCCGAGATTGGTACCAACTTCAATCTCGACTTCCTTGGCATTCATCGGTGCTTGAGGCCTAACTGCTGTTAAGCTTATACAAGCATCAACTGGACCAGAGAGGAACTTTCTGGATTTTGTGATCTCTGCTATAAGAACCTGTTCCCAAATGAAGGCAAAACGATGTTCTAGCATCCCCGCAATATCAAGTTTTTGCAACGGATATACAACTCCAGTGGATGTCTCTTGCCACAGCAAAATAAGCCCTTAGCGTGTCCATTAGTAGAGAAACTCTGTACACATAATGGAGCATTTTTAGAAAATTAAGGCCATAGGCCTCACTAAAACTAAAAATGATGGTTCTCGAAGGGGAAATTAAAGCATTTTAATGATAAGGAAGCAATTTGTAGAGAGGGTTTTCAGTTGTTTCTATGTTTTTTAGAATATAAAGACTTAAAATGAAAGATGTAAATGCACTCAGCAGTGCTCAAGTGCCCTCATAGAGGGCAGCATGGCTAGAAAAGAGGAACTGAACATTGGCAAGTTAACATTTTAAATGGGACGGGGTGGGCTGCCACAGAGTCGACCCAGGTAGAAAATGTTCAAGTACAAACTTCCATGTGATAGACAAGAGACTAGCAGTAGTAATAATCACTTCACATTACAGCCAGTCAGTTAAGTCGCTGTATCTTGGCTTCAGTTTTATCATATTATTGCCATGTTATTTGGAATAGGAAGTTGGTTGTTTAAAAAAAAAACAAAGAAAACACATTTTTTCTTCTTTCAACTAGGAACAAATCGTCAGCTTAGTCAATCAAATTTGTGGAAAAGTATCTGGCAAGAACGGCACCATTGAGATCTGTATCAGCAAGCCTACACCAAAAAGAGGGCCTCGCAAGAGAGCAACCCTTGACGTGCCATCATCAAGACTTTCATCCTCCAGTTCATCCAAAAGTGCTTCAAGTTAATCATGAAGATGCCAACACTCTCTCTCATTTTGGTCAATTTTATATATATTTTTTGTAATTATATCATAGTTTGGAGTATTGCTGTAGATTACAAGCTGTCTTTGCACTAGCTCTACAGAAGATTTTCTTCTGGTTTTAGAGAACTAATTTTGATTTAGCATTAAACTGTTGAATTTATTTTTATTTTTATTTTATACTTAGGATAGTTTGATACAGCAGGATTTTTTTAACTGCTGTAGACACATTTTTTTGATAGCAGCAAGGGAACTGATAACATTTGTTTTTGTCCCGCTGCCTGAAAACAAAAAAAGGCCTTTCTCCCCCCCTAGTAATTGTGAAAAGGCTTTTAAATACCCTTTCTTTTATTTTTCTGGGTAGGTTGAATTTTGGTGCGTTTTATAATTTGTTCTCCAATCACGTCAGCAGATATTTTTTTTCTCTATAGTGAAAAAAAAAGGGATAGGAGGCAAAACTTGAAAGAAATTGCTATACTTTTGGCTTGTGTTCTGTAACGGGCAGGATAAGTTTTGTACCTTTTAAAATTGGAGAATACACACTTTTATTTGAGAGGTTATGGCAGCTGAAGATGGACTTAGTTTTCTAATCATAGGCAAATGGGAGATTTGGAGAAAATGTTCTCTGTTACCAGCACTTCACTATGCATCTGTTCGAGGAGGAAATGAAAGAAGAAGAAAAAAGACTGCCTGCCTTGCGGAGGCATGTGAGCGAAAACTGTGCCTGATTTCATTAGGAAATCCATTCTGGGTTGTTGTGGTTTTTTTGGTGCTGTTGTCTACTTTATCAAAAACCCTTCAATAGCATCCTTGAAAAATGATTGAAGCCATGCTTCTTGTCATAGACGTGCAATCTTTAACATTCCATTCTCATTCCACTGCTGTTTTTATCTCGTCACAGTCAGCATTAATTTTGTTTTTGTTGTATGATCACATTTAGAGCCACTAGCACGTTTGCATACTTCTTTTGAATGTGAAAATGCATTTGCTCCCATCTTGTCTATTTTTTTTTTCCTTTCACGTGTAACAAAAAAAAAAAAAGTATCATAACTTTTGTACATAAGCCTGTAAATTGTTTTAAATACTTGAGCCTTTTCTTGGGAGGGTGGGGAAGGGTGGCAAAGAGACAAGATGAAGAAAAGCCTTACGTTTCACTTTCTTCGTCGGTTGGATTGGATGCTTACAGGGTTTTTCTTGTAACATTTATAAGTGCTGCTTACATCACTGAACAACAACAAAAATAATAATGGAGTAGTTGTTGCCCTTTTCTGGTTGTGTGTACAGTATGTGTGGAATAAAAAAGGGAAAGTTTTCACAAACTCTTTGTTTCCTAATTGAATTCAACAAAACCGTAGAGCTACCCATATTGCACTGAGCTTGCCAGTGGTGAGTGACTTGTCAGGAAAGTCTTATAAAATACATATTGTTGGTTGTTGCAGAAGACTGAATTGTTTTGGAATATTTAACAATAACACAGAGTCGAGTGTTTCCAATGTGGTTGTCCAGTTTTTATGGCCTTGCTGTGTATTTTTTCCTTCTTGACAGTAAACTTCTGACTATGGCTTACAGTTTGACATTTAATTTATTAGCGCTGCTCTGCTCTTTCCTTGTAAGGAAAGACTTCATGTTTATTGCCAGACTTTGTTTACTTTTCAGGTTTGTAATACAAGGTTTAATAAAAATACACTTTTTGGACACTTTGTCTTTCTTCTGAAAGCAGTAGAGATATGATTTAAAGCTAGCTGTCTTATTTAGAACTGTTATCATGGGCTTAGAAAAAACGTAGTTTATGGAATAGTACTTCAGGTCATTTGCAGAACTATCTTACTGCAACAAAAGTGAAATAAATGTTTCAACTAATTTGCAGCCCAAACAGATGGGTTTTGAAGAACGACAGCGCTGAATTCTCTTTCCCTCTCACAGTCCTTTGAGACAGAATAATTCAATAGTACATAGGCTTTGTGAGCAAGCTAAATCAATATTTTCTAAATTAGAAAAGATAGAAAATAAAGCTGCCAATTGTTTGCGAGTATATTTGTCCACTCATAGAACAAGATCATAGACATAATATCAAATTAGAACATCTATCCTTCAAATATTTACCGAAGGGGGAAAGTAGAACCTGTGATCCTCACAATATTGCTACAGCTACCAGTATGGTTAATAATACTGAAGCCCAGCAAAACCTGGAGGACCACAGGTCTCATTCCTATGCTAAAAGGATGAAAGATAACAAATAGTGAAAGATATTGCTAAAGGGATGAAAGATAACAAATAGTGCTTAAAGTACCAGGCTAGAAACCAGGAAATTGTGAGTCAGGCCTGAAAACTGAATGGGCGACTTAGGGTCATTTTCTCTCAGCCCAACTCACCTCAAAGGATTGTTGTTGTGGGGAAAATAGAAGGAGTATTAGATATGTTCATCACCTTACGTATAAAAATAATCCAAGGTGGAATAATTTTCTAAAAAAATTTTTTTAAAAGAAAAATATCTAATACATAGATTGCCTGCCTGTATTAATAAGGGCCACTGTGTGAGAAATGGTAGTGTGGTTTTCTTAAAAACGTGTTTTTAATCTCATGCTTAGCATGTATCTTATTTTCACATCCCACTGTGAATACCTGGGACATGGTGTTGATATATAATTTAAGTTAGTGATATAATCTTAGCTGGGGGGCAGATTAAATCCAAAGGCCACCCACCCTTGCTTTTATAAAATCCAAGCATTGTTTTTTGTCCATTGCTGATCTTTTCAAATGAAGCAGTTTTATGAAAGACAAAAAAAATAGCTCTTCCATTTTTGATTCAACTCTACACACATAGAATAGCAAGTACTCTATACACATCCAGTTTTATCTTTTTTATATAGAGATACAGCATACACAGGGACTTCTACCTTTCTAATTCTTTAATGTAAATATCCATTCAATCTTTCTTGTTCCAAATGCTAGCCTATTCTCCATTGCATGATAAACAGCCTTTTTTTATATTCAGTCTTTTGGGAACAAAAATATACTAACTTACCACAAAGGCTTAAAATTATCTCTGTATTATAGTTCTACTGAAGATTTTAAAATAAATCTATTCACAATTTGTCCTTTTTAGTAAGCATTAGCATGGAAGGTAAATTGTTCCAAAGGCAAGAGTTTATTGCTTAATGAGTGTGCTTTCAGAATGCTTTTAATATAAAAACACATATTTTCTACGGCTGCATACAGTTATCTCTCTGAAGATAAAACATGACAAGCTCTGCTGATTATTTCTTTCTTTCCTCATTCACTCCAATCTTAATTCCTATAGGGCACTGTAATAGGCCTCAATCTGTTAATCACTTTCATCGCTGACATCAGAAGGGCTCTTCGTTGCTGTATTCACAAGGGCAGTGTCCACTTGCACATCTTCTTCATCTGACTGGACCACAGGTGCTTCTGCTTCACAGGCATCTTGGCTAGTAGAATCTGTCCAGGGTGCTTCTGAAGACAACTTCTCACCCAGCTCTGACTGAGTGGGAACCTGAAAACTGATTTCATTTTGATGGGTGCTAGAATCTGACCCTTCAAAAACAAAAAGAGAAAAAAAATTAAAGATTCAAATGAATGGCTGGTTATTATATGATAACTATTTATCATAGGATCTAAACTATCTTTTCTTTTTGTTAGGACAATTTATAAAGCAAGATATACCATATAGTTTCATATAAATAACTGTAGAACTGCTGCATTGTTTCTCAGGATGTGGTAAAAGATGAAAATACAGGCATGCTTTACAATCTCTGCCTTTGTAAAATAGGCCAGAACAATTTTAAATCAAGACCTCACGAGCAACTGTCACTTTGTCCTAAACCTGCATTAAAATTAATGCAGATTAAAATTAATTGCTCCAAAATGAAAAGTAGCTTGCTTGTGAAAGTGATCTGGATAGCCTTCTCTGAAAGTAGAGCATACAGCTTACACCACAAAAATGGATTTCCCACCACTATTCTACCTTTTTTTCTGATCTCACTGATTATCTTAGATAAATAATTAGACTACAAATAAATGCAACAAAATGCCAAAAAGCAGACATTGTAAGGACAACCAGGGCTAACTTTCCTATCTTCCCCTCCCCCCTCTGATCTACCTTTATTTAACAAAGCTGTTTATCCACAGATTTTCAGAAGACACTCTTGGAAAGGGGAAAAAATATTTTGCCTGCACTTTCTTCATGCTTTTTAAAATTAACATGCCAGGAAGTTTAGAGTAACCATATAAGGCCCATAATCACCTTATCAGTGAGACAGGTGGCATATAACTTTAACAAATAATATTGAGATATTTTAGTATATAGGTAGTCCTCGAGTTATGACAATTGAGCTCAAAATTTATGTTGCTAAGTGAAACATTTGTTAAGTGGGTTTGCCGCATTTTACTTTTTCTTGCATAAATCGTTGCATTTATTAAGTTAGTAACATGGGTGTTAAGTGAATCTGGATTTCCCATTCATTTTGATTGTCAGGTCACAAAAGCTGATCACATGACCCTAGGACAGACACTGCAGCTGTCATAAATATGAACCAGTTGCCAAGTATCTGAATTTTGATCATGTGACCATGGGGATGCTGCAACGGTTGTTAAGTGTGAAAAATGTTCATAAGTCACTTTTTTCAATGCCATTGTAACTTTGAATGGTCACTAAATGAACTGTTGTAAATCGAGGACTACTTATATGTATCCTGATATGTAGAAAAAGAAAAAAGAAATCCCAAGACCAATAGGTATGTCTCTACTGCTGAAATTTCTCTTTTGGTCTTTGAACCAAGTTTTTAATCTTGCACAGAACATCATTTTTAGGGCATTCCCAACTTTGTAACAGCTCTTTTGGTGGGAATCCTGTCCTTTGTGAATTAACAGACATAACTGGCGTGCTCTCACTAAACTCTCATAGTTTCTGATGCAGCAGATCCCTGAAAAGGAACCTTGAAGAGCAAATGGGCCATGCAGATGGGCGGGCTGACTTCTTGGTGATCACTACTTGAAGAACTTGAGTTACAGGTACTTGAACTACATCTGTTCATTTTATGTGCTTTGCAAGAATACGTGTTACAGATTAAAAATATGTATCTTGTACAATATTCTTTTTAAAAAAGGTAGGAAAAGTAAACGGGGCAAAAGAATGGGAGTAAAGAATATAGTGCTGCTCATTAACTAATTATCTCTCCTCCAAATCGTATTTCGTATTTTTTTAAAAAAAGAAATGGTCTTATTGTATATTATGGGAGGTTATTATTGCTAGTGAACCAGCTAAAAAAAAACTTTCTTCAAATATTTTTTAAATGATGAAAAGATAAGGAAGATAGTTTTCATAACTGGCCAAATCTTTTATGTGATTCCCCTATAGAGCAATTGGAGGACTTCTATTGGTGTCCATATTTATTTTTTTAAAAAATTGGAACAATCTAATTACTTGAGAGAAATGTTCTAGTTCTCTACGTGTGTGCCAAAAGCATCCTTGTCTCAGGAGTCTGAACTCCGTAGAGTGGAATCTTCACTTTTTGTCAAAGTTAATTTTTTGCCTCGTGGCTGGCTCCCTTAACAATCTTTGATAAGTACTAGGGCTTACACAGACTTTGGATTTGCAGGGAACGAAATGTGTTTCAGATCTTAGCATACATTAGCACCCTTCAGCAACTCCTTAAATCAAATTACATATTTTTCAGAATGTGAAAAGATGCTGCTGCTTCAGATAGTGGCTAGCAAATACTATGAGACAGCCCTGGGCACTCTGAAGCACATCCAGAGCTTTGTAATACTAATAAGGTCTTTCCTCAGAACTCTTTTTATCAATGCAACGTGAACAAGGAGGACAGATTCTAAAACAGCATTCTGGTGTAGAAATGCAAAATGATTTAAATGTAGTTTCCAGTAGCTAGTTTGCTATCTTGGAATTGCCTAGATATCGGAGAGCCTTCTTCTGAATATATTATGATAAGACTATTATCCATCTTGCTAGAAAACCAGTTTCCTAAGATTCCTTACTAATTGACATGTTAATGTGACTCAGCTGCAGCTGTACATCTTACTGTATTATGATAGGCAAAACAAACTTATTTAAACCTTTTAAGCCAAATTATGTAGCTCATCCAAAGAACTTTTATGTCTCCCTTCTGCTGTCAAGACAGGTACTCAAATTATTACATACAATGTACCCAAATTCTGTAGGAGGTACGAAGATAACATGATCAAACGGCTGGCTTTTTGTAATATCTCACATAAAATTAGTTTATTTCTTTATATAAAAGTGCATTTGTTTGTGGGTGATTCTGACCTTACTATAATTGGGTTGCTATGTTAATACTATCTTCATTTGCATCTGGCTTATTTTAATATTGCTAGTCTCAACTAGCGTTCAAATGAATCGGGGGCTCTGGATTTTACAGCTCCACCATTTCCTATGATCTAACATGCTGCCAGCAGAAAACTTAAACCCATGATGGATGCTGTGTAGATATAATCGGTGTTCTCAGATAGCATAAGCGAGATCCCCTAAGAGAGCCTCTTCTAAGCCAATACAGCAGTATTACATCAAGTAGCCCTGCATCTAGTACATGCTTTGATTACAAGAAAAAAAAATCTCTTTGATTTAAAATTAATCTATCCCACCAGAAAGACTCAACTAGCTCTACTCTGTTTGTTCATTTAATACAATGAGAAACACTTACCTCTCATAGCAGATAGCAAAGAATTATCCTCTGCTCCAGAATTAAGAAAGACATCTAAGGCTTCTTGATCAGACATATCCACGAGGTCCATTTGTTCCAATGTGTCCACATTCACTTCCATGGAAGACATGCTCCCTATTGGCTCTGAAATTAGAAGGAAAAAAAAATCGGCAAATTTACCCATTATTTAGGCATTCATGGTTGTGAAATTAAAATTTTACCCCCATTTTCTTCTCTGTGCCTAAAAGGATGAATCAGGACTTACGAGTTTCAGAAAAATAGTTTGGAGTAACAATTGATTTGAAACCTTTTATAAAGAGTTTAGATAGTTTCTTAGAAGTTTCTAACACTGAGACAAATAAAATGTAATTATAATTAAATGATTACAAGGAGATTATAGCTATCAAATTCCATAATAGAAAGATTCTATGTTTCCCAGAATGTTCCCTCTCTTTCCTTAACATATTGATGCAAAGGCATTCCTCATGTTCTAGAAGTATAATCAATGATCCAGACTTATAGAAAGCCAATCACTCTCAGGATTAGACATTCCACGAAACAACAGAATATTCCACCAAGGTCTGCACATTCCTGGTCCCATTTCCCACAAACCAATAGAACTACTGAGTAACTTTTCTATCAATCTGTTTTACATTCCAGAAATTTCATGTACAGCATAACAACAAAGTTGCTGGAACATCATCCAAAATTGTAAAGGGGCCGAATCGGTTACCCTGGGAGAAAGAAAAAAACAGCATGGTCTGGTATAGAAAGTAAAGGAGAAAAGGGAATATGGATTGGTATAAGGTTAAGTCTTGGATTAGGACTGGGTGACTTTAGGCCAGAAATAAACATCCTTCAAGGCAGGATATTAATTCTTAAGGAAAGACACAGAATTATATATGCTGTTAAAAAGACAGGTAGTCTCTCTCTCTCTCTCTTGTGTGATCCAAATGAAGTAGAACAAAGCAAAGCTTAGAGCAGATAAAAGAATATTTTTTGTACAATGTTTCATTAAATAATGCAATTAATCAATTCAGGAAACAATGCCCACAGCTTCCATAAAAAGGTAATGTAATGCAAATATGAATATCTTGTTACAGCAGTTATTTGGAGATATCAAAGACCATAGTCATCACAGTAATAGTTACATGGGGAACTCAAGGAAGAGCCCTATGTGTTCACATCCTGCTAATGGGTTCTCCCATTAGGGAGAAGCAGAACATGCTCTATTCTTCTTTATTTATTTGGTTCCTTTGGGGCAGAGCAGATTTCTGATTGACTTTTTCTCTTGATGAGAAGCAAGATACAAGTTATGTTTCAGCCGTACTTTCTGCCATCTAGCTCACTGATTTGCAAGAAAATAGTTAAAACAGGAGACGAAAGCTGTAACTTCTCTGTTTACAGGTTGAAACGGTTCAATATATTAATTCTTGCTTCCCAGATGAGCAACTGTCACAACGGCCCCTCTAGTCTTAGAACTAGAGCAAAGGCGTTAAGACAGAACACCCGGTTTTTTATTCTGATTATACTTACTATCAACTAGTCGTTTCTTGAAAAGGAGTACCCTTGAGCACATCACTCATTCTAACCTTTTTGAGTAAGATTGTATGTATGGAAGACATAAAAAGAGTATAAAATCCAGTGGAATGTTGGGGCAGCTCAGTGAGTCTGCTTTGTGATTTAGCTGGAGAGATATTTACCTGGAGTCTTAAACTGAAAGATTTCAATACTTGCCCCGTCTTTCAGCTATCTGCAGATAGCCTGTGGTGAGGTATTGTTCCATGTCCTGCTGGAAAGCTTCTTCGAAGAATTTCTGCCGCTCTTTTAGCTTCATTTCCTGGGTGTGCTCCATGTCCAGCACTTTCTGAACATGCTCTGTATCAAGTTCAGCTGAAACAGGGAAATAAACGAAATAGTTGTTATTTTAGCACTTAAAGAAGCATTTTATACACAATTGTGTATCAGTAAATTATGAAATTAAAAGCAAAAATATTATAAAGCAAATACAGTTATATCTCAGGTTTTGAAATTTCTTAATTATCCAAGACTCAATTCAGTGCTAGCTAGCAAAACAATTCAGTATCACATAGGTCAGTATCAGACTTTTTAATACAGAACTGCATAGTACATCATAGTAGTCTCTTGCTGCATTCTTTGCAATGATTTATTTCCCCCCAAACTGTGAAATGTATGTAATTAAACGGATTATAGTCTTCTTCTCAAAATGTAAAGCTCAAAAAAAAATACCCCCAAATGCCAGCAATAGCCACTTTTGGATATCATAAAGTCACCAGCAATATCTCTTATAATCCTTAGACCAGGGCTTTTCAACCGGTGATACACGTACCACCAGTGGTACGCGAGCACATGGCTGGTGGTACGCATAGGACGGGTTGAAAAAAAATGTAAAAAAAATGTAGAAAAAAATTAAAAAATTTTAATTTATTTTTTTTAAAGTGTAAAAGTGGATGAGGTGAAGCGGCAGCAGCGCCGCAGAGGCTTGTGGCAAAGTCAGCTGGAACTGCACCTTGCCTGGGTCCTACTGAGAGCTCAGGATCAAAGCGCGCAGCTCCAGCTGATTGGCGGCGGCCTTGGGGGTGGCAGGCAGCCTCACGCAGTCTTCAGGGGAGATTCTGCCGGAGCTGCGCGACACATTGCCTGGGTCCCTCCCGCCCCCACCCAGATGCCCTCACCTCCCCCAAGCGTTTTTTTTTTTACTCACCTGCTTTCAGCTGCACTCCCTTTCTCTTGTCCTTCTCGGCCTTCGCCATGTGTTTGTGAGACAAAACAAAAGTTCCATGAGACTTTCTAACTTCTCGCGAGAAGTTAGAAAGTCTCATGGAACTTTTTTTTTATTTTTTACCCCAAACACGTGGCGAAGGCAGAGAAGCAAACGAAGACAGAGAAGCAAAAGGAGAAAGGGAGTGCAGCTGAAAGCAGGGGAGTAAAAAAATGCTTGGAGGAGGCAAGGGCATCTGGGCGGGGGCGCCAACCTTACCATGCATGGTGGCGGGAGGGTTAACGGCGGGCGCGGGTGGGCCAGGAGGAGCTGCAGCTGCAGATTGCGGGTGATGGCAGCGCGGAGGCCGATCGCGCGTGTGCGCGAGGCAGAGGTGCTGCCCGGGGCCAGAGGGGAGGCCAGGCAGATTGCGGGCAGCGGCAGCAATGGGGAGGCTGATCGCATGTGTGCGCGAGGCAGAGGTGCTGCCCAGGGCCCGATCGCACGTGTGCGTGAGGCAGAGGTGCTGCCCAGGGCCAGGAGGAGCTGCAGCTGCAGATTGCGGGTGACGGCAGCGCGGAGGCCGATCGCGCGTGTGCGCGAGGCCGAAGTGCTGCCCAGGGCCAGAGGGGAGGCTGGGCAGATTGCGGGCAGCGGCAGCAACGGGGAGGCCGATCGCACGTGTGCGCGAGGCAGAGGTGCTGCCCGGGGCCAGAGGGGAGGCTGGGCAGATTGCGGACAGCGGCAGCAACGGGGAGGCCGATCGCGCGTGTGCGCAAGGCCGAAGTGCTGCCCAGGGCCAGAGGGGAGGCTGGGCAGATTGCGAGCAGCGGCAGCAACGGGGAGGCCGATCGCGCGTGTGCGCGAGGCAGAGGTGCTGCCCGGGGCCAGAGGGGAGGCTGGGCAGATTGCGGGCAGCGGCAGCAATGGGGAGGCTGATCGCGCGTGTGCGCGAGGCCGAAGTGCTGCCCAGGGCCAGAGGGGAGGCCGGGCAGATTGTGGGCAGCGGTGCCTGTGCCCCGTCCCCTGGCCAGGAAGGCGCGCCGGAGTCCTGGCAGAAACCAGCAGCAGCAGCAAGCCTGCTTGGGCAGCGGAGATGAGCAGGGTAGTTTCCACATAATCCCATCCAAAAGTTTTCCCTCGGCTACAGTCTTTCTTTCCTCAGTCTCCAGGGTTTTCTCCCTCCTCCTCTCCTAAGGTTCAAAGCATTATTAGCTTCCCAAGGGCGCCACAATCCTCACGAAAGCGGGGCGAGAAGCAAAGGGGGTGAGAAAGCTTGCGGCGGGCTCGAAGGAGCACCTGTCAGCGTCGGAGACGAGAAACTCCCCCACAAACCCAGGGGAAGGGGTGGAGAAAAGGAGCCCCCTTTGGGGGGAAGCCGCCACCTTCTTCTCCTCGGCTTTGCGCTCTCGTTTCTCGGCAGCCGGGCTGCCAAGCCTCTACTGGCTGGAACTCCGCGTTTGTTTTGTTTTTTACTTCTCGCCTTGTGTTTCTGCCGTACCTCCTCGGTGCTCCCGCTCCCGGGAACGGGGCGGGCGGAGGAAAGCTTGGCTAGGATAGGCAAAGAAAAGCCACGGAGCCCTGAGCTAAGATCGCAGGCAGGCTGGGAAGGGGGTGAAGGGGATTGGGAGAGAGGAAACGCCAAGCTTGTCCTCGCCTCTCCCAAGGACCTCCTGCGCCACCTCACAGGAACACCTGGTTTCAGATTTACGCCGCAAAGGTTTTTCTCGCGCAGAGGAGAGAGGAAAAACAATTACGGAACACTCGGGAATCCCTTGCAAGGCATGTACCTTGGTGCTTATTTCCTAACGCCCTCCCCCCGTGTTTTCTGCTCCACCCCGAATTCGCCTCCCTTCCACTCTCCTTACGCAGCCATCTATGGTCTTAATACAGCCCTAAGTCTGTCTCGCTTTCAACTCCCCCGTAAAATTCTTCATTCAGAGTCGACGGTCCGACATAACTTCCCTCCTCAGATGAGAAAGAATGAATCTCTCCTGCCCGTGTCCCTTCCCCCCCCTTCAAGTGACAACAGGAGGTTGCTGACAACTAAGTCAGCCGGTGCAGGAAGCCCTGGAATGGCCAGTCGGGGCACCTGGTTGCAGTGCTGGATGTCTTTTGCTCCTCCTAGAAAGCGGTGGCAAGAGAAAGAAGTCGTTCAAAGTTCAAGCTAGCTACTGGACGCCTATTTGCACTCCCCCCCCCCTTTTTTGAGTACTTGTCTGCCAACCCGCCCCATTATAAACGGCGCTGTAAAAGAAAAAGTCTTCCGCCCAAGCATAACTTTTAAGGATTTTAAGGATCTTTGAGAGGAAGAGAGGGAGAGAGAAATAGAGAGGGAGAGAAAGAGGGAAAGAGAAATAGAGAGAGGGAGAGAGAGAGAGAGAAAGAGGGAGAGAGAGAGAGAGAAAGAAGGAGAGGGAGAAAGGGAGAGAGAAAGAAGGAGGGAGAGGGAGAGAGAAAGAAGGAGACGGAGAAAGAAAGGGAGACAGGGAGAAAAAGAGGGAGAAAGGGAGAGAAAGAGAGATGGAGGGAGAGAGAAAGAAAGGGAGAGAGAAAGAGAAAGAAAAAGGGAGAGAAATTAAATTAGTAACATGGTTGTTAAGTGAATCTGGTTTCCCCACTAACTTTGCTTATCAGAAGGTTGCAAAAGGCGATCACATGACCCTGGAATAATGTGACCATCATAAATATGAATCGGTTGCCAAGCATCCGAATGTAAATCACATGACCCTGGGGATGCTACAATGGTCATAAGTGTGAAAAATGGTCATAAGTCACTTTTTCCAGTGCCGTTGTAACTTTGAACAGTCACTAAGCAAACTGTTGTAAGTTGAGGACTACCTGTACTTTATCACTTTTTTCCATTTTTTTGGGTCATCAAGTTTTTGACAGCTTGCTGGGTGACTGGTGGTACTCGAATGTTGCCATATTCTAAAAGTGGTACAATCGGTGAAAAGGTTGAAAAGCCCTGCCTTAGACAAAGTAGAAAATCCCTAAAGTAGCTCTTAAAAAGTTCCCTGCTCCACTGTGAATGGGAGCCCTTCTCAGCCAAGGACATCAGCATTTAAGTAACAGTTTGTGTGTTTTGCTTTTGTTCCATTCGCCTCTGTATTCTATTTAGACAAAAAGCCCAAAAGCAAATGCTAGACCTATTCTTATGGAGAGCTGCAATTCTTTTTTTTTTTTAAGAAAAGCCTTACAGATTTCTACATTTATCCCTAAAACTATAATAATATCTGGTCCCTTCCTTCCATCAGCAGTAAAATAAGATACGGCGTTTATGTAACCTTTTTACAATTCCTAAACCTCTCAACTCAATCTTGCGCATTCAATCTTTAAAATGTCATTGGTTACAAGTAAAACTCTTTATTAAATGGCCAGAAAAGAAAGCTCACTGATAATCCTTCCCCCTTTGGACTTACTTCCTTAATTGAACTTGCATATAATTTTAATGGACTCAGGAAACAAGAGTTTTAACATAGATCTAACCTATAATAGTTACAATTCTATCTCAGCTAAAATATACTGTAAAAATATTTAATCTCACAAGAAAAAAGCAATAGAATATAAAATTGATACTCTTGAAACTGTTTTTCAACAAAACTGTCACATGAATATAGCATGTCATAAAAAGTACTATATAGCTATCAGATCAATTTCCAGTATTATATCTAATTTATGGCACAGCAGAGTAGTCTGGCTGCCAGGGTCTGGGTGCCAGGCTCTGAACCACCACATCAGCAATAGACAATCCTGAATAGGATTCACACCACATACACCAGGAGTCTCTGTATAAATGGGGCGTAGTATCCTCCCCTCAGTGTGACAATGGGATCCCATGTCAAACTGTAGATCACATCATGACCAGCTGTAAGCCAAGGGCATATACGGGTCCAGTATCTGATCTTTTTTAATATAAACGATGCTGTGCTTCCATGATTAGATGGCCTAGACATTGATATTTGAACATTTAACATTCATATTTTATTGTGCTCTACTAATTTAGATGAAATGTTAATATATGTTGCTAGCCCATGTATGCCATATGCTAAATAAATAAATACGGCACAGCAACAATTGCTACGAGAATATCAACAACTGCACTATAACTTTTTAATTAATGTTCTACACACCTACTGTATTTACCTATTTAGTTACTGTCAAAATATTTTTTCCAGAGATCATAAGAACAACACTGAAGTAAATATCTAGGGATGTTGCACAGAAAATGTGCAAGAACAGCAGAAGGAAACATGATATTCCAGATAGATTACCAAAAAGTTACTAAAATATACTTGTGTGAACATAAAAAGGATCTAGTGCTTTATATGTATTTTTTTTTATTTTTACAGTATATAAGCAAGCCTTTTATACTATTAGATACATTGCAGTTAAGAGCAAGAATATCAGAGACAATACCATGATTTCTGTTGCTGTTCCATCAGTAGAGAATATATGTAACTCAAGGTTGAGCTTAGTGCTCTCTGAGTTTGCTTGTTTGCTTGCAGACATAATTACCCAACAAGTAACATCATCAGTGCTAATGAGTGTGGGGTTTTATATGCAGTAGCTTGCCCTACCAGTATTGGTGGAGGTGTGGTTTTCTCCTCGGTAGTTTCTTGATTAGGAAATTGTTTACTGTTTGACTGCCTGGTGTTAATCCCCAATATGAATGTTGGCTGCTGGAAAGGATGTATTTTGGTCTTTTTGTTTCCTTAGCTTTTTACTGTCTTTTTTAAAGGACACATTATGTAAATATGCTTTATTTCTGTGTTTATTGGTGATTGATCTGTTGGAATGGCCTAACTTCCAGAAATTCCCTAACTTTTTTGAATTTAGCTTAATCTAGGATGTTCACAATTTCCCAGTTGAAACTATGGTCCATGTTGGTGAGATTAAGAAGTGTTCATCGTGTCCTCTGATTGCTAGTTGGTGTTCATGGTGTTCATAGTTGGTGCTTTGCTCTTCTGCCTGTCTGTCCTACATAGTGGCTGTTTCAGTCCTATCTTGTAGATGACTCCTGTTTTTTGTTTCGTTTTGTTTTGGGCTCCCGAGTCTTTTAGTTTACCTAAGATGCTTTGGGGGATTTTAGTTGGTTTGGGTCCTATACTGATGGGCGATGCTGTATGGTTATAATAGTCTGTTTGTTGTTTCTGAGTTGTTCTGATCTTTGCTAGTGTTAACCTTTTCATAACTTGTATTAGCTGTGCTATAGTGGTTTACATGGTCAGACAATTTGGATAAAGTTGCGCGAGTATCCATTTTGCTGGAAGATGTTGTATAGGTGATCTGTTTCCTTTTTCTGATGTTCTGGGTTGCTGCAGTGCATTTGTACATGCCTGAATGTTAATACTTATTCAGACAAGTGTAAAGACACTATATTTATTAAAATGTTTATATTTATTCAGTATTCATCTGAATGTTAATAAATACTACTAAGGAGAAAACCACGCCTCCACCAATATTGGCAAGACAGACAAGGTCGTTCAACTTAACCTCCTGAAAAAGTCACATCCAGCACATTTTGACAGAATGTGCAACTGGAAAAGAAGGGGGCAACTCCACTATGCTTTCCAGGGAGGAAGCAACATATTCCAAAGAGAGGCCCAAAATAAGACCTTGTGCAGTCCTGAACTGGATGAGGAAGGGAGGAAAATATTCACAGTAGCTCCCTAGAATCTCCCAGGATGTATCTATTAGGTTAGAAGGTTATAGCTTTAGTTTGGTGGGATTCTGTCTGTTAGGTGTAAGCAAATAAAAAAATTGGACTCAATTGGATTTCACTGTATCGTTTTTGGGCTTAGGCATGACGCGCATGTTCTTATCCTATATCTTCAACAGAATCCCACATTCATAATGTTCCTCTGCTATTTCTATAACTTTCTTTAGTATAAATTTAATTCTCATAATGCAATTTGATTGGTTTCCTATTCTGTAGGTTTTGTTGTCTTAATGTGTTCCTCAAAATTCTTTTTTGGCATACAGCTTTTGAACTAGATATGCCTACTAAAATTAGAAATGCAGACATCAATGCCAACCTATTTTGCCTTGCATTTCATTGTGTATATTAAATACACAATGACAGCTGCTTCTCAGCAGTAGTATGCACATTTTATTACTCAACTATGTTTACACTCCTTCTATCAGTCTGCTACAGTTCTTCTATGCAGTCATTCTGTCTCTACTTAACTAGAACATTGTGATCAATCATATTTTCCATCTATTTTATCATATTTATCCTTGCATGTAGCTGTACTGTGACAGCATTTGTGTTTATAGCAATTAACTAAGAAGTCAGAATTTGTAATATCTACTGAACTTCAATCTAGATTTCAAATTATTAATTTTGCAAAAGATTAAACAGAGTAGTTATAATGAATTTTCATTATTAAGTGTTCCAAACAGGAATTAACTCCTGCATAGCTAAACAGATGGACATATGAATGCATGAATGTACACAAGCATTTAGTAAATAAAGTTTTTGCAAGTATTTAGTAATTTCTCATAACATTGACCTCTAATGTTCCTCCGTTGGCCTATACCAGGGGTAGGCAACCTTGGCTCTTTTATGACTCGTGGACTTCAACTCCCAGAATTCCTGAGCCAGCCATGCTGGCTCAGGAATTCTGGGAGTTGAAGTCCACAAGTCATAAAAGAGCCAAGGTTGCCTACCCCTGGCCTATACAATGGTACCTCGGTACTCGTCATTAATTGGTTCCAGGAGATGCGACAAGTACCAAAACTGACAAGTACCAAACAAACTTTTCCCATAATAATGTAAATAAATTTAATGTATTCCCAAATCAAAGACAATGCACATTTTAAAGACAATATGTAAAAAGATAGGGTTGTATATCATTACATGAGAAATGAACCTAAAATTAATACTTAGATTAAATAAAATAAAAACTTCACTTTACCTGTGCTGATGAGAGAAAAAAAGCACAAAAATACACCGCAAGGGGATGTACATAGGACAAGAGCTACCACGTGACTAACATGTGACACTTTGTTTCAGCTGGAAAGGGAAGCAAGTCACGAGGCAACTGACACTGATAAGTTCTAGCTTGCGCATCAAGTACCAAACAAATGACAAATACTGAGGCAAAATTTTCTCATGAAAATATCAAATTTGACGAATTTCAAAGCAATCGAGTACCAAGGTATGACTGTAATTCTGTATATTATATTCTAATATATTTATGGTTTTGGATTGCAGTTTTACTGATTTTTATTATTTATCTTTAATATTGTGGTTTAAGCCTTCTTGAGGGGAATCTGCTCTCTAAAATGTGGCATAGAAAACTCCTCTACAGCATTAAATGTAAGAAATGATCTAATACATAATGAAGGAAATAATACTGAATTAAAGGAAAATGTTAAGGAATATAAAGGCCAAAACCAAAGCCATGATCCTGCAATTCTAAACTCATTAAGTAAGGACTCAGGTCTAAATTTTGTATTTAGAAAAGCATTTTAAATTAATAATTAGAAAGAATTCCAATTGTAGTATGAAATACAAGTTATACAAAATATAAACATGGATATAGACCAGGGGTAGGCAACCCAAAACACTCAAAAGAGCCACTTGGACCCATTTCCCACCAAAAACAAAACACTGGGAGCCGCAAAACTCTTTTGATATCTAAAATGAAGATAACACTGCATATATCCTTTTTCACCTTTATTATATATATATATATATGTGTGTGTGTGTGTGTGTGTGTGTGTGTATGTGTTTATATACACACACATATATACATACACATATATATACACACACACACATATATACACACACATACATATATATACACAAATATATATATATATATACACATACATACACACACACACATATATAAAAAATAAAGGTAAAAAAGGATATATGCAGTGTTATCTTCATTTTAGATGTCAAAAGGGTCTCTGTCTCTCTCTTCTCTCTCTCTCTCTCCCCCCCCCTCCGTCTCTCCCTCTCTCCGATCTTCTGCTCACCTGGCAAGCTGGCTTCAAGCTGTTCTCCAACAAGCTCAGGGGTAGGCAGCCTCGGCTCTTTTATGACTCATGGACTTCAACTCCCAGAATTCCTGAGTCAGCCTAGCTGGGCTAGCTAGCTCTCTCCTGCCCTTCCTGCTTCCTGCAGAGACGCAGCAAAGGGAGAAGCCCCGCCCAGTATGCTTGTCGGCTCTTCGGAACAGGGTGAGGCTACTCTCTTTTTTACTTGCACACACACACAAACACACACAAGAGAGAGAGAGAGAGAGAGAGAAGCAAGCTCTGTCTCTGTCTCTGTCTCTCTCTGCAAATGGCAGAGGAGGCTGGGAGCCGCAGGGGAAGGCTCAAAGAGCCACATGCGGCTCCAGAGCCACATGTTGCCGACCTGTGATATAGACAAAGAGCCTGGCTATTGTCCAAAGGCTTTCCTTGTGTTAAAGCAATGTATCCTGTGCTACTTAACAGAATACATGACCTTTTTCAGAGATTATCTGGACCCATGGCAACAAAATTTAGCTTTTTTTAAGAAACACTTGGCATTACTGACAGTTCCTACACTTTCTCTCATAAAAGCTGCAGCAGCTTGCAAAATAATGAACCAACTCTGCGCTTCTGAAGATTTACTAGCAACATAACATATTCTACTAGTAGCTAAACAGTAGCAATCAGTTCTATCAAAGAAGTGCAAATGTTTTTCTAATCAATACAAACAAGCCTTGCAATCTTGTTGAAATGAGATTTCTCCAGTCTATCTAGAAAGACAATCTGCCTGTTTAGAGTAGTAATTAACGTCAGCTCAAGATGTCAGCCTGTACTTTCCATGTTCACAATAATAAGGCATTTTCCCCCTTCACTAACATTTCTCAGCTGCACGTTTTGGAGAAAAGAATATTAGAATCCTCCAAGGAAGATAAAAAACAAGGACTGGCAAAAAAATATATTAAACTTTTACAAATGGGGGTGAGGAAATTTTGGAGACAAGATCTATATCATTTTTCCTCATTTCTCTTTTAATCTATATAGATGAATGTACTTCATTCTATACAAGCATCTATACAAAGTTCAACTGCTATATTCAACATAAAGGCAACAGAGGTTTCAGTTACACTGCTCATTTTTTGCCTATATCCCTCCTATAACCAAAGCAATCAAGAAATAACACTATTTACAAAGATTTTCTGTGCTGTACTTCAGTTTAAGACAATGGAGAAACCAGTGCAAATAATTAATGCTGGGCCATACAAAGAAAAGTTGGAAAATACTTATTATGAAAAATTAAGATTGCAATTTATCACTGAAAATCCTTGTTTCTGTTACAAATTATTTGCAATAATAGACTCTTAAAATTGTATCAAAGTTGACAAGAAAGGATCCATCCACTATAGCACAGGTGTCAAACTCGATGGTATCACGTGACGTATCGTGACATATTGCAACACTTTTTGCCTTTGCGGAGCCGGGATGGGTGTGACACATCCGGCCTGCGGGCCGCCAGTTTAACACCCCTGCACTATAGCATGGTTGACAGCCTTTTGGCTTGCCTGGGAAGCATTGAGTAAAGAGAAATTCTCTTGGGTCGCATATAAAATATATAATAGAATGTATATAATTTCCTTTATTTATATTTTTAATATCATGTGGGGCCGCATTATTAGATGTCCAGGGCCTCGTGCAGCCCATGAGACTTAAACACAAAGCTAGCTGGGTGACCTTGGGTCAATCATTCTCTTTTAGTCCAATGAAGAGTGCAAGGGCAAACCATTTCTGAAAACATTACCAAGAAAAGTGCAGGCGCCAGGAGTCAACATTGACTTGAAGTCACAAAATATTAACAGTGTCACATTAGAACAGTCTTGTATTTATGCATTACATTTGTTAGCCATACACAAAATATTGCATACAGCTGACTACGTAGAATTCTATGCAAATGAACAAACAGGATTGTGCACTTTATTATTTCTCTTAATTCTGTATAGAAACCAAGTAATCCATTAGTGAAGGGAAACAAACTTTAGGAATGGAGCTCTCTGAATTCTTCCGCCAGCCCACAAGAGCATAATTTGTGTGCATAAGGGTGATTATATTTATTTGGTATATGCATAAGGCCGAAATAATATGTAGAAAAGCAAATACATCTTCTAGGGACTTCAGAATTGTTGGCATTTCTAGAACTAATGGTGGCTTTACAGCAAGCAGTTTCTGTTTTAAATCTTACAAATCTTAAGAGACAACCCAAGTCAGCTGACAAATATGTTGCATTATTTACCAAAAATGTCAATCAAGCAAGAAGTGGGTTGTTTGGGAGTTACATATAAATCAATTCAGCTAATGGGAAGGTATAAAAAATTAACCTAATACCTCATAAATCAAGCAAAGAAGCTTGTAAATTATAAGATGACAAGCAAAGAAGCTTGTAATTTTAGGATGACAACCAAAAAGGCTGATTATCCCATTAGGCAGCCAGTTAAAAGGACCTTTTATACTTAATTCCCATTCTGGTCTTTCGGAAGAAAATTAAGATCTGGTTCTGTCAACTAGCAGGGAGATCCAATAGTGGCATGCAATCCTGTTTTGGGGGGGGGTAGGGGAAGGGGCTTAACTTTGTTTTTTAACTCTGTATATTTTGTATAGATGTTATGGTTTTTATTTGTAAAATAGATAGTGAGATAGTGAGATGAGTGGTATATAAATTGATTACTAAATAAACAATAAAATAAAATTGGCAGATTCATATATAAGCCATGGTGGTGCATTGGTTAGAATGCAGTATTGCAAGCAAACTCTGCCCACAGTCTGGAGTTCAATCCTGACACGCTCAAGGTTGCTTCAGCCTTCCATCTTTCTTAGTTCGGTAAAATGAGGACCCAGAGTATTGGGGGCAATATGCTGACATTTGTAAACTGCTAAGAAAGTGCTTTTTAAGCACTATGGAGTGGTATATAAGTCTAAGTGCTATTGCTATATAAGTAGGTAAGGCCTTTAAAACAACAATTAAAAGTAAATGCGAGTATTCTCAACTGAACTCACAAGTAAAGTTAGTGCTTCCCTGGAAGGGTTTTAGCATCTCTTTATCTGCTAACCATGCAATCCACATATCTCAAAAGGAGATTTTACAAGCAATGTGTCAAACAGTGCCTGTTGTGTCAGTAAAGTGGAGGAGGGCATTATCCTTTATATTCTCCATTGCCCCATTTAAAATGGGATCAGAACCAAAATATTGATGGTAAGTGAACTCAATTGATCAGACCTCAAAAAATTGAACTATCTTCTTGCAGATGGGTTCCCAACTGTCAGCAATCAAGCTGCTATATTTGCTCTACTGTCATTTAAACCTAGAAACAAACTCAAAGTTCTTAGCTGTAGCTTTGGTTTTATCTGGCTGTAACCTTTTTACATATAATACTGTTTTTATTATTTTACTTTACAATATTACTATTTTACTGCTTTTTTATTATATTTCATAGTACATTATTTACTAGAATCTGTGGTTACAGCAATGAATTTACTTACCAATTTACCTTTGGGAGAGGAAACATCTAGTTTATAATGTAGCAGGATATAATTAAATATACTTTTAGACATGGAATATAATTTATTTAAAATAACTATATTCATAGTTAGGAGATTCCATAGATGTGGGACATGACAATCTACAGTACACTGTTTTTCCCCTTAATCTGGAATTATCAGTTTCTGCATTTATAAATAGAATCATTGGCTAATTCTGATATTACATTCAATACTATAATAATGTTTTTGGTTTTTTTAGTCATTCTCAAATCCCACAGGCATAACAGAACAGTGTGTTAAAAGGTAGTAAAAAGGAAGAAGAGTTAATATTACATTTTCCTGTTACAAAATCAATTCTGTACATGTCGGTGTTCCAATTTTCAGCCAGTGAATGAACATTACATGAAATTAAAATCAGCATTATCCAAACTAATTATGTGCTTGTTTCTTTTACTGCATTCATAAACAAATCAGCTATTCCTAAATGTTTCTTTTAATGTTTAACACTATAGCTAAAATCATCTTTCACCTTTCATAACAATTAATTTGTTACAACAATGATAAAAAAATTATGAAATAAGAAAGTAAATACTTAGAAACAAGACATATCTAAATAATTCACCAGAGGATCCAATCAAGTATAAGATTTTTTAAAATATGAAACTAAAAGTATTTTTAACTGAGTATTTCTATTTTAGGGAAAAACCTAACAATGTAACCTTAAAAATATCATCAGAACAAAATACATTGTAAATAATTCTTTTCACCTTCCCTAAAGCAGTCAAATGAGCTGTCCTATATTCTTTCCCATAAAAATTATATTTGATTAAGTTGATATTATTTTTATAAAATTCCTGCTTAGTAAAAATAGTAATAGTTGTTTTATTTTTCATATTCCAATAACTAGGCATAGTAGAAAATGGTAAAATATTATGTCAAGAAAGGAATACAGTAACTTACTACAGCTCAATTAAAGATCACAACTAACACATGGTTCAGCTGCTAATTTAAATTGCATAAAACACTTTCTGGAAAACACAAGACGTTTGACAGCCCAGGAGCAGTCTAAGGAATTCTTACGGTGAAAGCTCTAGCAAGTGTTTATAAATGCCCTGGTTTGATTGTTCAATTTATTAAGTGCATTTTTTCCAGCATTCTTTCAGGGAGGAGGGATTGATGGTACAGGTTGATACCAAGCCAAGTATCGAAAAAGCATTATAATTCAGTTCCAAAGTTATTTAAACCACAGAATATAGTAACTTTTTCTTTGAAATCTCAATGGAGAAAACTCCTGAGAATACTACAGACAGCCAAGAAAACAAATAAATGGAACTTCAAACAAATCATCCCAAAGTTCTCATTCAAGGCACAAATTACCAAGCTCAAATTTGGACACATTATGTGAAAACCTAGCTTTCTGGAGAAAACTGTAATGCTGGGAAAGGCAGAAGTAAAAAATAAATAAAAATAAGGATGAGAACTAGCAGCAGCAAAATGGATGGATTCAACTACGGAGGTGATGGGGGCACCACTGGAAGATCTAAGGAAACAAGTGAGGAAAGATTACCAATCCACCTGTGTGGTTGCTCAGAGTCAACACTGACATAATGGCACTTAATCCTTTGAAATGTACACATACCCCACAAGCTTCTTCCTCCCACCTCAAGGTATCAACTTTAAATCTCTTTTAGATTTATGGTATCGTCTTTAAATAGAACAACACTGCAATTTTGACACTGGAGTGCCTCTTTTATTTTTTTTTAATTAATATTGCTATTAAGGCATATTGTAATTGTTTCTTCCCACTACCTTATAACAATCCTTCCGCTTTGTTGTTTTTCAGGCTTCTTCTAAAGATGGTTTGATCTAGAGTAGAATTAAACTTGAGTCCAAAAGGAACCAAACTATAAGCTGTACAGTGGGGCAAAAAAGTATTTAGTCAGTCACCAATTGTGCAAGTTCTCCCACTTAAAAAGATGAGAGAGGCCTGTAATTGTCATCATAGGTAGACCTCAACTATGAGAGACAAAATGAGAAAACAAATCCAGACAATCACATTGTCTGATTTGGAAAGAATTTATTTGCAAATTATGGTGGAAAATAAGTATTTGGTCAATATCAAACGTTCATCTCAATACTTTGTTATATATCCTTTGTTGGCAATGACAGAGGTCAAACGTTTTCTGTAAGTCTTCACAAGGTTGGCACACACTGTTGCTGGTATGTTGGCCCATTCCTCCATGCACATCTCCTCTAGAGCAGTGATGTTTTGGGGCTGTCGCTGGGCAACACGGACTTTCAACTCCCTCCAAAGGTTTTCTATGGGGTTGAGATCTGGAGACTGGCTAGGCCACTCCAGGACCTTGAAATGCTTCTTACGAAGCCACTCCTTCGTTGCCCGGGCGGTGTGTTTGGGATCATTGTCATGCTGAAAGACCCAGCCACGTTTCATCTTCAATGCCCTTGCTGATGGAAGGAGGTTTGCACTCAAAATCTCACGATACATGGCCCCATTCATTCTTTCCTGTACACGGATCAGTCGTCCTGGTCCCTTTGCAGAGAAACAGCCCCAAAGCATGATGTTGCCACCCCCATGCTTCACAGTAGGTATGGTGTTCTTTGGATGCAACTCAGCATTCTCTCTCCTCCAAACACGACGAGTTGTGTTTCTACCAAACAGTTCTACTTTGGTTTCATCTGACCATATGACATTCTCCCAATCCTCTTCTGGATCATCCAAATGCTCTCTAGCAAACTTCAGACGGGTCCGGACATGTACTGGCTTAAGCAGGGGGACACGTCTGGCACTGCAGGATCTGAGTCCCTGGCGGCGTAGTGTGTTACTGATGGTAGCCTTTGTTACGTTGGTCCCAGCTCTCTGCAGGTCATTCACTAGGTCCCCCCGTGTGGTTCTGGGATTTTTGCTCACCGTTCTTGTGATCATTTTGACCCCACGGGGTGAGATCTTGCGTGGAGCCCCAGATCGAGGGAGATTATCAGTGGTCTTGTATGTCTTCCATTTTCTAATTATTGCTCCCACAGTTGATTTCTTCACACCAAGCTGCTTGCCTATTGCAGATTCAGTCTTCCCAGCCTGGTGCAGGTCTACAATTTTGTTTCTGGTGTCCTTCGACAGCTCTTTGGTCTTCACCATAGTGGAGTTTGGAGTGTGACTGTTTGAGGTTGTGGACAGGTGTCTTTTATACTGATAACAAGTTCAAACAGGTGCCATTAATACAGGTAATGAGTGGAGGACAGAGGAGCCTCTTAAAGAAGAAGTTACAGGTCTGTGAGAGCCAGAAATCTTGCTTGTTTGTAGGTGACCAAATACTTATTTTCCACCATAATTTGCAAATAAATTCTTTCCAAATCAGACAATGTGATTGTCTGGATTTGTTTTCTCATTTTGTCTCTCATAGTTGAGGTCTACCTATGATGACAATTACAGGCCTCTCTCATCTTTTTAAGTGGGAGAACTTGCACAATTGGTGGCTGACTAAATACTTTTTTGCCCCACTGTATGTATCGATGCAAAACCCTTCCTCCAAGCCAGACTTCTGACAGTTATCAAGCCTGCGTCCTCCCAACTACAGCTCACATTAGGGAGAGCAACTGGTGAAAGTTTGCTTTCCTTAACCTGTCTCACATTAAAAGTGTTAGGATAGCAACAGTTTTTTGTCTCTTACCTGACAGAGAACAGGGACTGGTCATTGGGGCAATGCAATTTATACTGACATGCTTTTCTGTCAATTCAAGGATTGAAGTAATGAATGTTGACATGGCTGTAAGCCTTCCCTCACAGAAAGCACTGAAATATATTATGTAATAGTACCCACTGTATCATTATCTGCATATGTTATGAACCCTCACAAAAAAGTATAGAAATTAATATGGTGTTATATGCACACAATTCTCCATCTACCCACTTTCTTCAGGCATCATGCAATCATGATTGACATAGTTTCTGGCACTTCAAAGTTGTTTGTATCTATAACGTAGTATAGAAGCACTGGGATCAAGCATCTGTGCTAAATATTTAATAAAGTTTATTAAACTTTCAGCATGCTTTTACAATTCATACTTTAGAAGCATATCCAAATTGGATCTAAAAGTAATGGTCTAATAGGAATGTATCCACCAGGTTCTCCAGCTTTAGCTTTTATTTCTCTAATGTAAGACCATGTATCTCTAACAATATATTTTTGTGCCCTCTGAAACATGTATGGACAGAAATCAGAAAGGATCACACTCCATTTTGATTTTAAAAAAGCTATCCTATCTAATAATCAGCAAGATTAAGTCCAGATTGTTAGTAAATGAGTTCACAGTTATACAGTTTTTGCAGCAATTGCAAAGAACACATAAAATAGGATGTAATTTTGAGCATTTCAAATGGGCTACATTATAGTTCTATGGTTAGATCATATCTGAAGCATGGCATCTAGTTCTAGACACTGCATTTTATCAAAGAGACCCAGAGAATTTGATGCAGATTCAGAAGGATGGTAAGGAATCTGGAAGTCAAGCCCCAAGAAAAATAATTAACTGAATTGCCATGTGTAACATCCAAAGGACATACAGAATAATATCTACAAAGATCTATAAGTCTGTTACATGCAAGGGTGGGTGGTAGTGTTCTCTTGTGAAATCAAGAGCAGAACAAGAAACTAAGAATTCAAATCAAAATATAGATGCTTTAACAGAATATTGGGAGGAGATTTATTCTGTAGGAACTGTTAAAACAGCAAATTTGCTAAGATTATATTTGCCCCTCTTTGACTGGAAGTCAAATTTCCATCTCCCAGTTGACCACATGAACTACTAGACAAATGTTGAGAGTCAGTGTACTTGTATGTAAGCCCTTTCTATGTGTTCTGGTCTTCCCCTTGGCTGCTTGACAAATTACTTCTTTCTCCTCAAGTAGCTTTTGAATATTCATTCTAAGAGAGCATTTTGTCCAGTGAGGTACTAAATTTGTATATATTTCCATTCTACATTTTAGACTTAGAACACTTTATTGGCTTACCCCACCCAAACAATAATCTTTTTTGGAACTGAGCAGCATACACCACATTAATAAATAACTAAGTATACCACATGACAGTTTGTCTTCTGCTACATAAAATGCTATGATGAAACTAAAAAAAGAAAATCTAAATTATTCAGGAATAATTCAAAATGTGACTTTTGTCATGAGAAAATTTACCAGCACTGTATGCTTAAGTGATTAAATAATTCATGCTAAATTATTTTTGTATTTTGAAATTACACCATTAAATGCCATTAAAAAAAAAAACCCTGAGGAAGTCTATACATTTATTGCTCTTGATAGCTGTTACCTGAAAATGCTATCCAATATAGTATTGATTGCATTAAAATATTCTCTACAGAAGGATGACATATCCAGCTTAGGTCAACCTTTAGACTTGCTTATGCATTTATAAAAATGTATCTTTTTTTAATGATCCCATTCTAATAGATCACTTGAAAGGCAATTCTGACTGTGGTTCAGGTCTGAGCATGAGAGGAAATATTCATTTACAAAACAAGGACTTTTCTAGCACTGTATTTAACACAGAAACCACTACGAGAAGCAAACATTTCATTTATATACCATGTTGCCATGAAAAATGGTTATCAACTACCAGATCCAAGATATTTTACAGCTACTAAATCCAAAAGAGCCCTCCAGCCATGCTACCACCAAAGCATACTAAAACAATGCCATTAAGTAGCCTTAAAATACAATTTAACAGAAATAGATTGCTGATTATTGGGTCCAGTACAGTTCTTTAATGAATCGGTCATGTCTAGCACTAATAAGATTTTCCTTACATAACTATTAAGCAGATCTTATTTCACATATAGTAATACAAATTTATATTCATACACAACGTGCATCATGATTAGCCTAGATTTATGGGTGTTCTACTAATGAAATTCACTTTGTCATTAAGGAACCCTCTTTTCCCTTTATTATACATTTTCTCATTTTATTCAGCTTAGCTACATAAAACCAATGTCTAATGTCAGATTACAGGCTACAATTAAGGCAGTTTTTAAAAGCTTAAAATATATATTTACAATTTAAATTGGAGTCTAACAGTAACTTAATAAATGGCAAGCTTTCATATAATTTAATAAACTTTCACCTGTGAGAATTACCCTGATTATTTGCCATGGTTCCTGAAGAAAACATAACAGAAGGAACGGGCAAATAAACAGAACCACAATACTGGTCAAGTGAAACATCCAATTACCGAGCAGCTCTAGTGATGTGCATCTTCCCCAATATAAAAAAGAAGAATGATTCTATATATCCATTCTGTCTTCTCAAAAATGATATGCTATTTTTCAATCAATCATTCATATAAAACGAAGACTTACAATCCCTTCCTTCCAGTCCTGCTCCCCAAGCTGAAAGCAAGCTGCTCTGAGCTGTAGTATCAGAGAACATACCACATTCTGTGGAAGAAAGGGGTGAAAATACAGTCCTAAAGAATGTGTGTGCTTTCAGTTACCTCTAGCTTAGCAAAATATAAACACTGTTCAACTTTAAACCACTGCTGAATAGGTATTAGTTTCAAAAACTGTTTATTTTGCTTTTATCTTTAAAATTATCAATAATTACAGTTTTTTTTAATAACCCTACCAGGCAAAATTATGAACTAGTCTTAACAGGAAAGCATTTTCCCCTTTTGCATGTATATAAGCAATAAAAATGCACTGTGCTAAATAAATAGCTAGATTCAACAACATTAAAATCCAGAATTCGTTTTAATCTAATGGGAGCAACAGATATTAACATTCCTCTTTTTGGTTAGCTATGCAATATGAGCTTTCTGATTCTTTTTTTTCAAAAAGGAAAGCTACCAAAACATTTTATGTATGTATACTCAGAAAAGAAGCCATCACTCCTAAAAAGACTTTCCAGAAAATGAGAATCATTAATTAAAAATGCCAAGTTCCTAGTAGCCACCTAATAAAAGTTACAGTTGCCCAAATAAAGAGCAGGATCTAATTGCTAAATAGAGCATATGGGAATATATGTGGAAATGCCTTTTGTGAATCCTTTTAAACGGGGAAAATTAATATTCCCACATTTAAAATTGCTTTTTAAATATGTGCTCCAATTTTACACTTAAGTAATTATACATGGAGGTTCTAAACATGAGTCACAATTATTATGTCACAATTGTTTGCATTAATTAAATTGAAATATTAACTAACATTTTAAGGGTCCTTTCTTTTATTAAGAATATCACTTCTTTTTTTGCCAGTGTATCATAGTGGAGACATAGATTTCATAATATATACAGGACAGAAAATAATTGATACTGTTATGGAGCTTTTCCAAAAGATTCTTGGCTCCTAAACCTTAAAAAACAAAATATGAGACAAATTTCCTAAGCATTCATATTGTTAATATTAGGAATAAAATACAAGAAAGCTAGACTTTATAGGGTGTATGATAGATTCTTTAGCTGACAGTTTAATCTATTCAAGTGATTAAGCAGTAGAAGGCAATTTTAATCAGTAATGATGAGTTAGAGAAACTGGTTTCCTGAGGTTAATTTGGTTTTCATGTATTAACATACTCAATGAAATACAAAATGTTGAAAAGTCTTATTTCAAATAACAACTGACAGCTTCTGTTAAATTAAGTTGTTCCATTTACTTCAGAATTTCAAAAAAAAACTCAGAAATCTTTTGGTAATATGCATTTAATCAACTGTTTGATTTTCAATCACCACAGAGTTTGTGACATGTAAAACTAACAAATACATTATGGCATTAGCTTTCATGAACTACAGTCCACTTTATAGGGTGCAGGAACTGTTATAGTGCATTACACGCTATATCAGTGGTGGCGAACCTATGGCACAGGTGCCAGAGGCGGCACTCAGAGCCCTCTCTGTGGGCACGCGCGCCATCGCCCCAGTCCTAGGCCTTCAAGCTGGGTTTTATAAAACCTTTTCGCTTTAGGTCTCCGCCGCCGTGTGCAAAAAAAAAAAAAAGGTTCAATCAGTCAATTTCAACTTCTCGCGGGGAAAAAAAAGATCTTGCAAAGTTGGAATTGATTGAACTTTTTAGTCCCACCCAGTCTGCCCTTACCACCGCAGCCACACCCACCCAATGGGCCACACCCACCCAATGGGCCACACCCACCCGGCACTCGACAATGCATAAGTGGGTTTTGGGTTGCAGTTTGGGCACTCAGTCTTTAAAAGGTTCGCCATCACTGCGCTATATAATACTGATGAAACAAACATGATATACAAAATGGAGATGAATGCTTATGCACAAAATGGTCATGGAGAAGTGCAATTACTGCTAAATAAGGCAAAAGGCTACTGATAGAATAGAATCAGGATGATTGTTTTGCAAATGAAAGAAGTGCCTTTTAAAGCAAGGGGGTTTTCTCCACTATCTCAATTATTAAGTTACTTTCAAAAGGACAATCATAGCAAAAACACAACTAATAATTATACTGGCAAAAATGGCAGCAAATGAAGGTAAAATATAGTTAGTTTCATTTTGTTTTACAGTTCAGAAAGATGAAACATAAAAGACTAGATTAGGCAGGATAAAGATATTAGCAGTTAAAATATTTGTAAGCAGCAGCTAAAGAGGAGCCTGAGAATTAAAGAAATACAAATATCAGTTTGCTAAATAAATATTAAAGAAATTAATTTTCTCAGAGAAACTTTCAGATATCAACATTTAAAAATGCATCTGAATGTTATGAAATGAGAACTATTATTATAAACCATGATAAGTCCCTGGTGATAATGATTTTGATGTCTGTTATTTTGTGGAGTATAAGGATCGGTACCAGAAGTACAAACACAGACACAAAGTATGATCAAGAAAGCTTTTACCACTTGGATAGTCATTAAAATACACAATCATAATTCAGAAATCCTAAATACACTTTTATGAACATGATGGCAAATTATAATTAAGACTTAGCTTGTAAGTCTGGCAAGAGCAGGATAATTATCAGCTACCAGTATCATTAAGAAAGAAATAATATAACAGCTAGAATCAGCTAGGAAACTGCTGCCAGTTTTCAATAACGGTGCCAATTAAATTCAACAGGAGGTAGATAAAAGATGTTCAAAGACCACATGCAGACTACTAGGGCTCTCCAAATCTAAAACAGTTGAGATTTATATACCAAGCAGATTTGTGTCATTGCTACTTCAGACTCTGGAGAGAAATAAATAATCAAGAACACAGAAACTGAACCCACAGAATCATCTTTAGCCAAAATTTTAATCCTAACAACTGGTATCAACCAGATCCTATCTCTTTCCACTGTTCGGATCCTGAATTGACACATTTTCCCCTGACTCTTAAGACGTGATATTATTGTGTATAGATAAGCTGAGTACTGCTGGAGTGCCAGAGTATATAAACATAGTCCTTGAGAGTAGCAAATTCTTCATGGGTTGCCACTATCGAGAAGAGCTAGTAAATACCTGGCTGATAGACTTAGCTACCTAGACTATAAAGGCATATAAAGTAAAATGGGTTAGTTCACTAGAAACTATTTTCATGACCTCCCACCTGGTTGCCTCATATCCAGAACCCTCAAACTTACTCCGCTTACTTGGACTTCTTGACTTGGTCTGAAATGAAATCATGCTTTTCACCTAATCTCTTTAAGTACAGTACATTATTTCTGCACTTGCTTTACATAAAAGTCTGGAATAATCTTTTGCCTGCAGTGTTGCTGGGATCTTATTTGCCTACTCAGTCTTGGTCAGTTCAACTCCTCTCTCTCTCCCTGCACAGGATTCTGATTTATGAGGATCTTTATTTAATCCTCTATATAATCTTCAAATGAACATCAGCATAATACTGAGTCCCACTTGATCCCACAGCGCTATTCCTTGCATAATAGCAGAATTGCATAATAGTGGAAATAGACAAGATTGTTTGATTTTAAGGGTATTATTCATGCCAGTACTGTACTCCCAAATAGAAGGCAATTTTGGACAGCAAACATTCCCCTAGACAATATTTGAAAAAACTCTTCCTTTTTCTAATGGGAACTGTCTTTGTCAATTTTTTAAAAATTTAGTGTTACTATTTATTGCTTTACTGTTTTATTGTTTTTATTCATTTTTTAAATTATTGTAAGCCACCTAGAGTTGCCTGGCAAGATAGGTGGCATATAAGTTTAATTAATTAATTAATTTAAAACTGGGTAAGAATTAAAATCTCTTTGTCAAAATGCAATAAATTTCATTTTAACAGATTCATTGGAGGAAAGGGGTGTTCAATATTCCAAACTTTCAGCAGGCAAACAGCAGGAATACAAACAGCACAACTAGAATGAAATTTGGTTCACTAAAGTCTATTGTTCAAGAACTTAAAAAAAAGCTTTACTGTAAACAGCTAATTTGAATATATAAGTATCAACTGCATGAAAATATTCTGACATATGCTACCTTTCAGCAATCATTTTATTCTTCAAAATGAAAATATAACATTAAATCATATTAATATTCAGCAATACAGAATCAGATTTACTTTCTCATTGCCCATCACAATTGTTATACTAATTCATATCAAGCTCTAAACTAAAATTCATGTATAACGTACTATATATTGAAGTTAGATTATATTGGCTGTTTTAAAGTAAAATCAGTCACTTATTAAAGAGAAAAAATATGTAACAATTCCTAATAATTTTTAAAGTTATATAATTTTTTTTGCAAAATTATGTGTTTTCTCCCAATAGTTTTTGCATTGACGTATATAGTACAGCAAAACCAAATATTCTGTATAACTTAAATCCTGATACAATAGACATTCCATAGAGCATAACAGTATCCAGTTCCCCCTCCCTATTGACACGTACACAAAATGAATTCGGCATTGAAGACCAGCCAATGCACTTATGTCTCATCTTTATTTACATGATTCCCTCTAATTGGCACATAACACAAGCTCTACACTCACCAATGATCTATTTTAAAGTAGTTGAACAAGAACTCATTTAGTGATCATTCAAAGTTATGACAGCACCAAACACAGAGATTTGTAATTGTGGCCGTCATAGCATCCTCATGGTCATGTGATTGTGATTCATGATGATTGCACTGTTGCAGTTACATGATCACGATTTGAAATTTTCATTGCCAGCTTCTGACAAGCAAAGTCAATGGGAAAGCTGGCAGGAGGTTGCAAAAGACAATCACATGACTGTGACTTTCACTGTTAAGCAATGGCAACTGGAAGTACCACAACTTCCATCATAAATCGGTACAATCATGTGTTGTCGTGCTTTACAACTGCATTATTTAGCCAACAGTTGCCAGTCCCAATTACTATTATTAAACAAAAACTATCTGTATTACCAAGATCATCATTGCAACTATCAGCATAACATACAGCAAGGGAATCTGATCAAGATCTCTGTTTGTTTCATGGTAGCTACAGCTGAAGCAAGCAAACTTATAATGAAAGTGATATAGATCTTATTTATTACTGGCATCAAACAGCACTTATATATCACTTCACACTGCTTTACAGCCCTCTCTAAGCAGTTTACAGAGTCAGTATATTGCCCCCAACATTCTGGGTCCTCGGAAGGCTGAATCAACCTTGAGCCAGTGAGACTCAAACTGCCAAACTGCTGGCAGCCGGCAGTCAGCAGAAGTAACCTGCAGTACTGCATTCTAACCATTGCGCCACCACAGCTCTTCAAAGGAAGTTATATACTTGTATTTTTACTCTCCTGGTCACTTACCTATTCCTCGTACAAGCCTGAAATTTGCTTCAAAAAATCTTTCAATCTTTTGGAGCAGATATGAGGGGGGAGGAAGACTAAAGCATGTATGCTGCTGGCAGATTCTCTTGCACTGGGGACACATTATACAGTATTTGAGATTTAAAATTGACAACAACAATTATAAATACCTTTGAATATTTCAAGTTCTTTCCTGAAAAATAAAAATAAAAACATAAGGTATGTCAGAGATTGAACATAACTTGGTTATATTTGCAGATAACATTCTTTTATTTCCAAACCCCATATTATTGTTCCAGCATAGTTGCAAAACATGGATGCCATTAGCAAAATAGCAGGATAGTCTATTAACTAGTTGAAATTGAAATTGATGCCAATAGGTGGGAATTTGATTAGCCATCCATTTAAGGACTATAAATTCCATATTTGTATCGAATCCATTCAACATTTAGATATGAATATAACTCATCCAGTTGATGTTTGTTTCACTTAGCCTATTATAATTTCATAGTAAATAAAACATTCTCACACACACATTAAGAATTCAAACCTTACAAAAGTACATCCTGAAAAGTTGGCATTTTTAAAAACTACTCTCTATACTAGAAATATACACAGATATATATTCTTAGTATAAGAACAGAATATTTTCCATTTGAGACAAACAAGATACTAATCATGGAATTTACTTGAAGCCATAGAGAGTATCAAGAGGTATATTCAGGAGTAGAAAGTAATTTAGTCTTTAGTACATTTAGCTAAGCTGTGGGAGATATCCAGAAGGCCAAATCAAACAAGCAGGCAGAAATGTACTAATGAATCAGAAAAGGCAGAGCTAATTTCATCATTAATAAATTTCATTAATTACTTAATTAGTAACTAATTTCAGCTTAATTTCATCAGCACTGAGGTGACTTTGAAAGTTACAAGTTCAATTACCCAAAAGAATAAAAAACAGAAATAAAATAGAAAAAATGAAGAATCCCAAAGGTTTGCAACACAAAAGAGAAAAGCAGAGAGGTGTTCAGTAATGGAGACACCAATTTAACAATCTGAGAAAGTGGAGGGAAATAAGAACAGCCATGAAAATGTGACTACTCAACAATCAATCTTACTGAAGGTCAAAAGTATATTGAAAAGGATCTAGCTACAAAGGATATTTGGATATTGACAACAAAAATGCTGAGAAAATGCATTAGTGGATTGCCAAAAAAAAGGCCCTTTCAATTTGTTTTCCTATATTCTGCATAGGCATGATTTGATCCATGGCCCCTGTAAACTGCTCGTTCCAGGCCATGATGAGGATCTCTGCTGAATTGTGTAGCAGAGTTTGAGAAAAATCCCAAGCTCCCTCTGAATCAGCACTGAGTCTATCAGATACTTGGGGCAGGATGACTGAAAAGGTTATACCTATCTGCAGGGGGAGGGAGCAGCTGTGGAAGATTCTAGGCCAATGGTGGCGAACCTATGGCACGGGTGCCAGAGGCGGCACTCGGAGTCCTCTCTGTGGGCACACGTGCCGCTGCCCCAGCCTTGCCTCCCCCCGTGACCCCCTCCTCACCAGCAGCCCTCCTGGAGAAGAGTCGCCCCCAAGCGTGGCGCACGCAGAGCAGTGCAGCCAAGAACATGGCAGCCAGGCAGCGTAGACAAGACTCTGCCCTCATGCCCCATCGCACACAGTTGATGCTACAGGGCGTGGGCAGAGGGCGTGGGTGCCAAGGCGCTGCTGGGCGATCTGCGGCGGGCCCTGGAGGTGGTGAGTGGCCCTGCGGGCAGGTGGGGTGGGGGTGGGGCCAGTTTGTGGGCACTCGGTCTCTAAAAGGTTCGCCATCACTGTTCTAGGCCAAGAGAGAGTGGTCCATCCATACCAGGGCACTAATGTTAATGTTCCTGAAATTTAAATCATGCACCACTGCCCAGAAGCAAATACCAGAGATAATGTGTGAGTAAGGCCATAAATAAGTTGGGCCATGTCCATGGCTCCTATGCTATCTTGGAGAAGGCTGGAGTCTCCCAACATCATAAAACTGGGGAACTCCCCCAGACAGAGATGCTGCTAAACTGTAGGGAAGAGGGCAACTGAGCAGCAATCCCCACTGATCCTTATGGCCCAGCCTCACAAAAAGGGTTTCACATCCAGCAATGTCTGGAACAGGGCCCCCTAATGGCCACCAAGACAACAGCCACTACACCTGCCTTGGAATCACAGTTCCATTCCTGAAATCCGGGAGGACACAATATATGGGAACCACATAATATATATGGTATTATAAGTAAGCATATAATTATATAATTAATTCAGTTTGAGCTCTTATTTTAATTCCTTACAGAAATAAAGAAAAAGAAAAAAGGCTGGAAAATTATATTGTAAACAGAACTCAAAAAATGATGACCATATTGCTCATTAAGTTGTATTCTTTTCCCTTTTTCAAAAAGCTAATTTAAATATTGATAAATAGTATACTGAGACAGGGAGAAAGAGTGGATAATTGGCTTGTACCCAAGGAAACACTACACCACTAATAATTGCACATTACTTAAAAGGTTGAATAAATCACATCAATCCAAAATATAAAATCTGGAGGAATCCCAAATCAAAACCTGTCTGAAACCTTCCAAGAAAACATTGCTGCTAGTTTCTATGATGAATTACAGCAAGAATACTTGTTAAAAATCCGATACTATTTGGTACTATCAGAAGTTTGGTGCCCTCATTCATGCAAGTGTGATGAGCAGTATAAAAATTTGATAAATAAGAAATAAATAAAAATAAAAAATTATTAAATTTGCTTGACTCTCAAGAGACTCTGGGAATTTTATATCTATATAGCCTGCACTAGATGTTCCACAATTAGATAAATAAATTATAATTTACAATCCAAAGTAAAATCTTAATATTGATATTTTCAAAGAAATAGATCTATAATTAAAATACTAACTTTGTCCATCTTGGGAATAATTATGATACAATAAAACTAAAGAGTAGGGATTTATTTGAAAGAAAAATAACTTTTAATAACTTTTGACAAAAATAACTTTTGAATAAAATAACAAAAATATTTTTTCAATAAAATAGAAAAAAATCCCAATATTCTTTTTATAGAAACCTACTGGAAAACCGTAAGGGCCAGAAATCTTCCATGATTTCAAAAGATTTAATTACGATAACAATTTCTTGAAACAAAAGAAAAGTAAAATTCATTTCCTAGTTTTGGGCTAACAACCTTGGTTGCTGTACAGAAAGTATATATCTCATCTTTTACTGACGAAAAACTTAACTGTTGTGGTTTGTTTTACTTCACTATAGATATTTATTTGTCAAATTGTTTCCAAGATGCAAAAGGAATGAACAATTAAAAAAAAACTGTTATACATAAGCTATTGGAATGATTAGTGATACCAGAGGCAGACTTCTACTTTGCTCTTCAGTCCTAGGGCGACTAGCAATCAAAGCCAATGATTCTTGGCAATTTTGCCTTCACTGGAGAGTTCTTAGTGCTTTCTGATTGGTTGTTTTCTGGCGGACGAAACGTGCACTGATGATGTTACCTAGTTTGGTAATGAAATGTCTGCCAGAAAACAACCAAGCTCAGAGAACACCTCAATTTAGTCCCGAACTACAAATATTCCTTTCCTTCAATATCCAATGAATAAGCTAAACTGCTCTTCTGGGAGGCAGGATATGTCACCTATCAATGATTCTTGACTGTATCTAATGATCAGGGATTATAGTTCTAATTTAATATATCTAGGGAAAACTAGATTATATATAATTTTGTAATGAACCAATCAATTGAGCTGATAAAAACCTTTGCTCTTTTTTTTAATACAGGTAGTCCATGACGCTCAATTGAGACCAAAATTTATGTTGCTAAACGAGACGTTTGTTAAGTGAGTTTTGACCCATTTTACGACCTTTCTTGCCACCATTGTTAGATGAATCACTGCAGTTGTTTAGTTAACAACACAGTTGTTAACTGAATTTGGCTTCCTCATTGACTTAGCTTATCAGAAGGTGCAAAACGTGACCTTGGGACACTGCAATCATCATAAATATGAACCAGTTGCCAAGCTTCCGAATGTTGATCACATAACCATGGGGATGCTGCAATGGTTGTAAGGGTGAAAAACGGTCATAAATCACTTTTTCCGGTGCTGTTGCAACTTCAAACGGTCACTAAACATATGGCTGTAAGTCAAAGACTAACTGTAGTCTTTAATATTCTTATCTGATAACTACTTATCTGCTATGACACAACTTTGTAAGGCCTCTAATTCATCTAACTAATTTATAGCCAAATATTTTTGAAGATATCTTTTAAAAATCAAAACTCTAGTTTCAATTAAATGATCATGGATTCCTTTGTGATCAATTGTTTCACATTTATTCCTAACAGCTATTCATCTTACAATGATTTACAAACGGGAAGTAAGATAACTCTTGATTTTCTTGAGAGAAGAGTGACAACTTGAACAACAAATTTAACATTTCAGGTCATCCAAAAATAGCTGGTCTCTCCTATTACAAGAGTATTTTTTTCTTCTGTGCTAAGAAACTAAAAAAATGTGACAGATCAGGAGACCATGATGAATAAAGGATGAAGTCTTAAAACCAAAACATATCTTTTAATGTCTACTTAGTAAAAACGGAAGCACGTTTACTCAGAAGAACGTTCCAGTAGCCAGTTACTCTTACTCTAAGCAGGAGGTATTTTAACAATTTTCCATGAAGAATGCTACATATGTGAAAATATTTGCAATCCTTAAGATAAAAAGTTAAGTGTGTTTGCTTACACATAAGATAGAAAGGATTCTGTGAGTAAATCAAATATATTCAAACTTACCGTTTTGTCTTCTTGTAATTTTCAAGCTGTAATATTTGCATATGCTTGTATCTTTGCAATTCGCACTGTCCACAAAGATCTTCAAGATATAATAAATGCTGCTCCATTTCTTTAAAATGTGCTTCCAATTGGACTTTGTTAATGAAACATTCAAACAAAGTATGTAAGTATCATTTCTCAAATAGATCATAATCACTTTTGATACAATTTCATGCTAAAGAACCTCATGCATTATAACATACACTACCAGAACCCCAAACTCTCACAACAGGACATTTCAAGAAACAAACATACAGAAAGATTCAAGGACAATTTTTTCATGCTGCCATGAACTATTTTCCTGGGAAATTCTCCTTTCCATTTCACAGACACCATGATAAAATGGGTACAGCGAATGACTCCCTTTCAATCCTAACTTATCTTCCTATCAGGCAATTTGGAGAAGACTAATTGAGATGGTTGGTTACATAATACACAATATTTTTCAAGGGTTTTCTAGAATAATTATTCAAGAAATGAAGCTCCTGAGCAAGTAACTACTTATTTCTCTCCAAATCAAAAATGATTCAGCGTATTTCTCAAACTAATCCAAAACTGCGAATATCAATTTGGCAGTTCTTTCTAAGCCATAAAAAGCACTGCAATCATGGTAATTCTTAGAAGAATTACATCTGCTAATGATTACAATGCTTTCTGCCCCTATAGCACTGCATAAGGACACCAGAAAGCCACCCTTTCATTCCCCTTCATCACTGTGGTCAATATTCTACAGTATAGTGAAAGATAAGATGGCAAGCTCAGAATTCATTTTCCGTCTCAGAGAATCAAAACTAAAATAAACTCAGAATTTTGACTTATAAAGTTCAGCTCTTTTTTCTAGGGCAGGTTTTCACAAAGCAAAGTCATTTGTAGATGACAAAAGAGAGCACCATATCTTTTCTGTTGTCAGTGCTGGAGATAGGGAATTTTCTTTTGTGGCTTTCAATTGGGTACATTATTGTTATTAGCAAAAATTGACTTTACAGTCTACCGCTTCCTCCTTCATCTGTTTGAAATTGCAAGTATTATAGCTTTCACACTTTTCTGGATTTCATCTTTTCTGTTTACTGTTTTTATAACATCACTTGCAAGTCCAATTTATATTAATTTGAACTGTCCATATTGCCTAGCTGTTCTGTTCTCAACAAAAAAGAATTTATTAGCACCAATAATAAAAAAGCTAATCTCAAGCCAACGATTTGAAAAACTAGTCCTTGAGAACCCCCTACTGAGTACTTTTTAAAATACATCCAGGTTACACAGAATTATTTGCTTATAACAAGGATTTTTCAAAGTCTGCAATATTGCACCCTCCTAAAATAATGTGCCCCCTCCGGTGAATATAATGATTTAATTGGGGTTTGCATTCAGTGAAAAGTAAATGTACCTCTCATTTTTAACAAGTATCAGTGATGTGATGATATCTTCTTTCTATTGATCTGAGTATAATTCTACAAATAAGAATCAAACTGAATGCATACTTACTCAGGCTAGCTGTTGTAGATTCCAAGCCTGCCAGAAATACTGGAATTTGTTGGAGCTGGTCTTGAAGGTCCAAGAGACCACTTCTCTTTTTCTCCCAATGGGCAGAAAGCATTACAACTTCACTATCCACCAGCTGAAATTATTAAAGTCAAGAATATAATTATAGATAGCAAATTTCTTATATAGTTTTCAAACTAAAGCCTTAAGTATTTCCTAGCTGCAGAGTTCCATTCTCACTTAGCTGTAAGTAAAATAACTAATTTAGAGCAATTAATTCTATGGCCCTCATAGTTTTCAATTATATTCAATATATTTCAGCATAGTACAAAACTGATATTTCAAAAAGAATGTCCTTTTTGTAACTATTATAAGTCTTTAAAAAAATTATAAATATATGACTAAGTATTTGTCCTGCTAGATTTTTAAGTTTATACACTCTTTTGCCGAAGCTTGTCTTACATACAGTATTTTCTTTCTTCAAACATTTAAGATGCCATTAACACAAGGACATTCAAAGCTTAGGAACTGGAGCAAGTAAATCTGTTATAAGTATAAATAATAGCAGCTTCATATATCAGAGTAAGTATAATGTAGTTTCCCAAGTTTTCACACTGCATGCTGTCTTATTCGACAAATCACTGAGAAACAGAGCCATTAATTTAATGTTAATCTGGATTGAATTTAGCAGAGTGAATTGAAATAAACAATACAAAACAATATGTAACTGTCAATTCAGTTTAGATTTTTAACTAATCCAGTGCCTCTAAGTTAATTCGGAAAACAAACTATTTCAAAATCCAGACAAGTTTTATAAAGGCATCTGATTTAACATTTTACTTTGGAAAATGAGTCAAATCATTTAAAAAACTATTTGAATTTCTGAATCAATACTGCATTTTCTACAAGACTAATAAGCATAATATTTGCTAGATATGTTTATGTAAACACAGATGGTGTCTTTAGATGGTGTCTTTAGTTTAATATCTAATTCAATTAAAATCATGAGGTTCAAATGTACTGCAATCAATGTTATATTGATTTGCACTGAGAAGAAACAATAGATTTGGTCTACTATAAACCTCTACAGAGCTAGCGGTTCAAGAATGTTTAGAAACTATGCCTTCATGGAGACTGACTATACAGATATTACTGGCAGTCCTCAACTTACGACAATTGGGACCAGAATTTCTGTTACTAAAGTCACGTTCGATTTTACAATCTTTTTCGCCATGGCTAAGTGAATCACTGCAAATATTAAGTGAGTCAGGTGGTCGTTAAGCAAAACCAGCTTCCCCCATTGACTTTGTTTGTTGAAAGCTAGCTGGGAAAGGCACAAATGGCAAACACATGACCCCAGGACACTGCAACTCTCATAAATATATGCCAATTGCCAATGCCCAAATTTTGATAATGTCACTCGGGATTCTGTGACGGTTGTAAATGCAAGAACTGGTTGTAAGTCACTTTTTTTCAGTGTGGTTGTAACTTCTAATTGTTGCTAAATGAATGGTTTTAAGTCAAGGACTACCTGTATTTGATAATCTACATTTGTATTGCAAAGGTTTTAAAGTTTTAAAGATTCCAGTGAAGCTTTCCTGATGTGTGTTTAGAACTCTGTTTAGCACTCTGAAGGATCATAAACAACCATCTACTTTATGCAAAGGTATCATTTTGTGATACAAATACTGTGCTTATTGTACTATAAGTGGGTCTAAACCTACAAGTCATCAATTTGCATTATACCTGGACTACTACTAAATTGCTATGTATATTTTAATACTACAGAGCCTCTAAAACCATCATGCAAGATTCCTGAATAGAGAATATTCATTTAAATGACAGCCATGTTTACTTCCTAAATGCTAAACATTCAAATAGCAGTGCTCATTTTTAATTAAACTTTTCCATATTATGTTTATATCACCTCTCCAGTTTTTGCACACTCTTTTGCTCCTTTGTGAAGTGCTGCCCAGGAATCTTCATACCTTCCCAAAAGGAAACAGAAATAGCATTAATATATATACTTAAATATAAACTTACAAAATGCTGCTGATCTGACGTTATTTTTTTACTATATATATTATATATAATCTATGGATATTTATTACAGCTTGGCTTTATTTTTATAGAAACACTACAACATTACAGAACCCTTTTTTTAGATTAGCATGTTTCAGAATTTTATAGTAAGATCAGCAAAACAATCTGACTTACTCTCAATTTCATTTTAAGATCAAACGATTGGCATCTAAAAGGCTTGAAAAACCGATTCATTTTTATTCATTTTTCCATGGAATTTGCTTCAGAGAGGTATGGATTTGAAATGCAGATGGAAAAGTGAATATAGGAATCCTGCTGAACAATTAGAAGTCTACACATGAAATATTGGTTTTAACCCTCTTAAAATTCAGTGGCAAAAACACCCCCCCCCCAGTTTTACTAATGATCACTTCTAAACTTTCTCATGTGCTAGAGAAATGTCCACTCATTCGAAATTATAACAGCCTAAATGAGGGGAACATGGTAGTTGCAGGGATCGTAGCATCCTCACAGTCACGATTGTGAGTCAGACACTTGGCAACTGGCTCACAATTACAATATTGCAGCATCCTGCTGTCATGTGGTTACCATTTGCAACTTTCACCGCTGACTTCTGATATGCAAAATGCATGGGGACAATCGGCAGTAGTTCACAAATGGTGATCACATGGCCGCAGGACACTGCAAGCAGGTGGGATTCATCTAACGATGGGACTGCCAGAACTGCCATCATTAAGTTGGCACAGTCATGGGACAGCCCACCTTACAATCACATCACTTAGTGAGGGAGGTCCCAGTCCCAATTACTATCACTAAGCAAGGACTTCCTGTAGAATTCTTTTCATGCTTTTCTCTAAAATTATTAGGTCTAGCATAACTTAAGTCAATATCACATATTTTAAATGAAAGTTGAGATCCTCCTATGGTCACCAACATAAATAAATTAATAAACCTGCAGATTTGGAAAACTCCAAATATAGGTCATGTAAATAGTTTTAAACAACCAATTTATACTTCCACAAATAAAAGAAAAATGAGAAAAAGTAGAAAATAAGCTCTCTTTAAAAAGGGATAAATTTTCCTTAAAATCAAAAATAAGGTTTTCAAATCTGAAGATTAGTAACTTTAACTAAGTACTGTTTTCTGTATTATCAATATGAAATTCATGGTTACATTACTCATGGAGCTAAATTTAGATTATAATCATCACCCATTTTGGATGTAAATTCAGTGGGATTTAACTCAAAAATATGAATAGGATTGTGATAAAAGGATGCAATTTCTTGGGAGCCGAGTCACATATATTCAATTTACAAATTAGTGCACAGTTAGTCTAACAATCAGTTGATTCAAGCATACAGTTGACTTTTTATTACTTTGAAATTCCCAGGGACTGCACAAAAGCTAAAGTTCTGCACTTCATAAACACTCTAGTGTGTTTAGTGTGTATTTAGTCATTAACAAGGTAAAACCATTGTATCAGTGAGATTACTGGTTTTATACTGTTATTTATTGCTTTTCAATTAATAAAGCAATCTAAAAGTAAGGAAATTCCTGACATTTTTTGTAGTTATATCTCTGGCTCCAGAAAAATAAGGAAATCAATAACATTGTCATAAAACAGCGACAGTTTAAAGAAGAAACGTACCTACTCAGCAAAACTAAACCAGCAGAAAATTCTGGTAAACTCTGTGCAGTCCTGTAATATAAATTATAGGCACATCTTAATGACTTTAAATTTGATCTTTAGGATCTGGAGGATCCACAGATCGTTTTTTAAAAGACACAAAAAAATCAAATGATAATTACAACATCAGCAGAGTTCAGCTAACTGGAAATGCAATTTTTATTTGTTTGGTTTGGCATCTAGAAAACTCTTAAGTTGTCATATCAAACAGTGTTTATACTTTCTAATGGCATGGTTATGTCTCCTCTTGTCAATACAAACTTCTACAGAGTATAGATACAGGCAGTCCTTACTCAATGACAATTGGGACCGGCAAGTCCATTGCTAAGCAATGCAGCCATTAAGTGAGAAAATCATGTGACGCCATCTTGCAATTTTACTACCAGCTTCAAGCTTGACTATGCTTGTCATAAGCTGGCTGTAAATCATGTTAACTGGTGATCATGTGATGGCAGGATACATAGCAGTCATATATATCTACCGGGTACAATATGCCTGATGCTGCAATGATCGTAAATGCAAGGACCAGTCATAAAGTTACTTTTTCAGCACCATCATGACTTTGTACAGTTACTAAACAGGGCAATCATTAAACAAGGACTACCTGTACCAATCTAACTTATGATACAGGGCAGCTTTCTAAAGTGGCATACATACTTTTGGTATAATAATAATGACTGGAACATAATATTATACAGTATTTTGTTATTATTGTGCAAGAACATCACATTTTAAAGCCATGCAAGCAATATCAAAACAGAAACTGTAATACTAGCATATATTCTGAATATTTTAACAGTTTATACCATGAAATAATTATTAAAGTACAGTTTTCTTAATGAAAACTGATTTTAAAAGCATAATGTTAAAATATTTAGCAGTACCTCTGTTTATTTATTTTAGCTTCTCTTGATTTGTCACTGAAGATCTTCAGCCTGGAAAAACATATGTTGAGGGAGGAAAAGTCGGTTAAGATCCCAATTAAAATGTTCAATATTTATAATACCAATTCACTGAATGTAACAATCCCCTTGTATTCCTTCTAGCACTTAAAAATAAATCTGTGCCCAGGTACTGCATCAATCCTGATGCTTTCCAGTTGCTCTTCCATCTTCTTTCCAAACCTATAACTTGTTCTGCACATGAAGCAGAAGTAATAATTCTGAGGTGTTGTGAACAGATTGTGCCACAAATATCCTTTTTTAATCTTCTCCACAACAAGAAAACATCCTCACTACAATAGAACATTTTCAGTTTTTTTTAAAGATTACCTTTTGTGGATATTTCTTCACTTTCACTGTTAATTTTCCATTGTTTCTATTAACAAGAACATACTCTCCACTTTCATTTATTAACAAAGTCTGAATAAATCCAGTTGTCATGACTCAACTTGCAGACAATTCTACCTGGATGACTGAGAATCTTCAATATATCACAGTACAGCCTGTCTTAGTAGGAATCCTTAGGCTAGCATTGTTGAAGCAATCCAATGGCACTCAACATGCTAGATTGTTACCAACATAATCTGATTCTACTTTTGTTTTTAATCAAAAACTGGCATGAAGCAACAGTGTAAACAAAGCTGCAGTTGGGAAACAAATTTCAAAAGAAGTGCAACTGAAAATTCTGTCATACTGACTGTCAAGGGGAAAAAAACAGATACTTTTATAAAATCTGACCACAAAGCCACAAGAGCATTAGAAGAAAGCAGAACTGTACCGTAGGCTTTAATTTTACATTTACTTAAAACAAGGGGGGGCGGGAAGCTATTGATTTTAGCTGGAGCATCCTTTAAATAGCTAAAACTACTTTTAAGATAATCATGCATTGCTTTCAGGTACACTGTACTGTACTCTACTAATACCTCTCACACTACAATATCTTAAAACATGTTAGCCTATTAACTAACAAATCCAAATTAAATCAGTGTTTTAAAAAACAGAATAAGTATTCATTATTATGTAAACGTATCAGAAAAAAATAAAATGCATTTTTGAAGGCGTCTACCTCCAAAATTCAGGACAGTTTACAGGGGTTCCCAACCAGGGGTGCGAGACAATATTCCTGGGGGTGTGAAAACTTGGGTTTTCAAAATTATAGTGAATATGCATAATTAGTTGCTGTTATTTTGAACTTTTGCAAGGGGTGTGAGAATATATCAGAAACGTTCTAGGGGTGCGGGGTATAGAAAAGGTTGGGAGCCGCTGCTATATTAAGAAGGGAAAGCTTAAGAGTACATATGGTTAAATTTAAGTACAGTATAGGTAATCCTCGACTTAACAACAGTTTGTTTGGTGACCAAAGTTACAACGGCCCTTATAACTTTGACCGTGATTTATGACCATTTTTCACACTTAAGACCGTGTGATTGAAATTCGGAATCTTGGCAAGTGGTTCATATTTATGACAGTTGCAGTGTCCTGGGGTCCCCTTTTGCAACCTTCTGACAAGCAAAGTCAATGAGAAAGCAAATTCATTTAACAACCATGTTACTAACTTAACTTCAGGGATTCACTTAACTGTAGCAAGCAAGGCCGTAAAATGGGGCAAAACTCACTTAACTGTCTAGCTTAGTAACATACATTTTGGGCTCAATTGTGGTCGTAAGTCGAGGACTATCTGTACTGTTCATGAAGGGCTGCGACTACCCCCACGCCGTAGGTCTTACAACCCTGTCCCCTTTTATTTACTCAGGGATGAGCAGCAGGGAATTACAACGGGATTATTCACGGCGTCCCCATGCCTGCAGCAGAGTAACAGAATCCTTCTTTTAGCCGATTCCTTTAAATTCAATTCACCGGGTCCAGAGGGGCTTATTCGCGCGTAACAGCCTCAGGTGTTAACAACCGCTGCCCCTTGGCATTTGCTTGCCGGACCGACTGACGCAGTTTTGGGACTTCTTCCGGGACAAAAACCGGGTTCGGCGATTCAAGCCTTCCCGGCGCCTCGACTTCACACACACACACACCACCCCCACCACCCCCTAGCTCCACCGACCGAGCGTCGCCCTCCCCGCGTCTCGAAGCCCGAGGGGAGCCGCAACGCCTTTTCCCCCGCACCCCCTCCTCACCCGGAGCTCAGATCCTGCTGGACGCTCAGGAGCCGCTCGCGCAAACTCTCCAACATCTCCCGCTCGTAAGAAACAGCGCGCGCGGGCGCCACCGCCACCCCGAGCTGACCACCTCAACTCCACTGCGGCACCCAGGAAGCACGGGACGCAGGCGGGCGGGGGCGCGGCGGGGGCGGGACTTCTAACGAGCATCCAATGAGAACGTCGCTTTGCCGTTGACTGTCCTTCATGGCCAATCCCGCCTTGCTGTTCTTTCTCTCTCCCTCCCCCCTTCAAAGAATGTAGGGTTTTGCGCGCTCGGTGCTCCGCCCCCTCCCGTTGCTTATTTCACAACAGTATCCACCTCTTGCTTCTCCATTATAAACAACGAGACCCAGCCTACTGTCGAGATTAGTCCGCCGCAAAAGGATTCCCTACATTATAGTCGTTTGTTTTTAAACCATATAGCACTCCTTGATTAGGGTTCTGAGTTTCCGTGGACGAAAGAATCTCTCCTGGAAATTCAGCTTGATCTGGCTGGGGAATGCTGGAAGTTGAAGTCCACAAATCTTCAATTTGCCAAGTTTGGAGACTTCTGGCTAAAAAATGCAGTAACAATTGCAATATTTCTCTATCCTTTAATGAAGCAACTATTCGCCTTGGCTCTTTTCCCCCTCCCAAGAAATCCGCGACCCTAAAAATCCGAGAAAGAGAAGAACCGCTAGTTTTTCTAATTGAGATCTTCCTAATAAGAGGTGTTTTCCCCAGATTTGTGGGAAAATCGCGATAGTGGCGTGTGCAGGCAGATTAGTGGCTATGTGTCCAGTCTACACTGTAAATCTGTGGCCGGCGTCAATCACTAGTGTTCCCTCGTGACATGTGCAAAGAGAAACTAAATTCTAGATGGTAGAGCTTAATGTTCTATAAAAAATCCTCACATCCTTTAACCAATCCTTGTTTAAAGTACTTACACCAACATTATAGAATGGCTAATATTAATAATGTACAAGTTTAACATCTGACTTCCTTTAATGACATTTTGTGGAATTAATACACTGTTACAACAGTGTATTAATTCCACAAAATTCCACTGTTCATTAATTCCAAAAAAAATCCATTTTTTTGCTACTGTACTCTTAACTCTTTAGAAGCAATGGGTAAATAGCCAAATTGCAGCCTTCCTCAAACTGAAAGCCTTCGGATTCTATCAACCACGAATTGGCGATGCATGCCAAATAACACAACTGGATGCTGAACAGGTTGGGAAACTCTGACTATAAATTGCAAATAACTTACTCTAAGTGCAATTATACGCTAGTTGTAATGTTTAGCAATTCTTAGCCAGCGTGATGTGTAGACTAGAGTTATTTGCAACCTCATTCACTGAGGGCAGAAAAAGAGTCCTATTGTTGCTAAATTTGAAATCTGCAATATTTACAGATAGCAGATCCAAGTCTGCCCTCTGCATAAAACTCCATAAAAATTAAACAAAATCTTACTGATAATAAAATAAGCTACAGTAATGTAAAGATGTATATGATCTTTTTATGCAGCTATTTAAAAAGTAGACATAAAGCCAACTGAAAGTTAATGGGTTAATCAGATCACTTTGTAGAGGCCTTTCTGCAGCAATGCCTCTGTAAACATACCTTGGCAGGATACACTGCTCTGTTGAAAGTTACATATTGTTTTATATAATGTTTAAAACAATTTGTCAGCAAACCAATAAACGGTACAGGGAGTTAACTCTCTGTGTTAGACCAAAAAGCTGGGACTCAGTGAATAGTAAATGAGCTGATAGACTCTGAGACAAGAAGGTCCCAATTTCAATTCTATATTATACCAGCTCCTACACAGTATCTATTCTTAATACCGGTTTCCTTAGTTTAACACTCTGTGGAGAAAGTGGGTAGGAAGTGAATCAAAAATAAAATATCTGATTTGAGCTTGACTTCTGATGCATGCATGAAGAATTTCTTGCAATTATGTATTTAATTATTTAACTTAGATATTTATAAAGCTGCCCAACTGTACAATGACTGGGCAGCACATAGAAAAAAAAACAAAATAATCATGAAAACAACCAAAGCAAAATCATTACAGACTATAAAGGGCAGCATGCATCTTTTCCATGATCAGCGGTCCGATAGAGCTTTTGTATCAAATTTATATCTCCCATTTTCTTTAAAAAAAAAAAAAGGAAATGAATAAAATAGAATAAAAGAAAGGAAGAACACCTAGTACTTTTCAGCTGTGTGTCCATTTATCCCTTCCTGCAGATGAATATCAGAGCAACAAAATAAATTGAGTTTTTCAAAGTCTAAGTGAGGCCGGTAGCGTTCCTAGTTTTATTAACCTTATAATATCAATGTAGTCAACTGTTAAAAACTTGCCTTTCGCCCTGTGGGTTGAGCTGGTTAGCTTTTGAGGCAAAATGTCTATGGAGATTCTCAAAGGTGCTTTTTCCAAAAGGCAACTAGACTTGCCTGATTTTTTTCCTTTGAAAATGTTTCACTTCTCATCCCAGAACTGAAGAAGCTTCTTGAATGAGAAGCGAAACATTTCCAAACAAGAAAGTCCAATTGCCTGGCTTCCGGTTCCGGATCGCGACACACGCAGTCGCACGGAGAGAGCCGTCTCTCCCACCGGCTGCTTTCCCTTCGCCGGTAGACCCTTAACCGGGTCGAAAGTCGCCCCGTAGAGGCGACCACCGCTTGAGGAGGCTTGTGCTTGACTGGGGAAGAGCGGCAGCTCTCCTTAGTTCAAGCTTTCTCCTTAGGGCCGTCGGAGGAAAAGATCGCCCAGTAAAATGGACGATCACTTCGTCGCACCAGCTGAAAGCCAGAAGAACAACTAAGCGTAAAGAACCCCCGTGGAGAACCTGGGTGAGAACTTTCCTACCCCTTTTTTCCCTAATTATTCTCCTGTCAAAAGCTTTTGTGTTTAAATTCTTCCCTGCTGTGAGGGAGCAGCGTTTGGGCATTCGGGAAAAATAGCTTTGGGAAAAAGAAAAAAAAACCAGTCAACTTTTATGGACTATTTAAATTTTGGAATACTGAGGGGACCTGAAAACATTTTATTCTTGATTATTATTGTTGCAACTACGCATCTATTATTTTGGAGAGGCCTTTTTTTTTTTATTTTTTCAACACAAAATAAAAAATCTATTAATTTGGAAAGAAAAGAAAGATTTTGTGGTCTGCTGAGGACATCTTGTGTCGAAAAGTGGTACTGCAACTGTATATTTTTTTACGGCTGGGAATGGCTATGACCTTCAAAAGATGATAAGCATAAGATAACTGAAGCAGCTGGTCTATTAAAAATTGGAGGTGAATATTTGTTTGATGTCTACGAAATAGAGCTTTTTCTAAAAGATTAAAAAATCTCTCTACCACTGTTATGGAATCTAACACACAGCTGGACTATGAGCTCATATTGGAAATAATTCTGGAAGCCAGAGAGGATATGAGAGCTTATTTTCAAAACTTGACAGTTCAATTTACAGACCGAAAGACAGAGCAGAAGGAGCAGATCGGCGCCAAAGAGATTAGTGAACAATATGTACAACCTAAAGAGGAACTACATCAACAACTCAATTATGAAATTGCATGGAGAGAAACTGTGGAAACCAAAGAACAAATTAATTCTATACAACTCCAAACGCAATCTATGGAGAAGCCTGATGATCAAGGAATAACTTTAACGGAGATGTCTGAAGCACTAACATCAATAGTGATTGACACTCACATACAAGTTATTGAAAATTGTGAAAAGATGGAGAAACAACTGACAAATATAACATGGAATAAAACGGCTTTTACCATCCAAAGGCTACTAGAAGAAAGGAAAGAGAACTTTGGTCAATTTGAAGCGTTAAAGAATATGGACCCTTTAATAACGTGGTTTGATGATACAGGAACTCTATTATGGAAACCGTTATGGCACAGAAAGAAACCTAGAGTTAGACTTAAAAATGTATTTTAAAGTTTTATTTAATGGGTTTAAAAAGGCTTTGATTCTTTGACTGAGTTAATGACTAATGGAACACGTGAAATTTCTAAGAGGATACCCTTTGTAACAATACTTTGTTTTAGACATGATAATTACTGGAGAGGTAAACTTTATTTACTGGTTTAAAAAGATTTTCATAGATATAGATGAACTGATAGAATACATACTTAAATTAGATAGAAATTTATTTGTTGGTTTGATATTTTTACTTTAAGATAATTATTTTGAAATAGAAGGAGAACAAGAGGGATGGGTATTAGAGAAGAAATGGTATTAATGAAGAAAATACAAGAATATTATTGCGGAAATAATATACTAGATATAATTACTATGTAAAAAAAAAAAAAAAGGATACCCGAAGTATTAATAATATGTATATCTAAGGCCAATTGGAATATGGTAATTGTAAGTTAGTAAAGCTTAAAACAGGACTGGGATTTTCAGAATTGAAATGTGAGTGATATTTGATAGGTTTGTTTGAAGCTTATATAGAAATGTATTAATCTGAATATGTAAGACTAAATGAGGGAATTAGGGAATTTTAAATGAATTGATCTGGGCTATATATTTGTGATTGTTTTTCTTTTTTCTTTCGGATGTTCAATATACCCACCTCCACGGTGGTTCCTAAGCACTTTGATGTAACCCCTTTATCCCTATAAAATCTAATAAAATATATTTAAAAAAAAAAAAAAAGAAAGTCCAATTGCCTGTTGGAAAAATCATCTTTGTGATATCTTTTGAGGCCAAAACTGATATGTTAGTGTAATCTGCTCATTGATGTTACGAGTTTTAGTGTTTGTGGAGGTTTTTTTTCTTTATAGCATCTTTTTATACTTTTGATTACTTCAGGTACCTTAACATTTCAGACTTTACATTTATGCGAATGTATTTACATAGATACTACTTCTGTAGGTTTGGCCGACAAGCAGATATAATTGGGGAAAGAGTCTATAAAATTACGCAAGGTATGATGTTGGCTTTGGTATGTTGAAGTAGGGGTTGAATGTTACTTTTATGTTGTTTCTTATACAGTAGTTTTTATTCTTGCTGCTGTGAGCTGTCCAAATTTAGAGTAAGATGGGTGGCCATATAAGTTCAAATAAATAAAATAAAATAAATAAGTAAGTAAATAATCTAGGATTGGAATCTAGGATCATCCAATCAACCTGAATGAGGGAGACAGATAATATTCAGAATATGACCTCATACAGTGTATAATAATAGTGAAATGTAGAAAATATAATAATGACAACTCCTTTTGGACAGTTTGAAAGGAGAACCAGAAAAATACATGGGAAAGTCCTATCTGTAGCTCCTAATCATAGACTCAGATTACATGACTTAGAGGTACTCCTCAACTTATGACCACAATTGAGCCCAACATTTCTATTACTTAGTGAGACAGTTGTTAAGCTAGTAACACGGTTGTTAAGTGAATCTGGATTCCCCATTGACTTTGCTCGTCAGAAGGTTGCAAAAAGTGATCACCTGATCCTGGGACACTGCAACCGTCATAAATATGAATCAGTTGCCACGCATTTGAATTTTGGTCATGTGACCATGGGGATGCTGCAATGGTCATAAGTGTGAAAAATGGTCATAAGTCAGTTTTTCACTGCCGTTGTAACTTCGAACGGCCACTCAATGAACGGTTGTAAGTTGAGGACTACCTGTGCTTAACCTGGGATTAGAATTCCTTACATGTGCAGAATACATAGGTAGTAAGGATGAAACTGTTGGCCCAACTATGGATTGGCCCAGCCAAATACTGGATTTGTTTTGGTTTTTTTTCCTGGTGCGAAGAAGCCAATTATCACACAAGATGGGAAATTGCAATCTCTTTGCTCTGTACAGCACAAAGATTTGTGCTCTCAAAACTAAACCACAAATCGATATGCTTCAATACACAAATTAGCATAACTTTCATACACTTTTGGAAAACAAAGGCCAGCAAGCCAAATAGGCAACAAGCACTAAAGAAGTCGCACCCCTGCTAGAAAATGTCCCTCTCAGAAGGTGGGTTCATTACGAACATATTGCAGTCCTTGCCCTTCTGTCCCCAGCTGATTAAGCTAGCAATTAAACATACAAAACTTTCTAACTAATTTATCTGCAACAGGAAAAGGGAAGTTAACCCTAAATCAACTGCTGGCCTGGCATGAGTTCCTTGATAAGGCTATCACTTAGTCTTCCAGGAATTTTAGGGAGAAAACGAAGAGAGACACTTAAAAATAAAATGAAGGGTTTTCCCCCCCCCCAGCAAAACGATGTTTCTCTGGCTCAAACTAACTATACCAACCCTATAAAACCATTGATTATGTATGGTAAGAGCAGAGCTGGTCCATGTAGCCAAACTCCCTCTAGGTGTTCCTTAAATATATTGTATATAGAGGATCTCTGAACTGTACTGTCTCATTCCTAATTGCTCTGTGAAATTCTATTGATTCTCACCTTTGAGTTTCCCCAGGAATGTTTTAATGAGATACCTTTACTTATCTGAAGCTGAATAACGCAGGGAATTGTATTATATTATTAGCAAAAGTATCTACTTTCAGAATGAAAGAGCCAATCCTCCCAGGCTACAACAATTTAATAAAATTGTAGTAATAAGGGATTTTCAAAAAGTGAAAATGTTGTATTATGCTAGCTTATTCCCCTGCATTACTGTATTGGGTTTTTCATTACCCATTTCCTATTCTCTGTCACTGGATGTTTTAATTACCTTTTTCCTTTTGCAGTCCCAGAAATTAGTCATTAAAGGGGGTTTTTTCCCCCACAAAGCCACAACTGAAAGAATAACATAAATGAAGCAATTGCTTTGCCTTCAAAAATACGGTTATTAATTATAGAGCATGTCTGCAGGGAGTTGCCAACAGGAAACAATTAATTAAAAGGGTGATAGCCTCAGGAAGCAGCATTATTTTAAACATAGCAAACAGAGGAATAGTTTATGTCTGCAGACTGTCATCCTTAAATAACTATGAATTTATGACTGAAATTTGGCTACAGGACAATAGGTTCTGCAGAGGCAGACCATTTATATACCATATATACTCTTTCCTCCTCTTCCTCTGCTGTTATTATTATTCCTTCTCTGATGCATCTGCTGCAATAATGGTACTGAAAGAGAATCTGCATGTAAAATGTTAATTCTGTGTATAGTTTTGATGCACCAGAAATATCAGCTATCTTGGAATTCCTAGTAATAATAAAAGCCACTAGAGGGCAGAGCAGATTCGGAAAAGGCCTCTTCTGTAGGAAAACATCTTTCATATTGATGCAAATGACACCAAAGCATATTTCAGGCGGATTGTTTTTTAACTCCCTAAGGTAACAGATTTCTAGACCACCCAGAGGACTAAATCAAAGGATAATTTTAATTGTTTTCCAAGACAGTTATGTTCATTTTTAGCAATCAAGTGATGGCAGAATGTTGTACTACAGAATTAATATCAAACAGTATATTCAGAATTCATTATAAAAGGTAAGTACCTGTTTTCCTTTATTGGTTTTTATTCCAGCATAAAATATATTGACATCATTCATTGAATCCAGATATTTCAGTTTAGGTCCCTTCTGAGATATAAGTTATGTGATGTTCTAAAATTCAAATTAAAAATCTGGCTTGGCTTGATTCAGAAAGAGAGAGAGAGAGACCATCTATTCTTTCTATATTGTATAATGATATTCTATTTGTGGGATCATCACTATTCATAGACTCACAGGCTGAGGTCACACAAAATAATCCCAAACTTAAATTAATTAAATGAGATAAAAATACACCATTAGCCATAAAAGCAAAGTCTCCTTCAATAAGGCTATCATATTTATGCTACCTTTTAGTGGTCATCCAGATTTTGGCAGTCCAGATGTGGTAGCCCTACCTCACCCAATCAAGTTTGTTGAAGATGTGGAGCAAGGATTGGGCAGCAAGTTTTGTGCCCAGATCCAATAGCATTAGATATTGTAGTTTAGTTTACTTGCATTCCAGCACTTACTTAATATATTGCAAAATATATCACTTGACATTCTTCGTGGATGCCAACATTGTGTGGGATGGCAAGCAAAGTGGGAGGGAAGCTAATTCTTTAGCTGCCAGGTTTCTAATTGCAAAATCCAATTTCTTGTAATCAGAGACCTGCCAGCTAGGGTCAGCTGAAGATCACTGTTGTATGAGAATATTATCTACAAAAATAGCTATCATGGCATCTGTCTGCTATCTGTTGGGGGGATGTGAGGACAAACCCACATTTAAGTAGCCTGTAGTATAGGGACAAGCTGCATCTATTGAATCTTTTAGGCTGGTATAGATACATACCATCCTCTGAGATCCAGGACTCTCTCACATGTCACCATTTTTGCTGACTAATGGGAAAAGCTAGTCACAGCTCCTGGGGCCACTGAACGGGCATCGCCCAGCAGACTGCCAAACAGCTGATTGGCACTGTAAAAGAAAAAAAAATGCTTCTCTCAAAAATTATGCCTCTTTAAGGCAGAGGTTTCCCATGCACCATTCAGTACTCAGCTGGCTGGTTGAAGGAGCACTGAACACATACAAAATAATCTGGAGCTTGTTGAAGAACACTGTTTACAGAACGTTTTCCCCCCCAAACCATCCACCTCCCCAGCTATTCTGTATTTCCCCAGCAGAACAGCCCAGATGTATTTTTACTGATCCAGGACTTCCAGATCTGGTCTGAAAAATCCAGATTCCAGCAAAGAAAAAACTCAGGTAGCAGTAGGTATGGCAGGATAGTTACTGCCATATTGAGAAGTCCACAGTAAGACCAGCTGAGCGTTCCTTATAGTGGACTGGTAGCAAAATTGTGCATGTGTCCTGCATAAAGTGGCAGCAGGTAGTGCTTGTGCTTCTATTTTTTCATGTATCACAGGAAATCCAGGGGGCGGGGTGAGGGAGAGTTCAACAGTATCATTTGATGCAGATTTTAATATACTTAATATACGTGGTATATTCAATGATGTAGTGCAGGGGTCCTCAACCGTGGCAACTTTAAGACTTGTGGACTTCAACTCCCAGAATTCCTCAGCCAGCTTTGCTTAAAGTTGCCAAGGTTGAGGACCCCTGATGTAGTGTGTCTGTGTGTGAGAGAGAGGCAATGTGATGTCCTCCAGATTTTAAATTACAATTCACACATTTTCTTACCATTAACTAAGCCAGGGGTCGGCAACCTTAAACACTCAAAGAGCCATTTGGACCTGTTTCCCACAGAAAAGAAAACACTGGGAGCCACAAAACCCTTTTGACATCTAAAATGAAGATAACACTGCATATATCGTTTTTTACCTTTATGCTATGTATAAAAAAACTATAGTGTGTTGCATTTATGAAATCAATGAACTGCTGCAAAGAAAACAAATTTTTATTTCTGCATGCAACAAAAACATTTTGAACTCCCAAAAAAAAAAGACACTGGGTCGAAGGTTACTTTCAAATAAAATACTCAATGTCTATTTGAGTCCTGCTCGTATTTATGAAATAAAAAGCCGGTGCAAACTATTAAAAACTACAAATAGAAAAATAGAAAAGAAAAAAATTGCGGGGGGGGGGGAGAAAAGGACAGGAGAAAGAAAAACAAAACAAAAAACCTTTCTCCTTCATCCCAACAGGTAAAAACAATTTTAGTAGCTTATCTACCATCTTTAAATACAGCATAATTATCCCCATACCTCATCTCTTAATTAAAAAAAACATCAAAATATGTCATTAAATGTTCTTTACTAAAGGTCCAGTGAGGACAAGAACATATATTCATATTCTCTCTCCCCCTCCCTCTCCCTCCCTCTCTCCCTCCCTCTCTCTCCCTCTCTCCTTCCCTCTCTCCCTCCCTCCCTCTTCCTCCCTCCCTCCCTCTCTCTCCCTCCTTATCCCTCTCTCTCTTTCTGCCCATTCATTCATTAATCCGGTCTGAGCGCCTGAACGTGCCCACACACACAAGCCCACACACACAAGCTCTCGCGGGGATCAAGAGGAACCAGCCCAAATGGAATGGGACAAATGAACATGGCTGCCTTAAGATGCCCACTGCATCTTAGGCACCCCACCACAGCTGACATATCACGGACATTCTTATACGGCTGGGTCTCCACTGGTTCTCATCTCCTGCCCTTGGTCTGCCAGTCCTCTTCCTCCAGTCAGTGTGTCTGTGTGTGTGTGTGTGTGAGAGAGAGAAACACTTGTGCCTCCCCTCTCTCTCTCTCTCTCTCTCTCTCTCTGTGGAAGGGGAGGGGGGCTTTAAGGCTGCGGACCTTCTGGACCTCCATCTTCTTGCAGGTTCCAATTGGCGAGCGAGTCTGACTGCACGTTGCGGCTGAGCTGCTGCCAAAAAGGTCACCCCCATTTCTCCTCTGCCGCTTGCTCTTCCCAGGACAGCCTCTTGCGCTCTCGCGCTCAACTCCTGCAGACGAGGCAGTGGCATCCCGACTGCAGGAGATGGAGGAGCCCCGCTGGGTGGAGGCACCGCTGAAGAAGCGGGACCTGGGCGAGGGGGAGCAAGGAAAAGGCAAAGGGCCGGGGAGGTGCCACAGGCATTGCACCGCTAGCAGAAGGTGGCTCTGCTACAGAGGAGAAATGGGGGTGGCCTTTTTGGCAGCAGCTCGGCCGCGGCATGCAGTCAGACTCGCTCGCCAGGCTGCCAGCTCCAAGTGCTTAGCTAGCAGGCAGTCTGTTAGTCTGAAGGAGCTGCCCCAGGTCCCAGGCTAGACGTAGGGAGTGAGCCCTGCCTGCTCCATCCGCTGCCTCCGCTTGCCTTCAATGCCAGCGTAACTCTGCTTTATCTGCGTATTCCGATCGCAGCTATTTTGGCTACAGCCTGGGGACATTGGTGAGATACAAAGCGGTTGGAACCTGCAAGAAGACGGAGGTCCAGAAGGTCCACAGCCTTAAAAAACCCCTCCAGAGAGAGACAGAGAGAGAGAGAGAGAGAGAGAGAGAGAGAGAGAGAGAAGGGAAGCGCAAGTGCCTCTTTCTGTCTCTGTCTCTCTCTCTGCAAATGGCGGAGGACGACTGGGAGCCGCAATAGAAGGCTGAAAGAGCCACATGCGGCTCCAGAGCCGCAGGTTGCCAACCCGTGAACTAAGCTGTCTCGGGTTGATAGGAATCAAAACCTTAAACATGGGGTTGCCTAATTCTGTGATACACTGCATTTATATTTCAATATCCTTTCAGTATTATAATAGCCCCATTTAGCAATATGTTTAGGGGGTGCGATGGCTCAATGGTTAAAGATGCTGAGCTTGTCAGCTGGAAAGGTGACAGCCCAGGTTCGAAACCCAAGCACCGTGCGACCGGGTGAGCTCCCGTTCCTTGCCCCAGCTTCTGCTCACGTAGCAGTTTGAAAGCATGCAAATGCAAGTAGATTAATACAGGGGGTCCCCAACCTATGGGCTGCGGACCAGAACCGGGCTGCAGGCTCTTGGCCAGCAGGCTGTGGAAATGGCTGGCCGGTGCGTGCACGCGTGGGCGCGCATTCCCCCACTCACGCTAGTGCCCACGGCCCCGTTGGCACATGCATGCAGGTACAAATGGAGCCGCTAGCCCCACGTGGGTGTGCACAGCCATTCGTGCATGCGCAAACGGCTGCTAGATGCCGCGGGGGATGCGCAGCCATTCGTGTATGCGTACAGCACCAGCGCATGCCACATGCACAAACAGGGCCACTAGTGCCGCGCCAGTGCACGTGGTTGTGTTTGCGTGCACGCGTGCACATGCACCAATTTGGAAGCTGCTCTCCTTCCCTCCGGTCCGCGAGCCCAGAAAGGTTGGAGACCTCTGGGTACCACTTCGGTGGGAAGGTAATATTTTTCCGTGCTCCTTGGTGTATAGTCATGCTGACCACATGACTACGGAAATGTCTTTGGACAACGCTGGCTCTCTCAGCTAAGAAAAGAGATGAGCACAGCCTCCTAGGGCTAGACATGACTGGACAGGGGAAACTTTTAGCAATATGTTTATAAATAATTATAAACATAATTTATGTTTTAATCATATGTTCTCATTTTTAAAAAATATTTTTAAAAATATTTAAATTTTTTAAATATTAAAATGAACAATTCATGGTTTCAACATTGATTTTCAGATCTTGATACTTTGAGATTTCCAATTGTTCGTCTTCTATTATCCCCTGGTATGTCACATCAATCCACACTTTCTTCTTTTCAGCTAAAGTTATCTTTGGTGTGTTATGAGCCGAGGCTATTAATCTCTATTCAGAAATCCTATAATATTTTAACCTACTACAATTTTCAATTGCTGGTACATGATAATTTTTATACATGTTCCAGTGAATCATTTTAGCAATTGTGCTATGTTGTTATTTATAATCAGTTTGTATGAACTTCTTGCATGAGCTAAGTATATGCTCTACTAGCTCTTCTGCTTCTTTGCCCAATTTGCACTTTGAATAATTTGACGATTTTTCAATTCTGGCCTTGATTGCATTAGTTTGAATAGCTTGTTCTTTTGCAGTCAGAAAATCAAGTCTTCGGTTTCTTTTTTTAATGTTCCAGTTATAAGCCATTGGCAAGTTTTACCTTTATCCACTTCCCCTTCTATCTTTTGTGGAAATTGACTATGTAATGCGTTTTCTTGCCAGCATTCTGTTCCTGTTTTTATAACGTTATTTCAATATTCACTTTTTGTTTCCTGTACATTTGATACGTTCAGTTTTTTAACTTGAATCAATGCTTGTCCTTGGCTGTCTTTTGCATAATCAACCAATGCACTTTTTATTTCTTCAACAGTTTCTTTGACTTGAAGTAAACCTTTGTCTCCATTTCTGCGGGGCAGGTACAATGTATCAATATCACTGCAGGGGAGCAGGGGAGCAACCCGTCGTGAATAGCCGTCAATTCTCTCGTTTTCAGTCCAAACTGACCAGTTCAGCTTGCATCCAGTTAATAATTCCAGCAATGTATCGTATCACAGCTGTGGCCCAGGTATTGACAGCTTTGATTCTGTTTCCACCATTCGGTTTTGTCTTTAGCAATTTTATTATGTAGTATTATTTTATTTATTTATTAAGTGTATATGCCACCCATCTTGCAGTTCAAGGCGAATCTGGGCGTCTAGAGTTTTCCCACTATGTGGATGCAGCCTTTACTAATTACATTTTTAATTTATCCATGCTCGATGTTATCCAACTGTAAAATGCCCAGATTGTTGGCTTCATCTTGATGGCTCCTGATGGTTTGACCATTTGGCATTTCAATTCCATTACTGTTTGCAATTATACCTCAAATTCTTGTGACTGTAGTACATTTCTCTCAGCCATATTCCACTGCTTTATCTGTGCTAAAAATTCTTACGGTACTTGTCAATGACTGGTTTTCGATGTCTGATTTTCCATAAAACTTAAAAAATATCCATATGAAGGAAATATGAGGTTTCATTAGCATTTTTTTTTTGCTGTTTGGTAGCCAAGATTTGTTTTCTTCAAAATCACTCGAAGTGGGATCATAGCAGTGACAAATAATAAGGGTAATAATGAATGAAGCTGGAAGATGCCTCTCCTAATGTTGACAAACCTATATTTTTCATTTCCAACCACCAATTCTGTGTACTAAGCTGCTTGAGTAATTTTTATATAAACAATCTAATGTTTTTACTGACACCAGTTGTTTCCAAATACTTAATGATTCAGCTATTGGCAATGAATCAAACACATTTTTTATAATCAATCCATCAATAAATTAGTTTAATTTGGTATACTTTTGTCTTGATTGTGGTTGTTGTTCTTCCAGTAATCCTCCTGAGTTCCTGTTGCCCACTTGTTGACAGATACCCAGGAACTGTAACATCTGATGTGATTCTTGTTGACCTGGGCAGTGACCAATCTGGTTCAGGATTCTTTTTCTGTTTTCTCACCATATTAAATAAGTTGATGGATATACTTAGTCTGGCTCTTCCATTAAGACCTCTCTGCAGTGGTGGGATTCAGCCAGTTCGCACCACTTCAGCAGAACTGGTAGCTAATTTTTTGTTGCCCAGGCCCAGAATGGACTTCCGGAAGCGGCGTCCACACAGAGAACCCGTTGTTCACATATTTGAACACAATGCCACCAACATAGCATTTGACCTCATCAGAGTGTCTCCCGCATGACAAGGGGTCGTCATGGAGTGGTTGCTGTTATTTGTAGCACTATTAGTTAACATAGTATTAAATATTTAATGAACGGTTAGTAATATTTACTATTAGTTAAATGGTATATAAATATTAAATTATTTTCATGTATTGTTTGAGGGGTGGGGTCGATGAACAATCTGAAATTTCATGGAGGAGTTGATGAGCTGAAGAGTTTTGTGAGCCCTGCTTTAAATGCACTAGATTCTTAGCTTGATAGCAATTGAGTACAATAATGTTCCTTCCCCCCCCCAAGAATCAAAGTTAGGCATATATAGAATTTTTCTTCATAAAATAAGCAGCTACCAGTTAAATTCCCCTTGGCCAAGATCTACAAGAAAAACTCCAGAGACTACCCAATTAAATGTAGTATGTGGAGCAAAGCCAAATGGTGTAGACTTTTTGTTCTCTTTTAACTGGCTTTATTCCATAAGAAATAAGGATAGTGGCTCACAATTATAATCAAAATCCATATAGAGCTGTCGGAAATCTGTTCTGAAGCACTGCTAGACAAAGCAAAACTTTAGATGGAAAATATGTTTGTTTAAAATGCTTTTTAGCTTTTTTTTTGTGCTGCTCTTTGGTTTGCTTCATGTTAATCTTTGCCCAAAGCAATAAAATAATAGCGCTCAGTTCTGAGTTAATTGCAAGCAATTTGGTTTTTTTTTTTTAATACTGCAATCTAATTCTGGCTCACACGTTTTAATGATGTGAAACTGTTATGCGAATCAATTATTCTGATTTTCAGGCTATATTTCCTCTGTGTCCTTATTTTACCTTTGGTTAGCAGTTTTATAAATGGAGACTTGAGGGCCTCTGCTGTGTTTAAAGAACAGCTTTCTTTGAGTCAATTCTGATGACTTCATGACCACCCGTAAATCTCAGGAGATTGTTTAGCTCTACAACATGAAAAGACAGCTTAGCAGTTGCCTGCCCAGCTGCAAAGACACCTGCATGTTCCATAGGTCCGCCAGAATACCCCAAGTATCAACAAAAGACACTATGTGCAATTTCCCGGCTACATTCAAAAAAACATTCAGATCCCTCAGGCAGTTGAATCAGAACACTTTAACAAGACCTCCACTCCTACAAAGAATTGCACCAACTGCTGGTCTACAATTGATAATTGGAACTACGTGGAGTTTTCCATAGAAGTTTAGAACCGTGGAAATGTATGATTCCATACAAACAAGGTATGAAGTCCAACATGTGCACTACATGTATTGGTGACAAATCCCAGTTGACCCATGATCATAGCAATTATGACAGCCTGAGCCATTTCCAACTAGGAACTGCAGTATGAACATTGCAATCCTGTATATCATCCAGTGGTGTGCCTGAGATCATCCCAGCTAATTAGTCTATGCAAATCCTCAAAGGGATTATTTGCTTCCATGAAGGTTTGAGTGACACACTGGAAGCAACCCTATCTCAGTATCATCCATCACTTACAAGATTTGGAAGAAGTTTCTGCTCATGTAGAGCACCTGCACAGAAGGCTCTGCCACCTTTTACAAGTAATAGAAGATGCCAGGGGCACAAGAAACAATGGCTACACTGAACTGAATAATATATAACTCTATATTTCTCCCTAGCAGAAGCTGATAAAGGACATTATTGTATCTAGCCTCCCGCCAGCATTTGACCCGCTTCAGTTTGCCTACCGACCAAATTGCTCTACGGAGGATGCTATTTCTTCTGTTCTCCATCTGAGCTTGAAGCACTTAGAGGAAAGAAATGCTCACGTGCGTTTGTTGTTTGTCGACTTCAGATCGGCGTTTAACACAATCATTCCCCAGCATCTAGTAGACAAACTGGGCCTCTTAGGCTTAAACACTCCTTTGTGCAACTGGATTCTTGATTTTCTTACCAACAGGCCCCAATATGTGCAAGTTGGAACAAATACTTCTAATATCATTTCCTTGAGCACAGGTTCTCCTCAGGGGTGCGTCTTAAGTCCGCTGCTGTTCACCCTGTTGACCCATGACTGTTGTGCTAGGTTTGCCACCAACCATATTGTGAAGTTCGCAGATGATACAACAATAGAGGGCTTTATTCATGATGACAAGGTGGAAGCTTACCGCAAGGAGGTTGAGAGGTTGGTGAACTGGTGTAAGGAAAACAGCCTAGTTTTAAATACCGGAAAAAACCAAAGAGATCATTGTCGATTTCAGAAAAGGCAGGCACAGCTACAGATCTCTGTGCATCAATGATTCACCGGTGGAGATGGTTACCAGCATCAAATTCCTGGGTGTGCAGCTAACGAGTAGGCTGGCTTGGTCACTCAACAGTGAGAAACTGGTAAAGCGGGCACAGCAGCGCCTGCATTTTCTGCATCGCATGAGAAAAGCACATCTTCCTTCCCCTGTCCTGACCACTTTCTACAGGGGGGCGATCGAGAGCATCCTGTCATACAGCATCACAGTCTGGTTTGGAAGCATCACTGCTTCAGACAGGAAGGCGGTGCAGAGAGTGGTGAGGATGGCCGAAAAGATCATTGGCAGTTCCCTCCCTCCCATCCAGGACATAGCACAGAAGGGCTGCTTGAGCAGGGTCCGTAAGATTATCTGGGACACTACACATCCTCTTCACGACCTGTTTTCCTTGTTACCTTCTGGGAGGAGGCTTCGTGGTATCCGCAGCAGAACATCCAGATTCAGCCATAGTTTCATTCCATACAGCATTAACCTTGTGAACTCTCAAGCTTCCTCCTTCCATTATATATTCCAGCTGGACAGTATTTAATATTTATTTGTTATGTATATGTAGGGGTGTGGGTCTATACATATGTTGTATATAGTATGTTTTAGGTGTGTGTCATGTATGTGTTTCACTTTGAGAGCGGGCAACTAAATTTCATTTTTGATGTGTGTCGCTGTGCCCACAGTAAAAAAATGACAATAAAGGTGATCTTATCTTAGCAGTTACAGAATGATCCAATAAAACCATTATTTTAATCTCAGTTTATATACAGTTGTTTATTATGATGCACAGTGAAGGAAAGTATTTTAAGATTAGTGTGTCATAAGACTCACAGCAACGTGAATACAATACTAAGAATAGAAACAAAGTGTGAGAAGAGCGATAAGCACCCCCCACCCCCCCGTGTTGTCCTTGTTTTTGAACTGTGATTTTTCTGAAAGTATATACAGGGTTAGTGCAGATAGCTTTAAATATCAGATTAACTCCAATTACAGTAGGGTTGACCTAAACATCTTTACATTGTCTGGTTTGTAGGGTTCAGAAACTTTTCTACGTCACATTCATAAATTTTACTGAAAATTTAAGAAGTATGTTTATGCAATCTATCATTATTTCTTGATTGTTACTATTTTTACTTGTTTTTCATTTTTCTTTATCAAAAAATATTACAACCAGTAACTCATCTGATGTCACGTACAACCAACACTTCCTATCTCTACTGAATTTCTCCCTCATAATCCTTATGCATACCGATAATACTGCTAAAACTTTCAGAACAGATCTGTTGATGTACAGGAAAAAGAATTCAATTTCCATCAAAATTCATTTCTTGTCTGATAAACCTATTTATATACAATCCTATATTGGGCATTATGTTACTTATTAGCTTTGTCCTTGCAGATATTTTTACATGCTGTGTTGATTTGACTTTATATATTATGGTATGTTTCAATTACTTCAGGATAATGTAATTCACAAATGGCCTATGGTTAAAAGATAAGAAAGAACAATGCATGGTGGTTTGTCTTAACTATGCTACATTGTTTTACTTTTGTGGATTGTTCTACAGGTGGTCCTCATTTAGCACCTGCCTCATTCAGTGACCATTTGCAGTTACAATGGTGATTAAAAATTTAACGATCAGTCCTTGCATTTACAACTTTGCAAGTCAGTTAAAGCAAAACAAAGTTGAAGTAAGAACGTAAGCACAGTTGTGGTTTCACTTAGCAATTTTATTAGGTAGGAAGGGACCTTGTTTGGACCAAGGTTCAAGATTTTTTAGATGGTGCATTAGAAGTGCGTACTATTCAGATCCAAAGAGGATCTGAAGATCCAAGTTGCTTTGGTTCAGCGTGAGCAAATTTATCAGATCTGCTAGGAGCTCCTTAACAGAACTTCACCTTTTCCTGGACTTTCACACTAGTTGCTGGGACTCAGGAAAAGACAGGACTGGCTTCAGGGGTTTTTATGGAGTTGGATCCCCCAATCTTTACACCTCCACAAGACCCTTTGATAACCACTGCTGTTGAGGGCTCAAAGTTCTGTAGGTATGACCCAAAATTCTAAATAGAACAAAATCAAGCTTTTTTGTTCTTAAAACAAAAAGAAGTGAGAGGGGGAGGGCAATGGCTACCATACTATTGCTTCTCACCCAACCCATTTATGGGACCAACTATATTACATGGGAATTTGGCTTTTTACTACAAAGTGCCCTTTCACCAAGGATGCTGCAACTCAGATGGAAGGATTTCAAACATATATAATACAAACCTTTCCTCCAATTAGCTCATCAGCTGGAGAGCTGGTTTTTCAGATCCTGTCAGAACAAGCTCTCACACAGCGGCCCCAGCTACCAATCCGTATTCGTTTTGAATGCAGGATTAGCTCTCTTTCAAAGTTCACATTGCCAGATTTCAAGAGAGTTGCCTCTACAATCTATCATGCAGCTGTCCTGCTTTGGCCAGCCATCTGTCATACCTCACCATCTCCGTAAGACCCCATCCTGGCCTGTGCCTGCATCCATATGTGCCTGATTTGAAGATTGTTTCCAGAATATGGAAGGTTAAGCAAGGGTTTCTTTCTTTTTATCTGTTGCTTTTCTTGACATGCCCTGGTCATCTCAAAGGCGACAGCTGTAGGGTGGGGACTGGCAAGGGGGATAGGGAACTTGTCAACCAACTCAGTGACGGGTGGATAGACTTCTTTTCATTTTTCTTTTTTCTTTTCAGACACTTATTCTAGAAAATTACTTTAGGCAAATGAAAGACCTCTGTGCATATTTTTATTTTTTTTATTTTTCTCGTCCCAGCCCATATATTTCCAATTATGCATTTGCAATTTTCTTCTAAATTTTTCTCCCAACATTCTATAGACGGTTTTCTCTAGATCACTATTTTGCACTCAGAATACATCTCCAACAAGTGTTATTTTAAATAATACTTCCTGCGTCATGTACTTTATATAAAAAGTTATATTTTAAAAGCTTTGCTTCATTTTGTGACTATAAGATATTTTTCTGTACTAAGCAGGCATATAGGTCACTTGCTAAAACTTTTATTAACTGTACTGAAATTACATAGTTTTCTATTTATATTTTACAAATATCTTGGGGCAATACGTGTCAATGTTCTGCACATTTTTTTCATGTGGTTATACAAATAACTGATGAATAACAATTTTTCAAGCTTTCTGGAATAAAAATATAAATAAACTATATTTACATTTATTCCATCTTTTCTCAACTGATTTGTTCCTATATGCAAAGTGGAGGACTGAAGAAGAATTTTAAATAAAAGGCACTGTCCACTCCTGTAAAAATCATGATAGGTAGAGATGAATCTGAGGAATGACATAGAAGCAATTGAAAAGCCAGTTTGGTATAGCGGTAAAGGCATCTGGAGAGAAACCACAAGAGGCTGAGTTCTAATCCTGCCTTCAGCACAAAGCCAAGTGGGTGCCAATCATACTCTCTCAGTTCTAGTAAGCAGGCAATGGTAAACCACTTCCGAAAATCTTGCCAAGAAAACTGCAGGAACTTGTCCTGGCAATCATCAGGAATCAAGGCTGACTGGAAGGCACCAATAAATAAAAGCAATTATATTGTCAAGTCATATTTATTAACTTGCGTGCTGATTATCTGTAATATCTGTTTATCTCCATGCACAATCTGGTCTATTTTATAGTCATATAACTAATCACTGTAATTATGACATCCTTTGTTTCACAGTGGAAGCATTAAGTACTGCCTCAAAGTTGTTAATCTTTTCAGATTAAATGTTCCTTCATAAAGAAAAATAGAAATAAGTCCCTTGATTAGAGCTTAATTCTAACTAGATCTTGTGACTGTTGATGGAATTCCTTCTTATAAATATTAAGAATATGAGAAATGTCCTGGAAGCAAAAATACGTACAATCTGCTTCTAAAATGACAGAAGTGCTGTTTGTGATTTGAGACTCAATGGGAAGAAAGAAAATATACTCAGTGGTTAATCTTGAAGAGCTACCTTCAAGCTGCAGCTGTAGTTATCAACTGGTTTCATCCTGGCGAGGGGAATATATAGTTTCAGGAAATCTTCAGTTTTCTTCTTTTATTAATTCAACATTGTCTACTGCCATCTCTCTGTCGTTGATTTAATGTTTATGTTGTTAGGTTCAGTACAGATTGTGGAACACTAAGAATCTATAATCAAATTAAACCCCAGATGCTAATAAAAGCTGGAACATTTTAGAGACTGTGGTAATATAATTATTATTTTTACTTTTTATTTTAGAAATATAAACTGATTTAACTGATAGAAAATTGTCTCTTTCCTATCAGAAACATTCAGATAAATGTAATTACTTTATGGCAAGGATAGATACTCGAGTGCCCCTTTTGCAGCTCCCCAATGACATACTGTTAAAATCTGACATAAAGGCTTTCTACCTTTGGTACATGGGCACCTTAACAAAGCCCATAGATTAAAGAGTCCAGTTCATCACAATTAAAGCAATTATCTTTTTATTATAATTGTCAATGAGAGTATAAAGGACAGTGGTTTGACTTTCTGTAATAAATGTTACTCCGGGTTTTCTAGTTTAACTTATTTAAAGAACTGCCCTTTCATTTTCTATAGAAGTAGAGCACCCACACACCAAAATATAAACAACCTCAAAACCACAAGAAAGGCATGTAATAGTGATAATCTTTTTAATATCCTCTCGTTACCGAAGATAAGAAAATTCTCGTCTTCTGCTGAGACATCTGCCTAAGGTCCTCTTTCAGAAACCTTCCTCATACCATTCTAATTTCCACCTAGACATCTGAGCTCAAAATGTAAATTAAAGATTCTGGAGATTTTAAAAAAAAAAAAACACATTTTGGAAGTGATTCCTGACCTTCAATGGATAACCAGCTATGTTCCTTCTGTTCCCTGCCCCTCTCCAAATGTTGTGTCATCCAGTCTTTTAGATGGTTCAGTATTTATTCCCCTTGATATTTAATCTACTCTTCATTTCCTTGAACAAATTCAAAGACAGTTTGCCAAGAGTGCAAATAAGATTTTACAGTACTGTAATAGGCAAACCTAAGCCAGTCTTGGACGAAATAATTCAAATATGCAGGCCAAAACAGAAAACGATGTACTGCTCTTTTTTTCTGCAATATTTTGGAATGTGTAAACATGGGTAATTTTGGAATGAAACATCACAACCCAAATATACTAAATAGAAGAAAATACAACAGTGATAAAGCAATTCAGTACAAAAATTAATACAGAAATTGATGGTGATTAAATGAACTAATAGTGAATTAAAACTAAAGAAAAAAGACGAAGCAGTGCATAGTAGAGCTAGGTATACCTACAGATACCCAATTCCTCTTTTAAAGTCTGTGGAAGCTTGAGAATAGAGGTACTACTTAATTGTAAGCACTGAAAATACAGTACATTCTTGCTGTTACAGTCTCAACAGGACATCTTCTTACCAAAGTTGTAGTCTCAGCAGGAAGAGCTGAGTGAAGAGTGACTATAAAACATACCAGTATTACAAGCAAAAATGCATCAAGCAAATTAATATTTTCATGATAGAATAATAAATGGATGGTTAGATGGATGTAAAGATAGATGGGTAGACAGACAGATGATGTTAGATATTCTGGCTATGTGGTACAGTATGTTTGTGTCTCCACCAATTATTCTTTTGTAAAAATTGTGAAGTAGATATTTCAATGGCATTAACATGTTTCAAACAGTTATTAATACAGGTCATTTTTTCCCACTGTCATTCTTCAAGCAGACTTTATCACCTAATCTTGCTGCTAAGAATGTAAAGGCATCTAGTAGACTGTGGAACACTACAGTAATTGATGGGGTGGTAGAATAAGGATCGTTCTCATCTCATTAACGCCTTCACAGCAAAGGTGCATGCAGTAATTCATCTGAACATAAGACTAGGGTTATAATTCTTCTAGAGGGCTATATTTGGCAATTCTCTTTTGAACTGAAATAGAGATTAAATATGCATTCATCCAGAGATATGGGGCATTTTATGTAGGACACCATCACTTCTGTTATTTTAATTAGCAGTAGGAATTCCCAGGTGTTACTTTTTTCCCCCCTGTATGGTTACTATAAATGACCTAATGTAATTACTGGAACATTCTTTATTTTCTTTTTAAAATCTAAAGAGTTTATCTAAAAATTCAGCCTTCAGAATCCACAGATTATATATCTGTGTTTTTTAAATACCTGATTGTCAGCCTATGAATATGCATTTGCAATGAATGGCATACTCTTAGTTGAGATCAGTAACATTATCATATTGATAGTGAAGAACAAGAAGAATAATCTCTACTATTAATCTGCAGAAACAGCTTAAAGAAGGAACTGTCATATTAATTATTCAATCACTGAAAGACTGTTGGTTTAAGGAGATATTATAAGATTTTTTCCCCATTTCCATTCATGCTTCAAAAATCAAGGAAATTGGAATAAAAAATTAGCATTTTATAATCTGAACCACATAAGCTGCAGAGAACTGGTTTGTCTTATACATAATAATTGAAATTCTTTTTTTTTTTAAAAAAGAATTAGTATGATGATTTACAAAACAAGAAATGTTCCAATTATAGATTGGTCTGGGATATGAAGATAGAGAGAGCTCTCTGTCCAGGGACATCTAAGAGAGGAAGAGGTGTCACAATCTGCAAGAAGGCGGATGTGTGTTGCATTCACTATCTTGCAGCCTGTGACTTGTCCATGAGCACCTTGGTTTTATAATTCATCTTGGACCTGAACTATTGGTATTTAGCTAATCTTAGAAATCCCTTGCTGCTTCCATTTCCTCTTTTGGATCTCCCCATCTTCCTTTGCTTTCTCATCCTATTCTCTGTGGCCAGAGAGTCCAACTCCTCCCTTCAGAGGGCAACACTATTGTATAGAGCCAAGTATATCACTTCCTGAGCCACCTTCGAACCTAGAATGGACCTGGCTATCATAGTTCAGAGGACCTTGTGCAAATAATTCTACAGGATTGAGCCCTAGTTATCTCATGTTCACATCTCTGAGTAACGTCATCTGCCAAATAGCAGAATATTCCTCAAAGCAGCCCTGGAGATTGTCCTGCAGCCCATCCATCCCAAACAGGTAATGGGTCATTCTAAGCAGGGCTGTTGGGTGGCTATCAGCAGACACAATAAGGAGAGAGAAATAAAAGTGCTTTGTTGTGAAGTAATCCCAAATATGGGCTCTTACTCATATAAAATCAGATTCCTCTTCATTTTCCTCCAATAGTCCTCTAGCTGTCTCTTCTGGCATTTCATCTCCTGAGCAACTCAGAGAACAAAGTTGTGCCCTAGGATCTGCACACAGGGAGAGGGCACACCCAGTAGGAGCAATGCAGTCCAAGGTTAGATTTCAGGGGAAATCCCTTGCTTGCTTTGGACCTCGTTGGGTCCATTAGTTGCCCTGGGCAGATTGTTATAATACAACCCATCTCCTCATGTGGATGGGTGATACCAGCAAGTTGACAGGCAGATAGTCCAAGTCCGGTCCAAGTTAGATCACACTGCTACTCCCAAAGACAAAAATCAGATCTACCTTGCAAGCGCTGGCAAACGTCTGGCCCACTGTCCTCATACAGCCAAGCCAAAAAACCAACACTGGCTCCAGGGGCAGCAGTAGATCCCACAGAAGAATCGACGCCAAGTCTTGCCAGGCCACCAGGTCTGCCATTTGGAATACCATCTCTCCAACCATTAGCCACTCCTTGCCAGCTCCCAGTCCCATCAGGCCCAGCTGGTGCAAACTAGCCATGTACCATTCCCAGCTCACTGGCTGCTTTTGCAATGACTCTACCACTAGTCCATTATAATCCAGACGTTCTGAAGGCTTGTACCTATCAGTATTTTGAGGTTGTTTAGTTCAGGGAACAGACTCTGCAAGAAGACTAGAATTTGAGTTATGTTAACAGAATCCTGGAATTCTGCTTCCTAATACTATTTCTGAATATGTCTTCTGAATATTTCACTCAATGCCACTTCCATAGCCCCACTCTTGCCTCTTCTCTCTGCTGCTCTCAGTCATCCCGGTTCTCTTTATCTCCAAGAGGTCCCAGGGCTGTTTGAGAGTCAGCAGAGATCATTCCTTGTGGATACATCTACTTGGGCAACTTTAGGTAAGCTTTTCATTTCTTGAGAACAGAATTTATACACACATACCCTTATTTCTTCTTTTAAGGTATACATTCAGAGTCATGCTGTTTTAATAATAACTCACAAAATTCTTAAATCAGCTTTCAATTTACATTTTAACTAGTTATTATGAAACATAATGTATGACATACTGGAGGTCAGCAAAGACATATTCTTCTTAGTTGACAGATTGATTCTTCGTGTTTCACATAATCTTTCATCTCCAACAGCTTATTTGTGTCATCTGTACATTTATACACATGGAGCATATGTATTTGATATATGAAAAAAGTTGCCAAGGACTTAACATTTCTGCTTATTATTTGTCAATATAATGTTAACATTTTGTTCATAATGAAAGAGAGACTAAGCCAAGCACATCCCAATAAAAGAACCAAGATTTATTCTGGCACTGGAAAACATAGTTGTTTATAATTATAATCCTTGCATCTCACTTTCTCCTAGTTTATTTTTATGTTACATTAATTTCTTGAAGATATTAATAATAAAAACAAACCAAAATTGGTTGAACAAGTATAATTAGCTTCCTTTTCATAAGATCACTTGAGCTTGTTTAGTAAGTCATGCCTGTAGCAAATCCTAACTTAACAAACCCTTCCTTAAACTAAAATGTGGAATCTATATTGATGTAGTAATATTTGAATCATGAATTTTAGACTATCTGTGATAGGTCAAACATTCCTTATACTGATTGCAGAATAATCACAAATAACCTGTCATGATTGGTGCCTGTGGAATAAAATCTGAAATCTCTGCCTCTTAGGTCTGTATCTGTGAAATGAAAGAAACCAAGCTAAACAAGTGTTTGCTACATGAAATCACCCATCTCTTCACCTTAAATCTTTTGTGCACACAGAGCAGTCTTAAACTTATCAGGACTTCCTTCACATACCAAGGAGGATAATGCTGGGAACAGATGTTTCTCAGATACTAGAGAACCCTAGGTCTTTCCATCTGCTGCTACTTATTGCTGCCTCTTTGTCACCACTCTTGTTCAATCCAGGAAATTTTGGTTGCCAACTTGATGGAGCAGGACAAGATTTTGAAATTCCAGACACATTCCAGAAATCTTTTGGAAGACTTTCCATGTTTTTCCATGCCTGTTTCCATTTTCAGAGTCTTCACAAATCTGTTTCTTGTCTCTGCTTCTTCTTGCCTCTTTAACAGCTTTCTGAAACTCTAAGTCAGAGGTCCCCAACCTTGGCCATTTTATGACTTGTGGACTTCAACATGGCTGGCTGAGGAATTCTGGGAGTTGAAGTCCACAAGTCATAAAGTGGCCAAGGTTGGGGACCCCTGCTCTAAGTGCTTTTCTAAGTTTTTTGCCTTTCTTGGCTTTGGCTTCTTTTGTCTTCTTGGCAATTTCCATGGTTTATTCTGATATCCAGTTTGTGTTCTTCTGTTTCTTCATCTTGGCAGTCTTTCTTCACATTCATCCTTAACAACAACATTTCACAGTTCCTCTAGTTCTCTATTAATAAAATTCAGGACTTCAGAGCAAATCCTGATGTTCTCCTTGAAAATAATTGGAAATAGTCGGGGTCAGATTGAAGAAACTGATTGATTTTCTTTTTTCTTTTAACTTAACTTGGAATTTTGTTTCTTTATCTATTTTTTATGGCTGTCCTGGGATATTTTTTGAAATGGCCTGCCTTTATAAATTGGATAAATAAATAAATCTTTAACAAAAGCAGTTCAGGATATGTTCTAGTGTCACTATGACCATGTTTTTTATGCTATAACTGAGCTTCTCCACCTCCTTTTAGGAGTACTATGATCAATTTGATTTCTGTATATTCCATATGGTGATGTCTGTGTATATAGATTTCATTTTGGCCATTGATCCATAAATATCAACTTTCAATTGAACCATTTAAGTTCAATGCACTGCATACCATTTCTTAGTTTTAAGCTTTTTATTTTTTTCTTTTCAATCAGCAGCTTCTGAAAACAAGAACACCAGTGGTTTCAGTATCCTTTGTATTAATCTGAATTTAAATGCACTTTATATTCTAAAAACATTACCCATGAAAATAAAAAAAAAATGCCACAAATCTTTATGAATTGATATTTGAATAATTCTTGTGAAGGCATGCCATTATTTTTAGGAGTAATGAGCATATATTAGTTCCAAGCACTGATTTAGGTTAGCATAATAATAATCCAGAACTGTAATTACCAGGGGAAAATATTTATACTTGCTAGTATGGGGAAGAACAATGATAGATAGCTATTATATTGTAGATGATAGATAGCTATCTATCATCTACAATATCTATCTATCTATCTATCTATCTATCTATCTATCTATCTATCTATCTATCTATCTAGCTAGCTAGCTAGCTAGCTAGCTAGCTATCGTATCTAGCTATCTAGCTAGCTAGCTAGCTAGCTATCGTATCTATCGTATCTCTCTCTCTCTCTTTCTGTTTATAGACATTGCAAAGGAAAGATTTTTCTGTTGCTTCCTAGCAACATTAAAATATCATTGCATAAAAGTATTCTAGAGACAAATAAACTATAATTTTAATCATACTAGCTTTCATCCAGTAAATGGAATCATAATTGCTTTAAGGGAAAATATATTTGAACATTAAACTAAAAATCATTTTTGTGACAATTAGTATACATTTTTTGGAGGGGACATATCTTCATGCTTTGTTATGATTTCAGATCATCCACTTTGAAATGCTATTCCAAGAAAATGTATTTTCAACACAGATACTTTGATCACTGTAATTTCCCTTTTTTACAAGGTAATTGTATATTTTGATTTTCATATGATGTCATACATATAATAGACCAAACACCTCCTTTATTAGCCAAATGGTATTTTGCAAACTGGTTTCCTAGGGAACAAATGCAAGTGATAATAGGACATCATTAATCAATATAAGAAATAATTTGTTGTCAATTTTAGATTTTTGTCTTCAGGCAATCAGTGCAAATGCAGAGTGCTAACTTTAAATCAGCCTTCTATACTAATCTAGTACCCATCACATAAGAGATGCCTAGTGCCGCTAGGAAAAGGAAGAGTGAGGACAACCAAGCATTGATGAGAATCTTCATTAGACCTTACTTTGTGGCTATAAGAGCAATGAAGAGAATTCACTTAAACACTCATTTGTTCAACTGGATTCTTGATTTTCTTACCAACAGGCCCCAATATGTGCGAGTTGGAACAAATACTTCTAATACCATTTCCTTAAGCACAGATTCTCCTCAGGGCTGCGTCTTAGGTCCGCTGCTGTTCACCCTGTTGACCCATGACTGTTGTGCTAGGTTTGCCACCAACCATATTGTGAAGTTTGCAGATGATACAACAGTAGTGGGCCTTATTCATGATGACAAGGTGGAAGCTTACCGCAAGGAGGTTGAGGGGTTGGTGAACTGGTGTAAGGAAAACAGCCTAGTTTTAAATACTGGAAAAACCAAAGAGATCATTGTTGATTTCAGAAAAGGCAGGCACAGCCACACATCTCTGTGCATCAATGATTCACCGGTGGAGATGGTTACCAGCATCAAATTCCTGGGTGTGCAGCTAACGAGTAGGCTGGCTTGGTTGCTCAACAGTGAGAAACTGGTAAAGCGGGCACAGCAGCACCTGCATTTTCTGCATTGCATGAGAAAAGCACATCTTCCTTCTCCTGACCACTTTCTACAGGGGGATGATCGAGAGCATCCTGTCCTATAGCATCACAGTCTGGTTTGGAAGCATCGCTGCTTCAGATAGGAAGGCGGTGCAGAGAGTGGTGAGAATGGCCGAAAAGATCATTGGCAGTCCCCTCCCTCCCATCCAGGACATAGCACAGAAGGGCTGCTTGAGCAGGGTCCGGAAGATTATCTGGGACACTACACATCCTCTTCACGACCTGTTTTCCTTGTTACCTTCTGGGAGGAGGGGGGGCTTCGTGGTATCCGCAGCAGAACATCCAGATTCAGCCATAGTTTCATTCCATACAGCATTAACCTTGTGAACTCTCAAGCTTCCTCCTTCCATTATATATTCAAGATGGACAGTATTTAATATTTATTTGTTATGTATATGTAGGGGTGTGGGTCTATACATATGTTGTATGTTGTATATAGTATGTTTTAGGTGTGTGTCATGTATGTGTTTCACTTTGAGAGCGGGCAACTAAATTTCATTTTTGATGTGTGCCGTGGTGCCCAAAGTAAAAAAAAATGACAATAAAGGTTATCTTATCTTATCTTATCTTATCACTTTGCAGCCAGCCCTGTGACCAGGTCCTTTTTTAGATAAATAGGGGCTGGGGGAGCTCTAACAGGAATGTTGCAAGGAATATTCCCAACAACTATTGCACAAATTCACTCAGCTTCAACTCAGAGTTGGCTCTGGCCTGGCAGATCCTATGGAGGTGACTAAGGCTCATTTGAATTCAGTTATTTGTGAAGAGTTTGAACTGGTTGACCATGAGGAGGTGGACAGAGTCCATGCATCTGCAAGTTTGACCATCTGTATTCTGGACCAGTCTTAAGTTTTCCAAGAAGGTGGTGGTTGGTTGAGTGAAAGCAGTGATTAATGCCTCCATGCAGCAGGGGTTAAATACAACCTGCCTTGAAGAAGATGCTAGTGCACCCCCTTCTCAAGAGGCCTCCTTGGACCAACAATGTTAGACAACTTTTGTCCAGACTCCAACCCTTTCTAGGGGAGATTGACAAGAGAATGGAAAAGTCAAAGGGCCCTGAAGTGGACTCTCTGGACTCTTTTCAGTCTGGTTTCAGTCTGGGTTATAGTACTGAGATGATATTGGCTGAACTTGTGGGTGACCTCTAGAGGGCTTGGGATGAGGATGGTGAAACCATGTTGGCCTTTCTAAATCTGTCAGACATATTCTTCTGGTCTGGGAGTGGAGGGCACTATTTTGCAGTGGTTCTCCTTTTTTTTTCTTGGCTGGTTGCAGTCAGTATTGGTTGGAGGGGTCCAACCCTGGGGCTGTTTTGTATTGGGAGCCTTAGGGTTCAGGTCTCTCAGCACTCCTCCTTAACATCTACCACTAGGCAAGGTTATTCAGTGGCACCAGGTGCTGTATCATCAGGATGCTGGTGATTCCATTTACACATATCTATTCCTGCCCAGGTGGATGATGCCATCCAGGTGCTAAGTTATTGCCTGGGTGACAAGAGTCTGAGAACCAGCTCTGATTCAGTCCTAGTCCTACAAACCAGCTGGGTAGCTTTGGGCAAGTCAATCTCTCTTAGCCATAGAAAGCAGGCCATTGCTAACCACTTAAGAAAAATCTTGCCAAGAAAATTGCAGAAATTAACCAGGCAGTTTCCAAGAGTCAACACTGATTCAATGGGACCAGGGGGGAAAAAGATTGTAGGAAAAATAATGGACCAGAATCGTGTTTTATGTTTGTTTTGCTTTGTCTGTTGTATGTGTATGTGTATTTGGACAGTTTAGTTGCAAAAACACAAAACATCTATGCTATTCCCATTACACATTTGTTCACAGTCATTGTCTAGGGCTTGACTTTTATATACACACAAAACAATTGACTCTACCTTCTACTTGCACTCTTATGATTTCTCTTTATGAGATCACTCAATAAAGTAAGGAAAAAACTGTAAACCAATAGTTCTAAACTAAACCATTATACACATCAACATCAATAGAATTCAGACTCATTTTAATGATTTCACAATGCATAATCTCAGTGCTCCTATTATATTTTCTCATAACCTATCTCTATCTCTTAAGGTAGCATATTGTCTGAGAACCTAGATTAATGAAACACACCTTGTTCTCTTACATTTAGAGGTGAGATCTTCATCAGTATAGCTTAGTTTCTTTAGCCATGAAAACCATGTGTGAAACATGAATTTCCTGTGTATTATTTTCTTGTGGGGGCCTTGCTGCTCTCTGAGCTTGCTTGTTTTCTTGCAAATATTTCATTACCCAAACTAGATAACATCATCAGTGCTAGTAAGGAGTGAAGTTTTCTGTTCTGTTCTCCGAATTGAGACATCATGCGAGGCAGGTGCACAACAAAAAGGTTCTTTATTGAATACATTCACTGAACAGAAGCATAACGAGAGATTGAACAGAACTGAACGTAAGCAGAAATCAAGCTACTAACTACTGACTGGCCACGCTGGCCACTCCTTCTTATATTCCCTTGCAAGGGAATGCTCAGCCAATCGATGCAGGCTATTCTCCCGCCTCGCGCATGCGCGCGAGGCTGGAGACAGCCTGTCTGGGTCCCGGGCAGACACGTGGTCTGTCCAGGTCTCTGCAACGGTCCCGGGCAGACATGTGGTCTGTCCGGGTCTCTGCAACCCGCTTCCAGTCTTCCTGAGCCTTGCTGAATGACTCAGCAAGGCCCAGCCTCTCTGCAGACTTTCTGAGCCTTGCTGAATGACTTCAGCAAGGCCCAGTACATAACACCCCTCCCCTCTTGGATTAAACAATACATAACAATTGTCTAACACAATATACACAACAATATCATAGCAGGCCGGTTGGCCCTTTATGCATACAGCCTTTACTTTTACAATAGTAACACTTCAACATTATACATATTTGTTTCCTCAAGGCGAGGGTTATTAAACCTCCTGTGAATACAACAGAGACCTTACATAGTCCAATTCTTAGGAGGATCACTACCTCGCCCACATCTGCGTGGAACCAGATTGGTCCAGGTATAGTTGTAATATAGAGGTGTAGAGGTAGGTATTGAGGTGTAGAGGTAGGTATTACTCTGTAGTAGGTGCCTGGAGTGCCTGTTAGGTGTTACAATAGGCATAGGTGCCTGGAGTGCCTGCTTCCGTGTTACGCAAACACCCCAGGGCTTTTCCGCCCAGACAACTCAGGGGTTCCCCTGACGGCTGACTGGCTGGATCTGCTAAACCCAAACCAGATTTCCTTGGAGGGGTCGAGTTCCCCGAGTTCCTTGATGGGATGGAGTTCCCCAGAAACCTTTGGAACTCCCCTTGGGAGCAATGTCCTTCAGGCCCAAAGGCAGCAGCAGGGGTGCCCTGAGTAGCCGATTTACGGCCATTTGTCCCTAGCCAGGGAGCTCTGCCCGAGTCAGGAGCCGTCCATGGCAAGACCCCCCCATCTGGAGCTGTCCCTAGCCAGGGACCTCTGCCAGAGTCAGGAGCCGCCTCCATGGCAAGACCCCCATCTGGAGCATTGGAAGATGCGCCCTCGTGGAAAGACTGTGATCCCCCCAATCAGTGGAGAGACTGTGATCCCCCCAATCATAATTGGGGTCCCCCTCCCCCCCCGAGAGCGGAGTCAGGGGAGGAACCGTGCCCTGGAAGCCGCCAGCGTAACTGGTGGATGTGGTGTCAAAATGAGCCACAAGATGGAAAGGGACTTGGATTCCTCCCATTGAATGAACGCACTAAGAATAGAATGTGTCACCATCGCTTTCACATCCTGAACATAGGAGCATGAGGAGAATGTACAAAATTTGCAGAAGTTTCCTACATGAGGATTCCAGGCATGGTTTATCCTCTGTAGCCTTAGCAATTGTAGGTACACAATACTACAATCTAAGTTGGAATCATACATTTTGCAATATTGAAACCCTTGTTTTCCCCATGCCTTCAATGATGTGACTATTTACAGTGACTAACACATGTACAGAATAGACATTCTCTTTGGTACAATAAGGAGATGGTTTTCCTTCACAGTAACATGATACATACAACCAAGTGTTAAGGTAACCCCTTTATTGATGAAACCACTTGGAGTCCCCGAGGTGCCTGCAGCCGTGACACCTGTGAAACCACCTGGTCTGGATGAAAGCCTGTCCAGCTTTGTAATCAGTCTGCGACCCCAGCGAAGTTCAGCTGGGCTCTTTCCAGTAGCTGTGCATGGTGTGGTGCGGTGTGCAATTAGAAAATCAGCTAACCTGTGATGCCAGAGTCCTTGAGTGATTCTCTTGCATGTGTCTTTTGTGGTGCGCACCATGCGTTCAGCCTGACCGTTGGTGGCAGGGTGAAAAGGAGCAGACGTGGCATGCCGGATCATGTTGGCTTGGAGGAATGCCTGAAACTCAGAAGAGGTAAATTGTGGACCATTGTCTGATACCAAAACATCAGGAAGGCCATGGGAAGCGAAGATTCCTCTTAGCACCTGGATGGTCCTGGCAGTAGTAGTGGAGGACACCGGAACAACCTCTAGTCACTTGGAATGGCTATCCACAAGGAGGAGGAAGAATTGCCCCTGAAAGGGCCCAGCATAATCTATATGGACACGTGGCCATGGAGTGAGTGTCTCCTCCCACCTATATACAGGGGCCTGGGGCATTTCTGGCCATGATTGCTGGCACACTTGACATCCTTGAACCTGGGCCTCGATGTCTTATCGAGACCAGGCCACCACAGATGGCTGTGCGCAAGCGCCTTCATTCTCACTATACCCGGATGGCCCTCATGAAGAGAGAGCGAGACTCTAGTCCTCAATGAGGCCGGGATGACTACTCTGTTGCCCCACAGGATGCACCCCTTGAATGTGGACAATTCCTGCTTCCTACGCCAGAAGCTTTGGAAATCTGTACCAGGACACGTGTCAGGCCATCCTGACAACACACATGTCAGCACGCGTGCAAGCGTGTGATCAGTGGCAGTTTCAGAAGCCACATCCCTAGCATTGAGGGCAGATTCAGGTAAGTCCTGAATAGAAAGAATGTGTACAGCAGGAGCAGGGTCTGCCTCTATTTGCTTTAGAGGTAACCTACTTAGGCCAGCAGCGTGGCCCATCTCAGTGCCTGGTTTGTGAACCAGGGTGTAATCATATGCTACCAAGAAACTTGACCATCTCAGCATCCTGGGTGAGATGATGTGTGGGGTTTGTTTGTTGGTTGCAAACAACCTCAGCAGAGAATTGTGGCCAGTATAGACCGTGGAATGGCGGCCATCGCATTCCTTACGCTGTACTCTAAGCGTGGCCTCCCCCTTCTCACTGACTTGTGAATCCTGAAGGTCAGGGAGGATCAGAGTGGAGGGCCTGAGCTGGACTCGTGAGCCACTCCTGGGACAACCTGTATTAAAGGTGTCTGCAGCAATAATAGGAAGAGCGGACCTTGTGCCCAGCTCCATGGCCAGGGGAGCTCCCTGCAACTCAACACCCATGTGCAGTTGTTTCTTAAGGGGCCAGTGAACCCCTGTTTTACACACACCCCCACGGGACGTGCAGAAACCCACCCTGTATTGGCTGGGGACCTTGGTACCTTTCAGAGGCAACTCATTAGGGGGCCTGTGTATCTGGCGACCCAAGCAGGCTGATGCGATGTGGCCTTGCCTACCACATGCCCGGCAACAGCAGAAGGAGAACGGCAGTCGGCTCTCCTGTGACGACCCCCACAGCCGGAACACCGAAAGGATGCAGGTGTCTGTCCTCTGCGTTCTTGCAATCTTCTTGCCGCCAACGGTTGAAGTCTGTCCACCTCGGATTCTTTTCTGGAAGCCTCTCGCACGACTTCTTGATGGACGGGGACTGCTGCTGGAGGGTTCTGAGTCGCGAAGTGTTGGACTCGACAAGATGGCCCAGCTTGGACATTGCTGTGACTGATAGCCTCGTCCACGTCTCTTGCCGCAAGGAAGGAGGAAGGGATTGGAAGGAGTCCCATGAAGCCAAGCCCACCTCCAGCGTTTGCGTACTGGCAGGCGGCTGCTTCTCCAGGATGCCGCGCTTCTTGGAGAAGGGGTCCCACGAAGCCAAAAGCCCACCTCCAGTGTATGCATACTGGCAGGTGGTTGCTTCTCCTGGACGCCACGCTTCTCGGGGAAGCGGGTCCGCTTCCAGCGTATTCGTACTGGCAAATTCGTACTGGTGGCTTCTCCTCTATTCCTTCCGCTTCAAGGCATGAGAAGGCATCCCTTGAAGCCGAGCTCACCTCCAGCGTCTTCATGCTGGCAGGCAGTCGCTTCCCCCGGACGCCGAACTTCTCCGCAAGGAGTGAGAAGGGGTCCTTTTGAAGCCGAGCTCACCCCCAGCGTCCTCATGCTGGCAGGCAGTTGCTTCCCCTGGACGCTGACTTCTCCACTCGTCAAGCCTTCAGGTGAGTAGGCCTAGCAGCATCGTAGCAGCCTTCCGATGCGGCGAATCCCACCTTCGTCGCCAATGTTCTGTTCTCCGAATTGAGACATCATGCGAGGCAGGTGCACAACAAAAAGGTTCTTTATTGAATACATTCACTGAACAGAAGCATAACGAGAGGTTGAACAGAACTGAACGTAAGCAGAAATCAAGCTACTAACTACTGACTGGCCACGCTGGCCACTCCTTCTTATATTCCCTTGCAAGGGAATGCTCAGCCAATCGATGCAGGCTATTCTCCCGCCTCGTGCATGCGCGCGAGGCTGGAGACAGCCTGTCTGGGTCCCGGGCAGACACGTGGTCTGTCCAGGTCTCTGCAACGGTCCCGGGCAGACATGTGGTCTGTCCGGGTCTCTGCAACCCGCTTCCAGTCTTCCTGAGCCTTGCTGAATGACTTCAGCAAGGCCCAGTACATAACATTTTCTATCAGTTTATATTCTAGTGACTTGCTCTTTCACTGTTGGTGGGGGTGGTCTTAGAGGTTCTTTGTTTGGGCTGTTTACTGTTAGCTTGTTTGGCAGTTCCCTGATTGGGGATTGTTTACTTCTTGATTGTTGTTCTGATGTTAATCTTGGAGTTAATCTATGCTCATCTGGGTGTTGATTGCTGATGGAGAGGTGTTTTGGTCTTTCTGTTCCCTTTTTGGCTTGTTGGTTGTCTCTTTTGCATAGCATGTAGCTATTGTTTATGTCTGTGTGTCTATTCATGGCTAATTTATCAGAGTGCCAGGCTTCTAGAAATTCCCTAGTGTTTTTGGATTTGGCTTGGTCTAGGAGGGTCACAGTTTCCCAATTGAAACTCTGGTTAAGCCTGTCCATATGTTGTGAAATTAAACAGTTTTTTTCACGTCTTCTGACTGCTAGTTGGTGTTTATGTATTCTGCCAGTCTTCTGCCTTTTTGTCCTACATAGTGGCTGTTGCAGTCTTTACACTGTATTGTTGAAAGAAAAATCTTCAGGTCCAGTCCAAGCCGGGAATAAACAAAATGGAGGCTGCTTGGAAAGAAGGTTGTTCTTTATTTTGTTACGAGAAACTTCAGTGACATAGCATGTTTCTGGGGTAACTGACCAAGATGGAGTGGAGAGTGGTGGGTTTTATACTTTCTGATTGAGATGTTCCAGGGGGTTGTGCCATGTAGTGAGCCTTGTGTCAATGGTGGTGGGTTAATCCTATTATGTCCTAAATTTTACATCTTTAGACTTTGGGTGGGGGATGTAGATTTTTGGGGGGTCTTTGTCTTTCTAATCTCATCAGCTCCAAGCTTCCAGGCTCCAGTCTTTCTGAAAGGATTGCTGAATCTGTATTTCTAAAAGCTGGTTTCTGCTTGGGGCAGGGAGAGGGGGTTGGTTTCTGAGGGCTGGTTTCTGTCTAAGATTTTTCTATTATTCCTTTTTAATATTCCCCAAAATATTTCCTTCTCTAGGGTTGGGGTGCTGACTTTCTACAGTATGTTGTAGATGAGTCCTACTTTTTCTTCTGGGGCTGCTGGATCTTTTGGCTTACTCAGGATGTTTTGAAGGGATTTAGTCGGCTTGTGTGCTACGCTGATTCCATGTGGTTGTGATAGTCTGCTGGTGGTTTCTGAGATGTTCTTGATGTTCTCCACTAGCATATATCAAGGTTTCTGAGATGTTCTTGATGTACTATATGTTGGTGATTTCTGGGATCCATACATCAAGAACTTCTCAGAAATCACCAACAGACTGGAGTCCAAGGTATATTGTTCCAGATTTATTGAATAAATGGGAATATGAATATGTATGAGATTGATGGAAACATAAAGGTGCTTTTTCCAAAGGCAACTGGATTTCCTCGGTTTTTTTCTTTGAAAACATTTTGCTTTTCATCCAAGAAGCTTCTTCAGTTCTAACTGACTGGTGGGGAAAGGAAGGGTTTATATTCTTTGCAGTCTTCTGGTCATTAGCACTTCCCATTGTGGAAGCTATATAATAATGCAAACAATACTAAAAGGTAGTAGAATTCCAAGGTGGGAAGAGACGAGAGACAGGTTGCAGATAATTAGAGTGAAAAAGGATGGGGGAGGGGGCAATGACTGGAACATTTTAAACAAGGTAGATAGTGATTGGCCCTTTGGAGCAAATAAATTATCATTCTATCAATAAGCATGTTTTTTTTTAAATTGATGTTTCTCATTAATTTATGTGAATTATCCACCACTTTAATCCTATGGAATAATAATAATGAAAATAGTATAATTACATTATAGCTAGTACAGCAAAATTTAAGCACCTATGGCACCAAAATCAGGCTTCTAGGGAGCAGGCTGGCTGAGGAATTCTGGGAGTTGAAGTCCACAAGTCTTAAAGTTACCAAGTTTGGAGACTCCCGTTCTAGAAGATCGTCTGACAGAGCCAAGTTTTTATTAGCCTCCATATAGCCATGAAGTAGGGGTCATCCTCACCTTGGTAAGCAGACTGTTCACAGCAGAGCTGTTAAGGAGAATATTTGCCACTGAGCCTTTTAAGAGAAGCAGCTGAATTGCCGTAAACAAGATGCTTATACAGTGTAATGTTATCAAATACATTTTTCACTGTTTATAATCAACTAGCCCCTTAAGTAAATGAGAGACAGAATGTAATTTCCTCATATGTAAGATACTACATTTCAAGGAAAAATGTCAATAAATACGTTTATATTGAGATGAACATTTAAAATCTTCAGCAAGATTTTGTACTCTAAAATTAACTTAGGATATTTTTTGCCACTTTTGAGTACATAGACCAATTCTATCACATACACACACATATGGAGTATTCTCCCATTTGTTCATGTATATGTAAAGAAGATAGGGGTGTTTTTTTTTTTGAACTGACATGTTTTGGCAGCACGTTACTTTATCTCTCAGTACAGGAGAGCAGTGAACCACAGATATTACCAGAAAATGTCAAGATACTGGGATGTATTCAAATCATCTTTCTGGCATGTAATTTTTGTTTTAAGGCTGCATAGCATTTGTGTCCATGGAGATGATTTTTCAATGCAAAATAACAAGTAGATTGAAGTCTAGGCACTGAAATACATAAGCATCCCATAAAGAAGTCGTTCGGGTATGATCACCCAACCTATTTAAACATTTTTCAATAATAGGAACTTTCTTGTGATTATAATCAGTGACTGAACTTTTCGAGACCTTATAATATGTGAGTAAACAAATTGAAAAATCAAACCTTCATTTACTACAGTCCCTCAGCAATTTTGTGAAATGCTTTTTCTGCGTGAAAGATAGCATAAGTGTTATTGTACATGCAGAAATCAGGAAAAAATTCATTTATAGTTCACGATTTATTTTTAGAGGTAGGAAATTATTTCAAGAGAGATGCTCCTCCATCAGCTGGAAATAATAATAATGCAACTTTTCCGCTTTGTTTGAACAGGGCTCAGGATTCATTTAGAGTACAATGGAATTGTTTCAGTTTCTCTAAATTGGTAAGCTATCAGGGGTCATGTGTGGACCTACAGAACAGTCTCATAAATAATATGCAGAAACAAGACCCACTAAATTTTGCTGAGATTCTGCCAAGTCAACGTGTGTTAAATAGGAACATTAATCATTTTACTGGGACATTAATATATAATTCCCTTTTGCCCCTTATACAGGTAGTCCTCAACGTACGACCACAATGGAGCCCAAACTTTATGTTGCTAAGCGAGACATTTGTTAAGCGAGTTTTGCCCCATTTTATGACCTTTCTTGCCACAGTTATTAAGTGAATCACGGGAGTTGTTAAATTAGTTACATGTTTGTTAAGTGAATCTGGTCTCCCCCATTGTCTTTGCTTGTCAGAAGATCACAAAAGGGGATCACATGACTCCAGGGCACTGCAACCGTCATAAATGTGAGTCAGTTGTCAACTCTCTGAATTTTGATCACGTGACCATGGGCATGCTGCAACGGTCATAAGTGTGAAAAATGGTCATAAGTCACTTTTTTCAGTGATGTAACTTTGAACATTCGCTAAATAAACTGTCATAAATCGCGGATTACCTGTACCAAGTTCTCAGAACTTGTACTCTACCTTGACTTATACAGATATTGTAGTGGCCATTTAGAGACCATTATCAGCCACATAAAATATGTTTCTCTCTCTCTCTCAAATGAGACCCATTCTGCTTGTCCTTGGCTTATACATATTTATATTGCCCTTTCACTTCTTTCTCAATAGCTTTCAGGCAAGCGACACAAAATTGAGATTACACAGACCAATGCCAATGTTGGTATTCATGAGCTGTGATTGTATAGTTGATGTTTTCGAAAGACACGCACCATAGAGTTTTAAAGTGCTTTTTTTTTTTTCCCCTCAGCTTCTAATTAGTTGACATCAGCTTGGCCTGAATATACCATATTGCACTTCTGGAAGTAATTTTCCTTTCAAGCAAATGAATGACAGTCAAGCATATGCACGAACCCATTGAATGTAATGCCTGTGTTTAATCATTCAGAACAAGTGCTAACTCTTATGACAAGTGGCAGAATTGAAAACACTGATTTAATCACACTGCCTTCCCTCTCCAGTGAAAGCGTCCAAATGAGAAGCATTGAATTTGTCCTCTTGTGCCTCTGCCTTTCCTTACGCCCTGTCAATTTGTATCCAGGGCTCATCAGAGACATTTGAAGCTTGACAAGAGATGGACTTTCCCCCATCATTTACAAAGCGGACAATTGGCAGATGAAATGTACTTCAGCAAGAGTGATGGGATAGGGCCCTTCGCTGTGTGGTGCATCTGAAGGTGCCAAACTACTTGGCAAAGCAGAAATTATTGTTGTTATTCCAGAAATAGAGTCATTAATATCAACAGTACATAAACTCTGTTTTCTCAATGACTGCTGCCACTTTCCGAAACAGCCTACCTTTGGAGATATGGACTGCCCCAACGTCTTAGCCTTAAAAATGGACTGAATGCTGGTTTTTGTACAAACCTTTGGGGCACTGATGATGTAAGGATTATTTAGTAATAGTTAGATATAACATTGTTGTGTCTTACTGTTTTACTTTGCTTGTTTTTGATTGTGAACTATTTTGGGTTTGCTGAGGTAGGCAGCATGTAAAGCTTGGTTAAATAAATAAGTAAATAAATACATACACCAATAAACTGCACAATTCTTATGCTCCTTTATGAAGATCTAGGGTCAACATGAAAGACCCAGAGTATTAGATTATGATTTCCACAATTTCCAATTAGCTTAATTAAAAACAGGGAATTATGAAACTGTAATCTGATACATCTGGAGGGCATTACATTAAGGGGAAATGCTCCGTTCATTTAAAAATATTGATATAGCCCGCCAAGATAAACAAAGCACACCCATTACTTTGAATTCCTGCTCCTTGAAAAATAATCATTTTTTTAAAAATAAAATTTGAAAAGAATGGAGTTTCAAAAGACAAATATTCTTTCTTTATCCCAGAATATGATGATTGAAGATAGCTCTCAAAAGAAGAAAACATATGAATGAAAAGATAACACAAAAGATAACTCTTTAGAAAAATAACATTAAAAAACAGTAGACACAACTACATTTTTATAGGTAGAAACAGCTAGGTTATTTACAATTGTATACCATAAAAAGAAGTGAGTCACAGGCAGACAAACTAAGTAAACATGAGTGCAACTAGAAACTTATCTTTTAAAAAAGGGGTAATATATTGAGAAAGGAAGGGAGAAAAGTAAAGGAAGGAGAAAGAGACCCCAAAAAAATCGAATAAACAAATGAACTGTAGGAGAATCAAAACTGATCACTTGGTTTTGAAAAGAGCAAACAGCACTCCTCGGTTTCAAATAGAAGAGCCAAGGATGTATTGGGATAAACAATCCTAAGGCTTCAGAGGTATCTTTTTCAAGCCATTATAATATCAAAATCATTTGGAATCTGTCACAAGAGATGTTCATCATACAATATCACCTGATACAACATCATGCTGTGTAACGTTGTGGCACACATCACTTGTCCCCGCTATTCTACCAACAGTTGTCCACGCATTCTGATTAGTAAGTGGTCCTATTGTTCTCTGAATCCTAAATTCCCACTCTTCTTGTTTTCTCCTTTCTTCAACCAGCACCAAAAGATACTATTTGATTTTTCCAATTGTACTTAGCATTGTCCTTGCACCCAGCCTACTAAATTCTTGATGCACATGTAACAGGTGGAGCTCTGCAGAAGATTTAGTATCAAAATCCAGAGATGCCTGGATGAGTTAAAAATCAGAATAGAATAGAATAGAATAGAATAGAATAGAATAGAATAGAATAGAATAGAATAGAATAGAATAGAATAGAATAGAATAGAATAGAATAAAATAGAATAGACCTTGGAGGTCTTCTAGTCCAGCCCCCCGCTCAAGCAGGAGAACCTATACCATTTCAGACACGGGACTGTCCAGTCTCTTCTTAAAAATCTCCAGTGATGGAGCGACCATGATTTCTGAAGGCAAGCTATTCCACTGGTTAATTGTCCTCACTGTTAGGAAGTGTCTCCTTAATTCCAGGTTGCTTCTCTCTTTGATCAGCTTCCAACCATTGTTTCTTGTCTTGCCCTCTGGTGCTTTGGAAAATAGTTTAACCCCCTCTTCTTTATGGTAGCCCCTCAAATACTGGAATACTGCTATTATGTCACCAGTGTTTCTTCTTTTCTTTAGACTAGCCAAACCCAAGTCCTGCAGCCGGTCTTCATATGTTTTAGTCTCCAGGCCTTTGATTATTTTAGTTGCTCTTCTCTGAACTTTTTCCAAGGTCTCAACATCTTTTTTGTAGTATGGTGACCAAAATTGGTTGCAGTATTCCAGGTGTGGTCTTACCAGGGTTTTATAAAGCGGTACTAATACTTTGCGTGATCATGATTCTATGTCTCTGTTTATACAACCCAGGATTGTATTAGCTTTTTTGGCTGCTGCTGCACACTGCTGGCTCATAGTTAAGTGATCGTCCACTAGGACTCCAAGGTCCTTCTCACAGTTGCTGTTTTTGAACCAGGTCTCGCCTAATCTGTACTTAAACCTTCGATTTTTCCTGCCTAAATGTAAAACTTTTCTCCACATTAAAACTCATTTTCTTGGATAGGGCCCATTGTTCGAGTTTGTCAAGATCTTTTTGGATCCTGAGCTTGTCTTCTGGGGTGTTGGCTATTCCTGCCAGTTGTCATCTACAAATTTGATGAGTTCCCCTTCTATTCTTCTCAGATTCTCCTCTATGCTGAGCATAATATGCATGGTTCCTGGATTCGGTAAGGATTGTAGCCTCCTTTTTTTATAAAAGATCCACGGTATCATTGACCTATACAATTATTCAAATATTTTTTATGATTTACAAACCTTCTGTGATTTAGAATGAGGTTATTCAGAAAGGTTCTTATTGGTAACTACTTCCCTTATGGCAGACATGTCAAACTCGTGACGTCATGTGATGTCGCGCGACGTATTGGAACTTTTTCCCCATTGCTGGCAATAGGGTGGGCGCAGTTTCCTCGTGACACGTCCAGCCCACGGGCCGGCAGTTTGACACTCCTGCCTTATGGTATAATTCTTTGCTGGAGGCAGGCTATTATCTTTGTGCATACCATTTTGTCAATAGACTGTTATTTTTTATTGAAGCAAACTTTTAGACTTGAATTTTATTGGGATATGTTATTTGTTTCTAACTGAAGTGCTTTAAACTGTTAAGGTTTGATCTACCTTAGTTCTTTTATTTCCATTTTATTGGTTATCTGATTTAATTCTAATTTTGCTGGGATTACAGGGTATAAATTTAATAACTATTGTATTTTAATTAACCAGCGCCAGCAAAACTCAGAATGTTTCAAAATCCGTTCTGAATATTTATCTGCATGCTACAGTCAAGTTGAAAATTCTTCAAACATACCTTGACATCTCCTTTCTCGGACAATTCTTCCCCACTGATATTATAAATGTTCCTCTCCAGTTTTGTTTTATTTATTATTTCTTCCCAGTGTGATTTCAATTTTATGTAATCCAAGGAGGCATATGTGTACTATTATTATAATAATAATAACAGTTGGAAGGGACTTGGAGGTGTTCTAGTCCAATCCCCTGCTCAGGCAGGAAACACTATGCCATTTCAGACAAATGTTTGTCCAATCTCTTCTTAAAATCTTCCCACAACTTCTGGAGGCAAATTGTTCCACTGATTAATTGTTCTGCCAGGAAATTTCTCCTTAGTTCTAGGTTGCTTCTCTCCTTAATTAGTTTCCATCCATTGCTTCTTGTCCCGCCTTCAGGTGCTTTGGAGAATAGGTTGACCCCCTCTTCTCTGTGGCAGCCCCTTAGATTTTGGAACACTGCTATCATGTCACCCCTAGTCCTTCTCTTCATTAAATTAGATATACCCAATTCCAGCCTCTTAGATATTGGAACACTGCTATCATGTCACCCCAATTCCTTCTTTGTATGTTTTAGCCTCCAGTCCCCTAAAATCATCTTTGTTGCTCTTCTCTGTACTCTTTCTAGAGTCTGTCAGGAAACATTAAGCTAAATTAAACTCATATATTTCTTCTCCAAGGATTGAATAAATTTTGGAATGGCAAGAGACATGGGACAAGGTCAGAATAGCCCTTGGTAGCAGGCCTTAAAGACACATAAGATTCACATATTTTCTTTTCAATCAAGTGCTTTGTAAACAAGGACTGGTTTATTGAATTTGCTCTCATGTACATGAGTATTTTCCAGGATTTCACAATTTCCACCAAAAGAAGAGTGGAGGTACTTTAAGCATTCTTGAACTGTTTTATCAGTGATATTACAGACTAAGGAAGTACGGGTAGTTCTCGACTTACAACAGATCATTTAGTGAGTGTTCAAAGTTACAAGGGCACTGAAAAAAGAGAGTTATGACCATTTTTCACTTATGCCCTTTGTGGCATCCCCATGGTCACGTGATCAAAATTTATACATTCAGAAGCTGAACTAGGAAATTAGAATAATTTGCAAAACTCACCATGCAACATTTAGTTGCAGCTCAAGTATTTTATCCTTTTAAGTTCACATAAGCTCCTGCCCCATCTTCACCTTTTCTGTTCTGATCTTTCTGATCTTTGTCTTCCTGATAACTTTTTGCCACTTTACATTGTATTAGAGTTTGCAAGAGATTTGTTGCATACTTTTTTTAAAAAATAAAGTACTGCCACTGTTAAACACTCTTCAGCATGCTGTTCTTAGCTCGTTTGTGTATGAGCCTTTGCTTCCTCTGTTTTAGGCATGACCGGGTATTAATCTCACATCCAACACAAACCAGCTCAGTGTGCAGAAGCCAGTTACCCACTGATCACTGACTGTATTTGTCAGTGTAAAGGAAACCATTTAATAAGCTCAACACATTCCATTGGCTGCTCTCAAAAAGTCTCTGGTGGAATCAGCAAACTTGCAGGAAATTGGAAACAAAACAAAATGTTCAGTCAGACACTTCATCATAATTTCTACGAAGTGATTCTTAAGAATGGAAGTTTTAACAGATTGTCAACATGACAAAGCAGTGCCCAAAGGGCTTTTATTAGGCTTCATCACCACTTTTCTATTTAAATACTCAAAGCCTGCTGTTGGAATATAGTCCAAACATATTAATAGATCTCAGTGTTTTTGTAATACAAATATTCAAAGCCAACGTGTACACAATCTACACCAGACCTCTGTTCTGTTTCTGAAGTTCTGCTTGCAAGTTCTCCAGAAAGTGTTTGCATATAATAGGTATGCTGTAATTGATAAAATATCCACAATAATAGTTGCTGGTTTTAGTACATGAGTGTGAAATATATATATCCTCAAAGTATGGGAGAAGAAGGAACTTCAGGAAAGATCATATGTTTTTAGCAACCCATAAGTATTGGACATTTTAGGGCTGTTTCTGTCTGGGAGCCTATTCTTCACATGGCTGTATAAAACTCAGCTTCCTTTCTCACCTCATAAATACACTATCCACTTTTTCTGAACAATGTTACTTAAGTTAAAGGGGTAGTACTGTACTGCACTTTTGTTACATGCACCTAGTATAAAGAAGCTGCATTTACACAACAGAATAATTTGACTAATTGAATTATTTTGAAGGAAAATAGCTTCATGATAATAGATTGGACTTGGAACATGTGTTCCAAAAATAAGACAAGTAATATATTAAATACTTAAGGAGAATTTATATCCTTTTTTCATTTAACCTCCAGTTGGGCTTCAAAACCTGAACATCTATGTTAAATTTCACAAATGTTGCTGAGTTGCTGTGTTACCTGATCACAAAAATGTTTTCATTACTTTTCATAACCATCAGTATGTTTTCATAAATTTGACTTTGGAATAATTGGAGCGCCATCTTGTTTAAGTATTAAGTTGAGATGTTTTAGGAGGCCTGTAGCAGCTTAAAGAAGGAAGTTCACTAGTGCTTGGAGCAGAGAAATGGCAAGTCAACTGTTCCCTTTCTCCATCAGGATTTCTCATGTGTAAATAACTCCAAAGCAGTGGTGGGATTCAGCCGGTTCGCACCACTTTGGCAGAACCGGTAGCTAATTTTTTGTTGCCCAGGCCCAGAATGGACTTCCGGAAGCGGCGTCCACACAGAGAACCCGGTTGTTTACCTATTTGAATCCCACCGCTGCTCCAAAGTAATCATTATGTTTGACAAGTGGCTTCAAAACTCAGATACAAGCAGACACGTAGAACATACATTTAGTCCCATTTTGTTAGTAATGTGTGTATGAGTTTTAGGGAGTAACATATTTCTCGTTCTTATGGAAACAGTGAAATTTTTTCCAATAAAGGAGAATATTTGTAGCTCAGGGTTGAAGTGGGAGTTCCTTGGTGGTCTTTAAGCTTGGTTGTTTTCTGGAAGACATTTCATTACCCAAACTATGTAACATCATGAGTGCTGATGCTGTTACCTGATTTGGGTAATGAAACATTTGCAAGAAAACAACCAAGCTCAGCCAGCACCAAAGACCCCCTCAGGGAATTTTTTTTTTCACAGAAGTCAAGATATAATTGATGGAGGATAAGCAGTGACCCAAGGAAAGGTAAATATGGAAAGTCAGAAATGGGAGAAAGATAGTTAGCAAGCCGTGATGCAGGACGACAGGTACTAAAAGTTTCGGCTTTTAAATAACGTGCCATCAGGATACATTGCAAAAGTACAAGTGAACCTCCAGAATCCAGGACAAATAATGGGGATTATTTAATTATTTTTTTTTTTTTACCTTTACAGGGTCTGAATGAAATAACACTGTTAACTGGACTAGTGGTATGATCAAATGTTGCCTAGCTTTCCAGATGAGTAAAACACTTCAGGAAGAAATATCAGCAAGAAGACCAGGTGTATTAGAATGAATGGATGACTATTTGACAAAAACGTATTCCGTATTCCAAGTATGAGGCCCTAGAAAAGTATTCGTTTCCATTTCCAAAAATAACATTGTGTTTTCTCTTAGAGCTTATTTTTTTCACAACTCTTCTTCTGTTGAATAACTGTCACCGCTTATGGTTTCTATACTGACTGCCCATGAGTGGATTTTAAAAATCAGCTTAACAACTGGATTACATTAATGGCCCAGAAAGTAATATGTGCTGAGTTTTTTATCCATAAAGAGAAGGGGGGGGGAAATACTTGAAGGACACCAAGAAAGCCACTGAGGAGTAGAATAATTAGTTCACTTTGAAGTTACGTTATTTTTAAGAAATGCTCTATTTTTTCCCAAGAAAATCTTGGAATTCACTCATGTCTGATTGACATTAAAAAAATTCCTTGCCAGCCCTTTTTTCTTCAGGAGGCAGTGCTGCTGCACCTCTAAGAAACCAAAGCAAGCAGAAGAGATTCCTATAACACTGATTTTATACTCTTGGAGGTATATTACTGTGTTTGAGTTTACTATTTGAAGCTATTTATAGGGATACACATAAACAAATTCCCTCTAATTTTTTTTTCATAAAAACAAATACTGAAATGAAGATGGCTCTTCCTTAATACCTAAGGAATTATACCTACTATTTCTGTATTCCAAGAGTTTGTTCAGAACAGCAGTCATAGCAGAAGTTAAGTTAGACATTACAGCAACAATGTAAATTAGACCATAATTGTTATTAATGGCACCGCAGATATTGGCTGGTATTAAGAGTGGATATAGGAACAAAAACAGAGTTTTTGAGCTGGTTCTTCAGATGAAGCACTGTTGGAGTCAAATGAGATAATCAGGTCTAAAAACAACAAATTGGATGAACTGCAATGCTGTATGTCAGCAAACAAAATGAAGGCTGTCCACTTCAAACAAACTATTAAAATTCAGCCAGGAAATGAGGTCAAGGATTCAGAGACTCAAACTGGCAATTGTTAGAGGAGAAGGTTAAGTCAATGTTTGTTCATTGCTGCAGTTATTCTGATGTCTTTAGGACAGACAACCCAGAGCTTTTAGCTTCAAGTAAGTAAAAAGGCCAAAGCAATTAACTGATAAAAAGATAGCAGGGCCGAAGTTAACCTGATTGTGAGAGTTGGGTTGCTTTTTTTTTAAAGGCTAATAATAATAAAAAAAAGAAACCCACCGCTTTTCCCATGCTGCTTTTGTATTGCAACCTTTGACAACTGATATTGGCATACTAAGTAAATCCATGAAGGAGCATCATCTGGTGGAACCCAGGGGCAGAGCCTTTTCTGCTGTGGCACCCGCTCTCTGGAACTTAATTTCCACCAAAGTCAGACTGGCCTCGTTGGCCTTCTGAAAGAGCATTGGAGTAGTAGAGCCTGCCAAGGGACTGTACTAACAACAAAATGGATTGTGCTCTCTTGCAATTTTAAAAAATATTTTATATAGGGGTTTTTTTTGCTTCTGTTTTTAATGGCATTGTTATGTTTACAGTCTTTTTTCTATTTGTATTGCTCCTGCAAGCCACCCAGAGTCAGGGATGTGAGGTGGGTGGCTATACAGGTAGTCCTCAACCTATGACCGCGACTGAGCCCAAAATTTCTATTGTTAAGTGAGACATTTGTTAAGTGAGTTTTGCCTCATTTTATGTCCTTTCTTGACACAGTTAAGTGAATCACTGCAGTTGTTAAATTAGTAACAAGGTTGTTAAGTGAATCTGGCTTTCCCATTGCCTTTGCTTGTCAGAAGGTCGCAAAAGGTGATCACATGACCTGGGACACTGCAACCGTCACCAATGTGAATCAGTTGCCAAGCGTCTGAATTTTGATCACATGACCATGGGAATGCTGCAATGTTTGTAAGTGTGAAAAATGATCATAAGTCACTTTTTTCAGTGTTGTCGTAACTTCAAAAGGTCGCTAAATGGACTGTTGTAAGTCGAGGATTACCTGTAGTAGGTCCCTGGGATTTATCTATTTTAAATTAGGATTAGTAGTGACTGGTTTAAACTTTTGTGGCTTTTAATATACTCTATGAAATGTATACAGTCCCATTATTTTATCATACATGTGCTGTTTGAGAGAAAGCTCATAAGAACCACGGCTCCCTCTCCCTTCTCAGCTGTTTTTACCACAAGCTTCATCCTGATTGGTTCATCCACTCAGTCCAGGCCACAAACCCAGTCTCCAAATAGTTTATTTTCAAGGGTCAGCCGAGCCTGATCAGTCATGCAAAGGACACATTAACAATGCTCTCAAGGTAAATGTCCCCCTTCTCACCACCAAATGCAGACTAAATCTACTTTACAGGAACAAAGAGACAGATTATTGGTTACAAATTAGGTGTCAAGCAACTTTGTACTCGGATACAGGTGAAGTCATGGTAAGATAAGCATGCATATTAGGAAAACTGCACTAAGCAATTTCTTATCTCTACTGTGTGGTGTGGTGTGCTAGGCTGTACCAAGTGCCCAATCTTCTTTGTTTTTCCTGCAAAGCCAAAACTGTTTGCTATTCACTATATGGGCATACAGGTGGTTCTCAGTTTATGATTCTAATTGGGACCAGAATGCAATTCCTAACCCTAACCCTGAAAAAGACAGATAATTACCAAATTAACTCTAGGACGTTTTCCCTCCTGCTCACTGCAGGCCACTAAATTAGGTCCGTTTTGTAAAAAACAATCACGGGTCTCCAAACTTGACAACTTTTAAGACTTGTAGATTTCAATTCCCATAATTCTGGAAATTGAAGTCCACAAGTCTTAAAGTTGCCAAATTTGGAGACCCTGTTTTAAATGAAGAGAAGTAAGGTCAGTTGCCCTGGATCCCAATCAAGGAGGGAGCCTCATTCAAAATAATTAATAAGGGAAAATATAATCCCAAAAGTTATTTCAAAGGAAGACAAGCTTGGATTTTTCCTAAAGATTTCAATTTAGTGGTCATTAATTCAGTGGAAGACAAAGGAATACAAAGGGAATTCAAATATATTCTGAAAACATATAGGTGTAATAAAAAGCATATTTTTCATCAATAAAAATTATATGACACCTATTTCCTAAGTAATTAAAATTTTGAAATAAAACTAACCATCGCTTTGGTATAATTTCTGGTAAAGTCTATTTCATCAGATACATATATTATGATGAATACCAGACAGTTGCTGAATAGAGACAAACATATTATTGCAATTATATTAGCAGGTACATTTTACAAAATTAATTCCTGTTTGATCCACAGATATAAAAATAAACCTTTTCATGAAAAGTAGGTTAATCATTTGGATTGTGATCTATTTTTGAAACTTCTTTGGTCCCGAATTACCATTAGTGAAATAATTACATGTGTAACTTACATATTTCTATATTGATGCATGAATATTGTCAGTTTTGGTATCAGATTAGGCTAATCCCTTTTTTTATGGAGAGACTGGCTTGTTTTTCATTTGTACTATATTGGAGTAACAATTTACAAATGATATGGAAATTGAAACTGAAAAATCATTCAAATGCACAATAATATAAATTATTTTATTGCACTTTATCTTTATGGCACTACTTAATACCAAGTTATTAACATTACTGTTTATGATTATATTTGTTTATTTGAAAAATCTGTGCCATGTTGGTAGACTTCCCATACATACATGCATCTCTTTTTTTGTCCTCTGGTTTCTCCTCTATTTCTTATATTATGTATAAGCCTGGCAGTCTGAAACCTTGTCAAAATAAATAGAGAGAATAAAGAGAAGTTAAGAAGAAAAGACAAGAGGGATGGCAAAGAAATGTGATAGATAAATAAACAAACAAACAAACAAACAAACAAATAAATAAATAAATACTAATAAAGCATAGAGGAAAGATAGAGGAAAAGTCTAATTTGGTAGTTGTGAAAAAAGTAAAGTCACTTTAAAAATAATTGAGAAAGGGATTGGAATGAAACCTGCCATTATTTTAAAGCTTTGAATTGCAAATTGCAAAAAGGGATGCAGTATTTTAAACCTTCCAGGCAGATAACTTCTTTGAAGTGTCTCTTATTAAAAGACAGAAATGATAGGCTGAACTTCCTGACATGTGCTAGTTCAGTGATGGCGAACCTTTTAGAGACTGAGTGCCCAAACTGCAAACCCAAACCCATGTATGTATCATCGAGTGCCGGGTGGGTGTGGCCGATTGGGTGGGTGTGACCCATTGGGTGGGCGTGGCCCATTGGATGGGCATGGCTGTGGTGGTAACGGCAGACTGGGTGGGACTAAAAAGTTCAATCAATCAATTCCAACTTTGCAAGATCTTTTTTTTCCCCGTGAGAAGGTGAAATTGACTGATTGAACCTTTTTTTTTTTGCACACGGTGGCGGAGGCCTAAAGCGAAAAGGTTTTATAAAACCCAGCTGAAGGCCTAGGACTGGGGCGACGGTGCGCGTGCCCACAGAGAGGGCTTTGAGTGCCGCCTCTGGCACCCGTGCCATAGGTTTGCCACCACTGTGCTAGTTTGTTCTTACTCCTTCTGCCAAGGACTTCTTCCTTCAGCTCAGCCCTGGGAAAAATAGGAAAGGGTACTGCTTTGCATCTTCCTGCTCAGAGCTCAACACTTTAGAATTTATAACTTCTTAAGCCAGTTCCTGAACTTACAAGGGCAAGCTGTACAATCCCACAGTCTTGCACTTGTGAAAACTTTTTAAACCATAAAAGGGTTAACAGATATAAACAGTTCACTGAAACAGGTATATCTAGGAATGCAATGAAAGAAAATGGTCTCATAAAAAATTCCAAATGAAATCTAAACAGCCCAGCCAAGTTACTTATTAGCTCATGTAATATAAGATACTGCTGTGCACTTGGTCATGCTTTGACACAGAAAGAGAGAGAAAAATCTGCCTCTTGTTTTGCTGTACTTTTCATTTTGCCCTCTTTTTCTCCCCTCTTACAAGCATTATTCAGTTTTACATAATGTGGAAGATAAATGAAAACCAACATTTTGGAGAGACTGATGCTTTGCCTGATCAAGCCAAATGCTCCATCTCTGATGCTCTGGATCTAACCAGCGATTGAAAAAAAAACTAATAAGCAACCAAGTCATCCATCCTAACAACTCCCATTTTCATGCAATGGCAAACAATGCAGCTTTTTTCCCCACGAAGTTCATGATTGCCAAGGAAAAAGAGCGCCACACAGCAATATAGCAGGATTCCCATCTCGGAAAGAGCAAACTTGAGGCAAACAAATATCAAGATCAACAGAAAATTGAAAGAAGGAAGAGAGAGCACAGAAAGTAGTGTTGTGAACATATACCCCTGTTTAGAGAAAGTAAACAAGGCAGAGTTAACTTCAACATGTCAAATGCGAAACAGAGGAGTGGGGAGAGATTGACTCAGTAATAAAAAAGAAACCACAAAGTTTGGAGATAAACAAAAGAATCTTATAGGTTTGCAGGGAGGTCTGCCCTGTTCCCAGCAAGATTCTGTTCCAGTTCTTTTTTCATGAAACCCATCTGTTACCTTAGTGAAATCCTCCCAACCATATCCTCCAAAGCATGAATTAATTTCCACTGAGAGTAATGACAATAAACCATTGTTAAATCCCAAGCCACCTAGGGCTTGCCTGACAACAGAGAACGAAGCAACACAACAATCTTTTCTCTCCTGTATTTATTCTGCCCTTATCCGGGTCCATATAGAAAAGAATAAGGTAAATGAGACATCATAACTGCCTTACATCACCTGCCCCTTTGTAGGGATCTCTTTGAAGCCATTTATTTTAACCACCATTTACCACCAGCCAGAAGATTTACTTTTTTGGACAAAAGGGCATGTAATAGTGTGGGATGTTGCTGTTCTTTTATTTCATGTAATAGAAAGTGAGAGATCTCTGATCTATCATTCTGAGCCGATGGTTTATTTATTTAAAAGTTTCAAGTGCCTATCCTATCTGTATTTCCATTTCCATTTAGCATGTCTTTTTAAAGTGTTCCTTACAAAACAAAAAGCATAATGTAAGTAAGAATGGATCAAAGGCTTGGCATGCAGTTGTGAATACTTCTAGGTAGATATACCAAATAATTTGCAATTAATCCTTTCAGTCTCCATTATTTCTTGTAAAGGTGTTGAAATCATTAAGAGTTGATCCACGTAAAGGCATTACTTTGTATATTATCTACCTATGTAGGTTATCTTCGAAAGGTTAGCTTTCCTACAAGAAAGTGGATCTCACAATTCTTGGGTAGGCATCTTCACTTCCGATCTTCTCTTTGGAGAACTGAGGCTATTCCGGTTCCAGGTTTTATCATTAAAAAAAATATTCAGCAGCTTTCTGTCTTCTCCTGCTTAACTGCCTTCTTCTTCTTCTTCTTCTTTCTTTTTTTAAAGGAAAGAAAAGCCACGAGAAAGCATTGGAAGATAGCATTCTTGGGGCAAAGGAAGTCTTGTGATTTTTATAATAAAAGTGTAACTTGAATAGTATTCCCGGGTTGAAGCAAGTCAGTACTGGTAGGCAACTGATGTCAAAAAGTAACAACAGTTGCTCCCTCTAGCATGCAAACTGTGATATATAAGGCTATAGGTTAGGGTTAATATTCGTATTTTTAAAAAGACAGCAATCCTCTTTTTAGAGAGCTACGCATGCTTTGCTATTTTCGTGTGTGTGCGTGTATCCTCGCCAGTTGTGATTGTCAGAAGGAAGTGTAGTTGTTTTTTTGCCATGTAGAAAGTTAAAAACACCCCAAATAGGCTTCCATTTATCTTTAAAGAAGTTACAAGTACAATCATAAATTCACCTCCTCCTCTAAACTTACATCATGTCTTCTTTCTATAACTCATGCTATCTAACTGACAGAACCGTAAAAAGTCCACAAGGGATTTCCAGTCAGCAATAAACATCTTATCTTTTCTTTAATCAAGCTATTTGGCCGTCTCAGCAAATTTTATCATCTTCAACAATCATTCCCCCGTTGTAGGCATTACCAAACCTTTCCCTCTTTTGCACACAATAATCTTGTTGGGGTTATCATTCACAAAAACAAAGTCCAATAACTTTTTTTCCAGCTGTTTGTCTATCAATCCCAAGCATTCTGATCTCAATTATATATTATTCCTTACAATCCTCTGAATCAGGTGTTTGAATCCAAAAATGCATAGCTTTTTTGCATATCCATGAAGCAAGAAAAAAATTACCCTTCTCGTTCACATTTCCAACATAAATTTGAAGTGCCATTATAAGTTCCAAACAATTTCTCTGGTGCCATATAACAATGTTACGTCATTTTATAAAAATTCTCTTTACGATTTTAACTTAGTGTAAATTAATGGAAGAAAACATATGTGGCTCAGGTTTGAACTATGGAGTCCTTGGTATTCTCTGAGTTTGGTTGTTTACTTGCAGATGTTTCATTAACCAAATAGTACATCCAGTGATGTGATTCAAATATGTGAACAACCGGTTCTCTGTGTGGATGCCACTTCCGGAAGTCCGTTCTGGGCCTAGGCAACAAAAAATTAGCTACCAGTTCTACCGAACTGGTGCGAACTGGCTGAATCCCACCACTGAGTACATCAGGGTTAGCGTGTTTGCAGCTTGCACCCTGTTTATATGCAGTAAACTGTCTTGCCAGTATTGGTGGGGGTGTAACAACAACAACAACAACAACAACAACAATAATAATAATAATAATAATAAAGTTGGAAGGGACCTTGGAGGTCATCGAGTCCATCCCCCTCAGGCAGGAAACCCTATACCATTTCAGACACATGGCTGTCCAGTCTCTTCTTAAAAACTTCCAGTGTTGGAGCATTCACCGCTTCTGGAAGCAGGTTGTTCCACTGGTTAATTGTTCTAACTGTCAGGAAGTTTCTCCTTAGTTCTAGGTTGCTTCTCTCCTTGATTAGTTTCCATCTGTTGCTTCTTGTCCTGCCTTCCAGCGCTTTGGAGAATAGCTTGACTCCCTCTTCTTTGTGGCAGCCCCTGAGATATTGGAACACTGAATCATGTCTCCCCTCGTCCTTCTCTTCATAAATAGACATACCCAATTCCAGCAACCGTTCCTTATATGTTTAGCCTCCAGTCCTCTAATCATCTTTGTTGCTCTTCTCTGTACTCTTTCTAGAGTCTCAACATCTTTTTTACATCGTGGTGACCAAAACTGGATGCAGTATTCCAAGTGTGGCCTTACCAAGACATTGTAAAGTGGTATTAATACTTCACATGATCTTGATTCTATCCCTCTGTTAATGCAGCCTAACACTGTGTTGGCTTTTTTGGCAGCTGCAGCTCACTGCTGGCTCATATCTAAGTGATTGTCCACTAGGACTCCAAGATCCCTCTCACAGTTGCTACTATTGAGCAAGGAACTACCTATACTATTGAGCAAGGAACTACCTATACTGTACCTGTCTATTTGGTTTTTCTTGCCTAAATGTAGAACCTTACTTTTTTCACCATTGAATTTCATTTTGTTAGATAGCGCCCAGTGTTCAAGTCTGTCCAGATCCTCCTGTATCTTAAACCTGTCTTCTGGAGTGTTGGCTATTCCTGCCAGCTTGGTGTCGTCTGCAAATTTGATGAGTTCCCCATCTATCCCCTCATCCAAATCGTTGATGAAGATATTGAAGAGCACTGGGCCTAGAACAGAGCCCTGGGGCACCCCACTACACACTTCCCTCCATGTAGATGCAGCTCCATTGAGGACCACACGCTGAGTATGTCCAAGGCTGAGATTCATTGCTTTTTGTTGGATATTGGAGGGAATGGAAAGAATGCATTTTTTAAAAATGCTTGCTAAGCCTATTTGGGGTGTTTTTAACCTTCTAAATGGCAAAAAAACAACTACACTTCCTTCTGACAATCACAACTGGCGAGGATACACGCACACACAAAAATAACAAAGCATGCATAACTCTCTAAAAAGAGGATTACTCTCTTTTTAAAATATGAATATTAACCCTAACCTATAGCCTCATATATCACAGTTTGCATACTAAAGATTTGAGAACATGGCAGAATAAAGAGGCTGTTGGTTGGTTGTAGTTAGGTGCAAGTAGCCTTTAATTAATGGAGGAGAGAATGCTCTTTGGTCTTCCCTGTTTTTATGTTCAGAAGTGATTTTCTTGTATACAGAAGCAACTAACATTTTGTTCCTATGGTAACATATTGTTGGAACATTACAGGGTACGAACATTACATTTGTCAAGTGAAAGATTCTGGTTCAGTATTTCCACATGGATAGCTCAGTTCAGAACAAGTGGTTAACAAGTCCTCAGCATCTTTCCAAATTTGGTTTATTTGTAACTAGGATAGCCAACAGATCTTGAAAAGGTACACCAGGCCATTCAAGAAAGCAGAATGCAGTTCACTGTAAACATGATAAAAAAACAAAATGAAACAAAATAACCAACTTTGGTATGTCGGTGTTGTAAAATAATTTTCTTAAAACCATCTAAGCATTGCCCTCAAACCGTTATGCTGGAAGCAAAGACTAATGCTTTAAAATAGTCTCCCAGTGGATGGCAAGGCGTATTTATTTTAATTAACTTTGCACCACAACGCATCTTGAATGACAGTGATTATTTTTTTCCCTTTTGAAACTCAGACATTAAAATGATGATGCTAATCCATATCCTTGAGCAATAAAAGGGCCTCTGCTAAATCACAGAAGACCTAAATGTTCTGGGGAAGTTCTTTGTTGACTGGAGGCTCATCCCAAGCATGAGCAAAACAGGAGCAATGTGTTTCTAGCTTAATAACAAAGAAGCAAAAAAAAAAAAGTTCCAAAGATATATCCTTCAATAACAGCTTGCTGCCTTACAACCCCTTTCCAAAATACCTTGGCTTAAATGCTGGATCGAACTCTCTCTTGCAAGAAACACAGAGAAAATACTGCAGCAAATATTAATACCAGAAATAACATACTCCATAAACTTGTGGAACTAAATGGGGTGCCTCCCTCAGCCTCTATGCTCAGAACTTCAGCATTGGGATTAGTATACTCCACAGCTGAACATTGTGGCCCTAATCTAGATGAACAGCTGCCATACAAATAAACTGGATGCCAAATTGAATGATACAATGCGGATAACAAGTGGGTGCATCCAGACCACACCAAGCTGCTGGCTTCCTATAATGAGCCATAATGCCCCACCAGCATTATGATGACAAGAAGCACTTCTCAGAGTGTACAAAAGAATTGTCAGTAATCCACAACTGCTGCTGTACTCGATACACCATATTTATTAATTAGAAGGCTTAAATCCAGAAAACCTATGCACACACTGACACTGGCATAACAATTGCAACTAACTTTGATGTAAAATCCCAGTGGCAAGTAAACTGGACTATCAAACATCCAGATTCTGGAGGGGGGAAAAATCTGATCTGACATAAAAAATAGCAGGTTTCCACGACACCCGCCAGTGCTGGAAAACTCTGAATAGGATCCATAACTTGCATGGCATCTGCCAAGATTCTCTGTTGAAATGGGGCAGAATCTCCTCCTCTGAGTGTGACTGTGGGGCTCCTAGTCAGACACTGGATCACATAGTGACTAGCTGCCACCTGAGAGCTTCTATGGGAGGAAAAGCAGATTTTCTCCAACTAACGAATGCTGCTCTTAATTGGATAAACGATGTAAACTCTTTTCACCACAGAGCCATGGTGGCGTAGTGGTTAGAATGCAGTATTGCAGGCTAACTCTGCCCACTGTCAGCAGTTCGATCCTGACCGGCTTAAGGTTGACTCAACCTTCCGTCCTTCCGAGGTTGGTAAAATGAGGACCCAGATTGTTGGGGACCAATATGCTGACTCTGTAAACCATTTAGAGAGGGCTGTAAAGCACTGTGAAGTGGTATATAAGTCCAAGTGCTATTGCTACATCCTACAAATTGTCAAGGCAATTTGTTTTTCCATATTGCTTTTGTCTATCAAAGGCCATTTCCCAATAAAACAGGATATGGGGATACCCCAAATACTGAAATAACTTTTGCATTACTTTTTAAAAGATTAAAATCACTGTCCCAAATGGGAAAGCTTGGTCCAACTGACCATTCCAAATACTGACCCTTATTTTAAATGGACTTGGCTGTTGTTAAGATGGGATTATTGGGGGGGGGGCAGATTTTGCATTAGAAATTCCAAGTGTAGAATCTCTCCTTATGAATCTGAGTAACATATATCAGGATGGGCAACCAGCCCATTTTTTCAGCCACCCAATGGTGCCAACAAGCTTTTTAAGTGTTTGCAAAACCAGTCTATGCTAAAGTAAACTCCCAAACATACTTGAAAGGACATAGCCTGTATCTTTGTTACTTTTGGGGGGAAGACAAAGAATCCTTGTTGTTGCTTAAAAGGCATCTTTGCCAGGTTTTATGGAGTCTTTTGCGAAGAGAGGCCCTCTAAGGATTAAAAAAAAAAAAAAACCAAACAAACACAAAGTAGACCACATAAATGGCAGAGCTTTCAGGATACTGAGAACATAAAGAAACTTGGAAGGCTCATACTGTCTGTCTCTTTGATTGGCTTGGCAGGAACTCGAGGTTCAAATCTGTTAGTGTAAAGTGTAAAATAAATATTCAAAGGGCAGCACAGATTAACTGGTATCAGATCAAATGTGGCTGCTGCTTCCAGTCCTGCCAAGTCATTCTGTCAGTTTACACTGAGACTTTTCCCTTTTTGGAGGAACCCGAGACTTTCCAGTCCTAACGTGTCAAAACAACCCAGCTTCATGCAAAGCAACACAATGGCCACATTCTGTTCCAAGACATCAGTCAAAGATCAACAGAAACCTCTTCTCGGAATGTGGAAAAAGGTGTTTCACCTCACACATCAACATCATTTTGCCTTGATATGCAGAAGTGACCAGATTGCCTTCTTGGGGCTAGCTTAATTGAAGAGGGAAGCTGCCAGGAAGGTATTACAGGTTGTCCTCGACTTACAACAGTTCATTTAGTGTCAATTCAAACTTACAACAGAACTTAAAAAAGGAACATAACCATTTTTCACACTTACAACTGTTACAGCATTGCCATGGTCATATGATCAGAATTCAGACACTTGGCAACTGACTCATATTTATGTCAGTTGCAGGTGTCCCAGGGTCATGTGATCACCTTCTGCGACCTTCTGACAAGCAAAGTCAATGGGGAAGCCAGATTTACTTAACGATCGTGTTACTAACTTAACAATTGCAGTGATTCATTTAACAACTCGGGCAAGAAAGGTCATAAAATGGGGCAAAGCTCACTTAACAACTGTCTCACTTAGCACCAGAAATTTTGGACTCAATTGTGTTCGTAAGTCAAGGACTACCTGTATTTTCTGATGAAGCCATTTGGAAGGAGAAGTTCTTGAGAGAAGGTGGCTGTGTTTTAAATAGCCATAGCCAAGCTAAAAATAAAATCATTTAAGGTATGTATGAACGTTTAGGTATGTATGTTTGCACTGTACTTGAGTTTACTTCACACATAAAATGAATACATTATGCAGATTGCCCTCATTCCCCCCCCCCAGCACTTAAAAGAAATATGTAGAAGCTATCTTATTCCAAGTTAGGTCCTTGATTTAACTAGCCCTTTTTCATCTTCACCAGTGTTTCCTAAAATGTGGTTCTAGGAGTCCCGAGACTCCCTCAAGACCCTCTCGGGCGCAGAAAACCAAAATTATTTACTATGTTTAAAAACAATGCAGTATTAAAATCTCATCAAACAATTATAAGAAGCAGTAGCAACTGTAAATGCATCAGTTGTAATTGTTTAATAGGGTAAATATAGATAAAAATAACCCATACCAAGAAAAGCTGCTTTGGGGTTCTCCGTAATTTTTAAAAGTGGGAAAGAGGAAAAGGAACACTGATCTACACACCAAGTTAAGCAACTCTTTTCCCATCCGGATGTTTGGAATTTATCCTTTCCTTGAAATTTCTGGATTTAAGGGAGTTGTACAAAATAATTGCAAGCGGCCAAGCTGACATGTTGAATTACAACTTCTAGCCTTTAGCTTCGTTGCTATGCTGGCTGGGATTTGGATTCTTACAACATATGGAGACTGACATGTTTTGCAACAAATAGCAAAAAGCAATTGATAGGAGACTTGGCCAAAGGGCACTCAGAAAAGGAGGGATATAAAAAGGGTACTGAAGTGAAATTACAGTATCTGCTCATTTAGGAGCTTTTAGCGCAAGAAGTGTCCAGGAGAGAATAGGTGGTGCTGTATAAAGGAACTGGTTGTGCTGTTGAGTGCTCAGAAAAAGCAGATAACAAGAATTAGGTGGCCCTTATGTTTCAAATAATAATGTATAGAAAATTTGCATTACTTACAGACTTTCCAAAGGCATGTGTATTGACAGCAGCCAGACAGAATAAATATTTGAAGCAGCAACTACTTCTAAATTAATTAATAAAACTCAAAAAATAACATGAGGTTGTAAAGTGTGCAATTTTGATCATTTAGTAGCATTAATTTTAGATTAATTTTAATAGCATTTCTACATCTCATTCTAGTGAGCAATGTTAACGTTTTATCATTTTTATGTAACAGCAATGCTCAACTCAACACACATTCATGTTTGTGGACTTTATTCACAGTTGATAATATTGCAGGACTACCTATTAGTCATTCCAGCAAAACAATTTTGCACTATCTGAAAGAAGATATAGGAGTCGTGGTGGCCCAGTAGTTAGAATGCAATATTGCAGGCTAACTCTGCCCACTGCCAGCAGTTCGATCCTGACGGGCTCAAGATTGATTCAACCTTCCATCCTTCCGAGGTCAGTAAAATGAGGACCCAGATTGTTGGAGGCAATATGCTAGCTCTGTAAACCACTAAGAGAGGGCTGTGAAGCGGTATATAAGTCTAAGTGTTATTGTTATATAAGGTGAATCCTTATTTAGCTTTAAAAAAATAGTTGCATCTGATAATTTGGGGGTCAGAACTGGGAAAGATGGGGAAAAATTTGAGTCTGAAATTCAGCAGTGCTCGTATTATTACACTATTGTTTAGTATAAAAGCAGCACTTAACCAGTCCTTCTGGTTTTGTAATATAAGCAGGGTCAGATCTGGTCAGTACTTGGATGGGAGACTAATAAGAAACTCCAAGAATTATATTAGGTTAGGAAGTATAAATAAATATCCTGAAGAAGTCAGTAAGTTAATGGTAAAATACACAAACATGTCCGTAAAGTCCCAGAAATCAAATTCAACATAAGATATTTGCTTTAATGGTTCAGCACAATCCATGCAAAATAGACACATTTTTCTGAATCTCAGCATAAACAAGTTCCTGAAATGTCCCAGCTCAGTCTTCACATTTTGCAATGCTGAGCTATAATGAACGTATGAACCACTTTTAAAGATGAAGTAAATGAAGCAACATGACTGTAATGGTGAACAATTATGTTGGGAGCTTATACTGTCATTCTTCCTCATTTGATATGCAAATTGCATTTGATGCGGCTGAATCATCCTTATCCTGTCAGAAATGCAATGCTTGATTAATGTGGGTGGATTTAAATGTCCCCAAGCGAAGGAGTGGGGAAAACTCTAGGTAACAATATATCAAGGCATCACCGCTGAAAACGTTTGCAATGTTGATGCTATCTAGGCACACACTTCTCTTCTTGCCCCACCTTGGTTGATGGATAATTTCTATTTTTACTTAAAAGAACCTCCCCCCCAATGAATAGATCTTATAATTTTGCGATGTTGTTGCAGCTTGTCAAATCTTCTGATAAAACCTGGCATTTCTTCTCCTTTTACATGATGCTTTCGGGAACATTTGCAGACTGTTTCTCAAGTAATGATCTATGCATATGAAATGTTGCAGAACAAAGTATTTTCTTTCTGTCATTCCCAGCAGTTCCTAACCCATCTATCTTTTGCTATTCTAGGTTATATTCAAAGGCCAATTTACCCCAAGGAGAGTGAAGGCCATTTTTATCAAGTGGAAAAGCTTTTTCTGGACTTCAGCCTCTATGTCTGAATGCCTTTTTCTAGTGCTACCAGATTAAGGCTGCAAAACTTTGGACAAACACTAAGGGGCAACAAAATTAAAGGTCGGGTATATGGGAGCTAAGATCTCACACATTTGAAGGGCAACAAGTTAGAGTCAGCTGCTAATAACCGTCACTGACAAATCAGAAGTGCCAGAAATACTATGATCTCTTTCATATTATTGTCTGAGCTTTATCAAATAGTAGCTCTCTAGCAAGCCCTTGTTTGGACTGTGCCAGAGGCAACTGAAAGAGAGATTAACTATATATCATAAATGCCAAATCAATATTTTTATATTAAATTATTACTTTAATTGTCTGGTTGATATGTTTCCTTTAAAGCAGGAAATGAAGATGAGTGATGAATATTCAACACTAGCAAAAAAAAAAAGAAAAAAGTCCTGTAGTCAAAGTTTGCTTTGCCCTCACTTAGCAGAGTACAAAACAAAACTTAGGGTGATGGCACCGCACTCTTGTTATGTGGTATCAGCATAAGGGTTGCCGATTTAGCTTGTCTTCTGGAATATGAACAATTAGGGAAGTATTGGGGAATGTTAGAAGCTGAGTTCCAAAGCCTATCTACGTCTGTGAAATAAAATTATCTCAGCTATGGAGCTAAAAACAATACCCATTTGATGGCAAGGCTTGTTGCCATATACATTGCTTTAAAAGTATTACTAAGTCTCTATATATCTGCTACACTTTTAAGGGAACTTGAAATAAAAGCCTGAAACTTTATCTCGGTCTTGATCAATTTAATTATTCCATGTATAACAGTGTCTTCCAATTAAGGGGCTTTGTTTTGTTCTCTTTTAACTGAAAAGTGAGCGCTGCACACACACACAAACACACACACACACACAGAAACACGAAGCCCACAGAATCAAAGAATTCATATTATTTGGAGAAGAGCAATCAAATGAAGGCACGGGGATATAAAAGGAATATAAAAAACTGCATTTCATTCTGAGAAAGTTTCTGACTTTCTTCAATATGTCCATCAGTTGAAAAGCTTGTCTCTGATATCATTTATGAAGGATGGAGGTGACAGAAATTGTTAGAATGCTGGTACACTTCAGTACATAGCATGAAAGGCAGATCATTCCCCTGTTGTAAATTCTACTTTCTTTGTGATACCTTTGATAATCACGGTGACTATGAGATTCCTTGAGAATAGACATTTCCCAAACTTTCCAGATTAATCTTGCATTCTCATTCTCACATCATCATGTGAGACTTGAATTCAAAGTCAAAGCTCAAAGGGGTTTCCTTTTGAAAATCCAGATCTAGCCCTTTCTAAATCCAGTATTTTGGCAATTACCTAAATAATTTTTAAATGGCATTGTTTGCAACAACTTGCAAAAGATTAATCACTTTAGTTACTTGAAGCAACATTATAATCATTCCAACCTTGCAGAAACACGAGAAGAACCTTGTCATCAACATCAATTTCTCGAGGGAGGAGTTTGTTTTCCTTAATTTGTTAAATTGGAGTTCTTATGAATTCCCTAAGGAGTTTGATGTTTTTTTCAACACCAAAATATAATGTTTTTGTTCTGAGCATTTCTTCAAGTCCTAATTAACTAAACAGGAGGATACTAAGTGATGATTGTTGCATCTACTTATTCTGCCTGCTGCTTGGGAGGGTTAGTAGATCCATGGAAGTGGATCGTTTTGGCCTTATTCTCACAATGTGCTTAACCAAATCAGGCATTAACTCAGTCAAACCTCCTAACTAATATTTCTGACAGCCCACATTCATGCTGAGTCAAAAGTTATCACTTTGGGAATGCAAAGCCCCTCTTCAGTTTCTCCAGAAAGTATGTATATGTATATATGTACCTATATGTGTGCATTGGATATATCTGTATGCCAGCCATTCCCAAAGACTACAGGAAGCTAATAGTTGAAGTATTCAATATTTGCTGAACCTTCACCCAAAATTTCATAACATAAATTGTTTTCTCTTTTACCCAGGCAGGGAGCAGCAGAACTGGTTTGACTGATGCAGCTAATCACATTTGAAAATGTTGCCAGGACTTGACTGACTTGTGTACTGGGAAGGCTTCCTATTGATTAGTTGTTTATATTTTCATAACATGCCAGAATTTGTGAGGTTAGTTTAACCTTAAAGCATAGGTCTGGATCTAAATCTTAACATGGCCAGTATTACTTGATTGGATGGACATTTGTCTAAGATTATGTACTAGTGGATGTCTGAATTCTGCAGGGGGGCTGGGCAGATGATCGAAATCCCTTCCAACCCAATTCTATGATTCTGATTCTATGAACCTTCTTTGATGCTCTACTCCTAACTGTCTTTATTATGTGGGAAGAATCCAGAGAAAGAAATATTTTGGGGGATATTAAAAAGGCAGAATATATTTCTCCAAAGGAAAAATGGAGAAGATCTTTTAAAAGGCAGAAACTTCTCCCTCCCCCCAGCCAGAAAACTCAGCAGAAACCAGCTTTTAGAAATGCAGATGTAATAATCCATTCAGAAAGGTTGGAGCAAGGAAGCTAGAAGAAACTGATGAGATTAGGAAGACAAAGACCCCTAAAATCTATATACCCCACTCAAACCCTAAGGACAGGAAACATAATAGGATTAATCCACCAATACCAAAAGGGCACACTCAGACTCATATCACAGGAAATACAAAGCCTCAAACAGGAACAGGAAAGAACCTCAAAAACCCCAGAAAGTATAAAAATCCACCACTCCCAGCAACATGTGGACAGCTTTCCCAGAGCCACGCTTCTGTCTGGCTTTGCTCTTCAATAAACCACAACCTTCTTTCTAAAGCTGTCTCCATTTTGTTTATTCCAGCTTGGACTCGACCCTGATGAAGATTTTTCTTTCAACAGTTAAGAGGGTTATAGAGTCCGAAGATACTTTTAGGAACTGACTTGAGGTCTTTTATCCAGGATCCTGCAGGTTGGAGTGGAATTAAAACGCTGGCAGTAGGTTAGAGCACCAGTATAACCAATAAGGAATTGATTTCAATATCTGTAAAGTTGGGGAAGTACTGGAACTTCCTTCCTTCCTTCCTTCCTTCCTTCCTTCAATGTTTAAATCCTATGCTCACTTTTTATTTATTTGAAACTGGCTGGGTTTACTTTACTTCACAGGTGTCAAACTCGCCGCGTCAGGTGACGTGTTGCGACATATCGCAACTTTTTTTGCATTGCCGGAGCTGGGGTGTGTGTGGCCTCTGCATGATGCAACCGGCCCGCAGGCCGGCAGTTTGACACCCCTGCTTTAATTAACCCTAGTTTAATTTCCTGACAGAACAACTAATCAGTGGAACAACCTGTCTCCAGAAGCTGTGAATGCTCCAACACTGGAAGTTTTTAAGAAGAGACTGGACAGCCATTTGTCTGTAATGGTATAGGGTTTCCTGTCTGAGCAGGGGGTTGGACTAGATGACCTCCAAGGTCCCTTCCAACATTATTATTATTATTATTATTATTATTATTATTATTATTATTATTATTATTATTATTATTATTATTATTATTATTATTATTATTATTATTATTGTTGTTGTTGTTGTTGTTATATGTGTAGTCATCAGAATTACATACGAATTATGTAAGCCATAATTTACCAATCACGATTAGTACTTTTTTGTGTGTGAATCCAACCATAATGGGCTTAGTCAATAAATCAGCCTAATATACTATACCTTAATGCCATGATTTAGTGCCACAGCAAACTCACAAGCGTGTTGCAAGATATTTAAAATATTTGAGGAAAAGACAGGGATATTTGACATTTGTCAAATACCACGTGAACTACTAGTGCAAGGTAATTCAGTTGTGGCCTAGGGCTGCCATGGAAAATTTACTGAGATACTAAGGGCACTCTGAACGGAAAACATTTGGGAACCTCTGCCTTAGTATAATATGTGAAAACATCTGGACTTGGTTGTTGTACAGAAAGAAATACAGTCTCCCTCTCCCCAGAGGAGTCGGGAATGGCAATTATTGCAGGGAGGGGTGCAGAAAGTGAAGCAATCAGGGCAATATTTTGGAAGGAGCAGCCTGAATAATGAATGCCACACCAAGAATTCAAGAGGCAATTTTAATGGCCACACTGTGATTGCATTGTTACAAAACCTCCCTTAGAAGCATAGGTCCTTAAGTCCATTGGGTGTTTTGAGACTGCGCCTAGCAAAGGTAGTCCCTTTTAACATGTCTATATCTGCTGTGCTGTGAACTATGCATATTGAAAACTGCTTAATAGATTCCCAGGTGTTCTTTTGTTTGCTGGGATTTAGAAGTTGGCTAAATCCTGAGAAATATTTCCTTTAGTTGCTTGCTAATAAATCAGTTGCCCTTTCATGATTTTTTTTTTTAAATCTCCCTCTCATATCTACTTTGTCTTGTATGCCCAGAAAGGGCAACGCTAATCTCAAACCAATATGCACGTGGAAAAGATCTTAAATTGAATCCATCCATTTGTTGGATATTGGAACTATTCTGCTAGAAAATTAGCATCTTATTTGTCATCCCCACCAAATACAGAAGTAGCCCATGTGTTTTTACGAGTCATGAGATCAGTAGCAACATTTGTCAGAGTAGTCACTCATGAGAATCCCTTATAATGATTTCATATTTAGCAAGCCCAGTTTGTCTAATGATAGGTTGAGCCAGATGTCAAAGTTTCTATACCCATTCTGACAATTCACTCTAATTACTGGTGTCTGCAAAAATCCTAGAAGCATTATCATCATAAATACATTATTCTATTATTCGACTACTGTGTGTGCTTTTCCTGCTTTCACCCTTCTGTAAGCCATCTAGGTAACTTAAAAAAAAACATGAAAGGGATTTCAGTTCATAAAAATCTAGATCACATTTAATAGTTTTCCATTTGTTAGCAAATGTCAAGAATTTAAGGAGCACAGCTGCCTTACTGGAAATTATAGAGAACTGTTTATACATTGTTTTAGCAGAGTGTGGATAAATTCTTTTGCTAACACATTTTGAGGGCAAATGCATTAATTCTAACCAGCATTTAGGGTTCCTACCCAAAATACATGCAGGCTCTTTGGACTCTCGATCCTGAAAGATTCTTGTAGAATCATTTCTAATGTGCCATCATCCATGCAGAGATGTAGAGCAATGTTTTATCATGTGTACCGTAAGATAGAACATGTCCTGTCTTTTCTCAATAACATCTGAACTTTGCATTGATGACATCTGTTACAAGGAAGAAATTTCATTTTCTGTCATTCATAGAAGCTCAGTTAAAAGTTGACAGGCAAATAGATGTAACCTGTACATGAGGGGCATGGTACACTTGAAATGTACAGGTATATAATGATGCTATTTATGTATAAAATAAAATCCAATCCTCTCTTCTCCTCCTGCAGCCAACAGCTATGTTAGGCCAGCAAAATTATGTTAAATAAAAGGGGAAGGAGTAACTCACTCTAACCTCACTAATAACAGGTCACATGAAGAAAGTCCAGTTTCACGTTCACAATATCATCTGTGCCTTTGTTCTCCAACATGTTATTTGTAAGCAAGTAGCAATCATTATAGATAAAAATTAACATCTGTACAAGTGTGAGTCATTAATTTGAGGACTGAGTTAAAGAAAGGTACATTTTGTCTGGACAGCTACAGACTACTAGGATTTTTTTTTTCAGTTTTGTTCTAACTAAAATTATCTTATAATTTCCTAGAGCGCTGAGAAATGTTTTGATTACATAATATATTCCGATAGCTGCAATTTTGCACCAGACTTGCATAATATGCTGGATATGATATAGTACAAAGAATTCCTCAAAGGGAATAATGGTAGGTGTATTTTGTAACTGTAACCTAATGTAGTTGTAGAAAATTAATCCTGTTATTTAAATGGAACAAAACAAGTATGAAAGCTATTGCTATAACATATCTTCCTTCTCTGGCATAACTTTAGGGGAAATGATAATAAATATTCAATAAGTGGAAATAATAACAAATGTGTTGCTTATCCTTAAATATGTTAATATACAGGTGGAAATCTTTTGGTGTTCATATTTTATTATTCTTATTATTTTTTGGAGTGGGCAGGACCATAGAAGGTGCAACTGCATTACAGGGGTGGGATTTTTCATTTTTTGAAGTTTGGGAATGAGGTTTAATAGCCCTTTTCTTTCTTACTGAGTGAAGCCTATGTTTATTTATATAATACAATTTAGAGGCTACCCAACTTGAAATGATTCTAGCTACCTTATACTTAAAAAGCAGATATAACAAAAACAAAAAAATAAAAAACAGAACATACAAAACCAGAAAGCAAACTGTCAATAACAAACAAAACATTTTGTTAGGGTTTAACCAGCATCCTGTTCTAATGACTAAGACTTTCAGAATGTCATCAGGATGGGAGCTTGGGAGATCTCTGGGGAGATGTCATTCCAGAGGGCAGATATCACGATAACGTGTTTCCCCAAAAATAAGACCTACCCTGAAAATAAGCCCTAGCTTGATTTTTGGGGGTGTGCCTAATATAAGCCCTACCCCCAAAATAAGCCCTAGTTAAGACCCTGGCCACCCATCTGGCTCTTCCCTTTCAGTCACCTTCCAAGCCAGACTGCTGGTGCTTTTGACCACCTGGCCCCCTTCGCAGCTTTGCCCACACAGCCACCAAAATGGCAAGCAGAGCTCCGGAGGGTCAGGGAGGGTGCTGAAGTAAGCAGGCATCTTGCCTGCAGTGCGCATGCTGGCTGCCCCTTTCCCGCCAGAGCTGGAATGCCACCTTTCAGTAGATGCCGGCCTTCCCTCCAGCAGGCCTGGACAGCTGCTGGAGAGAGACAGGTCCTTTTCAGGCCTGGCACCCTTGGGGGGGTTGCCTTGCCATCTGCTTTCCAGCTCCATCGCATTTCTCTACCGCCACGGAGCTGGAGAGCTTGCCACACCACCATCCAGATGTCCTCGCTTCCCCCAAGCATTTCTGATTTCCATCTCCGTTGCATTTCTCCATCACGTTTCTCCATTGTGTTTCTCCACTGCCACATGCAGGGAAACAAAAGAAGTTTGTGGGACTAAAAAAAAAAGTTCAATCAGACCTTCTCATGAAAAAAAAACTCATGAAGTTGGAAGTTCTGATTGAATTCTTTTTTTAGTCCCACAAACTTCTTTTGTTTCCCTGGACGTAGCAGCGGAGAAACATGATGGAGAAACGCGATGGAGAAATGTGACAGAGCTGGAAATCAAGTTAGCGAGTGGGTGAAAGCAGCCGCAGAAGAAGTGGGGCGGCGGCTATGTGGGCCACCGCCACGAGGCAAGACAGGTGTGGGTGGAAAACAAATAAGACATCCCCCGAAAATAAGACCTAGTGCCTCTTTTGGAGGCAAAAAAATTATAAGACCGGTCTTATTTTCGGGGAAACACGATAAGTGTACTTCCTAGGGTCCAATATGAAACATTTTAATTGAAGAAGCCCAAAGTGCATCCTCTCTGATCAATCTCACTGGTGGGTAGAGACAGTTGGCATTCTTAGGCAGTCCTTCAGATAACCAGACCTTCTGCCCACAAAGGGCTTTGTAGATGATAACCAGCATACTGAATTGCGCCAACTGTCCACCAGTGCAGCTTGAAAAATAGTGGCATATGAGCAATCACTACCACACTCTGGACCAGCTTCCAAATGATCTTCAGGGGGCAGCCTGATATAGACTGCACTGCAATAGTTCATGAGGTGATCGGGATATGAATCTATAAGGTCTTCCACTTCAAGAACAGGAGCAACTGAAAGCTGATTAAAATTAATTCAGTTAATCTGTTTCCTCCAGGATTCTCTAGATCTGTTGTCTGACAATCTTCTCAGCAAGGGAAAGTTGTCCAGAATTAATAGGTCCATCAATGGCACACTGCCTCTTTCAAGGTCAAAGGAGCTAGATGCTGACTCCTCCCACAAATTTGAATGCAACCACAATTTTTTCCTAAGCACCCGTAACAATCTAGAAGGGACTTCTACTAGTAAGCAGATGGCTGAGCTCATAGTCTGAAGGACTCTTCCTTTATTAGGCCCAGATTCATTCCAGATAACTCTACATAATCATTATATGTTTCCCATTAAAAAGTGGTAAGAGGCTCTGTGGTGGCCACACCTTTAGAGTCTGTAGACTGAGTGGAAGCATGGGGTTGCAGGTTTTTCACTCTACCTTAATAAATCAAATATTTTTTTAACAAAAATTCTGTCAGGAGGTCAACTTTTATTCTGTGCTTTTGTAGTCTTGCACTGATGTGGAAACTAACACATGTGGCAAAAAAAAAAATACCAGCACAGATGGAAATTATTGAGGTTTATGAGAGAGCTATTGTTCCCTCATACAAATTCACTGTTTAAACAGTGATGAGTGATGGTATGGCAATATGCCATTTTCTGAGTTTTGATTTGTGTCGGCGCTAATGAAAAGCACATGCCTGCAGCCAGTAACCTATAGTCTCAAGGAACTTTAGCAATGATAATATCTCTTCAGATCAATTAATCCAACTGTTCGCCATATTTTCTTCAATACAAGTAGTGAATAGTACTGACAGCAAATTGGAAAGAACATGAGACTCACTAGTGTTAGTTCAGCCATCTGTCTATTGAAATGGTGGTGTAAAAGTTTAGGGGTGGAAAGCAAAAGCTATTATATAATATGATAACACCGCCATATTCAGGTTTTGTGATGGTTAATATCTTTGCATACAGAAGAATCTCCAGAACGTACGATAGATTGCTAGCAAGTTAAAATTCTAGAATTCACCTGGCACTAGTTAATATAATTCCTGTTTCATTTTAAATTCTTGTGATGTAACGTTCTGCATATTGCATAAAACAGTACTGCATGTCAATATACCAATTTGCAGACAGGACTGCAGTGTTCTCATTTTCTTCTGGAAGAATCTGTGCCTTTTAACAGGTGAATATTCAAAGAGATATTGTCAAAACAATTCCTGTTGAAGTTTTACTGGTCATGCAGCTGTCAGAGGCACAGCTATTAGACCAAAAAGAAGCAGCTTTTTAATTACCACAGACTCACTGGTAAAACTCAATAAGCAAATAGAGTGTATTTTCAGATTTTAAATTACTTTGCTCTTGGCTGGAGGAATGGAAACGTTAAAGCAGAATTGACAAACGGCCATTGTGTTACCTTTTTTAATTAGAACAAGCATTAACAGAATTTGGATATTTCCCATCCTCTTGGGATTTGTTATCTCACAAAGATAATTCAGTCTTAAATAGGTTGATTTGAAAAAAAAAACCCCAAAGAGGATTTCAATCTAATCTTATTTAATGCTGTCTTAAACATAAGCATCACACTGTAGATTTTTTAAAATTCAAACTACACTGGGTTTAAGGAACAACTGTGTTTTGCTAGAGGTGCCTTTTCATAAGAATGCTCAGTATGTGGAACACCAAACTGATCCAAACAGAGTTCCTAAATTATCAGAGGACTAGGTACCTTCTAAAACCTGCCTTTATACCTCACCAAATTGGTTTACTCAGGCATGGAAGAGCAAGGTGAGGTATCTATTTTGTGTGGTGCTAAAAATCCACTATCCAGAATGATGGTGTCTAGAACAGGGGTGTCAAACTGCAGGCCCACGGGCCGGATGCATCATAGCAAAACTGCGCCCACCCCATTGCCGGCAATGGCAAAAAAGTCACGATACGTCACAACACCTCACGTGATGTTGCGAGTTTGACACACCTGATCTAGAATGATGGAGAGGTAGAAACAAAACAATGGAGCAGGTGCTACGGTACTTGCTTGTATGAAGTACAATAGTCTACCACTGCTACTAGACTTCCCAGACATTTCTATATATCTTGCCTATTGTCTGACAAGAACTCCCCCATAACATATGTGGCAAACTTTTGTGTGGCAGCAGGTAAGATCAGAAAGATGGGGTTGCTCCAAAATAGCAACCAAATATGTAATATTATTCATATAGTAAATTGCCTATGGAGACCTAAAACAAGATGGACCGACAACATCAGCAAGTATTGCGGGCCCAATTGGCAAAAGAAAACTCAGGACTGTATTGGTTGGAAACATGCGAAAGAGGCCTTCATCCCACAGTGGATAGATGATCACTAAAATTACATATGATGATATGTAAAACATGAACTATTAGCAGCATACAATACTTTCTATATAGTCAGTTTCCAAATATATTCATTCTCTAAAAATATTTCTGTCACTCTATAATTCTATTTGCTCCTTCATGGATTACTGCCTTGTTGTGGCGAAGGGGCTTGCGTAACTCAATGAAGTTATGAGCTATGCCGTGCAGGGCCACCCAAGACGGACAGGTCATAGCAGAGAGTTCTGACAAAATGTGATCCACTGGAGAAGGACATGGCAACCCACTCCAGTATCTTTGCCATGAAAACCCCATGGACAGTACTAAAAGGCAAAAAGATATGACGCTGGAAGATGAGCCCCTCAGGTCGGAAGGTGTCCAATATGCTACTGGGGAAGAGCAGAAGGCTAGTACTAGTAGTGCCCGAAAGAGTGAAGCGACTGGGCTAAAGCCGAAAGGACGCTCAGCTGTGGATGTATCTGGTGGTGAAAGGAAAGTCCGATGCTGTAAAGATCTTTTTTCCATAGGAACCTGGAATGTAAGATCCATGAATCAAGGCAAACTGGACGTGGTCAAACAAGAGATGACAAGACTGAACATCGACATCTTAGGAATCAGCGAACTAAAATGGACAGGAATGGGTGAATTTAATTCAGAGGACCATCAGGTATACTACTGCGGGCAAGAATCCCTCAGAAGAAATGGAGTAGCCTTCATAGTCAATAAAAGAGTAGGAAAAGCAATACTGGGATACAATCCCCAAAATGACAGAATGATCTCAGTGCGAATCCAAGGCAAACCATTCAATATCACAGTAATCCAAGTCTATGCCCCAACCACTGGTGCTGAAGAGGATGAAATTGACCGGTTCTATGAAGCCCTACAGCACCTTATAGAATCAACACCAAAAAATGATGTCCTTATCATCATGGGGGATTGGAATGCTAAAGTAGGAAGCCAAAAGATAAACGGAATAACAGGCAAGTTTGGCCTTGGAGTAAAAATGAAGCAGGGCACAGGCTGATAGAATTTTGTCAAGAGAATACGATGGTCATAGCAAACACTCTTTTCCAACAACCCAAGAGACGTCTCTACACATGGACATCACCAGACGGTCAACACAGAAATCAGATTGACTATGTGCTCTGCAGCCAAAGATGGAGAAGCTCTATACAGTCAGTAAAAACAAGACCAGGAGCTGACTGTGGCTCAGATCATGAGCTTCTCGTTGCAAAATTTAGGCTTAAATTGAAGAAAGTAGGGAAAAACACTAGGCCACTCAAGTATGAACTAAATCATATCCCTGATGAATATACAGTAGAGGTGACAAATAGATTTAAGGAATTAGATCTGATAGACAGAGTGCCTGAAGAACTATGGACGGAGGTTCGCAACATTGTACAAGAGGTAGCAACTAAAACCATCCCAAAGAAAAAGAAATGCAAGAAAGCAAAATGGCTGTCTGAGGAAGCTTTGCAAATAGCTGAGGAAAGAAGGGAAGCGAAAGGCAAGGGAGAAAGAGAAAGATACACCCAATTGAATGCAGAATTCCAGAGAATAGCTAGAAGAGATAAGAATGCCTTCTTAAATGAACAGTGCAAAGAAATAGAAGAGAACAATAGAATAGGGAGAACCAGAGATCTCTTCAAGAAAATTGGAGATATGAAGGGAACGTTTCATGCAAAGATGGGCATGATAAAGGACCAAAATGGCAGGGACCTAACAGAGGCAGAAGAGATTAAGAAGAGGTGGCAAAATTACACAGAAGAACTATACAAGAACGAGCTTAGCATCCCTGATAACCACGATGGGGTGGTCACTGACCTCGAGCCAGACATCCTAGAATGTGAAGTGAAATGGGCCTTAGGAAAGCTGAGCAACAACAAAGCTAGTGGAGGTGACAGTATTCCAGCTGAGCTATTCAAAATCTTAAAAGACGATGCAGTAAAAGTGCTACACTCAATTTGCCAGCAAATTTGGAAAACTCAACAGTGGCCACAGGATTGGAAAAGGTCAGTTTACATTCCAATTCCAAGAAAGGCAATGCCAAAGAATGTTCAAACTATCGCACCATTGCACTCATTTCACATGCAAGTAAAGTTATGCTTAAAATCCTACAAGCTAGACTCCAGCAGTATGTGGATCGAGAACTTCCAGAAGTACAGGCAGGATTTCGAAGAGGCAGAGGAACTAGAGATCAAATTGCCAACATACGCTGGATCATGGAGAAAGCTAGGGAGTTCCAGAAAAACATCTACTTCTGCTTCATTGACTATGCTAAAGCCTTTGATTGTGTGGATCACAACAAATTGTGGCAAGTTCTTAAAGAGATGGGAGTACCAGACCATCTTATTTGTCTCTTGAGAAACCTATATGCGGGTAAAGAAGCAACAGTGAGAACTGGACACGGAACCACTGATTGGTTCAAAATTGGGAAAGGAGTCCGGCAAGGCTGTATTCTGTCGCCCTGCCTATTTAACTTATATGCAGAGCACATCATGAGAAAGGCAGGGCTAGATGAATCAAAAGTTGGAATTAAGATTGCCGGGAAAAATATCAACAACCTAAGATATGCAGATGATACCACTCTAATGGCAGAAAGTGAAGAGGAACTAAAGAGCCTCTTGATGCGGGTGAAGAAGGAGAGTGCAAAAGTTCGCTTGAAACTCAACATTAAGAAAACCAAAATCATGGCATCTGGCCCTCTCAATTCCTGGCAAATAGATGGGGAAGAAATGGAGGTAGTGACAGATTTTATCTTCCTGGGCTCTAAGATCACCACAGATGGGGACTGCAGCCAAGAAATTAAAAGACGCTCCTGGGGAGGAAAGCTATGGCAAATTTAGACAGCATACTAAAAAGCAGAGACATCACCCTGCCAACAAAAGTACGTATAGTCAAGGCCATGGTTTTCCCAGTTGCAATGTATGGCTGTGAAAGTTGGACCATAAGAAAGGCTGAACGCAAAAGAATTGAGGCCTTTGAACTATGGTGCTGGAGAAGACTCCTGCGAGTCCCCTGGACCGCAAGGTGATCAAACCGGTCAGTCCTAGAGGAGATCAACCCTGACTGCTCCTTAGAAGGCCAGATACTGAAGTTGAAACTCAAGTACTTTGGCCACCTAATGAGAAGGAAGGACTCACTGGAGAAGAGCCTAATGCTGGGAAAGATTGAGGGCAGTAGAAGAAGGGGACGACAGAGAATGAGGTGACTGGATGGAGTCACCGAAGCAGTAGGCGTGAGCTTAAATGGACTCCAGAAGATGGTAGAGGACAGGAAGGCCTGGAGGAACATTGTCCATGGGGTCGCGATGGGTCGGACGCGACTTCGCAACTAACAACAACAACAACAATAATTCTATTTGTAAAGAACTTCAGTATACCATAGTCTTTCCATTTTCCTTTAATTTCATCTTCATACATCAGATACCTTTGGCGTTCTTATATATTTCTAGCTTAGCTGTAAATTTTCTTGTGAGTTATGTGAACAATCCTTTCCTTATTAGTTTCCTCTATTTGCAGACATTCTTAATTGATACTGTTTTTTTGTTTTATTTCTGTTGCAAGTCAGTGTTCATCATGCACTTTCTAGTAAACAAAGGTTTTTATCCTGTTTCTGTTGCTGTTTTGATAATCATTTGGGTTTTTCCCCCCCTCTCTTGTGGACTGACTATTTCAGTTTTCACAGCATCTCTTATTTCTTCCCTTAGATTTTTAGGTGCTCCTTCACTTATGTGTACTAAATCTACTCTTACTCTGATGTTATATTGTGTTGGTATGTTCATGATCGGCACCACAATCTGCACCTGGAATTATCCAAGCTGTCTAGATTACACAATTACATCTTCTATTTCATATTACTGTATATAATTAATTTGATTTTTGTGTTTTTCATTTATTGTCATCCATGTGTAGAGTCTGAGTTAATATTGCTTCAAAGGTATTGACAATAAACAAGGAATTCTTTTTGAAAAACTTGTTAATCTATGCAATTAACACATGTTTACCCAGTCAAAGAGTTCCTATGGTTCATGGTTCTTCCATGTCTCTAAATTTTGTATTCCAACCAGTAGTTTATCCCTTCTTCACAGTCAAAGTAGCAACTCTGACAATTTGCCAGTATCTTTCTCCATTGCAATTGTAATAGGTTCATACACATGCATAACATTGAAGTTTACTGATTAGCCACTAATTTTAATAGATATACAGTATAATGTATTGAATTACCTATAAATATACTAATTAGTGACATTCTTTTAAGTGTCATTGACTCCCCATTTCTTCATAATAGATTTGTACCCTGAATGTGTCATGTAATCATCTTGTGGTTCCTTTTGGCTCATCTGAATTCACTTATCCCTAAAAGTTTACATTTGAACAGTTTATAAGAATTTCACATTTTCCTTGGTTTGTGCTGCTGACATTCAGTGCTCTGATTGTATGAGTCTTTGTACAATAAAGAACACATGCTTCAGTCCTGGCAACATCAGTGATTTTGTATCATTTGGATGCATCACCATTTCAGATCTATTCATCAAGTTCAGTATTCTTCTCTAGTATTTAGAGGAGGAGCTTTTGAACTTGGGATTGGGGGTGTCTCAACATCTACCACCCAAACTTGTCTACATGTTTTGGCTGTATAATTTTTGTGGCGACAGTACAGAAGTGCTTTGTCAAACTCTTTTCCCAGCTGTGATTCTTTTCTTTTCCCAGGTGGGTTGTTTCCATTGTGCTTGCAGACCCACACCTGCTCTACATTAATTGCTGCATCACCAGCATTGTCACATTACTCTTAGCGTCCCCCTACTTTCTTGACTTTACCAGCAAGGATAATCCTACCAGGTGTTTCTGTTCCTATTAGTGTTGATTTTAGAGACAATAGAACTATTGAGCTCACTTACTATATCAAGGTAGTAATCTCCCAGAAGGCAAGGTGAAATAGGCAGGCAGGTAAAGGATATATAGTTCCTGAAGCAGGAACTTACACAGCAAAAACAAGGATAAAGAATGCAATTGCAGCTGATCCTAATCATGTGCCTCCTTGCTACCCATTCACTCTCATAGGTTACAGGAGACATTTTTCTTGGTTTGCCTGCCAGGGTTCTACCTGACCTTAATATTTAAAGGTAATCATTAAAAAAAAAAAAAAAAAGAAATGACATGCCATCTTCACCACATACCAAATCAAGTTACTTTTGCTATGCTCTCAGCAGTTTGTCTTCTGGTAAATTGGTGCATTGTGACTGGTCATAACCCCCCTGGAAATGTTTTGTGAATGGGATAGTATTCTTATGGCAGCCTTTTTATTACTGTCACTCTAATCTCAAAGGATGGGAAGTATATTACCTGACCATTGATGAAGATTCAAGATTAGTTGTTATTCCCTATTGAAAAACAAATTAACTTTGTAGCAACGTATGTAATGCTACAGTAGTAGTCCTTTCTTGATCCAAGCTAGAATTCAGAAAGTTCTGAAATGCAATTCATTTTTGGATTTATGTTAGCTTGGAAAGGAAAAGGCCAACCCATCTTTCACTGCAAAGAAAGAATGAGCTACATATATAAAATACCTTTTCCAAACTTGGTTTTATTTCAAAACATTAGTACTAAGAGCCTTCGAACACAAACCGTGAAACTTTTCCTTTCATTCAGAAGCAAACTGCTTATAGTAACTGTCTTTTTATTTGGAAGACTGTGTTAAATGAAGCTAGTGTTAATGTCTGATATGTAAACCTTCTTGCATAATTGGTGGTCTGCCCTCAACTTGGTGAGTCACAAGTTATGTAGATAAGGCATACCTTTTTATACATGTATTTGAAAATTGTGACTCCTTTAGTGAACTACAACAATCCTGAGAAGCCATCCCAATTACATACACCCATCCCACGTGCTCAAGCAAAGAGGACATGCTGCAAATCCCATTGGTTAAAGAATTCTAACTGGCAGATTCTAGGAAGAGGGCCTTCTCTGCTGTTGCCCCCTCCCTTTGGAATATCTTACTCTCAAAGGTGAGCCAAGCCTCAAAGTTGAGCCAATATCTTTCTGGTTTTCCAGAAGACTATTAAGACCTGGCTTTGCCAATTAACATGGGGGTTTAAGAGCATTCTGCAGTCTTGGGGTATGGCTGGTGGTTCAAGGGCACTCTTTCTACCCTTTAACCTTTTATCCTTCTGAATTTTTCAACTTTGATTGTCATTTTTAACTTGTAAATTGTAACCTTATTTTTTATTTTAACTGTGCTTTTAATCAAGTTTAATGTTCTTTTACTATGTTGCTAAAGAGTCACTTAGATGAGATGGATAGGTAAGACAGTGTAGAAATTTGATAAATAAATGAACAAATAAAACAATGTTATAGCTTGCTCTTAATGATAACCTAGAATGCGATGCATATTAAATAAATGCATTCTGTGTATTTTGATGATATCATACAGAACTGAGGAATAGTTTGCACCACAAGATCATTGTGCACACATTTTATTGCTCGTGGTTCCTTGCCTTTCTTTTGGAGATATTAATGGAACCACATGTGAGAAAGTTGTGGCATTTTGGTCCTTATGTAATTTAAAAATATTTTTCAAGTTACATTAAAGATAATTATTTGGTTGATCATTTTTTGCTAATGGCAAAATAAGGGTAATAGCAACAGAAAAGGGCCTGTTGCTGAATAATGATTTGTAGTCTGTTTTTATAACTGTTTTCTCAACAATTAGGCAAGCATTTCTCTTGTATGCTTTTTCTTATAATTGTGTCAATCTTTCTATTATCAGCAAATCTGCATATAAAAACTTAAACTTGAAACTTATTGCCTCTTATTCTCTTGAGGAAAATAAAATAAAAATCACATGTAGCATTAACTATCAATACTTTTCTTTTTATTTAAATACCATAAGTACAATAGAAGATGCTTAACCAATGAATATTTTAGAGGCAGAGTTTGAAAACAAAAATTATGTACCCTGCAACATTTATTCATATTATTCACATTGCTTCATAAGCTTCATAAACTTGGCAATCATTTGCAGGAGCTTCTGTCTTTGTGAATCTGAATAACACCTGAATTTACATTTTAAGAACAGATCAATCAGCAGTTTTGTGTGTGTTTTTCACTTTCAGCAATCTTAAATGTAATATGTAAATTAATATGAAACCTACATAATATTTAGTAGAAATTGCAATCCATTTAATTCTGTGTCTTCTCCAATATGCCGCATTGGATTTAGTGCTGTAACACTTTAAAGTTTTCCCTCTCCCATCCCACCTCCTTTTATTTAACTTGCTTTATTTATTACTTAACATGCTGTGGACTTAAGATATTTTAAAAATCCCAAAAGAAGAAAAGGGCAAACCACTTCTACATCCATTGCCTGAACATATCCTACTCAAGCTTGATTTGAAGACAACTTTATTAAGATAACATATGATTATTGCCCTTAGCAGTTTTTGCATTTTTACTCCCTGTAAAGATATTTGAAAATTTCAATCATACACCATATCCTTAACATTATATTTCATTTGTAAATTGGAAAACTAATGGCACATACATCATCCACAGAGACCTGGTAAAGACAGATATTCTTGTTTAATTAGATTAAAGGTCTCACCTCAGAGTATAAGCTGCTTTTTGCATTTGACTGATGGGGTTTTGTCAGTGCCAATGGTGTTCAAGTGGTGTTCCAGTTGTTTTGGGATTGTATCCACAGTGCTATCACTATTGGTACTATTGATAATGATGATGATTGCATGTATGCTTCTGAATCTTTAAGACTCTGGCTGCTTTAGAAACACATAGTTAACAAAACTATATTAACTATGTCCACATTCAAAGAATACCATACATAAGAAGGAAAAGCTGAAATTTACAACAGCTGATAAGAAATGAACATCCAACTAGCAATAGCAACAGTGGCTCCCCTCCACCCCCACCCTCTCCCTAGTTCATTTGGAGATATTTGTTCTTTAAAAGCTTTCAGATGAGAGACACAGAGGAGGTCAGGCTAACTTCTTAAGGGAGGTTCTTCTGATGACCTTGGCATCAGAATGGAGGAGCAGTGCCTCAGCTCTCCATCACTTTGCTCTGGAGACCACTTTCATATGTCTGGGATGGTATGAGGACTCCTGCCTTGTGGGATGCTGGACTAGAAACCTCCAAGGTCCCTTCCAACCCTATAATTCTATGATTCAAATTTGCAACGCTATGTGAAATTCCTAAGAATATGTAAGAACAGACTGAGTGAAATGTTTTGGACAGAATTCCTTTCTAATGATAATATTTCACTTTTTTTTGGATTTCTATTCATTGTATTGTATAAATTGTTAGTTTCTATCAACATTACATGGGAACAGTTGTCCAAATCATTTTGAGTGGTTGCCTAATATGTCCTCAGTCACATTGCATTGGCATAGCAAGTGATGAATATCATTTGTACATTTGATTTTGCTATGGGTGCAATAACTAGGCATTTATTTCATAACAGCTTTGGTGCCTTGCAAGACACATTGGGAATTCACAAGTAGAGGTGATTTATATAGTTAAACAGAATGCAATATTGTGCAATATTATTTGCAGAATAATATCATAAATATACGTATGAATTATATACTAAGTTACATTTGCTATATGTTTCCATGCCCTGTGATTGTTATCTTTTTATATCACAGATGAAAATAGAATGCAGAGTCATCTATCATTTGCTGTCCTATATAGTCTTCCCTGGAATAAATCCATGGATTTTCAAGCAACATGAATAGAATTTAAAATTACATATTATTGAATAAAGATAGAAACCACCTTTTTACATTTGCATACTAGTTGGAAAAAAACAGGAAAAAATGTAATATTATTGTCAAGTATGCTAATTAACAACAAATTTTGCATATATAATTTCTGACTTTATTAGAACATTTCTAGAATGAAATGCACATGTATTAAAACCTAAAGTCTTGTTAAAATTAAAATGTAATTAAAAGATAGCAGTAAACTTAAATATTAGCAATTAACATGTACATATGTGTCAATAGTTGAATAAAGAACTATGTCTTCAAATCAAACTTTTACCTTCCAAAAGTATATTTATATTATATTATAAAAACTAGTTTCCTGTTTATAAAGTGAGAAAAGAGGCCTATTTCTGTACACTTATTAAGTCAGTGTAGAATCACTATTTAAAAAAAAGATTGTGTCATAATTAGAAATATTTAAGAATCATGCATGAGAACTATTATCCTTTGAAACTAAGAGATACTTGTTGTAGTGTTTACTTAAGTTTCTAAAGAGCTAGTAGAGAGCCAATTTGGTGTAATGGTTAAGGCACTGCACTAGAAACCAGGAGACTGAGTTCTAATTCTGCCTTAAGCACATAGTCAGCTTAGTGACTTTGGGCCAGTCTCTCTCTCTCTCAGTCCTAGGAAGCAGATAATGACAAATCATTTCTGAAATCTTGCCAAGAAAACTGCAGGGACTAGTCCAGGCAATTGCCAGGAGTTACAGTGAGTCCAAGGCACAAAAAACAAACAAACAAAAACTAGTGGCTCTTGGATGGTGAAAATGGGATTGCTTTGCTTTTTTTTTTTTGCCAGTGGAACTCCAACTCTTGAGTAGCAATAGCCTTAGGTTGGCAGCATTTAACTGACCTTGGCTGATCTTAGAAGCTAGTTGTGTTGGGTCTTGCCAGTACTTGTATGGAGAAGCTGCTGGGAATTCCTGTGCAGTTAGCTAAATTGGGGAGTCAAACAAACAAGCAAACAAATCAGAAGAAGAAGCCTACTGCAAGCCATTACATTAAGACTGGCACCATCTGGGAACAGAGGCAATAGAGGCAGGGTAAAGATTGCCAAGTTTCATGCTGATATAATTTTTTTGCCAATTTAAGAGTACAGGAACAGCTCCTCAATACAGTAGTGGGGAAAGTTCCTTAAATCTAAACCAGCTATTTAATGCTACAGTTTTCTTTTTTAGATTCTTCCTGTTGAATCATACAAGTTACTGAGTTACCACACTGAAGTGTCTTTTGTTGGTTTCTGAATCTTGTGGAAATGAAAAACTTGGCCCATCAAGATGCTGTCCAAAGCAATATTAGTAAGCAAGAAAACTTTATAAATGGGAAATTAGTTCAGTCTGACCAAAACCACCATGAAAACTATTTCTTGTTAGTAATCTTGATCAGAATTTATGGTTTTGGGTTTTTTTTAAAAAAAGATTTTAAGATGGAAAAACTTCTAAAGCTTTCAGCATGCAGAAAGATTGCAGTAGATCTTTTTGTCAGAGTGAATGTCAGCTATTTGAGCCTCATGTGTTATGGGGGTTTTCAACATATGCTATCTGCTTTTAATCCAATTGTATGCCAGTCTTTTCTCTATTTGTTTTATGGTGAATGTGTATTTGAGATTTCTTCCTCTTATGTGACCACCGCTCAATTTTCGCTCACTGCTTGAAAAAAAATGCACTGCGTATCACCGCTTAGGAACTCTTCTACATCACTTTTAATTTTCCCTGCTTTAGATCTTTCCATTTGACATTTTTTTCCTACTTTTTCCCACTAGTCTGCCCTCGCACATAGAGCACCATCGGGAACCAGAAGTCTCTGCAGCAATAGCCGAGACTGTATCTCTTTAGCGAAAACAAACCGCCTTCTGGCTCAGGGCCTCTCGCGGCAGCGCCGCTTTCCAGCGCATTCATTGGCTAGGCTTCGCTTGGGGGCGGGGACTGAGGAGGGAGGGGGAGACCGAGAAGATAAAGGAGCGCTATCACCGGCGAACCTCAGAGCATCGAATAGACTTCAGGGCTGCGGGGAGCACGTTAACGGGGACCGAGGTGGCAGACAGGGACTCTTTGGGGTGCGTCTTGGCGACGAGAGGCGGCCATGCTGTGCTATGTGACCAGGCCAGATGCGGTGGTGATGGAAGTAGAGGTGGAGGCCAAAGCCAATGGCGAAGACTGCCTGAACCAGGTGAAAAGCCTAGCTTTCCTTCACCACCTCCATCCCTTTACACCTGAGCAGCCCTTCGGGGCTCGTGAAGGGGCTCCTCCGGTGCGTGGCCTTCCCTTCCTCCTCCTCCTCCTCCCCCCCACGGCTCAGCCCCGGTGCCACGCGCTCCCCCGCCCGCGCGCCGTGTGGCTGACGCTCAGACAGACCCTCGCTCACCGCCGCCTCGCCGCTCGATGCAGCCGCTGCGGGTGAAGCCAGAAGGAAGGAGACGTCCCTGTCCTCTCCCCCCCCCCCGGCGATGACACCGGACTGCGGCTCTTCTCATCTCCCACGCGTTGCTTGGGAGCAGCTCCGTTTATTTGGTCGGCTGGCTTGTTCGTTATTTTCCCCCCACCGGGGAAATCCCCCCTGCTAGCCCCGTTTTAACCGCACTAGCCACGTGGCGTTATGCAAAGGCGGTGGTTCTTGCCACCCCCTGAACCGGGTGCTGCTGGAAACATCTCGCTGGGCTTCGTGGACCTTTTGGGGATGCGGAGGGAGGGAGCAGGAGTGCCTGCTAAGCAAACATTAAGAGATGTCTGTGGAGATTCTCAATCATCCAGGTCACAGTTGTCCCAAACGTGCCTTTTCCAAAAGGCAACTGGACTTTCTTGGTTCTTTTCCTTTGAAAAAGAAAGTTAGAACCGAAGAAGCTCCCTAGATGAGAAGTGAAACGTTTTCCAAGTAAAAAAACCAAGGAAGTCCAGTTGCCTTTTGGAAAAAGCACCTTTGGGGAAAACATTAAAGGGCTCCTAATTTTGACCCATTTGTTTTCATGGATATTTGAAACTCCAGCCGCAATTGCTGCTTTTGCTATGCACGAGGTTAAAGGTTCATATCTCAAATTAATCTCTAGGCAGACTGTTATGTTTTTGGTTTTATGTTTGCAATTTTGTTGAACCCTTGAAAGCTTTAGGAAGGTCACTAGCTTCCATAAGAACCCTCTGAGCTGACTTCTTATTGAATGCATATTCTGAAAATAAGTGGGAAACTATTTGGGTAACCTTGTTAAGTAAATGGGTACCTTATAGCATCTTTCTCTAGTGCTCATTACAGTAGTGTTTATGATGTTTAACTTGTAATTATAGGTTTGCAGGCGACTGGGAATTATAGAAGTTGATTACTTCGGACTCCAGTTTACAGGAAGCAAGGGAGAGAACTTATGGCTGAATTTGAGAAATAGAATATCCCAACAGATGGATGGCTTGCCTCCTTACAGATTGAAACTACGGGTCAAGTTCTTTGTGGAACCACATCTGATCTTGCAGGAGCAGACAAGGTAAAAAGAAATAAACCTTCACTGAAAATGGTTTCTGTTTATTATTTTGCAGACTGTGGCTCCATAGAGTAACTACGACTTTGGATTTTCAGCATACTTAAAGTGGTTAGTTTTTTCATTTGATCTTAGCTTTATGGTATGCTTTTTATTGTGTGCACTATACTGGGAAGAAGCCACCATTAAAGGCAATGCTCTAGTCTCCGTATTGAAAATATTGGTGCTTTGCAATTATTAGTGTTCCTATACGGACTTGGCAATAGTTCATCTAGTTATGGAGTTATAGAAGTAAAAGAAAGTCAAAGTATTGGCTCCAGTGCCCGATAGTAACCTCTTAGCAGTGTTATTGCAGGTCATTTTAAAATGTTCACGACAGGAAACTTCCTCCTTGTTTTAGTTTACAGAACTCCTCCTTTCATCTGTGTTATATTACAGTAATACTCAAATGACTGTTTCAAGCTACAAAGAGAAAACAGATGTTTTTTCTTAAAAATATATAATTCTAAACTGGATTTAAAAGTAATCACAAAAACATTGTCATTGACTTTTAAAATTATTTGGAAGACTACTGTTTTATTTGTGGTTTGTGAATTGTAACAAGTCTGAACTTAAACGTCCAGAGTGCATGTTCTTCATTTTCCCAGTAGTAGTTTTTGTAAAAATTTTTTTTACAAAAATGAAAAGTTTTCTGCATGTATGATGGAAGAATATTTTTTACATAAATCCTTTAATTACAGTTTGAGGGTTCATTGAAGCTATCAGTCATTTCTCTAGGGAGAATGCTGACAGATTGGCTACATTACCACATCCCTGAAGAGCCCAGATCTTCTGTCGTTCTACCTTTATGTGGTAGAATAATTGCTGAATATTTTGCTTATAACCTTGTAGCAGTGCATCACTTTACAATGCAATCCAAATTATTGTTTAAAATATAATTACAGTACCGTGCAAAAACCACCCACTTTGTTTTAGCAAAGGTTTAATGACCATCTATAATTATTTTTTGGTTTTTTTTGGGGTCACATCTTGAATATCCAGTTTGTTGGTTTCCCTTAAGAGTGGCTTTCCTGATGCAAAATTATGATTTTACGTTTGTCAAATTCTGTGATCTTTGGCATTTTGACTGGAATGACGTGATTGAAAGTTGGTCTTATTAACAAGCTTCCAGTGAATTATACTCATACAACATGTGTCTGTACTGCATGTGATGCTCAAGCATGTCTTGGACAAACCTGTTATTATTTTGCGTAGCAGTCATTTTGGCATGGAATAGAGGGACCCATGGAGGTGGTAGTAATCACAGTACCTAGTGTTTCATTCCATTTGGGTTTACAGGAGCCATGTGTGTGCTGTTGCTCAAGTGTAAGGGGAGATCACACTATACAATTTCCACTTTAGCCTATGAAAGCTGTTTTTTCTGCCTTTTCCTGTTTTTGACTACTGCATACAAATTTCCTGTATTTTCTGGTTGTATTCTGATAGGACTGAGACATAATTATATACAGTCATTATATCATTGCTACAGCAACAAATCTAATGGTGGCCTAAGACTTGAACAGTACTATACATTTTTGTGGAGCAGTGCAGAACATGATTTATACTAACCTGAGATTCTGTTGGAATTAAAATCTACTGATTTCTTATGCTTTGATCTACACTATGATGATCAAAATTTATGTCACGTCAATAAATCAGCTGGGTTTTTTTCTGGCCTACTTCAACATGTTATGAATGTTAGAATATTTCTAAAGAATGAGATTCCAAGTAAAGACGTTTATTATTTGTATATTTCACCCCAATTGTCAGCATTTTTTCCTTAGCCTATTTAATGATTAAAGAAAATAGTTTCAGGCAGTACCAAATGGAATAGACTATTGACCACAGAAAATATGCTAAATATAAATATGCTATTTTTGCCCCCTCTCTTATGCGGGTATCCATCTTTGGTAAAAACAAGTTAGGTTTTAAAAAGTACATGTTCAGAAAGGAATTGTAGTCTGAAAGCTGACTCCCAAACACTTCTGGGTGTGACTCATTTTGCAATTGTAAAAGTCTCTGGCTTGAAGGAAGAAAGTCTGGTACTCAGAAAAGCGACAACAATGTAACTATAGGTCATTGACCGAAAGTAACCCTTGTTAATAGCTGCTAGGCTGTTCTGTCAGATCAGGAAGAAAGAGGAGATGCTTAAGAAATTCAGTTCCTGATTGGTCTGCCACAGATGCCTCCGGCAGAAAGTTCTGCTTTTGTAGTTGAACTTTCTTGAAGAACTTATAGCAGTCTGCTATAACTTTTTTGGGGTGATTTAATTTCTAAAAACTAAAGAACGGATAAAAATTTTGAGAAAAGTCCTCAAACCGATTTCCCATTTAGTGAAGAACTTAATTTCTCTCACTTGAAGTGAGCCATATTAGATGCGCTACTTTGTTCAAATGGATGTTTGCAGTTAAAATGATAGTTTCGTTAGACATTTGCACTTATGAAATATTTATAATTTATAGTCCAAACATCAAATCACTGCACTGGATAAAGTGTTTGTTTATCTAAGTGCTGTAGAATCTATTGCTTTTTTTTTCTGAGATAAGTGCTGAATACCCTTAACTGCATGCAGCAGAGTTGAACATCCAGAGTTAACCTTTCCCCTGATTAATCAGCAGTGAAGATTGGAGCTTGTAAAACCTTTGCCTTTGCTTGAAGTCTGGTATGCTCTTGGCACTGAACTATAAACCAGTCTTATCTGTTTTAATATCTGATTCAATTCTTTTATTTGGACTGAGATAAAATGAAGCTACTCCCAAATAATTCAGAGTGGAAGCAAATTAAATGTTTATTCTAAAAAGATGTCACTATAAGGAATGTTAAAGAACAAATGTAGGGTTGTATTGGCAATCAACAGCGGGCACTCGGCAGGAGTTTCACATTAAATACTGGGCATATTCGAAAAAGTACAAGTGATAAGGTATCAAAAACCCTCAATTTTAATAGGAGCAAATAAATTGTTCTGAGATGTCGCTAGCTGCATATGTGGAGTTATATTCCTAAAATATGATATTCTCAGCCTAGGATGTTCATATTATGGGTTATTGAAATTTCTCTGTATTTCGTTGAATGTGTTTCTATCATATCACATTTTTTTCTAAGATATTCCCTGAGCTTTTGTATAGAATATGGGATATATCATATATCAGTTTCTTGGCTAATAATTTTAGGGAGGTGTGTTTGATCTGGTGTTTTACCAAATATCTTTTAAGAGATTAAAATGACAGATTTCTAATAGGAATCTTGAATATCAGCTACATTTTTTTTGTAGCTCTGTTTTTTTTTTTTTTACTAATTGCTTTACATTCCTTTATTTCATGCTTTCCTAATCGTATTGGGCTGGAGCTAAATTTAGACATGATATTACTAGGTTTTAATCTTCCGGTTTTATTCTAAATGCAGTTATTTTACTCACTTTTTTAAAGAATGTTTCCCATTAATTTACTCTGGGGTTTCTTGTAGTTCTATTTATAAAGACAGGAGTTCTGTCTTTCAGTTATTAGCAGAAATATTGTATTTTTTCTAATATTTGAGCAGGTCTTAAATGTTGCTAAGTTTCATTTCTGCATTACAAAAATAAATTTCCTGTTTTAGGCATATGTTTTTCCTGCACATAGAGGAGGACCTTCTAGCTGGTAATCTACAGTGTTCTTCTGAACGTGCTGTTGAGCTAAGTGCATTGCTTGCCCAGTTGAAGTTTGGTGATTATAATCAAAATACTGCCCAATACCACTATGAAGAGTTCTGTATGAAAGAACTTACCTCTTCTACTTTGGACAGGTAACTTTTGTGGTTAAAATTTTAACACAGGAGTATATAAGAATAATTATTTGTAAGTTTCACAATTTGGGGGGGGGATTGTCTTAAATGTGCATCTGATGCAAGGGTTTTAATTTTTGAAAGCATCTGCGGGAAAGTTATTATAATATTAAAAGTGGGCTGCTTTCTGTGAGAGAATTTACTTTTTTTTTTTTTTTGCCTGTCCCTTGAACTGATTAGAATAGTCAAAGTGATTAACTTTTGTCTTGACCTGATAACGGGTTTAAATAAAAAGTTATGCTTTTGATTCAGCAAATGAATTTTCTCAAGATAACTGATGATAATAATGCAGTAAAATTATAACTTTTTGATCCTCAATGTTATTTATACCTTTAAATTAATTGTATTAAAATTAAGAGTTATGGATTGTGTAAAATCTGTTTTAAGAGTTCCCACAATACAATCTTAAGATTTTATAGTGGCAAATCAATATATTTAAATTATAAAATAAAATCAAAATTATGATTAACCTACTTTCATATTTTTATCCACAGTATTATTGCAAAACATAAGGATCTTGAAGGCCTTAGCCAAGTTTCAGCTGAATATCAAGTTTTACAGATTGTGTCAACACTAGAAAACTATGGAGTAGAATGGCATTCGGTTAGAGACAGTGAGGGGCAAAAACTTTTTATTGGAATTGGCCCTGAAGGCATTTCCAGATGTACAGATGATTTCGTTCCCATCAACAGGTGATTACCAGAAAGTCCTGCCTGAAAAACTTTATCAAAAGCTTGTAAAATAGCCAAAGGATTCTGAAGCATGCAGCTGTTTTATCAGTCTCTAGCTTAACGGTATTGAACATTTCTTACTGTGTATTATTGAAATGGATTGTTTCATTCAGATGTATTTTGGGGGATGGGGGATAGGAAAGATTCTAACTCCAAATAACTATAGATATTTTTTACTGCAGAAAATTCAGAGATTCTTTTTATATCTCAGATCAGCTACCAACGTGTTATAGAAGGGTTTAGTTTTACATCTGGAAGTGGCAACATATTGGGAAAGATTTTCATTGTTATTAAAGCTACTTTCATTTCTTCATTCCAAAAACGGCCAATTCATCTTTAAATGTCATCTTTAATTTTACATTGCCAGTCTGTACTTGGTCTATTTTTGTTTTGGTAACAGCATTTTAGGGCTTAGTGTTATGGTTTCATTCTTTGTATTTTTTTCCATTGCTTTAGGATTGCGTATTCAGTTGTTCAGATGGCTACACAGTCTGGGAAGAATGTATACTTAACGGTCACTAAGGAATCAGGAAACAGCATAGTTCATCTTTTCAAGATGATCAGCACCAGAGCTGCTAGTGGATTGTACAGAGCAATAACAGAAACACATGCATTTTACAGGTTTGTATTTCTGGGGAGAGACACACACGTAAAACAGTTTTAGGTCAAGCTCAACTACAGTGTTCTTGACACTAATATATAAGTAGTTGGTAATACCAATGTTCCAGTATGTTGTAAACAAGAAGATAATAAATCCATTTTAAATAACTAACATTGAAATCTGTGTTTATATTACACATGGCTTTCCCCCCCCCCCCCACATTCTTAATTCAGTAGTATTGGAATATAAAGGGGAAAAAGATTGACTGATTCATGTTTTTTTATATCTTCCTTTCCTGCTAGGTGTGATACTGTTACTAGCGCTGTCATGATGCAATATAGTCGAGACCTAAAGGGTCACTTGGCATCCTTGTTCCTGACAGAAAATATTAATCTTGGGAAAAAGTATGTATTTGACATTAAGCGGACATCTAAGGAAGCTTATGATCATGCAAGACGAGCTCTTTACAATGCTGGCATTGTGGATCTAGTTTCAAGAAATGACCAAAGCCCCCCCAGTTCTCCTCTTCAATCATCAGAAAACAGTATGAACTGTAACAACAATTGTGAGGGTCTCAACTGTCAGCAAATGAAAGCTGTTCAGGAAAAACTACGGAAATTTAAGGAGTCTCTGCTATGTATGGCATGCTGTGAAGAAGAAATAAATTCAACGTTTTGTCCATGTGGTCACACTGTGTGCTGTGAGACATGTGCCATACAGTTACAAGTAGGTATAAAATCAGTTGCCACAGTGAAGTATTACATTTTGACTTTAGTTCTAAAAGTACTGGAAATTGTTTTAATTCTCAAAAAAGCATACAATAACTTAGAATGCAGGATTTAAAAATCAGTTCATGGCTAAGTATAGTGCATCAAGACACTATGGAAGGAAGAAAGGGACAAGCTTCATTGATTAACATACAACATACAAGTAGTATGTTAAATATAAAAAGTGAAGCCACCAAGTTTTAATTGAAATTTCTAAATGTTTTCTTAGGATTTTACTGTTTCCTAGACAGCTGCACCCAAATATGGGTAAATATGTAAAATGTTCTAAGTTGGCGTAGTGTACCAGTTCTAGAATCTGTGTCTTCATATTCCACCAGAACAGATCAATCCAAATGTTCCATGTGTCCGTATGTTTCTGGAAGTTGATTCACTGGAATCAGAAATGTTTAATTGGGCTCCAGGTAATCCACTTCTGGAAATATATAAATCATTAGATGAACACTTACAATATTTCTTTCCAGAAAGTCAGCATTTTGGAGCTGCATCAGTCCATAACTAGATTTCTGTGGCCTCCAAAGTCAATCCTTCAAATAGAAACATAATTAGAGGTCTCTAATCAGTAAGTTAAATAAATCTTTCAGACAGAGATGCCAAGTAGTGAAAGGGTACCTGCAAGGCTACAGCAACTTCAGGTGGGCAAGAGAAAAAGGGATATCCGCTGCTTCTTCACTGTTGCAGCAGTTGACCTAATGGCTTTATCTGGTCATTCACTATGAAGAATTTCTCTCCCACTTGGGGAGAGAAGGACGAGGAAGCTGGAAAAAGTAGCAGAAGAAAGACAGTGGCATTGGGGCTACCGTTTCTTTATTGCAAAAATCCAGACTGCCACTAGATGACAGAAGTGATACAGAAAAATCTTAATTTTATGTTGCCATTTAGTGGCATTCTGGATGTTTGCAGTCCAGGCATTAGTTCAGACATTGGAGTCCCATAGATGTTGCGTTCCCAGATAAGTTTAACTATTTCTGTATTCCTTACATTTTGGAAAAGAGTCATTGGAAGAAAGCATTTGCTGTGTAATTGGGGGGGGGTCTATGTGTGTGTGTGTGTGTGAATAATAGCCATTAATGTTTTTGATACATAAAAACAAAACTTCAATAGTGTAAATTGTGTATTAGCATTTTCTGTTTATGAGAACTAATGAAACTCACTCTAGACATTCAGTTGGTAACATTCTCTTGTGTTTTCCTTCTAGGTGTGTCCAGTCTGCAGATCTCAAATAGAACATGTGCAGCATGTATATTTGCCTGCCCACACCAGCTTGCTTAATTTGACTCTAATATGACCTCTATGTTACTTTCTTAACTAATCCATACTTCCAAAGTACTGCACTAAAGTTCCAACTCCACTGATAAAGAACTATCACTTCTGCATCTGCCAGCAATTACTGGAAGGACCATGACAAAACTTGGAAAGGAAGAATATAAAAAAGCTCTTTATTAGAATAAATTTTAGAGGATATACTGTGAATGACTTGTAGACAAACTTGTGTTATATGAAACAGCATTATTAATAAATTAACAATATTCTGAGAGAAAAAATTGAAAATTTAGTCTGCAATATCCAGCAGTAACTCAGTTTTATGCATTTTATTAAAATCATTTTAAAAATTACTTTATCATGACCATTCCCATTTATCTTTTAGAAAGACTAGTTTTTAATATGTACATCTATTGTAGTATAATTTTGTTTCTGCTTTTGTTTTACTGAAGTAAGAAACTTATTTTTAAATTTGTACACTTAAGAAATTAAGATTGCAAAGCTTTAAGCAAATAGCTGGGTTTATTCAGCAGATCTTGCAATCAGATTACTTGCAAAATTTACTATCAACTTTTGAGTCAATCAGCCTGTTGGGTACCTAAGAAAATGTGGATGAAACACTTAAAATGTAACTTTGATTATCTAAAGATTTTTTTATACTTCAAAAACTCAGCTGTTGTTTCTGTTCATATGCCTTATGTTTGGAGAAATGTTCCTCCGATTCTATAATCTTAGAGTTTCCTTGAAATGCAGTTGTGTAAAATTTCTTAAAACCATCAGCCACAATCCCTATCTTCCCTTAGGATTTTGGATTTTGGTCAACTAGTGAATGCTACAGAATACTGAAAGGTAGATGATTATGTGCAATACTAGCTGAAATAAAAGCTAGAAAAGTCACTTTACTGCAGCTTTCTAAATATACTTTTCATATTGCCTTAATGTAGCAGTAATATGTGTATGCATTTGTTTCTTTGCACAGACATTTTGTCAAATATCAAAACTCTACTTTTTTATGGCACATTAGCGTATAAATCTTGTTCCCAAAAAGATATTTATTTTTTCACTTTGTAAAAATGTTTTGTTTCCACATGAAGTAAGAGCTCCTATATGGTAGAAAACTTCTCTTTTTTATATATTCAGGTTAATAAAGGACTTTTAAAATAGTTTTGGCAATCTTCTCTATATCTAACTTGTGTATTAATCTTATCTATTCAGTTCATCACAAAACATTTGCAACCATAGCTATGATGTCATTTTCTTACCCATAATTGTTTTGGCTGCAGTATGATTGACTTCACCTATAGGGCTGTTATAAAGAGGTTTTTGTGGTTACATAATGTTTAGGTTCTTCAGGTCACCTAGCATCCATGTAGCTGATCAGTTATTGAACCAGTTGGCAGAGGGAATAGAAATGTAATGGCTTCATTGACAAAGGGGGCATAGTTATATCAGAGCATAGCATTGTGATAGTTCAGATATGACATGACAAAAGCATAAGTTGAGTGTCTTAAGGGTCTCCTGGCCTAACGTATGGGCGCACAACCAGTGCACTAGATGAACTTGTACAAAGGCTTTCCTGGCCACAGTTGCACTTCCTATTCTAGGAGGAGGTATGATCTAAAAAATTCACCAGACTTGTGTACCAGCATTGAAAGGGGAAGTACAATTCTATTCAGGGCTAAAAATGGACCTACCCCAGATTCAGACAGTCAAAACATCCTCAGCCAATCAGTCTTGTCAGGGTTATGAGCCCATACTCGCCCTAAGAATTTGATGTGTCACCTGGTTAGCCTAGGGTCAAAATGTATAGCTGGATAAGGTCAACAACTAATAATACTGGGCCACCAACCAACAGACGACCTCATTCTTTCAAATGTGAAAGCATCAAGCTTTGAGGTACTCCCCCTCTAGCTCGATTTCTACTCTTCCCCCTTACACTGATTGGATGAAAATTTCCAGAAAGTTGGATCCAGCAAAGGCTTTTTGAGGGGACTGCTTATTACTCCCTCCTCAAAGGTAGGAGGTACTGCCCCTCCCTCAAAGAAGCAGCTACTGCCCTATTGGCCGAACTGTGTGTTATCTCACAGGTGGCCTTCATCAGCCAGGAGGGTCATGGATCTAATACAATCTCATTATCTAATTTGAGATGAAGTCTGCAATAGAAATGACATTTTAGTCCCAGATCTTCAGCCATTTGTTCACAGCTTTTGAAGTTTTCACTTGGTTGCCTTACTTGGTTAAAAAGTTGGTCAGCTTTTAGGACTTCCGGTTTTGCGCCGTAGCGCACAGCCACGGGATAGAAAAGCTCCACTCCCCGCAGCCAGTTTCGTCCTATCGGGGACCCTAAGTGGGTCTGAAGTTGCCCCAAAGAAGTGACCGTGAAGGAGGGGTGCTCCGTTGATCACGAAACAACGGCAGTCATTTTGTTCGATCCGGGGGAAGCCCTCCGACCTGACAGGAGAAAGGCTAGTGTGGCATCAGCGTCTAGCCCAAGCTACCTGCAGCCGAAGTCCAAGAACACGAACAAGAACATTGGTGAACAATGTGCTTGGAACTTGTGAGAGTATCAATCTTCTCTCTTCTATCTACTAACTGAATCCTTGGGAAAGACCCCCAAAGAAAGAAAACCTCCAAAAGTAAAGGGAGGGAATATATCACCATTCCCTCATAGACGGAAGTGGTGAATTAATACTAAGGGGGAAATAAATTAAATTTAAAATACTACAGTCTGGACAAATCTAGAAACTAAAAAATCTGCTAAGACTACACCTAAAAGGGTTTTAATGAAATTATAAAAAATATATAACAATAATAATTTTTTGTCTGAAAAACTGGAAAATGAACAACTACTGACACCTAGTGAAGAATCAGAGCACAGAACACTAATAATAAATAATGACTCAGAAACTGGCAGGACACCTAGAAACAAAGAATAATCTGTTCCCTTAAATTTTAAATAACCTTGAAGACAGCTGGGAACAAAGAAAGAGTTAGTCCAGCCATAAGATTAAAAAGTGTCTGAAAGAAAAATACTTGGACTGTTGACTAAATTTAAGAATTGTTCAGAGAAAAAGAAAAACTTTGGCTCTTGGCTAGTCTTTTGGAGGGCAATCTACAGGAAGGACTTAAGGTGGCTTAACATACTGAATTGCAATTTTGACTGATTGATAATTAACCCCTGAACTAAAATATTGAAAGACTATTTGAAGGGGGGAGACAATATGGAAATCGTACACTTAGCAACAAATGACAGGACACCACACTCAATATTCACTCCGGAAGGATTTAGCCTAGAACATCAAAGACTCTCAGAAGCAATATTTCAAGGTAAGACAAATACTTTCCAAGAGGAAATGTACACAATGTTACGACAGATACAAATGACAATAGATTTAAACCACGAAATCCTGAACAACTTTGACAACACAAATAAGCACATCTCTAATCTAAATCTACAATCAAAAACATCCAGAAAATGACGGCGAATGAACAAAAAAATCAGATAACAAAACACAAATTAGAAGAACATGATCATATCAACAAAGCTACAAATGAAAAGAATCACAATCCAACACAAACAGGAAAAAATCTATAAGATTTTGATATCAGTAAAAATGGAGTGGACTATAGAATTCCCAGGAGAATCATTGGGGGACAGAAAGTATATATCCTACTATTCTATCTTCTGTATTCCCAAAAATACTTGCAAAAACACAGAAACTGCTGGGTAAGCGGAATATATTAACTTGGAAAGCTATTCGGCAAAAGAAGAAGGCTAGAGACAGATTCAAGAGATTTGACTCGCTCTACCAGATGGAGTATTACATGAGTAAACACTTGTTTGAATATGGTTAAAAGAATAGAGAACTTTGAACATAAAGGGGCCATATAACAAGAGGGATAAGTGATTTAAGTAATATAGTATGTTTTACAATATATGAAATGTAAAAATATTGGGATGATGTAACTTTTATAAATATAAGTGAAATATAAGCTGATCAGAAAGGATGTTATACCCAGATGTTATAGATAAGAAGCACAGAAGTACATGAAATATGAAAATATTGGGATGGTGTACCTAAATGGAAAAATTTGGATATCTAGATGACTAACATTGAGAAAATCATGACTGATAAGAATGGATTGAATAAAAGGGAAATTAAGCTTAAACAAAAATCACGAAAATAAGATACATGGTGAACTAATGAGATGATGGTTATAAGAATAATATAAGCTGATAAAAAAATGTTATACATAGATGTTATCACTATCTGTATAAATATGAGAAAATGTCTATATTTAATCATTTATGTATTGAAAATATTAAGAATTATATTTGTTTAAGGTTGAAAAAGGAGAATACAAATGGGAGAAGGGAAGATCAAAGAAATATATTATTAATTAATATACTAATTATGGAATTATCAAATTTAATCATTATTGACTGTTAATTATTATTATTGCCTTTTTTTTCTCAAATATATAAACCAAGACAACACGCGGTACACCAGGCACTGGAGATTGTTATTGTTAAAAACCAATAAAATGTTTTTTTTTTTAAATAAAAAGTTGGTCAGCTTTTATTTGTATATTTATTTTTCTGTCACTGGGATTGTGCACTGCAAACTAGATATGCTGGAAGATTTATGAGATTCATTACTGCTATTGCTTATAACTACCCCCTTTTTTTCCTGATTTCATAGTTTTATTCTTCTCTTTCTTTTCCCTTCTAAGTGTATCTCCCCATTTCATTCAATCATCCCTATCTGAGGTTTAATTTTCTGTTTTTATTGGAAACAGGACAGAGCTTTGAATGTGGTATGGGGGAGAAAATTTGATACATGAGATAAGATTAAGTTTATAATGGAGGTACCTTATTTCACAGGGAATTAAACAGTAATTTGATATTTTTTCCTAGCCCCATTCTTTTGGGATTGTGGCTTCTAAGAGGTATGCGCATACATACATATGCACTCACAAGAACAAATGTGTCATATATACCGATTTATTGGGAAGGAGGAAACTCTAGGATTTATTTCATTTGTGTTGAAAAGACATGAAGGAAAAATTTGTTTATTATCATGGTTTAAATCTACTCTCCTTTTGGTGGGGAATCAAATTAAATATATTTCTTTGGGGCAAATAAACTTTTGGAAATTTTCATAAATATACCAGGATTCTACAGCAACATTTGTATTAACCTAACATCTCTAAATGTTAGCTGTACATATGCAACCAGGCACAAAGTTTCTGTGATACATGAACTTTCTAAATAATTGTTTCCCTTAAAAATACTTTGACACTTACCTTGGAAAAGAGATGATCTGTTCAAAAGTATATAAAAAGTGCTGCAAGTTTGCCAAGTTTCTTAGAAAAAGGAAGCCTCAGTACAAAAGGGCAAATCATAATCCAGTTAAACAGGTCATATTTTTGCCTTTTTGACCTACAGCATGGCTGTGCCAGCCTAGCAAAAGAAAAATGAGACAACTGTATGAAAGATTAAGGGTTAAGATAAACAACCTTTATTCAGGAACATGTGAATGATAAACACCTGCCGATTAATCTTTGCAGATGATAAAGTTCAACTTTCTGTGCATGTCTTCCTAAGAAAGAAATAAAAGATTAAAAGTCACAGGGCAAGCTGTAGACTAGCAATTTTATTTGAGAGCTATAACATTCTATTTATAAATGACCAATTCTAAACTTGTGCAGGAGCTCAGATGAGATGTCAAGTTTTCCAAAAAGCCATTGAGCTAATACAGTACCACATGTTCTGTAGAGGTAGAGTTGTTAGTCCTGTTTCTGAATTGTTTGCTACTAAAAACAAGGCTGAATGTTGTATGAACTTCCAGATATTGATAGACTGAAGATGATGTTGGCCATGTTAGAATTTCCTGGCTCTATACATCTGGAGAATGGCAGGATGGGTAAGGTTAAATTAAAAAGCAGTGTCTTTAAATAAAAGCCAAACCAGCAATTCAAGCACTGTCAAATATCAGATATGTTCCATGCTGATTGTAAATATTTTAAAAAGTCATCTTTGCATAGTTCAGTCTTATGCTTGCTTACTTACAAAGATAGCACTCAGCCACCTCCTCTTCTTGATAACAAGAGATGGCATGCTTCAGGCCTATCAATTAAAGAGTGTCGCCTGATGGGACTTAGGAGGAAGTGGGCCCTCTCACTCACAGCACTGGCCATCTAGAGTAGCATGACCCCAGAGAGCTGAATGATCCCAACTCTGACCTCATCAATCTTCTCCCAGGCAGATAGTGTGATAGATCCTGTTCTGTTCTCGCAAAGCAGACATCGAGACGAGGCAGGTTCACAACAAAGGATCTCTTTATTAAGTACATTCACAGAACAGAAGCAAGAACACAATGGCCACTAGCCTTTTATACTCCCCTTGCAAGGAGATGCACAGCCAATCATTGCAGGCCGTTCTCCCGCCTTGCGCATGTGCGCAAGGCTGGAGACAGCCTGTCTGGGTCCCGGGCAGACACGTGGTCTGTCCGGGTTTCTGCAACCTTTCTGCAGCCTTCCTGAGCCTTGCTGAATGACTCAGCAAGGCCCAGGACATAACACCCCTCCCCTCTTGGATTAAACAATACTACGCATATTGTTTAACATTATACACACATTCATAATGGCTGGCCGGTTGGCACGTTATGCGGTCAACCTTACTCCTGGCAACCTATTTCCCTTCAGGTCCCCATGGTGTCCACGAACTTTTACTCTTTGACAATATTTGCACCGCAACACTATAATTGTTGTTTACTTCCTCAGATGGTGTGGACTAATAACCCTCCTGTGTAGTGAACAGGGACCTTACATATTCATTTAAATACTTAGGAGGACCCTTGACCCGCTCTGATCTCCGTGGAGCCAGATTAGATGCAGGTGTAATTTTAGGTGTGGGATTAGGAATAGATGCCTGGAGTGCCTGCTCCCGGTTTGCGCAAAACAAACCAGGACTCTGTCGCCCAGAAGACTCAGGGGTTCCCCCTGACTGCTGACTGGCTGGATCCGCCAGACCCAAACCAGATTCCCTTGGTGGGGTTGAGTTCCCCAAGCCCCTTGGTGGGGTGAAGTTCTCCCAAATTCCAGTGGACTCCTCTTGGGAGCACTGTCCCTCGAGCCCAAGACCAACAGCAGGAGTACCCTGAGTAGCCGATTTACGGCCATTTGCCCCTAGCCAGGGACCTCTGCCAGAGTCAGGAGCCGCCTCCCTGGCAAGACCCCTGGAGTCTATGCCAGAGTCAGGAGCCGCCTCCATGGCAAGACACCCACCTGGGACATGTGTAGGAAGATTTGGATAAGCGCCCTCGTGGAGAGACTGTGGTCCACAATCGTAATTGGTGTCCCCCTCCCCCCCAAGAGCAGAGCCAGGAGCAGAAACGTTGCCTGGAAGCCTCCAGCGCAATTGGTCTATGTGGCGTCTAAGCACACGACCATCCTCCAAGGCCACTTCGTAGGACAGTGGCCCAGAGACCTTGCATACCACAGCAGGTACCCAGAGATGTCCATGCCCATAGTTTCTGGCCCAAACCGGATCACCCACTTGGAGTCTCCTAGGTGCCTGCGGTTGTGACATCTGTGAAGCCACCCGGTCTGACTTCAGCTGGGCTCTTCCCTGTAGCTGTGCAAGGTGTGGTGCGGTATGCAAGGAGAAAATCAGCTAACCTGTGATGCCAGGGTCCTTGAGTGATTCTCTAACGCCTCCTTTAACTCAGAAGAGGTAAATTGGGGACCATTGTCTGAGACAAGGACATCAGGAAGACTATGGGAAGCGAAGATTCCTCTGAGGACCTGGATGGTCCTGGCAGTAGTAGTGGAGGATACAGGAACGACCTCTAGCCACTTGGAATGGCTATCCACAAGGAGAAGGAAGAATTGCCCCTGAAAGGGCCCAGCATAGTCAATGTGTACGTGTGACCATGGAGTGAGTGTCTCCTCCCACCTATGTACAGGGGCCTGGGGCATCTCAGGCCGTGACTGTTGGCACACTTGGCACCCCTGAACCTGGGCTTCGATGTCCTTATCGAGTCCAGGCCACCAAAGATGGCTACGCGCAAGCGCCTTCATCCTCACAATTCCCGGATGTCCCTCATGCAGAGAGAGCAAGACTCTAGTCCTCAATGAGGCCGGGATGACTACCCTGCTACCCCATAGGATACACCCTTTGAACGTGGAAAACTCGTGTTTCCTATGCCAGAAACTTTGGAACTCTGTACCAGGACACGTGTCAGGCCATCCTGACAACACCCATGTCAGCACGTGTGCGTGTGATCAGTGGCAGTTTCAGCAGCCACATCCCTAGCATTGAGGGGAGATTCAGGCAAGTCCTGAATGGAAAGAATGTGTACAGCAGGAGCAGGGTCTGCCTCTATTTGCTTTAGAGGTAACCTACTAAGGCCATCAGCGTGGCCCATCTCTGTCCCTGGTTTGTGAACCAGGGTGTAGTCATAGGCTGACAAGAAAATAGACCATCTCAGCATTCTGGGGGAGATGATGTATGGGGTTTGTTTGTTGGTTGTAAACAACCCCAGCAAAGGCTTGTGGTCCATGTAGACCGTGAAATGGTGGCCATACAAGAATTCATGAAATTTCTTGATGCCTGATATTATTGCCAAGGCTTTTCTGTCAATCTGCACGTAATTACGCTCTGCAGATGAGAGAGTTCTAGAATAATAGGCCACAGGGACCTGAGTCCCATCAGCCTTAAGATGACTTAGCACTGCTCCTACCCCATAACGGGAGGCATCACATGCGATGCACACAGGCAATTCCTCATTGAAATGCGCCAGTACTGCATTTGAGGATAGCAAAGCCTTGACTTCTTTGAAAGCCTTTTCATGGACCTTTGTCCATGTCCATGGAGTCTGCTTGTCTAAGAGCCGGTGTAACGGCTCAGCCACTGCAGCCTTGTGGGGGAGAAATGAATGATAAAAATTAAGTAGGCCCAGAAAAGCCTGGAGTTCAGCTTTTGACTGGGGACTTGGGGCCAGTTGAATGGCCTGGAACTTAGGCTCTGCAGGGTGGATGCCTTCAGCATCAATATGAAACCCAAGAAATTCGGTGGATGTTACACCAATCTTACATTTGTCTTGCTGTAACTTCAGCCCAGCTTGGCGGAAACGCAGCAAGACAGCTCTCAGCCTTTCAGCCAAGTTTCCAGATAACTCTCCTGCAATGAGGACGTCATCGAAATAGGGGCAGACCCCAGGAATACCACGGAGCGTTTGTTCCATCACCCCTTGGAATATGCCAGGAGCTACGTTGACCCCAAACTGCAGCCTTTTCACTTTGAAAGCCCCTCTGTGAGTAACTATAGTCTGGGCCTCAGCTGTTGCCTCGTCAACAGGTAACTGTTGGTAGGCCTGAGCTAAATCAATCTTAGCAAAGACTTTTCCCCCCTTCAGTGAGGCCAGGATGTGGCCCACCACAGGCACTGGATATGCGTGCTGCTGCAAGGCTTTGTTTAGAGTGCATTTATAGTCCGCACAAATTCGGACTTTACCATTGGCTTTTAATGGTGTCACTATGGGTGTTTCCCATGGACTAGAATCCACGGGTTCTAGAATGCCTTGTTGGAAGAGTTTGTCCAATTCAGCATCTATTTTACTTTTGAGGGCAAAAGGCACCCTTCTTGGTTTAACCCTGATGGGTGTGATGGCTGGATCTAATTTTAAAGCAATGGGAGGCCCCTTGTATGAGCCAAGCTCTGGGCTGAACACATCGGCAAACTCCTTACAGACTCCTGCAAGGCTGGCAGTTTGCAGATGGTTAAGACCAGTCACTTGGATCCCAAGTGCCTCAAACTAATCGAGTCCGATAAGACTCGTGCGATCACCCCCAACTACCACCACATCTAACAACCCATCAAATTCCTTATGCTGTACTCTAAGCGTGGCCTCCCCCTTCACACTAACTCATGAATTCTGGAAGTCAGTGAGAATGAGATTGGAGGGCCTGAGTTTGACTCGTGAGTCACTCCTGGAACAAACCTTATTAAAGGTGTCTGCAGAAATAATAGAAAGAGCGGACCCTGTGTCCAGCTCCATGGCCAGGGGAATTCCCTGCAACTTTACATCAATGCGCAGCTTTTTCTTAAGGGGCAGGTGAACCCCAGTCTTGAATACCCCCCTACGGGACGTGCAAAAACCCACGCTGTGTTGGCTGGGGACCTTGGTACCTTTCAGAGGCAATTCATTGGGGAACCTGTTTTTCTGGCGACCCATGCAGGCTGATGCGATGTGGCCTTGCCTGCCACATGCCCGGCAAACAGTGGAACGAAAACGGCAGTCGGCTCTCCTGTGGCGACCCCCACAGCTGAAACACCGAAGGGATGCAGGTGTCTGTCCTCTGCGTTCGTGCAGTCTTCTCTCCGCTGACTGTTGAAGTTTGTCCACCTCTTCTTCCTCGGATTCTTCTCCGGAGGCCTCTCGCACGACCTCCTGATGGACGGGAACTGCTGCTGGAGGGTTCTTGGTCAACCGCAAGGCCTTCACCGCACCGCCGGCTGCTTCTTCAGCTGCAACTTCTCTCGGGGCATCTTGGAAGGAAACATCAGCTCTAGCAAACAACTTTTGTTGCATCTCATGGCTTCGCAATCCGCAGACAAGTCGATCTCGGAGCCTCTCTTCCAAGGCTTGGAATGCACATGGCCTAGCAGCCTGCCTCAGAGCCGTGACGAAGTCCGCAGCTGATTCTCCCGGCCGCTGATCTCGCTGCTCGAATTGGTGCCTCCAAGGTATTACAGATAGCTTGGGCTCAAAATGCTCGCGCAGCATTTTCTTTAGATCGGAATAGGCGATTGATTCCAGTGGTGCTGGGGCTACAAAGTTTTTGGCAATGTCAAAAGTCTCTTACCCACAGACACACAGCAAAGTAGCAGCTTTCAATTCGTCTTCTTGGATCTTATTCACCCTGAAGTAGTTCTCGACGCGAGCTACGTAAGAGCTCCATCGTTCTGGGTGCGAAGTATCGAACTCGACAAAACGGCCCAGCTTGGACTTCCGGTTCCGGTTGCAGCGCCCGCGGACGTGCAAAGAACTTGTTCTCTTTGCCGTCCTGTTTCCCCCCGCCGGTAGACCCTGGACAGGATCGAAAGTCACCCTGTAGGGGCGACCACCATAGAGGAGGGCACTCGTCGATCGCGGAGGGAGCGGCAGCTCCCTTTGCGGTCCGAGAAAATCACCTTTGGGCCGACGGGGAAAAGATTGGCCAGTAACATGGCCGATCACTCAGCTACTCCAGCCGAAAGTCACAGCAACATCTAAGCAAAAAGAACCACCGTGGAAGATCCGGGTGAGACCTTTCCTTCCCTCTTGTTAATTTACCTATTTCCCTGCTAACAGCTTTAAGAACTATTTCCCTATTTTGAGAAAGCAGCGTTTGATCACTGGGGAAAACGGGCTTTGGAAAAATAATTATTGTTTTTTATTATTTTATTTTGTTTACATAAGCAGCTGGAATTCGGGCATCCTGAAAAAAAAAAAAAAACCCTTACTGTGACTCTCTTTCGGCTCGTCTATCTCCAGTTTAGCTGTAAACCCTTAGGGAGGGGGTGGAATGCTTTTTTCTCTTCCCCCCCTCCTGAACAGTATTGCCTAAAAAACTTTCTGCTCTCTGAGCGGACTTATGTAGATTGTTTTGGATACAATGCAACCTGGGACTTGGCATGAAGCCCAGAAACTATGACTGATACAATGTAACTTTCTCCAGTTGAACTCTCACTTCCTGATTTTGGCGTGATGCCCAGACTGGATTACAACATAACAACTGACTGCTACTTGGGACTCTGGCTGCTTCTTTTATTTCTGTGCTGGACTTGACTATTGGCTTTTTTCTATCTTTGTTTGGAAATATATCTCTGTTTGGACTCTATATTTTATAATGCTGCAATCTATTTTTCAAGCTGAACTTCTATATAAAAAAAAAGAGGATGGAATCCTACTCACAGATTAATTATGGACTTATATTAGAAAAAAATGTGGAAATGAGAATGGAATTTAAAGAACATATTAGAACGCTTAGCAAAAAGGAGGACTCAGAATTAAAAATTGAAGCTCAACCTTTGATTGACTATGATACACAATTAGATTTACAACTTAATGAGATGGATGGAATACATTCACAATCTATTGAATCTATTGAATCTATTGAAGAGGAAGAGGACACATCCCACATGATGGACATCTTTGATGATCAAAGGCAGAACTCAACTAAAACATTTACAACTTTAAAAGCAACAGGATTGGACTTCCAAATACGAGGCACCAAAAACGTTGACAACCTGACAGTACAGACAACACTGGATAAAAGAGAAAAAGAATATGATTGGACTCAATGGTGGGAAAAGGCCTTTAGCCAGTCACTAAGATGGGAGGATCTAGAGTCCCTGCTGTGGAAACCTACCTGGCACAAAAAGAAAGCTAGAATTAGATTTAAAAATGAGAGTTAAAATTTTATCTGATGGGTAAAAAGGGCTTTTGGACGTTGATTGAGCTAATATTTTCGAGATTTTTAAGGTTACTCTGGTTGGAGTCAACATTAGATCTAAATTATGGATTTGATTATGGTTTGGAATGGCAATAGGAAAAATTGGAAAATTTAAAATTAAAGGAGTTAGATTGAGATTGAGACTGGTGAAGTATTATTGATATTTTTACTTACAAGAATTGAATGGTAATTAGTGATGTATTAAATGGACTAAATTGAAACAATTGAGGAATTTTTAGGGACTTGGACTGATTTATAAAAATATTGGATAGAGTATATGAAATAGAATATAGTTGAGAAATATTAAGATATAATAATTATATTATTAGTTTATGATAGAAATAATTATTGTCCTATTATTATTATTATTATAATGTTATTATATTATTATGTCTTATGTAACGGTTTTAAAATATATAAATTTATGTTTATTTACAAAATATGTATGTGAAATAGAATAGAATAAGAGATATAATTTGATTGAGAAGTATAAATTGAAATTGGAATAATAGATATAGGTGAGAAACAATTTATATTTTAGGAATGCTCGAATTGTATACTATATGTTTATGCAAGACTAAATTGAAATAGATTAATTGAAAGTTGGTTAAGCCTGAAAACGGGTGAAAATATGATTGATAACTTTTGTTTTTTGTTTTTGTGTGTTTTTTCTTTCTTTTTTTTTCTTTTTTCTTTCTTCTTTTTTTATTGATAAAATAGAGAGGGAACCTTCAAAGAAGTACTTTAAATTGTATATGTATGACTGTATTTTTTGTTGTGTTCTATAGAGTGCCCTATCTCCACGATGTGTTATAAGCACTTGGCTGTAAAACAAACAAAAAAAACTAATAAAACTTGTTATGGAAAGACGGCCCAGCTTGGACATCGTTGTGACCGATAGCCTCGTTGACGTCTCTCACCGCAAGGAAAGAGAAGGGGTCCCACGAAGCCAAACCCACCTCCAGCGTCTTCGTACTGGCAGGCGGTTGCTTCTCCTGGACGCCGCGCTTCTCTTTGCTTCAGGCCTTCAGGTGAGTTGGCCTAGCTTCTTCTATGGCTTCCTTTTCGGCGTATCCCATCCTCGTCGCCAATGTTCTGTTCTCGCAAAGCAGAGATCGACATGAGGCAGGTTCACAACAAAGGATCTCTTTATTAAGTACATTCACAGAACAGAAGCAAGAACACAATGGCCACTAGCCTTTTATACTCCCCTTGCAAGGGGATGCACAGCCAATCATTGCAGGCCGTTCTCCCGCCTTGCGCATGCGCGCAAGGCCGGAGACAGCCTGTCTGGGTCCTGGGCAGACATGTGGTCTGTCCGGGTCTCTGCAGCCTTCCTGAGCCTTGCTGAATGACTCAGCAAGGCCCAGGACATAACAGATCCCTTTTGGAAACATGGCAAATTAAGAGTTATTTATTGCTCTGAGATGTCTTTTCTGCTTGATTATTGTGATTTGTATTGTTTTTAATATTCTACATCACCCAGGATCATTACTGAGTCAGGTGGCTTTAGACTTTGGACAAATAATAAAAAAATAAAACTTCTTCCAAAGTACACTATTATATCTCAAAATACAGTACTGATAGCCTAATGCCTAGCAATCCTAACTCTAGACAAATTACTTTGGTTAACCTCTATGAAAGGCAGGAGCTGTTATATAGAAGAAAGCATCTGAACTGCCCGTAGTATGGGATCAAATCATATAGGACTTTAAATGAAATGAGCAGAATATTTATGAAATGTATTTCATAAATTAATTAGAAATTAATTGGCAGCTAACATCAAGCCCTCAGTACAGGTGTGATATGGTTGCTTTACATTTTCAGGGAGATCAATTTGATTGCAGAGTTCTGTTCTAGTACAAGTTTGTGGACTAGACGCATAGTAGATTTAAATCAATTATAGGACGGTACTCAAGGTTATTTTCTTCCAGGCATAATAGATAAGGCTGATAACAGACAATCTTATCAGTGTGAGATGTTTCTTCCAGTGTGAGAAACATCTGCATACCTGTTTCTTCTAGAATCACTATAACAAGATCCGCTCCTTCCTTGAATTCTGATCTCTTACAATAAGCAACTTCACTTTTTCTATATCTGATTTCCAGTCTCTCATCCAAGTTTCCAAGTGTCCAATACGGGAGTCACATATTACATGAAGATGTTACTGAGGAATAGATTTCAGCAGCAGCATGTAGTCGTGGCCAGTTCTGAATTCTATGATGATTTACTTTGCCCGTTTAATGTACATTCTGAAATATACCAGAGATGGAATAGAACTGTGAGGAACACTACACTGAAATTCCTGTTTCAAACAGCAACTCATTCCAAGCAACACAGTCTGGAATTTATTTGCAGACTGGACACAGTTCCCAAATCTGCAGAAATATTTCCTGGTACCAAAAGTCACTGAGAGTTTAAGAATTAAGAGATATATATGTTTGATCAATCTCCATCAGACCAGTTAAGATTGTGTGAAATTCATAGCTTCCTCTAAAGTCAGTCTGCAGTGGATCATGAATTTAAATTGTGTCAGTGACTAACAAGTTTTCTCTTCCAGGTAGCAGCAAGGCCCTCACAAAATCACTGGTGGATTCAACTACAAATTTTCAACATCTCTTGCAAACTAACTGGATCCAATAGTCTTTGCAACCAGGCCATCTTAATAGATCTACTGCTTCTACAGAGATGAGATATGCTACTAATATAATCTTAAGCAATCAAGAAGTGTAGGCTTATACACTGTACAGTACATTTGTTTCTAAGTTTCAGCAATTTGCAAACCTGCTATGTATAAACAGGATTAAAACAATATAAAAATATAAACCAATCAAAATTTCCATGTGTCTAGGCAGCCCTTTGGGTATTGCTCCAAGGGCTCCTATTACCATTGCTACAACCGTTGATTTCTTCCTCCATAGTCGCTAAACTTCAATTTGCAAATCACAATATTTTGTTATTTTTTTCTAGCCGTTTCTCTTCAATTCGTGCATCACCTGGTATTGGCAATATCAATGAACCAGACTTTTTTTCTTTTCCCCAATAGTGAGGTCAGGCATGTTGTGTTCCCAGTAATTTTTGCTGCATTTGAACCCAAACTTCTGGCAAAGCTTCCAATATATAATTTTGGCAACTCATTCATGACATTGTAGATAATCAGTCTGTGAGATTTTGCTGCAGCCACTGATAAGGTGATCCATTCTTTCATCTTTCTCATTGCATATTATTATTATTATTATTGTTATTGTTATTATTATGATTATTATTATTTGCACTGTCAGTCAGATGTTTAGACTGGACTTGGCATTTTTGTCTATCTATCAAGACCGACCAAAGACCTGGGATAAGCAGATGTTGTTGTTTGATGGTGTTAGAGGTATTGTCACAGGCTATGAGTTTTGCAATTGACTAATGGTGCTTTTGTCAATGTTGGTGGTGTTGAAGTGTTGCTCCAGATATATTAAGACTGCACTCAAAGCATCTATTACTATCTTCCTCCTCCTCCTCCTCCTCCTCTTTTTAAAAAAACAAAATACTTTTAATATTTTTAAAAGTTATTAGGCTTGTGCAGGGTCTTGGATTTGAACAGACAAAAGTGCTCTGGAGAGGCCTATCTGCAATTCCTTAAGGCAGCTGTGATCTTATCCAGATGGCACAGCTGCCCTTCATAGCTGCAGCACAGGCCAGGGAGGAAACCACTTTGTTGAAGGAGTTGCTGACAAGTGTTAATGCACATCTGTCCATGTTCCTCTTTTGAATCTTAAGTTTTGCACAACTCCAACACACATAGAAAATGGAGAAGGAACCCAATGGAATATTTAAAGACAAATAGGAAAATATAGAAATAGTGTCCGAAATGCTAAAGCTCAGAGTTATCTGAGCCGAAGCAGGATTTCATCAAAGTTTGTTCAAGAAAAAAAAACAAATAAAAAAAAAATCAGTATACTAGTTACTCAGAGAAGACATCAAACAAAAGGCAAAGCTACTTAACTCCTGCTTTGACTCTCCCATGGGCAATATGTGTGCCAACAGGAATTTTGAAGAGTGACATGAATCACAGTCAGGGAGTATCTGTTTATTCGGAATTACTTTAAACTTCCAGAGTTGATTAATTGTATTTGAGGGCTGTTTGAGAACCTGCTGATGGCTTGGCCAAACTCTATCCATTATATTTGAAGAATCTGGGAGAATAGATGATTAGAGAATGGCCTAGGATGGCATATGTTGCCTTTATTTTCAAAAACAGAGGAAAAGTGTTGGCTTCCAGGGCAGCATAGTGGATTTACACTACTTTATGGGATAAAGATCAAGTTTTTTAAAAGGGAAAAAAGGAAAAGATTTATTAAGTGAATCTGTTGGATGTGTGTGTGTGTGTTTGTATGTGTGTGTGTGCAGTGGTTTCTAGTAGCTGTTAATGGGATTCCTGTATGACCAGTATTGTAAAATGAGGCTTGAAAACTTGATTCATAAATAGATTTTTGCTAATTAGGATGGAATAGTGTTTTTTTTTAATTTGAATATTGATATATGAGATTTTTATTGAAGTACTAGAGAAGGTATTAAATTAGCCAAATAGTTTACACTTGTCTGGAGGGAGAAAGGAGTAATCTTTTATACATCTTTTTAGTTTTTTTTCTATTTCTTTCCATTTTTCTTTTTTTCTTTTTTTTATATTTCTTAGTTTGCTCTAGTGCTTAATCTTTTTATTTATAAATTTAATTTCTTTTTTTAAAAAAGAAGTGTAAAATAGGGAGAACTCAAACAAATCAGTTTAATATCACTTGGAAGCTTTCTAAAGCATTTAATACAGAGATCAACCTGTAAGCACACTGAAAACAGTGCAGTGGTTAGCAGAAAATAGGATCAATTTGTTAAGAAGAAGTCTTACTAGACTAACCTTACCTCTTTTTTGATTTGGTGATTTCCTGATTAGATTGTGGGTATACATAAAATTTCAGCAAAATATTTGCCGGAGTACTTTGTAAAATTCTGATTGGTAAGCTAGTTAAATGTGGGCTGAATAGAATGGCAATTAAAGGGACAGGAATTCAAAGCAATTTTGTTACAGAAGATAGGTTGAAAAATAATAGTATGAAATTTAACTGAGAAATCACATTGGAGGAAAAAAGCATAATGCTGGGCACGCTCGAGTTGAAACCTGCAACTATCTACATATAAAATATGATATTTGAGATACACAACTTCCTCAAAAATTAAACAGACTGTTGCATTCCCATATTACTTTTTTTGGGAAGGGGGTAGTCAATATTTCATAAGGTTGTCCATAGTTCGCAGGGATCCTAACATATTTTGCTGTGCCAGGAAAAAAAGCTAACATACCAGGAAAATTATTGCTGTTTTCAGTCTGCAGGAATAATAAAACAAACTTTGACATAGCCACCTGGTCTCTTTCCATTATTATATCAGAAGATTACAGATGTTTTATTCCTGCTGCTCAAAATATTGCTGAGCTAGCATTCTGCTTATCACTAAACTAATGTGGTGAAAATAACTATTTTTGCCCACTATAGTAACGTATAAAAGCAGTTTGTTGATAGTGGACTCTGACATTTTCGTGCCAGTTATGAGATCAATCTTGGTCTCAGAAAACAGCCCCTCTGCTGGTCAATGTTAGTATTTAGAAGAAATTGATAAATCAAAATGTTGAAAAGAGAACCAACTGGTTGCTGTCACTGTTTTATTTCTTTGATTTTTTTGCCTAACACTAATAATAATAATAAAGTTGGAAGGGACCTTGGAGGTCATGTAGTCCAACCCCCTGCTCAGGCAGGAAACCCTATACCATTTCAGACAAATGGCTGTCCAGTCTCTTCTTAAAAACTTCCAGTGTTGGAGCATTCACCGCTTCTGGAGGCAGGTTGTTCCACTGGTTAATTGTTCTAACTGTCAGGAAGTTTCTCCTTAGTTCTAGGTTGCTTCTCTCCTTGATTAGTTTCCATCCGTTGCTTCTTGTCCTGCCTTCAGGCGCGTTGGAAAATAGCTTGACTCCCTCTTCTTTGTGGCAGCCCCTGAGATATTGGAACACTGCTATCATGTCCCCCTCGTCCTTCTCTTCATTAAACTAGACATACCCAATTCCAGCAACCGTTCCTTATATGCTTTAGGCTCCAGTCCCCTAATCATCTTTGTTGCTCTTCTCTGTACTCTTTCTAGAGTCTCAACGTCTTTTTTACATCGTGGTGACCAAAACTGGATGCAGTATTCCAAGTGTGGCCTTACCAAGGCATTGTAAAGTGGTATTAATACTTCACGTGATCTTGATTCTATCCCTGTTAATGCAGCCTAGCACTGTGTTGGCCTTTTTGGCAGCTGCAGCACACAGCTGACTCATATTTAAGTGATTGTCCACTAGGACTCTGAGGTCCCTCTCAATTGGTATAATCATTTTAAGTGATTTAGCTTGGCCAAAGGCATCAGCTGTGATTTGTAGAATTTTTCCAAGCAATGATTTATTTGTCTGAATTTAATCAAAGTGTGGTGAGAAGCGACCACATATTTTTCAAACTGTTGGCAATTAAATCCTTCCTGATCTTCAGTTTATCAAAGCAAGACACAAGTTTGATGCATGTGAGGTACAAGAAGTGCACTTTTGCTTCATGGTTACCTTTGAAAATGCCACTAACAAGAAAGAGGTCTGTGTTCTTGGCATTAAAAAAAAAATCAACTTTCTGTGCCAAGAAAAAAGTACTTCCTCATTTCTTCACTCTTAAAACCTGCTGTTTGTTGCCATTAAATAAAAGATGAAGCATTTTCTATTGCCCAGATTAAACTCTGTTCACTGTGGCCTTTGTGGGTCAGCCTTGAATCCCATTTTTTAAAAACCATTTCTAGCATTGACAGAATGCCCCAGTTCTAAGACCATAGGAAGAAGCTATAGCAAGTGAAAAACATTAAGTAAAGGGGTCAGCAGATTGAGCTATTCAGCTCAGAAAATAAGATCTGCCTCTTCAGATATTATATTTTCAGATGCTGGGACTGTGAAAGAAAGGGAAATTGCAAAATGGATACATAGATAGAATCTTCTGGGTACAGGTAGGTCAAAGGAAGCTACAGGTGGTCCTTGACTTACAACCATTCGTTTAGTGACTATTCAGTTACAAGAACACTGGAAAAAAGTGACTTGCGGCTGTTTTCCACACTTACGATCGTTGCAGTCTCCCCATCATGTGATCAAAATTCAGACACTTGGCAACTGGTTCATATTTATGATGGTTGCCGTGTCCCGGGGTCATGTGATCACCTTTTGTGACCTTCTGACAATCAAAGTCAATGGGGAAGCCAGATTCACTTAACAGCCATCCCTAACTCAACAATTGTAGTGATTCACTCAGCACCTGTGGGAAGAACGATCATAAAATGGGGCAAAACTGACTTAACTGTCTTATTTAACAACATAATTTTTGGCTCAATTGTGGTCATAAGTCAAGGACTACCTGTATCTTGGTTTTTTTTTTTTTTTTCAAATTTAGAACAAACCCTTCACCCTTCTCTTTTCTACCTGCACTATCGAGCATGGTGAAGTAGTTTCCCCAGTTTTCAGTTCTGCCTCTAAAAGGAGACTAAAGGACAGGATGCAACTGTTACAGCTATAGACACGTTTGGTCACTCTTCCCCAATCCAACAAGATGGATTGTGTACCTTGTCTCCCCTAAGAAAGCAGCATGTCATTCAAGACATATTTTATTCTGCTTTGAACAAAGTACGAGTTTGAACAAGTTTGAAAAATGTGTGACTTCACCCTACCAATGGCATCCCACAGATTTGGCCGTTGTTTTTTATGAACTGAGCTTGTCCAAACACACCCCAGGATATTTCACAATGTGCCAACCGCTATGGCACACTGCAAGAGGAAATGTCAAAATGGCTCTCTCTAAAGATGAACGGTTTCAAACTCCATTTTAACTCATACAAGCAGGGAGGTACTACTAATCTGACTGATCACTTCTCATAATCATTATTAATCCTGAATTGGGTTGATGTTATTAGAAGAAAAGTAAAGATTTGTCTTATTTTCAGGGTTTCTCAGTCAGCAGAAGTGATGACTGCACATTACCTTAAAACAGGTTTTAAGGGATTAAGGAAAGAAGCCCTCTGCTGTGCTGAAATGTCCAAAGGATATCCAAGCCAAAAAAAGCAACAACTATTTTAAGTTTATTCAATGAAACATTACATTTTATACTGCTTTTTCTTAAGCTCAAGGCAGGTTACAATAAAAGAAACCCAAACATTAGGACAAGCAATTATCTAGAACAGGGGTAAGCAACCTTGGCTCTTTTACAACTCGTGGACTTCAACTCCCAGAATTCCTGAGCCAGCCATGCTGAGGAGAAATGGAGAGGTTTCCATACTGAGCCATGCTGGCTCAGGAATTCTGGGAGTTGAAGTCCACGAGTCGTAAAAGAGCCAAGGTTGCCTACCCCCTGATCTAGAAGCACAGAAACATGTTAGATATGTGAAATGTAAATGTTCAGTTTCTAATCCAATGCCATTGGAAGGTGTTATAATAACCTTTCTGATAATAGAAAAAAGAAATCTCCTTCCTTCTTAGGAGAGAAGGTTCCAAGAGCTCACCTTAAAAGAAAAAGAACAGACTTCTTTTCAGTAATACTATTAAAATAATATTAAAACTCTTTCAAAGTAGGTTTGAATTAGATACCGCATAGCAAAGCCTAGCATCATAGAGACCAGTGGTCCCCAACCTTTCCGGCTTTGTGGACCGGCAACAGTGGGGGGGAGAGGGGATGGTTCTCTGTGCACAGCAGGCAAGTGTGCGAGTGCACACAGGTCCATTTGTGCAAGTGCACGTGCCCATTGCTCACGCAAAAGGAGCTTTGTGTACATGCCTGCGCCCACTGCTTTCACTTGCACGGACCAGTTCTGAATGGGCTGTGGCCCAGTGCAGGGCTGCGGCCTGGGGTTGGGGATCCCTAGAGTAGATGACATGCTGTTTCCATTGTTGCTGACTTGCTGAAGCTAAGGCAGAAGAGCAGAATTTTCTTCCTCGTTTTTCCCCTCTCTTTAAATCCCCTTCTCACCAAAATAAAGTCTGAATTATCTCGATTTATGTAGCTCACAAACACAATCCCCTTCTATTGAAGAGTGGGAGAGGGGCTTCAGATCTGGCAGATTCAAGCTTGCCTAAAATGTTGCTCTGGACCTTTTCATCCAGTGGAAACCTTACTAGTGCTGCAGCTCTGTCTCAAACCATCATCATGGTCATCATCATCAGCAGCACACCAAGTTCCTAAAGCTAGCAAAACTTCTGAAGTAATAAACAAAGTCTCTTCCACATCTTCCTACTTTTTAACCTTCTGTTGATCTCTACATTCAAATGGAAAATGACTGGGAAGAAGGATCTCTTGGAACAGGTTTTCTAGGAGGAATGCTGCATTAATTTGTATTTTATGCAAATTAACGAGAGAAGACAGGTTGGACTACTGAACATGGCAAAAGAACCTTTCTCTCAGTGATTCAGTAATTATTGTAAAGATAAGCGCCATTCTATTAAGTGTAAACTTGTCACAGGACAATTTGCAGGAGTTTTAAAAGACAAGGAGAGGATGGGGGAAATTAAGTTTAATGATTTTATGAAAGCTGTGTCCCTCTGTGTTAATATAATGAGAAATTATTGTGAAGGTTTTACCAGTTGTGCTGTTTTCAGTTCAAACACATAAAGAAATCTTTTGATCAGGACAGAGTCTTTTTGATTATTTAAAGATCCATATGGACACAGGGATATATTTAAGCAGGGATGGAACTGGAATGTTTCTTAAACATCCGAATCACCAGATACTCAAAACCTTAGATACTTAGATCTCAAAATCTAAAGATAAAGCTGCCTTCTGCTGGTTCTACTATTAAAGTTGCTATGAAAATTCCCATGATTAGAGAAGTAGAAATATGATTATTATTTTATGAATGGCCATATAAATAATAAACAAAATGAGGCAAAGCAAAATAATTTTAAGGGTGCTAGACACATCAAACTTATCAGTATCAATCAGATAGGAAATACTTTTTAAAAGTAATCCAAACTCTGAAGCAACCTAATTCCAGTTAATAACTGCCTGTCTGGAGGAAATAAAATAAAATTAATATAATTTCTTTGGAACATGCAGATGTGCTTTCTGCTAAATCTCAGGAGGAGGAAGATAAAAACATTGTAGCCACCACTAACAATTTATGTTAATTTATTATATTTGCTTTCGTTGTTTAGGTCTGTCGCATATATGTTGCATAATTTAAAAGGCATCCAAGAGATGCAGCCATCTAAATTTGATTGGAAATTGATTTCTCTGTATTTGTACAGTGGAGAAGAGGGTACCACTGCACATTTGTCTGAAGGGCAAACTGTTGTGAAAAGACCATTTGTTCCCTAAAAAGTGAAGAAAAAACTGGAGAATTGGTGCAATGAGAGGCCACATTTTAGCTGATAAGGAGAATCATTGATGAGCTCAGACAAAGAAAGAATTGCAGTGATGTACACTGGAAGATTTTCTTCTTCTGCTTTTTTTTTTTTTTTTATAAACATCTTTATTAAATTTTAAAAACAAACATTAAAATACAATCTAACGCAAAGGGGGGGAAAAGGAAGGGGAATAACAGGACAGGTAAAAAAGTGACCAAGAAAAAATATATCAAATAAATATATAACAAAAGTGACTTCCAATTTAATGTATTTCAGTGCAGAGACAATGATACAACTTTTAAAAGTTAAATAATTAATAAACTATCCTAAAAGACTAATAAAACATTCTAACATATGCATATTATATTCTTCTCTTAATTTTAATCTGACACGTAAAGCAATTGTCAAATATGAATAACCACATTTAAAAAAACACCCATATTTCTCTGGTCATATCAGATCTAATCAAAATTATCAAATCCCAAAGTTGATAATTTTGGTTGATGTGCTCATTGTAGCCTTATCTGGAGCAGGAAGCTTTGACAATCCCATGCCCTCATCACCTTGAAGCTGAACTACTGCAGGGCACTGTGTATCAAAACACTTTTGAAGATCACCTGGGCTCTAACTGATACAAAATACTACTTCCTGTAGGTTGGAGAGGGACAGCCATGTGACATTGATGCTATAGGTGCTGCACTGACTGTCAATAGTTTTCCAAGTACCATTCAAAATTTTGTTTTTAATTCATAGATCCTTGAAGTTTGCCTCTTAAAAGTCTTAAATTTTATCAGCCCATATGAGTTTTTAACTTTTTCCATTATCGGATAATCCCAGAGGAAAATCAATAGAGGACACTAGAAGAATTCAGTGTGCTCACACAAAAAGTGTAGGGTGCAAACAAAAAGGGCACATATAAGAGTTAGAAAGGGGGACATATAATGAAGCTTGAGTATATATAAATTACCTGGAATTGCAGAGATACCAGCAAGAAAGCTGAGAATGAAGGACGCCGAATACACCATATTTAGATATGTTCAAAATAATTCATATGGCAAATACTTAGTGAAGACAGTAAGTGCAAACAAGCGTGGGAAGGAAATCAAGATTACTTTCTAAGACGGGTAACAAAAGAAAAGCAGGGCTTAACTCTTCTTTTGGCTCAGTCCTCTTCAACAAGAGGTACATGTTCCACAAGCAATAATGGCAACTGAAGGGCCTTAGCTTGACACTCTTAGAAACATGATCAGAAAACCTGTTTACTATGATTTTAATCCTCCCAGGCCAGATGAATTGAATTTCTGAGTTTTGAAAGAAAGTCCTGATGAATTGGCTCAACTTCCATTTGTAAAATTGATATATTTTTTAGAGAAGAAAAAAAGTAAAAAGTGACTATATGAGAACAAATGTTGCCCAATAATAGAAAAAGTTAAGACCTAAGGAACTAAAGTCCAATCTGACATTGCTATTTGGGAGAATTCTAGAGAGAATCGTAAAGAGATCAATAAATAAGCACTTTGAAAACAAGGAAATCTCTAGCTTGAGCTGACAGACTAATTTTACTGCATTTATTCATCAGGTAATTTCACTAGCAGTCTGTGAGAATGTTATGTAGCATTTTGATTTTAGTAGAGCATTTAACAAAGTACCCCATGCTGGTCTGATTATCAAGTTAAATTAGGAGGGGGCTGGATCATATGACAAGTGAATATGTAGGTTGCCCTCAAAACAATACTGGAAAGTGGTTCTTAATGGTTCTTCATCAAACTCAAAGGATATATTATGCCAGAAAGTTCAGTCATTTTTCATTAAATGAAAAAGTAGAAAGGTAATCAAGTGTGCAGATGATATAACCATGTGGGATAAATTTGTTTGGCAAGAGTACTTGTACTTGTAAAAAAATGCTCTTGTTTTCTGTACAGGTAGTCCTTGACCTACAACCACAATTGAGCCTAAAATTTCTGTTGTTAAGCGAGACAGTTAAGTGAGTTTTGTCCTATTTTATGACCTTTCTAGCCACAGTTGCTAAGTGAATCATTGCAGTTGTTAAGTTAGTAGCTTGGCTGTTAAGTGAATCTGGCTTCCCCATTGACTTTGCTTGTCAGGAGGTTGCAAAAGGGGATCACACGACCCCGGCACACTGCAACCGTCATATGAGTCAGTTGCCAAGCGTCTGAATTTTGATCCCGTGACGTGGGGATGCTGCAATGGTCGTAAATATGAAAAACGGCCATCAGTCACTTTTTTCAGTGGTTTTGTAACTTCAAACAGTCGATAAGCAAATGGCTATAAGTCAAGGAGTATCTGAAGTAATTGAATGTAAACTGAAGATGAACCAACAGTGTCTGCATAGCGTATTTTTAGTTTTGTATGTACAAGAGAGCAAAAGAGAGGAGAGAGAGAAGTTTTAGCTTAAATGTGGTTTGGAGGAAGGTCTTTAACAACCAGATTGTGTACTGGGGGATGTGCCACTTTCCTTGCCTTGAGGTTTTGGGTCATGTTACTTATCATCAGTACACTTTCCTACAAAAAGGGTATATTTTATGACTTGCCAGACTCATTAACAGCTATTGTGTGAATGGACATTCAATAGCAGCCATTTTGGAATACTGCTATCTCTTTGGGAATATTGGGAAGAAATGGAATTAAGTCAAAACTGGTGTTTGTACCAATTGTTATGAGCACACGCACAAAAGATGGAATGTTCAGGATAATTTGAATATGCTCACATTTCTTCTGTACAGCTGACAACTTTCAAGGAACATAGTACACTGACTATTGCTCTATAATTGACTTAGGTTTGCCATATAATTCTGCTAAAAAGTACTAAAACAATTTGACATTCTGTTCAAAAATATTTTTAAAGATATTCAAAATAATGTTATTAGGCACAGTAACATTGTCTTGCTTTCAGAAACAGTTACTATCATTGGCACAAATGAAATTATCTATTTGGGGTATCTGTTAAGGATAAAATTGTTCAAACTTAAGGGCAGGGATCTATCTGATGAAGATCTTCACAGAATATCACTAATATGGAACTGTCATACTCAGAGATGTTCATTAAATAGGATTTTTTTTTTAGAAAGACCAAAAATGCATCACGATGTAAACTCCGCCCTGTCATGTATTTGGTGTCACAATACATAATGCTTTGTACAAAAGAACCAGAGTTTGTATAGCTGCCTATGGCATAGCTGTTTTCTGTGTAACCATCTTCTATATCAGAGGCCCCCAACCTTTTAGGCACCAGGGACCAGTTCTGTGGGGAGAGGTTTTTCTGCGGACCGGAGGGGGCGTGGTTTTGTGTGCTGCCTGCATCCCATGGATGCGGCTTCGCTTGTTTGCGCGGCCCGGTTTCTGGCATGCTGCGGCCCGGTGCCAGTCCATGGACCGGGGGTTGGGGACCTCTGTGCTATACACTAGAATTTCATATAAAAAATGGAAGGGAATATTAGTGGATGTACTGAGAAGGAGAAAAAGAATATAGGTAGTCCTTGACTTCCAACAGTTCATTTAGTGATAGTTCAGAGTTACAACGGTAGTGACTCATGACCGTTTTTCAGTTACAACCTTTGTAGCATCCCCATGATCATGTGGTCAAAATTCAGATGCTTGGCAACTGGTTCATATTTAGGTCATGGGATCACCTTTTGCAACCTTCTGACAAGCAATGTCAATGGGGAATCACATAATTCACTTTACAGCTGCGTTACTAACTTATCAACTGCAGTAATTCACTTAACGGAAAGGTCGTAAAATGGGGCCAAACTCACTTAACAAATGTCTCACTTCACAACAGAAATGTTGGGCTCAATTGTGGTCATAAGTCAAGGACTACGTGTATGGAAGTGTAGCTACAAAAGCTGTCAATTCAGAACACGAGACATATTCTCACAGGCTCAGACATATAATCCACATTCACAAGGGAGAAATGTCCTCTAAGCAAAGACGGGTGTCACAGCCTTTCCCTATAACATTCTGGGTCCTTTAAAAAGACAGAGCTAAAACTGGAAAGGGGAATGAAAAAAGAGCTGGCTGAATTCAGGATCAGAGGGGGGTTTACTGTCTTACCAGAATGCCCAAGAACCTCAGAAAAGCAAGCAGACCAGATCCTTTAGTAAAAGTTATTTCTCAACAAATAGGCAAAAAAGGCAAACAGAAATTTGCATGGAATGCTTTCTTTTTTTCTATGTAGAATTATTTTAAATATAATGCTCTTATTTTGCTGTACAAATTTAGAAACTGGGTTTGACGACAATCTGGCATCAAACCTCAAGATTGTGGATGATCATTTTATTTATAATTTTCTTATCCTTTATATACTATGAATCTCTTGACAGGTAACTTTTTATTTTGCAGACCAGTGCCATCTTCTGGTCTATGTGGAGTAATGATTTCATATTTTCTTGTGGAATTTTGTTTACTGTAATTGCTGACCCCGATTAAAGCAAATGCATAATTTGTTTTCTAACAAACCCCAACCAACTAAAAATACAAACTAAGAAAGAAAAGAGACAAAGTTTGATTTTGTTTATCTTTAGTGAATTTGGTATGTCTTCCAAGGATGGAAGGAGACTGAAACCTCTAGATACATAACCCACTGCTATTTGGTCCAGAGATAGCTTTACCAACATTATTTCCACTTTTGAGCTTTTTAATTAGCAGAGAAGTATTTCTCTTACATACTGGGATTGGGGGAGGATGACTGGAAGATAAGTGATGGCAGCAACAAATAACAAGATGCAACTTAAAGCAGGAAGTAGGACTAAGAAAGATCACCCAAAGGGCTTCAAGAATGGAGATTTGAGACCCTATAAGCTCCTCTTTTCTGCTGGAAAAGATATTTATATAAAGAACTAGTTGCATTGAATATAATTGTTTCTATTTATAAAGCTGAATGAATGTAGCAATGATTATAAGGTTGCCTGGAGCAGAGGTCTACTTTATTATGGAAATTTTTGACCATTTAATATGGGGAACTGAAGATGAAAGCACAGCCTAAACACTGTGTTTTCTGAGAAAATCTAATGAATAGTAGTTTGGGCTGGTCCAGAAGCAATTACTCTGATTTGCAAATGTCACCTCTGACTTCATTTAAATGTAACCATCTGTGGAGAGAGATATGGAAATGATTTAAAATTAAAATAACATTATTTAGAGCTGGAGCTATAAGAGGAACTCAAAGAGAAGTCCATTATTAAAATAGCCACTTTGCCTGGAAAATGAGAAACATTAGAAAACAAATTATATTTTCTAGTATCTAAGGCATGGTAGAGAATTGTATTAACACAAATATCAAGCATCCCAGCTTATATTAACTGTGCTACATTTTGAGCTACCAAATAAGTGCTTTAATATATTTTTTTTAAAAAATACAAATATGCCAGAAATCAGAAGTAGGCCTTTGAGACTCATATATTTGTAGGAAGACAACTCTAAATCCTGGGAATCGCCTTACCTTCCCCTCCTCTTCCTTCTTGTTGTAATTCCAACTCACCTGCTCGTCTAATTATGCAGACTGGGTAAGGAAATAGATATGCTTCCTTCATTTATCTTGTGTACTTTCTTTCTTCTGAATGGCTAGAGACATGAGTCCAGGAGAAAAATACAAGTAAATGGGTTCTATAATGAGAAGTAAAACAGAATTTTTATTGACTAAGAAAAAGAGTATCCAGCAATTCTTCTTATATGATTGCACTGCACCAGTTTCAGTTGGTGATTTCCTAAGATGGCAGAAATGAGATTTAAGATTTAAGATAACCTTTATTGTCATTTACTGTGGGCACAACGGCACATCTATTCTTCAGGACTTGGCTCAACATGATTGATTTCATTATTAGGACTGTCCTTCCTGATATCAATAAGGGAAGGCAGGATGCCTTCGTATTTAAAGAAGGCAATTGTTAGATCTCTTTTGAAGAGGCTTACCCTGGATCCCTTAGTGATCACGCTAGGTTCATCTCCAGTCTACCTAATCTGTTTCAAGGTGTCTCAGAAGAAAAAAAGTTACCTAGAGCCACTTTGGAAGAAATGCTGATTAGGAAGCAGCATTTAGAATGGAATATAGAGCAATTAAGCAGTTTAAAATTGCAAAAGCCATGTGCCAAGATTATATACTATAAGCATAGTTATTAAGCCTATATCAGAACATATTATGAGAAATGCTAGATTAAGATTTAAATTGCTGAGAGAAATATTAACAACCACAGATACACTATAGACATCACTTTGGTAGCTGGAAGTGAGGAAGATTTAAGAAATCTCTTGCTGAAGGTTAAAGTTGAAAGTGCAAACGCCGTTTTGATGCTCAGTATTTTTTTAAAAATATATTAACTGCTCATATCAATTTTGTGCATATAGTTGTAAATTAGTGTAAGAACTGACTTTATCTTTCTCAGCTCAAAACCCCAGAGAGATATCTGGATCTTTGGAGAAAGATTTTAATAGATAACAGAATTTTAAAGCATAGTCAGATCGTACTGCCAACAAAAATGTATAAAGTCAAGGGTTGGGGTTAATAATGGTTGGATACTAGATGAGAATCACTGATACCAGGGGAGATCCAGTGTAGTGGTTAAGGTGCTGGACTGACATTGGGGAGACTGGTTCGAGTCCTCTCACAGCCACAGAAGCTCACTAGTTGACTTTGGGACACTTTCACTCAGCTCTACCTATCTGGTTGTAGGAGAAAATAGGGAGAGGAGACTTCAGTTCTTGCACATCCAGAACTAAATTAACATGTTTAACCACTGCATAATCTCTTATTATAAAAAAAAACAAGATCTATAGCATAGTACAGACTATATCTGTGAACGCACAGTGAGGTAATGCCAGGTGCAGAGATATAGAAGAGTTCACAGGAAGGGCATTTCATTAATAAGCTAGTTTCTCACATATTTTGTTTTGCCTATTGTTGGAAAAGCTTTGCAAACCAATTCCTTGACACAGACATGTCATGGCAGAACACAGCATACGTATCTGTTGTCTGTCGCAAGGAACATTGCGTGTTTACTCCTGTAAGTATTTATGTTTAATAAAGTTTGTGAGGATCATACTGGCTTTCATCTCCTCTTGGATCTTTCATGTATGTTGGCATCTGAGGGCATTTGGGCACTGAACAAAAGATGAATACATCGAACACATATACAAATAAATAAAATTAAAAAATTAAAAATCCAGTACTAATGATGAAAGTCAATTTCATAACATGATTAGATACAGTACAAGTAGTCCTCGACTTACAACAGTTCGTTTAGTGACCGTTCAAAGTTACAACAGCACTGAAAAAAGTGACTTATGACCTTTTTTTACATTTAAGACTGTTGCAGCATCCCCATGGTCATGTGATCAAAATTCAGACGCTTGGCAACTGATTCATATTTATGATGGTTGCAATGTTCCAGCATCATGTGATCAACTTTTGCACCCTTCTGACAAGCAAAGTCAAAGGGGAAACCACATTCACTTAACAACCTTGTTACTAACTTAACAACTGCAGTGATTTATTTAACAACTGTGATGGGAAAGGTCGTAAAATGGGGCAAAAGTCACCTAACAACTCGCTCGCTTAGCAACAGATATTTTGGGCTCAACTGTGGTCATAAGTTGAAGACTACCTATACTATCACTGATATTATAAGCAGGAATTTACAAAAACTCAAATAATAAGTTGCCGACTGATAAATTTGGCAAACCAATTGCCTAAAGGGTCACAAAGAACTGGAAGTGCCACTCTGGGAAAATCTGAATTAAGAAAAGTGACACACAGGTTGCATGGAGGTACACTAGTAACTAGTTGTAAATGTAACACACTTGGTTAGAATTAAAGGGCAAGTATAAAGAATCATGCACACGGCTTGTGTAATAGAAAAGGATGGAATACAGACTGATTACTTTAAAAAAGAAAATCAAGAACACCTGAAATATTATCAGACTCTGTCTCAGGCTCACAGAAGATACTAGAAGATTCGCAACCATTATTACAATAATTTCTAAGAGCTCTTTAAGGCAGGTTTCACAGCCAGATCTGTGAACACTACAACTCCCAGAATTCTCAGAGGACACACTGTCCTATTGGAGACTGTGGGAGTTGTAGTCACAGCACAGTACAACACAGCACAACACAAGCAATGGACAACTTACGTCTTCAAGAAGCACTGTTGTGCTAGCAGCTGAGGGGCAAATTAATTTGTGAGGAGAGAAAGGTTTTCTTCACCTCAAAGCCATCTGCAACGCTCGAAAGCCAATATAAATGCAATTACAAATAAATAGAAATACAATGTAAGAGAAGAACTAACGCACACCAACAACCACAAAGAAGGTGGGGAGGGAAGGAGGAAGAAAAAGGAACGCGCGAACAGGAGAAGCAGTTCCTACTATTTCTCCACAAATGGGGAAGGTTTGAGGAGAGCCGCCGTCTCTTCAGCCCTTAATTCTCCCGCAGGCTTCCGATTTGAAGCGGCGTCGGTTGCAGCCCGGCGTGCCCGGCTTCCTCGCTTCTTTCCCGGGAAAACCAGCGCCGATCCTCTTCCCGGTGCCAGCGCTACGTTATTGCAGGAACGGCCTCCTCCTCCTCCTCCTCCTGCTAAGTGCAGCAGCGTCTCTGGCTGGCCACTACTGAGCTGCATTGCTGTAGGAGCGCGCAACGCTCAGGCGCCAGCCAGAGCTGCAGTGCCGACCCGGGAGAGGCAAAGCGAGATCGGGCGAGGAGCCGCCGGCGGAGAGCGAGGCCCCAGTCTGACCCGCCTCGCGGCCATGTGCATTCCGTGCCAGCCCGCTCCTAATAAAGCGATGGGGCCGGGACGCTGCCTCCCGCTTCTTCACGCCCTATAAATATTCAGCCGGCCCCGAAGACCAGCTCGGGTGGCTTGTGGGCTGCCTGACCCTGGTTCAGAAGAGCAGCCGCCGCCACCGCGGGAAAACCTGAGGCAGCCCGAGCGCCCGTCCTCCTAGGCGAGCCGGCGAGATGCCCCGAGTAGATGCAGATCTCAAACTGGACTTTAAAGATGTCTTGCTCAGACCTAAGCGGAGCAGCCTCCGAAGCAGAGCAGAGGTGGGGGCATTTCCAAAGGAGCATGCTTTCCCCCCCCCTTTTCTCCCCCCCTCTTTAAAATGCGGCGTCCGACTTCTTCTCTTCCTATTTGCATTTCAGGCGAAGGGGTTAATGCCTTTGCCGCCTATGCCTCTTTTTTGTCCTTAATACGAAGTCAAAGGCTTTCAGAACTTTCCATGCGTAACCCGGCCGGTGAGGTCGGCCCTCTGTAGCAACTACCGGTACTGCTTTGCTTTGCTTTTGTTTTTTGTTCCCACCTTTTGCAGATTGCGATCCAGAGGAGAATCCTTACGAAAGTGCTCACCGGGGCGTTTGATGGAATTGCTTCCAAATTTGCAAGAAGCCAGCAGGGATGTTGGGGAGCGGGGGGGGGGGGTTGAGACCGACAGAAGGCGACCTAGAGTCGGATTGCATTCTGCTCGGAACTGTTTGTAGAGGAGCCGATAAACAAGTGGCATGACATATCATTTTGCCAGGGAGAGGAGGGGAAGCTTATTCAAGTTACAAACCCTCCATGAGAGGCCTGGCTTTTCTTGAGTGGAAGTAATGCTGGAGAGGCGATTTCCTGGGGCCAGCAGGTCAGATGTCTTGAATAGCGAAGTACACACAAAGACGCACGCAGGGAGGGGAGCTGGGAAATGGAATTGAAGTCTTTTTGTGTGTTGCAGAAAATCAGTTCATGCATTGGCCTTTACTCTTCCAACGTTTATCATTAATTTAGTTCTATCTAACGTTTAGTCTCCAAAAGGATGTTGGAAAATTCCTATTTACACAAAAAACGTCTCTCCAAGGGTAAAGATCAAAAAAGTCAAAATGTCACAGTTGACATTTTGGAAGCCCCGTGCCTTTTGTCCCTGTAGTTGGAACTGGCCATTCCCAGATGAACGCTTGCACAGCAGGTTTAAAGAACAAGTCTCTGGGATTGTGGGGCACAGTATAGATCACGGTTGTCCAATCTTTTGGCTTACTTGGGCCTCATTGAGTGAAGAGGATTTGTCTTGGGTCGCATATAAAATATATAGTTAATGTATATAAATCACATAATGTTAAAAGTTTACATTCTTGTGAGGCCACATTACTAGTTGTTCAGGGCTGCATGCAACCCATAGGCCATGGGATGGACATGGCTGGCTTAGATAAGGCTGGTTTAGATAAGGTGATGCTGGCTGGGGAATTCTGGGCGTTGAAGTTCACAAGTCTTAAAAGTTGACAAATTTGGAGACCAGACGATCCTTGGTCAGAATCCCACTGAAAGTCTGGATTTTCTTGCAGCAGAGGTGTTTTGTGGAACTGAAAAAAGGAAGGGGATGGTTGTGAATGAAAATGCAGGATGGGCCTCTCTCCCTCTATTATGCAGATTACTGCAATATCTTTAGTTGAAATCAAATGGTTTGTATAATTATAATTACTGCTACGTAGCCATTGTTAAAGTACACTATATCTCTGAAACAAATTAACATAAGGGGAATTTTTGGAATATGATTTCCAGCATGCTTTGATCCAAAATGACCTATTATAGTTTCCTGTCATCTGGAAAGGACTTTGAAAGATCTTCTAGAATTGGGGCCTTTTTAATTGAAGGAGATTAGAGCTAAAAATAATTACAATCCACCAGGCCATATTTGATAAATTTGTGTTAATTTTAAGTCTAATCACCACATAATCTTGAGCATCACTCACAAGTGCAGGTTGCAGATGAACAAATTTAACAGTGGCTTCCGATGAAATAATATTAAATACTTCTTTTGGTGTAGTATGACCAATGTAGAATTCACATATGGATTCCATCTCTGTGTGTGAATTTGAAAGTAGGCCTGGTTGGATTCTGTATGATTCACTTAAACATTAGAATAGAATAACCATCAGCCTTGAACCTGAGCTGCTTTTCTCCTATTTCTGGAAACATGTTAGATATTGACTCTTGATTCTTTCTGAACATTATGACATACGTACGCGATTCAATCTTGTTCTTAGGATGTATTTTGGATGCTGAACTTGCAAATAAGTGAGGTGACCTCCTTCCCATTTGAATATTTACAGGTAGTCCTCAACTTAAAACCATTTGTTTAGTGACTGTTCAAAGTTACGTCACTGGAAAAAAATGACTGTTTTTTTACACACGACCATTGCATGTGATCAATGGTCATGTGATCAAAATTTGGACGCTTAACAATTGGTTCATATTTATGATAGTTGCAGTGTCCTGGGGTCATGTGATCCCCTTTTGTGATCTTCTGACAGCAAGGACAGAAAATGGAAATTGTAAGCCAAAGAAATTAAAGGCATAAGATAAGAAAAGGAAATATAATTAAACTGAAGTGTTTACAGAAACGCTTTTCACTCTACCTCTTTTTATACTTGCAAACCAGTCTTCCAACTTGTCCATTCATACACCAAATCAAACACTGCTTTGTTCTTTCAAGAATTGAGTAGCTGATGAAAAAGTAAACACAGCCTAATAAAAACATTTTCAACCAGTTCACTTTTGTCATCCAGGGATTGGATGGATTGGAAAGCATGTCTGAATTATAAATCTACCTTTTTTGTGAGCATGTGATTCCATTATTTACATTTGCTGACAAGTTTAATTACCTGATTTGAATTTCAGGCTGTTCTCATGGTCCAGATCGATTTATTGCTTAAATGGGATGCTTTAACAATGTTAGAAACAAATTGACTGGCTATCTCCTTCCTTGCCGTTTTAGGACGCTGAAGCACTTATGAGATTGTAGATACTGTATTTATGTAGAGAAATAATTATTTAATATCTGTTATTTTAGTGTTTTCATTTTTCTAACTTTTTGACTTAATTCTATATTGAATGCATTTTTGTCACTGGTTAAGAATAAAAATGCTTTCAGATCCAAAATAAAAAGGTGTTGTTTTTACAGGTAGATCTTACGCGTACTTTCTTCTTTCGTAACTCCAAGCAAACCTATACAGGCATCCCCATTATTGTAGCAAATATGGACACTGTTGGTACTTTTGAAATGGCACAGGTTATGGCTAAAGTAAGTGTTTCTTAATTCTCTTCTCCTAAAAAAAAGGAATGAAAATAACATTTGAATTAATTTCAAGTCATTGTAATGATTTAAGTCATTGACCTTGGGATGATCTGCTATCTATAGTAAATGTCATATTACCTAAAAGTCAATTTTATAACACTCATATGAAGCATTAGTCAATTAGGGATAGCCAGTTTTGAACACTGCTAATTTTTGTAAGAAAGTTGTAAGTTAAATAACTGTACCATACATAATGAAAATTACATGCAGGCATACATGCATGCTTATCATACTGTTCTCTTTCAAGATACTATTAATGTAGAAAAGGAGAAAAAATTACTAAGCAAAAGAAATTAAAGTCCTGAAATTTTAAAAAAATCATTCTCTTTATCTTTCTTTAAATGATCTTTGCTTTATCCATTGCTTCATTCATCATTTCATCCATTGTTTTTTTATTTTTATCTCTTATTTTTGAGGATGTCAACTTTATCCAACCACAATTTTCTCAATATTCCTTTTGAGTCATTCATTTTAATTTGTTTTGTGATTTAATCTTCATTATTTCTCTCTATGTGTTTAAATCACCTTAGTGTACTTCTTGCCTACCGGTTACTCCCTTTTATATTCAGTCCAATTAATTCTTGACTTTTATTTTTGTTTGACCATATCTACTTGTTAAGCAAACTATTCCTGTTGCAATCAAGTTTTTTAAATGTTTCTCTTAAGAGTTCCAATTCCCACTTTATTGCTCTCTCGGCTCCATTCCTTGCAACTTTATTTATTTGTGAAAATTTATATGACCACCCAACTCACTCTTAGTGACTGGGTGCTTATGAGGACAAAAACCCAATATAAAACAATAAAAAAGCAATAATCCCCTCACTCCCTTAATATATGCCCATTAAACAGTATTTTCTTCTCATATTTTGTAATAATAATTCTCTTATATGCCTTTTTCTCATGCACAACCTCTTCTGCTTTATCATTTCACCCAACAACTTTTCTTTCATACTTCCTATACCTCATGCTTGTATCATAGCCTGTAACAGTTCTTAGATAAGAAGAGCACTTTTGTCAGAGTCATCTTCTTCTCTAATGGTTTATTATATAATTACTAAACTGCTATGAAGGGTTGCAGGCTTAGCATCCAGTCCTGTAATGTTGAATTAAAGTAAAATTTACAAATAATGCTAAAGTTCTCCTGTCGTGGAAATCTCTGGCAGTTGTATTACATACAGACCAGATTTACATTTAAAGCCAGTTTGTTGAATCTGGAGGACTACTGACCTTGGAAGGAGCATTCAGGCAAAGTTTTAGCTCCTCACTGTTGTGTCTTTCATGTGTAATCTAGGATCTCTGCATGGTTTTCTATTTCAGTATCTAGTTCACACCTTCCTATTGTTTAAACAAGAACCCTTCATGTATTTGCAATGACGTCATGGTACTTTGTTTTGTATGCATGCATGTGTCTACATCAAACAGTATAATTATAGCATATTTGTTTGTTTTTCTAGTATACCATGTTTACTGCAATACACAAACATTACTCTCTAGAACAGTGGAAGCTGTTTGCAAGTGATCACCCAGAATGCATAGAGGTACTTTTTCACAAAGTTAATAATTAAATATTAGATTGCATTTTCTGAAATATTAGAAAAACTGATACACCCTGTCCTGTTAGCAAGAGAGTGGTTTATAAAATCATATGCTTCCAAAAGATACTAGATCTATAGGATGCGTGGTATTTTATTAGAGGGACCCGGTGTTATGAGTTCAGTGGCACTTGCAGAAATTGGAGTGAATGTGTGGATGCAGGGAGGCTGCCCAATAACAAAACAACTGCTGTGATCCTTACGAATCACAAGACTAGAACACAAACAGATGAGGCTATCCTCACCGTCATATTTAGCACAACTGGATACTCTTTACCATAACAGCCCATGTGCTTCCAAACAAATGGGTGAACTTGAGCTATTGGCCATTTTTATTTTCTAAAAATATATTTAGAATTGAAATAAAGCCTTGAGGCATTCTTAAAAAGCTAGATGATAGAAGATAGCTCTTCGTTCGTCAGATGACAACTTCTTGCTGATAATTACTTTTAATTAAAATAATATGTAAAGATAAACTAAATGGGACTGACAAAAGAGCTTGAAGGGCTTGTGTTTATAGGTGCTTTGGTGTTCAGGCATCATGTTGGTTTTATTACATTTTTATTTTACACCATTCTGGCTAATGCATCCTGGAAGATCAAGGGAATAATATAATATAATAAAAAGTAATATTATAAAACACTGGAAAGATGTCTGCATGTTTAAGTGAACATTTATAAATTTATTATTATGTTGTAGAATTCTTTTCATGTTTCTTTACAAGTAATATTATAAAACACTGGAAAGATGTCTGCATGTTTAAGTGAACATTTATAAATTTATTATTATGTTGTAGAATTCTTTTCATGTTTCTTTACAAGTGAATTCACTCCAAAAAAGACTACTTAGGGTCTAGCCTGAACAATGTGGAACAGCAAAACATTAATGGAATGTAAAAACTGAGTTTAAATTATTAAAGATATCAATAGATGATTTGTTGGCAAAGTTAGATAACAAGTGTATACATTAAAGTACAGGTAGTCTGACAAAAATGAATAAAAAATGTTTTATTGAACAGTGGTAGTCTGTGAAAACAGCTGCAAACACAGTATTTTATTCAGGCAAAAAACATTGAGATCAAGTAGAAAGTAAAACATTGTACAATGTATAAAACAATGTTGGAAAAGCCCAAATAAATATTTTAGTTTTGTAAATTTAATTGAAAGAAATGAGAATTTTTATAATAATAACAATATATTCTAAGTGGCAAGGAAGCAAATACTTCAAAAGAATAGTAGAAGATTGCACTGGTAGACTTGCTAATCAATGTTCCTAAAAATAAACTACTGATAAATTAGCAAAAGGCTTTCATTAATTTTGGAGATTTCCAGGTCAAACCTCAAACCACCCCCTTTTGTCCCACTGCAGTCAATCTGAAAACTTTTTATTTTAATATTTATTTTATTTTGGGGAATGGGGTATGCATATGCATGTGTGAAATCACAGAGTTTGAGATAGGGTGGTATGAATGTCTTCGGAGGGTTGAAAGAAGAAGGATAAAAAGCTTAAATGGCTTATTTGGGAGAATGTAGGTTTTAAAAGTTATGTAGGGTCTTTATAGATTGGTAGCCCTTTGAATTTTGCCTAGAAACAGTCCAGGAGATGTTTTGTTATAGGAGTCACATGCTGCATATATTCAGCCTGTTGATTGTATGAACAAATCATTTTAGACCAGTTGACCTTTCTACATATTTGGTGCACTAGTCTCATTATAGTACTTAGATAAGCGTAGTAACTAAGAGATATGTCACCATGGAGCAGATCTGGCTCAGAAAATGGATATAACCAGAGAACAGATTGGTTATATCTGAGCACTTTGACCTTGGTTACTTTATAAAATCATATATACTCCTGTAGGTTAAACCTAACTTCAGAGAATATAAAAGCACCTTGGACAGGCTAAGTTCCTGTTCCTAGATTGGGTTTTAGCTAACTAGGGGGACCTCAGTTTAAGAGAAAAATGTCTGGATCCTAGCCAAGGACATCTATTTCTCCCTTATTGCAAAACATTCTCCTTCCAGATGCTGTAGCTGCTCTTCATAGCATGTTCGCCAATCTCTCCAGGATGAAGGGATAGGCTCTGTTTTACATGTAGGAGGTCCCAGGCTTAATCTCTGTCTCCTCCAGATAGAGTTGAGAAGACCCCAGTTTCAAACTCTGCAGAGCTGCTACTAGTCAATGTAGACGGCTCTCAACTAAGTAAAGCACCAAATGGTCTGATACAGGCCAAGCCTTTTTCTTATGTTCCTATTTAAAACTTGGAACTTTCCCTTTAACAAATTGTATGGGCTCATCAAACGTAGGAAAAAGGTAGGATACTAAAAATATCAAGGAGGTTCTTGAATGCTCTTATTACGTTTCATCACAAAAGAGACGCAGCATACATGGCAATAAATAAAAGTGAACAATTGTAGCGGGGTGCATGATTCACAAGCATTAAAACTTCATCCTATATTGCAGCTTTGCTGTGTTCCTAGAAAAAAAAATATACCCTGAAAATACACGTATTTAATTGTCTTAGATATTTTCCCATTTGGCTTCCTTCTGCAAAGCCATGCACTGTGAATGCTTTTGACCTCATTTCTGTAAAAAAAAAACAACTTAATTGTTCTCATCTTCTTTTTGCAGCATATAGCAGTGAGCTCAGGCAGTGGGCTGGCTGATTTCGAGAAGCTGATAAGTATCATCGAGGCCATCCCCCTTATCAAGTACATCTGCCTGGATGTGGCCAATGGTTACTCAGAACACTTTGTGGAATTTGTGAAAGCTGTTCATGTCCGGTTCCCAAAGCACACTATCATGGTAGGGGTTGGAGAAGTTGAGAGATGGATAGGCTTGTAATTTGGCAAAAGAGTTTCTTGATTCCGGCAAATGTCCTGTGTCTTAACAAGAAGGGACCATAAATAATAAATCATGAATTTAGTGTGTGAAAAAAACAACCCAGGTTTAATCTGTATAGACTCCTGTATGAAAACTTGCAGCCTAGTCAATATAGGCAACATTGAACAGAACTGATGAATGGTTTGGTTTTGAATTTCTCTGCCATGGGATGGAGTGCTCTTTACTGCTATCTTGGCAGCATATTATTGTGAGATGATTCAGGCCGCTCCATTCCACTCAAGTATACTTTAGAAAATGTTACACGAGAGAGAGAGAGAGAGAGAGAGAGAGAGAGAGAGAGAGACTCCCAACACTTTCACAAGCTATTGATAAAATTCGGCAAGATTTGCAGGATTTCAAGAAACCCAACATTTTTTATTTTGGGATGGAACAGAAATGGGCATTGTATAACCACCTTCTGTCCTCTTCTGTGGAATTAGTTTCCCACTCTGACGTGATTGTATTAGAAAGCAGATAATTAACCCCAGAGCTGGGTTTCAAACTGTTCCCAAGAAGTTGACGTGTTACTGTGAGAGACTAAAAAGAGAGAGCGAAATCTCAGTCAATTTTCTATCACTAATGCTTTGTCTTTTGATCAGGGATTCCAAGATTTTTTTTTTGAACTAACATTTTCTGCAGCATGATAAACCCTGATGTAGACCATTAAATTAATGGTCTACTTGTTTGAATAGTGGGTAGTGAGCAGAAATCTGATGTGTGATCGTGGCTCATTTTAAGATACAGCTTAAATATCAGTGTTCCTTGCACTAAGGAATGTCTCCATTTGTATTTAGAACAAGGGAAAAATTGTCACTAATTGATGCTGGTAGACATTTCTACAGCAGGAAGAAGAGTCAATCTTATTACTTCGGATTCATTTTGCTTTTGAGTTATCTCAAATGGATGAATGAATGCCACCAAAAGGCCCGTTTGGGCTTCTTTCCATAGTACTCTTTGCATGCTTGCACATATATAAGAGTTTAAGTAACAATCACATCTTTAGTTTTGTTTGTTTATTTAAAATGCATAAGACTGTCCAATCTACAACAACCCTAATTGGATGCAATAAAAGAATAACCAATAATACACAATATTATATTTGTGGTCTTGTCTCTTTTTATTTAAAAGGATAGAAAAACATTTAGAGCTTATGGGATAGGTTTGGATAGAGATTGAAGCACAACACAAAGATTGGCATGTTTGTTAATGGGATCATGTGTTAAATTGTAATGCCAATTATATCATTAATAAGATTTGGAATGAACTAAGGATTTGAACCTGGGATCTTCAACTTGACTCTGTATCATACAGGATTTATTTTTTTTATAAATACATACAATATATTTTGAAACAATTTTGTTTCATGCATTGTATGCTTGTTAAAAACATTCAGAAGTAGTAAGAGCACAGAGGTATGGTCAGTGCTTTCTCAAATACCAGTGAGTAACAACATTATTATTAGGTATACAGCATCCTGAGCTTCTGGGAGGAAGGATGAGTTAAAAATAAATAAAAAACAAAAAAAATCATGCATAAATAGAGACAAAATTATATAAAGTGGTGGACAATTACTTCTTACTAAATGCTAATAGAAAGTAATATTACCTGTTTTGTAATTGGGAGCAATTTTCTGAAGAGGTTCATCAAGAGCAAATCATTGAAGCAAAGTGCTTTTCTTTTACGTGTGTTTTTACCATTGTTATCGGTGAGATGATGTTTTTCTGGAAAATGGGAGTTTCATGGCATTGAATAATTCAGTCAGAAAGGGCACGTTTTTGCCTTGATGTTTCTGTTCTGATATTAATCTTTCTTAACCATATTAAGCAAGCTCTCCATTCTATTAGATAAAAGTGTTGATTGTACAAAATGGATCATAAGAAATGTTTGTATTTGCCACCTACAGAGTTATGGCTATGACGAAGTTCCCTTCTTTTTCAACATTTTAAAGAAATGCAGATAAGAGATACTAGGAGAATGGGGGATACTTAACTTACCAGAATGATCTGGCATAGGAATTATAAGGTCCACTTAATGCCAGAGCAAAGAATCCATCTATTTTAATGGAAGTATTTGTTTTTACGGGATAGAAAGTAGATGTGTCACATGAGAATTTAGGGTGTAAATCAGCCAGGATGATACTGATTGCTGAACAGGGCATTGGATAATGACACTGCCATTTTAAAAGAAATCGTAGTTTTGAAAATAAGGCAATTTTCTGCATACAAGTGAGAATGCACTGTATATGTAACCTGCCCAGATTGGAAGGCAGGTTAAAAATGGAAGGATAGAAGGAAGGAAGGAAGGAAGGTAAATATATTTGTTTTACTACTGCAGTCATTGTGGATTTATTCGTTAATTGCAATGATTTTGGCTGTATTTCAGGCAGGCAACGTAGTAACGGGAGAGATGGTGGAAGAACTTCTTCTGTCTGGAGCAGACATTATTAAAGTAGGAATTGGACCAGGTAAGCTGGGTAGAAGGATATGTGAATGAAGACAAATATATGGGTCACAGGATAATGTTGCAGGGTATATACAATATTGCTTACACATTTATGTCAGGAGTATTTTCTTTGCATCCTTACTACATATATACAGTAATGAATAAATAACAAAGGAACAAAAAAGTAGGGTCGGATTTGGTGTGTGAATGGACAAGTTGGCAGGCTGGTTTGCAAATATAAAAAGAGATAGAGTGAAAAATGTTGCTGTAAACACTTCACTTTAATCACATTTCCTTGTGCCTTTAATTCCTTTGGCTTACAATTTCCATTTTTGTGCTTTGTGTAACATTTCCCGCCAAAGGGAAATGATGAGTATATACATATTTTGCAACATCTGTGGAAAAAAATGAGCAAAGCTGTCATGACATAGTCTGAGAAAATATACATCTTGATAATGATATGGAGAAAATAAAATCTAAATACCCTAAGTATTTGTGTCCTAGAATAGTTAGGCATGGAACTGACCCAAAAGGAAGTAGTATCCAGGTTTTTTTTTGAAGACACATTGTTGAAAGTGGCTACAAAGCCCTTAACGCAGAAGTATTTGGATCATTGCCAAATGACAGATTTGACTTGAAAAGGGAAAACTATTCCAAAATTAGGGGATTGCTAAAAAAGAAGCTGAAAGACAAAGTCAGACACAAACCTCTCCAGAGACATGCAAAAATGCATTCAAAATCACAACACTAAAAGCTCAAGTAACACATTGAATGAAAAGCAATCAAAATATGCCACTGAAATTTGGCTGTTTGCGATCAAAATTAACTGATGGTGAAGTTTGCATTTATGGGGGGGGGGGAGAGATACCCCCCTCCCCCGAGAGAAGCATGCTTTTGCGGGGAACCAATAATTGATGTCAATGTTGATGTGGATTTCCTAGCTGAATGGAGGTTTGGATCTGTTGCCTCCAAGGCTCTCTGGTCCTGTTTCATGTAATGAAAGGAGTAAAGAAGAGAAAAGGGATATTTACTGGTTCTATTGCTGTTATCTTTTAGTCTTTATGGATCCTATCAAATATTATTTTGGCTCTCGTGGATGTGCGTCCTTTCTTGTAGTAAATAGCTCTCTCATTCTGTCTCATGCATATGATTTTATTATATGTCTTATGTGTGAAAAGGCTTCCAGAGGGATTCAGCTATCTGAAGAGATCAGGGCTACTTTTCATCTAAATCACAAGATGCTGTGATGTCATATTTTGTTTGTTCTTCATGCCTAGGTTCTGTGTGCACTACTCGGATAAAAACTGGGGTTGGCTACCCTCAGCTCAGCGCAGTAATTGAATGTGCAGATTCCGCTCATGGACTGCAAGGACATATCATTTCTGTAAGTAGGATCTGTGTTGAATCCCATAAATGAAAACAATGAATCCAGAAGCAAAGTCCCAATAAGTAGTAATTGAGGGAGATTTTTCTTGGGATTTTTTTTTTTAAAAGAACTTTTCTATTTGTTATTTTATTTAATAACCTTAAAAGTCCACCTCCCCGGGTCAAAGACATGAATCTGCTCGTGAAGATTTTAGAAGTTTTCAAATATTTGTTCCTCTTATATTGTATTTAGAAAAACTACAGGTAGTCATTGACTTGACAACCATTCGTTTAGTGACATTTTGAGGTTACAAAGGCACTGGAAAAAAGTGGCTTATGACCGGCTTTCACACTTAGGACGGTTGCAGCATCCCCATGGTCATGGGATCAAAATTCAGGCGCTCGGCAACTGGCATGTATTTTTGACAGTTGCAGTGGTCCTGGGATCATGTGATCACCATTTGTAAGGTTCCCAGCTAGCTTCTGATAAGCAAAGTCAATGGGGGAAGCCAGATTCATTTAACAACCGCATGATTTGCTTAATGCAGTAATTTGCCTAACCACTCTGGCAAAAAAGGTTGTAAAATGGGGTGCAACTGTTGTGATTCCCCGCCAGCCAGTGGACCCTGCAGCTGAGTCTGAGGAATCAGAGGAGGAGGAGGGGCCTGGAGTGACATTAGTCAGAGGAAGGCTCTGAGGAGGTCCAAGACTTACAGTCTGATGAGGAGCCTGGCCCCTCTCCTCTCACTCAGGCTGAGACACAGCTGTGCTGGGAGTCTTGAGTTAGACAGTGATGACTCACAGCTGGGAGCTATCCAGGATGCACATAAACGCCGGCAAGAAAAGAGAGTAGGACAGAGGAATGCAATGGGGCGGCTCCAAAGACAAAGGAGAAGGCATTAGGAAGCCATACCTTGGCTGCATAATAAAAGGGAAGGTCTGGAAAGTGCTGGTTGCCAAAGGCAACTGTTCATGTTGAGGATCAAGTTTCTGTGAACTGTGTTTGTTTGACTTGGACATTGACTCAGGTCTGTGAATAATGAAAGGGGATTGGTTTTTTCCTGCGGTTCCAGCCTGCTTGTTGGAAGAGGGGTTTCTCCTTGTGCGCTTAATAAGGACTCACATAGACTGGGACAGAACAGCAACTCACTTAACAACTGTCTTGCTTAGCAACAGGAATTTTGAACTCATAATCATAAGCTGAGGACTACCTGTACACTAATTATAATTGATTCTGGCATATAGAGAAAACCAGTCGCTCATCCTCGGTTTGTACCAGTTGCACCAACAAAGTGGTCTACAGAACAATCCCATGAAGAGTGCATTATTGTTGTCACTCTTCAGTGCATATGTTTAGTTAACAAAATATTCACACTTGGTGCAAAGTGGGTTGAAGGAAAGGAGGATAGATAGGCACTCCCACCTCACCTATCTGTGAATGTTTTCAGTGTACTTTGCAATGTTTTATATCGGTTTTGCCATCTTATCAAAGAATTTTTTTAAAAAGCTATGTATTTAATACCTTTCTGCCCATTCTGAAGGGTGGAATGGCATGCTTAAGTAAATCCTTCATTTTCTAATTTGTACAGAGAAGTGAGATCATCAGACCTATAGAATATAGCAAAACAAATCAAGAAAAACAGCTCACCAGTCAGTCCATGGATATTCTGGAAGTGCCCTTGAAAAGCGAGTACATTTTCAAAAAATACTAGGACATATAAAACTCTCCATCAGTGCCTGCCATTCTCCTTTATTTTAGTGAGATTAAATGGGTAAAGCTGGGCATCTTCAATGTTCTTTAAAAAAAAAAAAATCCATATCCACAACAGTAATGCTGATGACTGCTTGTGTGGACAAATATATCTCATTAATGATTGGAGTAAAATTATGCCTAAATCCTGTTTCCAGTGCTCTTTAAGAAATCTGCATTCTAGTCTGCCAAATCCTTTGAAGTCAGACCAAATAGTAAATGGAATTTTAATCTTGCTTTTTTTTTTTTTGGAAGGATTGCTTTCGAGTGAGTGTTGACTCCAGGTGATTGGACAAATCCTCGAAATGTTCTTGGCAAGGATTTTTTTTGGAAGTAGCTTGCCATGATCTCCTTGCTAGGGCTGAGAGCGCATGACTGGCCCAAGGGTCAGCCAGCTGGCTTTCAGGCCTGAGGCCTTAACCACTATGCTCTCATAATGTGCTTAGTGCATTGAAATTAAGCCTTTTACGAAAAAAAGGTTGATGCGGTCACATTCTTGTTCTCATTTCTATAAATGCTTAAGCTGAATCCTTCTTCCAACCACCAGCTAAAATTGTCAGTGTGTTACAGTAACAAATGGACTTGAATGCACTGACTTCTTCTCTTTTCTCCATCCTTTATTCAGGATGGAGGATGCAGCTGTCCAGGAGATGTGGCCAAAGCTTTTGGTGAGTACTGTCTGTTGCTGAAATATAGGAAATGCATTAAGATGAATCTACTACAGGAAGCCCTTGACTTACAACCATTTGTTTAGTGACAGTTTGATGTTAACAATGGTACTGAAAAAAGTAATTTATGACCGTTTTTCACACTTACCAACTATTGCATAAGCATCCCCATGGTCACGTAATCAAAATTCAGATGCTTGGCAACTGGTTCATATTTATGACAGTTGCAGTGTCCTGGGGTCATGTGATCAGCTTTTGTGACTTTCCGGCAAGCAAAGTCAACGGGGAAGTCGGATTCACTTAAGAACCAGGTTGCTAACTTCGCAGCTGCAACAATTCACTTAACAATCATGGCAAGAAAAGCCATAAAATGGGGTGGAACTCGCTTAACAAACTATCTTGCTTAGCAACAGAAATTTTGGGTTGACTTGTGGTTGCAAGTCAAGGAGTACCTGTATATATAATACTGGAATTGAAAAGGAGATTGCAATGATTAATGCAGCCCTGTATTTAAACACTATAAATGCTATTTTGTTTTGGCTTAACCCCTCATATTTTTCCTTTGTGCCACTCACAGGAGCGGGTGCTGATTTTGTGATGCTGGGGGGCATGTTTGCAGGACATGACCAATGTGCTGGAGATATTGTAGAAAAAAATGGTAAAAAAGTGAAGCTTTTCTATGGAATGAGCTCTGACACCGCTATGAAGAAGCACACAGGTGGTGTTGCAGATTACAGGTACCGCTCCCTTTCCAGCCTAATATGCAAGGCCACTTCTTGAAACTCTGGTTTTGTTAATATATGGTATTGGCAGCCAACAGAAATGCAGCCCTCTGCAGTGTGCTCCAGGTGGGGCGGTAGCTGGTCCAGAATACAGTGGTGTGGATGCATGTTGCTGAATGCAGAATTTAGTAGACGCCCCAGTGCAAGATGCTGGTTATCATCTATCAGGTCCTGCACGGCACAGGAGTAGGTTACTTGCAGGACCGCCATTCTCCTGTTGGCTTTTCCTCTCCCTGAGGTCACTCAGCCTGGGCATGGTCCAAGTCCCTTCTTTGAAGCAAGACGACTTCAGGAAATGGGCCTTTTCTGTGCCTGAGCCTGTCTTTCGAAATAAGCTTCCCCTGAAATTTGAGTGGCCCTGACTCCACTGGTTGTCCATACAGCTCTAAAGACCTGGCTTTTCTCCCATGCACTGGGCCAGGATGTTAGATGAGCTTGTTCTGTGACAAGAGCATGTTGCCAGGCTTATATGTTGATTAGAGTTGATTTTTGTTGCTTAACTATGTTTTTACAGAGTATTTATTCCCTTCTTTCCTTCTGAAAGGTTGCCTTTACTAATCAAATCAAATAATAAAACAGACAAGATTTTATTGTTGGAGGAGGTTAAGATGAGGGCCATCACATGATCGAAGTCCCGTCCCTTTTATATGTCTGGCATAATGTAGGTTTAAAAGAAGGGGTGGAACTTCAACCATATGGCTGACTTGATTTATTTGCTACTACTCCCAGCATCACCCAGACACTCCCAGGTGCCAAATGCTTGGCTAGTTGCAGAAGTGCAGTCACACTTAGCCACCAGTTGGAAGTTTACTGAGAAGGTCATCACGCCTTCTCCTGATATCTGAAAATTAGATTCTGACAACATGGAGTATGCTTGGTAGTCACAATGTAAAACAAAGTTGGAGTGATTTCATTGGGCTTAGTGGTTCTAGAGTGGGCAGCTCCATAGGTAATAGTGGGGCAGGAGCACTTAAGGTCATGACTACTCAAGATTGAGGTACTGTAGGACTTTTCTCCTCCCTGTTATTTAAGATATATATGAAACCACTGGCAGGCATCTGTTGATTTGGGGCAAATTAACATTAACATTTGGGAGATATACAAGTTTCTCTAATCAATATGTAATGATTCTTATAGTTGAACAATGAAACAGCATCTTTGAAGGGTTAAAAATACGCTTACAAGTATATTGTGAGGATTTTCGTAAGAAGCAAATGGGTGCTAATTCTCTTTGATTAATAATACCCTCATACAAACACACATACATATGCTATCCAGATGAATAGTAAGCACAGTGAAGAATGTCTTTGGTTACTTTCCAGATGGATTTATTTCAGATTGGAATACAAGCAAATATATCTTTGTTTGGACAAGAGAGGCACTGTTGGGAAATAGCAGTAGCATTTGGGCTTATATACCACCCCATAGTGCTTCACAGTCCTCTCTGGGTGTACTGTACAATGTCAGCATATTGCTCCCAACAAACCAGGTCCTCATTTTATCAGCTTCGGAAGGATGAAAGGCTAAGTCCACCTTGAGCCCCATCAGGATCGAACTCCAGACCGTGGGCAGAGTTTGCCTGCAGTACTGCACGTTAACCGCTGCATCACCATGGCTCCACATTTTAATAGTATGTTTTAATACTTTTAATAGCAGAATAGGTAGCGCACCAATGCAAGTGAAGTTATTTTCCTTTTCAGAGCTTCAGAGGGCAAAACAGTGGAAGTACCCTACAGAGGAGATGTAGAAGATACCATCCGTGACATCCTGGGTGGTCTCCGTTCTGCTTGTACATACGTGGGAGCTGCCAAACTCAAAGAGCTTAGTCGAAGGACAACCTTTATTAGGGTAACTCAGCAGCACAACACAATATTTTCTTAGCCAAAGAAGAAAACCCCCGGGGCCTTTGGAGATGTGAAATTTGCTCTGTTCTGTTTCTCCTCCACTTCTTTATTTATTTTGCAGGATGGGGAGGTGATTATATTCTAAACTAGGAAAGAAGCAAGTTGCTTAATACCATTGATTGTTGTAGTAGTGGTTGGAGTTGGGCCTAGTGAGAACAAGCCATAAACCGCTTCTGGGTCCATGGTTATGGTTTTGTTCAGAATTGTTCAGTGGTGTTCCTTTTTATATCCTTGTCTATTTAAGTAAGAAACCTAGATTGATCTTTCAGAACAACCGATCAGAGGGACTTGGATGTCCATTCATAAAAGTATTTGTCCATTGGATCTGCCATTACTAGAAAAAGCAAAGCCATTCGGGGTTTTACATTTAAAGTTTCAACTGCGCCTGCAATGTGTGGTGAAAGTCAGAAGAACAGGAAAGCAACTCCGAAGCCCAGAAAACCCTCACTGCATGGATACTGCTCCAGCATGCCACCTTGGAATAGCACTTACAGAATAATAATAATAATAAAAAAAAGGCTGTCTCATTTTCACAGAGGCATCAAGTGTTCAATTTTTAACGTGTGCTGATTATTATAAAGTTCTTTAAATGGTTGATCAAATAGTGACACTCCCTTTATTGTAATGCTCTGTTAGGGGATAGATTTCAACATTGCAAATGGAGATGCTCCTTGTTCGTTCATCTCGTTTTAAAGATGAAAGAGAGAAGCTAATGATGATTAACTGTTTTTTTTCTCCAATGCCTTTGGGACAAGGCAGAGAAGGCACTGCAGTTCTACACCTGGCCCTAATACTGTGCAGAGCATAGAGCTTGAAAAAAAAAGACATGCTAAGTTAATAAATAGCAGAGACATGTTTTGGTTGTGCAAGTTCTAGATCTCATTTTCCATATCACTATTGCAATACGCACAACCAATTCATTATGTAACAATTGTGTCATAATTTTAGGAGGCAGTTTTTATGTGGAACTTGATGATATGCAGAGGAGATTCACTGTTAACACTAGTGAAGCTGCATACCTGCAGTGTAGTTTTACTGCAAGTAAAGTTCCTTATTTTTTAAATTACCTTATAGTTTCTTACTATAGCATTGTTTTATTTTCAAAGTCCAAGTAAAATTTGACTAACTGGTAATTAAGGAGTAACATATAAGTTTGTGACACCAGATTTGGAAGTTTTGAAATCTCTTTTCTGCCACCCAGTGGTTGTCTCAATTTTTGCAGCCCATATCTGGTAACTGACAAGTTTACAGTGCAACAAACAACAAAACCAGTCACTGATTGCTTCTAGACCAGGGGTAGGCAACCTTGGCTCTTTTATGACTCATGGACTTCAACTCCCAGAATTCCTGAGCCAGTGGCTGGCTCAGGAATTCTGGGAGTTGAAGTCCATGAGTCATAAAAGAGCCAAGGTTGCCTAGTCCTGGTCTAGACGAATGATACATAAAGCTGTACTATAAATAACTTCTTTTCCTTTGGGCTGATTTATGTAGCATGTAGAAATATTTTTAAAATCCTTTACTTTTTTTTCTACATTAGAATTATAACATCTGTCTATGTTGATTCCATCATTTATCTATGGTGTCTTTTTAGGTGCAGAAGCACCATACAAGAGAAATGAAAAGTATATTTACCTCCCAGGTAGCTAACCATCTTTCGGAGATATGATTACTGAATGGCATTTTAAAATCAGTTTTCCTGTTAAATGTGCCTACTTACTCCATTGTAGGTAGGCAGGTAGCCCTTTCCCCTAGCAAAATCAAAACAAAAAAGAAAACCCAGGAATATCCATGCAAATAGAGGACGCATTTTGCATGTCCAAAAATAACAACATGCAGCTGCATCTGAAATGCCCAGATACATTTTAAAAATGCAACATGGAGTTGTAATGACAGAAACGACAGCTCTCGCTGGCATACAAAAATGAGAAGCTTGAATTGGATACAAGGCAGTTCCAGTGATACAAAACAAGACTCAGAAAGCCATATTATGCTAAAATTAAAATTATTACATTGGCTACTTATTTATTTCCAGGCAAAATAAAAAAATGGTGGTGACTACCTATGAATTACTAAGTGACTTAAGTCTAGGTCGGGTAGGCAACCTTGGCTCTTTTATGACTCGTGGACTTCAACTCCCACAATTCCTGAGCCAGCCATGCTGGCTCAGGAATTCTGGGAGTTGAAGTCCACGAGTCATAAAAGAGCCAAGGTTGCCTACCCCTGGTCTAGGTTATCTAAGCAAATGTCTTGTCGCTTTACAATCCTTCCATATGAAGATGAGCCCTGGAAACCCTGTACTTGCCACAGATCCTGATTGTGAATCAAGCCTGGGATTAATGATATTGCTGACCTTGAGCAAGGCTTTGGAAACAGAGCTTTTTAGTCAGGCTATTTAATAGGACCGATTTTAATTGTTGTAATACATTATAAATTTGAGATCTTTTATAATCGTGGCTTTTAGATGCTCAGTAAATGACCGAAGATTCTATTAAACAATATTTGCCATAGGCCAATTCTTAGCACCAGCCACAGATAGAAGGGTTTCACATAGATAGAAGGGTTATGTTGGTAGTTTAAGTGGGACATTTTTCCTCCTTGGACCATCTGGCCTCTAGTTTCTGAGTACAGAAAGTAGAGAAACTGACTGAAGTCACCATGGTGCTGAAAAAAGTGACTTTACAACTAGTCCTTGCGCTTAATGATGATTGCAGCATCCCCATGGTCATGTGATTGCCGTTTGAAAACCTTCCCAGTCAGCTTCTGACAAGCAAAAGCAATGGGGAAGCCAGCAGTGGCTCACAAGTCAGGGTCATGTGACGTCTTGCTTAATGATCATGGATAATTTGCTTCACTGCTGCAACTGAGACTGCTGGAATTGTTGTCATAAATTGGCACATTCATTGTTTCACTCAACAACCGTGACAGAATTGCTCGTCCCAGTTAGGATCATTAAATGAGGACTACCTGTACTAAGTACCTGCACTACACTGAAAGGAGATAACTGCAACCACTTCAGCTCAAACCTTGGAATTCTGAGTTTTGGAATTTATTTGTGATAAAATGCCCTAAAAACAATGGTCATTTTTCCCCCCTCACTTCCAAAGTTTTCTTCACGTTAAGCATAACAGATTTTCACTATATAGCTTGAAAATTCTAGAGCCAAGCAACTGAATAAAATGCTTCTACGTCAACTATTTAATGTGATTTGTAAAGAGGGATAAATACAAAGCTAAAACCATGAAACTTTGCTAAGTATATTTAGAGCATAATATAAGCTGCACTGTTAAGTTACTTGGATAAGCTGGTAGCAGGAGGCAAACCTGACAGTGCAAACGAGTGTTTGTATATTATTTCAGAAAGTTCAGGAAATATGCGTTTATTATGGATTTCCGCAACTTGTGAACAAAACTTGTCATAAAAGTAAATCCTCACGAAAACGTTCATGTGAAAAAAAATTGCTCTTTCAAAGAGGAACTACTTACCAACCTCTTATTTAAACACTACAAAGAACACTAATTTGCAATTGGCACTGTTATTTTATTAGTACGAGTATACTGAAACAATAAACTTGTACTGGTATACAGACAATTTCTTTAAAACAATTTTGTTCAAATTTTGAATCAAACATTGTTTTATTACCATCATGAAATAATTTCTACCTAGAAAACCTGCAAGCACCATCAAAGAAAGGGACCATAAAATTCAATAAACAGAGGCGAGTGTATCCTACAAATAGACACACCACGATTAGAAAATAGAATATGAATTCTTCCATTTTTTTAATATTTGTTTTAAAAAAAGCTAGTGCAAGTACAATATTTTACACTGGAATTACAGAGAGTATGCACGCATATGGAAAAAGTTCTTGTCACAATAAAAGCTCTTACCTATGTCGGTATGCAATTTCTCTTTTCATTCTATAAGGTGCAAAACGTTCCCTCCCTATTTCTCCTTTGTACTGGCCATGTCAGCCCAATATGACCTCAGCATAAAGCTATGGCACCCCTTTCTCTAGGCCAACATCTGGCAGGACATTGAAAGTGTATTTTGTAATCATTTAAAAGAAACGAACTATGTATTTATTGATTTGGGAAACATTCATTGAGAGCTTGCTGGATGCTCAAACCACTGATAAAACGCTACCAAAAACTGCAAGTAGGCATCTGAAATTTGTCTATTCAACTTAATTATTTAAATGAAAGAGATAGAAAGGTGCTTTCTGATGTTATGCTTTATCTTAAAAACAGATTTTGTTTTGCCCTAACAAAAAGACCAGTCAAAATAAAGCTGTACATCTTCACAGAGTCACGAGAGGCAAAAATCCTGAGATACAGTAAAAACATGACGGAAATTATCAATCAGCTAAGGAAATGCTTAGCATATTTACACCCAACACTTTGAGGCATTTCAAGTACTTGAGGCCTATTCCCTGGGGTTAAATAGATGCAGAACAATTGGCAATTTGAATTTACTCAAACAATTATTGTTAAAAAAAATAAAAATATGTAAAACAAATTCAAAATTTAACTTCTACCACCAATCACAGAGCCTCAATGTATGTTACATTTGCATTTCTTTGGGCAGTAAATGGCTGCATTTACTGCATTCATTCTTTTATCTCTTGGCTGGAAAAGATTTATAGTCTAAAATTAAACTGCAACTTCAGTTACAAAGAGATTAATTGCAAGAGGAAAAGTACACATCGGTAATTTTCAGAAGACTCCTGGTGCCCCCCTTTTTTGGCTGGTATATCTATGTCTGCCACTGCTAGTTTTGAATACAGATTTAAAATTAAATAGAATACCTTTAAAGAGTGATTCTGTATAATCTGGTGTTTAATGTTGTCAAGAATTCATAAGCTGCTGTTGCATACAAAACTGTTGTCAAGGCAAGATCTTTGTAAATTGCAAATCCCTGTAATCTGGACTTTTATAATGTCACATTCCTGGGCCTCAATGAAGCTGACTTTCAGTAGACTTATTATAAGCAGTTCCAGCACCAGCAAGTTAAATCTATTGCAGAAGATACATCCAGTGCTGCCTATTGGTTGGCTGAAGAAAAGGGAACCAAAGCTTTGATCAAGTGAAAGTAAATGAACAAACAAAAGCAACTTTAATGAAGCCTCGGATCAATTTTCATGGAAGACTCAAGTCCTTTTCAATAACAGTGAGAATAAACTTAATTTTTGCAATCCCTATTATAAAAACACTAGTCATTCACTAAAAGTACTTCATTTGATTGTATGAGAGGCCATCCCACTGCACCTGAAGGGTTCATATTAATACAGAAGTTATATCCCTTCTATATTGAATACCAGAATTAGACTCAAAAATGATTTCTAGAGACTGCATGGCACAAGGAGAGAAGGATTCAGAAAACAATCAGCCATCCCCCATCCCTTTCATTTTAAAGGCTTTCTTTTGCAAGTACATTTTGGACCTCTTTCTCAGAAGTACTAGTTTTCCTAGATTCCCTTCATTTTTGGTGTGCCAGTAATAAACATTCCCAGAACCAAATGAAAAATAATACAAACTCTCTGTACAACTGCTAGAATAACTAACATTGTCTTTTAACAGTTCCAGGCATAAAAAGAGAGGTGTACATGTGTATATATGGGTTTGGGGAAGAGGGGAATTACAGGAGACAATATGATCTCCCTCACTTCTTTATTCACTTTTGAGAATCCCTTGTAACAAACACTTCTTGTCCACTCTGAAATTTCTTTGGGTTGTTTTCTTTTTTTTAAGTACAGGAAGTGCAAAACCAAAATCATCCTTAGAAGATGTCATGACATCCCAATCTCAACTTTAACTAAATTAAAGGGACAAACAGCCCTCAAATGCTGTTGAAAGTGACCATTCTCCCCTGCCCCAATAATGCAATTCATATAATGAAAATGCAAACCTAGGTATACTGTCTTTGAAAAACCTGTTAATTAGGCATTCTTTCCTGCCAGAACCAATCAGATCATCCATGAGTCTCTTCTATATACAAAAAAAAAAAATGTAACTTTCACCCTTTCTCGACTTTTGTAGGTTTATTTAATTTTTACAAACAACACACGATTTTCAACATTTCCATCGCTTTTCAAATACTGAATGAATCATTCCAAACATTCGTTTCTTTTGTGCAATTTTTTAAAAAACATTACCTGTACTCCTCTCAATGTGAGTGCTTCAAAAAAGTTTGTTTAACCTTCTCATCAAATTAGGTTCACATAAAAAAATATTCCCACCAGTTATAGTGCTACAAGTAAAGATCCTATCAGTAAGGTAACACATCAGAAGCGAGGTCATCTATGTAAAAGAAAGTGAACTCTGGAGTAGAAGTGTGCAACTTGTTTGGAATTTCCCCATCAACAGAAAAACGCAATACTGCTCTCAGAATCTACAAAGGAAATCAACAAAATATTTCCGTGCTCTCAAAAGCAACAATTACAATTTGGAGGACTATCCTTTTTCGGGAATCTTCAGAGTAATAAACATTTAAAAAAAGCAAAACATTAGCCACATTCTGCTTAAAAACAGACAGGGAACGGTATTCCTTTCTTTTTATACTATTACTGTGTCTGTCCCTTGATTGGACAATACCTATACATAATCATCTAAGGCCGGGGGGTGGGGGGAAATCACATATTGCTGTTAACAGGGTTCATTTCATAGGAGATGAGACAAAAGGGTACAAATGCTTACTTGCAGTTAATCAAATATAAGGTATTGGGTCAAAGAACTGGGAGCAGAAAAAAAGCCATTAGTTCACTTGTGTAATCAATAGAAGTGTTCGTGTGGGGCTATAAATAAAGTAGGGCCTATTGACATCTTTATGTTTCTGCTTCTATAACAGCTATAAAATACTCTCCATTCACAGAAGGTCCCTTCCAGATGTGGAACGCTACTTCTGAAGAAGTTCTAAGTACCGATACCACAAAGCCACGTTGTTAGTACAAACAGATGGTACTGTGGAACTTACTTTTAGACCTTGCTTTACTATTAGTTATAACACTGCCTTTGGGCCACATGTCAGCTGCTTTCTTTCCCTTCTCAATTGCTAGTGGAATAGGTATGGCTAAGCCCATCACTAATCCCATCTATAGCGATTTTCACTGTATGATCTGAGATCAAACGAGCAGAAAGTCTATCCAAGTCATCTAATAGTCAATGTGAATCTGTGGCATCATCCACAATAGCAGGCATATTTAAAAAAAGTGAACTCTGACACACAAGTGGGCCTTCAATGAACCAGGCATTCATTGGAAGGACCCATCAATGCATAGTTCTGCTGAAACTAGTACTTTTAGGTCCTAGTTAGATCTGTGATTTCAAAGGGGTAAGCATACATTTCACTTTAAAGATTTGGGATCGTGCCTATTTTCTTGTAGGTCTGAATCCTGAAGAAAGCAACACTGGGGCCTGGATATATATGGCATTTTTAAAAAACAATATTTAGTAACCCATGTCAAAAATTCAAAGCACCGCAAAATACCTTTAAAACAGCATTCTTATTTCTTAATTAAAAATTAGCACTGTTGTGGGTCTCCCCTCCCCCCCTGGCTTGGCAATATAGCAAAGTAAAACAAGCCACTGTGTATAGGATGTCTTTTCTATCACCCAAAGCCACAGTTCTGACTGGGTCTGTTGCTTATACTGCACACGATGATTAATCTTAAAGTTAGTTCATAATCATGCAGGAAATCCAAACAACTCCTTGGAATTGAACATCCCTACTCCAGAGCAGTAAAAGTGCTCCTTCTGGTCACATCAGTGTACCACACCATACACCAGCCCCATCCCTGAGTAAGAGGTTTGAAAGGTTTCTAAATGTTCCTTGACTGCGGGAAATCAAGCTGTGATGTCACTTCCTAGCTCCCAAACAATAGAAAAATATCAGATGGAGGGTGTGGGTGCCAGGGATTAGGCATGCATTTTTTTTCCAGGAAAGAAAAGGAAATGGGTAGGGGACAAAGAAGACCGAGATTGTTTTTTTTTTTTAACAATTGAGATTTGTATGCAGAATATGAGGTAAGTGACATCACATTCTGAAACCCCACCATGTGGCCCAGACAAACTGAAATGATGCCTAAGTTAAACACTATAAGGAACAGTCATTTTATATATAGATATATAGATATAGATATATAGATATAGATATATTTATTTAGAAATTCCTATAAAGAGGTTCTGGTATTTTTTTCCTTTGCCCTGACTAATTTTATTGGTGATTGTATAGTTTCATTGTAAACTAAAGAAGGTCTAATACAAAAATAAAACAAGGGGAGGAAAAAAACGGTGTCAGTTAATATTGCCATGTGGATACTGTACAGACTTTTACAATGACATTAATCTTAAAATGTCTTCTACAACTGTCACTATTTCAGCAATTAAAAGGAATTGAAAAGGGAGTGACACTGTGAACCAGAGTTTACAGGACAAGTTGCAGGAACAAGCATGGCATTAAAATCTTTCATGTGAAATTAGGTGCCTTTTAAAAAGAGAAACTAAGGCACTTGGGAGCACAAGGCTCAAATCTTAATCCCATTGATGAAGAGGACACAAGAACCCAACACAAATTCCACTGCAAACATCAATAGGACTAGAACTTGCCTTGAGTAATTTTGGAATTTGGGAAATGTAGAACAAAAAAAAAGGTCATAGCACTAGCCCCAGTTTATAAGTTTGTTTCCGTAGCCAAGAAAGTCAGATAAGATAGTCTAAGGGCAAAATTATATGAACTCACAAAAGAGAGCTACAATCCAAGAACAAGCTTTCATCAGTCACAGAAAGACAAAGGGATGCCATTCTTCCTACACAAGATTGAATTTATCCACATTTCCAATCTAAGTGAAGATTAGTCATGATAAACATAAAAGAGAATATGATGCTCTCTTGAAGACTGCACCCATCAAAGGATGCCCAATATTTCATTACTACATGCAGTAATGAATTACTGCATATAGGTATTCATCTTCACAGAATGAGATTCAGCTCATATTATCTTTTCCACTAACAACCTTTGAGGGAGATAGACATCTGACGTTTTTTTCTCTGCTTGGGTTTTCCCCCCACCCCACCCCCTCAGCAGGGCACTGAATAACAGGAGCTGTAAGAAGCCCCTGGTCCAGGCTGTGCAACTTGTTGACATCCAGACAGATTTTATCCCTACTATTTTCAAAGGAAGGCATAAGACCCTACATTTAACCCTCCCAAAAAGATGGCAAGAGGAAAGTCTGTTGTCACCTTTAGGCGAATCTAAATTGGCACATAAAATATTGCACGTACTAAAAAGAAGCAAAAGCACAGCAACGGGAAGCCATGTTTGGACGGAAGTAACAATTGCAAGTTCTAAGTCTCTAATGCAAGTAGAGAACAAATACATTCCTATTGCTTGAACCATTTATTAGTATTGGTTTATTTGTTTCACGTGTTAGTGTTAGTTTTAGAGATGTGGTCAGTTTTGTAATCCCTGCTTTGTTATAGGCAATGTTCTCTGAGGACACATGAAAATAGTGGTACTGATAGGAATGAAATAGGAATTTTGCCTCATATCTTACTGTTCTTCTTGCTATCAGAGGTTGAAGTGAGAACGAAAACAAAACAAAAACAAGCCAAAATAAAACTTCAATAAACAATAAATTGAAAGTGCCCTGAGCAGAGTTTATGGAAGATTAAGCAAATTCTCTGAGCAGAAATGTTGGGGGAAAAAATTACAGCACGAAAAAAAAAAAAAAAAAAAGCAATATGATTGTGAGAAGGAACCCGCCCAGTGATCCAATGAATTACTGGGAGGTCATAATAACAATTCAAGATAGATTTTCAAGCTACTTTAAAACTTAAGCACATTTTTGGTGCATCCCCAAAATTGGTACAAAAATGATTCATTCTGATGTGAGCTAAGGTTCAAGTAACAAAGAAACACAATTAAAGAGAGGGTTATACTGGAATTTTTAAAGGTATAGATAGTATTTAGGCAAGTGGGCAGGGAAATGAACATTTGGAGAAATTGTTCATTTAAAGTTCTGTTTGGATTTCTAAAATTTAGATTCTTGCCAAATAAGAACCTGATATCAATGGAGTTATGTCAACCAGCAGGACATCAGAGTCAAAGATTAAAAAAAAAAAAAAAAATCTCCCGTAGGGCAACTAAACTGAACTACAAATTTGTTAAATTCAGCTAAGGTCTCAATTTATCATGTGCTTCTGTAGCAGGAGATGCCAGTTGTCTATTTTGGCTTAACCCATTTCATTTTGGAGACAATGACCACCTTAGGGCAAGTGAAATGATCACAGTAAAGAGATCAGGGTAAGCAGCCTGCTTATATAGGCGGTATACCACACCTTCTACCTTACTTGTTCTTTCTTTGAATTTTATCCAAGTCAAATTGCAAGTAGGGAAAGAAGATAACTGATGATCACCCACCTAACCTTGGTAAGCTGGAATACAGCACTAATGCCAAAAAAAAAAAAAAACTTTTGTACCATTTTCACACAAGACACTAGACTTCTTTGAGGTTCTCACATAGTATTTGTATCACATGTAAACATATTTAATAACACCGATAGAACATGTCCATATAGAGTTACATTACAAATTCAATGGATACTTAGATTTAGTCTCGTGTGTGAAAATGCCCACAGCATCTTTCAGGAAATCCTGATTTTAAAACTTCAGATATTAATGCGGTATTTATTATCTAAGCTTTAAAATAGGCTAGTAGTTGAAGTGATTCTTTTCACAGATTGGTATATGGTCAATTACTTATCTGTGAATAATTAAAGAGGTTTTAATGTGACTATTAATCAGAATCTGGCTTTAAGATGGAAGCCACTAAATCAGCAGGAGTTTAGACCCTTTGGATCCACCCTTGAATTTACTTCAGATTTCTGTGATCAGTCATATAACTACTGAAAGAGTTTAATTGCATAAACTTTTACCCATCATCCTGTTGTAACAAATTTTGACATTAACATTATACTATTAATCAGAAGAAAAGTAATTGAAAGTTAAGAAATAGTAATTTTACAATAAAACAGAATTAAACTGAATTAAAACAAAACACAAAAATTGCTTCTGTGTCAAAATGATTCATGGAAAACTCAGAAAATCTGAAGAGAAATTCTCAGCTTTTCTGGTTCAGGGTGACAGATATGATACAAAGAAAGTAAAAGAAATTGAAAGAAAGTCTAACCCTATTAAAATGGTCTAGAAATTAGGCAGGTTAGTAAATAACTGCTACATTTGTTTAAGCTTTTTCAGCCCCTCTCCCTTCCTAAAAAATTAAAAACTGCAAGAATACCACACAAATGATAAACTCAAGATGTGCAAATTGCAAGATTCTTTAAAGTCCATCTTTTTCAAAAACACTGGACAATGTTTTTTTTCTTCTTATTCCCTTATACTCTTTCTTATTCTTTTATTATTTTGTCAGCTTGCATATACCTTTAACTTTTTCACAAGCATAAAAGTTTTAAAAGTGCCTCCTATTAAGTAGTCCTTGTGGACAACGACTGTCACATACGAGTTCATAATTCACATTCATCCCTTTGATACCACACGAAAATTTTCAGCATTCTTGCTTGTGAAAAAACCTACTTAGTTAACAGTGTTGAAAATGTCAATATTCTCTTTCCTCCCCCCCCCCCCCAAACCCAAAAGAGAATAAAGCAAAATACAGGATTTGCTGAGTGTTAAGCCAGGATTCTCAGCATGGAAACTCTGATTATCATTTTAAGTGCTCAAAGACATTCTATGTTCTCCCATTTCCTCGTTATCACACTGAAATTTGTAAAAAGTGGCACTAGTCCTAGTACAGAATTTTAAAAAACAGTACTAGAGTTTTTTAAAAAAATGCAACCTAACTGCAAACAATTTTATGTTCACTTTCCCAAAGGAAAGTACATAGTTACTTTGTGGAAGCAAATGTTAGCGGCAACATGCTGTATACAAGTTACGATATCCACAATTTGTAACGTGCTATATTGACACCAACATTATCACACTTTTAAGCAAATTACCATTTTTAGCAAAGCAAGAATCAGCTGCTACGCTCTTGCTTGTGCTAGCAAGTGGAGATGAAATCTCTATGTGGCAGTCTCTGAGAAGAGCAATAACAACAACAACAATAATATTAATAAAAATAGTGCAGTTAGATCCCCCACTCTGGGACACAGTATGGGTTTGGATTGGGGGAATGGAAAATACAAGACAAAAAAAAATCAGAAAATTAAAAGAAAAATCACTTTATTGTGCAAAGTCTCAAAGAGTGCTCGGTTCTCCATTATTGCCCCTGGACTACACGTCATCAGAAATTTGTTGAGAGAACCATCAAATCACATTGCTGTGGAACTCTCAATTCTACTCTTGAATCAGGCAATAGTGTTTGTCTTTCCTAGAGTTTTCTTGCCAGACTAATATTCTGTTTGAAGTGTTGGAAAACAGGTGCCATGTCAACATTTGCTTCCACAAAGGGTGTGTTCACGTGTCAAGCAGATACTGCCCTTTTTTGTAGCTCTTGATAAAAATAATCACCAATGAACACCTAGATGGGGGAAGTATGCACCTGTCTCCTGCATAATACTAACTGCAACTATAACAACGTTATTAACATAAACCTAAAATAAGATGATAACATGTAAATACTCGGTTATTTAGCCTACAGTACAGTAATCTGGATAAAAATGACAAGGGATATTCTAATTTTTTTTTTTCCTAATAGACTTCACTTGCCTACATTGGATCGCCCTTCAATGCAAATCTTAACCTCCTGAGGAATAAAAGAAGGCTTGGGAAGAGTCAACGGTGGCTCCTCTTCAGACTTCTCTAGTTTCCGTGTTTCAGGGGCTGACCACCTCCTCTTCCGAGTTGCTGTGGGCTTGCTGGATTCTGATTTGGTGAGTAGAGATGCTGCAGGCAATCCTATTTTGTTTGGAAACTTCAGTTCGCCATTTTCAGATGTCATCTTTGCACCGCCTTGATCAATCCCATTTTCCTGCTCCACATACCTATGTCTACTGCCAACTAGACTGTCATTTTTAGAGTGCTTCAACAAGATGCTAGCTGAGTCCATGGACTGACCCTTTTTAATTGAGCCATTCTTCAGATTCTTGAGCGTAAGTGATATGCAGACATCACCAACAGAGAGTTTGGAACACGGCAAATCAAAGAGCTGGCTTGTTCTCTCAGGGCAACAGGATGACCAGCCTTGTCCAAATACAAAAAAGGGATATTCTACCAAAACTTCAACACTGACCTGTAGATAGAAAATAGAAAACACGGATATGAATTTTAATATGCTCATTTGCTCGTTCTTTACATGTATATTTTCAAAGACTGATAAATGTATTTCCAGAGAACGTGTGTTCTCATTCACAGAAAACAAATGTATAGCATTCAGATTAAGAAAATGTTAACACTCCAAGATTTTTCACAGCCTTGGCAGGAGAAGTAAAACAGTAAATTCTCCTTATGTACTTCTGGAAAGATCCTTCAAAGGTGTTGGTGGTACAGGTGAAACTTTGATTTTTCAATTTTTTCTGTTCAGGTATATTATATCTGGAATGTTCAATATCAGTAGTTCAATTAAGTCCCTTCAATACAATGATCTGTCAAAAAGCCATTGCATGTGTGTGTACATAAATAGCCCTTAACTTAGGACCACAATGGAGTCTGGAATTTCAGTCATAAGTCTTGCAGTTTTAAGTCAAGGCACTATATGACTGATTTGATTTTACCACAGATTTTACAACAGTCATAAATGAATTGTTATTGCCATTAAGCAAATCCAATGCTGGAAACTGGCAAGAATCACCAGAAATTAGCAAAAAGGTTTGCAAGTTGTGGTCATGTGACTGTAGGATGCTGCAACCAGTCATGAATGTGAGCTAGTTCCCAAATGCCCAAAATGCAATAATGTGGCTGCATGTGTGTGTCGTAATTCCGAGAAATAGCTTTTTAAAAGTCCATTGTAACTTTGGATGGTCATTAAGCAACCAGTTATAAGTTGAGGACTATCTTGTATGCATAATGATTTTCACATGAGCCAGGATGACATATACATATTATCATGGAGATTTTTCTCCTGGGAATATTTTGCAAACGTGGTTTACTGACCTGACCGCACCTTAAAGAAAAGTTAGTGAATCCTTTTCAGATTTTATTTTTGCTAAGAAGCTGATCTGATTGTCTACAGAGACCCTTCTGTAAAGCAAAACAATTCAGTAGAAGATCAAGTAAAAAAACAGAAAGTTGTGGAAGGCCTTTACTTATTCTAGCCAAATTGGTAATAACCACATCCTGAGTATATCCAAAGTCACCATACTATGTTCTTGCCTATATTCTGTAGCTGCTCCAAATACTATTATTTCTTTATTATCATGAATCTCAATGTTGCATTGCACCGAGATCTTCTGGGAGTTTGGCTTGTATAGGTTTCTTCTGGCCTTTCCGTTGCCTTTTTGTGTAAGACCAAATCTGTATTTCCAGTCCAGAGTTTCCTTCTGGGCTTGTGCTAATTTGTTGCTGCAAGAACGATGGGAGAGGAACTGAAATAACATCTCAAAGGCATTAAGATGGAAAGACTGGACTAAACAATCCTGCCTACAAAAAAATGGAAACCAATGTAAAGACACGTAAAACGTGAAGGCCAACCAACCAGAAAATTACTATCATGGAACCAAGTTGCAGGGAAAATGTTCATGATCAATGAATGTAAAATAAAAACAACTGTTGCAGATTGACTGCACAAACTGATGAAGTAGCAAAATGAATGAATGAATGAATGAATGAACAAACCACTTTTAAAAACCACAAGATCAAAATATTCTAAGGCAGAATAAGTACAGGTTGGATCTGCAAGCGAGAATATTAATTATGTATATTGCACGATGTATCTTTCCATGAATGAGTTCTCCAATCATGTTCTTTAGCTCTTAGGGGAATCTAATCATATTTCTTGCTTTAAAAAATACTGGTTTATTTAATTATCTAAAAGATTAGAGGCTGGATTCTGCATTCAGAAGAGATTTTGGGTTGGGTTAGCAATCAGCAAATTGTTGCTGAGAAGTCAACTTTGATTTCAAAGTTAAATTTCAAAAATTTAACTAGTCTTAACAGAGGTTGGGTACAATCATATTCTGATAGGGTGGAAGCTGAATCATGAATAAGAAATTGAAAAATAAAAATTGATAATCTACTTAGCAAAATTATGATCTGCTTCCAATTTGAATTACAAATAGTTTTATCAGTTCTTTTTGTGGAAAATAATTTAACAAGATTAAAACTTTTTACCACAAATTATTATAGGACTCTGAAATAAAACAAGGTCTGCTTCTAGCTATCCAATCCCTTTATTGTCAAATTGTATGAAACCTAGAACATGTATTATATTAAAATGGGGACAACTGATCTAACTAGCTCATCAACCTTTTTAAATCTGAGCTTGAGTTTCCAGGCAAGATCTCCAAACTGGGAATTATGAACAGTTATCCCAATAAATCTAGATTGCTGAAGTAGTAGATTACCAGAGTCTTTTCAAGCAATACTAATAGATGCCCCATGTTAAATCCTTTTGAATACAAAATAACTGCATCTCTCATAAAATTATTGATATATTAGAACTATATGATATTTGCAGTTCTATCTACTAAGAATAGCACAATTCATGCAACTGATAGTGGATGCTGGTCAGTCAAAGTTGAAACCATAATAAGTTTATTAGTCTTTAACCAGTGGTGGGATTCAGCTGGTTCACACCACTTCGGTAGAACTGGTAACTAATTTTTTGTTGCCCAGGCCCAGAATGGACTTCCGGAAGTGGCATCCACACAGAGAACCGGTTGTTCACATATTTGAATCCCACCCTGTCTTTAACTAACCATAAAACACTATCTTACATCTGCTAGCTTTGATGCTGTATCTGTTTTGTTGTCTGATCTGTTGATTATACAATGCTTTATATAGTGTAGAATTTTACTCATATAGAAAATGATTTTTCAGTGTTTATCAACTGCCTGGCTAAATCACCATAATATTTCCAGGATGCATTCAGACATAGAATGCAATATTTTTTCTTCCATTTTAAATCTTTTTTTTGTCTTATTCACATTCCACTTAATAGATTACTAACCTATGAACTGAATGTTGATTCAACAATGCTTCCTTATGATTCACTTCTCCCTCCCTCCCTCTCTGTCTCCCCCCCAATGTTATAATTCTAGGAGGGAGAGATGAGCAGATCTGTGATGTCTCTTAATTTCAGCCAATAAATAGTGCTTAGAATTCAAGCTATTTTTTTTCCTTTCTGACTGCTCGTTTGCTTTCCCTTCCCCATACATTCCTCTGCTTTAGCTTGTCAAGACTAACAATGACATGTCAAGAGGAAAACTAAAAAAAAGCACACTAGCTCTGTCCTCTCAAAGCTGTTCTTACATTTTTTATGCAATACCACAGATGTGCCATTTCAGTAATCCTTAAGAAGTTTAGCACTACCTTATCTCACAACTGCAGATCATAGGAAGAAGAATAAGGGAATCAATATGCTATATAAGCAGTTCATGCTGCAGGACTATATATGATATACTTCTAAACTCACAGTCACTTCCATTCACAAATACTGTATATAGCAACAAAGTTCTGGTAATATATTAAAGATACACTCCAAGTAAGAGACACTAAAGCCTATTTAGTGAGGCGGTTTTATTTACTTATTTCAAAAACAACAACAACCTCAGTAGAAGAGTAGCTGCTACGACAGAAGAACATGATTCATCTGGGAAAACATCCAACTCCTGGAGTCTAAACCTAAATTAAACTCACATTTCTACGTGACTGTCTCTGAATTCTGGAAGCATCTCTTGTGAGAAACACAGCTGGTAAAGTATTTTAAGGTGATGATATCAGCTACGTTTTGTGAAGACTTCTGCATAAAGTGACACTTTAATAGGAGAGGTCATCATCATTTCTTCTACCAGATGATGGCACTCTCAATCTCTGAAAGGGAAGCTGTAGTGAGACTGTCAGTGAACAAGAGAACACCATACAAAAGCATTGCTTCCATATTTCTGGAACATACTATGGTAATATTGGAAGACTTAAGGATGCCAAAATGAACTATATTATGGACTGCCACAGATATAGATATATATATATTTTACATATACATATTTTCTTGCAGGTACTTTTTTCCTATTTTTTCATTTCCGACTATATGAAACAACAGCAGATCCCACACATATTCCAAATTGAAAAATCTTCCTCTGTTTTCTAGGAGAATTCCTATACTTTCAATAATAATATGAAAGGTAGGAACATACTTTCTGTATCACTGCCTCTTCATATTCAGGGACAGTTCTGCCTCTATTAACGATACAAGATCCTATTTGGGGTGAGGTGAAAAAAAGACTGACAGAAAATTTCAGCCAGGAAGATCAGAAGGCAACCATAAACCTGTGAGTTAGTCAGCAATCACACACACATACTACACACCTTTGAAACATACAACCTTTTCATAAAAAACCTCTCTAGTCTATTTTCCACACTATTCCATTTAAATTTCTGCTTGCCAGTTTCTACCTGTACCCAAGCTATATCGTCTATTTTAGAACCCCAGACTAGAGTATGCTCTTACAGGCCAAATACATTATTGTCCATCTTACCTATCAAAACATTTGATCTTTTTACCTGATTTATGATTTTGGCTTGCCTCTAATATTTCCTTATGGTAGTTGACATAATTGCACTACTCTTTAGTAACAACATGGTACTGCACATAAGTACTCTGGCCAGGAAAATACTATTCTGTGATGTTGCTTATGTGAGCTACTGCCTGTACATATATACTATAGCTGCATTCACTGTGTATGTCATTGTAGTTCAGACATATTTTCTGTAATTTTGGCAAATGTTTAATCAGAAGCATCCTTACCTATGTCCTTCAGATACATAGATTAAACAAATGAAAGAGTAAAATCTTATTCCAGGCTTTTGTTCCTTAATTTTCATTTGCAAAACATTTTTTCCCCAAAAGGTTAATTTCTTATAGCAAACCTTTTCATAGGAAACCACTGTTGATTCCTATTTTATTTCCGTATCAGTGGCATGAGACAGATAACCTTGGGTATGTCTTGTGTGTCCACTGGAACAACAAAACTCCAGATAGCCTATTCTCATAAAATTGCTTTAAAGGCAAACGTACAGACTTAGCAGAACTGGAAGATTGTTTATTGACGACATCTATTTCAAACATGGACACACTAGATACCCATCACTGAATCAAATCAATTCCACAATATGAAACAAAAGATGGAGAAATGCAATCCAGTCAGCTAGAACTCTTGCAGGGCAGACCACAAATTATTAGTGACAGATATATACTTTAAACTTAGAAAATTAAAGGAAATGGTTATGCCAGACAGTCATAACATATGTAACATGCTGTGGTACATTTTATTCATTTATGAAATAGAAATGAAGGAGTTATGGAAACAGATATTGTAAAAACCCAAATGGAAAAAAAAAATGATTCAAGAACATCTTTCAGGCATCTTATCATGAGAAACCTGGGAGGGCAGGTGAAAGCTTTAGGAAACAAGAAGGACAACTGAACTCAAGACTTCCAACGCCAGGAAGAAATGCCAAAGAAAGATACCTCAATCAAGAACATCAACAGGAAAATGAAAAATTATAGATCTTTAAATAACATATTTAAAGTATACATCTGAAATAGTAATAATCATGAATAATAACAGAAGAGAGTAATAAATGCAAATGAGGTGAAAGTGTTAGGGCTAGGGTAAAAACTATGCTGATGAGAGAAAGAATATCTCTTTACAAATATGATTACAGAATTACAGAAACATTTGTGGAGAGAAAATACTCTTGGAAACCAGTTCTAAAAAGTGAGGAATGTGAAACCATGCATCAGTTTTAAGTATGAAACCATTTGGTGCAGATGTAAAAGCCACTGAACTGTTTAAAACTGCAGGAGAAAAGACAATTATAGTGTAAACAACTCTTATGTCATCAAATATAAAACAAGGCTATAGGATCTAAAACTGGAAAAAACTAGTGCATATTCCTATACTGAAGAAAGGCAATGCAAGAAAATGAACAAATACCTCACACATGTAAGGTTTTGTCACATATTTTATTCAGAAAAATAAGGAAAGAAAACTCTCAAACCAAACAAGAGGTTTCAGAAAAGGCAGATTGACATATTATAAGTTAGTTATCATTACACAAATAAGAAAAAGAGAATCCAAGAAGATTTACCTTGCTTCACTGATTGGCAATACCTTGACTTTAGGGATAATACCTGAATATGGAACCTAAAGGCTAAAGGGTGTATCGGAACACCCACACTATTCTTCTGAGGGATTTTTACTATGAACAAAAAGTAATGATTAAGAACTGAATTTCAAGAACCAAAGTGAGTCAGAATAGGGACAAAGAAGCAAATTGTGCCCATATCTCTTTAACTTATATAGCAAATCCATTATAGGAATAACAAGATTGGAAGAGATAACAGCTGGAATCAAAGTTGGAAGCTAAAACATCAATCTTTGGAGATATGCAGATGACATCATTTTGGTAGAAAAGGAAAGAGCTTTATAACAGGTCATTATGAAAGAAAAAAGGAAAATGGAAAATCTGTGTTTGTATTAAATATTATGAAGGTAGAAATTCAATTTGCATGTTTAATGAACTTACAACTGATGGCGAAGAAGTGAAGGTATTAGTATGATTTATCTAGTGCAACAATGGATAAAAATGGACAGTGTGCTATAGCAATGTACTGGAGAGTAATCTTAAAGAGAAAGACAATGCAAACTCTGACAAAATTATGAATGTTAAAGCTGTTTCAATAAAAGTAAAGGTTATAACAGTTAAAACAATTGCCTTTCCAATGGTAATGCATTACTGTTGAAGCTAGATATTGAGAGTGTGTAGGATACTGAAGATAGATGCTTTGAACTATAGGATTACAGATTATTACTATGAGTATCATGGACTGCAGAAATAACAGATCAATTATTCCAGTATCAAATAAAGGCTGACTGGTGTCTTGAAGTGATAACTACCAAGCAAAAAATATACATGTTAAATGTTATCAAATGAATGATGGACTAATAATAATAATAATAATTACATGTTGGGAAGTTAAGCAAAGGAAAAGAAGAAGACAATGGGGTAAGATGGTTGGATAGTATTAACAAGATTATTGGAACAGAAGAGTTATGAGTTATTACTAAAGATAGAGCAGTTAATAAGGGCTTATCCACACAGTCCCTAGGAGCTGAACTGCTTCTATGACACCTAAGCTAATTAATCTGCAGATCCTTCTAAATAATGGAATGTAGCTTCAAAGAAATTATTACAAGTTTTCTAAACTTTTCAAATTCAAACCATCCACTGCATTCTGAAATGTTACTGACATAATGGGAAGATTACAAGAAAAGAGACGGGAGAAATCAGCTGTATTTTTCAACTATACTTGCTACTATAAAGCAGACCAAAAACATTTTGAAAACAACATCTGCTGACATTTCATTAATGGGGACAGGAATTTGTGAATGGATACCAGAAAGTGCTTACCAAAGCCCATATTTAATATGCCAACATGAGAAACTATTGGCAAATACACTGCTACAGGTAAAATCTGAAAATATTCTAGACCGCAAATCAAAAATTTCCATACAGATTATTTTACTCTTCATTACGCTGTTCTGGCTTAATTTCATTATTTTTTTTAGCAAGACAAAATTATAGTTGATTAATTTTTCTTCATTTATTAGAGTTAATAGTTAAAGATAACTACTAAAGTTAAGCTAATAAACCCTAATGAGAAACGCAGGTCCTTGTGTTGGTTCTTTATTGCTCAATTAACTGAAGAGCAAAAGAAGTAACAATGAGACTGGCTTTTATTTGACCAAAGTATAACGTCATAAAACAGGGGTCTTCAAACTTGGCCCTTTTATGACTTGTGGACTTCAATTCCCAGAATTCCTCAGCCAGCGTGCCTGGCTGAGGAAGTCTGGGAGTTGAAGTCCACAAGTCATAAAAGGGCCAAGTTTGAAGACCTCTGTCATAAAACAATGATCCACCATTCCTCGGGAGAGGTTTTTTCTCTCTTGTGATTCTGTTTTAATGCCTAGCTAAGAAAAACTCTGTGTGTTTAAACTCTACACATTTTAATTAGTCTAAGAAAATGATCATCCTTTTGGGACTTAATATTAAAAGCAGAATGTCTATTAAGCATGGTATAATATTTATATTTCTGTAAGGTTCCAAACTGCAGTAATCTTCGGCTACATAACAATAATTTCATCCAATTGATTCCTCTTGTCACTAGTGTAATTTGTGTAAGGCCATTCGTGCACCCAGTCACCAATCTATTAATCTGAGGCTAAGAGACTAAGAATCAAGAGCAGGGATGATAAGGATATTATGTCTACTTTCCTAATGACTTCTTCTCCCCCCTCCCCCCCACAAGCTCTCATGTTGATTACCTGTGCTCGGTGCTCTCCAACTGCAAACTGTATCATAGCAATGCCTGGATTATGGCTGTCGTCAATTCTTTCCACGGTGCTGGAATCTATTTTCAGGTCACTGCTAATTTCTGCACTCTGTATAAAGTCGTCTGTTTTTAAGTCTTCTACCTTCTTCAGCTCTCCATTTGCCAACTGAATTATAGAGCCTTTCATAAAATAAGGAGGCAATATAGCAGGAGCTGTTGCTGAAGGTGGTACCGGCTGGACCAGGGGGAGATGGATCTGGGCCTGGACCACAGCTGCCTGGTAAGCTGGCTGGCTTACTAGGGACTCAGCACTGAAATTCTCACTTTTTGGAATGGTGGTTGTGACAAACGTATGAGGCACTGCTGCTAGCTGGGGAGATGAAGTGGCTATAGCAGATGGTACCCCTGAGGAGTCAATATCTGCACTTCCTACTGGTATTAAGAGAGGTTGGGTACCAGGGATCACCAGATGCTGTGGTAGATTTCCAGGATAGCCAAAGGCTTGCTGTTGGCTGCTCAGATAGCTAATTACAGGTGGTTGAGTCCCAGTGTAAAAGGCTGTAGCTGGCAACCCAACAGGTAGCTGCTCTGAAGCACTATGGGTGGTCTGAATGACAGTGTGAGGGGATAAAGTGGCAACTGCCTTCACCCCTTCATGACCAATAGTCTGTTGTGGAGATAAAGCATAGGATCGGTGGCCTGTCTTTCCTAAATGCAAACTTCCCTTTTCGTTGATGGCTGAAGGAGGTGTTTCTCTATTGGTGGACTGCTGAACCTCCATATCTGCAGTAGGTGTACTGCTGTTGGGAACAACCATTACAGAGGGCCGGACAGCAGAGGAATCATGTGCAATATAATCAGTAGGACCAGAATGGACTACCACATGTCTGGCCTCATAATGATGAGGAGATGGTTTATTGCCTGATTTGATAAAATTGACTTCAGAAGAGGGTGAGATGCCGTATCGCCTACTCTTGTCTACTTCCCCATTCAGTATTTCCTTTGCTTGCATAGCCTGCAATCTGCTGCTCTCAGATTTCTTGGTGGACTCCCTAGTAATGAAATGGCCACCGGAATCTGCGTATTGCACTACTACCTGGGAGGAAGGGCCAAGGGCAAATGCATGAGGAATCACTGTCTGGTGAGGATGCAAATGGACTGGGATGGCTGGAGGAGAGACGTTTCTAATAGCACTCTGAGAGCTGGAAATATGGACATACTGGTTTTGCTGAATAGGTGGAGGAGATCCTGCCGTGATCAATCCAGGTGTCCTGATTAAATGCGGCTCCACTTTTTGGCCTTGTTGGCTAAGATTGCTCATGGTGGCCAGCAAAGAAGTATATGCCTCCAGCTGCGATCGCTGGGATGGAGTGGTTGCAACAGCAGTGGCGGAGGCTGCTGTGGTGGTTGCAGAATTAGCTGTTGGGGAAATTAGTGGCGAAGGGATGAATCCGGCATATGGTCCACTATACTGAGGCCCAACAAACTGGAAAGCATGCTGCAAGTGTGTGTACTGCACTGGCGAAACAGGTGTTCCTGCCTGTGAAAGGGCAGAGGGGTACACTGTGGAAAGTGTGGCAGAGGCTGGAACAGACCTAGGAGCACTAGGTGGGGAATAATCCATTCCTGTAGAAAGTGACTTGTGTAAACCTACTCCTTGTTGTGAACCAGCCTCCACTGAAATACCTCCAGATCGATTCCGCCCACTGCTGAGGCTGCTGGTTGTACTTGAGAGCCATGTTATATTATCTGCACGGTGATTTTCACTGGCCAGAACTAATGGCTTCACCTCAGAAGGCAGGCTGGTAGCAGGGATTTCCCGCTTCTTGGGGGGCAGGCATTCATTGCTTCTCTCCTGGTTGGATTTCATTTTTCACCGGCCCCCTGCCCTTATCTTCTGTGGCTTCACTGCCTGGCTGGCTCTGATTTCAGTCTGCTAAGTGGAAAATCACATTTGATTTCTTTTGTGGATCCAGAGACTTCATGAGGAATCATCTCCTTGTGACCACAATCTTCTACAAGCATCTCTGAAATGAATAAGAAAAGGAGGGAAAGAAAAGAGGAAATCAGAATTTTAACATGAAGGAAAAGAAAACTATGAAACTCAGAACATCCTATCAGTTAAACTCTAACCAGCAATTTTATTGCTATATAGCTGAATAGAAACCCAGTTAGGTGGAGCGGTTGAGGAATCAAGCTAGAAACCAGGAGACTGTGAACTCTTATCTTGCCTGTGGCACAAATCCAGCTGGATGACCTTGGTCCAGTAACTCTCTTTTAGCCCTAGGAACCAGGCAATGGCAAACCATTTCTGAAAAACCTTGTCAAGAAAACTCCAGGGACTTATTCAGGAAGACACCAGGAGTCGAGACTGACTCAAAGGCAAAAGGAAAAGGGGAAAAAACCAAATAATAGTAAGGACTAGACAACCCATGCTGTTGGGTCATCGTTTTAGAGATATTTCTTTACCTAAACAGAGATACAAAATGACCACGGTAAGCAAAAAAGCGGTGGAAGCAGAAGTGACTTCTGACTTCCTGCCGGTTTCTCCATTGAGTTTCCTTTTGGGAATCTGGCAGGGAAGATTGGAAATCTCCCTTCCCTTCCCAGCAGCCAAGTAACTAGCTGCTACTGGGTGCAGGAGGGAGCGAGGGATTGAAAGACTGGCTAGGAAACTGTCATGGAATGTTATATATGAAAATCACTTTACTGCAGCAGCAGCAGCTGAGTAAAGCCGCCGCTGCCAATAGCCTAAAACAGCCATAGCTTCCCCAAATTTCATTCATTTGGGAATCATGAGTCCTAGATTTTGGGCACATTCTGTAAGTCTATTTGAGGTACCTTGGTTCAAAATTTGTTGCCCCATGACGCACGGTTTCACCCAAGTAAAGGTCATGACAACAAGAACTTTAGTAGTATATACAGTAGATCAGGGGTCCCCAATCCCCGCGCTGCATTCCACAACTGGACCCTGGCCCATTCAGAACCGGGCCACGGAAGTAGCAGGTGAGTGCGTGCACACATGCAGCTTCATTTGCATGAGCAGCGGGGGTGTGCACGTGGCTCCATTTGTGCACACGGCACACGGGCTGTCACCACTCTCACATAACCATTCCCTCTCTCTCCCCCTCCCGCTGGTCCGCAAAGCTGGAAAGGTTGGGGAACACTGCAGTACATGACTCATACAAGTAAGCTAAATCAATACAGACATTGTCAAACAATTACAAGATGGAGAAAATCTTTTGCAGCCCTTATCAAGAGCGTGATTCTGAACCACGTGAGCAAGAAAGGGAAGGGGCTTAGAATGGAAGAGTAATCCCCATTCTGAGTGCTGCCCAAATGCCTCACCCATAGAGAGGATTTGGGATTTTTTTTTTCCTTGCAATGTGTTTCTCTGCAGCCCCCAGATCAATCTGGCTCAGAAATCCAATCTTTCTTTTGCCAGCTTTCCCCGCCATAACAGATCCCAATCTGTTCAGTGTTTAGAATTATCTTGATGATATACAGAGTCCCAAGCCCCGTCTGCATACTTTTTTTCCAACATATCATTAGATGTAAACAGTAATAAAGAGAGTTCACAGTTGCCTCCATCACCCAAAATAAGGCATACATTTTAAAGTTTAATCGGGGTCAATGTAATTAATGTATCATTTTCCTCAACTGAATATTGCAATTACTTTTTCTTTACAAACTTCTCCTTTCTATATGGATTCTGAATTACCAAGCAGATTGGAGCAGCCCCAAAGTGCCAATGATCTCATTATACTGTTTATTTCTGGACTTTGTTTTGACTCTGGTCCATGTGTATTTTGATATAGTTTTCAGTTCAAGTGTGGCGGCACTTAATCACACTATTGATTAAAACACTGCACTGTAGTAAACCGTGCATGAAATCACCACAAAACTGAAAGAATAAGTTTAGATTATTTATTTTTCTCTTCCTTTTGTCCACCGTGGAAGTCAGAATTGCCTCAAGGAAGTAAGAGGCAACCAATGAGACAATAACCAAGCAGGAGCCTTACCTTTATTTCCTGCACACATTTTATCTAGGTCAGAAGCACAATCAAATATGCCTCTCAAATATTGAAATGTTATTCTATAACTATTGAGGTGTCTCCATCCAACTCTTTTTCTCCATTTTTTAAAAGCCTATTCAGGGTAGGATTTTACTTTCTGATCCTTTCAATTTGTATCTGCATACACAAGTTTAAACTCTACCTGGATGGTTAAAATTACATACTACAATAACCCCATATGCAGCTCTGATCATATCAGGTTCCCTTGTTCCTTAGTAACCAATGAATTGTGAGCTGCAACTGCTGCATGATTGAACTCTGTGTAGGAGGAAAAGCATTAACAAATGATTGGGAACTATTGTGTATAAGGAGCTTGGTTCAGTACAATTTAGGGGAGGGGTGAACTCATATATAAAATAGGATGAGAACAGACTTAAACAGCAGCTTAATATTTCAATAATATTACAATTAGATTCACAGTAACACAATATCATTATTACAATAAACTGAGCTGTTACAATATCACAAGTTATAATATTTTGGTTCTTGTACTGTACTAATATTCTGTAGAATATACAGGTACATGCATTCTATGTCAATCCCTAAACAAAATTTAGAACACAGAGCAGAGCGGTCATCCCTTCTATCAGTGGCTAACTCCATTAGGTTAATCATTTCAACCAGGCATTCACTGAAAGGAAAAAAAAGACACCCAATTCTCTTTAATGCACTGCTTAACAGTTAGCAACATGCACAAAGAGCATACAATACTAATCTTAACACATATCCACTTAAAGCCAAAGGATGGAGCTTCAGAGCATAATTTCTCAAACTGTTTAATATAAATTAAATTCAGTATTAATAAGGGATTTAATGGCACATGTTTCTTTTTACAGTTAAGCAAAGGGCAGCACAAATTACAGGCTGACCAAAAAGTAACCATCTTGGATAGTAATGGTAGGATAGCAACTTAAACATATAACCAGGAAGCAAACGATTTAAAAGACTGGTGCCAGTTTGCTGTAATATGACAACACAATAGTAAAATGGGGAGTAGCCGAGAAAAGAATACTCTGTACCCTGGCAGAAAAAATATAATGGCATAATCCACTCCTAATAATTTGTTGAGTAGACCCACTAAAATCTACTGGACTTGTTAGGGTTCTCTGATGCAAAGAAATCTGATGCTAATACTAGGAGCATAAATCTAAATTACTAGAAATGCTTTAAGATTTACTGAAGGTTTACAAACCAATACAAGATCTCCTTTTCGGGGAACCAAAATTATAAGACATTCTTTTGCAGCTTATTCGGTTCCAATCTCCTTGCATAAAGTGCTTATCACTCTGAGAAACTACTGGTCAAGGACAAATGTCTTAGACAATCTTTTCAGGCTGATATACAAAAAGTAGAAAAGAACTATTACCACTTATTATGATTACTACTAGTATTGACATAGTAATGGTAATTACACAATAGCCTTTCTATTCACAATAGCCTTTCTATTCACATTTGAAAAACTTATCAAGGATCTCTCTAGGTCCTATCCTGTACAAAAGGTAAAATGAAAGACTTGGTAGGAAAATTCCAGATGAATGGCTCATAGCGTTAATAACAGTATAATACCCAGACTTTAGTTGTTGTGTTGGTTACCATTAGGCGTCAAGGTGATGATTTTTAGCCTATAAAGCTCTATATGACTTGGCACCCATGTACTTACAGGACTATCTAGCTGTCCTATATGTCCATTCTAAGAGGGGCTAAGGTTCCCATCCCACATGAGATGCAAGGAGTGGGGCATAGAGATAGGCAGTCTTGGTAGTGGCCCCATAAAGATGTAAAAAACATAATATTGTTTCAATTAGTTTTTTGGCATGGATGGTGGCCGTAGACTGATCTGATCATTTTGTGGATCATGGGTCTATTTTTTTGTTTACTGCCTCTATTTTTACCTTCACTGGTGTTTTAAAGCATCCTAAGACCTTTAAATAAGTGAAATACATTTGATTGTGTAAGTAGCATATATAAATAAAAAATAATTGCCCTTCTGCAGAAAGTGGAAAATGGAACCACCATTGGCTGTCCGCATTCATGAGGCTTTTTCCTGTATGGGCTTCTTATCCTATGTCCATATGTGTGATTTATGTGGAAAGTGTAGGACCCATTTATCTGAGCAGCCTATTGAGAAGAAAATCACCTTTCCCAAAAGAAATCCATTATGAGAACATCCATGATATGCCCGCATAACTCCAAAAGTGTCCACTGGCCCTTTCACTGATCAAAACAAGCTTTACATTTCAAAACACGATTAGAGCAAATCAATCAATATAAGCATTATGAGCCCCTTAGGACCCATGCCAAAATTAAGTCATTACTATATTATTTTGGATTAGAAGCGTCCAACCAGTAAAACATAGTACTAAATGCTGACAACCCAAAATTATTTTTCTTCTAGTTTTAATTTTTAAATTTTATTCAATTTGTACATCCCTTAACTTTCAAAGACTATGGGCAGTTCACAAAAAAAACCTGAAAAACTATAACACAATAAAGGTAACAGAGTGATAAAAGAAGAAACAAAGATGGCAAGACCAGGCAGCAACAAAACAAACCTATTCCCAAAGAGAGTCACGTTCATTCTAGCCAAAGGCCTGGCTGAAGAGCCATGTCTTCAAGGCCTGTTAAAATGTCAGGAAGGTGGGAGCCATCCAATCTTGTGGGGAAACCTCATTCCAGAGGACAGATGCTGTGACTGAGAAAGCGTGCTTCTGGGATCATGATAACTGACATTGTTTAATCAAAAGAACCTGGAGCACACAAACTGTGTTAGATCAAAACAGCTGGGCAGATACTGGGGGAAATAGGCAGTAGACAAGTAGCCACCCTCAAATAGCCAGGTCCTATGCCACGGCCTTTATAGCTAATGACCAACATTTTGAATCACACCCAGAAGGAAACTCATGACCAGTAGAGCTCATGGATCAGATGTGTTTCACAGGCATGCCAAAGCATGTCCATCACTTGTGTCACTGCCTTCTGGACCAGCTATGCTTCTAGGTAGTCTTCAAGAGAAGTCTCATGTAGAATGCATTACAACAATCAAACTACGAGGCCTCTTGTTTATACAAGTTTTTATTTTTTTAATTTATATAATAATTTCTACATTGTGTGAAGACACAGCTCTCTGGAAAAGGCTCTAATGTTGGGAAAGGAAAGATAAGAGAATGATCAGCAGCAAGATGAATGGACTCAGTTACAGTGGCAATGGTTGTACTTTTGGAAGATCTGTCATGGACAAAAAAGTCTTGATGAAGACTAGTTTTGAAATCTTTTAAAGAAATTTGTAGGAGTTGCAGTTTTTACTGTAGGAAAACAGAAACAGTACTTGGACAACATGGGAGTATGACCAAGGTATATCATGTTATGACCAGTTTTGGGAACCAGAGATGATAGATAGATAAGATAGATAAGATAGATAGATAGATAGATAGATAGATAGACAGACAGACAGACAGACAGACAGACAGACAGACAGACAGACAGACAGACAGACAGACAGACAGACAGACAGACAGACAGACAGGTAGGTAGGTAGGTAGGTAGGTAGGTAGGTAGAGGTAGAGGTAGAGAGAGAGAGATACAGATACAGATACAGATATAGAGATATATATACACACACAAAGATATTGAAAGGAAGTTGCAAACTTTAATCAGTTTATTCAGAAGACTTATCAAGTAAAACTTTGTTGGATGCAAATGTTTTCTAGAAGAAAGACAGATGGCTGTTTCTTCTAACAATAAGTGGCAATTTTCTTTGTTAAAACTGTCACATTTTTTAATATCAAAAAAGCCATGTGAATTAATCATTATTTATTTCTTTGACAAACCTTTCCAATGGTATTTTGGAAAACTTGGTTGCAACTATTTTAGCGCAAAAAGAAAAAGAATGGCTACCATGCCTAGAAATAAAATGAAATGAGTGTTGCCTCTTGCCTCCCTTTCTCTACTGTCGCCTTTTTTCTCCTCCCTCAAAACACACATACACACAAGCTTTAATTCCCTATTTTAATTTGCGTATCCAGTGCTTTCACAACAAAGATAAGATTATCTGGAATATGTTTGATATCACTAACATATAGGATACATAACTGTTGCACTACAAATAGAATGGATAAAAAAAGTACTCAAAACTTTTGTTACAGTTGTGGTAGCACAATGAGGTGAATTTCAGACTTGGATCATTTTTCAAAATTTCCTGTGTAGAAGTGTTAGGAAAGTAAATAGATGGGGTTTGCCTCCCAAACATTTCCCATTTCTATTCACGTCTTTAAGAAAAAAAGAACAGTGCCCCAAATTGCCTTTTGGCAAAAGCTTCAAGGTTGCATGAGGCTTGTGAAATTATAGTAAGTACCACATCCTTTCCTTTAGGAAATGTGGAAGACTGATCAAGCTTGCCTAGGAGAGACATGTAATTGAGTGCAGAAACTATTGTGGTATATCCATCTTCATTTGTATGTGTGTGTGTGGCTGAAGTTATAGTATGCTTTTTCATGGTTCAGGGAATCAGTGCTCTTAATTATAGTAATACAGTACTTTGGGGAGAGAGGTGGAATAAAATTTTCTTGTCCCTCTGCCAAACTCAGAAAAATATTAGGACAAGCTGCTACCTGTAAAACCTCTTCACTTATGCAAGTATTGATATTATTCTTACTTCACAGATATAATACCCTTTATTGGATTTTAAATTTTGAAGATGCACTCTTGCAGCATAGTAATATAAATGGATCTAATTCTCGGTGCTTCAGTGGAATTTCCATTATGTTTCCATATTATGAATATGGAATTCATTCAAATGTGATTGAGGATATTCCTGCAAACAGCTCATTTTTTCAGTGCCATTTCTTGAAATGCAAGTACATTACAGAAAAGCGTTCAGACGCTGAATCTGGATACTGGTAGTCCTGGAGTGACGAATGTAATGGAGCCTGCCCATTCCATTTGTAATTCAAAAACTCGTGGGAGTGAATCTCGTACCTCGAACAAGATCACTCCCTGCTCGTTAAGATGCACATGGCTCATTAAGTGAACATGAGATATCTCAGGGTGGGGAAGGCCATGGAGGGCCTAGCGATGGAATAGGCCCCCAAGGCCTCCCCGACCCACTAAGATACCTCATGCTTCCCCCTCCCTTCCTGCCATGCTGGTCTCACCTTGAAAAGATCTATCTCCTCTCTGCCGCAGTTCCTGCTGCTGCCCGGATCTGAGGCCAGGGGATGCTTCCGCATGCCTCCGGAGGCTGGATCCGGCCACTGGAGGCCTTTTCCAGGCCGCTGCTGCCCGGATCTGAGGCCGGGAGTCGCTTCCGTGACTGGATCTGGTTGCTGGAGGCATTTTCCATCTCCTCTCTGCCACGGTTCCTAGTGCCGCCCAGATCTGAGGCCAGGGAACACTTCTGTGACCCTCCGTAGGCCCGATTTAGGTGTTGGAGGCCTTTTCCAGGCCTGGAAAAGGCCTCCAACACCTAAATCGGGCCTACGGAGGGCCGCAGAAGCGTCCCCTGGCCTCAGATCTGGGTAGCCACGGCCTGGAAAAGGCCTCTAGTGGCCTGATCCAGACTCTGGAGGGTGAACGACTGCTGTGGTACGGCAACATTCGTAATGTCGTGACTTGCTCATAAGCACTAGAGGGCACTTATCATGTAACTTTGAACGTTCACTAAGGGAATGCTCGTAGCTCGGTGATTACCTGTATATACTCATACTCTTATACTTTGATGCATTCTCTTTTTTCTATCTCTAATTATATTCTATTTAGATGTTATGGTCAAGTTTGGAGACAGAATAACCAAGCAAGCCAAACCCCAACTCTTTATTTCTTCCCCGGACCTGTCAACTATTTCAATGAAAACTTCCCTTGAAGAAATCTTAGAAGCTCTTGCCAGATATATGAATGGAATCATGTGATTTTTGAATTGTAGATAGGCTAAAAATACAAGAGGATAAAATGCTGAAGATTACATCTAATGTAAATTGTGAGCACACTGAACTGACAAATGCAGATATACTAAGTGTGCAAAGATGAAAAAAAAAGGAAACACTATTAAATATCAAGTGAGCGTCCTTACATTTTCTCACTTCATATTTTGGTATCAGTCAAGACATTACTGTACAGTTGTTCGGCAGTAAAATATGAGAGAAAATCTAGCCAAAATAAATGTCTGCAAATGCATTGTCTTCTTTCCACTTATTAAAAATTCAAATCTATTCATTGTTTTATTAAAATTATACCATTAAAATTGTCTATCTCGGTGATTTCTAAACTCTCCATCTTCATTGTTCACAAGGGCTGTTACAGCTATGCAAAATTTCAAATGGTTTATAATTTGAAAATAATTTGAAAAAGATTAAACTGAATTATATTTTTGACTTGAACTCAATCATCAAATCATGTGCCACTGAATCAGGTTGGAGAGATTCAAGGCACTTCAGCATTTCAATTATTTGGCGACCAATCCTCACATTTACAACTTTCACAGGTCTGCAGAGCAAAGTAAGATCATAAGCACAGTTGTAGTGTCACTTAATGATCACTTCATTAACAATCGGGTTGCTGATCTCAGATGTGGTTGCTAAACAAGGACTACCTGTATATGGTATTATGGGCTGATACTGACATGAGTAGTTGGCAATCTATGAGTGGTATACGATTTCTTTATTTAAGCTCTCAAACTAGAGAGAGAACTTTTATTGTATGTTTACACACTTCTTGACCTCTAGGAAGAAAGCCTCCTGGTAGTCAAGTAATGAATAGTTGATAAGTACGTTTGATCACCTCCACAAGCCCTTTATATAAGAATGTTTAGTGGAGTGATGCTCTGTTTATATTCCATTTTTTTAGGGTAGCTGAAGGAAAAATTGATTTAGTCTATTACTCTTCTTCCTTGATTTGTTTTTACCTTTTTGCCCAAATCCATAGCCCTTCATCCTCATCCTTCATAAATTGAACTGTACAGTTTTGCTATTCTCTGTGTCTCGATTTGTTTGCCATTATTAAGCCCTTTCAGTTGCTACTTTCATTCCCCCTCTCTCTTGATTTTTTTAAGCAAGTAATTTTTTCTGTTTTGTCTTGGACTGAGTGAGTTCTCATTGCACCAAGTATGAGAAAATGTGCTTTCTCAACTTCTGGGTGTGCTACAGACTATTTGTACCATAGGGTTTTATAAACAATAGTGGTAACGTATTCTCACACATTTTTACTTTTATACTGAACAAGCTATCACATACGCTGTCATTCAGAAGAGGAGGCTAACTGCCAAGGAAGTATGCCAACAAGCCTGCCAGCCCTAAAAAGGAAATCATCAAAATGTGGTGGTGGTTTTATTAAATCTGTGCAATTTTTACAATGGCAACATTGCAATACAACTTTTCTGCATGGGCAGTAATTCTCTTGAATATGGGTTAATCTTGAAGTCAAAAATCCCTGAAGTGTTTTACCATCCTATTTACTAAAAAAAAAAAAAAAAATGAAGCAGATGTAGGCTTTTTGATGCTTACACATTTATCTTATAGTTAATTTTTTTTATCACATTGAATTGCAAATCCTGAATTGGTTTGAACTGTGTTTTGTTTCCCTTCTAATCTCTAATTGGAAATTACCACCAATTCAAATTGGATCTTGGCTGATTTGTATATTCCTAATAATATAACATTTGGATGTATTTGCAAAAATTGATTTGGTGGGCCATCTGTTCCCCCCGCCTTTCCACTCCTGCTACCCAGAATGCCTGGCAATCTCAGCATCTAAACATTCTGATCAGAATAAGACTATAACCTTTGAGATGGATTGTGTATATTTTTAGGAGATTTTCTGCCAGCGTTAATTTGATAAAAGACTGAACTCTTTCAACATGCCATGAAAGATAGGATATTGATTCATTAGAAAAGAAGCAGTCCTAAGCTATAATGAATGCTTTACGTTAGAATAACAGCAAGATGATCTGTTTCCTGGGAAACAGCCTTTTCAATATATACTGGTAAATCTTCTGAGAATAGAACTGAAGGTTTCTCCTACCAAACAACTCTAACACTATTTATCCAGCAGTCTCATGCAATACTAGTACTGTAGCTGCAAATGTAGGTAAAACAATCCTTTTAGCTCTGCATTCTGAATGCATTTCATAAATATGTGTGTGTGTGTGTGTGTGTGTGCGCGCGCGTGCATGTATGCATGCATGCATGCATGTATGCTCGGATAAATATATTCTGCTCAATCCCTAATTTTAATAGCAGAGTCCCCTGACTTCATAAAGCACTAAGCAACTACTTCATTCATTCAGCCAAGGTCTTTTCTATCTATGGTGACTTCTTTAAGGAAAGAGTCACTTTCTTCTTGCACACTGGTACAACTTCAATTACATTTTGCGAAGCCCAGTGCTCCAAATTAAAAGTTTATATTGGTGTTATTTATGGGCTATGCAATAAAAACAGAATTATGGATTCAAAAATACGTACTTTGAAATTTGTGTTTTTTACATGGAATGATCACAAGGATCCTTGCAAGATGCGAAATATTGTTTTAAGATGATGCCAAAAAAAGGCAGATGAATGTGCTTTAGCACAGGGGTCCCCAACACTCACTCTCTCTCTCTCTCTCTCTCTCTCTCTCTCTCTCTCTCTCTCTCTCTCTCTCAGGGGCTTTCCTATATTTGACACACTGTTTCTATATTCTGTCTCCTTTGTATGCTGTTCTCGCCTATCTCTTCCAATTCCTGAATTACAATATTTTCTTCCCACCATAACCTCTCTGATCTTAGTAGTCTCCCCACCTAGTATTAATGTCGCTCCATTTTCACTTCTACCATCTTTGTGTTCACGATTAGAAAAAAACAAAAACGGAACGAATGCTATTTATTCAAGTAAAGGATGTGGTGGATTGGGGAGGGGGAGCAGCAGAAGTCAGAAATGGTTTTCACCAGTGGCATGGCATTTGCAAACATTGTGTTGGGAACACAACAATAAATGACAAATAATTTTTTCTGATATAAATATTCATACTAACTCAGCCTTTCAGGGACTTAAATCAGTTTGGATATTTCCATGACATGCCTGTGGGACTCAATTGAGAACCAGTGAGTTATACATCAGCTGATCTGAAAAAGTAAAAAACAAAACTGCAGACTACCCTTTTTGAAAATAAACTATTACACATATACAAACAGATAGGCTTATATAAATAAATAAATAAATAAATAAATAACCTTTATTGTCATTTTTTATATTGTGGGCACAATGGCACACATAAAATAATGAAATTTAGTTGCCCGCTCTCAAAGTGAAACATATACATGACACACACCTAAACATACTATGTACAACATATATATAGACCCACATCCCTACATATACATAGCAAATAAATATTAAATACTGTCCATCTTGAATATATAACGCAAGGAGGGAGTTTGAGAGTTCGCAAGGTTAATGCTGTATGGAATGAAACTATGGCTGAATCTGGATGTTCTGCTACGGATACCACGAAGCCTCACTCCCAGAAGGTAACAGGGAAAACAGGTTGTGGAGAGGATGTGTAGTGTCCCAGAAAATCTTGCGGGCCCTGCTCAAGCAACGCTTCTGTGCTATGTCCTGGATGGTAGGGAGGGAACTGCCAATGATCTTTTCGGCCATCCTCACCACTCTCTGCACTGCCTTCCTGTCTGAAGCAGTGATGCCTCCAAACCAGACTGTGATGCTGTATGACAGGATGCTCTCGACTGTCCCCCTGTAGAAAGTGGTCAGGACAGGGGAAGGAAGATGTGCTTTTCTCATGCGGCGCAGAAAATGCAGGCGCTGCTGTGCCCGCTTCACCAGTTTCTCACTGTTTAGCGACCAAGTCAGCCTACTCGTTAGCTGCACACCCAGGAATTTGATGCTGGTAACCATCTCCACAGGAGAATCATTAATGCACAGAGAAGTGTGGCTGAGCCTGCCTTTTCTGAAATCAACAATGATCTCTTTGGTTTTTCTTGTATTTAAAACTAGGCTGTTTTCTTTACACCAGTTCACCAACCCCTCAACCTCCTTGCAGTAAGCTTCCACCTTGTCATCCTGAATAAGGCCCACTACTGTTGTATCATCTGCGAACTCCACAATATGGTTGGTGGCAAACCTAGCACAGCAGTCATGGGTCAACAGGGTGAACAGCAGCGGACTTAAGACGCAGCCCTGAGGAGAACCTGTGCTCAAGAAAATGGTATTTGAGGTATTTGTTCCAACTCGCACATATTGGGGCCTGTTGGTAAGAAAATCCAGAATCCAGTTGCACAAAGGAGTGTTTAGGCCTAAAAGGCCCAGTTTGTCTACTAGATGCTGGGGAATGATTGTGTTAAACGCCGAACTGAAGTCGACAAACAGCAAACGCACATGAGTATTTCTTTCCTCCAAGTGCTTCAGGCTCAGATGGAGAACGGAAGAAATAGCATCCTCCGTAGAGCGATTTGGTCGGTAGGCAAACTGAAGCGGGTCAAATGCTGGCGGGAGGCTAGATACAATAGTGTCTTTTATCAGCTTCTCAAAGCATTTCATGATGGTGGATGTCAGTGCAACCGGACGGTAATCATTGAGGCCTGTGATTGTGGACTTTTTAGGCACTGGCAAGATGATGGCCATCTTAAAACACGATGGGACCACTGCCTGCTGCAATGAGAGGTTAAAAATATCAGTGAGAACACAAGCCAGCTCCTCTGCGCATTCCCTGAGGACACGTCCAGGGATGTTATCTGGGCCTGCTGCTTTCCGAATGTTAACTGTCTGCAGTGTTTTCCGGACAGAGGTGACATCAAAGCTAGGCACTTGCTCATCAGGATGGGGCACAGCTTTCCTAGCAGGAGTACTATTTGATGCCTTTACAATTAACTTTGTTGAAAGTTTAAACTTGCCTGATCTTGGAAACAAAGGCTATAGAACCAATTAGCAGTTCGGGTAACCTTAAATGGCCTTGACAGGTGGATACTCTTGAGGAGAACACACACTTCTTCTCTATTAATAAAGTGTAAGTGTGAACAGCATGTGTGTGCATGTGTGATAGAGCATTTGTTTTCAAGAAGCATAATTTATACAGTTACTAGGTTTTAACAGTCATTCCTTGAAGCTATGATAAAATTGTTAGCAAAGGCAAGGATGCTTATGAAAGAATCAAAATCTTATATTCAAAGGCTGACAAAAACTCTGGAACAATGACAAGTAAAAAGAAATTCTAATAAAAAGCTCTTGGATGATTAACTGGAATCAGCAAACTGCAGAGCATGGAATTGTGTGGTGCAGTATCAAATTTGCATGGAACAGCTAAATTTGGGTATGTCACGTAACTTCATCCATTTCACAGGATAACTATAGTTCCAGCTAACCGCAGTATTTTTTTCCTGGAATACCTTCTTTGGAAACCTTGGAAATTCAGAGAAGTGCACTCCACTTTCTTTGTATGATCCAAGAAAGACACCATCCCTTCTTCAATCACAAGGGAATTATATAAATACGGTGACTCAGGAGCTCATACCCAAAGGGTTTCCCATACTTGGTTTTTTTTTGGGGGGGGGGGTAATCAGTACTGGGAAAAAAAACCCCTCACTATCATGATTACCCATAAGGATTTATTTTGAACTTCCCATAGTTATTTTTAAATTACTTCTCATCAAAAAATTTGCAAATGAAGATAAGAGCTAGGTAGTTGGCCAGAAATCAAGTATTTATGAAATATATTAATGGATGGCAGGGGAGGGAAAGTAGAAATAAGAAATGCAAATTAAAAGAGTTTATCCAACTTGCCACAAGGGACTGTGAATAGTTATAATACTTCTCAGCAACGGGAAACCATATGAAGTATTTTAAAGCAGGGATCACCAATCCCCGGTTTATGGACCGGCACCGGACCGCGGCATACCAGAAATCGGGCCATGCGAACAAGCGAAGCCCCATCAGCGAGATGCAGGCAACATGTGAAACCATGTCCCCTCCAGTCCGCGGAAAAACCTCTCTTCGCAAAACCAAAAAGGTTGGGGGCCGCTGTTTTAAAGAATTGATTTATGGCCACATACATGCTGCATGCAATCTATATCAGGAAAGAGACATATTTAACAAATAAGCAATGTGACAAAACATAAAAAATCTTTAGTTTCATTGTGATCTGCCTGCCAAACGTTCTTATTCATGTGTCGCAGGTTTTCATATTATTTATGAGTTTTGGCAAACATATGGCAAAATGGAGACATAACACGTGAAAGATGTTTCATTAAAAATATGGTCTATTCTTATCTCCTATGTGACATTCAATTGCACTGCGATGAACTTTTAAGATACAAGAAGTCGAAGAGCACCAACAACTTAAGATTGTACACAGTAATACATATAGCACCTTATCACAGATTCAAGTGTTGCCAAATATCAAGGCTCTCCAAAATCACTCGCATCTTTTCTTGTTTTGCTTGATTAAGAAAACCAATCTGTGGCAATTTACAATTCTCTGTAAATCCCCGATAATACACTTCACAATCTTATTCACAGCTTTATATAATGTTCAGTTACATAAGAACTGTGATGTTGCAAAGATGTTAAGAGCATCTGTAGCACATAATTATAAAATACGTATCACAACTAGCTGGCCAGGAAAGAGAAATATACGTGAAATATGAGAAAAAGCTTGAATAATCAGTGGAATAACAGGCAAATGAATGTGGTTCTCTAGAAAGATGGAACTCATTTAGTTCACAATTGCTTAAAGAGCTACTGAGGTTTGCTTTTCCTTCCCAAGCAAACAGCCTACTACCTTATATCAAAGGTGCCTTTTCAAAAGGCAGCTGGACTGTTTTTTCTTTGAGGAAGGAGAACAAAACATTTGTTTCTCATACAAGAAAAGGATTTGGGGGGGGGGAAGGATAGGTACTGGCTATTGAGACTGGATGGTGGGGGGATGGAATGTTAGGTTCCCCTACCATCCCCCCACCATCCAGTCTCAACTATTAGTACCTATCCTTCCATCCCACCTCCCCCCCCCACCATCACAACTGATGAAGTTTCTTGGATGAACGAAACATTTTGTTCTTCTTCTTCAAAGAAAAAACAGTCCAGCTGCCTTTTGAAAAAGCACCTTTGAGACAACTATAACCTGGGTGACTGAGAATCTCCACAGACATTCAGCCTATCTTGTAGTGATCAGATGTAAAAGAAAGTTTCTTAATGAGAATTTCTATTCCCAAATGCTTCCGGAACATTTGGTTAAAATCTCCACCTTGGAAAGCAGAATGTATATCTCCCTCCTTGCTTCTCCAAGCTGGGCTGCAAAACCTACCCCATAATATCCACTGCTTTAGGGTATTTGAGGGTATTATGTCCTCTGTTGGTCTGGGAAGCCAGAGAATTAACTGGTCCTTGTTGCTCTTACCAGTTTGTAAAATGGCTTTCCAAGGGACAGGCGTTGCAGGGATTCATCTTCTCTGATGGAAAGGCAAAGGGGTTGGAGACAACCCAAGAAAATGCTTTCCGACTGATGCAGAGGTACAGGAAAGACTAAGACAATATTTCCGCTTGTCGAAGCTGGCATATTTGGCTGTCTACCATCAGATGCTGACAAGTTACAGTACAGATGCTTCTGTGAGTAAGACGGAACCTTTTCTTCTGTGGTTTCTGATGGATATTTCAAAACTTTGAGGTACACAAAGCCAGGATTGTTGAGGCGGTGAGTCCGCAAGAGCACACGAAGGCCAAACCAAACTAGGTGGTTTCTATACAATTCAGTTACATATGCATTAAAAAGTATACAGGTAGTCCTCGACTTACAACCATAATGGAGCCCAACATTTCTGTTGTTAAGCGAGACAGTTGTTAAGTGAGTTTCGCTCCATTTTGTGACTTTTCTCGTCACGGTTGTTAAGTGAATCACTACCATTGTTAAGTTAGTAACATGATTATTAAGTGACATTCCCCATTGACTTGGTTTGTCAGAAGGCCGCAAAAGGCGATCACATGATCCCGGGACATTGCAACTGTCATAAATATAATCCAGTGGCCGAATTTTGATCACATGATCGTGGAGATGCAACGGTCGTGTGAAAAACAGTCATAAATCACTTTTTTCAGTGCTGTTATAACTTTGAATGGTCACTAAATGAATGGCTGTAAGTCAAGGAGTACCTGTATGCTCTGCTTTCCCTGATATTGTGCAATAACCATTTGAGCTTCTGGAAAATGTTATCTGTCCATAAGGAATCCGCAGATAATTGTATTGCAGAGGAAGAATGGATATTTCAATTAAATTTAATACTGAAATAACTTCAGGCATGCTTGCTATGTGTATCCTGACAATCCCCAGGGGACCAGAGCTGGAGGCAGCAGAAAGCAGCAAGAAAAAGAGAGAGAGAGAGAGAGAGAGAGAGAGAGAAAATGTCTCATAGATTGTGTTGCAAGAGATGATCCCCATAGCAAGCAACCCTCAAGTGACTCCCCTCCCCAGCACTGGTTTACAATACATATACACATCCACATCCACACACACACACACACTCACATATAAATCTATACAAATTGTTTTGTGCTACATGCCCTTCTTCTATACCAGGAGTAGGCAACCTTGGCTCTTTTATGACTCGTGGACTTCAACTCCCAGAATTCCTGAGCCAGCATGGCTCAGCTTGGAAACCTCTCCCTTTCCCCTCAGCATGGCTGGCTCAGGAATTCTGGGAGTTGAAGTCCATGAGTCATAAAAGAGCCAAGGTTGCCTACCCCTGTTCTATACCAAGGAATGTTACTTTACAAAAATGTATCTATCTTTCTATGATGTTATCAGTTCTCAAACTGTAATTTGGCAAGCTGATGGAGATCGTAATTTCCTGACCACAACACACAACTAACAATTAAATAAGGTGAAGTAGCAGCTTGTACATTTTGCTTTGTGTTTCTTTTTTCTTTCCTTCTGAATGAACAGAAAAATCGAGAAGTGAGGAAGCCCATAACCGATTGGCAGAATCATAGGATCTTAAATAGAGGGAGGTACGTCTTCAAGATGTTAGTTTTCAAGCATATCTCTTTTGAGATAGGAACACATTTTAAATCACTTTCCTTGTTGATGGGTTAGGCGAGACCAAGTGCTACTTAGAACTGGTACAGGCGGTCCTCGACTTACGAGTACAACTGACCCCAAAATTTCTGTTTGCCCCATTTGATGACCTCTCTTGCCACAGTTGTTAAGTGAATCATTGCAATTGTTAAGTTAGTAACACGGTTGTTAAGTGAATCTGGCTTCCCCATGGAGTTTGCTTGGCAGAAGGTTGCAAACGGGGATCACATGACCCCAGGACACTGCAACCGTCATAAATACAAGGCAGTTGCCACGAGCCAGTTGCCAGCATCCAAATTTTGATCAGGTGACCATGAGGATGCTGCAACAGTCCTAAGTGTGAAAAACGATAAGTCACTTTTTTCAGTGCCATTGTAACTTTGAACGGTCACTAAATGAACTCTTGTAAGTCGAGGATTACCTGTACTTGAAGTTCCAGCCATCACAGGGCCTTGTGGTCATGAAATTGTGAGTTGGGCACTTGATCACCAGCTCTTGTTTATGACAGCTACGGTATCCCACAGTCACATGATCACTGTTTGCAACCTTCCCTGCTGGCATCCCACAAGCAAAGCCATTGGGAAAGGCAGCAGGGAAGGTTGCAAGTCACTCTGGTAAGTCCCTCTGGCCTTCCTGTGATCGCACTCTGCCGTCGAGGCCCTCCTGCGTTCACACCCTACCATGACATCCTTCCCCCGGCTTTGCTGCACTTGTATGCAGCCTGCACCAGGTCTTCCAATCCCCAACCTCCCCCAACTCACATGTGGCCTGCGTTGGCCCTCCTGTGGCAACCCCCCTGCTCCTTACCAGAGACTCATGCTGCTTCCTGCTTAATGACCTGCACATCTTGGGATTACGATGGCAACTGGGAACCCCCCTGCTCCTTACCAGAGACTCATGCTGCTTCCTGCTTAATGACCTGCACATCTTGGGATTACGATGGCAACTGGGACTGTTAAGATTGTTGTTGCTAAGCGATATGGTCACGTGATGTCACATTTTCCGACTGCATTGCTTAGTGTTGGCAATCCCTGTCCCAATTGCTATCAAAACGAGAGAATTGGCTGTATGTATTGCAGCCTGCTATAAAGGGCTCTACAGTTTCATATTAACCAATGAAATTTGACTGTTGCACATTAAGGCCATTTCTAATCACCAAAGATCTTCAGTAATGTTCCCTTCAGAGGCTACGGTCCAGAAGAAATTAACAAGGGAAAAATTGTTGAATTAAGCAAAATAAGTTAAAAAATGTAGGAAAAAGTAACTCAAATAAATAATATTCTGAATTTCTATGAATAGCATTTCTTCAATATAATTTGTAATAATATCACTCCTCAGCTTGCATAAAGGCACTGCAGTGTATACTGATAGCACTCTTATTAGATTTTCTGCATGGTTACATAAGCCCATAAAAAATATGTAAATGATTCAAGAAGATACCCTGACAGTTTTCATGAAGTCTCTTACTATCTGAGAACCCAGAAAGATCCCTGCTGGCAAGACAGTATCACTTTTAATGCTTCATTAAAATAGCTCTTCTGAACATTTTACAGGAAAAAGCTGATAGGCACAGACTTTTTTTTAAAAAAGGTTTTGTGCTAATTTCAATTGTAACTTTCATGCTTATATTCTGAAAATGGTTTAATATAATTTCCCAGACCAATATTTCTACTTTTCCTCCTTTGATATGAAGTTATATGCACATATTAAAGAACAACAACAAATGATTAGGGAGGGAAAATAATGCTTCATGAAAACAGAATATATCAATTTTTCAGTGTATTGCAAAATTTAAATAATGTCTTTTTTTCAAGAAACGATGATAAGTCTTCTAAGGTCAAATGAGAGCCTTGAAAATTCATGTGATATGCTTTTTGCTGAGAGGAATGGGGCATACCAGCTGGTGCTCACTATTAATTTAAATTTAAATCACAACTGCACAACCTGTATTCACCCTCCTCACTCCCCTCCAAAAAACACTTTAATAACTTCTAATATTATGTAAAAAATAGCAAACCTACTGCAAATAACCAATTTAATGATATTAATCATAATCAAATGTAAATTAAATCAAAATTGGTTTTTCCCTGGTTCTACTTATTTTGTCCTGTTCCTACCTACTTTTTAAATAAACCCCCACATCAAATTGTGACCAATCTGAATACGGTCACTGGTTTAAAAACTATTACAAACTCCTGTTTTAAAATATATACGTATTATATTTTCCCATAAAATCACGCCTCACATTTGCCTTTTCCAACAGACCACACAATGAGGGTTACTGTATATTTTTGGAAAGGTATAGATAGCATTGTGTATTCCTCTTACATTACTTTTTTTGTGCACACTGAATATAATGCATAATAGCCTTAACTTTAATCTGCAGTAATTTGGCAGGAGAAAAGAGGCAACCCAAATAAATAAATATTCTTCTAATAAATATTCTATAAAAAGTACCTCTTTTTTATGAGTAATTCATTGTGCTTGTGTTCCTATTTACAAATTTTGTATGGTATGGAGAAAATGCTAGGAAGATTTTTTTTTTTTTAATATTACAATGCAAAGTCAGCCAATAGATTCCATGCTAGGAAAGTAAAGAAAAGGATTTCACACAGAACTGCTAAAGAATGAAACCTGTTGCAAAAAAAAATTGTGATGTTCATTAAGAGATTTTCAAAGGTTAAAATACAATTCACCAACAATAAGACTAATGGCTATTAAAGATGGCTTACAGCATACATTCCTTGAAATATGAGGAAAATGTTCCTTGTTCCTGATTCCCATAACATTGGACCCATCAAGTCCCTGTTCAGATCATCCTTTGGTCCAAAACCGCAGGGCTACTTTTTTTTTTTACAGTTAAGAATCCTTATCAAAATCTAATGAAAATCACCAAGAGAAAATGTTCTTACAATAGCTGCTAAAGTGTATTCTGGCGCACAAAGAAAACACTTTGCCAAAAAAAGAACAATGGTTGAATATTTTAAGATAGTAAACTTAAAAGAGATTCTTAACTCCATTCTCTAACAGAAACCAGCTCATTTCACCCTGAATGAAAGGTCATACCCAGTGTAAAGGAAGACAACAATCTTGTACACCTAATTCATTTTCTTCTGCAAGCCCTCACAAAGCCAACTTCCGCTTCTTTTGTTATTCCGGTCTTCACAACACAATCCTAGGAATAGCTATTTCTCATGGTTCATCCAGGAGTACTACAAAACCAGATGATTTTCCACTGACAAAGATTATTTTATGACAACGTTTAGAGCTTGCATATTTAGAATTTCTGTGTGGGAAACAGTATGCATGAGTATATATATATATGGCAATGTAAACAACACATCTATTCTTCTCATATGCATGGGGGACATAGTATAAAAGCAAACAGGTTCCATTAAGGCCAATTTGAAAATCCATTTAAGTTTTGTTTAGTTTTTTTATCTATTGAAACTGAAATGGTAGGTGAAGAAGTTGGCTTACTGAAATATTGTTTGGCAAATAATGTTTTCATAGAGAGCTCTGCAGGAAAACAGAATTACTGCTTTTATCAGATAAGCACACATTTCATATTTGCAATATGGCTAGCCAGATTTTTATAACTAAATCCTGAGAAAAATATGAAGAACTGTTGATTTGAAACATTCTTTCCCAATGAAAACACAAAATGGATTTTTTAAATACAGAATCCAGTGCATATATATTCATTTCTACTCAACAAGGTATGCCTTGATATAGATTTTTTTCTGCCTGGATCTCTAGTTAGTAGATTGCACAGCTAGGATAGTTTCCGGCTTTTATGTTTTAGGTCTACTCTATGAAACTTCCATTTTTTCATATTGCATTTGATACTCATATTAAGATCTTCTGATTAACAAATAAATTAAAACGTAAGCTTTAAATCTCCTTGAGCTTAGTCTGTAAGAAGTCAGTATTTAGTTTCAAGACATTATACCTTATAATTATTGTATCCGGGGTTTTTGGTGGTAATATGGTAATGTCTTGAAGTTATAACTGAGCTATCAGTAAGTACAATAAACAATGTTGAAATATTGATTATAATATTTGCCCTCTCTCCTAGTAACAGGTGTATGTAATGTTATTCAGTTTCATGTAATGTCTGATGTCAGACTTCCTTTCTTATATGTTCTTGGAGAGGAACAGTACCATACAGATAGCCCTAAACTTATGATCAGCAATCATGAAAAGTCGCAGCAGCACTGAACAAAGGGACTTATACCTGATCCCTAAAGTTATACCTGTTGCAGTGCCCATGTCACATGATCAAAATTCAGTTACTGGGCATCCTACTCACACTTAGGACCACAAGGGCACTTGAACTGCTCCACCCCTTATTTCTCCTGCATCTATGCCCTGTTGGGCCCCTGCACTCCACAACCTGACCTTCACCGTCTTCTTGCTCTGCTCCCATTGCTGATCACGCATGCCCAGCCAAAAGGAGGGAGACGGGTGGGAGGAATTGGAGGCTCGGGGCTGCAAAGGACCAAGCCCGGAATGGCTTGGATTAGGGTGGGCCATTGGCTAACATTTTGTGGAATGCGCTTAATGACAGGGAAGTGCTGGGATTGCCCTCACTAAAAGTTTTCATCATATGATGTTGTACTTTATGACCGCATGAATTAAGAGACTGAAATTCTGGCCCCAATTATAGTTGTAATATGAGGACTACCTGTATGTATTAAGAATGTACATATATTCTAGATGTAATGTTTATTAAAATGTTATTCATCTCTTGAATATTAGCATTTCTGAAATAACTTAAATACCTCTCATTTGTTTTCAGTATTTCACAAAGCTGGTTCTGGATGAAAATTCTACAAAACATATTTAGGGACAAGGAACAAAACAATTTCAGGTACAATGTGAGTGGGCCGGAATGACAGCCGCAAATACACTGGGGGTCTGTTGTACGTCATCACTCTGTGAGGGGAAATGTCAGAACTATGCATGATCTTGCAGATGCACCAGTTACATAGTATAACTATGTAGCTTTCTGAAAATGTTTTAATATTTTTTTCTACTTTGAAATTGTTTGGAGTATGCGCTAATATATCTTTATTAGACAGATACAGTGTTTTATGCTGCAGATATAAAAGTCCAACGTTTAATTTACCTGCTGCATGGGTTAAATAGGATAACCATTACATCTGCTTGAAGGCTAGCATCCAAGAAACAGTTCGTATTCAATAATTTGAAACTTGTCAAAAGGGAAGGATTTTTCACTTTCTTTATAGTGATAGCCTGCCTATCACAGACTATTTAACATCCCTTTATTGCAAACTTGATTTTCCCTCACTACTGAATTTGAATGTAATTTATTGCTTTCTGTCTTGTCTGAGGTATGCTTGTTGGAATTGACTGAAATTTAATTTATGTATGTTTTGCTGTAGCCTTACCGATATGACGATGAGAAAAAGTTGCACTGAATCATCTACCTGTTTCATAGAAAGACATGCATCTCCTTGGCTTATTAGGTCTGTTTCACCTGCTGCATCTTCTCTTCCAAGGCTTTATGTTTCAGGGTGTGAATATGGGCAAAGCAAGGCAGACGGCAGGAGTACAACTTTAAACAGTAAAACCACTACTCAGTGCCCTGATGCACAAATACCACAAAAACCCTTGTTTCTCCCCAATACTGTTCTGAAGTCTGCAAGTAGATTCTTGACTGACCAAGAGCAAGTCATAATTTTCTCTCACAGTAAACTGAGTTTGCTGTGTGGTTGTGTTTTTTTTTTCACAGCTTGGCATGTAATGAGGCATTGTGAACTCTTACGCTGCTGTAATGAATGCCTAGATGACAATACTGGAAATAAAAACCTCACAACATGGCTTGAAGTATTTAAAGCAACTGCTTTTTCTTTGCTCCTATTTTACACGTTTTCTTTCTCCAGGGGTTTAGAACACTCTCCTGTTTCAGATGCTATTATTAAACCCTGCAATAATGGTTTGAACAAGTCTTAATGTGCAGATAGGCCCACTCTGTATAGAAAGAAAAAAAAAGAATTTCCACCACTACCACAACTTCAGATATTGTTTTTCGAACAAATGTGTAATTTGCCACTCTAGCTCATCCATGAACAGCAACTGCAACTGAAATGTAGCAATCTGTTGAAGACTGAAACTGGATAGGGAAACTAAGAGCCTGACATGAGATAAGGCTATTATCAAAATATGGTCCATGTGCCCTTCACATCCAAAACCAATAAATTAACAATAACCTCATTAATATGTAAAAGCAGAAAAAGAGATGAAGACTCAAACTGCTAGGCTATTATAAATAGGGGACTTGACAACTTGATTCTGCATTGGCTGATCTTTATTATTAAGGATTCTGTATCTGTAATAACATCCATCTGAGCCTTGTTCTGGACTCTTGCATATATTTTTTTCCAGGCCAAGGAACTGGAAAGAATATACACATATAAAGCAACTGTACCATTTACAAAGCTTGCTTAATGCTTCACAAATTACTCCTAGTTGCCTCCACATGTGAATATTGACACTTCACTATACCCATCCTCAATGACAATAAGAAATTCATCAAGGAGTACTAATGAATATTTCAGGCTTATAATATGTATAGCCAGCAGGGAGAATTGTCACAGATGACACTAACTCATAACATGCAGAGCTTTTATTTATCCAAGGAAGGTAGCAGAATATATATTTAAATTATCAGATGTTTTACCTCTGTCATGCATGTTTGCACCACGTAATACATATCCCACACAATATGCATTACGACTGCATTTGAATATTCTCTATAATTCTGGTTGCTATACTTTGAAAAGGTACTATGGAATTAGGGAAAGTTCATAAAATGAACTATGGTATACTAGGGGAATGGTTATAATGTTTGGGAAAATTTAGCTTAAAAAAGGGTGAATAAGAGAGACCAGAGGTTGCTATTTGTTGCTTACTTCAGGAACAACCGCTATTCAATGATGAGTCAGAGAGGGACAAACTATAGCTCTGCCATAAAGGCAGGAAGGATTTCTACCTGGAGTAAGATATGATGACATTGTTATCATTGTAACCAAATGAAATAGAAGACAGTTACATTTTAGATAACTGAGTTGGAAAAGCAAACTATTGTCCTAGCTAAGAACTATTTATACGTGAAATACCCTCACTTATAGCACATAGCTCAATTCTAATTAGAGTTGCAAGTAAACATGTCATTACTTGTCACTATTTCACAAGACAGAGAGATTGAAAATTTGATATTTTTAGACTAAACTATGCTATTAACTGACACTGTGATCTTCACTGAAGATTAGAAAAATAATATTGCTGTATTTTAAATCAGTAAAAAATTTCTAGCACATATTTCTTAAAACTGTTTAGCTGATCCATAAAGAGAAGTATATTCAATGGCTCTGGTTATATTTGCCAATGACAAAGAAGCTAGTGTTAGGAAGGTGAAAATTCCCCAAATAGTATTATATGATCAGGAAAAATGGTAAGATATCTTTATATCTGAGTAAACTTTGGTTAAGCTTTTCTTTCCTTTTCAAACAGAAATGGGTCCATTGCTATCTCTTTATATACAAATTATGCAATTATGGACAGAAAAGGCAAGCTTTGAACACGAGTATTTTTCAAATGTTAGGCTAAAAGTATTGTCAAAGGAATTAATACAAAAAAAACCCATCAGAATGCGGTTATGATTAAAGTGTTTCAGTTACTGATTACAATGATGTTTTATTTAACTCCAGTAAATTTAACACTAAATAGACAGAGGTACCTGAGATAGGTATACAACCAATTCAGGAAGTATAGTAGCCTTGCCTTCTTGTCTGTTTAATACAACTCTGTTTTTTTAAACCTATTTATCAACAAGAATAAATTACTAAAAAACAAAAACAGAAAAAGGAACATCCAACACTTAACAATGAAAAAAAGAAAAAATATTGTGTACCAAAAAAAGGGAAAAGCAACAAACCTAAATGTCAAATATATCTAACATTGAACATAAAGAACGCCCACTGGCTGGATGCTGAAAAATAAATAAATAAATAAATAAATGATAGGTTCTCCTCCCCTTACATAACAGGTCTACAAATAGTTATAAACTTTCCTCTCCTTATTTAACAAAAATACTATGTTAAATAAACAAATATTCCAGATGAGAGAATCTATCTAATAATTAAATCAACCCAAAATCTAATCATAATATATATATAATATATATGTAAAAAAGAAAAAAAAAACAGTCGACAGGTTAGCCCAAACGTTACACTAATTTTCAAATCCCTGTTAACCATCTGTTATTGTATTTAACACATGGAAAGTTCACGAACGGCTTTCAGTCTCTTATAAAGCTGTCTAGTATATTGTCTTTAATCAAAGCAGTTTAATTTTGTCATCTCTGCTGTGTAAAAATTAATACAACTCTGTTTTTCATTTTACAAAATAGAATATTCTCCTCTTCAGCAATAAGAATGAGACAAAAGGTTAAGATTTATTTTAACGAGTAAGAGCACATACTGTAGTGGTTTTGTAAAGCAAAATCTACACTTTTATGAATTTTCTAATAGAGTCAACAACTTTATAACATGTATATTTAGGAAAGATTTTTGTAAAAGCCTTTCATGGAGAGTTCCCTGGAAAATTCAATTGTTAAGAAACTGAGAACAAAAATGGCATAGTGCCTGGTTACTTGAGGAACGTTGTGTCTCCCATACTTGCGTGGCCAGTTCCATATGGCGCTGTGCTCCGGGTTCCCTCAATTAAACCATGCCATCTGCCTGGACCTCAGAAGTGGATCTCTGGAATAATATTCCCCCTGAGATTTGAACAGCCCCTGCCCTAGTGATATTTTGAAGTGCCTTGAACTTGAAGATGCATATTCATCAGGCCAAGCCCATAACCATGTTAAGGTAGTGCCTCACTGGGGGATTATTAGAGAAACATTTGTCAAACTGTATAGTGAACATACATGCAATTTAATTTTTGAATCTGAAAATCTAAGAACTAAATGAAATCAACGTGGACAAATATATCATTCTCCACAGCCACCATAGATCAATCAACACAAATATTGCATATTGCAATCTTTGTGATGGACAGGGTAGTTTAATTATTCTAACTGGGAAGGAAAGGTTTTGGAGATACCTTGTCCTATAATACAGCGGTCCCAAACCTTTCCAGCTCTGTGGACTGCTGGCGGTGGCGAGGAGTGAGGACAGTTTCGCGTACATGCGCGCCGTTTGTGCAAATGCAGTTTTGCAGACTTACCCACTGCTTGCACGGCCCAGTTCCCAATGGGCCACAGTCCGGTACTGGGCTGCAGACTAGAAGTTGGGGACCCCTGCTATAATAAACCTTTTAAAATCAACAGTTCATTTTAAATGTTATAAAACACTTGAAAATTTCACTGAGAAGATAGGAATATACAATATTTTCTTAAATAAACTTAGCAACATAATGTGCATACCGGATTTCAATGTGTGGCACTTTATTGAACACTTCTTCCTACATTATTCCCTGATCTTACTATAGCACAGATCCAAAGCATTATGGTAAAGCTATTTATTATTTATTAGCCGGAAGCAAATCAGAGATTGTATATATTGTGTCATCCTCTGGCTGTCAAGACATTTGCTGGAGTAATTATCAGGATGTATGAAAGCAGATATCATGAGCTTCAAGATGGATTTATATTTGTTACCATAGTAGCAGCAGTAAACAATAAAAAAGGAGCACTGCAAGTACATATACTAGAGTTCATATAAAATAAATAAAATAGTTATAGCGTAATTTTGTGTTTTAATAATTAGTGCACTGCAGGGACATTTTTTATTTAGTTTCATGATTTTCACTTCTGAAAGCTGTTTTATAAAATATGCCATTTGGTCTTTTCAATTTTTACAGAATGCTACATGTATACTGTAGGATCTTGGGCCAAAAGGTCATTAAAGCAGAAGATACAGTTGTAAAACCCTATGTTCAGATTTCTCCTTTCAGATACCTATTTTTGTTAATTATAAAAAAGCAAGAGATTCTCTATGTTATTATCATGGTCTTGGCTACTTTTTGGATTGGTCAATTTCATGGCAGTATGTTGACAGACTCTCAATAGAAAGATTCCCCTTTCTCCTTTAGAATAGCAGTCCCCAACCTTTCCAGCTTTGCAGATTGGCGGCAGTGGGGGGGGGGAAGAGAGGAGATGGTTTCATGTGCACGCCACTTGCACAAATGCAGCTGTGTGCATGCATGCATGCCCACCGCTTTTGTGGCATGGTTCCCAACAGGCTGTGACCTGGCAGTGGGCCAAGGCCCGGGGTTGGGAACCTCCCCCTCTGGAATGGAATAAAAATTCTAATTTCTCCTTCTGTCTTCTTACCAGCCACTTGGGAGCTGTCTAATTTTTTTTTCTTCCACTCTGTTTCCTGGAGACTGCCTGGGCAAATCCCTGCAGTTTTCTTGGCAAGGTTTTTCAGAAGTGGTTAGCAATTGCCTCCTTCCCAGGGCTGAGGATATGTGACTGGCCCAAGATCACCCAGTTGGCATTGTGCCTAAGGCGGAACTAGAACTCACAATCTAATAATTTGGTTATTTGAAACTTCTTTCCTTCTTTTGTTGTTGTTAGTTGCGAAGTCGTGTCCGACCCATCGCGACCCCATGGACAACGTTCCTCCAGGCCTTCCTGTCCTCTACCATCTTCTGGAGTCCATTTAAGCTCATGCCTACTGCTTCAGTGACTCCATCCAGCCATCTCATTCTCTGTCGTCCCCTTCTTCTATTGCCCTCAATCTTGGGCTCTTCTCCACCTTCCTTCTCATTAGAAAGTACCGGTCTTGAGCAGTCAGGGTTGATCTCCTCTAGGACTGACCGGTTTGATCGCCTTGCAGTCCAAGGGACTCGCAGGAGTCTTCTCCAGCACCATAGTTCAAAGGCCTCAATTCTTTTGCGCTCAGCCTTTCTTATGGTCCAACTTTCACAGCCATACATTGCAACTGGGAAAACCATGGCCTTGACTATACGTACTTTTCTATATTCTGAAACCTTTAAAATGTTATAGAAGCAACTCAAAAGGCAAACACTACTCAGGGGTATGTGTTTTGGGGAAAGCAGACATAATTTGGAGACAAAGCTGATATGGGAAGAGCCAGAGCATCATATATAAAAATCTGGCACTCACTGGGAGAACAAATTGCAGTGCCTGGAGCTTTTCTCACTTGAGAAATTGGAGTGATTTCCGCACAATGGACAGAACTTCTGAGTTTGTTCACTTGAGTTACAATCCATAATTGGCATTACATTCTGCTGCTAACACTTCAAACACACTAAAGTTTAAAAATTAAGTAAACAGCATCAACCCAAACCATTTTCACCAGTTCTTTGTAGTATTATAAAAAGGAAGGAGGGAAAATGTTGCCTCTAAAACTCCCACAGCATCTTAGCATGAAGTTAACAACAATTTGTTTCATATAAAGGGAATGTAGAACTGCTTATATTTCCTTGCCAGCTATTTTTGTTCAACAAGAGTAAAACAGATTTCATACAGCTCCCAGACAAGTGGGAGGGGACTGCAATCTCACAGTTGAGTGCTTCAATAATAATGTGCCAAACAAATGTTACTGCAGTTCCTACTTGTGGAAGATAATACACTGGTTCTAATGGTGCCAATAAGCTAAAAGCTGCTGCTTCACCTAGTGTGTACGGGTAACCACAAATACGAAGGTTTACTTAACCTGACAAAATGACGCAAGTGCCCCCATTTGTGCCTGTCACAATGTGTGTAAAAAAAACACCAGCTTATGTCATGATGCATTCAATAAATCAGTCATAAATTACTCAGTATATCCCTTTAGTATATGAATTAGAAATGAATAATATCACATTCGTTTGCATTTCTAATTTAATAGATGAAGAAGAAAACTAAAACTAAATACAGAAAATCACTAATTTTCTGTAACAGAAATCCAAGAAGCTACTGCACGTAGAATATGGAATAGGATCCAATTTGTTAACATTTCCTTTTTTCATTCTTTTAACTTTTGTCTGTTTTAGAAAGAGCTATAACAACAGAACAATAGGCCCATTCTTTTCCTACAACTTTGGCAGTGTGTCAATCTGGTTTTCATATGATTTTTTTAAACAGTCCGTCCAGCAGTAATTGATCATTTTGTTTTCCTTTGACATTCCTAAAAAGCAAACACAATAGCAGGAAGAAACAAAGAAGGAAGACCTATGAAAACAAGGAGTGAGGTGTAGACTGGACTGGCAAGATTTTATCGAATACTTATGCTACTATTTTTTATTTCTCTGATTCCTTTATTTCCACAATGTTAATTAACTGAAACCTCTTCAGAGATGCCTATGTTTTGCTCTTTTATTTTCCTTTGGGAAACTCTTGACAGTATCCCAGGTATTAGTTATCTCAGTATTTAACAAAACAGTGCCCTAGCAGTTTTTCTAACAAGCTCCCAAATTTTCACCCCCACCTTTCAAAATGTATTCCCAGTAAGTAATCCTAAATCCATCCCTTAGCTCAATTCTTGCTTTCTCCACAATGTAATGCAAATAGGACAAATTGCCATCCCTCCAGCACTGACAATTGAAAGCTGCAGATATGCTATTCAATATGGGATGTTCCCCTTACAATTCTCTGAAAACTGATCTCTGGTTCTTCATTTCTTATCATGAAATGCATTCAATTATTCCAGCCAAGAAACAAACTTACATAGGAATCATTGTTTGGCCATAAACACTGGGTAAATGGGTCTTTGCTGCCAGTTTATGATCTGAGGCAAAGGATCCAAGAACTGTAGGTAAGGACATGTGGAATAGTTTAAAACAAAGCATACGTTTGTCGTGTTCTACACTTTTTCAATTGATGGAACTGTGGTGTGCTCTGGTCTCTGAAGTTTCCTAGTTGTTGCTATTGGCTTAGGGTAGGTGATATGATAAAGGGAAGTGTAATGCTGGAATAAAGTATAGGTAATTCTCGACTTAGGACCACAATTGAGCTCAAAATATCTGTTGCTAAGTGAGACATTTGTTAAGTGAATTTTGCCCCATTTTATGCCCTTTCTTGCCACAATTGTTAAGCGAATCACTGCAGTTAAGTTAGTAACATGGTTGTTAAGCGAATCTGGCTTCTCCTTTGACTTTGCTTGTCAAAAGATTGCAAAAGGTGATCATATAACACTGGGACACCTGCGCCCGTCATAAATACGAGTCAGTTGCCAATTTTGATCACATAACCATGGGATACTGCAATGGTTATAAGTGTGAAAACAAGTCACTTTGTTCAACGCTGTTGTATCTTTGAACGGTCACTAAACGAGGTGTTGTAAGTTGAGGACTGCCTGTAGTATGCATTTAAAAAGCAAATGGGTCAGTGAGGTTTATTTCTATTACAGAGAAAGAGGACCATAACGGTGGGAGGAACTAGATTTTAACTGAATGCTAGGTATTTTTACAGACAGCAGAGTGCAGCCAAGTATCAAAGTGCTTCAGGTCTTGAAGACTTACGTTTTGCTGCCTGAAACCCTAAGACAGGGGTAGGCAACCTTGGCTCTTTTACGACTCGTGGACTTCAACTCCCACTAGTCATAAAAGAGCCAAGGTTGCCTACCCCTGCCCTAGGACAACAGAGGGAAGGACAATAAGCATCTTTTGATCTTGGGGAACCTTAAGCAAGTGCTTAGATGTCCCCCAAGTATTCTTCCTACTTCTGGCAGCAGTAAGCCATGGACTGGTAGCTAGGTACCAGCTTTTAAGCAGAGCAAGGTGCCAATAGTGATTTAAGCAACTGTTCAAAGACAGATGATGGTGCTGAATGATCAGGACCAAGGTCATTCCAAGGTTGCTACAAGTGCTCATATGGAACTTATTGTAAAATTACTGGTTATTTTCACCGCAGGAAGTTGCTACATCAGCATCAAGCCAAGCTCAACTTACACCAGCAGTTTATTCTTTAGGATGTCCTCTAAGATGGAACCAAACCTATCTATTGTTCAAATGATTCTTTGCAAAGCAGTAGCTTTGTGCGATATGGCAAGGCATTCACTCAAGAAAAGGACATAGGTGGCATTTCAGAGGTGGAGCTGAAATGCCCGGTAGATATTGCACCTCTAAGAAGAGTTAGTAGCCAGAGTCCTGGGTCTGACATGAACTTCTCCTCAGGGCTAGCATGGCAGCCTCTTCTGGGGGCACTACCAAGGCAAATAAAGATCCAGCCTGCTAGTTTGATCACTATTTAGATTGGATTGACACAATTATCCAAAGCCCAAATGGTACCACTATAATTTATGCAATGGACAAATGCTTTCATAGCTTCAAATCAAGCAAGAGTTTAACCAAACATAATTTAGTATAAAGTACATTCCTTTTCCCTTTATAGCATAGCTTTTCAGGCATAAAATGGTACTATTTAATATTATTCTTAGAACAGTCTAGATTTACTGAAACAAGTTTCTAGAGTCCATTGTAGTTGGTTAGCCAATAAATTTACATAAATATAAACAAGTATTTGTAAACCATATTTAATGATTTTGGCTTGATTCAAAAACCTAAAAATAAAATTAACCACAATAACCAATTGACAGTAAAACAGATCCCTGTAATATCTTTATACGAGGGCAATTCAGAAATAAACCTCTGTTTAGTTATCAATGACAATCGCAGATACAGAACTTTTATTATACACATTAGAAAACTACAACATTACATTACTTTTTGACATAATCGCCATTCAAATTGAAGCACTTGTCATAACGTTTTACAAGGTTTGAAAATCCTTAGTAGTAGTCGCTTGGCACCAAATCTGGGCTATAGGAGGGGGTGATCAAAAACACCCCAATGGAACTGCTTCAAAAGTTCTTGGGTATGTCTAGTGGTGTGCGGGCAAGTATTATCGTGAACCAACACCACACCGGAAGTCAGCATGCCCCGACACTTGTTATGGATGGCTCGTCTGTGTTTTCGTAATGTTTCAGAGTATACTTCTGAATTGATGGTCGAACTACGCTCCATGAACTTCACTAGCAATACTCCTTTGGCATCTTCACAGTTGGCGGGATTTTCTATGGCACCACTTCCGGTGTGGTGTTGGTTCACGATAATGCTCGCTGCACACCAGTAGACACACACAAGAACTTTTGAAGCAGTTCCATTGGGGTGTTTTTGATCACCCCCCTTATAGTCTAAATTTGGTGCCGAGCAACTACTACTAAGGAATTTCACCCCTTGTAAGACATTATCTATCACAAGTGCTTCAATTTGAATGGCGATTATGTCAAAAAGTAATGTAATGTTGTAGTTTTCTAATGTGTATAATAAAAGTTCTGTATCTGCGAATGTCTGTCATTGATAACCAAAAGGAGGTTTATTTCTGAATTGCCCTCGTAGTTACACTGAAAGCAGGAAGCCATGAATTCAAGGTTCACATACACAAGTTAGAGAACTGTGCAAAATTCTTCAAATTTGGAATATTCCCAAATATTTCATATTCAGAACAGTTCCAGAATGATTCAAGCAGAAATCTCATTTCGAACTCAAAGCAACAATTCTGGGCATAACACATTTTGAATTTGAAATGTTTTTAGTATTTAAGCCATTATGTCTGAACGAATTCAGTGGATCATCCAGTGAGTGATGCTATTGACCAGTTTTGAATCTTGGTTTTCAGTGTACCAGTTTAGCCACTATATTGACTCTTATTATATGATACATATATAAATATATGTTATTTTATTTTGATAACTTGCTGCTTTAGTTAAAAAACAAACAGAAAAATATCTACCCAAAACAATTTGGTTGCCAGTTACAGATTGCTAACTACAGTGACAATCTGCATGTCTGTGTATGTGTGTAAGGAGGAAGTGCCAAGAAAATTTATAAACAAACATTTTTAACCAACCATTCTTTTGTTAGAGTGAAGGAAAGAGTCTGTTCTTTTAGCATAAAATTTCAAGAAGAGTAGAGGTTTTTTGATATAGATAAACCATTATTATGAAGAAAAATGCTTTTACCGTACATATGTGTAAGCTTCAATGTTTGAATTCTGTTCTAAAAGGTCAGTTATATAAGACTAGAAATTACTGAAAATATTTAAGTTGTAAACATAGTTATCTTATCCACACATGCAGGACTGCAACCTCAAAGGATAAATAAGTTACATATCAGAAAAAATGGAAAGACTAATAGGATAGGATTGATAGAGATTAAGTATAATAAAAACTACACTTACAAACATTTACGAAGTTTATATAAACTTCGCATATACAAAAGAGTCAATCATAGCTAGTTCACATCCTAGTGGTGCACCTGGATAGCGTGACAGCATGAACTAAACAAACTAGCAACTGCTGGCAGCCAGATTACTCTGTAGCTTTTCCTGGCTTTCAAAATACATGGCAAAGAAAATGAAATAACATAGAACTTTTTAACATTTATATTTTATTGGGTTCTACTAATCTAGTTGAAATGTTAATATATACTGCTAGTCCGTGTATGATGTGCCATACACTAACTAACTAAATAATAAATAGCTCAAGACAAGGGATTCTTAATAAATGATAGTTCTGTTTGAAAATAGCCATTTTTTTCACAATTTTGATGGGAGACCCTAAGTATGCAACTGCTCATTAAGGCTTAATTGGTCTAATTTAAAGACAGGGCTGGCCCTGGTTTGTTTAACCTTGTTCATTTAACAATGTTCTGAGTTTACCCTATTTGCTAAACCATAAAATACTATTTATACATTTTAATGGCTTTGCCTGATGTATAGGCCCAGCTATTAAGCTGAACTGTATTTTTTTTTTTTACTTGAACCAGCTACCTCTTCCAATAGGAAGGCAGATTCTACCTAAATGTTAAAGAGGAAATAAATTTCCTGAGTAATTCAGCAGTGAAACCAATTGCCTAGAGACAGTGGATGTCCATTCAATGATGAGTTAAAACAAAGGCTGGATAGTCATCTATCAGAATCATTTTAATTAAGATTTCTGCACTGAGGAGGAGGGTATAAGATTTATATCCTCCTCCTCAGTGCAGAAATCCTAATTAAAATGATCCTGATAGTTTATAATTCTACCTAAAACTATTAATATTATAGCACTTGTAGCAAATCAAAATGAGCTTATTTCTTCTGTATTTTTTACCCCTTGTCTACAGACAGAACAAAACAGAAGGAACTTGTGGGTCTCAAATAATAATAATAATAATAATAATAATAATAATAATAATAATAATAATAATAATAATAATAATAATAATAATAATAATAATAATAATAATAATAATAATAATAATAATAATAATAATAATAAATAATAATAGTTGTTTATTATTATTATTATTATTATTATTATTATTATTATTATTATTATTATTATTATTATTATTATTATTAATTATTATTATTATTATTTGATTGAAGCCTCAAACTTATAGAGCAAATCTCCACTTGCACCAGGACAAAGAGGTTTCAATACTTTTCAGTGCCAATGGAGGATGCAATATATGTTCACAGCAAGATAGCAGTTCAAGCTTCAATGTAATATTTGGGAAAGGAAAAGAGATAGGCAAATCTCTAGACCACCAAAATATTCACATATAATCAGAAATATAATAGGGAAAACTTGAAAGGAGTATACAATTAAAGTGAATTATATTTAAAATTAACTTAGAACTATTTTCAGCATTTTTGATGTCTCATGAAGCCAGCAGATGTTATCTTTAAACAGAAACAATTGTTCCATTTCTATATACTACACAGATACTACAATTTCACCTATGTGTTATTTCTAGTAATGACTCATAACCCCTACACAATTCTAAAAACATATTTAGAATAGCATCACTTCACAAAATATTTTTTAAAGAAGAGCTGACTAATTATTAACAGCAAACCCACTCATCTCCTTCTTAAACCTGAAGCAATCTGCAAACTTGTATTTAACTGCTAAAAAAAGGTTTTGTATAATCCGATCTAATGGTAAATACTAGCTGACTATTTTACCATTCTTGTTGAACAAGAAAACTATTGCCTAGCTTCAATTGAAAGAAGAAAAATTTCTAAGTACACAAAATATGTCTTTTCTAAACAAACTTCTAAAATAAGGGCATTGCCTCATGCCAATGGGTTGTCTAATTATAAATTACTATTAAATTGGCTTGCCTAGTAAATAACTAGTGTGGGTAATTTTAATAGGACAGGATGCTTAATAATTAACCTAGATATCTAATTAAATTAAGGACATGGCTTTTCCTCAAGAGGAAAAGGCAGGCTTTTCTGTTTTGGTGACAATGACATATTTACCTTTCAAACAGTTACAATAACAGAATGTGTTATGTGTACTTACAATTTTAATTACATTTGTTTCAGCATTTAATAAAAAAATCTGATAAAACTTTATTCAAGGATCAGAAAGTATAGAAATGATGCTTTCCCTCTGGTCACTAACTGATGCCCTTCTCTGACCATTCATTTCTTTTTTTTTTTTTTTTTAATATATTTTATTAAATTTTATAGGGGTACAGGGGTAACATTAAGGTGCTTAGGAACCACCATGGAGGTGGGTATATTAAACATCCAAAAAAAGGAAGACAATCACAGATATATAGCTCAACTCAAGCTTCCCTCTCTAATTCCCTCATTTAATTTTACATATTCACATTAATGAGTTCTATATAAGTTTCAAACGGTCCTATCAAATATCAATTACATTTCAATTCTAAAAAATCCCAATCCTGTTTTTAAGCTTTACTAACTTACAATTACTATATTTCAATTAGCCTTAAATAGACATGTTATTAACACTTCGGGTGCCCTTTTTTTTTTTTACGTAATTATATCTGGTATATTGTTCTTACAACAACATTCCCATATCTTCTTCATTGATACCATTTTTTTTTTCTCTTATCACCCATCCCTCTTATTCTCCTTTTATTTCTAAATAATTCTCTTAAAATAAAAATATCAGGCCAACAAATAAATTTCTATCTAATTTAAATATATATTCTATCAATGCCTCTATATCTATAAAAATCTTTTTAAACCAGTAGATAAAGTTTACTTCTCCAATATATATCATATCTAAGACAGAGTAATATTACAAAGGGTATCCTCTTAAAAATTTCACGTATTCCATTAGTTGTTAAGTCAGTCAAGAAATCAAAGCCTTTTTAATCCCATTAAATAAGACTTTAAAATACATTTTTAAATCTAACTCTAGGCTTCTTTCTGTGCCATAGTGGTTTCCATAGTGAGGTTCCTACATAATCAAACCACACTATTAAGGGGTCCATATTCTTTAACGCTTCAAATTGGTCAAAGTTCTCTTTCCTTTCTTCTAATAGCCTTTGGATGGTAAAAGCTGTTTTATTCCATGTTATATTTGCCAATTGTTTATCCACCTTTTCTCGATTTTCAATAGGTTGTATCTGAGTGTCAGTCTCTGTTGATGTTGGTATTGGTGCTTCAGACATCTCTGTTGAAGTTGTTGTATAGTCATCAGACTTCTCGATAGGTTGTGTTGGAAGTTGAATAAAATTAGTTTGTTTTGTGGTTTCCACAGTTTCTCTCAGTGTAGGGAAAAGGGATTGAAAATAGGAGCTCACATCCTTTGCAGCTTCTAGAATTGTTTCCAATATAAGATCATAGTCCAGTTGTGTATTAAGTTCCATATCGATAGTAATAAGGCTTTTTAATCTTTAATCTTTAAGGAAGGCTCTGCTTCATAAGAATCAAGCAAACATTCACCTTCAGTTTTCAATAGGCCAGCTGCATCGTTATCTTGTAGTTATGGCTCTTTCAGGGTCATAGCCATTCCCAGCCATAAAGAAATATAATTGCAGTACCACTTTTCGACACAAGATGTCCTCAGCAAACCAGAAAATCCTTTTTTTTTTTTTTCCTTTCCAAATAATAGATTTTTTATTTTTCGTGTTGAAAGAGATGAAGAAAGGGTTCAAAATAATGAATACGTAGTTGTAACAATAATAGTCAAGAATAGAATGTTTTCAGGTCCCCTCAGTATTCCCAAATTTAAATAGTATCGAAATTAACTGGTTTTTATTTATATATATTTTTTTCCAACGCTGTTTTTCCCCATTGCTCAAACGCTGCTTCCTCACGACAGGGAAATAGTTCAAAGAAAGCTTTTAACAGGAAAGTAGTTAGGGAAAAAAAAAGGGGGTAGGAAAGGTCTCACCCGGATTCTCCACGGGGGTTCTTTCGCTTAGATGTTCTTCTGGCTTTCAGCTGGTGCGACGAAGTGATCGTCCATTTTGAAGGGCGATCTTTTCCTCCGGCGGCCCTAAGGAGAAAGCTCGAACTGGGGAGAGCCGCCGCTCTTCCCCAGTCGAGCAGGAGCCTCCTCTAGCGGTGGTCGCCTCTACGGGGCGACTTTCGACCCGATTAAGGGTCTACCGACGAAGGGAAACCAGCCGGTGGGAGAGAGAGATCTCTCCGTGCGACTGCTGGTGTCGCGATCCGGAACCGGAAGCCACCATTCATTTCTTACTAGTGCCGTAGTGGAACAATTAATAGCTGTCCCCCACTTTCTAAGTTTGGTGATGGAACCATGAAACCTGTCTTTTTCTGGTTTAACCAGATGAAAATGGTAAAATGATATTTCCTTTTTTCTTTTTTTTATTTCAGTTCAAGTAATGTAAAGAAGCAAAAGAATGCCCTGATCAGAGGTTACATTACATTTAGACTAATGTTTTGTGCCGACCATGTTCATCACTGAAATCAAAGAAAGGGTTGAGAGATGGTAAGAGATTTTTATGCTGGTTTCATTTTCCAATTGGCTTACACTCTATAGGAAAGAGAGGGTACTGAGCTGTTACCCAAGACACATTATCACTGAGCATGCATACAGAAATTAAACCACAGAGACAACAGACATCAGAAACCATAATATTTAAGTAGTTACACAAATTCCAAAACTAATATTTTCTGATATTCTAGTTCAAACCTGTTGCCTATTCTTTAGAATGGCTCATTCAACAGGATGGCATTATAAAATTGGGCATCATCACCATATTAATGATACCTCATTCTATGTTTAATCTGAGTAAGCCTTCCTAATTTCCATACACCTGTTAAAGTGGGTAAAGGAAGTACATTTTCAATCAAGTGAGAGAGTGAATATACATTTTTACTCATTCACATCAATAACTGAGTCAAAGTTGCTGGCTTAATATCTTGGCTGACATTAAAACATGCTGACTGTTGAGCATTTTAATTTCATTATTTTTTTAAAAAAAGCAACCAAATATCCCTCTCAAAATAACTTCTGAGAAAGACCTGTTTAAATTCAGATTCAAACAGTGAATATATGCAAATAGTATTCATCTATGAAAAGGCAAACCAGGTGTTTTAATAAAGCACTTAAGTTTCAGGTGCAATTATAATATGGTCAATATTATATTTTGTTCAAGAAAACGTATATCGTGAGGAGTCCTTGGTGCTCTCTGAGCTTGGTTGTTTTCTTGCAGACATTTCATTACCCAAACTAGGTAACAATATCAGTGCTAATAAGGAGTGCTGTTTGCTGTCAGTTTATATTCTGGTGGCTTGCCTTTCACTGTTAGTAGAGGGGGGAGGTCTTAGAGATTCATTGATTGGGCTGTTTGCTGTTGGTTTCTTTGGCAGTTTCTTATTGGGATATTGTTTACTTGACTGCTAGTCTGATATTAACCTTGGAGTTAATCTATGCTGATCTGGGTGCTGATTGCTGGTGGAGGGGTGCTTGGGTCTTTTTGTTCCTTTTTGGGCTGGGTGATAGCTTTTTTGCATAGTCTATAGATGTTATTAATGTCTATGTGTCTATTTGATGGCTGATTTATCAGACTGCCGGGCTTCTAGAAATTCCCTGGCGTTTTTGGACTTGGCTTCATCTAGGATAGTCACATTTTCCCAATTGAAACTATTGAACAAAAAGGAACAAAAAGACCCAAGCACCACCAACAGCAAATAGCCCAATTAAAGAATCTCTAAGACCACCTCCACCAACCACTGACAGGCAAGCTATTAGAATATAAACTGACAGCAAACAGCACTCCTTACTAGCACTGATGATGTTATCTAGTTTGGGTAATGAAATGTCTGCAAGAAAACAACCGAGCTCAGAGAGCACCCAGGAACCCTCATGTCAACGCTGAGCTACAAATATTCTCCCTTATTAGTAAAATATATATCATTCATATATACTGTAGATACATGCATGTGTGTGTCCCCAGAAATTGCTATCTTTCAGAAAGTAGTGTTATTTACAATTCACAATTCAAAATGTATATTATTGAATGTATTTCTATTGTTTGGTAAATAGACTACAACTACTAAACTATATCAAAATCAAGCCTCTACCAAAATACTTAGAGCCCTTCAGTCCCTTAATATTCAGCTACCAATACCACATAATTTTTTCTAAGAAAAAAAAACCTATTTAGTAATCTAAAACGTTAATGCATGGTCTATTGGAATTGTTATACAGCACAGTATTAAATCCTTTTGCCCACTGTTACTAGTCAACCCAAATAGCTAGTAAAATGTTCATTTTGCATGATGCTGGATAAATAAATTCCTCAACTTTACTCTGCTGTATTAATAATGAGAAGATGAGTGATGAACCCTATACAAAAATAGTACAAAATTCCCGAATAGCGCTATTTAATATTATTATTATATATTAAGCCTAAATTAACAACAGTTGAATGCAACTCATGTTTTCCTATTACACTGCTATCATTGTCTAAAAAGGCTTTCGGAAAGCTTGTGAAAACCTGGTTTTCCCTCCCCCACAAGCACTGGGCCAGATGTTAACTGAATGCAATACAGATGTGGGTGTTGTGAGTTTCTCGTGGTGCCTGAACTATGGTAATCTTAACTCTGTTAGGATTTGTGTTTCGAGGGTTTGTGTGTGATGTGTACACGCATACGCACCACACTCATACCTGTATCAAATTGGACTAATAAAGTAAAATAAAATATCTTGATAAAGGTATGTATATATGAGTGTGGCTGTAGCATTCTAATCTAAAATACTTAATTTGATCTTATTTAAAATCCTGTGTGTTAATAAGAACAGCTCAAGTTTTAAAAATGAAAGAACAAAAACATTAGTTCTCTAATACATTCTAACATGTTTCAATAACACTTAAATGAAAGCATAGACTGACAGTTGCCTGCATATAATTCTACACCTTCACTGTTCTAACAAGTGCTAGTCACAACTATACAGCTATCATTTCATGATTCAGATTCTGAGAAATCACTGAAAAGTTACTAATATCTGAGAAAGTACAAATGGTATTAACTCTACCCAGACATTTGGAGAACGTTGTACAGTATTTCACAAATCTGAGACCTGCTTTATATATACTACAGGAGGAGAGATGTATTAGTTTATGATTGGTGAACTTGTTAGTTGGAAAAGGTGCTACAAAGGTTCTCCAAGACTCCTGATTGTGAACATAGTAACTTCTTTAAACAAAGTGCATTTTTCTTTCAAAGAGAGGAAAACCAGTTCCAGATTGGCCAAAAATAACTAGTAGAAACATGTGCATTACTTGAGGAAGTAGGCAATTTTGAGTAGCATGGTAGACAGAAACCTGCAATAGTACAGAGCAATATACATAAAACCTATCTCGTTAATCCCTCTGATAAATACTTGCTTCAATTTAAACTTACTACTTCAAAAAGTCTTAGCTGATACTCCTGAAAGTAGCTGCTGAAAATACGATATTATTGTGTTTTATATACAATAATCTTTCTGAGAAATCAAGTTGAAGAATAAGGGGGGAAAACTTAAGAGGGGTGTGTTTAATTCATGAAAAAAATATTTGAAAATAGGTGCAAAGGAAGAAATGAGAAAGCTATTCCTATCATAAGCCAAACACCAAGGGAATTGCAGTGCTTTAGTCTGATCCATATATTCAGAACTTATATATAAGGCCAGCTGCCACATTATAATTCTCTCTCCTCTGTTCATTGAATTAATTTGTAGTATTATTTGACATATAGCTGCAGTCATGCAAAACGACCACATGATGTCTCTGCAAAGTAACTAGGCTTTCATGCAAGGCACAGAGTCTCCTTAACCGACAAGGACAAAGAATTTATTCTATGATATTTTAGCTGTATTGTTTCCTCAAAATGTTATCGAAACACCCTAACATCAATTATTTGGTATTAGTAGACCAGATTGGGGGCAAAGAAGTGCTGTAAGCAGCCTTTTATACTCTTCCTAGGTTTTATGAATATACGGAAATATATAAAAATATATTTATAAAATATTTAAGACATTTTTTGCAGCACATCAGTTTACAGATTTGTAGTGCCATTGGTCTAGATTTAATAGAATCAAATTCTGAACACTGCTATAAAACATGTTCAGCTAAACTCACTCCCTAGTGATGATCATAATGTCCTATCAGTATGTTGGGTCCATCTAGTATCTTAGACTATAATAGCCAGGATATTAAAAGTAAAATATATTTATGAATTTTGAGGGCTGAATTTACAATAGGTGCAAACCTATTGTAAGGGGGTGGGGGGGTTATTATTCTATTATTTTCATTATTCTTCTCTTTTTTATATTGTGTTTTTATGTCCTGTAAGCCGCCACCTTGAGTTGCCATGTGCGAGTAGGCAGCAATATAAATTTTCTAAATAAATAAAATAAATGATTAAACTCACTCTCAAAGACATATTTGTGTGCAGGCCCAGATCACTTTACTGCAACCTGCCATTAGATATTATATAGCCCAGGGGTAGGCAACCTTGGCTCTTTTATGACTCGTGGACTTCAGCATGGCTGGCTCAGGAATTCTGGGAGTTGAAGTCCACGAGTCATAAAAGAGCCAAGGTTGCCTACCCAATATAGCCCTTCATGGCATAGGTCCAGGCCATCTGAGAAACTGGCTCACCCCAATGGAACTAGCCTGCCCCATCCATGCTGGCAGAAGGGACATGCCCTGGACACTGTCAGTCAAGGAATTTCAGGTGGCAGGGTCCAGTAGAGCCTTAGCTGCCATAGCTCCTGCCCTCTGGGACACTGTGCCTCCGGAGGTGAGATCTGCATCCACACTTTTGGCCTTTTGAAAGAGCTTGAAAACATGGCTGTGCATGTTGTCATGTATAGCCATAGCATTTTATTAGTGGCTGATGGATAAAACCCCACCTCCTCCCCATGCACACTTTGCTCCCTCTCTTTCCATCTTATTTTAACTGAATTTTAAATTTAAGATCTTTTAATGTTTATTTTAATGCTTATTGTCTTAATATTATAGTTTGCATTTTAATTGAATGATTGTAAGCTGCCCGAGTCACCTGTGGTGAAATGAGCGCCATATAAGTTAACAAACAAACAAACAAATGAACACAGGCGCATATCAGCAAAATGACAAATAAACAAGGGAGCATCCTGTGCCAGCTCTGACTTTATCCATTTTGTTTGTGAACCTGTTGCAGCTAGAATGCATTTTCTAGAAGAGAACAATAATGGAATATAACTCTTTGACTGAAATAAAAGACTGTTCCCTGGTGTAAATAATCAGTTAAAAATATCTAGAGAATGGTTCCTCTGACAAGGAATCTTCAGCTTCTTTTTTCCAACTTTTACTGTATCGTTATCTTCTGTAACATTTCTGGTCACACAAAATTCCCACAGATATTACTAAAAATAAGAGGTTGGCTGTTTGGAAGAATATGCATTACCATGGAAAGGGAAAAATTAATGTGGGAAAGAGCATATAAGGCAGGGGTCCCCAACCTGCGCAAACAGGGCTGCTAGCGCGCATGCAGGTTGCATAGCCCATTTGTGTATGCACGTAGGGGCTAGCACCTGTGCACCTGCGCAAATGGGGCCAACGCAGTGCAGGTTTTGCGGCCCGTTTGCACGTGTGTGGGCTAGCGGTGGCAGCTAGTGCCTGTGCGCATGTGCAAACGGGGCCACTAGCGCCATGTGGGTGTGCGCGCTGCTCCCTTTCCCTCCAGGCCACCAACATGAAAAGGTTGGTGACCTTTGATCTAAGGGACTCTAAAAAGAGTGGTAGGGAATAGCCTTCATGTAAAATGAAGACTTGTAACAGAGGAGAATGAATGTGAATGTGTGAGGACTTAATGGCAACCATTTTAATAAAATATCACAATATGTTTTCAAAATTACAATGTATCTATTAGCTTAAAAAGACTGCTTACCACTATGCTACACTGTTTTCTATCTTAAATGCGGACAGGGCAGGGGGGGGGGAAACTGCCTAGCAAGTTAAGTCAATTTATTTGAATTTGTTTGTCCTTCTATCACTAATATAAAATGATCTTCAGCATAATTTGAATTCTCTTTCTTAACCAGTAAGCATCCCATCCACATCCTCTAATATTATCTTTTGTTCTAAATGAATGCTACTGCTATTCAACAATGCAATGTTTATAAATGAAAATAGAAAAATCTTTCCAATTTTTATCTGATGTCTCTCAATTTGCTAACTGCAGTATTAAAAACATTAGCTCTCTCTCTTGTTAACTCTACTTCTGCAGTATTGCCAATCAGTCGTCATTCTAGATTTTTAAATCATTCTAATCTTGCTATCCAGAATTCCTAGCTATAGGGCAGCCATAGATTTTCTGTAGTTTTGGTAAAGGTTTCACTTGGTCAGCAAATTAACTTCTATTAAAAAAAAATCTATTTTTTTATTTTTCTGGGTTAAACAAGCACACCAGACTTGTCCCTCAATGTCTGTTAGGCATCAGATGGATTATTATAAATATTAAAGCTATCTGTATGCTTTCTGTAAAACAATAAAAGGGAATAAAATAAAATAAAATATAAAAAACAATAAAAGGGAAAGACATGGTAACTAGTATTTTCAGTGCCTAGGATTGGTATTCCTGCCCAAATTTAATTTGAATAATGTTCATCCTGCACTTACAAATATATTAATTATGTAAGAATAAAACTTATTCAAATAGCATCCTCCAAATAGCTAAATCAAAACACACCTCATACAGTGTCCCCAATCAACAGGATATAAACAATTCAAGGAATTGAAAAGGTCTTGAACTTTAGCAGGACAGGCCTTTAGGGTACTGCCAACATGCATTTTCTTTTGACATGTCCCCAAAGTGAGCGCTTAAAAACAATCCTTATTGCAACAAATTATAAGCACCCTCCAATCAAGGGCAATTTTTACATATTTTTATAACCACTACTTAGAAAGACAGATAGTTATGTGATTAACAGGCCTCCAATATTTCTAAGGCTGAGGTGCAGTCCAAAAATATTAATAAAAAGCTAAATTTTAGAAGAGGGCTGAACAATGATAAACTGAGAACAAGATGGCTATTTGATTGTTTTGATTTAGATAGCTTCCCACGTCACACAAATGACTCTGGTTGGCTTATAGGATTAAAACACACAAACCTACCTCACATGATATCCCCTTCTCCCATGCTCAGCGATAACCGCCACCCACCATCAGTGAACTCAAATATTGTAGTAACAATTAAAAAAATAATAATAATAAAGAGAATGCACTCTACCACACCAATTGCAACAGTCAAAAGAGGTCTGCAAATGACAGCAGTCATTTCCATGCTGCTTCTTGTAGTTGGTATCAAAATCAGTGATAAAAAACAACAATCCAACTCACCATGATAGAACAATATAGAACAATGGTTAGCCAAAACTATTTATCTGTGTCCTTTTCTGATATCTATCAGCAATTCTCCAATCAGTCATTCTACAGAGAAAAACAGATTGCCACAATATTCCCATCAATTTTACAACACATCCTTAGTTTTGATATAGCCAGCAGTGCCCCTAAAACACCTGAGAAATGACTTCTTGCTGAGAGTTACGAACAGAAGAAATTCAGCTGTTATTTTCACTAAAAAGCTTCTCCTATGTAAATGCATTAACACAACAAGAAAGTGGATTTAGATTCTAGGTAAAACTGGACAAAGCAACAGCTACTCTCAGGAGATAATTATTTTAGCTAGCCATTTTATTTGGAATTCTGTGTACCTAGTTATTCCTTGTTTTCTGTTTCACTTTTTAAAAACCAACTCATTGTTATATTTAAGAATTCTAGATTTATTATTGTCTCATTTATTTCTCATTAAAACTTTCCTCATGTTCAAGGCTGCAAGGTTACAGAGCTACCTCTTCGGTTCAGAAGTAGCAAAAGAATTTTTATATTCTCTAAATTTGGCTTTGGGGAGGAAAATCCAAGGTTCCTTTCCTCTGTTCCCTAGATCTGGGCTGGAGAAGTCCTGGGAGGAAGGGATAAGAATTCCCAGCTAGACAAGAGGTTCTCTTTGGACATGACTGCCTAATATAGTCCACTATAATTTTTAAATTATTGTTTTTTATTGAGGTAACCTTAGAAAAAAGGCTCTGCCAGCTAAATTATCTCTTCTCTATATTGGTAACAGGTCAGCAAAAGCAGCAAAAACTAATGAAAAAATAACTGAAGGTAAATTCTAATGGGTATCGATACTGCATGTATCAGTTTCAGAATTAAGAATGCTAAGTGGTGCAGACAATTTTTGTATTTACAAAGCCCAAATAGAAAAAAAGTGTAAATTGTTAACATTTAACAATTAAAATAAAGCAAATCAAACATTCAAAGTAGTTGTAAAACATATGCTTTTCACTGTTATTTTCTTTTTGAACTACTGTTCACAGGTTAGGTACATTTTGGAAAAGGTTTAGATGTACAGCATCTTAACATATGCTATCTATACATGTACACAATAGAAAAATATGAAAATTAAAAACACAGACAACTGGGAATTCAAAATAACAAGGACATTGAAAGATTAATAGGAATAGATGGTGAAATTCATTTTCTTTTCCATAAAGTGATTAGATATAATATTCAAACAATGCTATTTAGCTATTTCGTTATTAATCTGGTTGGAAATTCTGTGAAATGAAAGACTGTACAAGAGAAATGGACATCAGCACTTATTTTAAACTTTAAATATATTAACAAGAAAAAAAATGAGATTAAAATTAAAATCACTTTCAATATTACTCCATCCTGAACAAATCCCTCTGCATATTCATTGCACTCATTCTGGGTTATCAAATTTAACTTTTGCTTCCAGTATAAGCTACAATTTTCAAGACAAAGAGCCCGCTTAAAATATACTGCAATCTTTCAACCAGCAGTATTAAGATAAACAACATTATTCTTGTTCTGTTGCCAACCCCAAGTTATAACCCTAAAAACAAGAAAATTATGCTAAGACAATTAATATTGAATGAAAGAGCTAATGAGACAATGGAATGCAATCTAAAAATAAGATTTCTTGGTAGTTGTTATAATAACATCTTCATAATTTCCAGAAGTCAGGAAGAGAATGAAGCAGCTTTGGTTATATCCATTGAAAGGCTAATTCTTCTGTGCTAGAAGAGTAATAAGGGAGGTAGCTTAAAATCCAAAGTAAAGAAAGTGAATAAAAAGGTAGAGCACAGTAGATAGTAAAGAAAGGATATCTGTTTCTTTATTGATCCTTCAAGCAAAGCTTCAGCTTAGATAAAGTGAAAATACCACCAGTTGAATAGAAATATTATGAGTGGAAAGAAGATTGAGCTTTGATGAAAACCAATAAGACTACCAGCTTTAGGTGACCAAAGCTTTCTGAGATTTTGAACTACCACTTAGCTCAGAGATGGGTATTTGCCCCAGAAGGTCTATGGTTGTAATTTCTGTACATACAGTATATGTTGGAGAAAGTAAACTTTTACAAACTTCCTTCATATCATATGTAATAGAAGACTGAAATAATGGAGATGACATACAGGAAATGAGAACCAAGGAGCATTTTGATTTGACTGGAAGTCACCCAAGACAAGAGAATATAGGAAGTCCATAAAATTACAGAGTTTTGAGTTATGTTTTGATGTGGTGAAAGCAGCAAATTGAAAACAGATAAATTATTGATACCAAGCAATACAGGGTAGTCCTCGACTTAAAACAGTTCATTTAGTGACAGATCAAAGTTACAACAGTGCTGAAAAAAGTGACTTATGACCATTTTTTACACTTACGGCCCTTGCAGCATCCCCATGGTCACATGATCAAAATTCAGATGCTTGGCAACTGGTTCATATTTATGACAGTTGTGGTGTCCCAGGGTCACGTGATCAGCTTTTGCACACTTATGACAAGCAAAACCAATGGGGAATCCAGATTCACTTAACAACCATGTTACTAACTTTAAAAATTGTGTCAAAGAAAAGTCGTAAAATGGGGCAAAACTCACTTAACAAATGTTTCACTTAGCAACATATATTTTGGCCTCAATTGTGGTCGTAACCTGGGGACTATCTGTATTAGATTCCTGGTAATTTTAATACACCAATGTTCACAAAATAAAGTGAACTATTATAAAAGAGTCAGGAACATCTACTTTTCTATTGCAAAGTTTGAAGTATTAGAATTGATTTCCTATAAAATAAGGTTGCAGTTCTTTACAGAATACAATTTTGACCCAGGTGAGTAGAAGATAGCTGATTAGACTGAGCCTCACTGAAATTAGAGATTTACTGGAAATAGAGGAGGAAGTGCTGCTGGTGAACCATCCTCTCTGCTACCCACTAGCACCCTTATCTTAGCTGCTGGATTCCATTGCTGCTGGTAAAAGAGTCCCCAAGATTATTGGTCCTCGGTGATTTCAATCTACCACCTTGTCACATTGACTGTGGGGCAGGTTAGGAGTTCCACAGCAGTCATAGAGCTCTCCCACTTTGATCTTGCAAGGTTGGTGTACTCCGGCTTCCTTCAATAAAACGACTTCTACTATCAGGAGCCTGGAAGCATACCTTCTCTGTAGTAGTGCCTACCCTTTGGAATCAGATTCACCCTGATGGTCACCACTATGCTATTATTCAGAAGAGTGGTGAAACCCTACCTTTCAACCCAGGTCTTTGGTGAAGTGTTCATAGGATACCGTAGACTTCCTACTCAAACTTAAGGGTACAGCAGATATTTTAGTAACAGAAGCACACCTGGAATAGTCATAAGGAAACATACTATTCTCAACAGAATATTTTTTTTCTCCCATAAAGATTGGATGGAATGTGACTGCTTTCCTCTCATGCATCAATAATAGTAACCTATTTTTGGATAGGTGCCAACCATAGCAAATTGAAAAATGGGACTGTTTGGCTGGCATTAAATGCTACTTATTTCAAGACTGTCTTGTAATAGTTATTCCTACTTCATTTATTGTTAAGTTTCACAAAAATGTAAAATCCACTATCACCCTTTTTTCTTTCCAACTGAGTATCTTGCAGACTGAAATCTACAATTTTTGTGGATGGAACATCCCCCAAAGCAATATTGTTCGATAGTACTGAGCACAAACTACAGTGAAAGAATAGTTTCTGATAGTCACAATGCAACTTTCACTATTTAAATCAATTGTGAAACCATAATCGAAGACTAAATCAAACATCTCCATTTTCTTTTAATAAATTGGACTACTACAATATTCCTGCAGGCTGGGATGAAAGAGAAGTGCAGTTAAAGATTAATCATATTGGAAAAGCTAATCTATAATCATAATTCTCTATTTGGATTTTAATGCAAAGTCTTTACAAAAAAAAAAGTTGAATACATTACAGCCTTGGGTGATCCCCCTTTTTTAAACAGAATTTCTCTCGATTCAAAAGTAAAAAAGAAAACAAAATGAGGAACTCCATAATTATCCAGTTTCAAAACTAAGATTTATCACTTGATTATAATTATATCTATTTAGGAATCTGACTGATTTACTTCCACGGGGCTTACGGCCAAAAGACAATTTTATAGAAACAAAATGTATTATTTTTTGAAGCAATGAGAAACTCAACATACTTTTTTGTAAAAGGGGGTGCTACATTTTCGATGCAATGAACAATTATTAGTTGAACCACATATTCCTTCCTGCTAGTAACAATTGCATCTTACTTCAGGGGTAAAATATGTTCTTATTCTCATTCACATTCCAAATCTATATACATGAATATCAACCCTTTTGTTCTTAGATGGTTTGGGAATAAAGAACAAAAATAAAGCAAGTTGCAATCTTGCATTTTCCCCCCACTGATTTACTTTGCCTCATATCTATTTCAAAAGAATGAAAGCTCAGCAACTCTAACAATCCTTGCTGTGTTAGGTTACCGAAAAACCTCGAAATAGCTGCCTTAGAGTGGCTGTTATGAAAATATCAGAAGACAGTGGTTCTGCAACAGAAGCACAAAATAGAAACCAATTAATAAAACATGCTAATAATTCATTGATGCTAAATAGTTATTATTTTGACAAAGATCTTGTAGTCCTTTGAACCGTACTATACAGGTTGCCTTCTGCATTATGCCCATTTACAGTAAATGAAAGCAACAGCTGTCTTCTATGCTTCTTAATCAAGAATAATGCCTGAGAATAAGTCATTGTCTTTTCTAAACACATGTTGACCCCATCCTTAAATATATGAGGTGATACACAGAAGTGTGTTACTTATAAAAGAGAGGCAAAAGGATCTTTCACAGCCTATAATTCTGGGGAAGAAAAGTTTAGAAGCAAAGGATTTTGGAGTTTTAAATTGTCAGAAAACTTTCCATTTATTCTGTCAAGGAAAAGAGCTGACAATTCTCAAACAACTATACCAGTGATGGCGAACCTTTTAGAGACCGAGTGCCCAAAAACTGGCCCCGCCCCCGCCCCACCCAATGCCCCACCCCACGCCCCACCCCCTGCCCCGCCCCTGCTCTGCCCCACCCTGCCTGCCCGCAGGGCCACTCACCGGCTCCAGGGCCCACCGCAGATTGCCCTGGCAGCCCAGCAGCGCCATGGCGGCCACACCCTCTGCCCGTGCCCCGCAGCATCAACTGTGCGCATTGGGGCATGAGGGAAGAGTCTTGTCTACGCTGCTTGGCTGCCATGTCCTTGGCTGCGCTGCTCCGCGTGGGCCACGCTCGGGGATGACTCTCCTCCAGGGGGGCTGCTGGTGAGGAGGGGGTCACGGGCGGAGGCAAAGCTGGGGCAACGGCACGTGTGCCCACAGAGAGGGCTCTGAGTGCCGCCTCTGGCACCCGTGCCATAGGTTCGCCACCACTGAACTATACAGTCATAAGTCAGAACTGCTCCCCACATTTCAAATGGCCTGTAAAATGTAAACTAGTAAATTGTTTAACATTCTTGAATAAAGATTTTTTTCCATATTCTCAGGATTCTATTGTTGCCATTCAGTTCTGATGAAATAATTAACAGGAACACTCTAAGCCTAGGGAAAGGGAGTGTTATGAAGTCTGCCAGCTGGTACAAGAAGCAGCATGACACAAGCTTCATAGGTTAGTCAATGACTGGACCTGCCAATCATTATAGATTAGTGCTTCCTAATAATTCTGGGAATTCTACATTGCAAGATATGGAGTTTTATTAATCAGTTTTAAACTACAATTCGCAGAGTTCCCTATTGTAACAAACGAGCCTTTCTTTTGAGGTCCTTTGTTCTGGAGCTAAGTCACACCTACAGCTGGACAATGACTGGAAATATAGGTACCTTTGCTGTCACAGAAACCCCTCCGTTACAAACTAGTTCCTCCTTTCCACACCAGCCCTCTGGTGAACCAGGAGAGGCCTGAAAGGGAAATCTTCACCCCATCCCACCTCTAGATAAGACTACCTAATGGGAAACCAAACAAAATTTGGGAGAATCAATAGCTTAGCCAAGTTGAGGCAGATGTTAGAATATTCTAAGATTTAAACAAAACTTAATTTATTAAAGGAGCCAAACCAAGGTAAGGTCACACACACACACACACACACAAAACAGAGTTAAAAGGAGATAAAAAAACAACCCCTCAAACCCCAATGCAATTCCTGCTAGAGTGAAATAACTCAATTTCCAACCTTGCCCAAGGTACCACCCCCCCACACACACCAATCCAGATCTTTAACAACTCTCCTCAAAACCAAAAAAACTATTCCCATCTCAAAACCTGACAGAAACCACTTCTTTTCCTTTATTGGCTCTTGGGGATCAGGTGACACCCTCCCAGCACATAAGGCTGGTTTATTACAGAAAGGGTCAGCACGTGCTCACTATACCTGTCAGCAGGGGATTACTGTTAAACCATTTTAATTCCATAATGTAAACAATCCAACAAGAACCAAGGAAGCCAGAAAGGAAATACTCAGAAGAATGTCAGACATTCTCAAACAATTACTAAATTCTAGGACTATTAAATTGCATTAGTTATGGATATAGTTTCATAGTGTACATACAAACTATTCTGAAATGAACTTTGCAATATTTAAAAAAAAAAAATCACAGCAATAAAGCTACTTATCAAATGGAGATACTTTATCCCCTTTTGTGAATAGTTACTGAGAAAACCTCTTCATTTACTTTTCAAAATGTAATTGAAAAATATTTTTTCTCAATTCTCTTAGAATTAGATTTGATGATATAGTACTTTAAAATCTAATACTGATTACAAGTGGTCTTCATTATTTGCTGTTCCAGCCTGTCAACCACACATTTAAAAAAACTGGATAATTATACCTTGAAAAGAAGTGCAGTACACATCTGGAAATGTTGCTCTGCCATGACATACAGGCAGAACATAACAATAACTACTTTTCATGGATAATCAGGAATCCTTTAAAAAAACATGGTTATGTAAAACCATATGGCACTGTGGATAACAAATTCTTTATGCATATTACAGAAGATTTAACTATATACCAAGGAGCTAAATCTTTTCAATATGGGGGCTTGGATATGGAAACTTGAATACATGTTCAGCCAGGAATGTCATTAAGTAATTATCTAAGTATAGATAATCTGATCTATATTACCTAGTTGTTACCAAGGTAAAATAAAATTATAATCTCCTATACAATGAGTGCATACATATTTTTCCTTCTTGAGGGTTAATACTTGCATATATCATTCTTATATAGGAAGTTAATGCTGAGTTGCATATATTTTTCTAAACTGAATTATATTCCTAATTACCAATGGGTAATTGCTGAATGACCTTTGGTTGTCTTTTCAAAATCTTCCAGTTCTAACAGATTAATAAGCTAGAGTGTATATATAAAATGGTAAAGCTACATATACCAAGAACTGTTAGCAAAACGCTATCCTAAAGCAAAGCCCATCATCACCCTTTGCCATTTAAATATTACCAAAAACAATCTTTAGGGTTACCTATGCAGCCCAATCCTAAGAATATTTATTTAAGTGCTTCCTATTAAAAAGGAAGATTATATAAAATAGTGGCCAATCTGATCCTATATAATTTTACGAAGAAATACAATAAGTTAATTTATTATCAAATTTGGCTATTTGGTCACCTATTGTAATTCTAAACTGAAGTTACTTCCAAGTTGCATTGAATTTAGGTCCAAAATAAATATGTGAGTCTAGAATTACTGCTACCTATGAATGTCCTCTTTTGAATAATGCCGTAGAATTAAATCATATTGAGGAAATGAATGTTCATTTTGACAGCTAAGACAAGCACAAACATTTATAATACATACTTTGCCACACCTTCCTTTGAAGTCTTTATTGTTGAAATATACTGGTAATATTCTTCAAGTAACATAATGTATGTTTGGATGAAATTTCAAGTATTATTTCTCTTCTCTTTAACAGAACTGTCCAAAAGATAGTTCTGTGAATATTTAAAACATATAACTTTAACAATTCTCTTGGTTACACATATACAAAGAAAAATGCCTTTCATAAGGAACCATCATGACATTAGAAGCAAACTGATATATCAGATGTCTAGACCACGTCCTCTGCATATTGCCAAATCACTGAAGACTATTATCATGGGTAAATAAGTGAAATGTAGCATCTGCCCTCCTTCTGATTCAGATGACCTAATGTCAAATATAGTTACAAAGGCGGTGTTCAAAAACCATTATTGTATAGTTTACTCACCCCATTCACTGCTGTCTTCTGGATATCCCAGATTATGCTTCCACTTGCAGAATTTGCAGATGTTACTGAATAGCCGACAGGTCCATCAATAGTGCTTCTTTCAAACAAAAAATTAAAAAGTAGTGAGAAATAAGGCAAGAAAAAATATCATTATATTATATAATTATATATAATAATAGGGAGAGGGAGAGGGAGCTGTGGTGGCGAAATGGTTAGAATGCAGTATTGCAGGCTAATTCTGATGAGAGACGATTGCCGGCAGTTCAACAGTTCGATTCTTACCAGCTCAAGGTTGACTCAACCTTCCATCTTTCTGAGGTCGTTAAAATGAGGACCCAGATTGTTGGGAGCAATATGTTCACTCTTTAAATGCTTAGAGAGGGCTGTAAAGCATTGTGAAGTGGTATATAAGTCTAAGTGCTAATAGCAAAGTTTCAACAAATTTCTAAAAATCAATGGATTTTGAATAACTGGAGCTGAAGACTCACTTCAAAGCACTCTTAAAATCCTTGTTTCAAAAAGCACAAACTACAGTATACTGTATTAATTTACAATTTCTAATCCCCATTTTTTTGTTTTCTACTTTCAAGCATGTCGTAAAAACACTCATGTGTATATAAATGTGTGTGTAGAACAATGATTCAGTAAAGAAATCTGCAAGAATAGGCTTTATATTTTCTGTATGTATTCCTTTGTTTAATATATATGGATTAAAAGGTCTACCCACGTACAGAACTATGCACAGTCAGAATTGTTTGGAGGCCAGGTAACATTGTACAATTTTCATCCATATTTCATCTATACACTATACAATTTTACTGTGATGTGAACATTTCTATTTGTATGTAATTCATACTTGCCATTTAAACACACAAATACAAACTATAATCTGCAACATTATTTAAGAAGCATTCAATACAGTGTGCTCACCGATTCCTACCTTGAATTTCTAATCAGGAACATTCTGTATGGCTTGGTTTTTTACATGATCTGAGCTAATTTTTAATAGACCAATATTTTGCTTTCTACTTATAAGAAATATAAAAGGCTCAAGAATTTTTGCTGGTGAATATATCAAAATCTTCCAAAAGTTAAAGTAGAAATTAACCCTCATATTATGTCAAATTATTTTCCTCTCAAGTATCTTAAATACAGATATATAAGCACACTAGAAAGCTTAAAGCCAAAAGTTCTACATTTACAGGGTGTTTTTTTTTTAAACAAGAGCTGTGAGTTCATAGCTAACTAAATGTACTATAGAGGCAATCTGCATTTACACTGAATAATAGGTCTATAACCCATGGGTTATAACCCGGGTTGCCGACCTGTGGCCTAGTACATCTATTCTGAACAGATTTAGAAAACAGAATGGGAACACTTAAAGCATGAGTTGTTAAGATATCTATTGATCTGAGAGAGGAAAAAGAATACTAGGCCGAGATAAGAGCCTCAAGGAAAATACTGTACAACCTGAATGCTGCAATATCAGGATTATATCTGGCACAGCACAACTCTCTATCTAATTATATTTCTAGTTGGCTTGACTTGAAAAAGTATTCGGTAAGAAGTAAGACAGAAAAAGAGCACATTCCTTTGATCAAGGACCGATTTCTCGTCTTGTTCTCTCAGGACTCTTATCCCAAAGGATATCCTCAATGGCAACTCATGTCAAAGATCATCTGGGCAGAGTTCTGTCTTCTATCTAAACCAGGGGTCTTCAAACTTGGCCCTTTTATGACTTGTGGACTTCAACTCCCAGAATTCCTCAGCCAGCCATGTCAAAATCATGGTTTTATTCAAGTGTCTTTCTCTCTCCTGTTTAAAACTTTCTTTCGCTATTATTAATCAAGGAGAGAACCAACTTAGAAATAAGGAGAAATTTCCTGACAATTACAACAATTAATCAATGGAATGGCTTCCTTTCAGAAGTTGTAGGTGTTCCATCACTGGAGATTTTTAAGAAGAGTTTGGACAGCCATTTGTTTGCAATGGCTTGACAGGGGGTTGGACTAGAAGACCTCCAAAGTCCCTTCCAACTCTGTCATTCTGTTCTTCCTAAAGACCTGCAAACGCTTTCTAATTTGTTTTCACTCATCTTCTTCCCTTTTTCTCTCCCCCAACTTTTTTCTCTTTGCAGTTCATTGCACAGAGCAAAGTTGGTGTTGCTCTCCTTAGCACCCGTCTTCATTTTTTTTCTCTTAGTCTGCAGCTGAAGCAAGTCTGCTGTTCTGCAGTATTATCTCTTTTAAGAAGCTATTTGTAACCTCTCCAGTTAAACGGCCTTCTGCTCAAGAAACAAAAAGCATCATTCAGCAAGTCCATCTTTAAAACTGAGACCTTTGATGCTTTTATTGAAACAACCAGGTATTACAATAACAATAATTCCCTATCTGAATTATCCTATTCTAAGAATTTAGCACTTTCTCTAGAAAATGAAGATATTTTTTTTTTTAAAAAAGACAAGTTAACGGAGCTATGAGCTAAATTTTGTAATACACACATTATGGGGCATGTCTCATTGTTTCAAAAACACGTATGCTTTGCATAAATATGTCACAAACTTTTTAATGGAGAAATTCAGAAAAGGTAAGATAACAAAATAAACATTTTTGCACACTGAAGTAAGCTCACACTGAAGTCAATTGCTTGCCTGCTTGTTTTTCACTTGGAAAGCACATGGCCACCTACTGTGTCTGAAGCAGCATCTCAAAATGCACTAACATGTGTCTTAGCACCCTGTTACTGTACATTAACAGCTGCAAAGAAAGGTCCACAGCTATATACGAAAGCCATTAGAACCAGAGCAGAGGTCAGAATGATGCAAGGACAAGTAAAGGCCAGCTAAGATGCTAGTCTACTTCACCCCCCTTGCTTGCATTATCATCTGTTCTGCTCATAACCTTTTATAATTGTATCTAACATAAATCTACCAGGTTCAACTCCTGTTTCACTGCTGAGTTCCCTCCACTCCCACTGCAAGTCAGCACTTCCTGTATCTGGGTAACTAAAAGTACAGACAACTGCTGATACCTTGCCTTTGTCTTCTTCCCTTGTTGCTGCCCATCCCCCACATGGCAAGGGGGAAAAAACTGTTTAAACACTATTGTCTGAGGGTGAGATGCAACTGTGAAGGATAGGGAAAGGTGGGAGAGATAAAACCTGAGAATTGAGGATGAAAGGGGACGCCTCCTGCATCAAATTTCCAGAAGAAACACTTGCCGGTGTTTTTCTAGAACTGAGCCAACAACTAATTGGCTCCTAGGAAGCCCATGATGCCATGGGGATACAATATGATAAGATGCTAATATCAGCCTGTCATAATTCCTGCATGAATAAGGGGTCTTGGACAAGTGACAGAATGGAAAGGTGTTTTCAAATGATGCCCATCAAAGATGTTTGGGACAAAAATGAGCTTTATTTTCCACCTTCTCCCATTCCTTCAAGGCCCTCTATTGAGAGTCTTTTCTTTATCTTAGATTTTGGAGAAGATTACAAGCAGACAAATTCTCTCTTACTGAAATAGGCCAGATACAGCTGGTGAACTTTCAAATTTCATAATTCAGATGCAACCAAGAATATTGCAATATTCAATGATATGGGGGAGTGTGACTTGCACATCATACTACCAAATGATGCAAAGTGAGAGACCCATTTTCCTTCTGATCTGGCCATCTATTATGTTCCTTACACATCAAATGGAATGAAAAATGGATTCAATGCTGGTGATTACTAGACCATGAAGCATTTCATTAGTTGTTACTTTTAGAAAATAAAATGTACTGGCTTCCGCCAGTAGAGATTCCATATGCAGAAAAAGACTGTTTAAACAAATTTACATGGATGCAAATCTCATTTATTAGAATTTTAAAAACAAACATTGATTTGCATAGCGTTCAAACAACTTTTTTTTGTCAACAATTGAACACATTTATATATCCCTGCTTAGAACTTACAGGAACTATTTGAACATAAAATATATATTTAACAGAATATATAATTATCCAAAATGTAATGTCATAAAGAGCAAATGTGCTTGAATCATAGCTGAAATTATCCATAAGTAAAAGAAAACGAAGTGTGCTTTAGCTTAACTTCAAAGCAAAATACAGACTATAAAGTTAAAAGACCCAGTAACTGATTGCTACATGCAAGAACATGAGGAGAAGCAATGATTATTCTGGGTAGAATATTTCCTACTAAATCTAAATACTCCACCCAACTCACAATGTCTTCAACTTATACAAAAAAAATGTAATAAAATGTGCAGTTGGCTTCTGTACTTAAGCCACATCAAAAGTTTCTTCCTTCCAGCTCTTCAGCAGGTAATCTTTGGATTTATTGCCATGTTCTTGTTATGTGATACATAGTAATCCATACCTCTGTAGAAGGCAGGCATAATTTTCAGAATCATGGGGAATAATATTAAGCCATCATATTAATAAACTATTTCTGTTATACATGTAAGTATTATTAAGTTTCTTGAACTTCCGAAGGAGATGTAACTTAGTCCCATATATCTCTTGCAGATGAAGTTAGAGGATAATCATTATACAAGATAATGGGAGAAAGTTAATCAGCCTCTCTCTGGCCCGATCATTAACCCAATCTGCAACATCCAGACTAATGATGCTTAAAATAGTCATATGGAATAAAGTTGGGGAAAACTAGAATATTAACTAGATCCACAGAGGCATCTCTGACACACAACTATGCAACTTCTGTTTGAAGACTTCTAGTGAAGGAGAACTCACATATCATGTAGCATCATGTTACAAGGAGTGACAATTTGTAGAGTCAGGAGGTTCCTCCTGAAGGTTAGCCTGAACCTCCTTCTTTGAAAATTTAACCCACTGGATTTGGTTCTGAACAACAGAGAATAAGATCATTCCCTTGTCTATCTGACAACCTCTCAGATATCTGAAAACTGCTATTACACCTCCCCTGTTATCTTTTTTGTACCACCACGCTTTATTCCTCACAGGATGCATTTACCCTTCCCCTTCTTGGTAGCTCCCTCTGAAATTTCTCCAGTTGGCCTTGGTTCTTTTTCAGCTGTGAATAGACTATACTAGTACAGAATATGCTACTACAAATGGGGCCTAAACACAGCATAGGAGAATAGAACAATTAGTAGCTGTGATATATACTCCATGCTCCTGTTCAAGCACCTCAAGATAGCATTCACCTTTTTTATTACCGTCATTATTTATTTATTAAGTTTATTTGCCACCCATCTTGAGGTTCCAGGTGACTCTGAACAGCTTTTAGCAGTTGCATCATATTGTTAGCTTATGTTTAAGTTGTGACTGAAGAGTTTAACCCAGATTCCATATCCTTTCAAATGTGCTATTGCCATATCAAGTCTCCTCCACCCAACATTCATGCCATATTTTTTCCTGTCTCAGATGCAGAATGTTTTGTTATTCATTTGTCCACTGTTTAAGCCTCACCAGAACTTTTAGGATCTTATCTTTCCACTTTGAATCTCACCCCCTTCCACCTGCAAACTCTGTGAGCCCCATGGACTCCGTCACCCAAGTCACTGATAACAATGTTCAACAGCACAGAGTAAAAAGTAAAGGTAAAGGAAAATAATGTGGCAACACAAAGAGGATGTCAGCTCCAGTCTCTTAACTCTTCCTGTCGTCATGAGTTGAAGGGAAAAGGGAAATCTTCTTTGGTCTTATAGGATTTCTACACGTTTACTGCTCAAGAAAAACAAAGACTCAAAATCATTGGCACTACATTGACAGAAAAGTCTCCAAGTTTCAAAAATGATCCCCCCAACTCATGAAAGGCAAAAAGGATGTCGTTGAAAAAAGTAAAACTGAGATGCCTGTCCTTCTCCTTCTTATGCTTAGAATCAGATATTTTTCCTACACCTAGAAAATATATAAGAAACAGTGTCTCCTGTATTATATATATATATATATATATATATATAATAATAATAATAATAATAAAGTTGGAAGGGACCTTGGAGGTCATCGAGTCCAACCCCCTGCTCAGGCAGGAAACCCTATACCATTTTGGACAAATGGCTGTCCAGTCTCTTCTTAAAAACTTCCAGTGTTGGAGCATTCACCGCTTCTGGAGGCAGGTTGTTCCACTGGTTAATTGTTTTAACTGTCAGGAGTTTCCTCCTCAGTTCCAGGTTGCTTCTCTCCTTGAACTAGTTTCCCATCCATTACTTATTGTCCTGCCCTCAGGCGCCTTGAGAATGCTTGACTCCTCTTCGTTGTGGCACCCCTGAGATATTTGAATCATGCTATCATGTCACCCCCTAGTCCTTCTTTTTCATTAACTAGACATACCCCATTCCATCAAACGTTTCCTGATATGCTTTAGCCCTCCATTCCCTAATCATCTTTGTTGCCCTTCTCTGCACATTTATCCAGAGTCTCAATATCTTTTTTACATCGTGGTGACCAAAACTGGATGCAGTATTCCAAGTGTGGCCTTACCAGGGCATTGTAAAGTGGTATTAACACTTCATGTGATCTTGATTCTATCCCTCTGTTAATGCAGCCTAGCACTGTGTTAGCCTTTTTGGCAGCTGCAGCACACTTCTGGCTCATATTTAAGTGATTGTCCACTAGGACTCCGAGGTCCCTCTCACAGTTATTACTATTGAGCAAGGTACCCCCTATACTATACCTGTACATTTGGTTTTTCTTGCCTAAATGTAGAACCTTGCTTTTTTCACCATTGAATTTCATTTTGTTAGTTAGTGCCCAGTGTTCAAGTCTGTCCAGATCCTTCTGTATCTTAAGCCTGTCTTCTTGGAGTGTTGGCTATTCCTGCCAGCTTGGTGTCATCCGCAAATTTGATGAGTTCCCCATCTATCCCTCGTCCAAATCGTTGATGAAGATGTTGAAGAGCACTGGCCCCAGAACAGAGCCCTGGGGCACCCCACTGCACACTTCCTCCATGTAGATGCGGTTCCATTGAGGACCACACGCTGAGTACGGCCGTCAGCCAGCTACGAATCCATCTGGTGGTGATGCTGTCTAACCCACATTTTTCTATCTTATCAAGTAGTAGGTTGTGATCTACTTTACCAAATGCCTTACTGAAGTCCAAGAAAATTATATCCACAGCATTCCTCTGGTCCACTAATTCTGGTCCACTAATTTTGTCACTTGGTCAAAGAATGCAATAAGGTTTGTCTGGCATGACCTGTTTTTGACAAACCCGTGTTGGCTTTTAGTAATGACTTGGTTTGCCTGTAGGTGTTCGCTGATTCGTTGTTTGATTATCTTTTCCAGAATCTTCCCAGGTATTGAGGTCAGGCTGATAGATCTGTAATTTCCTGGATCCATTTTTTTCCCTTTTTTGAAGATGGGAACTACATCAGCTCTTTTCCAGTCCTCTGGTAGTTCCCCAGTGCTCCAGGATCTTTGAAAAATATAGTTCAGTGGTTCTGAGATCACATCTGCCAGTTCCTTGAGAACCTTGGGGTGTAATCCATCTGGTCCTGGTGATTTGAACTCGTCTAGGCTGGACAGGTGCTCACTTACCGTTTTCTTGCCTATCTTAACTTGTGTTTCTATTCTGTTTTTTATGGCACTATTTTTGATAGGTTGGTCTGTTTTTTCCCTTTGTGTAAAGACAGATGCAAAAAACGAGTTAAATAGTTCTGCTTTCTCACTATTGCTTGTCATCTTCTTGCCACTTTCACCCACTAATGGACCAATCATTTCCTTCACTTTTTTCTTATTTTTTACATGTTGAAAGAAGCTTTTTTTGTTATTTTTGACTTTGGTCGCAAGCCTTAGTTCATTATGAGCCTTAGCTTTCCTCACTTCATCTTTGCAGGCTCGGGCTATTTGCTGATATTCTGATTTTGTTATGTGCCCCTCTTTCCACTTTCTATACTTGTCCTTTTTATCTTTCAATTTATCAGAGAGTTCTTTATGCAGCCATGCTGGTCTCTTTTGAGAGCTGTTATTTTTCCTCTTTGTTGGTATTGTGCTAGACTGGGCTTTTATTATCTCGCTTTTCAAAATTTCCCAAGCTTCTTGAGTTGTTTTCCCCTTGAGGATATATATATATATATATTAAATAGTAACCATTAATTACATTTATTTGTAACAAACATGAATATTTGTAGGTGGAGAAAACATAAGAGATGGGACTAGAACTTGAAAAACAAGAAAGAACTTCTGGGGTCCCAATTCTATTTAAAAATTCATTTTCTCTTATTGTTTCTTTTTCTTAGTAATAACTGCTGGTAAGAAGAGATAATTTAAAAGAAGAAAAAGCAACAAAAGACCCAATAAATAAATCTCTCTGCCTCAGTGGGAGTACAATGTGGTAAGAGTGGAACACAACATGGAAGCTGAATTTGGTTTGAATTCCCAGGAAATATTAAGCAGAGGCAATCAATAGAAAGAAAAGTTTCTGATCCCTTTCTTTCCATGGCTGCATCTATGCCACATCCCACATTAAAATTCCAACAAAGATTTTAAGGACTCAGATGGCTGCAGCCAAAAAGGAAAGCAATGAGAAACTTTCTATAAGATTCTAATATATTACAAACCCAAATGAATAAGTATAATTTTACTACTGTAACATTCTTTGTTTATTTTTTGATAACGCAGCTAGCCTGGTTGTCCTCAGCAGTACATGAAACAGCAATCTGCCAATGTAGTTCAGTAAAACTCAAACATGATCCTATACTAAATCTGTTCATTAATACGTAGCATAATTTCTGATTTACTACTTAGACACAATTTCTGGACTCATAGGAACAGATGATAAGCCCTAGCACAAGCAAGAAAAAAATTCAAATTATTTTATTTAAAATAAATGTTTGAGATTGAGATTACTATTTAAATTTCGTGCAATTCAACGAAGGCAACACAAACACCTTGAAGGCAATACAAACACCTTTAATTCCTCTTCGCTGCCAACTTTTAGACTGAGAAGGACCATGCCTTCATGAGAGAAGAATACATTTCAAAAATCCTGCTAATGCCCCTGCTAAACAAAAACCATGTCCATCTGCAACTGATGGAAACAGCCCACCAAGAACTATTTAAAATAGTAAATTCCCTTTAAACCAAGCCTTTAAACTGAAAATGAGCTCTTAACTAACATACAGCAAACCATATTACCAGGATTCCCAAGTGACAATAATGGTGTTTGAAGTGTTAAGTACTGCTGTTCACATTATGTCCAAAAGGAATATAATTTCTTTCCCTTGGATATAGTTGGAGGGCAAGGAATGGTTCTTCTAATTAATATTATAACACAGATTTTTAAAGTAAAATCCTCAAGCCATTTTAAAAATATAACTATTAGAACAATAAAAATAGCAGAAAAACAAAACATCAAAATTTTCAAAGGCCCTGGAAACTCTAAAGATTTGGCACTAAAATAGCATCTGTGGATGCCAGAAAAAGGACTGCAAAGACCAGCATCACAACAGAAAAGGTGCCTTCATTGCCGAATCACCTCCCTGACCTCTGAAAGATTTTGTAATTAGATTGTGGGCAAGCTTATTTGAAAAAAAGATTATTAGGACAATTTGCAAGTCTTAACAGCATTGAAAATAAAAATAAAAGAAGCCTGCAGCTGAAACTATTTAGAACTGGTAAAATGTTCTTTTTCCCTCTAAGTCTATTAATCTAACATAGGCACTCACAACCTTTTTTTACCATGAAGGAACCTTTGCAATAATTTTCAAGTCTCAGAGAAAATGGCAAAATATGTAAAAACTTCACAACACAACTCATTTCTAAACTACACGATTCTTATTTTACAACGTTTACAACAGAAATGTATAAAAATTTACAGAGCGTAAACATTCCTAGCATGGTGTGTGATATGATGGACAAAATTACAAAAACAATAGGGTTTTTTTCAACCATAGAACCCAGTTGAGAAAGGCCGCAAATTGTTCTGTTTACCTCATTAAGACAACTTCAAAAATTTCCACTGAAATAACAGTGAAACTGTATCCATTATCCAGAATAGCTAACTATACAATGTAACTACACAATGACTTAAATGATGTAAATTGCCACAAATCACAATTTATGCAAATCAGCTTACCTAATGTAGATACAATAGATTTTGTCTGTTATTCTGACTCCATTTTTGCCTGTCACATCAAAAGTGTATTAAATTCAGATGCATTAAATTAAGGGTTCATGTTAGCTCTTTCAGTTGTCTATGCTGGCTGAGGAATTCTGGGAGCTGAAGTCCACAAGTCTTAAAATTGTCAAGGTTGCAGACCCCTGGTCCAAATCAATTGCATAGATATTAAAAGTCGAATGTTAGAAAACCAAGGCTATCTCCAAAACACGAATTGCATTCAGGCTGCCTGATTAGAATTTAAGAGTAGTTGGTTTTTTAAATAATGACTATAATGTTTTACCATTTTAATACAATGAGAGCAGAAGAGACTACTTCCTCCAGACAAAATTGGGTAAAATAATGTGCTAGTATGCCAAAAAAGGCAACAGCTAAAATACTCACATGCAGAGATTTCAGACATATTTAATTCGAAAACAATAAAGGCTTTCTAAAAACAGAAAGCTCTTCATTTACCACTCTTGCCGTTGTTGTCACGGATTGCAAACTCAGATCCTTAAACAAAGTCACTGGCATTACATTTTTTTCAATCTGGGAACAATGTAGCAATGCATGGAAAATGTCATCATCTAGGAGTCAAATAGCAGGCAGGAAAGCTGAAGGAATTGGCTTAACAAAACTGGCCTTGTGTGTACGGAGGTAATGAAGATGTTTTCCCTTACAAAAATCCAGCATTTTTTGTGGCATTTCCTTATGTTGTAAAAGACGAAATACCCTGAACAGCTCAGTTTCTTTTTGGATTCTTAACAACAGCTCTTCATAAAGGACAGTAAAATTATAACTTACTTCATCAAAATTCAATTAATTATATTCTATTTACCACTCTTACACCAACCATGTGACACTTGTTGATAATAAAGTGTCAAGAGTTGAGTTCTGCACCTCACTCAATTATACGGAATCTGTCAATTTCTTTCCCCCAAAGCTTTATACTTTGAAATCATTCCCTAGGTGCTGTGATTAGTGTACTCTGAAACCTGAAGACTTCTCAAATTCTTGTTTAAAAAAATGACATATCCAACCACACTTCAAATTTAGAAGACAATCCTTCTTACTCTGCAATCTCATCAATTTTACAAAAGTGTGGCCCCTCTCTTTTATTGCACCTGACAGTTAATCTATATTCACAGAGATTTAGCTCAAATTGTAACTAGATGCTAACAAGAAAATGCATTTTTTCTCTTAAAAATAAAGCAATATTTTTATCTTTTGTTTTAATAAACAAGAGAAAGTTTAGAAATCAGAATCACTAATAGTGCAACCATGCACACTTAACCTTACACACAATTCATTAAGTATTTAGAATCCTAATTTGGACAGTGCTATGTTTCATTGTAAAACTTACTATAATTTCAAATACCACAACCATATTTCCTTACACGGCTGTGATTCATCAGTGTTATTATTAGCCATGAAGAGTACTAAGCAGAGAGACCCAATTTTACACTCCCTGGTTCATTTTGGTTTTGTGCTGTTGTATTATTTAACTGGCTTATTTTATAGCACAACACTGAATAGATAAGAGAAAGAAAAAAGAAAGCTCTTTAATCTCACTTGTGATCAAGAGACAATTTATCTTTCTCCAGCATTTATTCTTTTGCTGCTTCTAATCTAGAACTGCTACACAAACACAACGTGCCAATGACTGCACAAAGCATAACAGCAATATTTGACACTTGTTGGAAGCAAAACACAAGAAGAAAATTAAACAGCCCGAACTGTTAAGATTTAAGATATTAAGAAGAATCTGTGTCACCTGTTTTTTAATCTCTGCATCTACATAATGTTTATCAATTCTGACTACAGGATTGGATAAGACAGGATTTTATTTCTGCACACTGGAAGCTCATAACTTTTACCATCCAACTGTTTTGCACCACATCGCTATTATTATGGTGCAGAAGCATTCTAGTTTGTACTATTATGGCAAGATTAACTTGCCAGAACTTTTAATTGTTTCACTGCTCATAATGAAATCACAGTAAAGTTTGGCATACAGATTTATAGTATCTTGAAGTTTACTAAACCCAACAGTTTACAATAGGAAATGATTCAAAATGTTCAGTTTTGTTTATATGCTTAAGTGGCTATCAATTAATCCAACTTCGAGGGTCGAAGGACCTATCTGCAATGTTCAGGATGTATTTTACATTTTCTCCCAAAGTAGCTATTGGAGAGGAGGAATGTTTGCACATTTCTAACACAGCTATATGAAGGATATAACCAGCTACAAACCAATGCTTGGTCAGATTGTTCCCTTAGCAGTACCCGTTTTGCAGTATGTACCCATTGTGAATGTTGTTCCCTTAAGAGCCAGCAGAATTCAGACATCCCCATATACCAACAGCATATTTCATATACTTCCTGAGGAAGAGATGTTGCCTGCCATGTAGAGGGGGAAAAAATATCCTCATATTCCTTCTCTTTGGGACCTAAATTGTTTAAGGTAAGGCAGAAGTTGCCAGGTTGGGAAAATAGTCCCCCCAAATAGTCTTTCACACAACTCCAGAAAAATGTGGGCAAATACAGGTAGTCCTCAACTTACAACCACAATTGAGTCCAAAATTTCTGTGGCTAAGTGAAACATTTGTTAAGTGAGTTTTGCGCCTTTTCTTGCCACAGTTGTTAAGTGAATCACTGCAGTTGGTAAATTAGTAACAGGTTTGTTAAGTGAAACTGGCTTACCCATTGACTTCGCTTGTAAGGAGGTTGCAAAAGGGGATCACATGATCCCTGGATCACCGCAACCATCATAAATATGAACCAGTTGCCAAGCATCTGAATTTTGATCATGTGACCATGGGGATGCGGCAATGGTCATAAGTGTGAAAAATGGCCGTAAGTCACTTTTTCAGTAATGTAACTTTGAATGGTCACTAAATAAACTGTTGTAAGTCAAGGACTATCTGTACAGAGAAATTAAAAAGCAGAGGTATTACGTCTGTTAAAGAATACTTTCTGTAGAAAAATGTAACGAGTCCAGTGAACAACTTCCATTAGGCTTTTTATTTCTCCTCATTGTATTTGTGCTATGTTTATGAATTGTTAATTTTTGTATAAATTAGGAGTTGGATTTTTAATGTTCAGCCTCAAATCATGTTTCAATCATAAATATTTGTTAGAGTTACTGTCTCTTTATTGGGATGTTGGGGATGTAAAATTCATATTAATTGATGACTATTTTCTGCAGTACTTTATTTGGAGCATTATATTGTCTTTCTTATATATATGCCTTTTTATCAGGTTATATTTATGACTTTAAATACATGTCTGTAATCGGACATTTAATGTTAAATAGGGATATCTGCATTTTGTATTTTATTGTTTTGTAGAAAAGTGTGAATCTGTTTATCTTGTGTAAAATTGGTGTATCTCCCAAAGAAAGGCCAAATTGCCTAACCACTAAGCTCTGCAACCAGCAAATAAAATATTAAAGTTCCCCGCCCCCCTGCTTTTATTATACATATAATATGCAGCACAAGACAAGGAAAATCTGTTCTTCCTTCCAATTATAAACTCATTCCTGGTAAAAACCTAAGTCTTTGTTCCCACAATTTGAAATATCCCACAAGGACAAAAGAAAATGGATTTCAGCATTTTATTTTTAATTGGAATCAAAGCAGAACTGTATGATCCTACTTTTGAATTAATCTAGTTTATCACATATCAGTTCACTGTTCACCACAGCAAAGTAGCAAGTAAGGTCATTAAACTCTGGTCCTATAGAATATGCTGATTATCATCTCACAATGATAATGTGAGATGTGATTCGATGTAGCACAATTATGAAGAATGCATCTTGAAAATAAAGGAACATAAAGTGGAATATGCCAACTATACTTGAATAATGTTTATATTAGGGATAGGCAAACTTTGGGGGACTTATATCTAATATTTAGTTTAGTACTGTGTAGAAGTATAACTTCAAAAAGTAACGAAGAAAGGATGCAAACTTTAAGTCTAACAATATCTGAGGCAATTCCTCATAATGGAAGACAAAATTAAAGCATGAAATTTTGCTTGCGTTTGAGCTATTTCCTAGACATGATTTTTTTTTTTTTTTTACTGAAAACCATCAAAGAGTTAACAGGAAAGAAACCCATTTATGCAAGAGTAACATCAGTTGGCCATGCGTCAAAATAAATATTGCACTGAGCAATCTATTTTCCCCTTGCTGCAATAAATGAAGGATTTGTTGATATAGCAAACTCATAATTTTGAAACTGGAATTTACTTGTACATAAAATATGATTTCTAATTTACTACATTCAGGCTTTGAAAATGCTGACCTATAATGGGCCTAAGAGACCCAATGCTAACTGCAGACACAGCTAAACGTTACAAAAACTCTTAAGAAACAGAGTAAAGTTCTATTACTCAATTCTACATATGAGAAAATTGAAAAACAGCTACACTAAGTAAACCCTTCCATTGGATATTAATTCAATAAGCAGCCTTCAAATTTGTATTTGATTCAGACTGCATGAAGACAAATTTGTATACTGCTTTTTCAACTTCTTGTCAAGTAAAAGTTGTGCTAATTTATCATTCCAAATAGCTCCAGAATTATTTCCATAATTGTACAGTTTATATTCATTTAAAGTAGTATTATAAGTCTTAACCAAATGAGGTAGTAGAGTTATTAATAGTATTCAAGGTGAGCAATTAAAAAACCCTTGTCTCACTTATGAATTCATCAGTAGCATTAAACATAATGTTATCTCTCAGCCTCAAACTTAGTTTGAATACTTAAAAATTTGGGAATACTTTTCCTGGCAGCATATATTATAAACTGAAATTTAAAGTTATAGTTAGAAAATTGAATATTCAGCCCATTGCCACTTGCACAGTTGTTTAACTACAAAATATATTTCAACAACATTTATAATAGTGCTAAATTACTAGATTTTGTGTTCAATAAATTATTCTGAGTCAGTTACAAAACTCTTTTTAATGCTGATACCCAATCACATGATAGCTTCAGAATGTAGAATTAAACACCAACTTTGGAAGAAGAGAGTCTTTCATATTACAACCTGGTATACAAGTTCCATTGCTAATTGAAAGTGCAGCTATTTTTAGATTTATAATGGAAGTGAATAAAAAACAGGGATACTTAATAAAAGAACTGGAGCACTATAGACTCCTGGTGTTTTAGCTGCTAATTTATAAATCCAAATAGCTCCAGACTAAAGAAAATATAAAATGTGTGCCAGAATCACAGGCTTAAATTTGAAGAATAGAAACAAACTTCAGTCCTCAGTTCTTAGTGGAATTCAAAATAATTAGTTCAAAGGAATATTTTTTTAAAAAAATTAAGATATGTATAAAGATATCAGAGATAGCTCTCCTAGTTCTTTTAGATCTCTTGGTGGTGTTCAGTGTCATTGATTATGGTATGTAGAGGGGTTTCACGTTCACAAGAAAAAAGTCCAATATCAGATTAAGCCATTAACAAAGCAATAAACAAATACAAACCATCTGTTCTTCCCAAAGAAGATTGATTTCCAACCATTACAGTGCATGGGAACTGAAAGAAGTGCAAGAATTTGAACCTTAAAATAACTATAAACAGATCTTGCAAACCATCAATTCTTTAAACTGTGTTACCAGCTGCTGCTGTTCAAATAATAATCTATTACCTGAACTCTCTTTCAGACAGATCAGTAGATCAGTGTTAACGGCACCATTGACGTAAGAAAGAAGGCAACAACAGAATGTGGACATTCATATATCATACTCATTCTTCCGTTTCTTTTACTTTTTAAAAAAAAATAAGTTGGCCTCCAAAAGTCATAGGTTGCTGGGTTGAATTTTTCAGTTGATTTTGGACATTTGTTGAGGTTCTTTAGAAAAGAGGAATCAATGGCAAGAGCCTAGCAGAGATCCAGAGATTAGTGTTCCATGCTATGCTATGAACAGGAAAAAAAATATGTCACTGAAAATAGTTGTTTTGCTTCCATATCTCAGTCATGAGATCTTAGGAGGCTTCAAGGGTTGTAAAAATATAATTGGAGCCATACAAAGTGTATGTCCTGCCCTCTCAAGAGAAAAATACATATCTACCCCCATGACTCTCACATTCTTTGTGTAGACACAGAATGACAGCAAAAACACAGATTAGGTATGTTGAATTAGAGTAAAATTCTTATAGGTTTTTTTTTCACTTCTAATCTTTGCTCATCATAATTAGAAGATAATGATATTTCCTGGTAAATACAATTATTATTAAAAGAAAGGAAATGTGTGTATGCTTACCATATCACACTGAACAATCTTCTTTAGAATTTTCTGCTTGGTTTTCAAATATATCTGCAGACCATCTACGCTTCTCACCTGCAGGAAGAAGATAATGTATATTATTTTCTTATTTTTTTTAATACCTTGTAAAGGAAGAAAGCTTATCAACAAATATTTACTTTTTCTTCATGTATTAATGGCTATTGTATCTGAATAAAAATTATCCAATAGTTTTAAAGAATTTTTAAGTGGCTCATAATTTCATACAATGATACAATTATACCATAACAATTTTTTTAATTATTGACATAAATAATAAAAAAAATCTGAACAAGAGTAAAATAGTAGATAAAATAACACAAAAATCTCCAAAAGACTTTTCTATGAATCATGAAAAGCACTGAAAATGCATGTACAATTAGGTTTTGCAGCTGTTAGAACAACAGCAATATTTTTTTGCCTCTTCTCTGCAATAGTTATCCTGAGATGTACTGGATATTTACACAATCAGATCAAATACAATTATGTACTTTCTTGAATACTTGATCTTTTTAAAATCCAGGTAGAGCACAAACCAGCAGTGTTAGTTAGTATTGCTAATTCCTCACTGCAAGAGGCCCCCAACCATGGTCTCTAACTACTGCAAATACAGGTAGTCCTCGACTTATGATCCCAATTTTCAAAATTTTTGTTGCTAAGTGAAACATTTGTTAAGTGAATTTTGCTCCATTTTACAATCTTTCTTGCCACAGTTGTTAAGTGAATCACTGCAGTTGTTAAATTAGTAACACGGTTGTTAAGGGAATCTGGTTTTCCCATTTATTTTGCTTGTCAGAAGGTCACAAAAGGTGATCACATGATCCCAGGACACTATAATGGTCATAAATATGAGCCAGTTCCCAAGCGTCTGAATTTTGATCAGGTGACCATGGAGATGCTACAATGGTCGTAAGTGTGAAAAGGGATCAAAAGTCACTTTTTTCAGTGCTGTTGTAACTTCGAACAGTCACTAAATCGACTCTTGTAAGTTGAGGCCTATCTTTAGTTCTAGGGATGGAGAGAAAGCTTCTGTTCAAATATTTTTGTGTAATATAGTGTCCTCTGAGTTTAAACATTGATGCTTTGGAGTGATGTACTCAGTGTCATTTCGCATTGTGAGATGAGCAACATATAAGTTGGATAAATAAATCAATAAAAACAAATGTGAACATCAATCCTCTTTGTTTGGCTATTCAGCAATTAGAATATAAAATTCTAAAAATGTTGGGGGTACAATTTCCAAAATTCTTGGCCAGCATGATTAGTACCTAACTTGTACCTCATTACTTTTGATATTCTTATTGCAGTACATTTAGATAGAACTCTTTGTTACTAACTTCCTTTATTAATAAGGTTTTTTTTTTACTTCATCAGTGTAAGTCCTTATTTACTAAAAATTCACCTATTTTCTGTCAATACATGTAATACATGCAATTAGCTATGGTTTAACATAGTTCAATTATTCTTTTTTTGTAGTATTTTATTAATTTTCTAATTTTACATTTAAGTATTTAAAAAGCAACGTGGTGGCTGGGTTAATCGATAATTCAATAGCATACAAAAATCTTTAGTACAAATCTCAAGGTACCACATCAAATATTTCCTCTCTTTTTCCCTTAATATCTACTGTCTCATATGGACTAATACAGTTCTTATTATATCAATTGAGTAAAAATAGCATTATTACATTTATCAATAAATTTTTAGCTTATACATATCCTAGTTGCTTTTACATTCAATCTTTATAGACAATCAATGTCCTTATTAGTTTTTCCCAATTTTTAGTTTCCCGTCAATATTTAAATTTAACATTTGATATTTATAATTCCCAAGTTTTAGGTAACCAAAGTTTCCTTTATCTCAATTCATAACACTAATATTCAAGATACAGACCTTATCTATTTAAGTATATTCTATTTCCCATCATCTTGCATCATCTAGTTAATAATACAACATCCTTATTTTCAACTAACTTCCAAATGTCTTAAATTTAATGACCAAACTTTCCCTCATTTCAACATCAAATACTTCCTCTTTTTCCCTTAATATCTACTGTCTCATATTTAAGCTAATACAGTTCTTATTATATCAACTAAGTAAAAACATGCTTATTACATTTATCAATAAATTTTTAGCTTATACATGTCTTAATTACTTTTACATTCAATCTTTATAGACAATCAATATCCTATTTATTTGTTTTCCCCAATTTTTAATTTCCCATCAATATTCAAATTTAACTTTTTAATATTTATACTTCCAAGTTTTAAGTGACCAGTTTTCTTTATCTCAATTCATAACAAAATCTAGTATTCAAAATACACATCTTGTCTATTTGAGTATATTCTAATTAGTAGTATAAAATCCTCTCTAATAAATCAAAACTCCAATTTTCTTCAGCCTTATTCTAGCTTTCTTCCTTTGCCAGCTCGCCTTCCATGTCAATGCTTTTAAGTCATCAAATAGATCTCCCTCTGTTGTTATATATATTATTTGAAATAAGAGAGACCATCCAGTCGCCATTTTTTTGGGAAGGGCTAACGAATCGTCTCTATTATTCCAAATCCCCATAGTTGTCCTGATATGTTTGTCTTCCCTTCGGTCTGTTCTTCTTCTTGCTCCTCAGATTTCTTCTGATTTATATAGAAAGTCTTTTCCATTTTCAGTGTTGTCAGTCCCTTTTCTGGATTTTTCATTGACTGTATTTGTTGGTCAGTTGAATCCTCTATCATAGTATTTAATTGTTCCACTTCTTCTGTTATCTTCTGCGTAGTTGATTCTTTAATTGTGGTCAAAATTTGGGTTCGTATATCTAGGCTGACATCTTGTTCTTGTCAAGCCCTGTGGGCTCGACACTCAAGGGAGGGGGAAACAAGGTACCACAGTGCCACCAGAGAAGTATCTCACAGCACGAACGCAGCAACACCGCCGAACAGGGAGGCTTCGCAGCTCGGGACCAACACCACCGACCAGTTGGGCGGCCTCTTGGCTCGGTCCCAGTGACGCTGGAAATGGTTAGGGAGACCCAGCGGCTTGGAACTGGCGCCGATAGGCTGGGCGGCCGCCAATCAGCTGAGGCCTGTGAGCCGACGCTGGGCTAGCAATGACTGTGGCGGTGCCCAAGAGGGAGGTAGGGAGCTTACCGGTGCTGCAGAATGGCCCCAGCAGAGACAGGACGGCAGGCCAGGGGAGAGATGGGGCCCTGCAGGGCTGCCTTTTGAGGACAGATGCCGGATGCTGGCTTGCTGTGGGGGGGTGGAGCTGCAGGGAGGGGATGTATGTAAAGCGCTGGGAGATCACTCCCAGCGCTGACTTTGCTTGTCGGATTAAACTGTTTGTCAGATCGTTCCTGTTTGTCAGTCACCTTGTCATCCTCTTTTTGCGTCTGTGGGAACCAGGGACTGGTAAGGACACTGATAGTTCTTTTCTGTAGCATCTTATTTCATCACAAGCTGAAAGAATGGTTTCATGTATTGCTTTCAACATAAAAAGAATCTGTTCCTGGTCTTCATCCATATTCTCTTGATGGTGTGTTGAGGGCTTTAAAGTCAGAGAATGAAAATAATTTTATAACTGGGTAAAGGACACAGCTGAGCTTCTCACAGCTGGTATTTGTCAAGGTTGAAAAAGTCTTATCTATAGTCTGGGCTTCAAGCCAAGTCTCCTTTACACAATAACAAGTTGTAATATCAAACTTGGCCACAAGATGTCACCAATGCCGTTTAAGGTTTAAGATTTTAAGTCCAAAATTTTTATATAAATAAAAACCAAAGTCTTCTGTAAAGATAAGAAATCTTTTGGTTCCCAAATTTTAGAAACATATAAATCCAGTTAGATTAAGGTTATTCTTTCAGTGTTTTAATTCCCCTGGATAGTCAGTCGCCGCTATTCTTAGAGGGTGGGATAGAAGTTTCCTTCCCTCTCACAGGGGGAAAGATGCTTTGGGCAGCTTTTACAGGAAAAGAAAATACTTGGGTTTGAAGAGAGGTTCAGATCTCACCCAGTCTCATCTGTGCTGTTTTAGAAGTGCCTGGTGATAAGTTTGACTTCGGCTGTCTGCAGCTCGACTCTCGACCCTTTCCAGGGTCCCCCAGCAGAGCGAAACTGAACGCGGAAGACGGAGCTCGCCTTCCAGCATCCACAGCGGCTGCGATGGCAAACCAGAAGTCTAACATAGTTCAATTATTCTGTTGAGCTCTTAGAACAGTTCCTAAAGGAACATAAGGATCCTATTCTGTCCATGAAAACATGCAAGGCAATTTTCCACCATGTACACCCTTACTTGAATAGAATATGAGTAATTTTCATAGCACTTAGTTCCACGTAGGCATACTTAATTGCCACACAAACTTGATTCAGCACCACTTCTCACAATTCTCTCCATGTTCATTCAATGCAACAAACATTTCTATATATAATGCTTACGAATATTGAACAATTTTGTTTCAAGTAAATGGAAACAATCTTTATGCAATCTTTACTGAGACAGTAAAAACAAAAAAATGATGAAATATCAGATCACTTAAAAGCACTGTCTTACTCATAAAAAATGTACCTGTTGAATGATAATTAAACTGCCTTCAGTTTGCCACTAAATTGAATATTATCATTAAAGGAACATTTTAAGAACAATGTTCCTACTCCTATCATCTAATATCTCTCAAGGCCACTTTCTTTGGTAACTTAATAAAAATTACATCATTGTTCTCTATCCATCTGTAGGAGAATTACCTCATTGATCAAAAATAATGGTCCATGCTTGCAATTACCATATTATTCATAATAAAAACTATTACACTATTAAAAACAAAATATGTGGTTTACAAATAAACCAATCTTTTTAATGATTTATTTTACCACAAGGCAAAGTTTATTTTACACTCTGTGAATAAATAGATAAATGAAAAGTACACTACAATTCCCTCAAAGCAAATAGCCTTTATCAGACTTATTTAGATACAACTACCATACAACAGATTTTTTTAAATCAGAAGTTCAGTTTTATAACTGGAAACTTTTCCAAAAGATATTCAATTAAAGAATTTATTGAATATTGTAAATCATCATCTAATTCCATCCATAGGAACCCATTTCTTTTGCCCTATTATGTTTCCCTGAAAATAAGACCTGGTCTTAATTGTTTTTTGCCTCCAAAAGAGGCACCAGGTCTTATTTTGGGGGGGTGTCTTTTCCATTCACCTCGCAGTGGCAGCGGCACCAACAGCCCCGCCTAGCCGGCCGACTTATTCTGCAGCTGAAGGAGCAGCTTCATTCTGCAGCTAAGAATGGAGCTCCGGCCTGCATTTCGGAGTCATAGGCCTTTCCAGAAGGCCTCTGCAGTTGAAAACTGAGCTACGGATTGAATCCATAACTCAGTTCTCAGCTGCAGAGGCCTCCTGGAAAGGCCTATGACTCTGAAATGCAGGCCAGGGGAACTGCAGAAGAAGTGGGCCAGTGAGGAGAGGCAGTTGTTGATTCATGAGAGGCCTGGTAAGTGGGTGCAGGGCGTATGAGGCAGCTCCACCCCTGCCCTAGCTTGAGTTTTAGGCGTGTGCCTCACCTCAACACTAGGGCTTGTTTTGGGGATAGAGCTTATATTAGGCCCACCCCCAAAAATCTTACTTTTGGGAAAACACGGTATAGACGTCATACTGAAGGGTCAACATATTAAGTTGATACACAAACTTCTCTGGCTCTAACAAGTAATCAAAGATTAGCAAGATCCCTCTTTGGAATGCTCAACCTGGCCCCAGATAATTAGCAAGAAGAAATTAATGTCTGCATTTACATTCATTGGAGAAGGGATTACAAGAGAGTAATACACTGGGCTGTGTGCTCAGCACTAACAGGGCCACTGCAATACTTTAGATCTCTATTCCTAACTGTGTGCCTGTTCATTCTCTTGTAATCCCTTCCTCTCCAATCTCTATTCTGTAAAGGAGAAAAAAAGTAAGAAAAACATCAGGTAAGCCAAAGGGCAAGGCATACATTAGTGAGCATGTGACTGAAGAACAGTGCAAAGGGCATAACTTTGAATAGTCACTGAACAAGACAGTTAGCAAGTGAGGTCTGCCTATAATGTGTACTTTTTGTTAGAGTTCCAGAAATAAAATATTTTTCCCCAAATCATAAGAATTTATTGAACTATTCACTGTATAATCATCTGTTCTAAAATATTATATAGTTCAGTGATGGCGAACCTTTTAGAGACTGAGTGCCCAAACTGCAACCCAAAACCCACTTATGCATCATCGAGTGCCAGGTGAGTGTGGCCCATTGGCTGGGCGTGGCCAATTGGGTGGGCGTGGCTGTGGTAACGGCAGGCAGGGTGGGACTAAAAAGTTCAATCAATCAATTCCAACATTGCAAGATCTTTTTTTTTTCCGCAAGAAGTTGAAATTGACTGATTGAACCTTTTTTTTTTTTTTTGCACACGGCAGCGGAGGCCTAAAGCGAAAAGGTTTTATAAAATCCAGCTGAAGGCCTAGGACTGGGGCGACGGCGCGCGTGCCCACAGAGAGGGCTCTGCGTGCCACCTGTGGCACCCGTGCCATAGGTTCGCCACCACTGATATAGTTAATACAAAATATTCAGAATATTCATAAGAATGGTATACAAGAAGCAATGATTACATACAACTGAAATTCTATCCCATATTCATCATGTGATTCCCAGGCTAGAATAAGGTGAATTCATTCCTTTAGTACAGGCATGTCAAACTTGCGACGTCACGTGACGTCACGCGACATATCGGAGATTTTTCTCCATTGCCGGCAATGGGGTGGGCGCAGTTTTGGGATGACATGTCCGGCCCATGGGCCGGCAGTTTGACGCCCCTGCTTTAGTAGATTCCTACAAATTCTTTTCTTCATGTTATTACCCTTTTTTTTGCTGATTTGCACAATCACACCCAGCTTATTTCAAGAGCTAATAAAGGTGAATTTATCTTTAGTTTCAGATTTGAATAAGGAGCACCCTATATGAGCTATAACACATTTTTAACATATAATTATGAGTTACTTGAAAGACTCTTATTTGTACTCTTTTATTCTCTTTCTTAAAGCTCAAATTATTGAGAAGCAAGATTCATTCAGAAAACATTTTAGGCTTTGAACAAAAAGATGATTTTATTGCTAATGAAGTATTCAGGCCAAGAATTAGCTTTTACATTTTGTCAAGGATGTCAAGCGTTTCAGAAACAAGTGACTAAAATTAAATAGCTGTTGAGCAGTAACTGTTTTGTAAAGAAAAAATATTTATAAATGAATGCATATATAATACGTCCATACAACCAAATAGGTTATTACTTGTTCTGATTAACTTTGAAAATGCCCATGTACTTCAAGATGAGCCCAGAATTGTTATTTGATCTGTCCACACTTGTATACCAGTCGTGAATATGCTTAAGTGTCTTAGTGAAATTTTTAAGGAAAAAGGCTTGGGATACAGAATGGGAGTTTTCCTTGTGGTCCATGGTTCCCTTTGTTCCCTCTCTCCCCCAGGAAAGTTGCAGGCAATTCTGTGAGTCAGCCAAGGAAGAGGAGGAGGAGGCTTCACAGGGCTCTGCTGAAGATCGCGAGAGGAAGGAAAACAGTGCCAGCCTATATTATATGTGAAAAGGAGGATTACCCAACAGGTCATGGACTGTCTAGTACTATTTTAAAAACTTATAGAACATATTATTTTTTAAACCTTTTCTAATGGTTTTTCTAATAGAATCTGACTAACTCCAAGATGGCAATCTCTCCCACAGGTGTGGTAATATTATCAAGAAATTCCTCTATTTCATACTCAGCAATCTAGCTATTCCCAATGGTGGCCCCTAGATTTTCATGGCTGATCATAAAGTAAGGGCAGTTGATACAACCAGTGCTTTTTTTGTAAAAAAAAAGGTGCCGGAACTCACACATGTCATACAACCCACCTTGCCTACCCTACAAGGTTCCATCCAAAAAAGGTGCCGGAACTCCGTTCTGAGCGTTCTATGAGAAAAAAAGCCCTGGATACAACTGAAGGCTTACAATGCCTCTTTCATTTTTAGATGAAGGTCAATCCACTCCTAAAATACTTTCAATTATCAGTTCAAGTGTCCATGAATCTGATTTGTACACAAATGCATTTACTGTATAGTGGCTAATAGAGGCATTTTCCATATGAGTCAGACCAATCATTTGGGTGTTGAGTTACACAGTACTTAGATTAGATCACTGCCCATAAGAAAATGGACCAACTCATATGATAAATGCATTTGGAGTGACTGAATGTATGTAGAATACTTACACAGGCAAGCAGTTTATCTATGGCTGCTATCATATCTGTTTCAGTCCTGAGAGCAAATACCAAGGGAGTCAAAAAATGCTTTTACAACAGCTTATATTATTCATTTCTCAAACTGAGAATCAATCCACAATGTTTTTCTGTCCATAAGAATGCAAAGTTAACATATCTCATTGTTTTGTAATTTCACTTACCAGAAGTTTCACTCACACGCTCATTCATTCCAAGTTTCTTACATTCATTAATTAAACCAACATATGTTAAATAAATGATATCCACTTTTTAGTCTGATAATAAATCCCACCTGCACAGCTCCCAAAGCTACTAGCTATGTAGTCAGATTTTTTATTAAACGTGCTGTAGACTAATTTAGTCAACTTCCATACTTATGTGCCCATATCACTATCCCACTGATGATGCTTTTTACATATTGTGTTGAAAGCTGCTGGCCTTTGAAAACATTTGTAAGAAGTATTTAATTCCAACCATTACAGCAAGACTATTGAGAAAATTGCTCCTAATTATAGCATTATAAAACGATGAAACTCAAATTACCAAAGGGTGTGTATGAGTGATTTGAGTCATGTGATGGTTTTGCCAGTGAGTTTAATCCTCTGTTCAAATCCTCCCCCAAATGGGGAAGTCCTGTTCTTATCTCTGTGAAAATTAGGACATTGCACATGGGTTGGGGAATGGGGGTGGGTGGGCGAGAGTAAGATCCAGTTTTATATATTGCGTGAGGGGTCTGAGATAGCACATCTGCTTCAGATTATTTTATGTATAAATTACTTCTTTATTTCAAGAGTTAGCAAATTTCTGAGGAACAAGGGCTGCAACATCAGACATATCATTGCAGGAGGTTTGTTGATGTCAGACAAAAGAATTAATATTTTTCTACATTTTTATGGATGGGAATGACAATCCAGACATTGATGATACAATTCTGGCCTTGCTTGGGAGGTTTAAGGGTAGAAACTCTAGTGGCTTGCCATCCAGAAGCTTTCTGCTCTTATTTCTTCTTTTATTTTGGAGAAATAAAGACTTTTTCTATTGAGTTTCAATGGTAACATCTTAGGTTCTGGAATGTCTATGGGTGTCCTCCTTGCTTTACATCAGGGGTGTCAAACTGCCAGCCCGGGGGCCGGACACGTCACAATGAAACCGCGCCCACCCCATTGCCGGCAATGGGGAAAAAGCTCTGATACGTTGCGCGATGTCATGTGATGTCGCGAGTTTGACATGTCTGCTTTACATCATAGTGTATTATATATATAAAGCAGTGATAATAAACACAAAGTGTTTAACTGCTACATAAGCCACTCATATCAGATCATTCTAGAATAAGCTAGAATAAGAATGAACCATGCCAACAAGTATGCCGGCGGAGAAAAGCAGATAGTCAGAACATGATAAAATCTTTAATTTGGAGGGAAAACTTAACTTTTAAAAAAGAATTTTTATTTTTAAAATAAATTAAAATTATTGTTTTTTGCACTGATTCAGAATGATTTCTCTATCAGCTCCCTGTTGGGCAATTTGAAGGTTGCTATCAGTTTTCTCTTCAACCCTACCATCTGGGCAATTTTTTTTTAGTGCTTCATAGGTAACCTGCTGAAACTAATCAGATGAAACCTATAAACAATTTACCATTCTTGTTATTTTCTGTTCCATTTGGCCAAAAAAAAAAAAAAAGGAGGCAGTTTTAAGAGTTTTGATGTTTCTCCATTACAGGCTATTTATTCTTCAATATTTGCATTCAAAAGGTTAAACTGAACTGTTACATTAAATTCTCAAATTCAACTGGATTCTATCAGTTTCACAGAAATTATATTTAGAATATTTATTCAAAAAGAAGGTGAGGTTCTTCAATTAGTATACCTTAATATTTAGAAGACTATGGAGGCAGAGTTCTTTAAGACAGATGCTGCTGACGAAGAAAATTTGCAGGCACCTTGCTACAGATAATTCAGACAAAAGGCTACAAAAGAAATCAAGCAATCAATAATGTTTGCTTTTGCCTTACTATCATGAGTTAGGATGTAAGCCCATGAGCTGAAAATGTGAGACACAAGTACTTCTGTAATGCCAACAATGAAGAAATGATGATAATATGAAGGAGAAGAGACGTTGTCTTACCTGAACGCCTTTTCTCAGCATGACGATGGAGAATCCACCAATAGGTTAGGACTATCTTCCTGCCCAATAAGAGACTAAGTTTGCCAGAGTTAACACGCCTCCTGCTGGGCTGATATCCCAGACACGACGAAGGCGAAGCTGCTGACAATGGACCGATGTGTTGGCTCTCTGTGCCCCTAACACAGGACCTGACGGTCCTAAGGGGATGGGCGTGGATTCTCCATCGTCATGCTGAGAAAAGGCGTTCAGGTAAGACAACGCCCCTTCTCCAGCAGGACGATGGAGAATCCACCAATGGGACATACCAAAGCTGAGCTGTCCCTATGGGAGGGAATCAGTCAGGGCCTGTGTCCCACTTGATGATGCCACTTGCTGGAGTACCCTCCGGCCAAACGATGAAGAATCCACCAATAATGAAATACGACCTGTCCAGAGCCAACACGAACGTCCTAGCTGGGCTGAAGACTAAGTCGTGTCTGGGATATCAGCCCAGCAGGAGGCGTGTTAACTCTGGCAAACTTAGTCTCTTATTGGGCAGGAAGATTAGTCCTAACCCATTGGTGGATTCTCCATCGTCCTGCTGGAGAAGGATGCAGTCCATGGGCCTTTTGAAATTTCTTACCCAAATTCCATGAGGATATATTGGAACGATGAGAAGTGGCGGCATTAAGACTTTGGGAAGCTATGGGATGGGACAAAGGACAAAACAGCTGAGCAATCACGTCACTTACTTTCACTGGCACTATCATTCTTTTCCTTTGTTAAAATATCAGCTTATCCCTTTCTGTATTTTATTTTGCAGATTAAGTAATTTAGCATCTTTTATTTTCCAAGGATAATAAAGATGAATTTGAGCTTTAAGAAATCTCTTTTTAGCTGTTGAATGTATTGAACTCTCCTAAATTTCTTATAATAGTAAATTGAAAAAGCCTTCAGCACAATCCTATCCATCTTCTACTCAGAAATCCAATTATGTTCAATTAGGCTTTCTCTGAAATAAGAACATTTAGGATTATAACCAGAATAGTTTTCTTGACACCTATTGGATTCTCAATATCTTTTAAACAAAATATATATGTACTCCAGGAAAATAGAATCAAATTTGACATAATTATAGTAAGATGTTCACAAGAGAGCTCGGAATTTGATGCCTATATTGCTAAATAAATTATGCAAATTCCTAATATTATTATAAAATAGAAAAAGTACACCACTTGTTCACACATATACACTGATCACCGTATTACAATTCTATTTTTACTAGTAAAACATTGTAGAAAAGAAATTTATTTTTATACTAGCATGCCACCCACTTCTAATTAACATCAATCTGTCTTCTGTGAACAGTATATGTTGCAAAAATATGTGCCCTTGAGTACACTAGGGTATTTTGGCAAGATGTTGTACGTGTTGCTAAAACCTGAAATTGTTTTACCCACTGCTGTAGGAAATGCTTAAATCTTTATTTTCTTGTGACTTTTCAGAAGAATAAAAATAATCTTTTTTACCTTTCTGTGATTTTTAAAAAAATATTTATTAACATAACACTTTTGATTCAGCTCCTCCCAATTCCTCCATCCTTGGTACAGCTATTTCTTAGCTGGTTAGCTCAAAAAAAGCAAATAAATGTGGTGCAGAACAAGGAGAGGGCAGCTACAGATAGAGAAGCCTAAATATCCTTCATGTAATGAATAGGCACAACAGGAAGGAAGTTAGAACTGAAGACTACAACTGAATACTGCAAGAATTCATCCCCATGTCCTGCACTAATGGTTTCTTAAAGGAACATGTGATGTTGTCTTCAACTCATCTCCAGCTCATGATAAAGCAGCTTCTACTCATCTTTTGTTGCTCCACATCAAAAGCAGTGTTTTCTGAGATGTGCACGAACAATGAAAATGTAAAAGAGTAATTTTATGTTTTGAGGTTGATGTCATAAAATTTAAGAGCCCCGAAGAATCTCATCATCACATCCTTTATGCAACCAGAGATTCCATATATCAGGGTGATAAAGTGATGAATAATATGTTAGACTCAGAGTGCAATCCCCACTCAGCCAAAAGACCACAGGTGAAGGTGGGCCAGTAACTAACTCAGCCTATTAGCCTCATCCACTGGAAAGTTGAAAATGCCTTCTCTCTGCCTAGCATTCTCTAGACATGTTGCTATTGTTACTCTTGAAAACAATGCATCTAGGAAGTGAAGTCCCAATTATTTCCAAGGGTAGTAGGCTAAGGAAACCTTGAGTAAAACAGAAAACAAGGAAAATACATGAACATGGTTTAAGTTCAATGAATGAAAAACAGAAAATAAATATAAGGAAGTATGGAAGAGAAATTCGACCTCTTTTTTCTTCAGCGGTTGTTGGGTCTTTTGGTTTGGATAGCTTTAGTTAGTTTGTGTGCAATGCTGATGCCATGTGGTTGTAGTAGTCTGTTGGTGGTTTCTAAATTTTTTTTGATGTATGGTAGTGTTTTCACAGTTTGTGTTGGTGGTGCTATATTGAGTGGTCAGGCACTTCTTCACAAATATTCTTCTCTATCAATATCACAGTAAAACATGCACAAGAATAAAAGAAATACTTAAGAGAATAGTTGCAACACTGAACACAGAGTAAAGACAAGGAGGTGTCATGTTTCCTTAGTGATTTAATGTATTTAAGGATAAATGTATAAGGAATAAATGCTATGATATTAAAGGTATATTGATTATTGATATGAATGTATGTGCCTCTCAGTAAGCAGCAGTGCTGTTGGTTAAGAAGCTGGACAATTTGCAAATGTTAGATTGTGTAATACAATGAGAAGCATGAATTTGAAAACTGATATGCTAAAGATCAAGGTGGTTGCATTTCAAAGGAAAAGTGGGGTGAATTATTGCAAGTTATACATAAAAAGTAAAAATCAAAGGAAGTAGCACGCAAATTTGCTAAAATGGGGAAATGAATGAAGAAATTTTAAGCTGTGCAAAAACTGGCAGAAAGTGGTGGGTATTACAGAATCCATTATGAGAAATAAGTGCTTTTCAAAAAAAAAGAATGATGGCTGTGTCTGAGAACATGTTTCTGCACACCCAATATTACATGGAAATAATGAGTATGTCAGGAGAAACACAGAAATAAGTTGAATGACACTAAAATGGCTTCATTAAAAAGTTTGCAGAGTAGCAAAGAAAGGTCAGAAGGTCAAGAATTAATAGGTAATGAATGAAGACAAATCAAACAAAGTAAAGTAAGCAATATGAAAGAAATACACTGAGATAATTTGGGGATATACAAATGAGGACTGAACTGCAAAACACATATGTGAAGAAAAAGTGAATGGGATAAGAGAAAGAGGAAGGCCAAAGATCTCATTTGGCCCATAAAGTACTTCCAGTTGTCATAAAATGACTCCCTCTCCAGGGTCACATGAATGCAGTTTGGGCATTTGGCAACTGGCTACTTATATGTTATCTTTTAAATCTTAAACTTTTTTTCAATATGTTTCCTTTCTCATTATGGCAAGAAGTCACACTGCCAGTTAGCCAAATTACAAGGGGCTTCAGATGCAAAATAAAAACAATATTTACGATCTGTAAGTTGCCCGTTCTTGACATATACAGTATACATGTGTATGCCACACACGACATTTAATTAATAGATTGCATTTTAACAATTCATCATCCCAAACTTACAAAAAATAACGAGAAAGGAACTCATATGGCATGCCCTTCAAAAAGTTATAATCAAGTATTACAAGTTTCTTTTAGTTTTGTATTCCATTCATGAATCTTAACACCTGTTCAAATTATTATCAGAATGATAATAAATGCTTGAGTTTGATCTACAAAAGTCCCCAGGTCTGTCCCAGAGGACTCTACCATCCTCCAGAGTAGTTTTTAGGAGAAGGGCCTGCAGAGGGATGGAAAACTGCCCTCTTTCCACTACAGAAGCAGTTAATTAACTGGATTTCACAGCAGCAGATTTATTTAGTTTGAAGTTCTTGGTATGAGGTGTGGATTGCATGTCCTTGTTCATAGTTCAGCTTTACATGAATTCACCAGTGACCTTGCATAAAGCACTACCCTATCCTTGGAAATACATAATCAATCTCATTTTATTCAATGCTTATCAATTCATGTTTATGGCATTACACTCTGGTGTTATTATTTTATTCTACCATAATTACCTATACATCCAGACAGCGTATAAATACATAATGAAACCAAGCAGCAACTAGGGCTATGCAAAGCATCCAAAAGGAACATTTAACAAATATTAAAACAAGTAACACATCTCTCTTCAAAGTATTAAAGCCATTTTAAAGCTCATATAGTTACACTAAAGCAGACATGTCAAACTCGCGACGTCACGTGACGTCGCGCGACGTATCGGGACTGTTTTTCCATTGCCGTCAATGGGGTGGATGCGGCTTCCTCGTGACGCGTCCGGCCCGCGGGCCGGCAGTTTGACACCCCTGCTCTAAAGGCTGTTCAGATATCTGTAGAGTAGAAAAGCCAGTGAAACAAGTGACTGTCTAGAGTAGACACACTAAAAGGCAGAAATGTAGAAACCTTTGAAGCAGCTGCAACATATGCTAACACATTTTATGACATGCCCATTTAAAATGTTTTTCACCATCTATCCTAAGGGCACACTAAGGAGTATTAGTATAGATTTCAGTAGGCTCTTCAAAATATTATGCTAAAGCAGGACAATTGATTAGGAATTCATACTTACATAAACAAAAGCAAACTCGCAACACAATAGCTCTCCTCTGTCCCATGAGGAGAGCTCTTTAAAATATGACAAGGTTTTTACAAAATTATGAGCTAATTTCTAAGAACAGTTTCTATAGGATTTCAGAAGAATATGCTTTACTCACTTTACAATAATTATTCACCAGAATATGGTGAATATTACTAACTTTGGTTGCAATGGAAGTCTAAAACAGAGTATTAGTCCATTACTCCAATTATATATTTGTCATGTTTAGGGATTTCTCTCTTTTCACTATTAGTCAAGACTGCTTAATTTCAGAGCTACCTACAGAATAATCTCTTAATGTGGTTCTTCATGTCTGCCGTCTGGTTTCAAATCAAGCAATTAAAAAACCAAATAGAAGTAAAGAAACACCTTGCCATTTAATACACTGCACTTTAATAAACTGCACCTTTTTAATACAGAGATTCAAAAATATTTAATGCAATATTGGGGTCTTTGAAGATATATTAATATAACGGGCATATTGTCCCTTTTAACTTCATAAAATGAGAGATTTGCACAATCACGAAAAAGCTGCCCTAGGCATGAACCAAGTTTAAGGGTATAGGTAGTCCTCAACTCATGACTATAACTGAGCCTGAAATTAAAGTCATAAATCACGCCAGTCATCAAGCTGGAAGTAAATGCCAGTTTGGGGCAAAAAAAGTCATAAATCATGCCTGAAATGTGACCAAGAGGATGGGGGCAGCCATCTGAACTTTGAAACTGGGTTGTAAGTATTCTGGGGAACTCCCTCATGACTTTGAATGGGGTTGTAAGTTGAGGATTACCCTATATGTAGTGTTTAGACAATTTAGTGACTGTTCAAAGTTATGGGAGCACTGAATTAATGGTAATTGCATCCAGTCTCTGAAATTACAGCCATTGCAGCACCCATGCAGTGATATAATCACAATTTGGGCACTTGGCAGCCTGCCAACACAACTGCAGAGAGAGTTCAAGTCCTCCCACATGCCTTTCTCTCCCTCATCTCTGCCGTCTTGGCTGCCCTGCACTCTACTACCTCTGCTGATCCTGCCACTCCCAAAGGACCTTTGCCATCTTCCTTCCACTGCTGATGAAGCATGCCTCTCCTGGCCCTTTGTGAGGCAGCTGCTGGTCACACCAGCCTTTTTCTCAAGGCTGTGTGCAGCCTTGTCCAAGTTGCATGCAACTATCTCGCAAGGCTTTGGAAGGCATCAAAACCTCACGAGAAAGCCCACATGCAATTTGGACAAGGCACATTCGTGTGCAGCCTTTCCATGAGGTTTCTCATGAGGGTTTGAAGCCTTCCAAAGCCTCATGAGGAAACCATACACAATTTTCTACACAAGGCTATATGCGGCCTCAGGAAGAAGGCCTGGGAGGGCAGCAGTTGTCACACAAATGGCCTGGCCAGGTATGCTTTGTCAACAGTGGGAGGAAGACAACAGTGAAGGTTAGCTGGGGACAGCAGGACCAACAGGATGAGCAGAACACAGGGCTGCCAGAGGTGATGAAATGCAGAGGGTCCGAAAGGGCAGGGATTGGGGGAGATTAGGTGATGGAGTTGAAGAGGAGGCAGAGGAGGCAATCCCTTACTTATTGAGGCTTGGGGCTGGAGGGACCAAGCCGGATATGGATCCTCAGTGGGATTCAGTTAATGATGGCAATGGGGACTGCCAGGATTGACATCACTAAGTGAAGTTGTCATGTGACGTTTTACTAAATGACATCAGCACTTAGCAACAGAAATTCTGGTCCCAATTATTGTTGTAACTTGAGGACTACTTGTAATGCTGTGATAAATGTGCTAGACTGGTGAGGTGACTTGTTCAAGTAAACCTTCAGCCAAGGAAGCACACTGGGTAACTACAGACCAATTATTCTCGCTCAGCTCAATCTAACTCACAGGTTTCTGTGTTGAAAAATGGTAAGAGGATGCAATTTGTACATTCCAATGATTTTTTTTTTAGCAAAAGCAATATAGGAATTTAACACATACATAAAAAGAGCAGCAAAACATGTATCAGGATTATTTTTGCTTCTGATGTGCTTTTCATGAGTAAAGTAATGTCAAATTAGTTGTCTATCCCTGTACTAAAAAGAGCACACTCTTAAAACAATGTTTTCTAAAGGTGCATACATTTACACAGATCCGAGCCAAAAAGACTGTGGAATTGCTATACAACAAATTTTACATAAGCATTATTTCCTTTCAAGCTATCTGCTACTACTGAATGTACATCTCTGAATATCATGGATCCTCAGAGGATACATAAATCAAAAAGCTGCTTGATAATATTATGAATTCTCTTAAATTAACATACAATGGTTACACTGGTCTCTAAAGCATATAAGAACCCAAATATATTTCAATGTGGGCAGGGGGAAGATGGGGGAGAGAATTACTGTTTCATATTTAGTCAGATGATGAAAAAGCCAACTCTTAAGCTTCCTTTCCGAGACAGAACAAATGAGTCAGAAGGAACCTCAAGATAACTTATCAACCAGATCCTCGTACTATTAAAAAAAAAAATCCATGAAAAGATTTCTCTAGCAAAGTATTTCTCTGTTCTGTGCCAAATGTTAACTGATTTTTTTTACAGCAAAGCTCCTTAGAAGAATGGGATAAAACAAACACATATGCTGCAACACTTGTAATAACTGAACCATTTCTGCTCTTTCAAAGAGAAAAGTTAAAAAATAATCAATGATGATCATATTACTTAGTAATCTGGAGTACCTATACTTCAAAGGCATAAGCTGGAAGGAACTAATGTTATACTTGCACAAATGAGTGCATGTCTTCTACTCATGAACTCCAGTTCAAAACCCTGAGGTACAAATGCTGCACAGTCAGCAGTTTTAGGCTCCCTCAAAAAACAATCACATGAAAACCTCAGCAACAGATTTTGATTCACAACAAGGAGTTACCACAGGTAATCCTTGAATTAAGGAGGATGGAACTGAATGAAGGGAATTACAACTAGGCTCCAAGGTTACCGCTGTTGCAATGCTCCTCTGGTCATACGAACAAAATTTGAGCACTCAGCATCTATCTTGCACTTATGACCAGTTGCAATGTCCTGCGGTCACATGATTTCCATTTGCAATTTTCACAAGCTTCTGGTTTCCTGCCGGCTTCACAAGTAAAGTCAATGGGGAAGCTGGAACGGAAGGTCACAAGTCACTTGGGTATGTTTTTCCCACTCCCAGCCTTTCTTCACTTATGTAAACCATGTCAAGCTGTGGAACATCCTTAGCAAACCCTAGAACATCTTACTGTCCTTATGTGAAACCCACACACGACAGACAGAACATGATGAAATAAATTGGTTTCAAGTTGGCAAAGGATTGAGATATGGCGTACTTTGTCCCCTTGTTCAACTTATATGTTGAATATATTGAGAGATGTTGGATTAAAGGTGAATATAGTTTGAAAATTGGAGTAAAAAACCTGCCCTATGCTGATAACACTATTCCAATAGATGAAAGGGACAGTAAATTCTAGCTCGATAAACAAATGAGAAGATCTGGAGTACATAGGAGTTCAGATACTGAGAAAAAGGCAGTATTAGCTTCTCCTCAGATATTTTCCCAATGTAAGAATTCTAATTATAGAAGTTTAGTACAATTAGTAAACAGCTTAGTGTCCAACTAAACGACATGCTGTACAATTTTTTTCCTTGCAATAAAAATAAAACATGTCAAAACATGAACAAAGAACAGTGTGAGGGAGCAGGTAGCTGCACATTTTACCCCTCTCTATTCATCAGCTAGAAGGACAGGCCAAGGTAGGAAAAAAGAGTGCAGGTCTATGTGCTGTTTTAATATATTTCTATTTTTATGTTGCTAATATATTAGATACCAGAAAACCTTGCTATCTCCACCAGATTTATCAATTAAAGCTTTATGCTTTCCAGCTGCTAAATATTGCATTAATTGTTAGATTAAAATTGACAATCCATAGTTGCATAAATAGGATGTATTCTTACATTCTTACATATTTATACAACATTATTTGTAGTCTAGCAATTTATTCCATTTTTTTTTAAATAGTACACATTTGCTATAAAGTGTATACCGGTGTAGCCCTCATTCAGCAACCAAAATTGGGACTAACAACTCTGTCCCTAAGCACAGTGGTTGTTAAACAAAATATCAAGTGATTGCAATGGGCTTATAACCTCACTTCCCTTTGGTTGTTAAGCAAATTATTGCAATTGTGAAATATCACATGATCATGACTTTTACTTCCAACTTCTCTATTAAGTCTGCTTGTTGCAAGCCAGTTGTGAAGCATACAAATGGTGATCACATGACTGCAGAACATTACAATGGTTATAAATATGGAGATTGTTCACAAAGCTAATTATTTTATACCACCAAACTTTGAATGAATGTTAAATGTCAGTAAACGAGGACCACATGTATTTGATTTGAATCTTTAATTCATACATAAGGTAAAATGCACTTAAACATGCTGTCTTGATTTTAGTAGGATTTACAGATAACCATATTTAATAATGAATCCTCGATTTAAATAATAATATAAAGGTTAATTGAGTAGTTTTTCTAAGCTGATGCTATGTGGACAGTATTTTAACCCAATGAAGAGCTGCAGGAACATTGGAACAATGTGTTTCAGCTCTCAAATGTTACATAATGCACTGAATTATACAATGCTCATTAAAAAAGCAAGAAACCTGCCTTTGCAACTGGACTGATTTTCAACTAAAAATCGTGTTTAATTTAATTCAATTTAATTTCCAAATTTAGAGGCTACCCAACATCTTGACAGCTCAGCAACTTACAAATAAAACAGAAAAACAACATACCAAATTTGATATAACACTGGTTGAGCATAAAACCATTCAAGCAGATCATTCAGCAGACATAATAAAAATAACAAACAATTCCCCCCCTCGCCTTCATTCCAGCCCTTTAAATCACCCTATCCCAAAGCCTTGGAGAACAAACATGTTTTTAAGAATTGCGTAACTATCACAAGGGTGAGACACGCATGCAAGGGATGGAGGTCATGCCAGAAGGCTGGCACTATAACACAGAAAGCCCATTTTCCAGATCTGTTAATTGACAGGACTCAGAGTGCATCTACCCTGCTTGATCATATTGCATGGGCAGAAACAACTGGAGATAGGCAGACCATCAAACAGCAGGCCCTATGCCATGAAGAGCTTTAAATAACCAGTACTTGAATTGCACCCAGAAGCCAAATGGCACCCAGTGTACCTTGCAAAGTAGTAGAATCATATGAGCATAACAATGAGCTATGTCACTGTATTCTGGACCAGCCTAGGTCTTCAAAGTGTGTAACAGTAATCTAATTGTGGGGTGACCATGACCTAAGTGATTACCTGAAAGTATATACTAGATGTACCTGTGCAAAGGCCCTCTTTAGTACATCTGCCACCTGCTCCTCAAGCAGGTGGCAAGAGGGCAAGAAGACCTAGAGATTTAAGGGAGATGACCTTTATAGAAATATGCAAGAACTGTTTGTAAGGAAAAAGCAGAAGATCAGGCAGATGCTTCCCTGATTTACTGGAGTATAAGGGGAGAAGCAGACTTGCAAGATTCTCTTATTATTTCCTATGGAGTCTAATCTATCTGATGGGGCTGACAGAATCCCAGATTGTATGCCAATCTTGAATGGGAAAGTGCAATTCTACTGAGGGCTAATGATGGAATATGCTGGGAATCAGTGTGATCAAATGAACACAGACACTGGGCCTTGTCAGGATTGGGCTTCAGTATGTTCTTCTCCATCCAGACCTAAGCAGCCCTCAGGGACTAAGCTAGGACATACTGATGATGCCTGACTCCCAACCAACAGATGATCTCACACATCAGTTTTACACAGATGTTAACAAAAAGGGCAAAAGTGTTGAATTCTGCAGCAACTCACAAATAAAGAACCATGGTGGTAGATCTCTCCCACCAATCAACATTGATTGAAACTAATCACAGCAAAAGAAGAACAGCTGCAAGATGGTGCTTCCCATCCCAACTCCTGAAGCTGGCCCAAAAGGATACTGATGTCAATGGTACTAAAACAGATGCACCACCCCATTCTTGGCTCTGCCATAGGTCATTAACAAGCAAGGTCAATGCTGGCTTCATACTAAATCCCTGAAATCTGCTGAAACAGATCCAGATAATCTACTTACTCCATGTTCCTTTGGAGTTGAGACCCAATGTTCTTCTCCAACTCCCTGCCTAACAAGGGAAGGTTGGAGACTGGATGGTAATTATCCAGAAACCTTTGATCCAATGGTTATTTCTTACTCAAGGAAATTGGACCTAAGCACAGGTTACCTCCTAGGCATCTTTTACCATCCAGGAATCATCTCCAGGGCCGCTAAATGGAATATTCTTGCTATTTGGCAGATAAAGTGAGAACAATTTCTGCAGAGATACTGTACAGAGATAGTCCATTAAAGTAATTTATAAATATGTTCATTATGAAAATTGTTACATTTAAGATAAGAATGTTCAATTGCAGGGTTTTTTAATATATATATATATATACAAATAGTGTATCTCAGGAAGAATCGTAATTCATTTAAAAGAAAAGGTAATTGGTAATTATACTTTTGTCAGTCCAGTCCTCAAAATACAATAAGTCTTATTATTCATCAATGCAAAGAACGTATGATTTATATAATAGAGATATCCATATATACAAACCAAATCATTCACAAATAAATTTGTTTCATGAATACCATTCTTTTAAGAGTAAATGGTATGCTTTATAACTGTCTACATGTTTATAAGTAGGTTTTCCAGCTTCTATAATTTTGAATTCCTAGCAATCAAACAATACAAACCCACGGGAGTGGAGATAATGCTTTTTTAAAAAACTATTTTCAAAAGAAACTTTATATAAAGAACAGTATTTTAAGAGAATACCTTAGAGGACCTGAGAAGCCAGAATATGGCTGGAGTATAAACTATGTGCACACAGTGTTTATTTCATAATTTATCCCTTCTTTGTGTTGAAGCCCCTGGAGATGGAACAATGGGAATAATGAAATAACACAAACTACGGTGTATAAACCATCTCAGTTCCTGATTCTGGATTCCCAGTCAGTTCTTTGAAAAAAAAATCCAAGAAAAAGTAGTCCATTCTCCTAATTATGATGATACTCTTCTTATGCTCTTACTTTAAGTTTTATCCCACCTTTCATATTTATATGATTATAAATTTCATTTTTGATGTGTGTCATTGTGCCCACAGTGAAAAATGACAATAAAGGTTATCTTATCTTACAAATAAATTGTTACACTTCATGCATATTGATATCCTACATTTCTTCACCAAAATCAGATCCTTCACTTAAACAGCAAACGTTATTCAGGCCTACTGTTTTCATGCTTCACCACTATTAAGAATATAGAGTAAGAACTGCTGCATAGATCCCACTGTCGATGGATCCATGGCAAGACTAATACTAACCACAACAAAGTACTGGGAACTAGGGTGGTGGGAAGCAGTTTGCAGATGGCAGATTTAGTTTCCAAAAGGTGGGTAATAGCACCAGCAATAGCACTTAGACTTATATACCGCTTCACAGTACTTTACAGCCCTTTCTAAGCAGTTTACAGAGTCAGCATACTGTCCCCAACAATCTGGGTCCTCATTTTACCGACCTCGGAAAGATGGAAGGCTGAGTCAAGCTTGAGTCAGTCAGGATTGAACTCCTGGCAGTCAGCAGAGTAAGCCTGCAATACTGCATTCTAACCACTGCACCACCACTAAGGGTAAGTACAAGTAGTCCTCGACATGATCACAATTGAGACTAAAATTTCTGTTGTTAAGTGAAACATTTAAGTGAACTTTGCCCCATTTTACAACTGCTCTTGCCACAGTTGTTAAGTAAGTCATTGCAATTGTTAAGTTAGTATCATGGTTTTTAAGTGAATCTGCCTTCCCCATAGTTTGCTTGTCAGAAGGTCGTAAAAGATGATCACATGACTCCAGAACACTGCAACCATCATATGAATCAGTTGTCAAGCACCTGAATTTTGGTCACGTGACCATAAAGATGTTGCAATAGTTGTGAGAAAAACTATCATAGGTCACTTTTTTCAGTGCCGTTGTAACTTCAAATGGTCGCTAAATGAACCATTGTAAGTCAAGGACTACCGGTAGTCTCTCTATTCGTTTAACATTTAAAATGTCTAAAAGACTTTCTCAAGGATCTTTCCAGACTAGACTATTTCTTCCGTGGAGCACTTTGTCCACTTGATGTTGCACAGTGCGATAGTTTACTTGGATGCTCAAAACCTATTTTATATAGCAATCATAGGAACAGGATAAGGATTGTGCTTATTCCTGCTTCCCAGGATACGATATCCTAAAGGAGGTCACAATTTTCAAGATGTTTATCAAAATCCATGTTCATCTTTGAAACCGAGAATCTGTGGCCTTCTGCTCTTCTGCATCGTAACTCCAAGGATCCCAATCAACACACTGAAATAATGAGTTTATACTTCAAGCAAAATCTGAAGGAGCACCAGGTCTGAAAGATCACAGGCTTCTAGTCTTGCTTTACAGAATGTCAGCAGCCCATATACTTAGGAAATAAATCTTAACTGCAGAAAATTAGCATTAGATTAGCATTGTATATTAGCAATCAATCAAGTGGACAAGTTTGCTACTTGTCAAATAAGCTAAAGAGCAAACATTTAAAGAGTATAAATCTAAATTACAGGCATACCTCGTTTTATTGTGCTTCACTTAACTGCACTTCACAGTTTTGCATTTTTTTACAAGACCCTCCACCAGCAAAAAGGTTATGACTTGCTGAAGGCTCAGATAATGATCAGCGTGTTTTCAGAAATAAAAGTATTCTAAATGAAGGTATGTATTATTTTTTTTAGACATAATGCTACTGCATACTTAATAGCTACAGTATAGTGTAAACGTTAACTTTTGTAGGTACTGGAAAATCAAAAGGTTTGTGCGGCTTGCTTAACTGCCATATGCACTTTATTGCAGTGGTCTGGAACTGAAGTCAAATTTGGTATGCCAGTACATAAACTGTCTACTTTAATCCCAATAATTTTTTGAAGTACAATAAAGCTGTCCAGTTAAGAGTCTGCATTCACTATGGAGTCCTTGGTGCTTTCTGAGCTTTGTTGGTTGTCTGCAGATGTTTCATTACCCAATTAGGTAACATACTCAGTGCAAGTGAGTGTGGGGTTTTCTTCCTGTTTATATACAGTAACTTGCCCTGCCAGTTTTGGTGGGGGTATGATCTTCTTGGTAATTCCTTGATTAGTGTATTGTTTTCTGCTTTGTTATATGTCTGGCATTAATATCTATCTGGGTGTTCTGTTCTTTTTTTTTTTTTAAGCTTTTGTTGTCTCTTTTAAATGGTGTATAAGCATGGTTTATTTCGGTGTGCCTATTGATAGCCCATTTGTCTAAGTGCCAAGCTTCCAGGAATTTTTGGATTTGACTTGTTCTAAGATGCTCACTGTTTCCAAGCTGAAATTCTGATTGAGTTTGTCCATGTATTGTGAGAATAAGGATTTTTCTGACTGCTACTTGGTGTTTATGGATGTACTCTGATAACCTTCTGCCTGTCTGTCCTACAGAGTACCTGTTACAGTCCTTGTAGATGAGTCCTGAGTTTTTTTTTCTTGGGCTATTGCAGGGGTGTCAAACTGCCGGCTCGTGGGCCGGATGCGTCATGCCGAAACCACGCCCACCCCATTGCCGGCAATGGAAAAAAAGTCACGATATGTCACAAAACGTCACGTGACGTTCCAAATTTGACACCCCTGGACTGTTGGGTTTTGGTTTTTGTTTTGGTGTATTTAAGATATTTTGGAGGACTCTAATTGGTTTGTGTACAATTGGTTGTTTCTGAGGTGTTTTTGTATTACCCTTTTCATAGCCTGTGTTGGTTGTGCTGTAATGGGTTGACTACAACAGACTTCTCAATAAAATTGTGTGGGTATCTATGCTGTTGGAAGATGTACAGAAATCTGATTCCTTTTTCTGCTGTTCCAGGTTGCATTCACTATTTAATGGACTATATTTTTATTTACTGATTACATTATTCTTGCAAGAAAATTAGCATACTTGACTAGAAGTATTTAACGAGACACTAATTAGTACTCTTATTTTTCCCCAGTTTAAACATTTCTTTGAGAAATAAGGTTAGAAACATCTGATACATCTTTTTAATAATTTGGGATCAATACGTGCATGTACTCATCACTACTTCTGGGGGGGGGAAAGGAAAATTTTTCAAAAATGATGCTGGGTCAGGCAAGAAATAAACCTAAAGGTGTTATTCCTTATTACCAATGAACAGGAAGTAAACTGAATCCTGTAATTAACAAACTGAAAGGTAACGACTGACAGCTTTAGTCTCGTATCTTTCCTTTCCACTTGTTCATATAAAGATTACATTTCCCATTTTGATTTTGTAGCCTGCTGATAAATCAGTCTGTTTCGCAGAGTACTTCTTGAGTGGACAGCTAGAGTGAGTACAACATACACTATTTGCAAAAACCATTTACTTGACCATATTTCCATCAAATGCAATACAAAATGGGAGGCAACACTCAACATTCCTCTGCAGTAAATTCCTTGACAGTTCTGTGGCTTCTTGCCATCTGCTTGAGCACTTGCTGTTCTTTGCAAAAGGCGTGGCAAGCAAATTAGAGGTTATGAACACCTCTGACAGGAGGAAAAATTCCTTTACAACTAGCTCACTAAAATAATTCTGCCATGCAAAAAGAAAAAGCAGAAAAGAAAAACATAACTTTGCATACTGCAAATAACTCAAATGTTTCACATTTAAATAAAGTCCCCCTCACTAAAATAATTCTGCCATGCAAAAAGAAAAAGCAGAAAAGAAAAACATAACTTTGCATGCTGCAAACAACTCAAATGTTTCACATTTAAATAAAGTCCCCCGTGTGTTCTGTTGTTAGGGAAACTACTAGCATTATTTAAAGTGCATGAAGTGGTTTCTTTATGTCACAGGAGACACATTACAAGGCCACCGACAAGAGGTAGTTCTCACAAATGTAATAAATCTGTGTCTGGGTTGTACGCACCAAAAAGCAAATGGGAAATACAATTTTATGTTGAAGAGATTTTATATATGAAACAGGCTCAACTGAATAAGTCTTGCTTGTGTTCTGAAATGATATAAACCAAATGCTTGTTTAGTACCTCACTAAGAAATTACACTCAAGAAAACATCCACTTTCAAGAGTAAAAGAAAGAAATAAAAGATTGAAGAGCATCATGTCACTTACTGCAATGGGTAATTATCCCCCAAAATTTCTGCCAGAGCTATCAATCAAGTCCTGATGATTTTCTGACCCTCACTTCAGGCACTTAAGCCAAACATCTTTCACATATAAATATAAGCAATGAATGGGAATACTGATAATTATTTATTTTCCATCATTTGTATTAGATATTGACCCTGCTCTGTTGTACTATAGTAGGAAAAATTAACACACAAAGCCAAATACAGTTATTCTTTATAAACAAGATGACAATGCTTACAGCTACAACTCTTTTAAACTGCATGAACTGCATTAGCTCAAAAAGTATTAGTACAAAGCACTATCAACATACATAACAGCCTGCATACCAAACCCAAGATGGCTCACAATAGAATAGAAATAGTCCTTGATTAGTAATTGTTTGCAGATATGATGATGGTAAAAGAATAACTTTATAACCAATCCTCACATTTATGATCTTCTCAGATTTGTAAAGCCAAGGAAAGCTGGAGTAAGATCATAAGCACAATTGTGGTTTTATTGAGCAGCCACTTCACTTAACACCAAAGTTGCCAATCTTAGCAATGGTAACTAAATGAGGACTACCTGAAACACAATAGCAGAATAGCAGCATATTGGAATCCCCAAATTTGGATCCCCAAATATACATCCATTATCAGTATCAGAAATAAGAATCCAATATCAGTTACAAACAATATAAAAGCACAGTACTTTTTTTTACTCCTAGCACAGTAAATAGTTCTGCTTCTACTCAGAAGCCATAGACATACAAAGCACAATCTAAGGCTTGTCGATACTCTGGCAATCACCAGATAATGAAAGGAAGTTGCAAGCAGAGTAAAATGCAGCAATACTATAGGGATGGTGTTTATATTGTATTAAAACGATCTGCACTGGTTGCAAAGTGCATATTGAGCACAATTTATTGTGCTGGGACTGATTTTTAAGCCCTAAGCAGTATAAGATTTTATAATATAAAAGGTCACATTTTCTATTTCAAACCTGTTTAGCTGTAAAGATATAGTCCTTCTCAGTAAAAAAAAAAAAAAAAAGGTGCCGGAACTCACACATGTCATACAACCCACTTTGCCTACCCTACAAGGTTCCATCCAAAAAAGGTGCCGGAAATCCGTTCTGAGCGTTCTATGAGAAAAAAAGCCCTGGTCCTTCTTGAAAATGTCTAGCTGTCAGAGGCCTGTCTTTCTGGCACACAGAATGGGTTATCTCCCGCATTTCCCCAGGATATGACATGTACTACCTCATAATTTTACTAGCCTTTAAATTTATTAAATGGTTTTAGTGTTAGTGCTAACATTAGTTTTAATTGGTGTTTTTAATGTTTTTATTCTGTTTTTGTTTTTAAAATATTATCTGCCTTGAGGAAGTGCTGGAGTAGAAAGGCAGATATGAATCAAATCACTAGACCGTTGCTTGACATTTATATATATTATTGCCTACTTTTACAGGAGATATACTCAAAGAATGAGACATGTATCTTCAGAGAGAATTGTTATAACTGGTACTCAAACGAATCAAATATGAACTTCATGTAGTCTTTGACTTAAGGCCACAATTGAGCCCAAAATTTCTGTTGCTAAGCAAGACAGTTGTTAAGTAAGTTTTGCCCCATTTTACGAACTTTATTGCCACAGTTGTTAAGTAAATCACTGCAGTTGTTAAGTTAGTAACACGGTTGTTAAGTGAATCTGGCTTCCCCATTGACTTTGCTCATAAGAAGGTTGCAAAAGGCAATCACGTGACCCCAGGATACTGCAACCATCATAAATATGAACCAGTTGTCAAATGTCCAAATTTCGATCATATGACCATGAGGATGCTGCAACAGTCATAAGTGGTGAAAAACTATCGTACGTCACATTTTTCAGTGCTATTCTAACTTTGAAAGGTCACTAAATGAATGGTTGTAAGTCGAGGACTACTTGTAGTTATTTTATTGTAATTACAATTCTTTCAATGGTCAACCATGAATTGACATGCATGGATAACATATGTGCACAAAGCTGTGCTTGGAACTTTCTGTATCTTGTAGAATTGGACGATGTGAATCCCTCCTTCCACAGGTAATGTCCAACTAGGACTTGCTCTCACTGAATCACTTCAGTTCATGATAGAGTGGATCTGAAGATACATATCCTAAAAATCTGTGTGAAAGTAAGGATAGAAATAAGTGTATCTCAAAAACGTTTACAACAGGAGGTCCCCAACCTTCGGGCCGCGGTCCACTACTGGACCGTGGCCTATTTGGAATTGGCCGTTTGAGTGGCTGGCTGGAGCATGCATGCTCAGGTCATCTTCTGCAAGCGGTGGGCACTCGCATGCATGCGCACCAGTCTGCCACTCGCGCAAGGGCTGCATGTGAGTGCGTGCCGGCTCGCCACTAATGCAAGGGCTGTGTGCAAACGTGCGTGCCAGCCTGCCACTTGTGTGGCCCAGTTCCCCTCTCTCACCCCCAAGCCGGACTACCAAGCCGCTGGTTTACAAGATAATCTAACTATAAAGACTAAATCTTTTCCAATAATCACCTTTACTGTTGACTTATTGCACTGAGCTCTTTTTCAGAGTGATGCTAAAGTTATGGCATCACACAAAGTAAATGGTATTTATTGCAATATGAAGCGCCAATATGAAGCATAATTCCAACTACTGAAATTCAAGGAAACCAATTTAAACCTAAATAACAAATTGTATTTTGTACAGAACATGCATTCTAGCATTTTGAAATATCATTGTCTGGTATCTGAGGAATATGAGGGCAAATGTGTCAACGCACAATAATAGAATATATCTAAAAAGAATCCAGAACAGAGCAAAAATATCAGAGGGAAAATGTCGCTTAAGAAACAATCTTATGAAATTATATTACTTGACAAAATGATACTTTATAAATTAATATTTATAAACATTTGTGGTTTGTATTACTGCATCTTAACGTTTCACATTTAACTTTTTTTCTCCTGTTTAGTACAAGGATAGCTCAGGGGGTACACTATAGGGAGGGGGGATGGTTTTTATGTTGTGTTTTTTTTAATGTTGTGAGATGCCCAGAATCACCTGTGAGTTGGATGGACATATAAATTTGTTTAATTGATAAATAAATGAATACACCAAGATGCACTCCAATGCAGACATATAGGTGTTTGTTTTCTTATGCATAAATGCAAACACACACTAATGCCTCTCTATATCTTTGTAGGTATCAGAATTCAGCCATCAGAATTTGAAAAATATGATCTGTATTAAAACTAAGTAACTTATATATATATACATATATATATATATATACACACACACACACACACACACACATATATATATACACATATATATATATATATACATATATATACATATATATATATATACATATATATACATATATATATATATATATATATATATATGTATGTATGTATGTATGTATGTATGTATATATGTATGTATGTATATGTATGTATATATATACATATATTTATACATACATACATACACATACATACATATACATACATACATACATACATACATATATATATATATATACACACACATACATACATATATATACATACATATATATACATACATACATATATACACAAAACAAAAAATCTGGCTGTGGCTGGCTGCTCTTAATCACACTTTGTAGGTTATTCATAGGTTTTTTCCATATGCTTGATGATTCAGTGCTCTGTATTCATAAATGAGTGTTTATAAAGCTCTTAATAAGAAAGACCGGTAATATGTATTTAAATATTTTCTTTTAAAGAAATCCGCCTTATAAACTATAGTGAATAGCAAACTCATTTCAAGAAAGACCTAAAAAACGCCCCAAACTCTTTCTGATAGATATAAAACTGAATTATATCTGCAGTGGTTGACTTTTATGGAAATCCTACTGATGTCACTAAGAGTCTTCTTGTGAAATCATTGTTTTTTGAAAGCATAAAACTAGCTGGCTAACACTGCACAAATTTGAAAAAGCTTAAGAGTTTTGTCTCACAGTAACTTAGAATGAATGAAGATACAGCAATAAAACCATAACAAGTAGTATTAAAATATAATATTAGCATTAGCTAGTACCATGCAAAGAGGGACAGTTACTCAAGCTAATAGAGCAGGGGTGTCAAACTGCTGGCCTGCGGGCCGGATGCCGAAACCGTGCCCACCCCATTGCTGACAATGGAAAAAAAGTCACGATGCGTTGCGACATGTCACGTGACGTTGTGAGTTTGACACCCCTGTAATAGAAGCTCTAGAATGGCTTTTGATTGCACCACAAATCTTCCTGCGAAACACATGGTTGTAATGATTCTGTGGAGGAATGGAAAAATGCAAGTGACATGTTTTTCCCATATAGCAGTGAGTGGAAAAACAGGAAAGGTATAGTCCAAAGGCAGCGATATACTATATTAAAATCAAAATGGTACAGTCTAATTCATTTATTACCTTTGCAAAAGAAATGAGGAAGATATAACACACTTATACCCATATAAGTATTATATGATCAAGACAAGGTAAAAATATGTTTTAATGTGTATAGATTTCTATTAGCTGATGGTAGAAAGCCTAATCATCATATGATTGTATGGTTATAGTAAAATAATCCATATATTTCAAGAATTGTATGTTTTCTGCATAGAGAATAGGAATTTCTGAAAACAGGAATGACAAATTACAGAATCTAAATCCTATATTCCATTAATGCTGTTATATTAAATCTATTTTTTTTAATCTGAAAATAGAATGTTCATTTGTCTATATATCAGTTTTGCACACACTCCTCCTGTCAAGGAACTCAAATCCATGTACTCACTTTATCTTCATAATACTACTCCTCTATGAATGATAAGTCAATGCAGAGCTTACATTCAAATCATGTGGTTATTATTGCTGTTCTAATACATTCAACAAAAATTACCATTAGTTACATGTTAATTGTATTAATATTATCCATCTCATGTCTGTCTGTCTGTCTAGTTTTATTAAGTCTCATTTCTTCTTTGGAATGCATAGAGCAGGGATCCCCAACCCCCGGTCTGTGGACCGGCACCAGGCCACAGCATGCCAGAAACCAGTCCGCGCAAACAAGCAAAGCCCCATCCGCGGGATGCAGGCAGTACATGAAACCACGCCCCCTCCGGTCCTCAGAAAAACCTCTCTCCACGGAACTGGTCCCTGGTGCTCAAAGGTTTGGGGACCTCTGGCATAGAGGAATACTTTCCTATGATAGCTGTTCTACATAATAAATGATGGTATGATTATCTGCACTATATGTCCATTCAATTGCTGTATTAAATTACAGTTTCCTATTTCTATATCTGCATTTGGGAAATAGGCAAAAATGCTATATTCCTTTTTTGTTCTAATTACAATTCTATGCTTGTAATAATCAAATAAGATTAGGAGTACAAGACATGAAACCTCAAATATCTTTAAAATATTTAGATTTATCATCCTGCAGTCATCAAATATTGAAAATCTTGCCTTGGGCAAATTTGAAAATTAGAATTATAAGATACCATGAATAATAATATTTTTCAAATGGAAATGTGTACTTGCATTTTCTAATTAAATAAATGATGCACAATTGCTTATCTAGCCCTTTAATTTTAATTATCTTTTTCCTATTTATTCAACGAAAGAAAACCATAAAAAAATCACAGGCTGATTATAATCACCTTTGGAAAACACATGTATATTAACGAAATATATCCTGAATTAGATTGTATTTTCTTGATAGAACTTCAGTAAATTATTCTTGTTCAATTACCTGCTACAGAAAGAAAAATCAAATAAAAGAAGCTAAATTATCTGAGCAACACTATCCACAAACTCTACAATAAAGCCAAATATCAGGCCTCTGGCAGATTCTAGAGTATTTAGAAAAAAAGTACATAACCTCTGCCCGGTTGGGTTATCTTTTGAGAGAAAGGTAGTGCAGTCTGAGATGACCTTTTTCCAATATTTGGCATCATCCCCTCTTACTTCACACATGCCATAATTAGGCTGACAGTGTTTTTTTAATCCAATACTGGATGGTGTCATCGTCACCTTAGAAGATTACCTATGTAATATGACTGCAGAAATACTGTAATAATCTGATCTTTGTGGACAAAACTAGAGTGAACATCACGGAAAATTCAATTCCACAGGAGTAACGGTTCCAGATTCTTTAAGTTAACAGATCTGAGTTACGTTAATTCAACAATTTTTCTAGTATAATGCACCATTTGAGCTAACTGGAAAATACAAACAGATAGCAGAATTTTGTAGTACAGGTAGCCTTCATCGTACCATTTGTTTAGCAACCACTCAAAGTTACAATGCTAAAAAAAAAAAAAAGTAATTTACAACCAATCCTCACACTTAAGACCATCAAAGTGTTGTTGGTCACATGATTGCAATTTGGGCACTTGGCAACCAACATGTATTTACAATGATTGCAGCATGATAGGGTCATGTGATTACCATTTTTGACCTTCCCAGTCAGCTGGCAGCCCTCCCAGATAAATCAAACATGACCAGATAAGCTAATTCTGCTTTAAGGCTATACAAGTATTAACAGATTCTTGCAAGTCTAAGAGTACAATCTCCCACTGTCACTTTTAGCGGCCTGATCGATTAGGGTGGGTCCTTCTTAAGTTTCTTTCTCTGCCATTAAGCCATTGGGGGTTCCTGCCTCTCTTGTCTATTTTTTTCCTGTGCAGCATTTGGCTATAAAGCAAGCAAAACAAAAGTGGAGGATATTGTTTTGCTTCCAATCATGCTAGTTTCCACTTACTTTTTAAATCTTTAAAAATAAGATAAAGTGAGTGTTAATTCAGTTATTACAATTATTGTAACATGAAAAATGGAAGATTTGGTTTCCTGAAGCCCATTTAATATATTTGTCACTTAAGACTACAATTCAACTCACTACACTCCATGTAAAAATGTCTATATCTAATCTTCAGCTTAGTGTCTTAGCCACTGTATCACACGAATCAATCTCATGCTTTCCATTCTCACAGAATTAACTATAATTAAATCAGAGTAATTACACAAAGCACATAAGTTTGAAATCTGCAAACTCTAATACACAATTCAAAAACAATATTTTCCCACCATTCTTTAATCCCTGGCTCAACTGTGTTTCATAAAAACTCAAATCCACCCTCTACTCGCCTGACTATGGAGTCTGCCAAATAAATATAATAACCCAAAATTGTCTCTGAACATAAACTGAAATAGGTTTTCTAACCACTGCTTGCTTATAAGCTGTAGATGGGCCTAATAACCAATCATGTTATGGGGTAGGCCTATGACTCTGCATCTTTTTTTTTTAATGCCAGATTTACTATCTGTATTACTATTGTGACTGCACTGATCATGTAAGTGATTTATGAGGAGGTGGGCCAACAACCACACTATAGATACTACTGTGTGATATTCTAATCTGGCAAAGGCACAGGAAAAGCCATGACTGAAACTCATGCATGTATATAAGCTTCTGTTAGTACATCTAAGCTTGTTTAATGTGTCTTCTTTACTGTCAACACCTGTAAAATAGCAATCCTTACCAATGGAAAAATATATAGAAGTAGTCACCAAATAAGATGCTGATATGAACCTCTCTATTTAAAAATAGGAAAGGATAGGCTATATATTACTTACACGTACACATACGTATTTCAACCACAACTCCTATATTATATTTTTTTGATGATGAATGTGAAAGAGATAGACAGACTAAGCTTGAGAGACTGAAATAATCTGTAATTAACGTTCAAATATATCTGGTCTTAACCAATATTGGCAAATGCAACTGTCCAAGAAAATCAGACAGTAATTGAAAGAACTCATTACTGAGCAACATGCTAAAGAATCTTTTTTTCTCCCTCCTTTCCTAAATAAAATATTGTTACTTTTCTTCTGATATGTTGCCGATAATTTCCTAAATTCTCAAGTGAGAGCTTTATTTTGCCTTCTTAATTTGTCAAATCTCCTAGCAAAAGATAAAATGGCCCACATCTGGTTCAGTCAGGCGGAGAACAAGAAATGTCTCCTTCAGTGAGCAACTCTCCTCTTTCCCCAAATATCCAGCAGCAAGTAAGTCAGCTTCTATCACACCCCGTTCAATATTGCCAGTAATTATTTTTATTTTTTATTTTTACCTGTACAGTTTACGCTTTGTATGCTCTACGAAGTGAAACACTCTTCAAAATGCCTCTGGGCTCCCCGCCTTTATTTGAATTCATTCTTTGTCATTCTCTCATTGAAATGGTTGTATTAAATTCCTCACAGAATGCTATCTGCTTAAGATCTTTGAGTGAACATGTAACTATTAATTATAACTACGGAAATACCACTGGATTGCCTTATAGGCCATAAGCTACCCATATTCTTTAATAATATGATTGATTTTAATATACTGTATTGATTTTTTATCTTTTTAAAAAAAAAATTGAACAAACAAGTTAATAACATTTTATCCTGACATTGTGGGAGGCCCTTATTCACTATCTCCTTAAGAAATTGAGATTTTGCAAAATCTTTTTACAGTTACAGAAGTTCAAGACTCTTTTTCAAAATGTTCAATCTTATCTCACTAAATAATGGTTTACGTTTGTCTAAGCCCTATTCTGTACTTTAAAAAGGCAAACATGCACAATAAGCTTAACTTTTACCTCACAATTGGGATTACAAAACCAAAGAACTCTACAAAAATGATGTAGGCTTTTCCAAAGACTGTTTATACACAAAAGCAGGGATCTCCAAACTTGGCAACTTTAAGATTTGTGGACTTCAACTTCAATTCCTCAGCCAGCCATGAGGAGTTGAAATCCACAAGTCCTCTGGGAGTTGAAGTCCATAAGTCTTAAAGTTGCCAAATTTGGAGACCCCTGCACAAAAGGATAATCTTAAATATCATGGAGCCATCTATATATCACCACCCAAAAAAGGGATCCCTATTGTATCTGGGGGCTCACTATGTTTGAAAAGGCCTACTTTATAGTGCCTGTTTGACTCTTCGCCCCATTTTTTAGATTGCCTGTTCTACAAGCCTATTTATTTTTTAAAAATGGAAACTTGTTCTGTTCTTTACATCTTTATTTCTAGTACTATACTGAAGGACAAAAATAAGCAGGGTAGAAAACAATATCCTTCTGGAGGACAGCTAGTGGAGCTGGTATTTGCCATCTAATAAACTGTGTTTCCCTAATGGCAGCACACAGTATTGCTCAAAATCCCAAATGTGTCCATCAGCTCTAAAAAGTTGGAATCCTGCTCTAAAGTGTAAATATTTGTTATTCTCATTGGTATTCTTCTCATATCAAGAGCTAAAATATGGTAAAAATGTTCCATCTAAACAATCCTCCGTTATTTAAAGCATTGCTATTTGAGGAAGTGATATAAAGTATAAAATAGCATCAACAATGAGGAAGACCTGTCAACAAAAATTGCCACAATCACTTACTACATTTATGAAGAAAACCCAAGTATCCATTCTACTCCATAATTCTGCTGGCCCAAGCATTTTCAGCCGTTCTTCTTTGGTAGTGAGCAAGAGATAACAGCACGCAGAGGTCCAATGCAAACCTTTGTGATAGATATATTAACCTAGCAGACCAGATTAGGAAAATTGGAACTATACTTTATAGAAGAAAAACTTAAAAATCTTGCAAATCTTGCTATGTTTTCCCTTCTCTCCCTCTTATAATCCAGAGTACTTGGAATGGGAAGTGAGCCCAAGTCTTTTTCTAACACTTTCCTACCCCTGGGGGTCAACTCATTCAACCCATTTTAAATGAAGTTAATTAAAAATGCATTCTTATCTTTCCTAGACCCATATTCATGTTTTTATTTTTATACTGCCAATGCTTATCATGACTCATCCAAAATAGTAAATAAATCACAAGTCTATTGTAACCCTTTAGGTATTTATTGTATTATAAATGTAAGAAAAGGAAACAGATCTTGACAAACAGCTATGGAAAAGGTTTAGCAATATTTTGTTTCCAAACATACTTGTCTGCAGGGCTTTTTTTTTTTTTTAGGTGCATACCGTCAGTTATTGAAGATCTTGAAGACAACATTGTGAAGATTGATTTACTTTGACAATGCTGTAAAATATGTGAATTTATTCATAATTTCTATATTATATTATGGGCTTGTCTACATTACATTTGCAAGTTTATATAATACACTGAGTATGCCTACCATTATTCTAGGTTAGTTCTCAGGACTAGCATAAAAGGATTTCCCCAGGATTTTTTTTTGTAATTCCCTAGTTTATAGTCCTAGAATTCATTTGTGATTACCTATCCAAGCTTAGACATCAGCCAGCTATCTGAAACAATAGCCATCTTAATAATTATAGAATACAAAGCTCCAATATAATTAGTACCTTCTTTTCCAAGGCCTTGGCCTTGTACCTGTCAGAAAAAATGATTCAGTAGAACTTTACTGAGAGACAATATCCATCCATTAGTGATTTCTTTGTTAAAAAAAATAACTGATAATTCTGTAATAATCTAAGGGAAAAAATATAGTGTCTTCTCCTATTATTACACTTTTTTTGAAAAAACAAACAATGTCTATTGTTTGAAGAAATGCTTGGAAAAATTATTGACGTTTAGGTAAGGTGTACATCAAACACTATAGCTTCTCTAAATAAGCAAATAGACAAATTTTACTTCAATTCAAGTTATATACATTTACATGTAGGCTAAATATTAAGTAAAATTACAGCTCATCTAAATGATGTGTTCCGGTAATATTTACATACCTGCATAAATGCATACAATTTCTGTGGCCAAGAAAATATAATAAAGTATTGTCAACAATAAAATAAATACTTCTATGCTAATTCCTTTATGGTCATGTAAACAGACCACAAAAGTCTTACAGGATAGTTATTTCTCACCATCAGCAATTACTATGAGCCATTTTGCAACTGTAGAAGCTAAGTACCACCATCCATCCTTGGAAATAGAGTACGCTTACATATTATTAGTGATTTGAGAGTTCATCTTGTAGGACTAGAATCAGTGGTGGGATTCAGCCAGTTTGTACCAGTTCTGCAGAACCAGTAGCTATTTTTTTGTTGCCCAGGCCCAGAACGGACTTCCGAAAGCAGCATCCACACAGAGAACCAGTTGTTCACATATTTGAATCCCACCACTGACTAATATCCATGGTCTCCTGGTTTTTAGCCAGGTGTCTTTAACCACTATGCCAACCTCGGTCTCCCATTAACAGGTTTCTACAGCTCATTTATGTTAAATGCAATCTCATCTCTAGATTCTTAGTGTACTACTAAGGATAAACAAGATGTACTAGGCCCGCTAAAGCCTAAGGACTCCCTATTTCCTCTGTTTAGGAACTAATTTTTACACTCAGAATTTTAAAAGCTTCCAAATGGTTGTGAATGTGAAGATTATGTCACTAGAACAATACAATGTTGTATTCATATTATTCCAATCACATAACACAACCCAATTCTATCTTCTTTACTACTCCTTTTTGAAGATCACATGAACAAATGTAAAAAAAACACCAAAAAAACCCCCTATGCTATGTGCTTGGCAATCTTGACATTTTTTTTTCCAGAAAATCAGTATATAGATAGAAGATGCATATACAAGATTCCCTCATAAAATCCTTTGGGAACCTGCTTATTGTGGAGCGAGACAAAACTCTTGCTATTAAATGGAAAAAATTCAATGTTCTCTTAAAACAAAACTGAATGTTTTACAAAAAATAAATTATACGGGAATCGTAAATATAGGCACTGAGTGACTATTTACAAAATTAAAATAAATTTTCAAATACTTATTATTAATCTTTAAAAGATTATAGTTTTTCCACATTCCATTTTATGGAACTATATTGAAATATTGCAATCAACACATTCTCTAAGAATCTCCTTATCAGAGCAGATATACACACACATAAGGAAGACATTAAAAACACATTTATTGACAGTCTAAAAATAGTTCTTGCTGTTCTATATATTATCTCGTCGCCACAGATTTTCTCTTTACACCACCCCAAAAGCATTCTGGTGTTATTTGCATTTTAGAAAGATTAGAAAAAATGAATTTTCTGTGGCCAAAACAAGAATGTTATTCAAAAGAATTGAATTATCTATTATTGAATTATCTATTATCTATTATTATCTCTATATAATATGTAGATTTCATTTGAAGACTATCTTATTTAGCAAGAGGGGAAAAAATCCTCAAAGGAAAGGAGAACTCTGCAGGTGTTCTCCCTTGTGAGATTTTATTGATATTTAGGTATAGACAGACAGACAAAAGTAATGGAAACAAACTTAAACTAGAAAGCATTTTATAGACAAAAATGTGCTTTCCAAAAAAAAAAAGAAAAACATTCCAGCTAGTGATCAACTAACATCCAATTATCTTCATGGGTCAGAAAAGAGTCTTTCCAACAGAAAGAGCATGAATGATAATGAAAGATAGGACTCTGAAACCCCTCTCTTTATATAGCAAATAAAAATGCATCACATTTCTAAGAAATTGTTTTGCTTGCCTGCATCCTTTGCCAGCTTTCTTTGTCTCTGCAGAAATACTGCAGTCTTGCATCAGCCTTTACAAATCATATGAAATTGAGACACAAAAACTATGTTAAACTGTTATGTCTTCCCCTTCCCAAAAACACAATACGTAAGAAACTTAAATCAATTTGCCAGATATTAGTGCCACCCTTCCCATCCACCCTAACCCTAACCCACCATAGAGTTCATAACCTTATCTCAAATATTTGCAACATATTCCAGTACCAAAAAAGAGATTCAATGTTTGTCAAGAGAATGATTTCTTTACTGAAACTGAAATACATATTTTCTCTTTTTATATTTATTCTGTAGAAAGTCATTTTTGTACATGATGGCTAATGGGTTAATTGTTGTTTGCTATGAAAAACATTGAAAGCACAAAAATAAAAAAAAATACAGTAAATAGTTCTTGTAGTCATTTTTAGTGGACAAAACTGAATTAGAATAAAACAGTCTTAAGTAATTTTAGCTCACAGAATGATCTTTTCACAGTTGATCAATGTGGCACTCAAGTACTTACATATTTAATTATCCCAAGTATAATTAACATATATTAAGTTAAATCAAATATAGCACACACAACCAACAGAATCCAATCTGAGACCAGAACACAGTTATGCACAAACTTAACCTCTGAATGTAGACAAGGGTGTGGAAGGAAGCACAAAAGGAAGAAAAAAGTTATGAAATGAATTCATTTTGGTTTTCATTTTAGATATGAAGTATAGCTTAAAATGATGTAGCATTCCATAGTTGGAAAAACATTTACTATTGTAATGTTTACAATTGCAAAATACAAATCTAGTATCAAAAATGGGTTTGATGCTAAATGAAAAGTCCTAGATTCTTTGCATATAAACAGATGTAAGTCATTAAATGCAAAGCATCATGCTTGCATTGTCAGCTACTTCATAGCAAACCTCTAAAGCAGACATGTCAAACGCGCAACGTATCGGGACAGTTTTGCCATTGCCGGCAATGGGGTGGGCGCAGCTTCCGTGGGCCAGCAGTTTGATACCCCTGCTCTAAAGTAATCATTGCATGCAAGAAAAGCAAACTGGCGTTTTTTCAATAGGTTTGATAGGGTTCCTTACCTCTACCACTGGAAAGAATTTATATTTGGTAAAACTGAGCACTAAATATACTCAGCTGGGTAGTTCTGGCTTCTAAGAAATATGCATACCAAAAGTACACTCCTGTTATTTCTCAATGGGAAAAATTGATGTCATCAACGGGTAGACTAGTATCAATGTGTTCCCATCCATAGAGGTTTTTGTCTGATTTTCTATTGGCATATGCACAAACCCAAACTGATAGCTACCAGACATCCTCTCCATTCCCCCTAACTATCATCACTATAACATGATACCTCAATGGGAGATTGCCATATACTTTTAGCTTTCCTCCCACCAGCAAACAGAATAATAATGCATAAAAATAAAATAATATAATGCCCAGTTTGCCAATAGAATACATATTCTTAACTACAACTTTTGTAGATTTATACTAATTTATACTAATAGTCTAAAACTACTTTTTTTATGAAATAAGACCAAAAAATAGTAATTTCTCACCTTACTCCCACCATGACCTTATTAAAACCTTAGATTTCTGAAGACCAATTATTATCGCAAGTGAAAATAAATGGTTTAAAAAACAAAGAAGTTACTTCTTAGAAGTACATGTTGCTCATTATCTATGACTTTAGGCTCTGCTTAAAAAACTAAAGAGTGAGAATAGCTTTGTTTCTCCCAAATTAGTGGGAAGAACAATACCCCACATTTTATTTTGTAGTTTGGATTGTCCAAGAGTAAGAACTCCTTTACTGAATCCAATTCCATTCAGACAACCGTCCTTTGATCACAAGCTGGAGATAAAGTTGTAACATCTGGAAATCATTAGTTGAGGTGTTTTGGGATTTTAGTTCATACATGAATGAGACAAGCAACTGTCACAGACTGTTCTTTCGCAGACACCCTTGTCCCCATGCAGGGGGATTTTAGTCAATGACATAACAAATGGCCGTTATGTATCTGTGGCAAGGTACATAATTTTTTTAGAAGAAAAATACTACAATGGAAGAGATTTTTTGCTAAGAATTCACAGAAACAAAGAAATTCTATGTTGAGTTAAAATAAAGAACCCGCTGCTTTCTATGACTACTTGTTTTTCTAAATGAAAGAAAAGGTGAAAAAAATGCTAATTAGGATGAAATTGCTTGCAGTGGTATTTTTTTATCCATTTACAAAGTAACACATTTCTAATAAGGAACGCCTGTTTTTCGGTTTCTCAATTTACTGTCGTCTTATTGAGATTAAGTTATTAGAGTCACTTCCTCCTAGAGCATTGCTAAGTGAGAGCTTCAGAGATCATTAAAAAGGTTGGAGAATAAATAGAATGAAAAAGGTGAAGCTTTTCACTACAATTCCTAGTACATTGGGTTTTTTTTACACACAAAAATAGCACAATGTAATCTGAGTCATAAGCTGCTAAACATGCTATTCGAGCATTCGGAGCCATAAATGCAGAAAAGGAATTTATTTTTGCTTTCTTAAGCGTTATTTAAAATATCTAACATGAATACTACCCAAACTATGAATGCAAACTCTTGAATTTAAAAAATTAACATTGTAATAAAATGCATCAGAATATATGATTTAAATCCATTATCTACCCTTGAAGTCCCTGACCTTTCCCTGATACATGCATTGTTATTCATATTGACTCTTTGCATATCTTACACAAAGAGTTGATCCGCATTTTGTGGCCAGAAATAACAAAAGAACTTACCAGAGAGCAGACCAGGGAGAGAAATTCTTATGTATTACGACTTCTGCACATAGCATGGGACCTCTGATTACAAATGCCTTATACTGTATACTTAAAGATAATCGAGTTTCACTTCCTCTGATATTTTGTTTAACAGCCAGTTCATTTAACATCTTGAAAAAGAGTTATTGAGAATTTAAATGCTTACTATTTTAAAATATTAATTGATCATAATATAGAAATATTTTCCCACTATGTTTTTTATTGGGGGGGGATTCTATTCTACTAGAATACTGCAAGTTTGAATATAATTACATATTTGAGATGTGCTTTCACTTAGTAAAACTCCAGCTACCCAAACTCCTGACCAATGTGGTCATACTAACTCAGAATACTAGGAACTGTAATCCAAAATTCTTCAAGTACCAGGTCCCATAATCCTGCCCTATTATCAAAACTTTATCAGCACTAAAATTATGAGTCTATGCTAAAGCAGGCTTATATAAACCTCCAACTGAAGGAATACACTGAATCAATCCTGAGGACCCCTAATCCATTGCCATTATACTCAGGGTTAAAAGGGGAAATTATTTTTTAAATTTATACTTTATCTTTCTACTCAAATGGTGGCTAACAAGATTTAAACTTTTATCAATTTTCCTAAATGCTGAGAGAACAGAGGCCAAATGCTGTTGTTGAGGAAATGCATTCTCTAGTGTGAGACCTGGAAGAAAGTAGGAGAAACTGGTCCCACGTATCAGGGCATCTTCGGAATGGCATGTCCTACAAATCTTTAATATTGAAACATGTGGGCAACAGGAGAGGAAACCTCCATATAATAAAATCTTCAGCCATTTAGAGCTAAACTGATACTACAATCATAATTATACTATACCTGTTTGACAGACGTCTTGATATCTAAATCCACTGCTTAATTTCTTTAAGGAAATCTGATGAAAGTGAAAGACTGTGCTTTTTCAAAAAGTATGAAATCACCAAATTTTTTCAGGGAAATGCAGAGGAGAGGGTAATACTAGGGATCTAATTAAATCTTGTGCACAATTATTTACTATTACAACTCTGCTTCTGCTATGACTCAGTTTCAACCCAATCTGCAAAAAGATCTTTTATATAATTGTTGTAAATTATTGTCGCAACACAAAACTAGTTAAGTCTCCAGATGTGGCTCAACTTGCATTTTCAGCAGTCTTAGCCAGAATATTCAGTGGTAAAGGATGCTGACAGTTGCAGTTCTACCATATCTGAAGAGTCTCAATTTCTAAGTAGTTATACAAAAATAGATTACATTCTTTTCTGATACAATCTATGTGGGAATACATTGAGTTCCAATGACACCCTATTTCAGCACTTTAAATTAAAGCCAATTTCCCAGACTGAGAATAGGATCACATTTTACAGCAAAAACATATGTGCACCCAAAAAATAACAGGTCCTTCTCCTTCCATTTGTCTCTATCAACCCATCTCTAGGTAGTGGTCTTCTGGTAAATCTCATCTCCCAATGCACAAGGAAAGAAATGTGCCAGGGAAAGAAAACTGCCAGGAGTAGGAATAAGCTATGAGCAAAGGAGCAGATAGCCTCAAGGCTCATATATCACTTTTGATGTTATAAACAAATCTTCTGATACATGCCCTCTTTCAGCGGCATTGTTAAGAATGCATAGATATGTCACTGTTGTGTCTACTTTCATCCTTTAGCAATCTCTCTGCATGCACTGCACAGAAATAGCAATGCAAATCTGGTTGCCCAATACGAATTATATAGAACTATTTTCTTTATGTCAAAATAAATTCCCATTACTTACTTCAAATGCCAGGAGTGTTCCTAAGCGCCTCAGTAATATCTTCCTTTTGCGTCCCTTGTACTACTTGCTGCTGCACTTTTTTCTGAAGTCTGTGCATTAAAACTCTTTCATTGTGCTCCAGGATGCTATAATTAAAAATAAACAGGAAATATTTAGAGGGGAAATATCAACTTCAAGCGATTAGAGGGGAAATCCCTGACCTGTCTGCTTTAGCAAGCTGGTTTGGGAACCAAAATGAACAGTAAGTGGATATTTTTGAGGTTTCTTTATCTCTGTAAGAAACAAAATATTGTGGAATTAATGCTATCTGTTTGCCTGTTGTCATTACTTGATTATCAATTTAGGCTCTGCTACTAAAAAAATCAGAATATTAACGCAGAGATAGCAGGAGTAACCACAGAGAAATCAGGACATATAACTGTTGTGATTGGCAATTAACAAAAAGGATAACTTGAAATCAAATTAATTACAATATCTCCATAGTCTAAATCCTAAAATGTAAAGGTTATTGTTATCTTTCTGCTACATTAGGCATCTTCTGGATAGCCATATGAATAATTCCACCTTAATATGAACCTAGGTTTCTGTTTGTTTTATATGTCCTGTCTTTGGTAATCAACACAGAGATCAAGGAGATTGCTTGCTAGTTTAGAGAAGTACTGTATAAGATTCTCCCTATTCTAGTTCCCACCAGTCATCTTAGACAAGGGTCTGAGTCCCATCATCTCCAGATAGAAATCTGGTAATGTTGTTGTACTGCCACTTTTTTTTAGCATGCCAAAAATAATAAGTAAAAACTGTAAATTTACACCTTTTTTTTAACCTTTTCACTACCCTGTTATGTTATGGTATGAATTCATTTTCCTCAATCTACAACTATGTTTTGATTCATCTGGTCAATCTTTTTTTTTTTTCCTTGCAGGGACAGAATTTTCATACTGAGTAGAGAATTCCAGAGTTTCTATCAATGAAATACTACCAGTGAAAGGAAATACCATTTTCTAAGAATTCTACAGTCTTAAGATTTTATTTAGAAAATATTACTTATGCAAAGTTGCATAACACCTTGCCCTATTGAATATTTCATACTGCAGGTTGTTAATCAGTATTAAAACATCTAATTTATTAATAATTTATACTGGACTTTTTGGGGTAACTGTAAAAAGTGAGCAATTGTAGTAATTTTGTAAGGGGGGGGGGAGAGAAAGATTTCATCTTTTCAAATTAAGAGCAATATAGTGCAGGAAAAATTGCCTTGAACACTATAATCATATAGCCAAATCTAGCTACTAGAACTGTAACTTATCACACTAAAACTTATCACTTTTACTATCTGGCTCCAGATTAGTTGGTTTCTCTTGATAGAAAAAAAAAGGGAAGGGAAAGGAAACAAAGGCAGTAACAATGGCAGTAACAATGATAAAGAAAACAGATTAGGAAGTATCCAGACTATTTTTTATTTTATTTTTTATTCTTTTGCATCCTCTGCTTTTTATATTCGGTCCTATGAAGAAAGTTCTGGAGAATTCAAATGCTATCACACACTCTTTTGGTATTTATTAGGCTGTCCTGAACAGAAATATTGTTGAATGATACCATCTTTAAAAAATCCATAGGCTTTTTTAATTACTCCAGTTTGCAAATGACCCAGAAAAATTGGATTCGGATACAGGTAGTCCTCAATTTACAACTACATTTGGGACGGGAATTTTGATCACTAAATGAATCATTCACCTGATTTTATGACCATTTCTACCACAGTCATTAAATGAATCATGTGGTCATTAAGTAAATCCAGCTTCCTTAACTGACTTTGCTTGCTGGAAACCAGCTAGGAAGGTCACAAATCAAAATCACATGACTGCAAGGTGCTGCAACCATTGCCAATTACCCGAATTGCAAACGACGGAGTGCTACAATGGTTGTAATTTTGAGTATAGATTTTTCTGAGGCCGCTGTAACCTTAATGCATCATTAAACAGTCATAAGTCGAGGACTAGCTGTACTGAATCTCAGTTAACAATGGTATGCTAACATAAGAATAAGAAAAATAACATAAGAAAAAGCACAATCTTCCTGGATCAGGCCAAGTCTAATCTGAGTCCTGCATTTTGATTATCACAGTGAACAATCAACATAGTGTTTGCAAGAAAATGAAGAAATACTCACTTCTCATTATTGCAACTGGTATTCAGATGCATGCTTTCCCCAGAACAATGATAGGACTGTACACACGTTAATCATGCGTTGTTTCAATTAACATTTTTCTAAGCTAATGATTCCCAAGCGTTCAAGCCTTTTCTGGTAAGAAAGATACAGGTAGTTCTCAAATTAGGACAGTAATTGGGATTGAAATTTCTATTCCTAAGTGATGTCGTAAAACTCGACATCATGTAACTGCATTGTTTCGTGATAACAATCACTAAGTTTGGTCTCGTTAACCAAATCCCACTGGTAATTAGGTGGGAGCCCACCCCAATCCAAGCTATTCCTAGTTTGGTCCCTCCCAGCCCCGAATCTCAATCAGGTGAGAAACTGTTTCTCTTCAACTCCCCCCCCAACAATTCTCCCATCTCTGCTCTTTTAGCCACTCTGCACAAGGGCACTCAGCGGTGACCCTGGAGATGAAATAGAGAGTTGGGACTTCAGCAATTTCAGTTAGACACCACCAACTCTGGACCTCTCTTTCAGCCCAAGCACCGCTGGCACCACCACCAAAGAGTGCCGCCTCAAGCACTGTTGCACAGTTAGCCACCCTGCCCCACAGCACAAAAGCCCAGATCTTTCCACCACCCTGCATAGCCAGCTGACCTTTGCCATCTTTAGCCTGCTATTGACATGGCCTACCCAGCCTAGCCCTATGAAAGTTAGCTAGTCGACATGCCAGGTCTTCTTCCTGAGGCTGTGTTTGGCATTATCATAATGTTTTGCAAAGCCCTCAGAAAGCTTTTGAGGTCTTCCGAAAAATTGTGAGAATGGTAGGTATAGCCTTTTCAGAATGCTTTTCGAGGATTGCAACATACCCCGCTGTGGTTTGGAGAGGGATTCAAGCGGCATCTGGAAGGCAGCCTGGTTCGGCCAGCAGCTGCCTTCTGTAGGGCCAGGCAGAGCATGCTTCAGCAGCAGCAAAAGACACTGAAGATCAGCTGAGCACAGCAGGGTCTTCAAGTGCAGGATGGTGGGAGGTTGCTGGTGTTTTGCACTGTGGTACTGGGGTGGTTGGCCTCAGCATGGGGCTTAAGGCAGCACTTTTCAGCTGTGGCACTGGGGCGACAGTAGAGGTCTGGGGACGGTGGCAGCTGGCTGATACTGAAATACCTCAGACTTCTACTTCAGCCTCAGTGCCACCACTGAGAATTGCCACTGTGCAGGGCGGTCAACAAGGCTGAGATGGGGAGGAGATAGGCAGGGAGGAGTTGAAGTGCCCTGTAAGTTCAGGCAGGCTGCCAAATGCCCGGATTTTGATTATGTGACTGCAGGGGTGATGCTGTGGCCATAACTTCAGGGACTGATAAGTATCATTTGTTTAGTGCTCAGTAACTTCAAACGGTCACTGAACAAAAAGTCGTTAATGAAAACTACTTTTATTCGGAGCCCTGATCATTCTTATTTTTCCCTCTTTGCTTTTTCCAGTCTTCTTATAATGTTTCTCAAAAATGGTGACTGGCTGATTTATAGAATTCCAAATATGAACTTACAACAGAGTTGCATTAGCAGTTTTGTTTTCAATCTCTTTCCAAATGAGTCCTAGCATTCAGAGTAGACATCTTTACTGAATTATCCACCATAGCACCCCCAAAATAATATTTTCCACCATTACAGACAGCTTAGATACTTCCACTGTTTATATACATAGTATATCTGTTTAAAATTCAGTATTTTTCTGCCTGAATTTAAATAGAATCATGTTTGGTTGACCAGTCACCCATTATAAAAAATGACATTTCCCCTGAGGTTAAGAACACTTTTGAACAAATTAAAAAGAACAACCCTAATACAGATTCTTGAGGGACTCTGCTTCTTACTTCCCTCCATTGAGAAAATTTCCTATTGATATCTACTATTTATTTTTTATTTCACAAGTTTGCAATCTATAAATGGATAGTCCCATGACTCAAAAGCTTCTAATAAAGAACTTTGCCATTTTTTTAAAAACTCTCCAGCTATTCAATGCCAGCAGGGTCAGCTGCATTCATATGCCTGTTGACTTTCTTCCCCACCTCCATAAGAAAAAAAGCCTCACTGAAATGTAGGTCAATAGATGATCATTGGAGAATTCATGCTGATTTTCTTTTAGAAAGGCCTTTAAATGTTCAGTTTCTTCTTTCCTTTAATTACCGTTTATATCAGTCACTGCAATTTTGCTTTGGGGTTACAATTCATTTGCAGGATTGCCTCCTCCTATACAAATCTGTTTAGCTAGCTTGGTTGGTAGAACATATCTTTATCTTTAGCCTCACATTTGAGGCAAAGATAGCAAGGGAAAAAAGGAAAAGGAGGAGGAGAGGAAATACTTAAAAACAATTCCCTAAATGAAGAACTACTCAACCCTCCCTTTTTTTATCCATGTAGAAGTCAGGTTTTCTCAGATTTTCAAATTCAATTAAGAAGAAAATACGACTTGTTTATGAGGGTTGATCTTGCATTTTCAAAAACAAAGACCCAGATCAAATTCAACAAGAGGCCATGAATTATCATCACATGAATGAAATCACAGGATAGCCTGGCTTTTCATGCCATCATTTTTTCCCCTTCACTTGTTCTAAAGTGTAAACAAAACTCCTTTGCTTCCAATTTAAATAAAATATTTTCCCCACTATGTCCAAAGTGAGGAAATTGTCTTTTTAAATTATATTTCAGAGAAAACCATGATTTAAAACCATAGGTTTGATCTAAATGTCTTATGAAATCATACAAAGAAACAGTTCCCAGGATTCTGTTATTATGAACTGTGGTTTGTTATTTAATTATTAGACATTAAAAGGTTTATTTTTTTTACAGCTGAGGAGAGCTCAATGCTTGCTCACTTAAAATAAAAACAGTGTTTTCCAATATATCAAGAGCAGAACAAAGCAAGAGTCAATAACCATATCAAATAGAGTTCCTAAATAATAATTCTTTATAACAACAGCTGCTTTTGTTTATATTTTAGCATTTTCTTTTATTGTTATTACATATGCAACAACATGAAATCACAGCTGCCAGTTCTTTAGCTAGTGTTGGCCTTCATCAAGTTCTTCCCAAGAGCTTAGGATGTCATAATCTATTGGCATAGTATATGTGTGGATCCAAGCAGTGTGGTCTTTTGTAACTGACTGATGAAAATTTCGTCAATACACAGATTTTCTAAGTGCCATCCAAGAAGTTGGAAGGCTATTTAAGTTCAGATTATCAGCTTCGATGGGTGGAAAGGAAGATTGAAAAGACCGTATTTTCGATAGAAAGCTATATTCATTATGCCAAATCAGATTACTGTAACCTGGAGAACATCCTAATAGATACAATTCAAAGTGGTACAAATTTTCCTAGACTTCCACATTATTAGAAACTTGCAACTGTACAAAATAAAAAATTAAAACAAAATCATCAATGGTGCTGTAGTTTTCAATACTAATAGAGACTTCAAATCAGTTCTTCTACAAGACTCTGGCATCCTGAAGGCGCTTCTCTATAGGGGCATCCTACTCATTATAATCCACCCTTTAGTATCAAAGCTTCCCAAATCACCTAATAACAATATCCAGAAGGAAGCTGTTTTTAAATACACAGTCTAATATAGTATCATACAAAACAAAAACAATAAGCAGGGGGTAAAAAGGGAAAATGGGCTTAACTTACTTCAAATTAGGTGCTAAGGCATTCTAGGTGAATAACTAATCCTGTGCACCACCAGTTTCCCCCCCCCCCATCCTATATAACATTTCTATCATGATCTGAGACTTTTTAAAGGATAAACATGTCATCCAAGCTAGGTTTGGCTGCCATTTTCAGTTAGAATGAACTGTATTTTGAAAGCAGGGTTAATTAGGAAAAAGATAGCAAAGTGCTTTTTATATTTAATCAACCAGAGTGAGTTAGTATGATACAGAAGCATTCTTAACCTTTCATTGTCCTTTAAAAGCTACTATAACTGATATGTGTTACTAAATAAGCAGATAAAGCCATTGTCTCCAAACAGATGGTCCTGCTGTTCTCCCTAACAAGACATGCCAGTCCAGCTGCCAGAATATCAGTACAATGAGATGGCAAATCCTCACTAGCAGTTGTGCTGCTTTATTTTTTCAACAGAAACTCACTGGCAGCTGCAATATTAAGTTATGGTAAATTTACTGCTTCTAGATTCTGTAGGCTTTTTCGTACTTCTTAATTTTATTTCCTTCTTGGGAAAGATAAGCAATTCTAAGAATATCTATGCTGAAAGGTGTGAAATAAAAATAAAGGTAATGAGCGTGCATCTCGCGTTTTGTGGTACTGACACTGACCACAGGGCAGACTTTCCTCATGCAAGTTTTCCAGCCATTTCAACTTAGCTGGCATTGCAACGAGATATCCAAAGAGAAGAATTTACATGACAACCTGAATTCTCTTGAAGAATGCCATGGATAGAAACTTAAAACTAGTAATAATTCTAAGTATCCCCAATTAAGTAGAGGTGGGCTATGGAAGGAAGGATAAGACACCAACATATTGTATAAGATATGCTTGCATGTATTATTAATTTTGTACATTGCCTGACTCTCAATTAAGTACCTCATTGATGCAAAATAGCATTATTCAGACTATAAAAAAGCACCACTTGCCCCATGAACAGCTGGGATACTGAAGGGACATCTAAATCGGTGGAGGCCTCTGTTCCCCTATGCAACTCTGGAGGAGGTAAGGATTTATCTCTTGTCACATGTTTAGAATATCCGTTTCTGAGCAGGACCAATATCTCTGTCATTTGCTTTTTTTAATCATCACAAGTTGTTTTATTTTTCACTTCTTCTTTCCCTACTGTCTTTTCTTACCTCGACTCTAACAAAATTTTGTCTGTCTGTCTGTCTGTGTATAAATACTCTTTTTGCAGAATTATACTTCATCAGATTAAATGAACTGTGATATGTGAAATTTGCAATAAGAAACCTATTTGTCGTGAAGGTGCTAGAAGCCTCAGCAATTATTCAGTTGCCTTGTCTGTTGGCCCTCAATTAGGGATCAGTGGGCTCTCAATAGGGCCACTATCTCTCAGTCCCATAAGGCAATTATTTAGCTTGCATGGAGGCGGGAGAGGGCAGCACTAAAGGAGAATTCAGTTTCTTAGCAAAATTATGCAATGCAATCCAATGCATAATATAAATAAAAATTTGTAAAATTTTATGTTATCTTCTTCCACAATAAATTTCAAAGACCAGGAATCATAAGGAACAATTCCCATCTCTTTCTCTCCACCCCATGTTTTTCATAGCTTTTAGTCAGATTTACATCAGAAACGACTGCCTAATTTGTTTTGGGTTTATGCAATTTTGTTGGTTCTAATAACCATATTTCATTTATATCTTTTCTCTTTTTACATAACAAGATGGGTTTATTTTGTTCAAAACGTAAAGCTAATGACAAAGTCCCATAGCAAAATCTGTAATAATGGGATACAGCATATTCATTTATGGATTAAAAAACTGGTTCAAAAAAAGAGGTATATGGGATTGATAAAAATTGGACAATTTTCATATTGGAAGGGAGTTAATACTAGGATTCCTAAAGTGTCCTTACTGGTATTGAGTAACGTAAAAAGATAGACGTGCTCCTTTTTATAATAAGCAACTACCTGACTTGTTAAGGTAGAATGTGCATTTCAAAGGCAGTTCTGGCAGTATCAGACTCAGGAATGCATTAGTTACTTGTAGAAAAGGCATGACTATAAGCAATATACAAGAGATATCTATATTGGTTGAACAGCGCTTACTGAGATTAAATGTATATATAATTGATGGTGGGTTAACAAATGTTACTAATGAACTGGAAAAGAAGAGTAAGATCTCTCCTCTACTTTGCTATTTCTGGATAATTTTGTTCCATTTAAATGATAATAGTACAGCTTGTAAAATAATATTCTAAAGGTGATACTCTCTTTGCTATTATTGTGATTATACCACCTCTTCTAAAGAAAAAGAAAAAGAAACATCTTCAACTCTTAAATTTGGTCTCCAGGGGGGGGAAAGGCAAAATTCTATGCATACTACTGTCATCCAAATAGTATTTCACCAAATGGTATAGTGCTGTATGGTCTCTTTCATCTCAAGTAAGCATAACTCTTCTAAATTACTTCAATATCATTTATCACCATAGCAACAAAGTCCTTTTTGTAGGTAGCCACTAGGACTGAAATTGAAACAGTAGGGACTTTCCCCACCTTCAAAGAAACCATATTTCATGTGGCCAGGGTTCTCCAATAAGCATAAAACCACGTATGTCTAACAGAAACCTGTGGAGGTGGGGAAACTCCTATAATCTTCTCAGAACTTTTGCTGAGAAGACATTTCTGGAGTCAAAATAATAAGCAGAAAGTACTATTAGCTTGTATAACATTGAGACTCAGAAACACTTCAAAATATGTATTGTTCCATCATATGTCCACCTTCTAAATTAATTATTGGAAACAAAAGCACTATAAAGCACATCATGTGGTTTTAAAAAAATTGTTAAAAATGAAGACCCAATTAATTTTGTGACAATCTTCCAAGTGTATGATCTGATGTGACAATTTTAAAAACAGTACAACTATACTTCATCTTAAGTTAACACTTGCAAAGTATGTGAAGAATTAATCAGAAAATAGACACAGAATAAGGGTTGGCCACCCTACGTACAGTATTAGAGAAAATGGTAATTAAATGAATTGTTGCAGATTTTGGTCTCAGCAGGGTATATAAAACAATATACATCTATGAGCTTAATTATATTTTTATTCCTCTAAAGGCATTTTAGAATTTATTTAGCATCACTTCTAAACTGTATAGACCCTTAACAAAATTCTTCACCAATCATAAATAAAGGTAAGTTTGCAAGGGATACATCTCAATAGTTCTCGAAAGCAGTAGGTATCTTAAGTGATCAATTCTAACCCTGTGGTATTCTGAAATATTAAAAGTTGCAATTATTAAATAAAAACCAGCTGTAAAGTATTAGTTTAGTTTAAATTTAATTATGTCGATCACATGGCTGCACAAATCCTTAAAAAAAAAACTGCTTCACATTGGCCAAGCACATTTCACTCTTTCACGTAATAGAGCAGTCACATCATTTTGAAGGCTGCTCATAAGTGGTCCATAAACTTCATGTGCATGCACAGACATGTTATTTCCCTAGGAAAAACACAGAGCAAAATGGCTATCCATCCATACCTATGTGAACATAACCAGGAACAGTTTCCAAAGCAGTTGCAAAAAAGACATATCTATTTCAGTGCTTCAAAGAAAAATATTTTGCCACAACATTGTGAAATGCATACTTAAAAATAAAATTCAGACAGCCTTAGTTAAAAAAAAAATAGCATCAAAATGTCACTTGTTAATAATACGACACAACTGCAAAATATTCTATGTGGTTTGGATATGATACCATAGAATAACAAGAAGAATAAACTGAAACTTAAGAAAAGATCTCAGATCAACATAGGATATTCGTTTTTGTTATTACAGATGAACTCTCTGAACTTTTATCTGCCTGATCTTCAAAATTAGAAATAGAGGTTAGCTGCCAACCCACCCACCCCCAGCATTTTCCTCATATTTTCAAACCATTTCAAGTTAGCTGGCATTGCAACTAGATATCCAAAGAGAACCATTTACATGATTTCTCTAGGAGGAGGTCATGAATAGAAACCTAGAACCAGTAATAATTCTAAATATGAAAGCAAATATATGTGTCCCAGGATAATGTTGCAGGATCCAATCTGGGTCGGTCACCAGGATCAGAGATTTAGTCTTCCGAGCTTTTGGACTCGTGCTGGAGCCCATCCTCCAGCACGAGTCCTTGCTCAGAAAACTAAGCCTCTAGTTCTGGTGACCGACCCAGATTGAATCCTGCAATTCTAAGTATCCCCAATTAAGTAAAAGTGGACTATGGAAGAAGACTATGTTCTGTCAAGTCAGTGTCAACTCTTACCAACCACATAGATTTTCTCCATGACAATCTCTCTTTAACCTAGTCTTTCAGGTCTTCCATTGGTGCACTCATTTTAACCCTTTTAACAAACCAGAGAGAACCTAGGAAAAATTCCATGGATGAAAATCCTAAAGGGGAAAACAACTCAAGAAGCATGGGAAAGTCTGAAAAGGCTATCATAAAAGCCCAGTTCAGCACAATACCACTGAAAAAGAAAAACAAAGTCAAGAAGAAACCAGCATGGCTGCACAAAGATCTCTCAGACAAAATGAAAGACAAAAAGGACAAGTACAAAAAATGGAAAGAGGGACACATAACTAAGGCTGATTATCAACAGACAGCCAGAACATGCAAAGACCAAGTCAGGAAAGTAAAGGCTCAGAATGAACAAAGACTTGCAACAGAAATCAAGGCTAATAAAAAAAAGGTTTCTTTCAACATATTAATAACAAGAAAAAAGTCCAGGAAACTGTAGGTCCACTAAAGAGAGAGGTTGGCAAGGAAGTAACAGCCCAGAGTTCTGAAGGAGCTGGCAGATGTTATCTCAGAACCATTGCACCATATCTTTCAAAAATCCTGGAGCACTGGGGAAGTACCTGAGGATTGGAAAAGGGCTGAGTGGTTCCCATCTTCAAGAAAGGGGGGGGGGAAGATCCAGGAAACTACAGACCAATTAGTCTAACATCAATACCTGGGAAGATCCTGGAAAAGATAATCAAATAACAGATCTGCGAACAACTAGAAGCAAACAAAGTTATAACTGGTAGCCAGTACGGGATTGTTAAAAACAGATCGTGCCAAGCCAATCTTATTTCATTCTTTGATAAAGTGACCAAATTAGTAGACCAGTGAAACGCTGTGGATATAGTATACTTAGATCTCAGTAAGGCAGTCAACAAAGTAGACCACAATCCATTGCTTGGTAAGCTAGAAAAAGGTGGAATAGACAACATCATCACCACACAGATTTGTAGCTGGCTGACAAACCATACTCAACGAGTAGTCCTCAATGGTACTACATCCACATGGAGAGAAGTAAGCGGTGGGGTACCACAAGGCTCAGTCTTAGGCCCAGTACTCTTCAATATCTTCATCAATGAGTTAGATGAGGGAACAGAAGGGGAACTCATCAAATTTTCAGATGACACTAAACTGGCAGGAATAGCCAACACCCCAGAAGACAAGCTCAGGATTCAAAAAGATCTTGACAAACTGGAACAATGGGCCCTATCCAACAAAATGAGTTTTAATGTGGAGAAAAGCAAAGTTTTACATTTAGGCAGGAAAAATCAAAGATATAAGTATAGATTAAGTGAGACCTGGCTCAAAAACAGTACCTGTGAGAGGGACCTAGGAGTCCTAGTGGATGATCACTTGACTATGAGCCAGCAATGTGCAGCAGCAGCCAAAAAAGCTAATACAATCCTAGGTTGTATAAACAGAGGCATAGAATCAAGATCATGCAAAGTATTAGTTGTTGTTGTTAGTTGCGAAGTCGTGTCCGACCCATCGCGACCGCTTTATAAAACCCTAGTGAGACCACACCTGGAATACTGCAACCAATTTTGGTCACCATACTACAAAAAAGACCTTGGAAAATGTTCAGAGAAGAGCAACTAAGATGATCCAAGATATGAAGAACAGCTGTAGGACTTGGGTTTGGCTAGTCTAAAGAAAAGAAGAAATAGGGGTGACATGATAGCAGTATTTGAGAGGCTGCCACAAAGAAGAGGGGGTCAAATTATTCTCCAAAGCACCAGAGGGCAGGACAAGAAACAATGGTTGGAAACTGATCAAAGAGAGAAGCAACTTGGAATTAAGGAGAAACTTCCTGACAGTGAGGACAATCAACCAGTGGAACAGCTTGCCTTTGTGGGCGCTCCATCACTGGAGGTTTTTAAGAAGAGACTGGACAGTCACTTGTCTGAGATGGTATAGGTTCTCCTGCTTGAGTGGGGGGGCTGGACTAGAAGACCTCCAAGGTCCCTTCCAGCTCTATTCTATTCATCACTACTACCGTATAACTGAGTCCATCCACTTTGCTGCTGGTGATCCATCTTACTTTTCTTTCTGCCTTTCCCAGCACTGGAACCTTCTCTAGAGAGCTAGGTCTTCACATAATGTGCCCCAAGTAGGATAGTTTCAGCTTGGTCATTTGTGCCTGGAGAGAGAGAACTCTGGGTTGATTTGTTTAGTGATTCCATTTGTTTGTTTTCTTGGTTATCCATGATATTCTCAGGAAACTTGTCCAACGTGAAAGGAAAAAAAAAACTTACAGCAAACAGAAATGGCACCAAAAATGCAATGTGATTCCAAATACAACGTAGGCTCCCGGGTCCCTTTTCCCTGCAACAGTGCTTAGAAGCAGAAGGGCCTATTAGTGTCTGCTTCATAAACTTTTGATAATGTAGGCAGCAATGCACAAGGCATTCTGCTCCATGGCACAAGAGTAAAACTGTCAATAAGTACACATTACCACCACACTTTAAGCATATATAAAAGCTGTCTCTAGTGAATGAAGAGAATCAATCTTCTCCAAACATTCTTGCACAAGAAATAATTTATACTGTTTTTCAAAATGTGGAATCTTAACAGAGGCATCTTAGGCACAGTTAAAAAAAAAAAAAAAAAAAAGATACTGTATTCAAATGAAAGCTACTATAACTAAGCAACTCTAAAGAAGGTATTTTTTAAAAAAAATATTTTAAAGGTAGTAATTTAAGAGCCCTAATTTAAAGAACTCTTTTTAAAATTGGAAGCTATAACAAACGTATTCTGTGCAAAAAAAAATGACACTTTTTTAAAAACTGAAAAGTGAGATAAAATGAAAATATATATAGTTAAAAATCCTAGTACCTATGATCAAAGAGATCATGGGTCTGTATGCTTTTTATTATCTCAATAATTTTAGATGATCATACAGGATGATCAAATCACAGGACAGACAAAAAATAAAACAGATTTATATATAGTATGTAATTACTGAGGTTGGCTTATAAATCCTTGACATGCAACCAATTCTGGGAATCTCAACTACTATGCAAAAGCACTTTTAAAAGGGTTGAGAATAATTACACAGTGACTTTTAAAGTAAATATAAGCATACTGCATTCTACTAGTAAAAGAATAAATCAGTAAGTACATAAAAATAAAATACTTTAGAAATCCATATGAGGTTATCAATAAATTCTTCTACCTGTCCCATAGCAATTAAAATAGTTTCAAAATTAAAAATCATACTAATAAGATCCATATTCTCACTTCAATCGTTCCTTTTAGGTATTACTTCAATATTTCAAAGGATACTTCTGTGCATTTAGTACCTGACATAATCATATTATAAGATTATGGAATAAGAACTAACACATTTACTTAAATTAATGTTCAGAAGAATAAATAACAGAATATTAACTTCCTTAAATTCAGAACATAATATCAAATCTCTTAATATTCAAAATGTTCATAAATGTTATTAGATTGATTTAAATACTACATCTTAACAAGCAAAAGAAAAAAATATTTATATTTTCCGCGGCCCCCCCTCAAAAGCCCACTCACATAAGGACTAGTGCATGACTAATTCAAATACAGGAAAGTTTTAGAAGTCACAGCTTATAATTCTGCAAAAGAATAATAACTCTGAAATATGTTCTTAAATCTCATTGACTTAAGCAGATGTTCATTCTATGTAAGACATTTACCTTAACAATATTAGCTTCTAAGAAAGGAGTATGATGGTTTCCAAAGTAAAAATACTGCAACAGATTTTCAATTGTCATTATCACTTTCAGGAATTCTAACAGCAAGAAAAGCACTTGAATTAAATTATCTAAATTAAACTTGTAGTTCAGTCTTCACTATTTGATGACACTGTGGTTGAAATTTCAGGCTTATTATACATACAGCACAATATACTACAGAGAATCAGTAATGAACAGTAAAGTTCAAAGCTGAATTATTGCATAAAATCAAGATAACTTCTGAAATTCTCATTTTTAAAATACGATTATAACCACCTAGCAAAAAAACCACTGTGACATTTAGAAATACTAGTAATGCATTTCCCACACTCTACATATGATGCTGCTTCAAGCCATCATAAAATTCAAAATACAGCAGAACCTGATAGAATGCTTCACAGCAAAATAAAAAAAAAGAATGAAATAACCAAGGCTCTCAAGTGACGCAGACTTCTCATTTATCTGTTTACTACATGAATTACTAGTGGAAACAGGGCACTATATTAAAACTTAAGTGGTCCTGAGATATTTTGTTGATAAATATCCACAGGATAACATAGACCTGTGGATATTTATCAACAAATACTTCCTATTAATTTAGGAAATTAATACTAATTTCCTAAAATTAATATATGCAAGTCTACAGTCTTAACATAGTAACCAGGATATAAGGATGTGATGATCTGTGGGATTTACTTTAGAATAAGCAGAGTTGAAATCCCTAGGCAATTATTGCAGTTTTAACTATCACAGAATTAATGATAAACCAGTGGTACAAATTCCTAGACCGTGTATGTATTTAGAGATTTTCTTGAGTTTAATATTAAAAATATGCCTCCTTTATTCTTTTGAACATTAAGCTTCCAGATTATTATAAAACTAAAAAATGAAGCCACAATTGTCAAGTTTACTTATCCCTACTGTAGAATATGCAATTGATTAAGGTAGAGCTTATAATTTTCACTGACCTGAAGCCTTCAACTAGCTTTCAATATTGTGTAGTAAGGTAATATCAGAGACATTTAAAAGAGAAACAAGACTTTTTAATGGGGGGGAAATAGAGAAGGAAGGCTTAGAAAGAAGCAAGAGGAAGAAATATGGATGGATCACTGGAAGAAAAATAGAAAGAAAAGTGACTGTGACACTGAGATTTATTGCTTGAGAGAAGGGGGCAAAAACGAGGTACCAGATGTACTGGAGATGACAGCACAGTGAAAGATTGCCAGTCGAATAAGGCAATAAATAAGGAAGGGAGATAAGATGGTAGTATAGTGAGTCAGTGACAGTGAATTTGATAGCAAAATCTGGGGAGTTGTTGGGGACATATCTACAGCCCTAGTATACATCAACTAATCTAAAGAAATAAAATAGAAAAGATATACAGAAAAGGCCAAAGCAAAACAAAAAAATAAATTAAAAAAACCAACAGGATGGAGCATGTATCACGTGTTTACCTAATTCATATGGATGGTATGATCTCAGACAAGATTTCAGATAACTGGCAGTCTGATAAGTAATACAGACAGTCCTTAAGAAACACAACCTGGAATTACAGAAAAACATTTCTACCCTGCATCACTTACATGGAGTAAGCATAGTCCCCAAAGTTCACTGTAAAATTAATAATGCCAGAATGCTAAAATACCTAAAATGGACTTATGCATCCTCCCAGCTCTAGAAGGAAATACAGGTAGTCCTTATACTGTATACAACAGTTCATCTCATCAGTGACTGTTCAAAGTTACAGCGGCACTGAAAAAAGTGACTTATGACCATTTTCCACACTTACGACCACTGCAGCATTTCCATGATTGTGCGATCAAAATTCAGACACTTGGCAACTGACAAACATTTTATGACGGCTGCAGTGTCCCAGGGTCATGGGCTGACCTTTTGCAATCTTCTGACAAGAAAAGTCAATGGGGAAACCAGATTTCACTTAAATGGCTTACTAATTTAACTTCAGTGATTCAGTTAACAAATGTAGCAAGAAAAGTTGCAAAATGGGGCTAAACTCACTTAACAAACTTATCAGTTAGCAACATAAATTTTAGGCTCAATTGTGGTCGTAAATCAAGGACTACCTGTAGGACCATTGAAGCAATTGATGGTCATAAGAGTGCAAGGAAAAAAGAGGATTTTCTGTTAACTGAAGTCTATTTAGGGGATTCTCGAAACTGTCTCTACATTTTTATGCTGCTATTTTACATACACATATTTGAAACTAAGGGTAAAAATCTAGAAAAAAAATTATCTTTAAGTATAGTTACTATAAGTAGGTAGCATTACCTATCTGACTTGGCTGATCTCTGAAGTTAAGCAGGACTCACTTGATTAATACTAGAATGGAGAAAAACCTAGGAATTCCAGGGTACTTGCGATAGACTGGGAAGTTTTTAAAAAGGGAGGATGGGGATGGCGGTGCGGAAAACATTTTAAATTTGAATAGCTTCAAATTCAAAGTATCAAGTTTCATATTAAAAACTAGTCATCCTTGAAGTTCAAACCTTTTCAAACTTTAGAACGTGAAATAATGTCACTTTATGCTTAAGGCATGTTCAAAATGATCAAAACGAATTGGTTCAAGCTCAGAATCAAGGTATTTCAATACCAAAATAAATCAATGAGAACCTCACTCAGACAATAAGAATAGCTTGAAGTGTAACTCTTTGCTAACACAACTTTGTGGCTCTTAGGAATCCTAAAAAACCTATATAGTCAAGATGTAGAATCCTATAAGCAGGCTAAATCTGAATCTAATGAACAAAATATTGTCTTTGACACTTTAAGATGCTCTTAGAGATTTTAAAAGGCATCATTAATTTTCCAATATTAGCAAGCGCTATATACTTAATAAAACTGTCCACTGCTGTTCACCCTGTTGACCCATGACTGTTGTGCTAGGTTTGCCACCAACCATATTGTGAAGTTCGCAGATGATACAACAGTAGTGGGCCTTATTCAGGATGACAAGGTGGAAGCTTACCGCAAGGAGGTTGAGAGGTTGGTGAACTGGTGTAAGGAAAACAGCCTAGTTTTAAATACCGGAAAAACCAAAGAGATCATTGTTGATTTCAGAAAAGGCAGTCACCTGTGGAGATGGTTACCAGCATCAAATTCCTGGGTGTGCAGCTAACGAGTAGGCTGACTTGGTCGCTCAACAGTGAGAAACTGGTGAAGTGGGCACAGCAGCGCCTGCATTTTCTGCGCCGCATGAGAAAAGCACATCTTCCTTCCCCTGTCCTGACCACTTTCTACAGGAGTACAATCGAGAGCATCCTGTCATACAGCATCACAGTCTGGTTTGGAGGCATCACTGCTTCAGACAGGAAGGCGATGCAGAGAGTGGTGAGAATGGCTGAAAAGATCATTGGCAGTCCCCTCCCTCCCATCCAGGACATAGCACAGAAGCGTTGCTTGAGCAGGGTCCGTAAGATTATCTGGGACACTACACATCCTCTTCACGACCTGTTTTCCTTGTTACCTTCTGGGAGGAGGCTTCATGGTATCCGCAGCAGAACATCCAGATTCAGCCATAGTTTCATTCCATACAGCATTAACCTTGCGAACTCTCAAGCTTCCTCCCTCCGTTATATATTCAAGATGGACAGTATTTAATATTTATTTGCTACGTATATGTAGGGATGTGGGTCTATACATATGTTGTTCATAGTATGTTTAGGTGTGTGTCATGTATGTGTTTCACTTTGAGAGCGGGCAACTAAATTTCATTTTTTATGTGTGCCGTTTGATGTGACGCAGCCCTGAGGAGAACCTGTGCTCAAGAAAATGGTATTAGAGATATTTGTTCCAACTCGCACATATTGGGGCCTGTTGCTAAGAAAATCAAGAATCCAGTTGCACAAAGGAGTGTTTAAGCCTAAAAGGCCCAGTTTGTCTACTAGATGCTGGGGAATGATTGTGTTAAACGCCAAACTGAAGTCGACAAACAGCAAACGCACATGAGTATTTCTTTCCTCTAAGTGCTTCAGGCTCAGATGGAGAACGGAAGAAATAGCATCCTCCATAGAGCGATTTGGTCGGTAGGCAAATTGAAGCGGGTCAAATGCTGGCAGGAGGCTAGATACAATAGTGTCCTTTATCAGCTTCTCAAAGCATTTCATGATGGTGGATGTCAGTGCAACCGGATGGTAATCATTGAGGCTTGTAATTGTGGACTTTTTTGGCACTGGCAAGATGATGGCTGTCTTAAAACACGATGGGACCACTGCCTGCTGCAATGAGAGGTTGAAAATATCTGTGAGAACACAAGCCAGCTCCTCTGCGCATTCCCTGAGGACACGTCCAGGGATGTTATTTGGGCCTGCTGCTTTCCGAATGTTAACTGTCTGCAGTGTTTTCCGGACAGAGGTGACATCAAGGCTTGGCACTTGCTCATCAGGATGGGGCACAGCTTTCCTAGCAGGAGTGCTATTTGATGCCTCAAATCTACCAAAAAATGCATTCAGTAGATTTGAGGCATGGAACATGGAACATAGAAAATAAGAATAATATGGTTGGAAGGGACCTTGGAGGTCTTCTAGTCCAACTTCCTGCCCATGATAGGAGATTCTATACCATTCCGGACAAATCACTGTCCAGTATCTTCTTGAAAATCTCCAGCAATGGAGCAACAATAACTTTTGGAGGCAAGCTGTTCCACTAATTAATTGTTCTGTCAGGAAATTTCTCCTATCATTTAAATTTGACAGCAATGAACTGTCAATATATATATATATATTGATGTTCTTCTTTGATCTCTTTGCATGTCTTCTGAAGGCCCAAAGATGCAGCTCATCGTGGACAGAATGACTCCTCAGTCTTCCTTTTAGGTACCAGAATAGCTGAAAGGAACCGATCCTTTCTGACCCGATCTCTCTGTTGCCCTTCGGAATGAAGGGTTTTCCAGGTTTGCTTGAAGGGCTTAGAGCATGCTGGAATCCAATGGCAGACTTCTCAAGGTCACTGTTGAGCCAATTCTTGATTCTTCTGCTCATGTCCCCTTTTTCGCAGGAGCTTTGCTTGAAAAAACACACAGCATCTTCAGTGTTGGATAAATTCTTCTTCTCATCATTGATGACCATAATTTCTCTCTTCCCCAGATCAAACCCATCCAGGGGGTCAATGCCATGCCATTAAGCTCATTGGAAGTGGACAGAAAATCCTAGTCCCTGATTCCTCGCATTCAGACTGGAGACATCAACAAAGCAGATCAGCTTCCGCTGCATGTCAGTCTGGACTTTGTCATTGACTTTGCAGAGAGGCTAGCTCGGCAGTGCAGGCCGTCGATGTCCAGCATCGTCATGGTCACTGGGACCTCTTTGTGTTGAAAGTTGGACATGATTCTGTGAGACTGAAAGACAGGTGTCAGCCTCTTTACCTTCCCATGCTCTTCTGCTGCCAAGGGACACTGGCCAGGACAGGTAGCTGTTCAGCTGCTGTGACATCATAAAACACATGGATGACAGCTCACAGAATGTAGAAACAAGTCATTTTTGGGGCGGCAGTCTCCCCTTTTCTCCCACAGGAGACCACTGGAACAACATTTCATGTTGAACAGCACACTAGGAACCATCCCAGAAAACAGTCTAGATAAAAACATTCCTTCGGTTTGCCAATGACTTTTCTAGGATTTTTTAAAATCTCCAATCTAGCCTATAGTTTTGGAGTTTCTTGAGATTTATAAGTATTATCCAGTTATGAACCCGCTTAGCTTTTCTGACAGCAGCCAAAGTTAGCTAGATTTTGTTACCTACACCTTTAAGCTAGTTCAAAGTCAAGAACCATTTATGAGCACACTTGCACAAAATTGGGAGGATGGGGAAGTGAATGCCTAAGGAACTAAAAGGTTCCCCAACAATCTTTGCCTGTTTTTAATATCAGTACTGTTTCCAAAGGATGTCTGCTTTTAATTCAGAAATCCTTTGACCAATGCTACATAATGAAACAGAAATTTCTGGGAAAAGCAAATATATTTCCATAGTAACCACCAGGAGAAGCATAGTTATGTCCCCCTCATCCAATTTGAGAAAATAGATTGAAAGCTGGGAGGGGTGTTTCATAATGTCTATAATTTAATTATATCAATGTATTACTTCTCACCATACTGAGAACAGTATGGGCTTTTTTATTAATGAGAAATTGTAGCTCTGCAAAAAGGGCAAAGATCTGGATGCAGAAAACTTCAAGTTTATCTCATAATGTCTCCAGCTAAAGATATATTGGGTAGAAGTCACCTAAAAGTTTTATTAAAATCTTGTAAAGCCACTAATAGTTAGAATGCATGATACTGAACTTAAGAAAAATCAATAGTTTACTCTCAGTAGGGCAGCTGTGAATATCTCTGTGTTCCTATTTTTGGATGGATTACAAAACTCCTACACAAATTTACTTAAAAGTGTGGTGATATTAAAAACAAACAGAAAGCATATTTTGTTTTCATATGGACATGAAAACAAAACGCATACTACTAGTTTACCATTTCTTCCTCCATTAACTGCCAATCCAGATAATAAATATGAGTGTTTGAAATGCAACTATCCATAAAGGCTCCTACAAATTCAATTATTCTCAGAAAATGTACAATTCTTTTATTCGTTTCAGAAGTTAATGCAGAGTATGTTGCTAAAGAGTAAATAAATAAAATATAAAGCAAACAATGACATTCATTCCTATGCAATGGGAATGGAGTTCAATTTCTCATGACACATAAACCTTTCTATTTTTCTTGGTGCACTCTTGGTACGTAAAATAATGTGTGGAAAAGTCACAGTATTTATAAATCAATGCATATGTGTGCCTCGAAATTATGGAAATACAGAAGCCCCAAAATAGGTATAATACAGGGTTTGCATGTTTAATTTTATTCATTCAATTTGTACAGCTACCCATCTCAACCAGTGACTCTGGACAGCAAAAAATCATAAAAACAATTAAAACACAACGTAAAAAAGAGCAGTGGTGGCACAGTGGTTAGAATGCAGTACTGCAGGCAACTTCTGCTGACTGCTGGCTGCCAGTAGTTCAGCAGTTCGATCCTCATCGGCTCAAGGATGACTCAGCCTTCCATCCTTCCAAGGTCGGTAAAATGAGGACCCAGATTGTTGGGGACAGTATGCTGACTCTGTAAACCGCTTAGAGAGGGCTGTAAAGCACTGTGAAGTGGTATGTAAGTCAAAATGCTATTGCTATTGCTAAAAAAGAAATTAAATACAAATGGCAGCTAAGATATATTATAATCTGTCAGTGTCAAAATAGAACCATCCAACCAAGAAAATGGGTTCCCTTATATACTCAGGAACTCAGGTGCAAGCATATAGCTAGGTCTTCAAGGCCTTCCAAAAAGCATTCCTAATTTCAGGAATGGAGGGTGCTCCAGAGGGCCAGGACTACAACAGAGAAGGCACATGTCCTAGTGCCTGTCAACCAACATTCCAGCCAAAATTTCTAAATGTCCCTAAATATTTCTAAATAGACCTCAAGTTACTATTAAAATATCTGCTAAAAGTACAATTAGGTCCACACAGATTTTTCGGAAAGTGAAAAGTGAAGATTTAAACAAAAGCTCACTGCTATCTTGAAATAATGGAAGTTTTTTTAAAAAATGACCCGTACCAAAGCAAGTATGTGTAGATTTGCATTCTTTGTATAAGATCTAGCTTGTTTGGGGCAAATAATTTGTTTTATCTAACCATTTGCTTTCTCTATAGACAGGACAGCTCAGCAAGCCTCAGTGTTAATCTGCATCAAGCACTGACTTGATCTTAAAGAACATAAGAGAGTTCATTTTCATAGATGAGATCAAGTTACAACTGCTTCAATTTGCACACAGAGGGGATGATGGTTTACTTTTAAATTACATTCATTTGGAATTTCATCATACCAAAAGCAATCACTGCTCACTGTCATTCTCTTCCATTAATCACATAAGTATAATAAACATTATTGGACATGTTCTCCTTATACAGTGGCCTTTCCTTACAATCCTTTTGCCAATGACTTCTACCTACCCAAGCTATGCCTCCCTTTCCCATTTCTGGGTGCAAAGAAGAAAAAAGGGGTTCCAAATAAAAATACCGCCTTAGAGATGGTAGATCTAACTTAGAAAAATAAGATGGATCTTGTTCCCTTCTAATACAGCTTGAGTTCAGGTATTTCTCTCACAATGAACAGTTTTCATGTTTTCCTCATGTTATTACTGCTTCTTGAATACTGCTTAGGTAACAGGTCATTTTGCAAAGAACACTTGGCACTGCTTTGTGAAAAGTGACCTGCAAAGACTTAGGTTTTGATTGTATTATCTGTTTTGTCATTCTATTTTACTTACTAGTATCAATAGTATATGCAGATATAATCTGAGGCATAATTGCATCATCCTCCATTTCAGTAATAATTCTGAGGGTGTGCCTCAATTAAGTTATAGAAAATGTTCAGGAACACAAATGCAACTGCTATCTTTCTAAGAGCAAAGGATCATGGATACTGTCTGTGCTAATCCATGCCAAAGGTTCATTTGATTCTGACAGTTTAAATAGCATCCAATCACATATGCATAAATGCTTAGCAGCAAAAGCAAAACACAAATTAATAATTAATATAGGCTTGAGCCTATCACCTATCACTATTTTTTCCATATAACTTATAATAGCTGCAATTCCTACTAAATTTAATTTTGAGAGATAAATCAGTTAATTTAGTATTTTTTGTACGAGTGCTTCTTAATATACGCACAATTGTGATAATGAAAAACAATCATTTTTTAAAATAAATTGCTAAACCAGAACATTTGAAGTAGACATTCATTTTCAGATTTTTTTTCCTCTGATGCCTGATATTTCAGAAGACAAATTTGCAATACCACAGCTTTCAACTTATGATCACAACTGAGCCCAAAATTTCCCTTCCTAAGCAGGACAGAGAGTTTTGACCTATTTTACGACTTTTCTTCCCACAGTCGTTAAGCGAATCATTGCAGTTGTTAAATTAGTAATATAGTTGTTAAGTGAATCTGGTTTCCCCATTGACTTTGCTTGTCAGAAGGTCACAAAAAGTGATCATATGACCCCAGGACACTGCAACCGTCATAAATGCATGCCAGTTGCCAAGTGTCACAATTTTGATCACATGACCATAGGAATGCTGCAATGGTCATAAATATGAAAAATGGTCATAAATCACTTTTCAGTGCCATTGTAACCTCAAACAGTCATTAAACAAATAGTTGTAAGTCGAGGACTACCTGTACATAAGCATATATCAACATTAAGCACCAAAGATTAGGAGGTATACAGAATAAAATAAAAATATGTTTGGGATGGCAGCAAGTTCTCTCTGATCATTTTCCAGACCACACACATTTCAAAGTTTCCTCCTCCTATGCTTGTCAGCCATACAGTAGGGATAATAACAACAGATTTCAGGAGTGTTCATATACAATGTTTTCACATTAAAAGGGTGAGACATAAACTTTATCATTTCTGTATTTTTTCAAATGATTTATATACTGCTACAATTGACTTTGAGCAGCTTATAGTTAGGACTGTATTGTATTTACATATTAAGCCAGGGGTTCCCAACCCTGGGGGTGCAAGACGATATTCCAGGGGGTGCAAAAACTTGGGTTTAGAAGTTTCAAAATTATAGTGTATATGCATAATTCGTTTCAAACTTTTGTAAGGGGTGCGAGAATATATCAGAAGCGTTCTAGGGGTGCGGGGTATAGAAAAGGTTGGGAACCGCTTTATTAAGTGGACCCTTCCATAGCATGGGAATAAAGCTAGGAAGAAGAAGATTGTATTATTACATGTTATTATATTAGGATTGTACAATGCTTTGAATTCCAAGGGGAAAATATACTTTGGTGCACATGTACACCAAACTTTGAAATGTGTGTGGTCTGGAAAATGATCAGAGAGAACCTCAGCTGCCATGTCAAAAGTATTTTTATTTTATTCTATGTTATCTCCTAAACCAGGGGTAGGCAACCTTGGCTCTTTTATGACTCGTGGACTTCAACTCCCAGAATTCCTGAGCCAGCACGGCTCAACTTGGAAACTCTCCCTTTCCCCTCAGCATGGCTTCTTCTTCTTCTTCTTGTGCCATATCCATTATCGGACGTTGGCGATCATGTTGGCGATCCTGTTTTTATCAGCAGCCGCACGAAAAAGCGCTGCTGAGTTTTGTCCAAACCAGTCCCTTAGATTTTGAAGCCATGATGTTCTTCTTCTGCCTGGACCTCGTTTGCCTTCAATCTTTTCCTGGAGGATTAAATGGAGTATGCCATATTTTTCTGGGTGTTGCATCACATGTCCGAAATATTCTAACTTTTGTTTTTTAATTGTTTTGATGATTTCCCTTGGCTTTCCCAGGCGGCTTAAAACCTCCTCATTTCTGATCTTGTCCACCCAGCTTATACGTAACAGCCGCCTGTAAATCCACATTTCAAATGCTTCTAGTCTCTTCAGGTGGCCTTCTGTCAGAGACCAACTCTCTACTCCATAGAGCAGGATAGAAAAAATATAGCATCTGACAAGCCTGATTTTCAGTCTTAGGCTTATGTCGTGACTGCAGAAGACCTTTTTCATTTTGAAGAATGCTGTTCGAGCTTTCTCTATCCTTGTCTTTACTTCAGCGGTCATGTCCCAGCTTTCATGTAAATTAGAACCGAGGTGCGTGATCCTTTCAACTTTTTCTAGTGGTATTCCTTCTGAATTTATTGGTGGTAAGTTAACGGGTTGTTTGCTGACGACCATGATCTTGGTTTTTGAGGTGTTAAGCTTCAAGCCGTATTTTCCAGATATTTCGGTGACTCTGTTGATGAGGAGCTGAAGGTCTTCATACTTACTGGCAAGCAGAACTGTATCGTCAGCATATCTTAAGTTGTTGATCCAAACACCGTTTACTTTGATGCCAGCATCGATGTTCTCCAGTGCCTCGTTGAAGATTGACTCAGAGTAGATATTGAACAACAGTGGAGACAGAATACATCCCTGTCTGACCCCTCTTCTTATTTCTGCATCAGCTGAGTATTTTTGGCCTAGTCTCATATTTGCTACCTGATGCCAATACAGATTCTTTATTATTTGGATGTCTTTGTCATCTAGTCCCCCTTGTTTCAGGATTTCTAATAGTTTGCTGTGTCTTATTTTATCAAAAGCTTTTTCAAAATCAATGAAGCACATGTAAACACTGTGATTGACATCTCTACAACGCTGTACAAGAACCTGAATGCTGAATAGCGCATCTCGTGTACCAAGATTGTTTCTGAAACCAAATTGTGTGTTACCTAGACGCTCTTCAATTTTGTTGTATATTCTTTTGTGAATTATTCTCAGGAATATTTTCAGGGCATGACTCATTAAGCTTATTGTTCTGTATTCGGTACACTTCTTTGCATTTATTTTTTGGGGGATTGTCACAAAGGTTGATTTTAGCCAATCATTTGGTATCTTTCCTGTTTCGTATATCTGATTGAAGAGCTGCAGTAAAAAAAATTTCCCATTGTCTTCCAGCAATTTTAAAATTTCTACTGGGATATCATCAGGTCCTGTGGCTTTTCTTGTTTTTGCTATTTTTATTGCATGTTCAACCTCCTCCATAGTGATGTTTGGTCCAGTTGTTATACTTCCCATATCTATATCATCCCTAGTGTCCTCAAAAAGTTCTTCAATATATTCCTTCCATCTTTTTAGTTTTTCATCCTCATCTAAGATAATTTTCCCTTCTTTGTCAACTAAGTTGTTGGTTTTCTTTTTGTAGAGGCCTGCTGCTTCTTTCACTTTTTTGTGTAAATTGAAATTATCATGCATGCGTTCTGTCTCTTCTATTTCCTTGCATCTCTTTGCAAACCACTTTTATTTTGCCAGTCGAATTTTTCTTCTAATTGTTTTCTGCAATTCATTGTATTTTTCTTTGTTTTTATTTTTATAAGATCTTCTTTCATCCATGAGATGAAGAATTTCCTCCGTCATCCACTGTTGTTTCTTGTGGTACCCCTCTCTCTGTTTTGAGTTTGTTACCTCTACTATTGCATTTTTAAATTTATTCCAGTTCACTTCTTACATCATCATCATTCAGGTTGTTGGTTTCCCTTAAATGATTTTCTAGTTCTTCTTTAATCTTCCCTCCATGTTTAATGATGAAGTCTCTGTTGATTCTTGGTTTAGCAGGGTTTGGGTTTTTCATCCTTTTTAGTTTCAGCTGGACTTCAGCAAGTAGTAGATTATGATCAGATGGTACATCTGCACCTGGGTATGTCTTTACTGATTTTACTGAGTTTCTAAATCTTTTGTTTATTGTAAAATAGTCAATTTGGTTCCTTACTAGCATGGCTGGCTCAGGAATTCTGGGAGTTGAAGTCCACGAGTCATAAAAGAGCCAAGGCTGCCTACCCCTGTCCTAAACTTTGGTATTTAATGTTGACACGCATGTGCTGTTGCAGAGAGCAATCACAGGTACTACATGAGTGTCTCTCATACTCTCTAAAGCACCTTCTTACTTTTGAATCCAGTGGGCTGCAAAGCAGTACATGAACTGACATTTTGTATAAATTGGAACAAACCTTTCTAATAGCAAATATGCTGTAACACTTTAAATATGTAAATCTTTTAGTTTTAATTACTATAAAAAATACCCTCCAAAACAAAATATAACCAACCAAAGCACCTACAAGCACAAAGCCCAACAGAATACCATCCCTAAATGATTTCTTTATACCCTTAAAGTGAATTAACTTGAAGAATAAGTACAAATCATATATACATACACAAAATTGACAATGTCATATCATTAAAGACACCCAAACCACAGAGGGACAAAACACCCTGCTCACTTCCTACATACCCCTGTAGGCCCTTAGGTTGCTCTTTATCACTCCTAGTTGCTATTTCAGCTTTCAGGCTATTCTTGATAATCTCTGTTTACCAAACACAGGAAAAGGAAGGGAAGGAGCAAAACCAGGTACACTGCTAGTCTACCACTATGTGAGGAGAGAGGAAGAAATGTTCACTAGAAGTAGATGACCAAGGACTCCAAAACCTAATTCCCAAATTTCCATATACTTAATCAAAGTTTCACTTTCTGCTGTTTTTTTGTACCGAGCCTTCTTGAAAACAAGAACAATATCTGCATGCACACAGACACTTGCATAAACCAATTAATACTTTGAAGGTATAAACTGCTAGAATATAATATCTAATATTTAAGTTGGCACAATTTGGAGTTTAAGTATAAGTGATTTGTTTAAGCCAGGTATACTATCAGCCTCTTAGGTATTGACAAAATGGCACTGGCTGTTCTCAAGTCACCTTCTTCTGTTATTGGACTATTGTAGCAACTAAATCAGACAATTTATATTCTTTTAACTGTATGGAATTGCCTTTTTCCCATGTTTTTCATCAACACTGCCCAAATAAACTTCCCTTTCAGAAAATTTTAATGGGAGTTTTAAGGTGTGTCTTATTTTTCTTTGTCCTCGTTTAAAGATTAGATTGGCAGGTATGCGTAGGAAAGAAACTCAGGGTTTAACATAAGCAAAAAAGCAATACATTTGTTCTATCAGAGAACTGGCAATAAAGCTGAGAAAATATACTTCCATATGTTTTTTGTTTGTTAAAAGATATAACAAGGGCATAAAATGCTAAGCTTCACAGCCACCAAAAACAAAGAGATATGCCTATGCATTGAAATTAACTAAAAAGTATCTAAACATTCTTAAGAAAGAAGTGCCTTTACTAGAACATTAAAATAGGAAGGCACTAACATTTATTTAACAAATAGATATTTCTCATAGTCACTTCCTTTCCCTTTAGTTATGATTAGAAGTGTACTTCACTTGTTCTTAATATTGAGAAATGTGTATTTTACTCAAAAAGCAATTATACAATGCGACTGCTGCCTTATCTAGACTCTACCATTGCCAGCACTGTTCATCAACAATGACATCTATGTTGGATTACAATAATATATTCTACTTGGAGTAGCTTTTAAAGGTATTTCAAAAATTTCAAGTGGTGTAGAACGTAATCATTTGACTGGAGAGTTAGGTGATTTAAGTAATGCCTACATTACATTAATTGTATTGCATTTCCAAAGCTCCTGCATTTCCATAGACACTCTAAAGTAATTATTTTAACCTTAAGAAAAACTGAGCACTTTGGGATTGGCAATTACCACAGCTTTTATTACAGCTGATATTTATTGTTGTTTTACTGCATGTTATGAGTTTCCTTGGGGGAAAGGGCATAACCACCTGAAAGGATGACCTTAAAAGTATTTACGATAAACAGATATTTTAGACTTTTCATATTTTTCAACTTTCTAGTAATAGGTCAGAATACTCCATGACATAAATATATTCAAATAAAAAATAAACATCTAAAAAGTCATAATCTGAACATGGTAAATACTTTAGTATCACATACATCAAGCATCATCAGAGGTCATCCACAGAAATTGTTTTTAAAATAGAGTTTGGTTCTGGAAACTGAAAACATTATAGCATTATAATCCTAGGGATCTTCTGGACAGTGTAATCACATAATCCTCACCGCCTACCAAGTGTCCGCTGAGCCTACTCACAGTTCTCAAGACACACGCTTTGCATTTCTTTGTGTCTCAAAATTCACTTGCACACTGAAATTGAATCCTAGCAAGAGAGTTGCAAACAACGGTTACAATTGATAATGGCCCCTACTCAGGTTCTGGCCAAGGGACATTCCCCCTGAAGAAGCAGACCAAAGATGTGTAGATTCTCTTCTATCTAGATGGAGACTATGGTCAGAGGTCAAATTCCAAGATACCTTCTATTACTAGAAGATGATGACAACTTGATGATACATAATCAATAATCAGTATGTCCACTATATAAAGCAAAATTAGCAGTATCCAAGTACTGAACGAGATTAATTCAGAGATTGTGGAAACATAAGTTTTTTTCCCTTCCACTTCAATTCTTTAGCCTTCAAAATACTCTCAAATTTGTATGGGCACATTTCTATTTTCCAGTCATCAGATACTCAAGACATCAAAATACAACTTTATTGTAGTTTCATTCTGACTAGCATTTATTTCTGAAACTGTCATATGATTGAGAAATTGCCAAGCAGCATTATTCTACTCAATTAATCCTTTATGCAGAATGATAATAAAAGAATATGCTAATGTCAAAATTCATATATAATGCTAAACTATTTTTAGTCATAGTGTTTTGAACAAATCAGAGTCTATCTTGGAGGAGAACAAAGAAATTATATCTTGTTGCAGTGAATTTCTGAACATCTTGTAGCAGCGAAGCAGTGAATTATATCTTGTTGCAGTGAATTTCTGAACATCTTGTAGCAGCGAAGAACTTCTTTATGAATCTGTGGGTCTGTTTTCTATTTATTGTGAGATGCAAGTTATACTTCTATTTTTTACAATATTTTGTGTATAAAGGACGGTTGACTGGAGACTTTTGCTTTTCTTGCTTTTTTTATGAGGAGACTGTTATTGGGCTGACTTCCTTTTTTGGATGGTTTGTTTTGCCAGTATGTTCTTAACATTTCTAGTTTTCCCTAAGAACATCAGTGTTTCACACCAAAAATCTTCTAGTTCAGCATTCTGTTGCCACATCACCAACCAAGTGGTTACTGAAAGCCCACATAGAGCACAGGAACATGACACTCTTTCCTGCTCATGCTTCCTAGAAACTAGTTTCAGAAATATATTTGCCTTAGAAATAGAAATACATAGCCAACATCATTACTGATCACTGTCAGTACTCTTACCCGTCATGAATTGTGTAGTCTGCATTTTATGCCATTCAAAGTGGCAATTAATGCTACATACTATGGTAGCAAATTCCATAATACACGTATTCTGTAAAATTGTGCTTCAATGACATTGGCATTCTTTTTCTAGTAAGTAAACGTAAATATCTGGCATGGCACAGGAATTCAGAGTACAATACTCAGTCTTGTAATCAGGATAAAACTGGCTATGGAAAGAAGACTGTTGGCATGGAGAGATGGCAAGCCAACAGAGAAAAACAGGCAAACATAGCTTATCCTGAGTACCGTTTTCTTTTAAAGCTTCTGCTCTATTCTCCTCCTACATGGGCGAATTGGGACATAATATCAAAACATAATATGCCAGGATTCAAAAGTCAGACATGAGAAACCACCTTTAAAGCAAGCCAATATTCATAAACCAACATACCTTTAATTATAACTCCTTGTACAAATATAAACCACATACTGTGATTTTTTTATGGTTCAAATGTAAAAAATAGCAGACAGCAGATTACAAAACTGATTCTATCTGCTACTACTTCAAAGTGTTTGATGTAAAGGAAAGTGTGATACTGTTCTGCATTGAATAATATGGTGCATCATCTACAAAAATTACTCAGCTTTCTATTCTATTCATGAACATTTGGCAGAAGCCAACAGGACTTGATTTGCAAGCATACATGGAAAGAAAATAAACCATATTATTAGCTTAGGTTCATTAAGTTTACTAACAGGTACTCTCCCATAGAAATTCAAAAGATTATGATTATACTATTACATAGTATGCCACCGGATATGCCAGGAAAGACAGTATTTCCAAGGAAAGCCAAACTTAATTATTAGCTTGTGATACTAATGTATTGCCATGTCTCATAATAGTTTGCCATAGTGATCAATAGCTATCATTTGTTATATTATGCAGAAATTAGAGTTTCTTCCATTTTTCCCATTCGTTTCTAAAATCCCAATGAATGACATGTGCTTTACTTGAATTAAAACAAATTATAAAATTTTATCAACATTTTACATAATAATGGATTTGATTAAACATTTTGTAAAATAGACGCACAAGTATTTTTAAAAGTTCATTTTCAACATAATGTTCTATAATATTTAATTTAAAAATACAAAATTATTGGTGGCTTATAGAATACTTGTGCCTCTTCTATTAAAAAAAAAGAAGCAGGTTGAACTTGACTTGTAAGTTCAGTAATGTTCAAAAAGTCTAAGGTCGGCAATCGTGCCTGAAGCACATTCTTTAAACATTTTGTGACCCGCCTCTAAGTTGTTTGCAATCCCCTGCAAGGTCATATCCACAGCTATCCCTTAGTCCATTTGTAACTTTCCAAAATCAAAGTTCTAATCACCTTTTTGCTGTTTATTCCAAAAGGAAAAAAATCAAGTCCTCAAATTTGTATTTAAAGCTTCTTTGGCTAAGGATTGAAGGAAACTCACCCAGTGCTATTACAACTTGCCATTCTCTTACAAGCTGAAAAGCAGTTAAGAAGCAATTTCTGAAAATGATTAGAAAAGGAAGTATGCGGATCCAGTGTCCTTCTGAAGGTGCTGACCATGATTTGAGCAAAAGATGGGTATTCCTTTGTCTCCCAGAGCTCTAAACCTACTGGAAGCTGCTATCTTATGTTCTCTTCTTGAGGACCTACTGTATGGAATACGGTAGGGCAATCCTATGCATTCTCCTTGCTATGCCATTTTTTCATTCCGCCATAGTCTTCAGTTTGCCATTTCTTACTCAGAAGTCTGATTGCTCAACAACTCAAACTTCTCAAATACCAATTGTAGAAAATGGCATGCAGCCTTCAATTGTTGCGAAGATTTTCTCTTTAAAATGCTATACACAATGAATTAGAGCAGGTGATCCAAGGGCTGTGAACCATTCTTTTAATGTCCAACAGAAGACGGCCCCAAACTCCTCAAAGTTAGCAGCACTGCAAATATACATGTGTGGAAAACAAATGCCATTCTTTGCACCACCATTGCCAAAGAACAGGATCACCTGTTTGCCGAATTCACATCAAGTTTATACTAGTACTTGAGTTATCACCCATCTGCTTCAGTGCTACTAGGTTTCTGATAAACAAAGAAGGAAAACAACCCTTATCAAGATAATGAGAGCAGTCAAAAGTGACCACATCAATCACCAGAGTTTCCTCCACAACAGCAGAATAAATGGGCACCCTACAAGCTGGAAATCTTCTGAGACCTTTCAAGAATCAAGGCAGGCCAGCTATCACAGCCTCATTATTTTTACTGATTTCTTATCTCTAAATATCAGCAAATGACAGGGATGCAAACACAATGTTACCCCTTAGGAAGCCTTCAAAACCTTCGAATGGGCCATGCTGAATGAAGTCGGGAAGTGGGTTGACCTCACAACAGGTCATTTTGAGTTCTACTTGCAAAAAAATCACAATGTCCTTATTTTTTTAACACTTCCAGAATAATCAGAACCGCCCGTCTCAAAACATTCCATGATAGCGTAGAGCATTTTGAACTCTCCTAGAAAATATTAAACATGGGGTCTAGTTGGTCCATGACATACTGAGATTGCAGTGTGGTAAACAACATATTTATGTGTTCTTGAGCTCTCAACAATATGCCTTACCTTACCTTACCTCTCATAATGAAATCCATAAACTCTCATGAGAAAAAAAAAACCGCTTGTTCCCAGATAGCACTCTACTTACTTAGATGAACCATATTTCATATTAAATATTCATACTATCGTTAGAAGGTGCAGTTTTTTTTCCTCTTTTTAACATTTCAGACTTAAAAACAGGGATTTTTTGACATAGTTATTTGGGAATTACAAATAATATTAGCAAGTCTATCAATGAAACATTTAAGCAGAACATTTAAACAAAACATTTTACTTACTGAATATAAGGATGTCCTACTTTCCTTTAATATAAAGTCTTCTCAGGCCTCAAATATCCACCTTTGTGCTACAGTTTTCTGTCAAAAAAGAAGACATTTATCATCCTCATGAAATTCAGAAGTATGTAATTATAAAGGCATACTTAAAAGAGAGAGAAAGAGTGCATACACACACACACAGTTGAACCATTCAGTTTCAAAAATAATCAGGAAGTGGTCAATCATTTATCTGATTCGGAACTGTCTTAAGATTTTTAACTAATTTAAGATTCTTGACTGATACGTTTGATGAGAAATTACTCTTAATGCAGTCCTTGTTACAGTAGTCCTCGACTTACAACAGTTCATTTAATGACTGTTTAAAGTTACAACGGCACTGAAAAATGTGACTTATGACCGTTTTTCAAAGTTGCAACCTTTGCAGCATCCCCATGATCAAAATGTGATCAAAATTCAGATGCTTGGCAACTGGTTCCTATGTATGACTCTTGCTGTGTCCCAAGGTCATGATCACCTTTCGATGGGGAATGGGGAAGCCAGATTCACTTAACAACCAGGTTCCTAACTTATCAACTGCAGTGATTCACTTAATGACTGTAGCAAGAAAGGTCGTAAAATGGGGCAAAACTCACTTAACAAATGTCTCACTTAACAAGAGAAATTTTGAGCTCAATTGTGGTCGGACGTCGAGAACTACATGTATTTCTAAGTGATGAACAAAGCTGTATATATACTCAATATGTTGGCAACCAGAAATGGAAAGCACGCTGTAATTTCCAGGAGCAGACTATGGTCATTACCCACAAGGCTCTTCCATATTTCCTTTTTTAACTGTTCCCCACTCCAGACTATAATCTCATTCTATATATATATATATATATACTATCATTGATAATACACTAGATGCAGCAATATTCCCTACTCAGTATGAAAAATAACTAAAAAAATACCTCAATCTTTTTTTTTCTTAGTCTTATTTGGCTGAATCAAAAATAAAGTGATTATAGTTTTATACAGAATGTTTTTAAACTATATAATATATTCTGGTCCAAATAACATAAATTAATATGATCAGCACATATTTTTAAGAACTTCTAAATACTTTATAATGTATTACAAAAGAACTGCTTTATAATTGTTCTTATGCACTACCTGACAATAAGGCAGTGTATTACTGTCTTGAAAAAAAAAATCGCCCTGCTACATATTCATTTGACTTGAAAACAAAAATGCAACGTTATAATTATAGTTTAAGAAAACAAAAACAAAACAAATTCCCTGCAACAGTAAGCAGCATTTTTTAAAAACTTATAAACAGGTAGGAATGGGAATTAAGCTTTCTGGAATGTAATAATTTAAGTTTTTAGCTATTTGTAGATCAAAGACTGTAGAACTTGACTAATGCATTAAAAACAAACAGGGAGGATGTCAGTATTTTATTTATTTTTTAAAGCAAAATCTTGCCTATCTAATTTGAAACTGCCTTGTAAGTGCTCTCTTTATATAAAATGAATCCGGAATCCATAATACAATTGGGTTTCATGTTTTGAAATGATGTTGGCATCCAGCCATAGAGCAAAGTTTTCTTTTTAAAATATGCTATGGATTAAGGAGGAGTCCTGCAACTACAGAAGTCATAACACAGCAAACTGTGATCTGATCCTATCTTGGAACAATCATAGTCAACTTCCTATAAAGCATGCAAAGATTCAATTCCTGATATGAAGTTCCTTAAAACCACTTAACTGTTAGCACTTTGTTCCACCTCAATATTTTCAAATAGCTGTCCTTTTATTTCTTTTCTCATTAAAAAAAAAATACAAGTTTTTTTATGCAATCTGAACAGAAATGTACCAGCTGGAAATGCACTGAAAATTTCAGTTCAAAGACTGGTGTTAACTGAAAAGCAGCTAAGTAGTTGAAGGTATTAAAGCTTTGTAAATATATGGTAGTGCACACGAACTATAAAAGCTGTGCTTTGTAAATATATGGTAGTGCACACGAACACCTCTTTTTAAAACAGCCATATCAGCCTCACAACACTGATTGGAAAGCTGCTGCCAGGAGTCTCTGAAATTGGGTGTACGCATGACTAAAATGCTGGGCACAGCTTCTGAAGCAGCTATGTAAGTCTGTAAAAAAAATATGCCTGCTCTAATGATTCCTCTCTCTCTCCAAAAAGAGAGTGAGAGAGGCTTCATAGGCACTCTTGCACCTTCTTAAGTATGTCTTTCAAGACTTGTATCATTTTAGGTGGTAACGATAATAGCACCAATACTACAATGCTTCAGTTGCAAAATATCTTATGAAACGTAATAAATTCAATGTGGTTTTCAAACTAACACAAAATAACAACCTATCTTATTATAGCATGAACACTACTCTCTGTGCAATTATTTCTAAGATACTTCTCTGTCATTTTACTAAAAATGCATCTTGAAAGAGAAAAACGGAGAATTCAAGCACAGCAACATTTACACTACAATATATTTTTATTTGATGCTTTCAAACTTAATGTTATTCACAGAGGAAAAGCACAATGTTTCATAGCCCAAGAAAATGTTTTCTGCACTCAAGCTATCTCACCCCACCACTATACTCCCACAGTAGTTTCAATATTACTTCAGTTCCGTTAAGATTCATACCCAGCTCAGCTAATATCTGACCATTCTTGGCTTTGCATTCATCTGACCTCAATATATGTTGTTTGTTCAGAAAAATGATACTGTTTTGCAATGAATGAGAATAGGTTATACAACACATTATATTTATAAAATAACCCTAGTGTCAAGTAGAAAACCATAAGCTGTAAATTCTATTTAGCCTAAGACAGGAGTAGGCAACCTTGGCTTTTTTATGACTCGTGGACTTCAACTCTCAGAATTCCTGAGCCAGCCATGCTGAGGGGAAAGGGAGAGGTTTCCAAGCTGAGCCATGCTGGCTCAGGAATTCTGGGAGTTGAAGTCCACGAGTCATAAAAGAGCCAAGGTTGCCTACCCCTGGCCTAAGATATATCCACTTTAAGGTTTACACAATAATTTTTCTGAAAAATTACAGGATATATGAAAATTCTTTTCCCATGGATCAGAACCAATGATTGAAAAATCTTTCATTTATATTCTTCAAAGGCGCACATAATGCTAGCTGAGCAATATAAAAATCTTGGGATTCTATCTGAATACAGATAGTCCTCGACTTACATCCATTTAATTAGTGACCGTTCAAAGTTACAACTGCACAAAGGGACTTATGATCGCTTTTCATAGGACCGTTGTAGAATCCCCATGGTCACGTGATTAAAATTCAGATGCTTGTCAACTGGCTCATTTTTCTGATGGCTGCAGTGTCCTGGGATCATGTGATCACCTATTGCGATCTTCTGACAAGCAAAATTAATGGGAAAGCCAGATTCACTTTACAGCTGTGTTACTAGCTTAACAACTGCAGTGATTTACTTAACAACTGTGGCAAGAGAGGTCGTAAAATGGAGCAAAATTCACTTAACAACTGTCTCGCTGAGCAACAGAAATTTTGGGCTCAATTGTGGTTGTAAGTCAAGGACTATCTGTATCCATTTTGGTGGCAGTTTCCCCCCCACCCATGAAGCAGTACTATATACCTTTTTCCAAGAGCAAAGTCATTTAGGCACTTACTCTTCACGCCATCATATTCTGTAAACTAACATTTAAGCATTCAGAAATAGTATATGGGTTAGGAGAAAAATGAAAACATGGAAAGAAGAAAGCCATCTATATTAAACCTTAAAGTTTTAAAAACAAGCAAATCCTTCCGTAATACTAGATTTGCTAGGGACTGGATGGGGAAATTGTACATATGGACCCACATACTAAAATAAGGGAAAGATCTACAGCAAATTAACTTTTAAAATACCACAGGTAAGCATTAATTCTAAACTTTGCGAATGATATAAATGTATACATTCCACTGCCAAATTAAACTGCAGCTGAAGTTATAATCCAAAAACTAAATATTTTGATGTTTCAGCACCAGCATAATAATCTCTATCAGTTATTTTAAACTAATTCTGTGGTAGTTGATTTTTTGCCCTCCAGATGTTTTGCTCAGAACTCCATAATCCGTTATCACTGGCAATGTTGGATAGGATTTATGAAAACTGAAATTAAAAACATCTGGAGGGCATAGGTTTGCTTATTCTGAATCAAATACATAAAAATTTTCTAGAGCCAAATTTTATATGTAAAAGCTAATATCTGTCACTAGTCCCATTTAGTTTCTTTCTTAATCTTAACATTTTGCATATCACTAGTTTTCTGTTTTGTGAATGCTTAAAAAAATCCACCATCACAGAGTGGTAATGTAGGAATTACAAATTTAAAGGATTCTTTATTACAGTAGAGTACACCAATACAAACAGGCTCTAAGAAACAAAAATGTTGCCTACAGGTAGTCCTTGACTTACAGTTCATTTAGTGACCGTTCAAAGCTACAATGGCACTGAAAAGTGACTTAAGACTGTTTTTCACCCTTACGACCATTACAGCATCCCCAGGGTCATGTGTTGAAAATTCAGATACTTGGAAACTGACTCATATTTATGACAATTGCAGTGTCCCAGGATCGTGTGATCATCTTTTCCAACCTTCTTACAAGCAAAGTCAATGGGGAAGCCAGACTCACTTAACAACCGTGTTGCTGACTTAAAAACTAGTGATTCACTTAACAACTGTGGCCAGAAAGGTCATAAAATGGGGCAAAATTCACTTAACAAATGTTTCACTTAGCAACAGAAATTTTGGGTTCAGTTATAGTCATAAGTCGAGGACTACCTGTATTTTTTTTGTTTATTAGTTTTATTCATTTATAACATAAAATGTTAAAATACAAACCAAATAGTAAGGGACAACAGTAGAAAAAGGGAAAACAAAAAAGGTGTGAAGAAAGGGAGGGGAAGAAATAAAAGGAATTGACTTCCGACTCTCTCTGTTGCAGTAAAATCAGACATTAAAATCAAATCTCAACTTTTTACATGTCTATAGTAGTATGCACTAGCCATTTCTGTATTGGCAAATCAGTCTAATCGGCAAAACCCAAAATCATAATATCATTTTTTTCCACCTTAAGCACAAAGTCCAGCAGTGGTTTCCAAGTAGAAACAAAAGTACTTATATTCTTTTCTTTTATCAGCACAGTCAATTTGGCCATCTCTGCTAATTCCATCAGCTTTTGTAACCATTCGTCCATGGTAGGAATCAAGGCATCCTCCCACTTTTGTGCATAGAGCAATCTTGCTGCCGTCATCATATATAAAATCAGAGTCCCATTTTTTTTTCCAGTTCTCTTTCCATTAGACCCAGAAGGAAAATTACTGGTTTAATCTTTATGTTCACTTTAAGAATTTTCTGCATTAATGTATGAATCCTACTCCAATATTTCTTTGCCTTATCACATGTCCACCATAAATGATAAAAAGTCCCTTCTTTATATTTACATTTCCAACAGAGGACTATCTGTATTTTGAGGAAAGTAGGATACATTTGGAGACTCATACTACAGGTTTCATAAATTTATCAGTTTCCAAATATTATCTATCTTAAAACTGAATACTTAGATCTGTTCAAGGATAAATTTTCTATTCCAGTGTCTCCAAAAAGGCCAAATAACTGTAGCTAAGCATGGCTTCTCAACATCAGAGCACTCATTGTCATTTTAGAACATTTGATGTGTTTTGAAGGGTGTAGAATAACTCAGTGCGGCCAACTCAGCATGGCCAACCCACTGCGAGACTACTTGGTGCAGGACAAGAGTTACACTAATATTGAAGAAATGGTGGAACACAATCGTTAAAGAAAGGATGTGAAAGGAGGGACAAAATGAAATGTGAATGACAAAAATTAAAATAATTTTTAATTACTTTAAATACTTAAGTTGAATTGTTGAATTGTTCCACAGTGAGTTGGCCATGGAGAGATGTCCCGCTATGAGTTGGCCATGATAAGTTGGCTGTAGCGAATTGGCTGCATCAAGTTGTCCCATTCCGTGTTTTGCAATGGCAACTTATTGAACCCCCATTAATGGGAAGTTCTTTTGGCCTGACAGTCAGTGTCCCATAACCAGGTTAGAAAAAGGCATCTTCCAAAAAACCCCAAACTCTCAATTTCTATAATACCATACAAATTTGGTAATTAGGCTAATTAAAGAAATACATTTTGATATTCAATGAAATCAGCTGCAAAAGAATGTAATTTTTCCCAATTATATACAACTTATGACTTTCAAAGTCCACAAGAACCAAGCATATTATTTGAGATGATTCTTCTGGAACCAAAATTAATTACACTATAGATGAAAAGCAAATCATCAAAGGTTTCTCCATAGATTATGTTACAAGCCAACAGAGAAATAACTTGAAACCTCACTGGCTATCATCTTCTACCAATGGCTCCAGTAAATGATGCTTATGATAAGCTGCCACTGCCTGCCACACCTTACTTAGTCTGTTCTCTTGGAAATTTCTTGTCCTCATTTCTCATCATGCTAAAGGTAAAGGTTTTCCCTGTCCAGTCGTGTCCAATTGTAGGGAGCAGTGCTCATATAGTTTATTTAATTTTTAAAAGTTCAAGGCATTTGCCAGCATTACATCAAGTTGCAACTTCCTGGAAGACAAGTTTTTGCCATTTGAATGATTTTTCTTGCATCTTCTTGGAGGGAATTGATACTATAGAAATAAGTGAAACTGTATACTGACCAACTATTATCAAATGAAGAATGCAATTGAATTGTAAAGATTCTTTTTCCATTAATTTACATCAATGTTTTTAGTTGTGTACTATTTATTCTTGTAAATTACCATCAGAATGAATTTTTAGAAGGCACATAAACTTTGTATTTACCATAACTCTTATATTATCTATCCTTACCATAATGACTTCACTATTTCCTATTCAACTGAAGGACAGACAAAACGGTTTAAGAATTACTTGGAACAACCTACTTTCAATTGAAGCTCAAAACTCTTTTTCCTGAATCACATTGCCCAAATATTTAAATTCAAAATAACTCTTTATTATCATTATACACCTAACAAATTACTCGATTAAACCACAGTTCAGAGATTTTATTTATTGAAACTGCTGAAGTGCTATCCTAATGGCCTGGTCCAGAGATAAACAGAACATTCTAGAGTTCTCTAGAACATTCTATTCCTGGTTTGACAAATTTTCTACACTCCTACCAGTGTCTTTCAGATTTTGCTTAAACAGAAAACTGAAGCATCTTTCATAGAGATTTACTCCACATTTTCCTTTTAAAGCAATTTGAAGGAGTGCCCTCATAAAAGAATATTTTACTGTGGGCTTGAGGTTGAGCAATATTTATAGCATAAAAACAACACTACTCCCCAAGAAAGCAGTCTTTACAAATGAAAATTTAGAGAAAACAAATAATCTAGCTCTCAGATCTGTTTAAAACAAATGGTAAAGTGCCAAAAAGGAGGCAAATAGACCAAGCAATTCGTATTTCCTGCATTTCCAATTAAACAAGACACAGCTTACAAAAATCCCTAAGAATGGGATTTACGTGACCTAGAAGAGGCAATCTCATTCCTCAGTCAATTATGTAACTAAAGTTGTCACCTTAAATGCAGTGTTTGCATATATAACAGAGAACCCCCATCAGCAAATAAAAATACTAATTATCACAAGTAAACCTATTATTATTAACATATAACAGGTATAAGAATCATCCTAAAAAGTAAACAATCACCAATGGCTTTCTATTCCTTACAAAATTTTATTGAATTAAATCTGGTATTTTACAATTTTCAATAATCTCGCTTAACCTGATGATCTTCAGATGTGTTGGCCACTTCCCACAATTCTTCAATCTTCAATTTCTTTCAAGTATTGTCACACTATTTTTTTCATGATTATTGTTACAGTTCAACATGCCAATACTGCACCCTAGCATAATTCCTTTAAATGCTGTTCCTAAATGAGAAAAGGCAAAAAAATCTGTAATGAATAAAGCAGATGAATTTCACACACTTTCATGTTAAAAACAAGCAGATGTGGAAAAGGATCGAAACTGAAACAGAATAAGAAGGGGTGTTGTCAGCTAGAAGCGATATTTTTTTAAAAAAAATCTCTATTTCAGATAGTTAACTATATAATTTTCTCATGAGAAAAAGGGGGAGGGTTTCTGGAATGAAATCAGACAACTCTAATGAGTTGAGGAGATATTGAATTCATTTATGTAATCAGTTTTAAAAAAAGATGCAATATTTGGAGAAATGCTGACAGTTTTAAGATCCTTCAGTTGACAAAACTCAAGAAAAAGGGATGTACCTCACTACAAAAATAATGGTTTGGGCAAAAGCAAAGTTTGTCTGCAGTACATAGTAACATCCCAGGAAATAAAAATATACTTTGAGAGCAGTAAAATACCAAATGTAGAAGTAAAATGGAAATACAGTACATATAGTATATAGCATAGTATATATAGAACATATAGTATATAGCAGTGGTGGCGAACCTATGGCACGCGTGCCAGAGGCAGCACTCAAGAGCCCTCTCTGTGGGCACGCGCGCCATGCCCTGGGGATGGCAACCGTCCCTCTTCAACCAGCCGCTCGCTAACTCACCGAGGTCCCACATGGCCGGATGCATCCCAGCACCCATGTGCTCGCTGGCCTCTGTGTGCGGGGGCCGATGGTGTCAGGCAGCAGCCGCCCCGGCCCCTGCCTTACCTTTCCCTGTGACAATGGCACCCCCGCCCTGCCTTGCCTCACCCCGCAGGACAAGTCTCCTGCCCACCGCCCCACCTGCCAGAAACCCCCTGGATCTCCCTCAACCCTGCCCGGCCCCCACAGACGTCCCTCCCCACGAGCAACATAGAGGTGATCACGCCCATCTTGGCCACACCCACCAATCTGCCATGACCACCACAGCCACGCCCACCCAGTGAGCCACGCCCACCTGGCACCCGGCGATAAATAAGTGGGTTTTGGGTTGCAGTTTGGGCACTCGGTCTCTAAAAGGTTCGCCATCACTGGTATATAGCATATACTATATGCAATATACTATAGAGTAAAGTACAGTAATAGTATATATACTATTTTAAATAGCACTAAATACTTTTCAGTATGCCTAGTTGTTATAGTTAAAATATTATTAAATTTTCATATCTTCCATTTCTTTCCTTTAAATACCATTCTACAATATTGAACTTCTGAAGAGAAGACAATGATGATAATGTTTGTATGGCTTTTTCTATGGATATTTCAAGTACATTTTTGACTGCAACTACAATACAATTTCAAATATACAATAATACCCTATAGGAAATCTAGTCACAATTAATACTCCTCCTCCTCAAGTCTAACTCCTGGTGACTATAGAGACATATCCATGTTGACTTTTTGGCAACAATTCAGAAGCAGTTTAGCATTAGTGTCTTCCAGCATGATTTACATCCATTTTAGAACTCAAAAACAATATGCGAATAGAGTGTGGTAAATGACTACGGATAATTCTATTCCTTCTGTGCTATGGTCTGATTTTTATGAAGATCAGAGAACCAAGTTGTTAACAACCTCTATTGTTTTTAAAATTATTTATAGCTAAGATTTTTCACAATCACAATTTCATTATTATCTGGCAGTCCTACCACTATTAGTGTATTATTTATAAACTGAGGACCATATATACACACTGATTGAAGAGTAAATTGAATTTACTATTATGCATGGAGGAGCATATACTGCACCTTGCTGGGTAATGAAACATCTGCCAGCAAATAACTAACCTCAGAGAACACTAAGTTCTCCACAAATATACACAACAAAAAAGTACAACCCCAAGCTATTTGTCTTGTCTTCCTTCTGAGAAGAGTATTACAAAGACTACAGTTACATTACTAGAAATAATATACATGGAATTACAGCTCCAGTAATTTCTTCCACTGAAATTATGCATATAAATAATGCACATGAAAATTCACGTATCATAGAATCAGAGCAAAATTGCTTTATTTTCTTATACATGCAAATTGGGGATTGTTCAGGAGATAAAAGATCATTTACATATAAAGTGTTATGTTAACTGGTTTTTTCATTTAAATTTGATAAGTATAATATGTTTCTAGGATTGGGCAGCACTTTGGATTCACTTCCAAAAAGGGTTTTCAGAGCATGTGGAGATGTAAATATAGCACTTGTCTGTGCTATACCAGCTGTGTCTTTTCCCAGGACTGCAGAACAGCTCCATGATCCAAAGAAAAGATGCAGTTGTTTTAACAAGTTACACACAGGCCCTAGGTTGATAGTCCTGTGTATTCCAAAGCGCCTTTGAGGAACTGAACCTGAAAGATTATACAGTCCTGCCTATCTCCTAAGCAGTTATAGTCTTTTATAACAGGGGTCACCAACCTGTGCTCCACGGCCCACTATCGGCACGTGGGCTGTTGGCCACTGGGCCGCGTGAGTGGCTGGCCAGTGCATGTGCACCCCCCCACCCACGTTAGCGTCACGGTGTCGCACGGGCGCTAGCAATGCCGTGAGCATCAGGTAGGTGCTAGCGTTGCCACGAGCGCAACCTCCACTCGCGCTAGCGTCGCGGCATCATGCGGGTGCTAGCAATGCCGTGAGCGTTGGGCAGGCAGTAGCATTGCCATGAGCGCACCCCCCTACTCATGATGGCATTGCGCAGGCGCTAGCATCACCCAAGCATTGCGCAGGCGCTCGTGGTCCCGTTTGCATCGCGCACACAATCACAGCCCCAGTTCATGCATGCGCATACTCCCACGCATAAAGGCACCTCCGCACACACACAAACACACTCCGGGCCGCCATCACAGAAAGGTTGGGGACCCGTTTTATAACACAGAAAATGCGGCATTAGAACAACATAACCTGATACCACTGGGAGGCTGAATTTGGGGGGAAAAAGTGATTTTAATCCAGTAAAAAGTGTTGAAGAACATACTAGAGGGAAGTTAACCTCAATATTAGCTCCTGAAATTTTCCAATTAATGCCAACATATGCTTTAGAATCTTTTCAGGAATATGTATACTATGATGATAGCATGGAAGTAAGGGTTGAAGAAGCAAAATATTTCTTAAGTGACTTTTAGAATATACATATTTAACAAGTTAAGATAACTGTGCTTGCCACTATAACTACAAAATAACAGTTGCTTTAAATACAATATACATATGCTTTAACAAAATTTGAAACTAACAAAATTATATAATGGACATCCAAATTACAAAGAAGTTTTCAGATAAAAATCAGATGAACAAAATGTTTAGAATGACTATATCAAATAAGCAATGGAAATGCATTTATCTGAAAGATCCAAAATGGTATATGAATCTTATCCCAAGCTTGTATATTTCTGATATGAATGATGTTACAAATTACAAAGTATGTTTAGATATCTACCACACTGTGATTTTAACTTTAGACTGATAGGTAAACATATGAAGGCAATCTATTTTGGATAGATGTAATTACAATTGCAGAACACAAATAACCAATGCATCCACTATTTTTACTATTAGGAATAACCAAAAGTATGAATGCTTCATGTATTAACATTAATGCAGATTATCAAATATGCCCCAAGACTGAAAAATACAAGTAATAACATTGAAGAGATTTGAAAAAGAAAATAATTATGTTTTTATTTAAAGAACTTTTAGAATGATTAAATAAAGCGACTTTTAGGGGGGAAAAACATTTAAAGTCTAAGGGATACTTATTATAGGAAAACAGACAAATACATGTTGAAAATGATTGAAGCAGTGGAAAATTATATATTGAAAACTGCAAATACTTTTCTTTTAAAAAGTCAAAGAGCACATTTCACAGTTTCTTTTATTCTGAAGTTTTATATTAGCATGGAATTGATGAATAATTTTTTCTTTTGTACCATTAAAGAAAACTTTAAAGAAAACAGAACACAAAAATCAGTTTCCTTTGGTTTGCACAGAAACTAACAAAACAGAAAATAATAAAGGCTACAAAAAAACTAATCTGACTCTCAATAAAATTAATTTGCAATATTTGAGACCATTTTTATTACATTGTTGTTGAAGTTGTTACAAAAGTAGGTAGTTTACATGGCTCCATGCATTGCTACCAACAAGAAGAATGCGTTCAGTGTAAAGCACAGTCCTGTAAGGCAGAGGTCCCCAAACCCTGGGCCACATCCCATTTAGAACCAGGCCGTGCAAGCAGTGGGCAAGCGCGTGCATGCAGTTCCACTTGCGTGAACGGCGGCCACATGCACACAAATCTCCATCTGAGTGAGCGGAACCATCCCCTCTCTCCCCCCCACCAGTCTGCAAAGCTTGAAAGGTTGGGGACCGCTGCTGTAAGGTACATAAGTATATCTTAAAGGTTAACCTTTTGCTTATGAGGTTATGTAAGTTGCCTGCCGGTACCATAAGCTCATCTGGCAATTTGGGGTCAAAACTTGATTTTTGTCACCCTTAGATATACATTATCTGCATAGTTGAAGGGTCTAACATCTTTATAGCTTTTAAAGAAGCCCTTAAAACATATTTTTGTAGAAGCTATTAACTTTTAATTTTAACTGTTTAGTTGTTTTCCTTATTTTCAACATCTTGATTTTAATTTTTTTAACTGTAAATTGCTAAATGTTCAATAAATATATTAACTTGCTTATAAAACATACAAATAAAATGCATAATCCTTTAAAATTACAGATGACATGTGAATTTGCCCATTCAAGTATTCCTCAAGTTTTAAACGACCTTTGAGTTCAGATGTCAACCATACACACACAATGGAACATAATAATTTCTACCTCAAGGACTGTGCCCAATTCTGGATGTCACACAATAGAAAGCACTCAGATGAACTAGAATAAGTTCAGAGGAGGATTAAAAAAATGTCAAGGGACTGGAAACCAATGTCAACAATGTGAGATTGCAGCTACTAGGTACCTAGAACTGTTGAAAAGGCATGGCTGAGGGCAACATGAGAGCATTCTTCAAATACCTGAAGAAATGTTAGAACATGAAAGAAGGCCAAAACCTGTTTTTTTGTCATCTACTAGCACAGGACATAACTTACTGGATTTCATTTGCACCCTTTCCTAGTCGACCTTCCTTGCCTATCCTAAAGCCATTTTCCCCATTCTGACATTTATTTGTAAAATGTATTCCCTAAGTGTGTCCTAGGCCACCTGCCTTAGTAGTAGTCCCTGAGATCCAGAAGGCTCTGTCATCAGCCTAAATATTTTGAATTCAGAGCAAAAATTAAGTTGTCCTTAGCAGCAAAATAATACAGTGAGGAAAATACTCGATCCAGCATACATTCCTCACTATGTGGAAACTGCTCCCAGTGTTGATTCATCTATCTGAAAACCTCCAGGGTCTGCTGGGAATCTCTCCTCCTAGATCAAAAAAACCCACTTCCATTATCAAATGGGAGAGGAAATGCATTCCAAAAAGAATAATTGCCTGCAATTATTGCCTCTTTTGGGTTCCCATTTCCTCTACATACACATACCATCATGCCCCAACCTTTCCTTTCAGGATAAGCAACATTATGTAAAGGCAGAAGAGAAGAAATAGTGAGCAAAAGAAAATAAAGGCAGGAAATAAGAAGAAAAGAAATCTAACATCAACATCACCTGCTATACTACAGGTACTCCTTGATTTAAACAGGTTCGCTTAGCGACTGTTTGAAGTTACAGCAGCACTGAAAAAAGTGACCTATAACCGTTTTTCCACTGATGTTGTGGTATCCCCGTGGTCAACATTTGGACATTTGGCAATTGCCATGTATTTATGATAGCTGCAATGCCCCAAGGTCATGTGATCACCTTTTGTAAACTTCTGATGTAAAAATCAATGGCGAATATAGATTCTATCTCAACATCCCTCTTTGATACTGATCACTTATTTTCGTATCGCATCCACATTCATCATCCATTTATCCTTGATTGATTGATTGCTACACATTTATCCATTTCCAATGCATTCAATTTTTTATGTTTCTCCTGACATTTTCAATTTCAATTTCTACATAAGCATTCTAACCCATAGCTATTCTTGCTTTTAACAAGAATTCACCCCTCCCAACAATCTTCATGCTACATACCCGTATTTGCATATCTTAAAATGTCTTCATCCCATTTTCTGTTACTTGAATAAACTTCATACACTTCAGTGGCACACTGTAATAAAAAAAATTTCACTCTCTGATAACTCACATATTCTCCTCTTTTATTGTCCCATTAATTCTACTGGGAGAGGAATTTATGTTCTAACCAGCCAACCCGTACTCAGTATTTTCTTACTGAAACAGAGAAGCAGAATGACCATGGGTGGGCAAAAAAGCAGTGGGAGAAGGAGCCAGCTTCCCCATTAAATATCCTTGTGGGAAGCTGACAGGGAGCAGTGAAAATGATGATCACATGACTGCAGCTGACCATGGCAGCATGGTAGTGCAGTAGCACTTAAGCAGCCCAACTTTGCCAAGGTTTCAATCCCATCTGAATAACGGGTCCTGGCTTTTAGACACACTTTTTAAATTAGCCCATTTGAGGTAGGTTGATTCAGAAATTGTTGCCCTGTGATACCCTATTTCAACCAAATGAAGTTTACAAAGGTATATAGATACTTTTACACAGTGGACTCATCCTTTCTCTTCCTATAATTACACTTCCCCTGAGGGCACAGTGGTTAAAATGCAGTATTGCAGGCAAACCCTGCCCATAGTCTGGAGTTCGATCCTGACGGGGCTCAAGATTGACTTAGCCTTCCATTCTTCGAGGTGGGTAAAATGAGGACCCAGATTGTTGGGAGCAATATGCTGACACTGTAAACCATCCAGAGAGTGCTGTAAAGCACTATGGAGCGGTATATAAATCTATATAAATCTAAGCGCTATTACTATTGCTATAGTTGTTTTATTTCTATTCTCATTTCTTTTACTTATTTCCTTTTCTTCAGTATCCATTTTTCCCCAAGTTCCACTTTTGTCATTACCAAATAATTCTCACATCAATCTTACATTTTTTACTAATTATCTTTTTCATAAGAAACCATCAGTTCAGTCCTGCTTTTTCCATTCATTCCTTTGCCACTACATGAATAGTACTGCGTTTAATCTATTTATTCAAAAATATACTCCTTTTTTATGGAGATACTCACTAAACAATTATCATTTTCATTCATTCTTGCGTGTCTGAATGGTCCAATCACTTTTACATCTCATATCACCAAACATAATTTTTTCCCTCAATTGCATTAATTAAGAAGGTTATACAATTGTCCTAGTCATAGATAACTACCTATACTTTAGGTCAAGAGCAAAGGCAAGCTACAGTAATTAGGAAAAGTACCATATGAAGTTCCCTGATCTACAGAAGAATACTCTAAGACTTACTACAATACATTTTTATTATTTTGATTTTCTCGATGTAATGAGAACAAAAAGATTTTAAAACTTCAGAGAGCTGCAAAACAACAGTTAAAGGTTTCTATATTCACTGGGCACAACATAACCATACAATACTCAGGGATTTATTGGATATAGTTGAAGCATATATAAAATCAGTTTTGATTAAAGGGATAGATGACTTATTAACAGCCATTGTTCAGTTGTCTTCCAGCAGACTAAATTTTAATAGCAAAACAGGCAGCATTAAAAATATATATAATATCCTTAGATCCTCATAGATGCTTCTGAAGCTCAGATTAAATGAAGTCTATTTAACAATCCCATCACTATTAAGTAACTCATTAGGAAATAAAGTAATTATCAAATGGGAATTATGAAGTAATTATGACTCTGAAACAGATGACATACAATTGCTAAAAGGGGGCGAGGTGTTTCTTAGTCATATGTCAGAGACTTACAGTATTATATCTCATTCTCATTTTAACCACTAGTGGTATGTTGACAATAAACCTACTATTTAGATTTCAAAATAATCCAGATTGTTACAAAAAAAATTCTTAAGGTTACCCCATGAAAAGGAGAAATGGTTAACATGCAAGAATTTCCCATATCGATACTTTCCCACTTAAAATCCAATATTATATAGAATTATATATTTGTATAATTCTGTCATGTATTTATCAAAATGCAAGAACACCATGTTTTTGTAAGTGTGTGTGTTGATATTAAAAAAAATCATGACACTAATAATGTGACTCTACAAGTATTAGGTAGGAACAGCTAGGTGCCACCTGTTTTTATTTATTAAACAACTCATATAGCTATCCATTTTATGCACCATAATCCTAAGTATTTTACAAACAGGAAAGCAAACAGTAAAAACAAAACTTCATAACATAATTATGAATCTATTTACTTTATAAGTCTTATAAGAACATGTATTCATGGAAATTCAACTATTGGAATCCTAAGAAATAAGATTTCAGTGTTGAAATCAGATAGAATTAACTACGTATTTTCAATGTTCTTGCATCAATCAGCATATTAAGTACAACTGGAATTATGAATACAATTATAATTTCTAACTCAGAAAGGATGTTCTTGATCTGGAAATAGCTACCTACATAATTGAACTGAAAATGGTGCATAAACTACAAGTGGTTTTCTTTTCCCTAATATAAGATCGTCATACAGGGCTTTTACATACTATGCCATAACTTAGAATGCTAAGAAATTGAAGAATCACTGAACAATTATTTTTACTAAAGAATTCTTCACTAGATTAACTAGTGTATTGTACGCAACTGAGAAAGTAGTACTGAAAAATACCTGTCTGGAGTTGGAATAGAACAAAAAGCAGTTCTGATATGACCTATTTAATAAAAATTAGCACCTTAAATTTGTCATTGGGTGAAATTGAATGTACACAGTATTTCAAAGGAGATCTGTATTTTTAATTATCTTACTGAAATTTTTAATTCTTCATTGAAAGAAACAAAAACAGATACATATACTCAGTAATTCTCAGTTAATGACTGTCCTGTTTAGTGCCTGTTCAAAGTTATGAGTGCTGAAAATGCATTTATCATCATCACAGTGTCGCACAATCATGTGATCACATTTGCAAGTTTCACAGCCAACAAAGTCAACGGAGAAGCCAGCAATGAAATTGCAAATTGCAGTCACGTGATGTTTCACTTAATGACTGCAAATGATTTGCTTAATGACTGCAGCAAAATTACTTACATCATAAATCCAGAATGGCCATGTGATGTTTAATGATGGTGTCACTTAGCAACAGAACTATGAGCATTAAGTGAGGAATACATGTACAGGAAAAACAACCATTGTCCACTATTTTCTAATTTCTTTAGTTCATGAATATGAGAGGGCTTGAGAAGCACTTCTTTACACATCATTAAAGCATTCTCCAGACCTTTTCATATATGTTATGTTTACAAGAGACCACCAATAACATTTGAACTAAGAACTGAAAAGGTATGTTGCCTTTCTTAAACTTCTACAACATGAAAAGGGCTTCAAAATCTCAATATATTTTATATTTGTATAGTTTAGTATCCAATATCAGTGGGAAAGCAGAAGATAGACATACAATGTATCTTTCAAACTTTGAATGCAGGATGCTTGTAAAGAATTACATTACCACTAAGTCAGTTTTAATCATCAGCCAATATTAACAATTCATCAACCCTAGACAACATTTTAAAAAGAAATTCCTCTTAAATACAATTAAATATAGTGAAAGCAAACTAAAATTAATTTTTCCATTCCTGTTGAGTAAAGGTTTTCTCACTCAAACAGCAGGGGGCACTAATACCTTCCCCACAATATTTTTTTTTCTCTTTAAAAAACATTTACAAATATGAATACTAATTTCAAATATTTTTACAGAAATAAGAATGAAAAAACACTAGGATATGCATATAAGCAACAATCCAAAGGAAACATGGCAAATAACAAAGCTGTGTGTAAGTATCCACACAGTAGTACTCCAAATGCTATCAGTATTGATTACAGTTACTCTGTAAATATGTCAGTCTTTCCACCCCATGCAACACTTACTATAGGAGCACATTCAGGTGGTTTGTTTGTTAAAACTGATGAATCACATTTTCATCTTATTAAACAAGGATGACAACTGCATCAAGTTAAGAATTGTACACTATCTAGAAGTGAAGAAGTCTGTACTCTTATCGTCATGGACATTTAAACTAAATAGAAATATATATGATAGCTTACATTAGACACAGTTCTAGTTATACCAACCTCTTTTGAAATTTGCTTTGATCATTGATGTGTTGGAACCATATCATAAAAGCATCCCTATCAACCACACATTTCCATAATCAGAACATAAAAGCATAAGCGGTGTCCTGCTGGATTGGACCCTCCCTCCCGCCTATCTAGTCTAGCAATGTGTTCCCACAGTGGCCAATCAAGGGCACAAGAAAGTCCACTGGTGTCCCAAAGTGAAAGGCAAATGGCCTTCAAAGACAGCGACACTAATTGATACTGCTCTCTGTGACTTCCAGGAACTGGTCCAACTGTTTTCTGAAGCAAGTCCAACATTTCTTTGAAGCCAATATTTGAAATCAAGATTTAAGATGCAAGAAATAGTAATAATAAATGAAAAAACTATAGCACATTTCTAATGATACAGTGCTGGCTTGCATAAATCATTCAGCGCTGATTATGAACAATCTCATCAATTTAATATCACCCCTTTAAGAATTTTCCACTAAACTTTGCCCTGGTAATTCTATAAACAAATTCTGTACCAAATATCAGCATTCTACCTAATGGTGAAATCCAAACTGGCCCTGAAAAGGGCATAAGAACATGCCAACAAATCTGTATACAGATCCTAAAAGTCCATATGAGTTGGAATAAATGATCAGATTAAACAGACTGGCTGCATCATAGAAATCAAAAGCTCTCTATTATTCATCATTCACATTGTAAAGGTGGCTAGTAACTAAAATACACACAATGTAATACTGCTGCTGGCACCAAATAAATATTAGTGCTATTATAATATAATTTACCAATCTGTTCTATCAGTTAGTCTATAATTTTCTCTACAGCGACAAAGTATATAATGGTACAAGTATGAACCTCTTTTATCTAGCATGTATCATTCAATGTCATAATTTAACCATGCTCTTTCCATTTCAGTTAGACACTTAGTGTAAATTGCACATCTTTACAACTTAACAGTTCTTGCAATTATTCTTTTTTAAAATACAATACTGTACCTCCCACCCACAATAAAATATATTTTAGGCACCATAATTTAAAGACATACTGGTAAGTGGGGTGCTAAATTACTTTTTTTCTGGATGTAAACAGAAAATGGAAGGAAATTACTTTGTCAACTTTCAGTGCACGTGAGGATCCACAAATGGTTCTTGGGATAACAGGAATTCAATGTTCCTTAGGGATTAATCCAGGAAAACAGCACAAGAGAACACGGTAATCTGTAGACTGAGGAAAGTGGTCAAGTATAAAAGAAAAAGAAGCACAGGAATAGGTCTTTAAAACAGTGGAGGTAATTAAGAAAAGCACCTTTCCAGTCAGACTCTGACAATACTGTCACAATTGTAATATTTATAACTTCTATATAAATGTGTATGTCCATGGGACTCAGAAATGTTGTTTTCTTTTGAAGTATCATATGTGCTTAGTATTTTACCATATTGATCAATAACGGCGGTGGTTATCCATTTTGAAACTTTGATAAGGTGACCTAATTTTGTAGGTAAAGAGAAAGGAAAATGGTGGGATAACTCATTATATTAAAAAACTGTCCTCTGTCCACTCTCAACATTCCTTATCCAGATAGGACACTTCTTGGAACCACTATTGTCCTCACCTGCTCTAGAATCAAGCAAGTAACAACCAGAATGCAAATCTAATATGCTCATGCAATTAGGAAGACATCTTACTTTATACCAGAACATAACAAATACAACATTCATGGAATATATCAATAGGGACAGTCAATTCTTAGAAGGTGAACTAGGCTTGGAAAAAACCTGGAAGCAGAAATGATGCTGTAAACATCATTGGAAATGGTGCAGTTTGTGTGAGACTTCCAGGGCTGAGGAGTAAAAATTATTCTGTACACAGAAGAGCGTATTGTGTTTTGTCTCTAGTATTAAATTATAAACTGCATCAAAAACCAGAACAAATTAAACTCTTTTGTAAAATACATTATTGAAAAGAAAGTACTATTTTCTCACCTTATTTCGGGAAAAAGAGCACCTTTTAAGGAAAGGTAAAACTTGTTGCCGCAGTTGTCTTGAAGAGGTGAAGAAAAAAGCTCAGTGCTTAGATTGTCTCTTTAACTTGATGTGTCTGTGATTGAAAATCTGAAGAAAGGCAAAAAAATACATGAAAAGCAGTTAATAATTTACCATCCATTTACAAAGTAGCAAGTATATGAAATGCGTTTTGAATAAAGCAGAATAATGGATGATGAAGTGGGCTATACCTCTCATAGGTTATGCCACTACAATGTCTGTTAGGCTGCAATTCAATGCACATTATCTGAAAAGAAATCCCATTGAGCTCAATGAGGATTACTTGGGAATATGCTAGATTATATTGCTAAAGCCACTCAATGGATTATATTGTTAAAATGACCCAATAGAGTGCATTGCTAAAATTACTCAAAGACATCTATAATATCTGCAATCGACTTATTGGATAGCATTGGTCAGAATTCAATTTCAGAAAGGAATCCTAAAAGGGCTTTCAGAAGATTGGCCATGCCTCTCAAACAAATGGGGATTTATTGCAATGCGTTGGTACAATATAGCAAATATCAAAAGGATTTTTTATGGTTTCAGAAAACCATTCAAAATCTGTGACCTTTAAACATAACTCTATTCTTTTTTACTTTATCTTTACATTAAACTGTCTTGCTTGATGTAAAGACTGACATGACAGATACTTTCTGGTATATTAGCTTAATTTTAAAGAAATTAAGATATGGTATATTCTCCTTCCCTCTCCCCTCTCCAAAGCTAAAATATAATGCAGCAAAATTCAAAGAACCTCATCATGTCAAAAGATAACAATAGCAGACTCGAATCTCCCTGTGGTGAAGCAGACAAATCAGCTATATTTCTTGGTGAGTATTGTAACAAAATAAAACGAGGAAGCAGAAGATAGCATTCATAAATTTTTTTGGATTTAGTTAAGATTGACTAAACTGGAGAGATAAATGTAGCTATTTGAAACACACACTACAAAGCAGCAGCTTCACCATGGAATATCACCAGATAAACCATAATGTAAAGCCAGGAATAGACAGCCAACTGCCTTCCAGATAGCTTTCAATTTCAATTCCTACAATCTCTAGTGAGCACAGCCAAAGATGAGGGAATGCAGGACTTTAGAAGATCTGGAATGCACCAAATAGCCTGCCTTGTGTTAAGCTATAATGTTGTTCGGATTTAATGTGATACCAAATTGTATTCATTGTAGCCTGTAAACCATCGTTTCTTTCCTGGAATAGATCATACATTTCATTAACCCCAAAACAATACAAAACAAAACAAAAATCCTCAGAATCAGGCCAATATAAATGAATTGTTCTTGTATGACACACAGAGGTCAATATTGCTAGATGACACATAAGAATGCTATCACAAGCCTGTGCAATAACAGAGAAAATTCACCTAAATCTGCATCACACAGTTAGCTACAGTGACACATTGAATTCTGCTTAGTACTTGGACAAAATTGTGAAAACCAGCCTATGATGATATCACAGAAACAATATGTATATAGATCTGTCTTCTTTTGCAAAAGCAGTGCCTACAAGAGAAGCTTTCCCATTAAACTGAAATATCAGAAAATAAATAACAAGAATCTGAAACTATTATAGCAGGGGTCCCCAATCCCCGGTCCGTGTACCAGTACCAGGCCGCGGCATGCCAGCAACCGGTCCACACAAACAAGCAGGATGCAGGCAGCATACAAAACCATGTTCCCTCGGTCCGTGGAAAAAACTCTCTCCACGGAACTGGTCCCGGGTGCCCAAAAGATTGGGGACCTCTGTATTATAGCATATTTTTTAAAGAATAACCCACCCATTATTAGAACATCTAATAGCATAAATAACATAAAATTGTTAAAATGTTAAAGGTGTTTACTTCTCTATCAGAATGCACCATTCCCAGAACCTCAGCAGAAACTTTTTAGCTTAAACAACAATATAAGAGGAAAGTGATTTAATAAAAAAAAGTTCTGGGATCAGCTGAAGTACTATATCATCTTTTCCCCCATTTTTATGCTACATTATTCCCAACACAGTGCAATATTTAAAGTACAAGCTCTTACAAATATAAATAAGTACATTACATTTCCTTTCTTTGGATCAGCTTGTTTTATAACATATAGTTTCAGGTTTCTTGAAACCATATGCTGAAAAGCATTACATTCCCCCTTGAAATTATATGCTTGCACATACATGTATACCCCTCTGTACTTTTTAACTCCATCTGTAAAGTCTATTTTAACAAGCTAAATTCCTGGTGGTTTTATGGAGATATTTGTGTCATTTTCTTCCAACAATACAGAAGTGGTTTGCCCCTTCTTTCTTCCAGGATATTTTCCCAACTTCCTTCTCTAGTATATATTATATCCTGGTGGTCTCCCATCCAAATACTAATCCAGTCTGACTGCTTAGCTTCTGAGCCAGAAAAGATAGACCATGTATCGCCACCTGCTGGAACTTTATATTCCTTTTTTATTTTAATTCAAATTAAGCTGAAGATTTAATCAAATCGGGCACAATCTACAGTATTAAAAAGATTTCCTTTATATATCCTATTTTCTCCACATAACTCACTTAAATCAGGCTTGTACAAGAGACCTTCTTTAGTGTATTATATCCATAATTATTGATTTCCCTTTTAAAAGTTCACCAAAAATATCCACTGTTTAAATCAATCTCTTAAAATTGTGAAAATAATGTACATATTAAAATTTTATCCAGATGTTCACATCATCTGTGTTTAAATTCCAGTATACAATGCTACCCCCAGAACTCTGTAGTTTAATCTGCAAGGCTTTTAAAATTAATTTGTTACATTAGTCATATTATAGGATAACCCTACATGAGTAATGAAGAATTTTGTTCAATTCACTGAATTTACTACCAGATAACTGGAAAGAGAATTGCACTCTAAATCTATTATTTGTACTAAGTACATGAATTCCACCTAAACAGTTAATTATTCACCAGATCAATGGGCCAGCAAAGCACTCAAGGATTCTCTCAACAAAGAAACTGCTTCTTAACAAATTATGCCTGAACTTAATAAACATTTCAGTCAACATTCACTACTGAGGTAGCAAAGAGGGGAAAAAGTGAGGCCTACTTTTGTTCTCATAGACACCAATATATGTAAAGCACTGCCTCCAGCTGTCAGAGCAAAGAACTAGATATGTTTTATTACACAATAGACGATTCTGTAGTAAATACTACCATAGAGATCATCTGACACTTTAAAAAAATATAATCAGAAAAGGTTGCTTATCAAATGTAACTTAAAATAAAAGCCCTTGCACTAACTTTTGAAGTCCAAAGTGAAAGCACATCATTCTTCAGATATCTTAGTCATAGGTCTAAAGCAGGGGTGTCAAACTGCCGGCCCGTGGGCCGGACGCCTCACGCGGAAGCCGCGCCCACCCCATTGCCGGCAATGGCAAAACAGTCCAGATTCGTTGTGCAACGTCACGTGATGTCGCGAGTTTGACATGTCTGGTCTAAAGCATTCCTACACATTAATAAAACTTTATTTAAAAAATCAATCATATCATAGTAGCAGGACAATGAGAAACAGACATTCTATAAAATTAATTCTATGTTCCTCTTTCTGTCACATTCATTTTTTTTTGTTTTCAGACTGCTGGACGGGACACACTGGCTCAAAACAGAAATCTGAACAGAATGTGATGGAGTCTGCAAACTAATAACAGCCTTCCTTAACAGGACTGCTCATGTGAGAAACCTCTCTAAAAGATTATCACCAGAAGTGAAGTGGAGACTCCAGAGAGAGAGAGAAGTATGCCAATTGAATATAGAGATGAAAAATATGCTTGCAATAAACAATACTAAAAATAAATAATTAAACAAACATTTCCAGTTTCAAAATGGTTAATGCAGATGAAGGTTCCAAATACTAATTATGTGATAACATGGAGCAAAGCAAAATATAACTTTTTTAAAAATCAACATGGGACAAAGAAGTATACAAATATGAATCTTTGGCGTTGTTAATGTGTTTTACTTTGCATTAAAAATGTATTAACTATAATAAAAAGCTTTGCTCTTCCCTAAATTTAATATTGTGCTTGAAACAGTGATACAAAATAAATAAATAAAGCTATTGAAAAATTATGTAAACCATTAAAGAAACTGTTAAAATATTTATATTACCGGTATGCTCACCATGGCCTTCAAACAAATACATTGTTATTATTAAATTCCAACTTGTTATATTTTCTCGAAAGCCTTCCCTTACCTGTTAATAGCTAAAACAAATAAAATCTATTTATATTACAATGAAATAACAATAATTTTAGACTAAAATGCATTAGTTGCTGTAGTTCAGATTAAAAATAATTTCTACAAATTCATAAACTAAGACATCAGGATTTTTAACTTTTGCATTCCATTGAAAGTACAGTATCATGTATGATTCCTGCCTTCAAATGGTTAAGCAACGAACTCAAATTACTTTACTGAAACAGATTTTTTTTTAGTATAAACTTTGAAGTTTTAAAAAGCTACAGGCATTTGTTGGTCTACTGACAATACATGTTCATGACATTTGCATGCTACACAACTTTCTATTTACACAAAACGTCTTTATGGGAAAATCTAATGATACCATTTAGGATCCAAGATGAGAACCTTACCATGAATTACTTACAAACCTACATGCTCCTGACAAACATTGTGTAAATTTTAGAAACCGGGATGCAAAAGTCATTCATCAATCAACAACAGAGCCAGAAAATGCATTCCAGGAAGCTGCAAGCTATTATGTTTACAATATTTTTTGAGGGTTGGAGTCTTTAAATTCCTGCAGTGGTTTGATGTTCTGAACATACAAGACACATTTGGACAATAAAGATGATAATAGACAAACATAAAAGAAGTTACACTGGCCACTCTTGTGAAAATATAAAGGGACTGATTAAAAATTCTCTAAAGCTTGTTTCATTGCAGATGGAAAGGAATAAAAAAGAAAAATCTGAAATCTCAGTTCTCAGCATCAAATTAAATACCTATCAAATTAATCCTTAAAGTAATCCAATTAATAAAATATTATGCTGGTAAAAAGCTGCTGTCATTCAAAATTTGTATGGATAGTCCCACTGAAACAAAGGCAAACAGCCAAAGTTGCCTGTCCTACAAAGCTGCCCTAAAGGATTTCTTCAAAGTAAAATACCAAAACCATAAACCAACTAAAACTCAAAGGAAGTTTAAACTTAAAAAGAAGCTCCTCCAAGTTTAAAAGCAACCACAAATGCCTTCTGGTAGCTCAAATAATAATACCTTTCAGTTAAACATTTTCAATTGCACTCAGAAATTCACGCAGAGAAGAGGGACAAACCATTACTACTGTTTATAATTTTACGAGCCTCTGAAAAAACTAAAAAAAAATAAAGAGAATATACAGCAAGCAGCTTAACCTAATTTCTAATGTGAAGAAGCACTCCTCTGCTAAAGCTCTATAAACAAGAAAAATAAAAAATACTAATGCTGTACAGAACATCTTATGACTTTCAACTCCTAAATTCAAAGTTGAAATTACTCCAATATTACATGCAGCCTAATTTTTTCCATTTCAATTTTTATACAAATTATGTACATCGCATGCAAAGAGGCAACACATTAATAATACACAAGTGACTAAAAAGTTGTTCATGCCTGCGACATAAGCCCATCCGAGGTACCCCAGTCACAAGAAAAATGCACCTGAATGGACGATGAATACTGTCTGTTACCATGGCACCTCAATCTAATTACATGACTGATCAGGGCTAGAGAGAGTGCAGTGAAACCTACACCACTGACATGTCTCTACATGACTGCACACGCACACACATACATATGCACAGAGAGAAATGTGGAAAACCTATCAGCTTTTTTGCTTACATTTACCATCGATGAGAATAAGGACAGTTCTATTTAACACAAAATGACCTGTAAAACAGTTAAATCGGGGAAAAATAAACCTATAACTCTAAGTAATACAGTATCTCATCAGTTATCTCTTCCTCATTCATAACCCTTGTTCTGAGAGCAATAACACTAGGCTGTCCTCACCAGCCAGCCAAACAAATCCACACTGACTGATGAAATCTGAATTTGCTGTTAAGGTTTCACTGGAGATTGTAATAAACTGCCTCAGAATGTCACCAAAGTTAACTGGTTACACTGAATCATATCTAATTTACTAACCCTGTCAAAACACAAAATGTGGATTGCTAAAGATTTAATCACCTCCATCATGAAATATTTTGTATTCAAATGTGTAAAAAAAGAATCCACAAACTAAGACATGCAACTACATAATTGTGGTTACCCAAATACATAATTGTAAAACTAATTATTATGACATTAGGAAATTATAAAGTATGGGATTTCCTTCCTCCTCCAATTCTATCTGGGTTTATGATCACTAGGGAAAAATATTATTCTGGAGGAGTCCCTATTGCATACCTTACGGTAAACAAAATAAAAATAGCTTGTTCTTGTTAGCCACATAGTGTGGCATTATATAACAAGCTTTCAATTTGCTCTCTTTTCATCACTGGATTCTGATCTTTTTCTTTCTTTCTCTCTTTCTTTTTTGCTGCTCTTTTTACAAAATCCAAAACACCTCGGGTATCTGCCTTTTAAAATGTTATTTTGTTGTTACCTTAGCATTTCAACATAGATCGGCTTATGCAGAAAATACTTTCTAACATTTTTTTGGGGGGGTACGCAATTGTTTCAAGGCTTCGAGATCAAAATAAGGTTTCGGGAAACTAAAACAAGGTAACTTTTGCAAAATAATTTAAGAGTGAGTGACGGGAAGCAGAACAGCACCGAGACACACAAAATAGGACTCAAAGGCAGCGATACGCGGAATTGTCTCTCTTCTCCTTCCCCCCCTTCCTTTTTCTTAAAGGGGGGGAGGGCAACTCTGTCTTGTCTATTTTTTTTAAAAAAAAAGCCAATCCTTCCTGGCAGAATCTTGGCAGCCCCTGGAAGGTCCTGCACGGTGCGTCTTTTCTCCCAGGGAAAGCCTAGCGGAAGGTGAAAAGCAGAAGCTGCCGGGGAGGATGGGTCAAGGTGAAGGGGAACACAGGCCCCCACCTGTAACGGAGCCCTACCTCCTCGCCCGTGCCCAGCAGTGGCCTTTACTCACTCACTGACTCCTTGCTGTAGTGCCCGGAGGAGCCTCCAGCCGATTTGGGGCCTGAATGTAGGAGCATAGTGGAGGAGCTGGAACTGCTACCGCTGCTGGGCACATCCCAGTCCCAGCGCCGCCTCCTCCTCCTCCTCCTCCTGCGCCGCCTCTTCGCTTCATTCACCCCTCCGGCAACCACCCAGCCCCGTACTACACAGTGCAGCGACGGCTGGCCCTCCCTACTATCAAGCCGGGGGAGGGGAGAAGGGCGGGCGCTCTTCCGCTCCCCTCGGCAGCCCAGCCGGCCTTTAGCAGCGGCAAGAGAGGAACGCGACTCTAGCCAGACGGCGGCGGCGGCCAGCGAGGCAGCCGGCGGAGGGCGTTGCTTCGGGACGCGCTCAAAACTCCGCGGCCTGTGCTAAGCCGCACGCTCCCCGTCGCCCTACTTCCCGCACCAATGGTTCCCCCGGGCGCAGTCACGCACTTCGGGGGACGAGGCAGCGGGAAGGCGCGGGCAGCTCTCTCAGCAGCCCCGCTTAACGCCAATGCGCGCCCTGGATGCTTTATAGAGAGGAGGGAAAAAGCCAAGCCAGCACCACACAAAATGCCAAATGAGCGCTGCGCTGGGCTGGGGGGGGAAGAGGGGGGGTCATACGACTTCCTGTTCTTTCTTTACTCTCTGCTTTTAAGGAGGGTGCGGGGGGGGGCATTTCTCGTATGCCCAGAATGCAAAGAATTTCAGCCGGCACCACCCACAGCACGTAAAAATAACACCAGCCTGGCCTGGTTTCTCCTTCCTCCTCTAGCTCCAGCCTCTTCGACACGAAAGCCGGGGGAAGGTGTTGGGGGGAGGGGGGCAGAGAGAGAGGCGGGGGGAGAAAAAACGAGAGGAAGAAAGAAGCGATGCAATTTAGAGAATTCTTACAGGGCGACTTCCAACCCGTGGCATAACGGAGCGTTACGTCGCCCTTCCCCCTTTCCAGTAACCTTGTATGTGTTTTTCCAGCTGGAAATATCTGGAGGCTTGCTGGGGAGGGGGAGGGAAGGAGGGGAGCGAAAGAAGCGAAAGCAGAGAAGGAATTTTTAAAAAGCCACTTACTGTATAAAGTGTCAATGGAGACTGGGGTGTGGGGAAGGCGGACCGGAAAAAGAAATACTTGCCAGTTGATCTCAAGGGTTCGGGGTTTTATTTTATTTTATTTGGCTTTTTTTTTTTTTTAAAGAAAAAAATAATTTATTTCTCCTCCCCTTCGGTTGTGATACAGTTGCTTCCTTACCAACTGTAATAGAAATGATGTGTGCGGATAGAAGCTCGCTCCTCTCTTCTCCAGTATGTAAATGTGTAATAGAAGGCAAATATGGAGCAGTTGGCAGCCTCTGCGTTAGCTCAAGGATCCTACTTCATGCAAAGGGGTGGAGGAGAAGGAGGCAACTCTTTGTCAGACGGCCAAGAGAGCCACACAGATTATTGCATACGCACAACAGAGCCTGGCCAAGCCAGCCTTAACCCTTTCCTTCTAATAGTAAAGAATGTGGGGTTTTGTTACTGTTGCATTTCTTTTTGCCTTTCCCTCATGATTCTCCATCCTAAATTAAGCACATATTCTTGTCATCTTCCTTCACTGAAGTCCCCAAACCCCTCACAGGGGGTTTGAGGCAACTATTGCCTTTTTTAAAGAGACTCTTGCAAGTGATACCATTTTGAAAAAAAATACCTAAAAACCTTCTAGTAAGCATCTCTACTCAGAATGGACAGTAACTTTCATAGAGTTTGCTCCTTGATAGTAAGTTGACCTAGTTCATACTGAGGCGTTACTGTAGTAATGATCAGAGGCATGAGGGGGAATTTTGTCCTGTATCACAGTAACATGCAAAGAGTGGAGAGATGCTTGCACCAGGTAACTATACAAATCCATCACTGCTCTGCACTTCACCGCTGGCATACAGTGCTTATTCTCTTTGTTACAGAAGCTCGACTACCTCAGTATGCAGTTACATGGGTGATAGTGCGAGAATTGGCGGTATACCCAGATAACACTACTACTAAGTGATCTCCATCAGTTTCCAATAGACTTCCAGATACAATCAAGGTGTTGGTTCTCACTTTTAAAGCCCTTTGTGCCATGGGACCAGTTTACCTGCTCCCTGATGGTTTCTGCCTTTCCACTAGGTTCTCTTGATGAAACAGCATCACCTTGTGTGGCCTTGGAAGTGCCCTTCCCTGTCATGGCACTGCCTTATGCAACAGCCTCCCCTTCCTCCAGATATACCGAAGGGCTCAACCTTGTTGGCCTTTAGGAACAAGGATATTGATGGAACTACCGTAGTGGTTGTGCTTGATTGGCAGATGCAAGTTTTATTGGGACTTCAACTTTTGTTGTTGTTGTTGTTCACATGGCTTTATCTTCTAATTATATTGCTACCTACCTAGAGTTCCTTGTGTTAGGTGGGCAACCATATACATTAGTTTAATAAATAAATATATAAATTTAAGATCTCATTATTTTTGACCATGGAGAAATGTCCTATTTAATCCCATAATAGAAATACTTCCTTGAAGAAATATGGGATCTCAAACAGAATAAGAAATATTCCTTCATTAAGTTAAAAAAATATACATGGGAAAGGCCTTATTAATAAAAAAAAAAACCTAGATACTGCACCATGTTACCCTTTACAGGATAATGGACTACTTGATGTTGTTCCTCCTTTCTCCTATTTTATTATGTTATGGAAAACTTAACATGGAGATAGTTAGTTGAGTTATTTATTGTAAATTGAAGTTGAAATGAAGAGTGAGCCAAAATTGAAGGGAACCTGATTTGCTGTGATTAATTGGATATATGATTGATTAGTCTTTTGCTTTCCCCAAATAGAGTCAATCATTATAAATCTGAGGTATTTTATGCATGTCCATAAAATCTATTTTAACATGATACAATTACCTATCATTAACTTAATCATTGTGAAATTTTCTGGGTTTGTGGAATGCACTGAACCATAAATTAAGCACATATGTTAGGTTTGCACAACATGGTTCCCTAAAATGAGATTGGGCAGGTTGTTGTTCATTGTGTTTTGTAAACATAGATCAAGTTTGAGAATGGGTTTGCTCCTGTGGAATTGTGTATATGAAACAATATTCTTCAGAAAGAGTGTTCAGGTTCCCAAGTTAGTCAGATATCAAGTTATGTTAGAAAAACTGTTGAAGAATTTCAATGCACCCCAAAATGGTTTATTGACACTAGCTAAAACTTTTAAGGACTTTCATAACAACTAAAAATCAAACGGTTAAAATAGTACCTAGCTATTTCATTAGAATAAAAGACTAAAGCAAGTTTTGAAACAATAAGGCTGGTTTATCAGATTTGGCAATTTGAACTCTAGACAACCTGATAAGAGTTTGATAAATAAGTTTTCACTTGGAGTTCTATATTAAATGCAGTAATTTAACAAACGTACTGCTTTGTGTGGAGTAATTGCTATATGCAGCTAAAATAATTACTTAATCAGAATTGAATTATGATCTAGCTGTAAGAAATGGCAAAAGCTACAAGAAATCAATCTGAACTTTTTCAGCTTAATGCCTAAATACACCGAGGAATGTATTATTGATGAAAAAGTCCAAGTTATTACAATTTAAAACACACCCAAGAGAACAGGACATCATTTTTTTTCTTTCTAAGTGAGGGTCTCCTACTTTTTATTTTATTTAATAATGCTACGGTATCAGCAACCAAGACAGATTTTATGTCCTTTCCCTTTTAGTAACCTCCATAACAATAGAACTGGGGCCCATCAGCATCACTGCTAGAAGCTCTATAGAATCTGAGGTTTTCTCAACAATTATATTACATCATCTCAGTACATCAGCATGATATCCAGAGTATAAACTGCAAATCCAGACCATTGATATATGGCAGTACAGAAATACAGAAAACTATTTATTCTGCCATCTTGTGGTCATCCATATTTTTGCAACCCAGTTCTGTTAACCTTTTAGCCCATACACCACATGTGCATGCTTCAAAAATTGTTCAAAAGAAGTGCTTCTCCTTGAATTTTGTCATATATTCATTGTAACTGTTTGTCTTTTGCTCTGCCTTCTTTGCAACAAAACAAAAAAAATGCTGGTGCTTTAAGCTGTCGGTTCATTACAGTTAATGTAATTCTTAAATCAGCCATAGCATTTCGCATCATTTCTGTAAAATTGTGGGGCTTTTTTAAATAAAGACCTGAGAAGTGCTATGGTCACCTGAATTCTGCAGCACATCTTCTGAATTATTTTCAAAAATTCACAGCCATAATATGGTGTAGTATTGGAGTACTTAGATAACAAAGCTCATCTAATGCCTTTGCTCTTTATTCAAGGAAAAAATAACCCTGAGTTGTGAGGCTCTTTTACAATAGTGCATAGTTAATGTGCCAGGAGATAAGTTGTTACTTGAAGATTCATCCAGTTCAATTGTTGGCAATGTAGTATATATTATTGTTTTGCACACAAACTTATGTACATAAGACAACACTCAGCTTGACATTCTAAATGCAGATACACTGTTCAGAAATTATTCCACGATGACGTATGAGATAATGTATACACTATATATGCTACAGGTAGTGCAGCTTCTGTATATTTATGACAGTGGAAAGACATAACATAGCTTTACATTCAGATATGCTGCCTTAACATCGTCACTAAGTATTGCAAATATTCCTCCCAGCCTGCGTATTATATTCCAAATAATTGTCATACAAATAACATAATTGGTCTCACTACAGCCTCTAGTGAGTAAGAATAAATCATTCCTCAAAAGCAATCATACAAGCTCGAAGAAAACCTTTTTGGAAACAGCCAAGTACTTTGGGGCAATTCATATAGTCACAACTTTATTTCAGGCCACAAACCTTTTGCTCAGCTTTGGTAGGTAGGCCAAGTTGTACTGCCAACATCCATCCATCCATCCATCCTTCCTTCCTTCCTTCCTTCCTTCCTTCCTTCCTTCCTTCCTTCCTTCCTTCCTTCCTTCCTTCCTTCCTTCCTTCCTTCCTTCCTTCCTTCCTTTTTTCCAGCCAACTCTGGCAGGCTTCTCAAACTATACTAATTGTTCTGAGATTGGTTTGGCAGTCATTCCCTTTAGGAGGTTGTGGTTACAGAATTATATAAATAAATCACACATGTTTCAGATTTTCCTACATAATTTTAGTCTGCCTTTAGGGAGAAATGTTTTCTAATAATTTTGGATTTATCAATTTCTTTATTGTTTATTCTAGGGAAGGATCTCAAAGGTTTCAATTTAAATCAAGTGTTTTTAAAAAATCAAATGATAACCTGAAAAAATTGTATGTGTGTGTATAAATATTATATATCTATATCGGTGGTTCCCAACCTTTTCTATACCCTGCACCCATAGAACGCTTCTGATATATTCTTGCACCCCTTACATAAGTAATACCTAGTTTATGCACATACACTATAATTTTGAAACTTCTAAACTCAAGTTTTCACATCCCCTGGAATACTGTCTCACACCCCCGGTTGGGGACCCCTGACCTATATCAATACATACTATCTAACCTGAAAAATAATATATATTTATTATGACTTTTGGAACCATTTAAATGACCTTTATTTCTCTTCCTTATATTTATTGCAAAAAAAAAGGAAAAAGGCTCAGATGTGTCTGAGTCTGAGACTTCTTTGTTAAATATACTTGATTATTCATGCTACTGAAAATGTCAAACATAATTGCCAAAGACCTTGCTTATACTGTCACCATTCCACTTAACAAACGTGTGTCCAAGAATAATGCACATAGGATGTCTTTGAATTCAAATTATTCCTAACTAATAAGATTCATTTGTAATTATTTGAGGCCCTCGTAGCTTATTTACAATTGCTGCTAACAATTGGTCAAGGCCATGGTTTTCCCATTTGCAATGTATGGCTGTGAAAGTTGGACCATAAGAAAGGCTGAGCACAAAAGAATTGAGGCCTTTGAACTATGGTGCTGGAGAAGACTCCTGCGAGTCCCTTGGACTGCAAGGCGATCAAACCGGTCAGTCCTAGAGGAGATCAACCCTGACTGCTCTTTAGAAGGCCAGATCCTGAAGTTGAAACTCAAGTACTTTGGCCATCTAATGAGAAGGAATGACTCATTGGAGAAGAGCCTTATGCTGGGAAAGATTGAGGGCAATAGAAGAAGGGGACGACAGAGAATGAGGTGGCTGGATGGAGTCACTGAAGCAGTAGGCGTGAGCTTAAATGGACTCCAGAAGATGGTAGAGGACAGGAAGGCCTGGAGGAACGTTGTCCATGGGGTCGCGATGGGTCGGACATGACTGCGCAACTAACAACAACAACAACAAGCTACATATTGTAACAATAAGTTGCAAGGATGTAAGCAATAAGTAGACACAGATCAGCATTGTTTCTGTAAATGCAGTAGTTCGTTAACATTTCTTTTTATCAACCCATAATCCATCTGGATATTGGTTTGAATATCTATACCAATGTCCATGTGGAAGAATGATATGGTAGTATAATAAATCAACAAATGTGACAATAGTATACATATGACAATAGCGAGTCATTCTATTGACTTAGTTAATTTAAAGGGGTGGGAATGGAACTCGGTCATTGCCATTGTCCCTTATTAAAGAGTAGTCATGGGTGGTGGAATTGAATTCTGGAAGGAGAAAAAATTACTCAAATCAATTTAATTTCATTTGGTTGCAGGGGCTGTAACGATATTGAGCCTTAGGTTGTTCCAAGATGATTTGAGCAAACGTAAAGAACAGAAGTTTAGCAGCTTGTGGGGAGAAATTTATTTTTATTTTATTTTAATAACATATTTAGTGGGATTTATCATCTACATATTTAATATAGGTAGTTCTCGACTTACAACACTTCATTTAGTGACAATTCAAAGTTATAACAGCACACAAAAAAGTGACTTATGACCATTGCAGAATCCTCACGGTCACGTGATTTACATTCAGATGCTTGACAACTGACTCACATTTATGATGGTTGCAGTGTCCCATAGTCCTGCGATCCCTTTTGTGACCTACTGATAAGCAAAGTCAATGGGGAAACTGGATTCACTTAACAACCATTTAAGAACTGCAGTGATTCACTTAACAAATGTGGCAAGAAAAGTTGTAAAATGGGGCAAAACTCATTTAACAAATTTCTTAGCAACATAAATTTTGGGCTCAATCGTGGTCATAAGTTGAGGACTACCTGTATTACTTGAATTTATAATATTTAAAAAAGAATTTGTGCACAATTCCTATTATGGTTTAGGCATCCACTGTATTCAATAGCAAATTCTACTGCTATTTTTTTGTCCCTGGAACCTTGACATTATAGATCAGGGATCCCCAACCCCCAGTCCGTGGACTGGTACCAGGCCATGGCATGCCAGCAACTGGTCCGCACAAACAAGGCAGGCAGCACACAAAACCACACATCCTCCAGTCCGCGAAAAACCTCTCCCCACAGAACCGGTCCCTGGTGCCCAAAAGATTGGGGACCTCTGTTATAGATAATATTTCCATGGCCTCACCATTTAAAATTATCAGTATATCTTTCCAAAAAGCATTGCTACATTATGCAAGAATGTTGATGGACTTTAAGCCACACTTATCAGGTGAATGTCTTTGACCTCTATTATGCTAAAGGCTACATTAACAATGCAATCCTACGCATGCTTATTCAGAGGTAAGTCCAATGGGGTTTACTCCAGGGCAAATAGGTAACAATCAAGACTGAAGTTTAAATTATAAGTTATATTGGGCTTCTCCATCATCAATATTTTTCCCATTCTGCTAAAAATATTTTTACCTCTTCTGGTAAGATTCTTATCTAGCAGATACTTTTAGTTGACTATAGTTGAGTATACTTTAGTATAGTTGAGAATGTAAAGCCATTTTTGCATAATTGCAATGCTTTAAACTTTCAAATTAAAATATCCACATCACATTAAGAAAGCCTTATTCAATAATAAATAATATTTATTAAAAATAATTTAAGGAATAATATACTACAAAGTGAATTCCAACTTTGCAATTTTATAACTCTACACAATTAGATCATGTTATCATACAATGTTCAGAATTACTCAGGAAAGCAATGTGGAGACACAGATTGCCTGCATCAGCCAAACAACACCTTTAATGTCCAAACATCCTATATTTAGGTTGGTGGAAGAAATGTGAAACAAAAGTTGAAAAATATTTAAAAGTAAAAGCAACTTGAAGATGGGCTGAAATTCAATCTCTACTTTCTAGTAAAGATTACAGTTTTGGATAATTTCTCTGCATAACCTTAGTACTCAATACTATAGTGGAAATATAAACAATTATGATAATCTTGTGTAGGCCCCATAAGGAAGAAAATTGTTATGTCCAATTTAATTTATAACCTGTTTATTGTTTGTTGCAGTAATTAATGTAACACATATTTTGTATGCTAAATGGGATTCTAACAGAGAATGTTTAGCATGTATCTATTTGGTTTCTAATGAACATTCTAGAAGCATTCAGAAATTCAGAAACAATTGCTATAGCATCTGCCAGTCACTAATATAAGCATCTTCATCTGAAAGACCAGTAGTCCAGTTTATTTATACAGCCATTTCTCAGTTAGCAATTACTTTGGTTAGCCGTCTGATTACAAATATGACATTAATAAACTGTAATAAAAAATTATGACCAATGTGTGCATTTGCAACAAAATTTCATGCATCTCACACAAAAAAAGCCTTCAGTGTGATTAAAATCTAGCCAGTTTCAGGCAGCAACAGGATTCTAATCAACTGATTAAGAACAGGATTATTTATTTACATCCTGCCTTTATTATTTTTACAAATAACTCAAGGCAGCAAAGATATCCAACACACCTTCCTCCTCCTATTCTCCTCACAACAACTCTGTGAGGTGATTTGGACTGAGAGAGAGTGACAGGCTCAAGATCACCAAGCTGGCTTTTATAGCTAAGGCAGGACTTGAACTCATGGTCTCTTGCTTTCTAACCTGGTGACTTAACCACAAAACCAAACTGACTTGCTAAATTTCAGTTAACACATTTTAGGGAACACAGCACTGCAGAGAAAAACAACTCAGGAATATGTAGACAGCTTGTTTAAACAATCTCTCTATCCATGAGGCAGCAAAAAAGGGGGGGAAATGGGTCAGGCACAGGATACTGTATACAGGAACAGAGACAGCAGCAACCAGTGATCTTTGCAGTGTCTCTCTTTCTCTCATTCTCTCTCTCTCTCTCTCTCTCTTTCTGTCATATGTTCACTTAATGACCATTTTGCTTAACAAGCAAGTCATTGGAACAGAACGTAGTTGCTAAACAAGAAGAGGGTGTACGAAACCTTGGTATCTTTTAAGTAAATTATTTCATATTAAAAGGGAATTTCTACACTGAGAAATGTATTTATTCTCTTTTATTGTAAAGACTTCTATTCCATCCTTTCTTTTATGGAGGTTAAGGACATCTACACAAAACCTGATTGCTGCAGCAATATTTTGAAACTATTCCTGCCTGACCCCTGATTCTAGACCATTGCTAATCTTTTTTAACCCAAATTATAGCACTTTTCTAGCATTATGAGCACCAATAGGTTCATCACATGTGTTCACATTGCAAATATCTTGATAGGTTCTATGTTAACATTCTTGGTTTTAATGAGACACAACATTCTTGCATTTCCTCTTTTTAGAGGTTCACTTTATACAATTTTATTCAAAATTAAGTCCCTGAGCCAAATGGGGCTTTTGCAGCTTTGGACTTGTAGCTTTTTCTATATAACAAGTTTTATTGATTTTTTTTGTTTTACAACCAAGTGCTTGGAACTCATCGTGGAGATAGGGCACTCCATACAACAAAGTAAAAAATATAATCATACATAGACAATTTGAATTACTTCTTTAAAGTTTCCCTCTCTAAGCAAGAAAAGAAAAAACAAGTAGAAAAAAAAAACACACACACACAATATCAATAATATTTCCACCCGTTTTCAGGCTTAACTAACTCACAATTAACATATTCCAATTTGGCCTTATATAAACATATAGTATACAATTCGGGTACCCATATAGTATAGATTATTTTTAAGATATAGATATTATTCCAGTTGTTCAATTTATACTTCTCTGTTTTAAAACCATTTTAGATTCAAGCCTGAGATGATAAAACAATAATTATTTCTAAAATAGACTTATAATATGCTATTATATATATATATATATATATATATATATATATATATATATATATATATATATTAATGTGTCTATATTCTATTTCCTGTACTCTATCAAATATTTTTATAAATCATAGTTAAATATTTCACCAATCTCTATCCAACTCCTAATTTTAAAAACAAAAAACAAAAACGCTACGGCTCCTGGGTGAATTTATATGGATTGCGCCCAGACGCTTGCATTTCTTTTGGAACTTGTTTGAATTTCTGCCTGCTGTTTTTGATTTTATAATACAAAGTATACTCTCCTGAAAAATGGATTTGTTCGCTCTAGGATTACAATATAATAATTGAGACACCAGTTGCTATTATTTATTTGGATTATAAATTAGATATTCATAATATTGATTGGGACTTTTGCTGTTTTTATTTTTGTACTTGCTTTTTCCTATTTTGGTTTGGATTTTATATTTTATAAAATTGCAACTCAACTTTTAAGTTGAAATTCTACTAAAAAAACGAAGAATGGAATCCCACTCACAGCTTAACTATGGATTTATATTAGAAAAAATCTTGGAAACAAAGGAGGAATTAAAAAAACATTTTAGAATGCTTTGGAAAAGGGAAATCCCAGAGTTAAAAACTGAAATTCAACTTATTGGATATGATACACAACTAGGTCTACAACTTAACGATATGGAGGAAACACATTTACAATCTATTGAAGAGGAAGATACTACATCTTATACACAAATGACAGAGACTTTGGATGACCAAAGGCTGAGTTCAATTAAAACATCTATAATTTTAAAGGCAACAGGAACAGACTTTCAGATACGAGACGTTAAAAATGCTGACAACATGAATAAACAACGAACAATCACCATATTGATTAAGACTGATTACATAGTGCAGACAACAGTGGAGAAAAGAGAAGAAGACTATGACTGGATTCAATTGTGGGAAAATGTGTATGGTCAAATACTATGGAAGGAATTAGAAGCCCTATTGTGGAAACCTGCTTGGCACAAAAAGAAAGCTAGAATTAGGTTTAAAAGTCAGAGCTAAAATTTTATTGGATGGGTAAAAATGGCTTTTAGAGACTTTGTGACTGAACTAATATGCCTGAGATTCCTAAGGTTCAAGACTTTGATCCGGATGGCAAGATGGAAAATTGGAAAATCTTGCATTTCCTCTTGAACATTTACTTCCAAGACATCCTTTTCATTACCATGCAGAAATAACACTTCTCTAAAATTTCTGCAATATAAACTCACTCTTTTTACTTTATGTAGTTTGAAAGAAAACAATAGGCCAGTGAATAACAGCTAGATTTTACATACAAATGTCTATGTTACATGTTGCTCCACTTGTCCAAGTGATACCTTTTACTGGAAGGGGATCTCTGATCCCAAATACAAGAAAGGAAAATGTGTACCTACTACTTATCACAGATATATAGTGTCAGAAGTTTATTGAGGCAAAGACCTTGGCATTGTGCAAACTTGGTGAATCTACACAGTCAGACTGCAACATTTCTATCTTACCACTACGATAGTATCATTTTAAACTCCGGATAAAATGATGGCTTGGATTTGCTAGGAGGATAAAGTAGGAAAGTTTTAAATTAGGAACTACCGTATAAAGAAAGCACAGTCCTTCCTGCTAACTTGCATATTTGAAGATTTACACTGGACAACTTCAACAATTATTCAACATCTCAGCTATTGTTATGTTCCATCTTCTATGTTCCATCTATCTTCCATGTTCCATCTATTCTCTTTGGCAATTAAAGATTTATATTAAACAATTGGGAGAATATCTGAAGCTTTGGAATGAGATGTCACTAGCAGAATGATGATGCCCAGATCTATTACTTCTTGCTATTTCCTTAATCATTGCCTATATTTAGTAACAACTAGATGAATTTGAATTAACTGGCATTACATCTAGATAAGACAAAGGTGCTATTGGTCAGTAGAAAAACAAGTTGAGAGAGTTGATATAGGTCTGTCATAAACTGTACTTCCCATAAATGAGCAAGTTCATTGTATCAAAGTTCTCCTTGGTTGTATACCATCTCTAAACCAAGTAGCAATTGAGGCAAGGATCATTTATGGAATTTTGTTTGTATTGCGTTGGCTGTGAATACTTCTGAACCAATTGGATCTAACATCATTTCTCACCTTCATCACAATTACTATAGTCTACATGGAGTTATACTGCAGAACTAAGTTGTTAACTACTGTACAACATCTGGTCTCTCTATGCTATCCGTGCTAAAGACTTGCACTAGTTGCCAGTTGCTTTCCAGGCACAATCTAAGATCACTTAAATATCTAAAGTTCTATATGACTTAGGGCATATCTTGTCTGTTTCTTTCAAAATCCGTAGATCTACAGAGTTGAACTTTGAAGAAATACGATAGAAAGAATATTTGACACTTTTGAACTTTGATGTGGGAGATGTGACAGCCTAGAAAACAATCAAATGAATCACTGAACAAATCAATCCAGTGTTCTCACTTGAGCCACAAATGCCCTGGCTCAAATTTGGACACATGATGTGAAGACCAAGCTCTCTTGAAAAAACTCTCATGCTGGGAAAGGCGGAAGGAAAGAGAAGAAGAGGATGACAAGTAGTAAGGTGGGTGGACTCAGTTGCAATGGAAAAGAGTGCACTGTTGGGAGACTTGAAAGAACAGGTTAGGAATAATAGTCTTGGATAAAATCTATCAATGTGATCATTAGGAGTCCAAAAAGACTTGCTGGCACATAATCTATCAAATATAATGATGCATAGCAGGAAATTCTGTGCAATAAATAAAGTGTTTTTTTCAGAGAGCAAGAGCATTACAGTGGAAGGCAAATGTCTCAGTTACAATATGATGAAGATTTCAAGTGCCCTGGGAATACCAAAAAGACATATATATTTTTTTGCAACATTAGTCTGTACTTTTTGGTATTTATGTTGTAAACTTAATGCTGAGGCCTGGAATAAGAGAAGTCCCTCAGACTGATGGCCAGCTAAAGGATTTTTATGAGAGAAATAAAATACTTAAGAGAAAAAAGCCTCTATGGAGGAATAAATAAAGAAGTAAACCTGAGGGGGGGGGGAATCAGTATTTGGACATGTTTTCAGTGTGGGTGTAATGTAGTGAGTTGCACAGGATTTCTAACAATAGAAAAAGAACATTCACAATTCTTTCCTAGGGAAAAATATAGAACATCAGTTTAAGATTAATTTCATGTTAACTAGTGGTAGTTTTAGTTGATGGGAAGATTATTCCTAATGTAAAAGAACTCCAGAATAAATGACGAAATATAAACGTAATTGCCTAATTCCACTAATCAAGTACAGTGGCAGAAGATTGCATTTTTTTCTTCATTAAGAATAAGCATACTTCTGAATGGATTAATTTTAATAGTTTTATTATGCAAAAACGAGAAACAAACTTGTCTTAGAAATAAAATGTCATAGAATTTTAAAAGTGGGGAAAGAATGCTTGAGTTATATCTGTAGATTCTGCATGGGATGCATAGTTGCTTACAAGAAAAAGATAACATTGCTCTCCTGTACTGGATAGGGATAGGAAATATTCATACACCATGAAAAAAAGAGAAGTCAAGGATAAATGATTTTATTTTTAATTTTTTTGAGAGGAACAGAATTTGAGTGAGATCTATATAGGAAGTCCTCGATGTATGACCATAATTGAGCCCAAAATTTCTGTTGCTAAGTGAGACAGTTGTCCCATTTTATGACCTTTCTTGGAATGATTGTTAAATGAATCACTGCAGTTGTTAAGTTATTAACATGGTTATTAAATGAATCTGGCTTCCCCATTGACTTTGCTTGTCAGAAAGTCACAAAAGGTAATTACATGACCCCCGGGACACTGCAACCATCATAAATAAGAACCAGTAACCAGCATATGAATTTTGATCACATGACCCTGGGGGATACTGAATCTAATTCTGTACAGTACTTTGTTCACATCTACTTTCACTTAGTTGCTTCCAATGCCACCCTTCCTGACAAAATTACCTATAGAAACAGCATGGAATTCTTCAGGCACATTATACAGTAGCTCAGTATAGACCGTAAAATTTGCATGCAAAATTGCTATTTTCTTTTCCCAGCTGTGGTATAAATACTGTATGTATCACAGATAAAGGCAGGAGGATTAAAATGTGGAGATATTTCTCTGGGCTCAATTCCCAGGAGTGTCTTATAATTATCCTTGGGAAAATCATTATCCATAGTGACTACTTACATGAATGTTTAAATGGATGCTTCAAAGTCAAAGCTGTGTCAGCTAAAGGTCTTTAAGAAAGAGGAGATTAAGGAAGAGAGCCCACCACCAGGACTCCAATACATAAAGAGTCATTTCATTTGATATATGATGGTGTCTTTTGGCCTTTTGGTAACTATATGAGATGCTGTAAGAGGCTAGAATGGGTTGAATGGGTTGAATGGATAGCAATATGAAGAAACAGAGGATTAAATATTTCAAAATCAGTTATCTTGCTCTAGAAAGATCTACCAAACAGAGTCATGGCTACTAATCAATCAAATAATGAATAAATATTATTGAACAGGTCATATAATGGAAAAGCAGAGAACTGAGTAATAAGAGATCAAAGCAATGAAATGGAGTCATACCATCACTGGCTGCAGTCATCAGATATTGCAAGCAGTGGTACCTGAAGGCAGAAAAGGAGTAAACTGGTGGGAACCCATTCTTAAGATAATAACATGTTTTGTTCCCTCCAAAAATCATCAAACATTTCATAAGATCCTAGCAAGATGTGCAAAATGCCTGAGCCATCCTATGAATCCTCCAAATCCCACAAGATTTCAGCAGCCTTATAGAAGATTTCACTGGGCTTTGCTTGCTAACAACATTTGCCATCTTTTAATATTTCAGCCACTTTCATAAAATTGGTCTATTGCTGCACCTCAGGTTGTCAGAGCAGATCTGACAACGGCTCTGGCATCCAGGAATGTTGTATGGGTGACCCTGCCTTAAGCACTTTGAAATGCTTTAGCTGGACAGGCAGCAGACTCCGAGGATCTCTCTCTTTTTAAAGTTATTATAGAAAAATGGTTGCAGATGCTCTAATGCAATCTCTTGTCCTTAATAACAGCTACTGCGGACCTAGACTCAGAATCCCAAGGCATTCAGGGTGCTCTGGTGAGCTAAAAGGCAGACAAGTGACAGACCTTAAGCTTGGGCAGCTGGTATGTCAACAGGGGCTGCCCTCATCTGAAGCAGCCTTAGAGAACAAAAGTAGGTAGTAGGGGATCCTTGTTTTCTGCCTACATTGCCAAACAACGGCAGGAGACAAATGCATAACTAATGTATTGCCAATTTTGTTCTAAATGTAATTCAAATGTTCTTCTCCCAGCACTGCCCCTACTCCCTAGAAAATTACCCTATCACAATTTGCAACTTTCCCATTTTACAAAGCTGTGTCAAACTATTATCAAAGCTAGATAAACTGGGTTTAGACAAGGAAGATATCCCAGCTGGAATCTCACTGATCTTTGTAACAGATTTCTGTAACTCTTGTCTTGTGTTCTGCATGGCATCTGATTAGTCTTGCTCTCTGTCTGTTCTGTAGGTGTGTTAGCTCAAAGAGGGGCTCCAACATTTCAAGATCATGCTATCAAAATAGATAAATTTTGACACATGTAAGAATGGGAAAGGGAAACTGCTCCCAAGTCCAACCGAACTTTAGGTGGTTGGAGAGAACTAAAGACAGGGAAAAAGTGTTGAAGCTTCTGAAAGCAAACCACTCCCATCCACATTCATAAACCTCTTACCCAAATCGTAAAATTGCTGTTTGGGGAGGGGGGTGTAGGATTTTAAAGTGGGGGGAGGAAATGGGAGGCTTCCTGTTCCAATTTCTTTCATTAAAGTTGCCCTCCTCAGAAATAAAGGATTTGTAATACATGTTGAATAGCAATAGAATTGTTGGAGAAGATGGAATGGTATCTTTTCTGCTAATGTTTTATATTTTTGTATCCACTAGTATTTATATATCACTGAGGCATTGCTGTACATTTATTCTTTTTTTTTAGGGACTTCCAGTGGAACTCTGTGTAGGCAGTACCTCTTTGTTCTGTGTTTAACATAATAAAGACAAATGTGGTAACTAATTCTTCACGAGCACCAGTGGTAAGTGCTCCGATTTCAAGCCCTTTCTCTCTGCCTATTCTACTTCTTCTTGTCTCTCTTATATAAAAGATGTTCTTTGCTCTCCAAGGAAGAATTATTTACACAGTTCTGGGTGCTTAATTGGGGAAAGGGAAAGAAAATTGGGGTGACATTTGAAGCAATCATGCTCAGACACATAACACACCATCTTTGACTTACCTTTGAGGTGCTCCATCTCATCATCTCATACAGCTGTATGAATAACTCACAGTTATTCTCCAATATTTATATCAGGAGTAGACAATTATAAACCTTCACCATCTCTTTCTAGTTGCATTTTGAGGCCACATTGCTTGTGCAAAATGACATTCATCTGGAGCTCCTATCTGCATACTTATTTTTTTTTATGTGCTCTTCGGTGAAGAAAGGGCTGTACTTTAGAAATAGTCACATTGTTTTTTGCAAAATGGCTCAAGTGCAATCCTGACAGCCCTAGGTAGGATTGAGAAAGGTTCTTATCAGAAATCTTAGAGAGCTCTGTGTAAAAACAATTATGAGCTAAATAGAACAATGAACTGGCACTGTATAAGCAGCATAATGCAAGAAAGAGAAATACTGCCTAGTGCTGCTTGGCCCAACATAAACAACTCCTAAGTAAGGTTTACATAGTGCTATAATATATTGCAGAGTAGGAGGAAATGGTTGGCAGTATCTTATAACTCTTCATTCTGCTGTTAAGATGTTTTCATAGACATCACCTTCTGTTGGTATAAATTTATACCCATGATCATAAAGCAAGGTCTTGGAGAATTTAGGATGTTTAAATGTGGTTCTCATCTAACATGTCTAGTGCCAGGCTTTGTCGTCTTCCAGTAATGTCCTGGACTTTACTAGAAGAGAATGGGTACAATATTCACTGCCTGAATTTTACTAAAATCTAAAAATAGGCTATAATGAGAAGACCAATGAAAACTCCAGCACCAATATTCCATTTACAATTCCATTTATACTTATCACCAGTAATATATTCACAGAGCATTCTGGACCCCAAGGCAAAGTTCTCCATTCAAATCCTCAGTATTATGTATCTATTAAGGAGCCAGCAGCTGCATTTCAGGAAACAGACCTATTCTGGTGCCCAGGGTTTTCTCACCCAAGCCATCCTTGGGAATGAATAGGAGCAGCTCAAGCTATTCCCTCTAGGGTCCAACAGTGCCAGGAGAGCTACCAAATTTGGACTGCAAGAATCCAGTTGACCACTGGATGTCAGGAAAGCTTTAGTTTTCTGAATCTCTTTGCTACCATCTTATGGTTCTCCAAGTCAATGCATGCTGAGTCCTCACAGCCCACGTCTGACCATTTGGCATCCACCTACTGCATATGCTGCTTAGACAAATGCTTAAGTTCTTCTATAGATGCATGCTGGCCCTGCAGCACATTACAACCAACTTCCTCCTCTCCTCTCCCCTGGATGAAGGCTGGCTGAAGTCCCTATGCTTGTGAGCCATCAAGTGGCTGCCAGCCCTATCCTGACAATATTTATGATACTGCCTGACACCAATTTAAATAATCCAGAATTAAACAGAGGAACAGCATTTATTTGTAGGCTCATGAGGAATTCCTTAAGCAACAGACTATTGGCTTCTTACTAGGGAACGCTAAGAAAAGGGTTTAGTTGGCAGTCTCTTACCAAAAATTCAGCCACATCCCACCTGTTTCTGTTTTTCCCCTCATTCCTGCTGTATTATTACAGCATCCTGGTGCTTTTCTTCATACATAGTGAAGGTTTTTATTCTAGAACATAACAAGAGATGCCCTGCTGGATCGGAGCCCAGGCCAGCTAGTCCAACAGCCTCACAGTGGCCAAGTGCATAGTGGTCTCCTAGCAGAGGACCTTCAGAGTCAGTCACACTGACATCAAAGCCATTGATCCCCATGACTTCCATCAATTAGTCCAACCCTTTTCTGAACCTTGATCACTCTGTGTCTTACTCATATCTCAAATCTTTTATGCTTCAGACAATTGATCATCTTAATTGCCCTCTTTTGAATCTGCTTTACTTCCACTACAGGTAGTCCTCAATTTACAGCAGTTCATTTAGTGGCTGTTCAAAATTACAACGGAACTGAAAAAAGTGATCTATGGCTATTTTTCATGCTTACAACCATTGCAGCAACTCCATGGTCACCTGATCAAAATTCAGACGCTTGGCATCTGACTCATATTTATGACGGTTGTAGTGTCCCTAGGTCATGTGATTATCTTTTGTGACTTTCTGGCAAAGTCGATGGGGAAACCAGATTCACCTAACAACTGTGTTACTAACTTAACTGCAATGATTCACTTAACAACTGTGGCAAGAAAGGTCGTAAAATGGGGCAATACTCAGTTAACAACTGTCTCACTTAGTAACAGAAATGTTGGGCTCTATTGCGGTCATACGTTGAGGAGTACCTGTGTATTTATCAAACTTGTATGGCCTCCATCTCGCCAAAGGTGACTCTTTTTTGGAAGTGTGGCAATCCAGAACTTTACATAATATTCCAAATATGGTCACGCCATTGATTTATATGAGGACATTATGATATTGGTAAATCTATTTTCAATTCTATTTCTTATTATCTTTACACCACTTTACACTTGCTCATTATGAATGACATCTGCCTTTTTGATGCCTGCTCCCTAATGTGCAGAGGTCCTTTTGACGCTCTTTGCAGTCCTTCATTATTATAACTCACTCTGAACAATTTTGTGTCATTAGCAAATTTGGCTATTCCACTACTCATGCCTAATTTCAGATCATTTATAAATATGTTAACTGATCTTAGGACAGAACTCTGAATGACTCCACTAGTTAACATCTCTCCATTTTGACATATGTCTATTTACTCCTATTCTTCGTTTTTCTATTATTTAGCCAGTGGCTTCTTCAGAAGAGGACCATCCCCTTTTATTCCATAGGGAGACTGATTCTCTCTGACCTCTTTTCCTCTGACTCCTTGAACCATTCCCTCTCCAATGCTAACTTCCACCATAGTGTATTAGTTCGTTCATCAGTCTTGCAAGAGTTTAGGAAGTTAGCACAGTGATTGGCATTAAAGTAGGGGATCCCCTGTTTCTTTTCTTGCTGCAGCGTTACAATCTGGAGTGATGGACTCAGGCCAAAAGCAATCCTTTCCGAAGCACACAACTCATCGACTCTTCTCAAGAGGACTTACTTAAGCAAAAGGGATAGAACTACAAATAATTTCAGCAACCAAATTATTCCCCAGTAGAAAATATTTTCTTATTTCTTTTTAATGGGTTTTCCATAAAAGGCAAGAAGATGAGTCTAATAATTATTTGTAATAGGTGGAACATTCAGCATATGCACAAGCAACAACTGAATCCCCTTCACTTGGAGAAACCAATCTATTATTATTATTATTATTATTATTATTATTATTATTATTATTATTATTATTATTATTATTATTATTATTATTATTATTATTATTATTATTATTATTATTATTATTATTATTATTCATCACACAGTCAGCCAGATGTTCAGACTGGATTTGGCATTTTTGTCTACCTATCGAGTCCTTACCAAGGAGCTGGGATAGGCAGATGTGGATGTTTGATGGTATTACAGATATCGTCACAGAATGGAAGCAGTTCCTAGTAAGGCCGCCTTTTGCAATTGACTAATGGCGAATTTGTCAATGCCAATGGTGTTCAAGTGGTTAGTTTCCATCCGTTGCTTCTTGTCTTCCTTCCGGTGCTTTGGAGAATAGCTTGACTCCCTCTTCTTTGTGGCAGCCCTTGAGATATTGGAACACTGCTATCATGTCCCCCCTCGTCCTTCTCTTCATTAAACTAGACATACCCAATTCCAGCAACCGTTCCTTATATGTTTTAGCTTCCAGTCCCCTAATCATCTTTGTTGCTCTTCTCTGCATTCTTTCTAGAGTCTCAACATCTTTTTTACATTGTGGTGATTGGTGATTCTTCCAGTGATTCCGGTGATATCCGGTGATTCTTCCCACAAAGACGTTAGTGATCACCTATATGAAGATCTAGCTTAAGCAGGCTTTGAGGTGATGGTCACTTGCCTGTCCCGCTCTAAGTCATTGTTATGTCTCTTTTATTTGGTTTGCCATAATTATATTACATCCAACATTTCTTATTTTAAAATAGACTTTGTAAAGCAGAACTCTGTTCAAATGATTCAATTCCACATTGACCCATCTTTTATATCATTTATGTTTGCCAGTAGGATTATATCCATTAGCACCATAGAAGAACACCACTAACCCCGTCATTATGAACCCAAGTCATCATTTAAATTGATCTGTAATGCACACTAGTCATTTTGCTGCTGAGGAGAGTAAATGGAACTAACAGTGGAGTACAGTGAGTCCATGAGATGTTTTTTTTCTTACAGATTTAAAAAAAACTCTGAGTAAACAACAGTATAAAAGAACATAAATTTCCAATTTTTCCATATCGAATACTGTTAGCATCTATTGATGTCAGTTGTCAAACATTTTCTATGCTATGTGAGGTCTGTTATCTTCTTTCTCTTTGCCTTCTCTTCTCCCTCTGGTCTCTCTTGAGCTTTCTCTTCACTTGTAGCTTCTTGGAAGTTGATGGCAAAACTATTGTTATGCATACTCCAAGGAACCATTGATGGATCCAGCTGTACTGGACAATTTTTGTCCAGTCTCCAACTTTCTCCTTTTGGGCAAGGTTGTTGAGAAGGTGGTAGACCTACAGTTTCAAAGGGCTCTGGTGGAAGCAGATAATTGGGGCCTGTTGCAGTCTGACTTCAGGCCAAAATACAACATTGAGACAGCATTGATCATACTTGTATATGACCTTTGGTGGGTTCAGGTGGAGGATATTGCATCTTTTCTGACTTTTCTTGATCACTCAGTAGTTTTAATACCATCACTCATGGTATCTGTTGTGTTGTCTGAAAAGGTTGGGAATGGAAGGCACTGACCTTCAATGGTTCTCCTTATTTCTCCATGGCCAGTTCCAGTTGGTGTAGTGGGGGGAGGGCTATCCCGGGATCTCTGCTTTGTGGGCTACCACAGGCCTCAACATTTTCTTCATTCTTGTTTAACATCTACATGAAGATGCTTATTATGTTTGGCACAGGGTGAATTTTCATAAGTAAACAGATGATATTAAGGTATACAGCTCTGCTCTGGACCATCCAAGTGATGCTACTGAAGTGCTTTCCCAATGCTTTGACACTGGTCACAACTGGATGGGGAAGAAGAGTCTTCACTTCAACCCTGACGAGGCGGAGAGGTTATGGAATTAGGCCTATCAATATCTGGTAGTTTTCCACCATTAACTCTGAGTGGCATTATCCTCCCTCAGGTAAAGTTGGTGTGCAATGTGAGGGGTCCTCATGGACTCTGTTGGGGAGCAGGTAGCAGCTGTGGCCAGAAGGGTCTTTACACAAATGCATCTTGTACATCAGTTCTGCCCACTCCTGTCTGGGAGACACTGCTCAGGGCTAGTCATGCCTTAGTCACCTCCCAAATGGACAATTACAATGTTCTACATGGAGCTGCCTTTGAAAAGCATCCAGAGCTTCAGCTGATCCAGAATTCAGGAGCAGGAGCAGGGCAGGGAAGGGGCAGATGCAAGGGCTGTATTGGGTAGTAGTATGCCCACCTAACATCACTACTGCATTTACTAGCTCCCAGGAGGCTTTTAGGTGCAATTCAGGGGCTGGGCTGTTAGTTTGGGAGCTTTGACATCAATGTATGTTGTAGGTGTTGTGTGTTTGTAATGTGAGGGCTTTGACTCAGGTTTTGTTGCTGTCATTTTAGGGAAAGTTTTATATTGGATATTTGCTGCTCAGAGTTTTGTCAGATAAATGGACGACTTTATAAATTTGATTAATTCACCACAAATAATTAATTCATGGATCATTACATACAGCATTGGAATGTGTCGCACAGCTTGATTTTTTTTTTTTAGAAAAAAATCCTTTTAAAGATTTGTATTGTATTCAGAAAGTCAATATTCAGATAACGTGATTATATGAAAATAGAATACTGAAGAAAAAGCTTTTTCCAGTATGTTCATATATCACTAACAAAACGTTTAAAAATGTCCACAAAAGGAAAAACATTATTCATAAAGGATTTTCCTAGGCTGAGAATAAGCTCTGACATAACTCTACACTAGGAAATTCCTTAGGATTACTCAAAGAATAGAAAATAATGGCTTATGGGAATTCTCTAGAATTTACTTGAACCATCACACATAACAATAGAACAAGTATGCAGAAGCTATAAAAATTACTTTGATCTCAAAATACATCATTTCTTTTTCCCTCTTTCCTTCCTTATCACACTTTTTTTTAGTTTGCTTTCAAAGTACAGCTGTTGGCAAATGTGAACAAAATGACAGTGAAAAGTACCAATCACCTGCCTAATTATTTGACAGCTGAACTAGCTAGGGTGGATGTCACAAAAGGACAAATGACAGTTACCATGGTAACCTAGCTCAACAACAGGGCGTCTTCCTCTTGAATTTCAGGGCCAATATCTTTGATGAAATCTCATTCACTCATTTTAAAAAGATTAATTGCAGATGTTAGGAGTGTGAATGAGACTGTCATAGGGTCCAAATCAGGTTTAACCTTTTCTATATCATTTCTCCCAGTGAAGCTCACAGCTGCCTACTGAACCTCCTGTTAAACCAAAGCAATGAAATAACCATCCCACAATATTGGAATTGCCTATTATTCCTTTTATACAATGTGTTAACACAATAGCTGGTAGAGTAATGGTTGAAACATTTTCATTGATAGCAGCGATTCTATAGGAGAGCAATAATGTACAATTTATTTAGAAAAAACTATTGTCCTGTGACAATAAATAGCTTGCTTGTCGTTTATAGGGGTACAGAGATATTTATTTGCTTAATTTATTTCCAATATAATTGAAATATAAAACAAAGAAAAGTAAAACATAAAACAAGTAAGTAAGTAAGAACCACAGGTTTAAATAATGCTATCCCAAACTATTTGACCTTCTTTGATGTCTCATTTGAGAAATTGGGGGGGAATTAAAGGGCCCCCCAAAAACATAATCTATTCTACAATATAAGGCTATATCCCTTTGTCTCTGCTCATTCCTAATGAATTTACCCAAAAATTATTTTTTTCCCTGCAAAAAAAAAAGTAGAATTTGAAGGGCCCTTGTTAAGTAGAGTCCAGGGGCAAGGTTCAACCCATTTTTAATTTAATGATGCTATTCAACAGATTACAAAATGTTTTTATAGAAAGGTGGAATTAGCCTGATACCTCCAATAGAAAGTTTCAGAGGCTGGAATATTTGTTGACAAGGGCTTCTCTCACATTCTCATCAAGCATGCCTCTGATGACAAAATGCATTCCTTCAAATAGCCTCGTCTTGGGTTGTAGTTGTATGTGGCCAGAGGGGCTACAGTTAACATTTAGAATTTTTGTCATTAAATGGGCTGTTAATCAGAAAAGCTGCTGGAGTCTGACTGGAACTGTTTGGATGCCTAAAAATATGCCAGAATAATTCCCCACATGCTTAAATAGAGCAATCTCACATTATTCAGATAATTCGTAAAGTTTAAATCACATTACTATTAAAAAATTATAGGTACTATTTAAATTATTACTTGGAATTTTGGTGTAAAGTAATAATCCAAATTTAAACTCAGTACGGTATGTTGATTTCCCCCCCCCCCCTGGCTATTAAATTTGGTAAGTGATAGCTTGGTAAATTAATTTTGTTCTCTTTTTCAATCTTTCATCTGTAATATGGAAATAATAATATTGAACTACTTATAGAAGTATTTGAAATGCAAGATAACTTACATCACACATTTGTAGTTATATGCACACTTTCATATTCAAATCTAAAAAGATACTTTGGAGTGCGCAAGGTGTGAATATCTACAATTCTTTAATCCAGGCATGTGTTTTCTGAGGATTGTGGGGCTGCCCTTGCAACTTTTGTGGTATCAAAGAAAAAAAAATGATTTCCTGAAAGAGCTGCAGATAGGTGTTAGGTGTGCCTTCTCATATACCCTGAAGTCCTTTTTCCAAACTGTTTATGAAGGGCTTCAGTGATCTAATACTATGCATATGAAATGGCCTTCTAAATTAATCTTGGAAAGTAGTGTAATCTCGTCCCTGACTATATCTGTAGGGCTGTTCAAAATGAAGAAAGAAAAGGAAAAGGTGGAGAAGAAGAAAATAATTGAAAACATAGTTGAACACAGTAGATGAAAAGAAAACAAACTGTAGGTTAGTCCAACATAGAAACGTTGGTGGCTAGAAAACCTGTAATTAATTAAGAACACAAATTACCTCTGGAGTTTTTAAACCACTAGGAGAATTCACAGGGATTTTTTTCAAAGTAAGGGATCCCCTTACTGTAAACATTTCCCACTATCCAAAATATAAGAACAAGCGCTTGTTTTCATTATATGTCACTAATGATGAAATAATCTTAAGTGATTTCATTATTTATTTCTATTTGACCATCAGCCTAATCCTATAAAATAATCCAGGGCAACATTGAAAGTATTTTCATGTAAGAAAAATACAGGGGTGTAGAAAAACCATCTGGCATCACAGGGAGATATATGCAGAGTCCCACCTTGTCTAATGCTGAGATTCTGAATGAGAGACTCCTTGATTCAGTTGGAAAGATCCTTACCTGCCAAGTAGCAGCATACTAGGAACTATTAAAGTACTTCTCTGTTGTTTCAAGAGTCTAACTAGATTTCAAAAAAATGCTAAGTAATTTTTCCCATGGGAGAAACAATTATTAATTTGTGGCTTAATATACTACATGTCTATGGAGATTCTCAGTCATCCAGGTCATAATTATCCCAAAGGTACTTTTTCACGAGGCAACTGGACTTTCTTGTTTCTCTTTGAAGACGTTTCACTTCTCATCCAAGAAACTTCTTCAGCTCTTAGTGAATGGTGGGGAATGGAAGGATTTATACTCCTTGAAGACAGCTGATCATTTGCATTCTTTTAGAGAGTCATTGAGGCCACCTGGAGGTTTATCTGCATCATCAGGGTCACCTGAATAGTGCAAATGGGTGTGGAGCCTTCTTGGAACTGCTGAAAGGACTGTGTTGTAGACTGGAGATAGATGATGTCATATCCCTCCTCCTCTGTTGAGAGAGGGCTGTTCAGTTTTGACATAGATGGCCTCTTTGACCCCTCTTTCAAACTAGTGGTCCTCTCTGATCAAAATGTGGATTTTGCTGTCTTCGAAAGAGTGGCCCTTTGTCTTTTAAATGCAGATGGACTGCTGAATCTTGTCCTGACGGATTTGTTCTCCTATGTTGTGCCATGCATTTATGAACTGGTTGTTTTGTTTCCCCAATGTACAGATCTGCGCATAGCTCGCAAAAAAACAAGAAAGTCCAGTTGCCTCGTGAAAATGCATCTTTGGGACTTAATATACTACAGTATATGCTGCCTCTTTCTCAGGAAAGCCATGCCCAAACATATGTTTCATACATCAATTCCATGTTCTCCAGATATAATGCCCCAAATAGTTTTATATGTAAGTCTGCTTGTATATTGATAAGCATGAAATTTATCAGTATGCATTGTGAATCTTTTTCTCAATCCAAAGTCCTTTAATTGTATGATAGAAATTTAAATGACAGTAAATGACGAGGGGGGACATGATAGCAGTGTTCCAATATCTTGGGGGCTGCCACAAAGAAGAGGGAGTCAAGCTATTCTCCAAAGCGCTGGAAGGCAGGACAAGAAGCAACGGATGGAAACTAATCAAGGAGAGAAGCAACCTAGAACTAAGGAGAAACTTCCTGACAGTTAGAACAATTAACCAATGGAACAACCTGCCTCCAGAAGCGGTGAATGCTCCAACATGGAAGTTTTTAAGAAAAGACTGGACAGCCATGTGTCCGAAATGGTATAGGGTTTCCTTCCTGAGCAGGGGGTTGGACTCGATGACCTCCAAGGTCCCTTCCAACTTTATTATTATTATTATTATTATTAAATGATTCCACTGAAAATTATTCTGTTATTTAAATGAATGGGTGGAAACAAGAAAATAAAATATAGAAAAATTGGTTGGGATCTAAGAATAAATGAAAAAAGTTATTTTGGAGGATAGTATCTGCTTGGAAAAAAGTCTTTCTTTCAAAAGCATGTTTTAAGCATGTTGGTTCATGAAAAGGGACAAACTGAAAAGCATGTTTGATCTGATTGTTTACCATGAATGATCGAGAGATTCAGTAAAGGATTCAAGAATGATGAAATGTTCTGAATGTAGGACAGACCATGATTTGTATGGTAAATATCAAGAGTGGATCTTGGGAAAAATGGATTTTAAAAAAGTAAAAGAAAATGGAGTGAATGCTGGGAAAAATCATTTATGAAAACAAACTGGGAGACAAGTTAATCTCTCAACAGGATGAATGAAAAGTGGGTGTACTGAAGGAGAATATATTTTGCTCTGAACAAAAAGAATTAGGTTACAAAAAAAATGAAGAAGCATATGGAGTTATAATAATAGTAAGCATATATGTTAGTAAAATTTTGAAAAACAACAGGCTATTTTTGAAGAAAAATACATATAAGAGAATCTGCTGAAAAAATGATGAAAGATATACATCTAATGGAGAGAGAGAGAGAGAGAGAGAGAGAGAGAGAGAGAGAATCATTGCCATTATTGTTTCCTAGAACAAAGGAAAGATAGCAAGAGTGAAAAACTGCAGGGGAATTAGTTTATTAAGTGTGCCTCGGATGGCATTTGGCAAAATCCTGATTGAGAGGATATGAGAGGTAACAATGAGCAGTCTTTTGGCAGTACAATATGTAATTATTTTCCAGAGCAGATTTTTGTTCTTCAGCAGGTGTTGGGACATGTATGAGTGGAGAAAGAAAGGTTATTGCACATTTGTTGATTTAGAGAAAGTATATGATAATGTGAATAGGCTTGAATATTTAAACATTTGCACGATTGGTTGCTGAATGCAGTAAATGCATTATATGATGAGCTAAAGCAAGCATGGGAATAAATGGAATGCTTAACAAATTGCCGTGAGTAAAAATGTACTTCTATCACTTTGTTATGCTTAAGTGACAATTGGGCACATCAAAAAAACCAAATGTCTGAATGCACTGGGAGTGGATTACTTAAGAAGTGTGCACAGTAAAACAATAATCAGAATCAGCATGAAATTGTTTCTGGGAGGCAAAATGGAGATCACTCTTCACCTTCAAAACAACTTCAGGTCATGTTCCTTAGTTCTACTTCTGAAATACACTTCTAAGTTATATATAGGAGGAAGAATGACAGAGTGAAGGGCAGAGTGAAAAGAGGAATAGCTTAGAATCCCTACATGGCCACAAGCAAACCAACCCCTGTTGAGTGCCATTGACCCTTATCTAACTCTAACCAGGTGCTGACCATTAGTTGAGAAGATTCATGTGTATAGGCTTTTAGCAATAAATCAGGTTAATTGAACTTTCACCTGTGGACCTGGTCTTAGGCACCTGACATTACAGGTAGTCCTAGACTTATAACCATTCGTTTAGTGACCATTTGAAGTCAGAACAACACTGAAAAAAGTGACCTACGTTCGATTTTCACACTGTTGCAGCTTTCCCACAGTTTCATGGTCAAAATTTGTATGCTTGGCAACTGGCATGTATTTATAACAGTTGCACTGTCCCAGAGTCATGTGATTACCATTTGTAACTTTCCTAGCCAGCTTCTGACAGCAAAGTCGAACGGAGAAGCGAAGATTCGCTTAATACTGTATGATTCACTTAATAACTGCAGTGATTCGCTTAACAACTGTAGCAAAAAAGGTCATAAAATAGGATGCAACTCACTTAGCAACTGTCTTGCTTAGCAACAGAAATTTTGGGCTCAGTTGTGGTCATAAGTCGAGGTCTATGTGGCCTTTTGCACTTCTTTTGTTCAAGTTCACTTTGTTGCAGGCTAATCTCAATATTTCATTGCAGAGGAAAGACTGCCCTTTCAACTCAGCTTATCATGCACTCTAATTGTTCCTACGTCTCTTTATAAGAACTGGTAAAATAACATAGCGGTTAAGAACTTTACTTAAGATAGAGAAGGTGGCTGATTAAAAACCAGTTCTCATATGTATAATTACACTTGCTCTTTTCTTCAATAGGTAGCTTTCCTTCTAGTTTTTTTTTTTTTTAATAAGCTGAGGATACCATTTTACTCTTTTCTCCTGGTCACCTAAGGTGGAAGAGTTTCAGCTCCATCTCCAAGATAATCCACAGGTTATTTGGGATATTTTAACTCTTTGAGAAAATTAGGGAGTGTAAAGATTATACTATTATTATTCTTGGTCTTATTGTTATTTCTGCCCAATTTTGAAGTGGTAATCTTCTCTATGGTAAATGAAGATCTTATTGACTCTGCTATTTCAATGGTGCTGATGAAAAAGAGGCATAGAAATAAGTGCATGCTGGCAAGAAGGGACTGTTTTTTTTAAGAAAATAGCTTGTCTCTACTTTTATCTGCATTTTGATGGTTTAACCTTGTATATATGGATTTAACTTTGGTTTGTGTCTGTGTGACAATATACATATATGTTATGGAATATTGACACTTTTCTTAGAAGACAAGAATTAGAAGTCATAGACAGCAGTAAGGAATTATGCAAGGGAAGGAGAAGGTGATCTGAAGTCTGGACAGAATATCTTGCAAGTTAATGCAAAAGTGTCTCAATAAGGTTTTTTTTTAAAAGTAACTAAGAATCAAGTCGGCATTTTCATAGGATAGGAGCAATTTACAAATGTGTGGCTATCAAAACATTTATAATCCTTTTTAAAGTGGTGTGAGAAACTAGGAGCCGTGTTGGAATGCAGTATTGCAGGCAAACTCTGCCTAAAACCAGGAGTTCGATCTTGACCGGTTCAAGGTTGACTCAGTCTTCCATCCTTCCGAGGTCAGTAAAATGAGGGCCCAGATTGTGGGGGGGGGGCAATGTGCTGACATTTGTAAACCGCTTAGAGAATGCTGTAAAGCAATATGGAGTGGTGTATAAGTCTAAGTGCTATTGTTATTGCTACTGATGAAGTCCCTAACAGCCTCCTCTGACTAATCCATGATGATACAGTTTCCACCCTTTAAAAGCAGGAAAGATGCAAAGTCTACCGTAAGCTAGGCTTAATATATTTTAAAAGGTAAAGTGGCTCTGTCCCAAACCCCAGAATTGTGATCTTACCCATAGATGATGCTCCCCTTCCCACTGTAATAAGTGCAGAATTTCTTTGGGTTTATAGAATACGTCTAGTATATTGAAAAATACAAATTATCTCCAGATACAATATGTCTGAATGCAAAATGAACTATTTTAATTAATGACTATTTATATTCTTTGGTACTGTATTACAGTTCTTCAGAAATTTATTTTTCCAGTTAAGCCGCTACAAAGAATCATTGCAACGTATATGCATGTTGCATTGCAAAACTCATACTTTATGGTCACAGCGATAGCAGCTTCTTTTTCCCTCATTCTCAGTGTGTAAGATTGATCCAAATCAGTTTCTATTTAGCAGAAACAGCATGTTGTCCCTTCACTTTAGGAGACTTTAAAGCTTGGCTTTGACAACAAAGAATTTTGCTATTTTATTATGGCCTGTAAATTTGTGGATCAATGGATGATATAGCATTTTATTAAGCTATAAAGCAACTAGCAAACATTACAAAAACCCTGTTCATTCTATATGTGGAAACACTGAAGATGAGACTAGGCCAAAGGACAATTAGTAGCAAGCCACAACATACTGATTACAAAACATTTAAACATCAATGTTCCTCTTCTCCCTGCTTCATCATAACTGACGTAGGTTTTTATTTACCACAACAAAGCTGGCATAGACAGTGTCATCAATTATTACCTCACAGTCCATTTTGCCATTTTTAATGGTGCCCCAGTAAAACAGGGGTGCAAATACTGAGTTGATCCTTCTAACAGATTCACCAAATATTTGTGGAAAACAAAATAAAACTATTTTTGTGATAAATGTCACATGGTCAGAAAAATCAACTCTGCTCCCAATGGTGTGTATGTGTGTTTGGAAGATCCAAACTCAGATGTAATTCCTCCAACCCACCTACCCACCGTTATAATGTCTTCTTTTTAAAATATATATATATATTTTCTCTCCAAAGTTAAAATACAAAAGAAAGAGAAAAAAGAAGAATCAAACTAACAACATTAACATTAACAATCAACATAAAATGTCCATTAAAATGTCTTCTTGTTTATTTTTAGGTCTTTCACATCTGCATGATATTCAATATAGGCTGCACTTCGTTGTTAAAATCAGCCAAAAAAATTGATGGCCATATTGTTTTTGAAATGTAATGTAATGGAAACCATTTACATAATCATTAGGTAATGGATGACCTTAACTCTATTTTCAAAGTGCTCTGCTTTTGTTAATCCCTCTTTTATATATATTGTGCCTTCAAATCAGTGTTAATTCCTGGTGACTGCCTGGACAAATCCTAGCAGTTTTCTTTTCAAAGTTTTTCAGAAGTGGTTTGCCATTGCTTCCTTACTAGGGCTGAGAGAAAGTGACTGGCCCAAGGTCATCCAGCTGGCTGTGTGCCTAATGTGGAACTATCGCTCACATTCTCCTGGTTTCTAGTCTGGTGCCTTAACCACTAAACCAAACTGGCTCTCAATTCATTTCCTGTTAATCTGCTCTATTTTTTTCTCTGCTTCCTGATTTTTAAAAAAGTTCATGATATTATCTATCTTTACTCTGCTCTGGTAAGCCCCTTAGTGCTTTCAGTAAATTTAATAAGTTACAGTACCTGTAGGCCTATAAATTGGTTATACATTTTAATAATAGGCATAACATATATAATAGAATTAGATAAGGATAATTTATTTGTTTGGGATTATTGTTCATCTTAAAATAATCCACAAATTGCAAAATAGGGTGCAGAAAAAGCACAGTAACTATAAAGCATCCTAATTTTGTAGTAAAATCAATCATTTAAAAAAAGCCTATGTTCTTGTTTTAGTCTTAACAATGCTCCAATGCTTTTTAAAAATCTGCTTTCCTGATATGTATGTTAGTTTTTTTTTGTTTTACTGATATGTATGTTTCACTGATTTATATTTCTTTCCTTCCTCACTCATATTTCTCATGGGATTACTGAAAGCCAAACCTTATTCACCAATCTTCTCCAAAGGTGGTTTTTTTTTTAGTTTACCTTCCTTCATCTATTTCTAATATATATTTCCTCATTGCTTGTCCAATCTCTTATAATGGGATATAAAAATTTTCACTTTCACGTGTTAAATGCTTAGATGCAGGTTCCTCAACATAAGAATTCAACATAAAAACACTGGCAGTTTTTTTTTCAGATGTGCTATGATAAGAAGAATGTTTTTCTTTTTCACATCATATGTTATTACCTAACAGAATGAACTTGGGAAACAGATTTGTTGTTGTTGTTGTTAGTTGCGAAGTCGTGTCCGACCCATCACGACCCCATGGACAACGTTCCTCCAGGCCTTCCTGTCCTCTACCATCTTCTGGAGTCCATTTAAGCTCACGCCTACTGCTTCAGTGACTCCATCCAGCCACCTCATTCTCTGTCGTCCCCTTCTTCTATTGCCCTCAATCTTTCCCAGCATCAGGCTCTTCTCTAGTGAGTCCTTCCTTCTCATTAGGTGGCCAAAGTACTTGAGTTTCAACTTCAGGATCTGGCCTTCTAAAGAGCAGTCAGGGTTCATCTCCTCTAGGACTGACCGGTTTGATCGCCTTGCAGTCGAAGGGACTCGCAGGAGTCTTCTCCAGCACCATAGTTCAAAGGCCTCAATTCTTTTGCATTCAGCCTTTCTTATGGTCCAGGGGAAACAGATTACAAGTTGTCTAAACACTAGATGGGTACAAGATGGAATTCAGAATAGAAAATGCAACAGGCCAAGATCAATACTCGATCAACACTTCGAAATAAGTCAATTCTAGTAAATATTTAGTCACAGAAGCTGAAAATTTGATTGCCTGTGGTTGTTTTGTTTCATTAAACTTGGTATATTAACAACTGCTGGAAGTTTTCAGCAGTTTTCCCTAAAACAAACTTAAAATATTAGAAAAAAAATAAAATAGGAATTCAAATTAATAAAAGCAAGTAAGGCAAGTAGAATGAATAATAAAGAAGTAAAACAGTTAAAAGCCTGCTCAAAAAGACATGTCAAGAGCCATTTTTAAAAGCTAACAAATCTGTTAAGCTCCTCAGCTTTGCAAGCAAGTACATTCCAGAGACGTTTAGAAAAGCTTTAAGAGTATCTTTTGTTTGATCAAGTCCCCATAATAAATGGATGCCGAATGTTTACAGTTAATCATAGGATCAACCAGAGAAAAAACCAACCTGGAATGAATCAACCCTTGATTTAGTGAAATATATAAGCATTGCTGAAATTATTGGAAATGAATAATCAGAGTTCTAATACATTTCATTTATATGGATTTGTTTCTTATGCTTTCCACAATCATTATGAAATGGGGAAGCCTTGCAGATTTGATCAATAATATATCTGCTAAATAAATACATGTGGAAATGGCATAACAACCAGAAGAAAAACCCTTCTGAATTTGGCCATTGGGGCACCTAACCCATACTTTGTATTATTACACAGTGGCCAATCAGATGTACAGTATTACACGGTGGGGCAATCAGATGTGATCAGGAATATATGGAAAGGAGCACAATACAGGTAGTCCTCAACTTACATCAGTTTGTTTAGTGACCATTCAAAGTTACAATGACTCTGAAAAAAGTGATTTATGACACTTTTTCACACTTATGACCTTTGCACATCCCCATGGTCACATGATCAAAATTCAGATGCTTAGCAACTGACTCATATTTATGACGGTTGCTGTTCTGTTCTTCTAAAGAAGACATCGAGACGAGGCTGGTTCACAACAAGAATCTCTTTATTGAAGCACATTCACAGAACAGAAGCAAGAACAAAATGGCCACTGGCCTTTTATATCCCCTTGCAAGGGGATGCACATCCAATCATTGCAGGCTGTTCTCCCGCCTTGCGCATGCGCGCAAGGCCGGAGACAGCCTGTCTGGGTCCCGGGCAGATACGTGGTCTGTCCGGGTCTCTGCAGGCTTCCTGCAGCCTTCCTGAGCCTTGCTGAATGACTCAGCAAGGCCCAGGACATAACAGTTGTGGTGTCCTGGGATCATGTGATCACCTTTTGCTACCTTCTGACAAGCAAAGTCAATGGGAAAGCCAGGTTCACTTACTATCTTAACAACTGCAATGATTCACTTAACAACTGTCTTGATTAGCAACAGAAATTTTGGGCTCAATTGTGATAGTAAGTCGAGGACTACCTGCACAGATGGTCCTTGTTTAATAATCTCTTGTTCAGCTACTATTCAATCTTGCGACTGTGCTGAACAGATGGCATTTATAACTGGTCTTCGAAGTTCAAAACATCACAGTGCTCTGCAGTCATGTGATCATGATTTGCATCCTTCTCTGTTGGCTTCCCACAAGCAAAGTCAATGGGGAAGCCGGAGGGAACTCAGAAGTCACATTAATGTGAGGACCTCACTTAATGATAGTAACCTGAGACAGCTCTCGCTAAGTGACATGGTCACCAGATATTGCACTTTGAGACTGCATTTTTTAGTGACAGAATTTCCAGTCTCAGTTACCATCATTAAGTGAAGACTACTAATAGGTCTTTTCCAATACTGGCCCCTACTTGCTGCTATTTATCTAGCAGTCAGCCATCAAGATTTGTAGCAATGGATAACTTGGCCCTGCATGAAGTTACCATATCCCCTGTTAAAACTGGCTAAACTGATGTTCTTCATTATACCTGATGGCATCATATTCCCGTTTAACTGCACTAAACAGTTAAACAGTTATCTTCCTTGAATGTCCTTGTATTTAATTTTAATGGATGATCCCAGGGTGAAAAAGGAACCTTGAAGTCAGAGAGAGGGGAAATTATCTCTAGCCAGATTTTTTTGTACCTCTTATTAGGTATGGACAAATTAGCCAGCATTCTATTCAAATCTGAGAATCAAGGGTTGCAAAGATTTGATTCAAGTTTAAGATTAAGTTAGCAATATTCAAGATAAATCATCATAATAACTACAGGTGCTTCATTATTTGACATAATAAGTGGAAACAGCAGAGACTGAATAATAGAGTAATTTTTGAAAATCAGTCTGAAAAGTGATTCATTCAAAGCTCCTTTGAATCGGACCTCCCCTACTAAGTTGAGACAGTTGATTACTGACCAATAAAATGAAAATGAATTGGCCAGTCTTCATACTATCCTAATATGCACTCCTCAACCTCCTCTCCCTTTATCTCCTCCCCCCATTAAGGATATTGGTGACCAAGATGATTTGGTGAGAATTTTTTTAACTTGGGAAGGCATGAGAGGGGAAAGGACAAGAATGAAAAGTTGGTTGGTTGGTTGGTTGGTTGGTTGGTTGGTTGTTTGGTTGGTTGTTGGTTGTGGTCGGTTGGTTTGGTTGGTTGTTGGTGGTGGAGGGAGGAGAGGGAGAGGGAGAGAGAGAGAGAGAGAGAGAGAGAGAGAGAGAGGCAGGCAGGCAGGCAGGCAGGCAGGCAGGCAGCAGGCAGGCAGGCAGGCAGACAGACAGACAGACAGACAGACAGACACAGACAGACAGACAGACAGACAGACAGACAGACAGATAGATAGATAGATAGATAGATAGATAGATAGATAGATAGATAGATAGATAGATAGATAGATAGATAGATAGATAGGGGAGAGGGAGTGAGAGATGATAAGGATCGAGTCAGAATAGGAATGAGAAAGAGGAAAAGGAATCAGTTGAATGCTTGCAAGAGTGCCACAACACATACACACAAGAGATGCCTGGTGTCAAAACAGTGTGACTGCAGTGACAGTGAATATTCATCAGTCTCTGTCCCCACAATTATAACCTTACAATGTAGCTAAAAGACATGAATCTGAATGACACATTACAAGGACAATTAGTTTGAGGACAGATCTGTTAATCCCAGAATCCAATACAGTTCCTGCCTCCTCCCCAATCAAGGCATTACATAAGGAAGAATCAAAAAGGACTACAAATCCCTTTCTGAGCTCCTCAGCAACATAATTGAGTGGAACTCCATACAGGATCTGAAGCAGAGAAAAATGAGAAATGCCTTTCCAGCTTCGACTCAGAACCATCCAAAAAAGCTGCATTTTCCATAAACCATCCCCAAAAGCTGCGTTTTGTATCAGGGTTACAATTTGTGCCAAGATGAAATATAATCCTAATGCATATCGTTAATAACATGAATACCCACAATTAAAAGCCTAAAAATAAATCAGAAGCAAGAAATTGGTTAAGGAGATGTTGAGATTATTGAAGAAAAAAAGGAGTATTAAAAGAGACAAGGTGATTGCAGGAGGCTGAATATATTCTTTGTGCCTGTTTTCACTATGGAAGGTGCAGACAGGGAAAATACAGACTGGCATTTTCAGAAAGAAAATCTGAGGAACTGAGGTAAATAGTGTGGAGAAGAGATTACATTCTAGGCCTTATTCACAGATTGGAAACAAATGAATCACTGGTTCCAGATGGTATCTAAGTATTCTTAATAAACTCAAGTATGAATTGATTTCTGAACAAAAACTGATTAATTCATTGTATTTATACACTGCTTCTCATTATGAAAAATCCAAATGCACAAAATAATTTTGAAAACGTTTTGGAATTAAAAAGAGAGTAACTTTTGCTGCATGGATAAAAAATGATTGCCAAACTATATTTGTTGTCAGCTCAGGAGCATTCTCCATTACTGTTGAAGCAGGAGTTAGACCCAAACCTTAGTTTCCCTTCCCTGGCCAAGGTGCTCTGTATTTAAGGGACTTCACATAAAAGCAGAGCAATACACTTATCTAAAGTTGCAGTTCTACATGCTTTTACTTGAGTGTAGATCCCTTTGAATTTCTTAGAGTTTTGCTTTTCAGTGAAAACATAAAATTAAATTGTAAGTATCTGTGACGTTAATCTTAATGAAAATAGAACCCTTCTCACATTTAACATATTGTACAAATAATAAAAAGCAGGTATGCTTACAACAGACGCCTGTGTGATTCTTATGAGCAATTTAAAAATAGAAATAGACATAAATAAAATTTGCAGAAACGAAAACGGCACCCATATGTGTCTACTTGGATATATTCCCAGGGGGCTCAAACAAATGCTTTTTAGTCTGGAACTTGCTATTCATGAATGTTAAAATGAGACAGAAAGATAAGGGGGGGCATTTTTAAATGGTATACCTTCTAAGAAGTGATGTTTTAACATACAATTTAAACATATAGAAATGTAAAAACAAACAAAATCAGCAAAAGGATTTCAACAGCCCTGCCAAGCAGCACCTTCCAGAATAAACATTCTACATGCCTGAACGTCTAACAGGAAAAAGCTGGAAGGACCAAATGAGCAGGAGGGGGAAAGGCAAAAATAAAGGAATCTGCACATCCCTGCTTGTGACCTAGAACTAAATTATAGGTAGTGTTCAATAAAATATTAATTATCTCTTTTGTAATATGTCAAAAGCAATGTGGATTCAGTTAATGCAAGTTTGAGGTTAGCTTGAACTACGTGCCACAAGAATTATTTTTTCTTTTTGGATTTTTTTTCATTAAAAAAAACCCATACCAATATAGATTAATTGTCAATGTGTGTGATGGCTTTTCTCTTATGTAATGATTTAATTCATTTCCACTTCATTGTGAATTAAGCCCTCGCTCCACCCTAGTTTCCCTAACAATATTTCCACATCTTTGTGTATGTTCTTGTGTGTCTTTGTGCATGCTTTCCAGGTGTAGGATCTTGGGCCAGTCACTCTCTCTTAGTCCAACCTATCTGATGGCGTTTTGAGAAAAATAGGAGGATGAAGAAGTATTATGCATCTTCATCACCTTGAGTTACTTATAAAGTAATAAAGTTGGAATTTTAAAAAAATCTAAAAAATAAAAATGAATATTTTTTAAAAAAAATAGTTTTCCTACTATAAAAGGCTTTTCAGGATACTTTTCTTCTATGTGCATGGTTTGCAGGCATTTTTAAATTGTGATTGGCAGGTACTCAATTAGTAGTTATATATTAAAATTCAGACCAAAAAAATTTAACTTTACCCATATGTACAGTTCTGTAAACCTACATAACTATGTAGATCCCTTTCCCCAAACGACTTAAATTAGCTTTCGAGCAGGCTTGTTAACACAGGCCACTAATGTTATTGGTTTGGGTTATTTTAATTTTGTACATGCGAAGAGACAGCAATTGTAACAGATGCTTTTTGACAGCGTAAAATGACAGTATGCTAGCTTAACTGTAAACTACAAACAATCCTTTCTTAAGTAGAAAATGATTATACAGAAAGAGGACATCAACCAGGAGTGTTTGTAAACCAAATGGAGAGAAACAAATGATTGCAGAAACAGAACTGATGAGAAAAATTGGCCAAAAAAAAGGGCTTAGAGTTTTCAGAATAAGAGAACTAAAGCTTGTAAATAGCAATGACATGGACCATGGACTGTAAAGGCATTAGGCCAAACTGCAGTGAAGCCCAATGCTAACGGGAAAGCAAAATGCTACACAATGTAAGCTTAGGCCGAAGGAAACCATCAAGGTTCCATATTAAAATAACATGAGAATGAACATATGGATGTTGCAAAGGCAGTTTGTGGGGCAAATCTCATTTTACTTGGAACGATAGACCTGAGAATAAAATAGAAACTTAAATTTTTACTGTTAATTTTTCAGTTTATAAGAGCACAAAAGTAATTGCTGATCTAGGCCAATTTCTGAATTAAAATAGTAACTTATTCACTATTTAAAATTATTTAATTAATTTTTTTTTAAATAATCTAGTATTTGATTGGAAGTTGAAGAATTTGTAAAACAAAGAAAAGAAAAGAAAAGAAAAGAAGATCTGCATTCAGCAAAACCTGAAATGGCAATTTTCTACTACTACTAGAGCTGGCCTAGAAATGTCTAAAGAAATATTAATAGCACTGTTCCCAAATAGTACTTCTGCTTGCAAATGTAAAAATAAAAAACAGAACTACAGTTTACATAGCCTTCATATTTAAGCATTCAAATGTGTATATTTACTCTCCTCATCCCTCAAATAAAATTTTAATAATGACCTTTAAGATATAGATCATTGCATTCATGAATTTGGGATGGTGTTTCATTCAAAAGTAATGAAAGAGAGAGAAGGAAGGAAGGAAGGAAGGAAGGAAGGAAGTGTTGTGTCCTGGGCCTTGCTGAGTCATTCAGCAAGGCTCAGGAAATCTGCAGGACAACTGCAGAGACCTGGGCAGACCACGTGTTTGCCCGGGACCGGTTGCAGAGACCCAGGCAGACCACATGTCTGCCCGGGACCCAGACAGGCTGTCTCCAGCCTCGTGCGCATGCGCGAGGCGGGAGAATAGCCTGCATTCATTGGTTGAGTCTCCCCTTGAAGGGGGAGTATAAAAAGGGCATGTTGCCATTTTCTCTTGCTTCTGTTCAGTAAATGTATTCAATAAAGAACATATTTTGTACCAACTGCCTCGTCTCCATGTCTGCTGTGCGAACAGAACAGGAAGGAAGGAAGGAAGGAAGGAAGGAAGGAAGGAAGGAAGTTTTGTCACACTTATTTTAGATTATTGCAGCACACTGTATATGTGCCAAAAAGTTCTTATGTGTTGAAATATAGCATGATAGAACGGAATAGGCAAACACTGTCTGCCATCCTTTCACATAATCTCCCAGATATATCAAGATATGCCTGGAGGTGATACATTTAGCCTGAGAAAAAACTAGAAGAGAACAAATAAGGTTTCCAAGCATGCAGTTTCTTAGGCATGGGTGTGGAAGAAAATTGAAGTGGACTAAGGAGCTGACAGGAAGGAACTATGATTGGTGACAGAGACAGAGAGACAGCAAAGATGTCTGGCAAATCAGATCAGAAGTTGGCAGTTTTAGCAGAAATCAGTAATGGTGTTGACCAAAGACCCACTGAATATTGTTCCTTAGTGAAAGAAGACCAACAAAGACAGAGTAAGACCAATCAATGGATCTGTCTACTCTGCACAGATTTCTCAAGAAGGAGAATCAAAGTTCAACATTCTGCTAACCATGAGGCATTGCCAACTAAGCTTATCTGAACCCCTGGATTAACTCTAAGAGGAATTTAGGATAGATATGCACTTCACAATAACCTTAGGCACACTGACTTCAAAAGGCAGGCAGGGAAGGAGTGAATAGCTAAATGACAGAACAGCTGGAATCATAAAAGGTAATTAGTGTTTTTACTGCTTTTATCAGAGTTGTGCCCAAAGGAGGGACTGGGGAATCAGAAGATCCGTTTGCTTTATCTTATTGGTTTGCTTTATCTGTAACACAATTACACAAACACAATGTATGTCATTTCACAGCTATACAACGTACTGTAACTCCCAGAAAATTCAAAAAAAATTATATCTTACAATGTTATGGAATAAAAAAACCCTCTAAACTGGTTTACAAAGAAGACTTGAGAACTTTTCTCTACTTGATAATCAGAATCCCTGTTCTCCCCATGACAGCTACTACAGAAGTTGGATTTATGATTTAGAACCCTTTTTTTGCAGGAAAGATAAAGTCAATATTGTTAATTGGCTGTTACTCTATTTCAAAGTATAATTCAGAGCACAGTACATATGATTTGGTGCTGGGATACGGGAGGTTCCCCTACATGTGTGTGCAGACCTAACAAACAAATATTTTCACTACAGCCACATTTTGTGTCCTATTGTACTCTGGCTTCAACTGAAGCTAGGATCTTGAAATAGAGCATTTGGAACAGATTTTCATTTTCCCAGGACAAAGAGGATGGATCTGATCCACCTTCATTTCTTCATGAATCTCCAGTGCCAAGATATTTATTTGGATCTTAAATGTTCTATGAAAAGCTATAATATAAAGAAGGAAGGTGGGTGGGAGTTGGTATCCATCGCTTATATAAAATAGTGGAAAGGAATTGATTTAGAAGCAAATAAATCTGCCTTAACTTGCAGTTTGATGACCCACTCAATATTTTCTGGAAGGGGTGAAATCATGGAAGTTGAGATGAATCCTTATTGTCTACACTTTACTGTCACTTATATTTTTATGCTGAATGGAGTTTATTAGCTAGCTCCTTCGTTTAATGAATAATTTATTTTATCTGGGGAAGGGGAACAGTGAATTAATTCCTTGTCATTTTGTACAGTCCCAAACTCTCAGGGGTTCACATCTATTCAAGAATAGACATTATTGTTCCTTCTTCATCAGCACCTCTTTTCTTTGCAGAAAAAGTCCCACACCAGAACTACCATGTGAAATAAGTTGGGTTAAAAGTGACTGACCCACAGATATCCAATGCACATCCACGGCTGATGATGGATTGGGACTTTGATCTCCCTATTCTTAGTTCACTCCTTCTACCACTACACTACACAATTGGGACCCAGCTCCTGTTGCTGGAAATTCCATCCCTTTTTGACCCCAAACAATATTTATTGGTACTTTTTTTTTTCTTAAAAAAGTGAAGGTATAGATAGGTACCACTTTGATGGGAAGCAAACAGTGCTCTGTGTTTCACTGTATAACATCACTGCTGCATGACATCACTGCTGCAGCGTGATGTCATGCTGGCCACATGACTGTGGAATTGTCTTCAGACAGTGTTGACTCAATGGTTTACGGAAACGGAGATGAGGACTACCCCCTAAAATCTCCTGCAACTAGCAGAGTAAAACCCACAGTGGCTACCTTTTGCTTTATTGATGGAACGCATTACATTTATTTATAATAAACTGGTCCCATCTTACCCTGACATAATCATCTGAATATGGTCTATAGTTGGGGAAAAGAAGGATGCCTGATGAAATAGTGTTTCTTTATAATATATGAAAACAAACCTTTATTATGGTCAAAGACTAGCATAATTTTATAATACATTTTCCCCCATTGTCAGTGTTATTCACTGCAAAATTCAGAGCTATGAACATTCATTGTTACAAAAAATAAACATCAAACAAGTGGTTATCTATAAGCTAATATAAACATCAGTAAATTGGATGTTAATTTCTTTCTTTAAAATACATGCTACCACTGCTGCTTGAAAATTTACAGCAACTAAGTTTTCTATCTGCAGAATTTTCTTAAAGATTATGCATTTATATACACATATTCACACACAATATACCAAAAACAAACAAGATCCTAATGTAGCTGTCTTAAAATTAGGATTTTTTAATACCAAAAAAGGACAACTTCGGCATTTGTAGAACTAGAATTTTAAAAACTACAGTAGCCCTCTATTATCTCCCAGCCTCTACAATGCATTCAATATAGAAGTCCTATTTTGATTTTTAATGGCATATTTTCTACTCATCTCTTAAGAAAATCTTTTGGTTGTTTTCTGTTTCACAGAAGTCTTTACAGAAGCATGTCCAAAATCTCCTGGATTTCACTGCTTGTAAACCAACCTTCTGGAATTTGTGACGTTATAGCACTCAGACATTGTCAGTAAGTCAGGAAGTACAAAAGAATGATTCACAACATAAAATATTCCATTACTTCTACCACTATCAGCTTAGGTGCTTTGAACAGCATAATATTTTCCCTTTTTTCATATCTATGTAATGGCTAGTTATATGGTTGTTTATAGTGATAAGATATTAATAACCACAGTATTTAAAATCACACTCTGTCTTAGCTAACTTGGAAAGATTTTAACTTAGCTTGAAAGTAATTGAATCCATATGTACATCTGTCTGTATGCATAAAACTAAAGGCCCAACATAAATCACAAGCATCTGTTGAGTGATTCTCATGGTGATAATAATATTTAGCATTTGTCTATTGCTCCAGAGTCTAGACTATGTAAATCTTACAGCAAGCCCATAAAGTAAGCTGATAAAACACTCTGGAGGTACAGATGTGCAAAAAGAGAGATCAGGGAATAAGATCCTTGCAACACTTAAAATTTAATCCACTAAATTCTTATTTTATAACTCAGTCTCTTAATTATTGCATTGAATCAGAAAAAAATTAGAAGATTTCATAGTTCAAGCATCTGAAGATAGTTGTGAAGATGGGCTGTGCCTGTCACTTTAAGAATTTCTTGGTAAGCTATTATCTCCATTTCATGAATTATCTGACCTCGAAAAATGGTGTTTTCCCAGCTGCAGGTCTGTCTGCCTCTTCAACTCACACTTATCTGTTCCATATCCCTGGGCTGTTGGCAGATGCTGATCATAGATTCAGCACATATGACACTAAAGAATTTTTAAAAATGGATAATTGAAAAACTGTACTGAACATAGTCATATTTTCTTTTTAGAAAAAAGCAGCAAAATGATAAAAGGTGACTGAAGAAGAAATAGTAAGAAGCAGTATATTCTTTTCCCTCCCTATTCCTTCACTGAGTACTAGAAAAGAACTGGCAGGAAGGACTAAGACCTCCCAGCTTCTGTGCCATATGAAAGTTGTCCCTTTGAGAAGCAAGCAGGACCTTCATCTTATTCTCTTCTTTCCCTCACATCTGCACGGTTATTTTGAGCAAAGGATTGGTTGGTCTTGGGATCAATTAGCCCAAATCTGCAATCAGCCAGAGAGAGAGATGATGAGTAAGCAAGCCATGGAGGCTTGCTCTATCTTGATTTTAACTAAATCTCTTGAGAGAGAGAGAAATGGGGTTGATTTTGCTCACCTAGGCAATGTTCTTCCATGTGATTGATGATTTGTCCCTTCTGGCAAAATATTTTACTTTCATGATGGAGCAGGAAAAGATAGATTTGGGTTTGGCACACAGCAGCAAGAAAGATTTCCCACAGTTGCTTTTATTGCTACAAATCTATAGCTTTGGAGCCTTCTTAGATAAGATAACCTTTATTGTCATTTTTTTACTGTGGGCACAACGGCACACATCAAAAATGAAATTTAGTTGCCCGCTCTCAAAGTGAAACACATACATGACACACACCTAAAACATACTATGTACAACATATGTATAGACCCACACCCCTACATATACAAAGTAAATAAATATTAAATACTGTCCATCTTGAATATATAACGGAAGGAGGAGGCTTGAGAGTTCACAAGGTTAATGCTGTATGGAATGAAACTATGGCTGAATCTGGATGTTCTGCTGCGGATACCACGAAGCCTCCTCCCAGAAGGTAACAAGGAAAACAGGTCGTGAAGAGGATGTGTAGTGTCCCAGATAATCTTACGGACCCTGCTCAAGCAACGCTCCTGTGCTATGTCCTGGATGGGAAGGAGGGAACAGCCAATGATCTTTTCGGCCATTCTCACCACTCTCTGCACCGCCTTCCTGTCTGAAGCAGTGATGCTTCCAAACCAAACTGTGATGCTGTATGATAGGATGCTCTCGATCGTCCCCCTGTAGAAAGTGGTCAGGACAGGGGAAGGAAGATGTGCTTTTCTCATGCAATGCAGAAAATGCAGGCGCTGCTGTGCCCGCTTTACCAGTTTCTCACTGTTGAGTGACCAAGCCAGCCTACTCGTTAGCTGCACACCCAGGAATTTGATGCTGGTAACCATCTCCACAGGTGAATCATTTATGCACAGAGAAGTGTGGCTGTGCCTGCCTTTTCTGAGATCAACAATGATCTCTTCGGTTTTTCCGGTATTTAAAACTAGGCTGTTTTCCTTACACCAGTTCACCAACCCCTCAACCTCCTTGCGGTAAGCTTCCACCTTGTCATCCTGAATAAGGCCCTCTATTGTTGTATCATCTGCGAACTTCACAATATGGTTGGTGGCAAACCTAGCACAACAGTCATGGGTCAACAGGGTGAACAGCAGCGGACTCTTTTCCCCCCAAAGCAAAGAGAATGGGAGTTAGAAACGAAGAAGCATGGCAGGTAGCCCTCCAAGAGGCTGAGTGGATGCTCATTTTTGTAGCAGTCTCTTATCAAAATGAGGTAATACCAAAATGGTGACCTTGGGTGTTGTGAGAGAAAGCACCATGGCCTAGTTGTACTCTTCCTTTCAAAGGATGAAATTAAAGAGTTACAGCAGGGGTGTCAAACTGCCGGCCCATGAGCCGGACGCGTCACAACGAAACTGCGCCCACCCCATTGCTGGCAATGGGGAAAAAGTTCCGATACATCACGCGACATCACGTGATGTCACGAGTTTGACTTGTCTGAGTTACAGTAAAGTGGCAATCAAGATTTTGCCAATGAAATAAATTCTAAACTTTGTGAAGGATCTTTGTCGAGTAAGAAAAAAAAAAGACTCCCGTTACTCTTACAGAAGTTTGAAAAACTATTACGAAAGAAAATATAAACACTGTGGAATATTTGATAACAGTGCAAACCTGCAGTAAATGTACTGTACTAAATGATACCGTGTTGCTGAGATAACATTCTTTGGTCTTTTGCTCTATGCTCTTTGTCAGCACTGCAGGACTGGTTACTTGAACTCTGATGCAATGTTTATCAAACTAGTCATGAAAATTAATAAGTTTGATGGTAGATTGCACTCTCTTTGATGGGAAAAAAGGGAGGGGGGGAATCCTTGCTACAGGTCCCTTCCTTCCCTGATTCACTTTTTGTTAATCATCTGATGTCACCAGGGAGATGTGAAGTCTTTATAATTACAACTCAAGCCTGAAAAAGAGAAGGCAAAATTAGATTTCATGCATTAATGCAGAATTCCCCTGTGGGCCTTTGTGGCCTGTGAGTTTTTCTTTTGCCTGTTGGAACACTGCGTGAATTGTGTCTCCAGGTTCGATTATATAAGTGGCCTCTGAAATGAATTTTCAACCATTTTTTAGAAAATAATTACAAAATGCCCTTTGTCATAAAGAATTGCTTCTTGCAGTCCTGCTGAGTAAGATGTAAAGAAAGCAGAGAGCCTTGGATACGGTGGCCAGTGTCCTACTAAGCAGCAATGCTTGTCCCTTTCATTGGCCCTTGGAGAAAGAATTCAGGTTATCCTCAGCACAATATTAGTGTTCTGTTCAGTTATGTACACGAATAGCTTTGTAACTGTTCCTTGCTTCTAGGTCAAGGGCTCTGCCTGTGGCGAGGTGCCAGCTTTATTCCTGGGCTCTCATAATCCCTTGAAATAAATCAACTTTCCATTGAAACCCTCAACAGTTCTACTTCAAAATATTGCCTCTAGCAGGATGCTCTTTTATACTTTGGTGGTATTAATAATTACCAGAAAGGAGAGAAGGAAATAATGCAGTTATCACTTTGGGCTTGGATACAAAGCTCCAAATATAATCCAAGTTGTATTTTATTCAAGAGCTGTCTGGTATGCAGCCCTAGCTACAGATTTGAGCATTTGTAATAATGAAAGGACCTTGGATTAAAAGTATGATCTGCTTGGTTAATATTGATTAAGCTAGAAATATAATTATAACTAAACTTGAACCCAGATAGGCTGCAAACCTGTTATTCTACTTCTAGGTAGCAGGCTAAATTCCAAGATAAGTTAAATGATATCCCAAACACTAAGTAGATTAACAAGCGAAAGCTAATGCTTTTATTCTATTCATTTTAAAATATGCAACACGAAGCGCATATTGTGGTGTTCCTCGAAGAATGTCAAGATTATATTTCAGAAAATTTAAGGTTTTCAATAAAATCCTGGATAGATTATTTTCCTCTAGGAAATGCGAATTTCCTGCATCTGAAAACTTAATACAATTTCTAAAATAAACTTCAAGCTAACTATCTAAACATCAGGTAACCATATTTACTGTGATTTTCCTTCTTTATTTTCAAAGAGATGCAAATTATACGAGAGTTTTTTGGCATTTGTGAAATAAACCAATCTGTTCGTTTGAGATTTTTAGGTGTTATAGATGCAATCCCTTGGCAGATGCGAAGGATGTGATACAGTATTATGACATCTCTTTTTTTTTTTCTAAAACTCAAATTTTGTTAATTTCCACCTGACATCATATGTCTCAGCATTATATTCTTTATTATGAAGAGGTCCTAGCTGTTTTCCAGTTTCTTGCAATCTTGAGGGGGGAAAAGTTTGAACAGAAACTTTGGAGGAAAAATATATAGATTATTGAAACTTCTAACTGCTGTGATACAAAATGATGCAGAATTTAACTGAGATATATTCATCACAAGACCTATCATTTTTATTTCTTTATTTATGCTGCTCTGTTTTTCCCAGCAGGAGCTTTATTCAACATGAAACAATAAAAACTGATGACACTAATATTGCCGTTTTTAGTAAATAATTTGACTCTTTTCTAAATTATGTCTATATTCCCAAATACGCTATGTTTTCCCCAAGATTAAAAAATGGAAATCAAAAAATGGTAGCACAATTTATCAAATTGTCCTTATTTCAAATTAACAAATAAATAGAGATAAAAGCTAATCATAAATTCTCAGTCATTCAGACAATGTTAGAAAAGAAATACGGGAAGTCATTACCATAATATAATTAATCTTTTTTAGAACCCACTAAACGGTTTGCAGACAAAATAAATCTAAGCTCTTGTTAGAAAACTGCAAGAGGCCACATAAGACAAGATTAAACAAGTGATCATAAAAAACTCCAACAATGGTATCTATTATCAAGCCAAGAACTAAAGTGGATGCAAGATTGAAACTAGTCTTAGCTCTACAATATAGAACTGCCTTGGCTTGCTGCCACCTAGGGACCAAAACAAGTAATGTAGTTTCTCTTGAGGAAACTTTTCTTATTTGTTCACACTACCGTAAGTTCATGTATTAATATCTTCTAGAAACTTTCACCGGGACCTGGGAAACTTTTAAAAGCAGAGATTAAAACATCAGAATAATAAACTACCATTGGGGGTGGGATTTGAGATATGAAATGAAAGTTTGGAAGAAATGTTTTGGAGCTTGCATAAACCCAGAGCCATTTTGTTGTGCTGTTCATCACAGCAACTCCACCCCTCTTTTTTTCGATTTCAGCTGCCTTAAGAACTGTACTAGCTCTAATGGGCTGGCCATGTGTTTATCTTTCCAATACTAAAGAATGAGCCCTTTAACTATAAGTAAGATACAGAGAATCTCCTTTCTTTGTTCAGATGTCAGCTGCCAAGCAAATAGGACTATAATTGAAAAGAATGCAAACATTTCAATTCTTGCCTCAAAATTAAGAGCTTGCATGTCAGAGCTTTCTTCCCAAATGGAACAGTTAAAGGACACTTACAAAAATAAATTCAAATGATTTATGTATTTAATTGATTTTAATAGTCACCTATCTCAACAAGTGATTCTGGATGGCAAGCCATATAAAAATAAAAATAAGAACACATACTGTACAGCAAGTACAAACATTAACATACATTGCAAATGAGGAAGTAACATAGTACGCAATTACTAACTGAGCTATCTCATTGCATCTCTAACAACACAGCCCTAATAAGTAGTTCATTAATAATAGGAGATTAACCTGTTCTTGCACAATGTACATCATGTTGTACTTTATTAAAAAGAAAAGAAGTGGAGATAATTGGATAATTTCAATACATTTGCCAAGTCAGCTCTTTTAAAACACATGAGCAATATTTGGTTTTGCACACACACTCTGGGTATTTTGAAATTTGTATGACCTGAGGACACCTAATCATTGTTTTTCTGCTTCAAACTGAAAATGAATTATCAACTTTATATGCTTTATGACAATAATAGAATAGAATGGAATGGAATGGAATGGAATGGAATAGAATAGAATAGAATAGAATAGAATAGAATAGAATAGAATAGAATAGAATAGAATAGAATAGAATAGAATAGAATAGAATAGAACTTTGGAGATCTTCTAGTCTAAAAACTTCCAGTGTTGGAGCATTCACAACTTCTGGAGGCAAGTTGTTCCACTGATTAATTGTTCTAACTGTCCGTTAATTGTTCTAACTGTCCATTGCTTCTTGTCCTGCCTTCAGGCGCTTTGGAGAATAGCTTGACTCCCTCTTCTTTGTGGCAGCCCCTGAGATATTGGAACACTGCTATCATGTCACCCCTCGTCCTTCTCTTCATTAAACTAGACATACCTAATTCCAGCAACCGTTCTTTATATGTTTTAGCCTCCAGTCCCCTGATCATCTTTGTTGCTCTTCTCTGTACTCTTTCTAGAGTCTCAACATCTTTTTTACATCGTGGTGACCAAAACTGGATGCAGTATTGCAAGTGTGGCCTTACCAAGGCATTGTAAAATGGTATTAACATTTCACATGATCTTGATTGTATCCCTCAGTGCTCTGTGTAGCACTGTGTTGGCTTTTTTCGCAGCTGCAGCACACTGCTGGTTCATATTTAAGTGATTGTCCACTAGGACTCCAAGATCCCTCTCACAGTTACTACTATTGAGTGAGGTACCACCTATACTGTACCTGTCTATTTGGTTTTTCTTGCCTAAATGTAGAACCTTACTTTTTTCATCATTAAATTTCAATTTGTTAGATAGCGCCCAATGTTCAAGTCTGTCAAGATCCTTCTGTATCTTAAGCCTATCTTCTGGAGTGCTGTCTATTTCTGCCAGCTTGGTGTCTTGAAGACCATGGTATAAATGTTTTAAATAAAGATGCATACTTATGTAAATATATATTTATATTACTACAATAGCAATGGTAGGCAATTGGACCAAGCAAGGTAAATTTCTTTTTAATACCTTGAATTATAATTGCATAGGTCACTAAGAGTGTACAGAAGCTTAGAACTTTTAAACATTCAAGCTTTCATCTTGTCATTATGATATATGCAACACATAATTGTGCTATTTGTTCTATTCCTTTACTCAACATATTAATCCTCCCTTATGTCTATGCAATATTTCCTTTTACTACCTGGATTAAACATGCTACAATTCATATTAACATACCAGATCCAATTGCAGAAATGTGTGCATATGTATATTTTGCTGTAATAATTACAAACAATAATTATATCTTAATTGCTGTTATTTAAAATTGGATTTTTAGAATTTGATTTCATCTCCAGTTTTCCCAAAATACCATGCTTAACCAATCTTCTTCCTTATATATCAATACCAATAGTAGACGATTCCTTGCAACTGAGCGTCTTCTTTTAGACGGATGGCCAGATTGCTGGCTGCAAATCTTTTGGGGCTAGCATTGCTGAGAAAGTCAAACCTGTGGTTTCTTATGCAAAGAGCAGGGCTGCATACGTCTCCTTCCTTTTCACTCGTAAGCTCATGTACAGTCCCTTTTCTTTCAATAGCAGACACAGATACAAGTAGTCCTCAACCTACGAACACAATTGAGCCCAAAATGTATGTTGCTAAGTGCAAAATTTGTGAAGTGAGTTTTGTCCCATTTTACAACTTTTCTTGCCACAATTGTTAAGAGAATCAGTGCAACTGTTAAATTAATAACCTGGTTGTTAAGTGAATCTGGCTTCCCCGTTGACTTTGTTTGTCAGAAGGTCACAGAAGGTGATCGCATGACCCTGGGACACCTGCAACCGTCATAAATTTTAGTCAGTTGTCAAGCATCCAAATGTAAATCACATGACCCTGGGGATGCTGCAACAGTCATAAATGTGAAAAATGGTCACTTTTTCAGTGTTGTTGTAACTTTGAATGGTCACTAAGTGAACTGTTGTAAGTTGAGGACTACCAGTATATCTTTTAACCATATCAACAGCCCACAAGAGGAAATCAACTCCATCAACAGGCTAAAATTATTCTTATTGAGATTGACTATAACAGTATCCTGCAAGACTGATTGTGTAGTACCTCCTCCTCCCCCCCCCCCTCTAATAGCTCAGTGAATTAGAGGAGAGGTACCCAATCTTTTGGGCACCAGGGACCGGTTCCATGGAGAGAGATTTTTCTGCGGACTGAAGAGTGCGTGGTTTTGTGTGCTGCCTGCATCCCACGGATGGGGCTTTGCTTGTTTGTGCAGACTGGTTGCTGGCATGCTGTGACCCGGTAACAGTCCACGGACCGAGGTTTGGGGATCCCTGAATTAGAGAGGTGTCTGCATGAGCTGTTTCTAGATGTTATCTGGCTGATCTGGGCTTTAGCCCCTTTGACCTAGGCAACAACTTCTGCATATCTCCATCAAGCTCATCTTCCTTATTCTGTGCAGCACTTTCCCTTTACAAGGACATAATAGTCAGTTTTCCCCCTTTGCTAGTTATTCACAACTCCCATTGAAACAATCCCATGGTTTCTCCAGATTGACCTGCTAATCTCAAACTCTTTCACATCTAGTGGATATGTGTATATTTACCAGTGTGGAACTCACGAGATGTCTTCAGCCAATCACTGTTGAAGCCAAGCTAGCAGTAGCTGATCATTGGGAAGGCTTTTTCTGTTTTATCCAAGTTAGCAATCATTGGGTGCACTGTCTCCATAGCGTCAATACTCCTTGAATTAACATACCTGCAGAAAAGGGAAGCAGATACATTTTAACATCACAGAGCAAGGAAGAGAACAAACCCCTGCGTGTTTCCACATGTCTTTGTGCACGTGTATCTGGTAGTTTGGATGCCATGAGTGCAGGGGAAAATCCATGTTCAAAATGATTAACCCATGAACAAAGAAGCTTCAAAACTCTTTTGTTCACTCTGGCACTAAGATCCAACTTGCAACTTTGCCCATTGAAGGAAGCGTCCTAATAAGTCCCATTGAACTGTTATTATTTTCAGTAATTCTTTCCCCCCTCGTTGGATTGAATGAAATCATAACCCAGAGGTAGACAGTAGAAGTATGGCAGTAGTCTCTCTAATGGGAAATCAATGCACCCAATCACAGGATGACATTTGAAGAACATGTTTTGTCCATGTCTGAGAAATTCCGAGACTTTTTCCCTTTATACAGGTAGTCCTCAATTGGCAACAGTTCATTTAGTTACCATTCCAAGTTACAATGGCACTAAAACAAGCGGTGTATGACCATTTTTCACACCTACAACACCACCGCGTGGTCATGTGATCAAAATGTGGACGCTTGGCAACTGACTCATATTATGACGGTTGCAGTGTCTTGTGTGATCGGCTTTTGTGACCTTCTGACAAGCAAAATCAATTGGGAAGCCAGATTCGCTTAACAGCCGTGTTACGAAACGGAACAACAGCAGCGATTCACTTAACAACCATGGCAAGAAAGGTTGTAAAATGGGGCAAAACTCACTTAACAACAAAAATTTGGGGCTCAGTTATGGTTGTACGTTGAGGACTACCTGTACCCACACACATCGTTCCTCTTTTGTATAAAGATACATACACACACGTCTCAGGCAGTGACATTATTTTCTCTCACAGAGGTACTAGTTTCAAAGTAGGATGATACGGCGCTTTTGTTCTTGTCTTTATCGGGGAGGGGTTTAATTTGTTGTTTGCTGCCCAGACAACAGCCATACAAATCAAAACAAATCTATAATCCTTCTCCCGCTCATTCACGAAGACACGTTTTCCCCTCATGGAGACATACCCTCTCCTCCTCGTGCCCTTGAAAATCTACTGTCCATGACAGGCTCTTAGGAAATGTTCTCCACGTTGCCACTGGTTTTCCTGCCTCTATAATTCTAGCTTGAAATGTATGCAGAGAATATTACTCTCTAGGCACACTTTAAGACTGACCCTCTTAGCACAACGGATAACGCATCTTCTACTTCTCACTAAGCTAAAATCAGCATTTGCTGATGTGGAAAACTCAAGTAAAGTCTAACCTGGTTAGTGCTTGGAAGAGAGGGAAGTAGCAAATTCCAGGCTACGCTGAGAAGTAAAAGAAAATCCTGAAAAAAGATGAAAGTAAAACTCTTTCATATTATGGTCAAGAAAACTATACTGCATAAAAATGTCCATCAAGTTATCAGAGGAGCTGGGCCCCAAAGAGACTTTACTTTTTAAATTTAGGGACAAACTGCCATGTGGGATGCATTTTAGGCAAGTTTTTAAACAATTAGCATGTTGAGATGTTTTTTTTTTTATCCAATCTACCCAGTTTTCATTTTATGAATAATCATGTTATTAAACATAAAGGCTATTCCCCTCACCACATCCCTCAAAATTACTTCATTTAATTTTCCAAATAGCTTATGCTGCTCCATAAGCATGGAGTATAGATTATTCAAAGTATTCTTTCATTTTTTTAGTCTCATATACAATATTCCTGTTGTGCTTAACTTTAAATCCATTTTAATTTGAAATAAGTCTATTTTTTCAGTTTATATCATTTTCACACAGGGTTTCACCTGCTATTTTGCTTTCTTTTTATCCCACTTAGAATTCTTAATTTTGTTTGCTGATTTTTCTGAGGTTAAGCTCTAGTTTCTGTCATTCTTCTGTCACACAAATTAAAGAAGCTTCTTGTATTACATGACATATGTACTTTAGGAAAATGGTTTAGATACAATGTTTTGAACAGATTAGTCTTACAGTCTCTAAATGCTTTGATTAGTCTAAAAGTCTAACTCTGGACCATTATAGTTACCAACAATGTGCTGAGCTGTAATGGTACAGGCAGTCCTTGACTTACGACCACAACTAAGCCCAAATTTTATGTTGCTAAGCGAGAGATTTGTTAAGTGAGTTTGGCCCCATTTTACGAGTTTTCTTTACACAATTGTTTAAGTGAATCATTGCAGTTGTTAAGTTAGTCACATGGTTGTTAAGTGAATCTGGTTTACCCATTGACTTGGCTTGTTAGAAAGTTGCAAAAGATGATCACATGATCACAGGACATTGCAATCGTCGTAAATGTGAGTCAGTTGCCAACTGTCTGAATTTTGATCGTGTGACTTTGCTAGTCAGAAGGTCACAAAATGACCACACCGTGACTGTCACAAATATGAACCAGTCCGAATTTTAATCGTGTGACCATCGGAATGCTGCAACGGTCGTAAGTGTGCAAAATGGTCGTAGGTCACTTTTTTCGGTGATGTAACTTTGAACGGTCGCTAAATGAACTGTTGTAAGTCGAGGACTACCTGTATATGAGAATGACCTTGGGAGACAGGAGGAAGAACCGAAAACTGGATGGTAGTCATCCAATTGGCAGCTGAGTCCACAGAAGGAAGGGTGGGGTTTAGCAAACACTTCAGGAGGGACCCTCTCTAGTTTCTTGGACTATCCAGGTGAGGCGGAGAGATGTACTTAACGTTAACAAAAAGATTAGAGCTAGTTCTTCTGGGTGTGCTTCTTGTCTGGACTACCTTGTAAGGCTGACATGAGCATTAAAAACGATTATATTTTCCCAACTGCAGAGATAGAATTGGGCTTTCTGTAAACCTCCTGAGAAAACACTGCCCTTTTCACCCTGCCCATTAGACTTTCCCCTCCCTGTAGTCTTGTTTGTACAATGTTCTGCCAGTGCTGGATACTGGAGCATAGTATTGACCTATATAGTCAGCCAGTCTAATTAGTAACAGGATTATATCAGGCAGTTGTTTTATTTGGCTGAAAACTTTATGCGTTGCCCAGCCTGTCTCCATAGCTGCTACAGCTGCTTCTCGCACTCTTTTGGCCTATTCCGTGCCTGATGCATTGGTGGTGAAACTGAGTTCTTTCCAGTTTTTTTTTCCTGAAGTTCTTTCAATTTTCATGAAACACAACTTCCTTAAAAAAAGGGGGGGGAGGGGAAGAACTTCTCCACCATTATTACAGGGTATTTTCCATGCACTGTCCCCATCTTTATACTTCCATCCCCACTTTTCTGTTAAAATTGAGGAAAGTAAATACACTGGAGAGAAGGCACCTGAGATACAGTTTGATCAAAGGAACACATAGGCAGGGAACTTTGGCTGCCTCCTAAATCCCCCAAAACCTTTCATCTTAAGACATAGGTTGGTCTCACCCCAGTACATGCATCTGGATTCCTCTTTTATTGTGGAACTTGAGGTTCCTGGGGAATGCAGACTGGGATAGTCTTTTTAGAGTACATCAAAAGGCGAAGAGTACAGGGAGGAGTCAATGTTGGGGATTCTCCCAGTTTTTCTATAAATTCTGTCAATTTTCTGTTCCTGTATCTACAGGCTGTGTGGGTTTGGATGGGAAGCAACCGTCTCCAATTCAATCCTATCAAAACTGGTGGCTGTGGATGTTAGGGGCTCCTAGATCTGGGGATAGTCCATTTTTACCCTTCGATGGGATGGCGCTTCTCCACTCAAGAATGGTGCAATCTGGGGATCTTCCTGGACTCCCTCCTCAATAAGCAGGAGGTGGCTGTGGGCAGGACGGTCTTTGCACAGCTTCATCTGGTACACCAATTGTGCCTTTTCTTAGATCCTACTAGACAGAGGGACTATCTCCCATAATGTCAACCTGGCCCATTTGATCCAACAGGGTTTGCACACTTCAGGTTCTTTCAGTCAATGTCAGCTCTGCAAGGTAGACCAGAGTAAGGCAGCAAAATGCCAGATAGGTTAGGACTATTTTTATTATTACAGCTATAAAACCTTGCAAATCCGAATGTGCTTTTCCCCTCCCTCATTTAACATCTTCATGTGAACGAAGGAAAGCTTGTCCGAGATGTTTGCTGAAATTTGTTTCTTGGAACAGGTTCAAGCTGATACTGTCTGATTATTGCCTTGGTTGTCGCTGTTCCTTTGAGGCTATTCTCTATGCCCTCTACATTCAAGCAGTGTCTCCTCTCAAGACCCCGCAAGTGTGCTTTCTCTGTTGCAGTCTGGCTGTGAAATGAGATTCCCCCTCAAAGTCCAGGTGGCTGAGATCCAATTGAGATCTGGAATGCCCCTAATGGCCTGACCCTTCTCCCAGGCATTGTGCTAGAATGATTGGAATAGCATAGCATAGCATAGCATAGCATAGCATAGCATAATATGAATTAGCCTATTTCCTGGAGTGTATACTCTCAGAACAAAACATATTTTTTTTTATTTAGTTTTCCGGCTTTCGTGAACTTTCACACTGTCTGGCTGTTGCTGTCCCAAGGCAAAGGTTATACCTCCCAGGGATTCCAGGTGGTATTCTCAAAGGTGACACTATAAACCATGCTGACCTGGCCAATGTAATTATTTGCTTTCCAATACCACACATGTAATCTAAATATTTCATTTCAATAGTATGCATTCCTACGTGCCAAAGTCTCTGCTGAGATCATCTGGTCAAAGGCACCCACAGTTTTGACTACCTGCGCTTTAATAAAATAAAATATTTATTACGATCATAAGACTCAGTTTAGATGCACAAATAGCCAGTTCCTTTCAAAACTACTAGGACTAGTGACACATAAATGAAAGGAGAGGGGAAGCAGAGGCATTGAATGGCCACCGTGACACACATAAGAAAGGGCTACCACTACTACAGATGCCTCTGAGTCAGGGAGCTCCTCAATGGCTAGAGACTTCAAAATGGCTGGTGATTAGGTATCAAAGCCCCACCCCTTTTACATGTGTGTAGCATGTACGAGACATGTTAAAAGGGGAGGGGGTTTAATTTCCTATTTGAAGCCAGTGACGGTCAGTGGGGATATCCTTGCTCTGACAGGAAGTGTCAATTTGTTCACTCGACTTCATTCCTAGAGCTTTTTATTTGCTTATAAAACTGACTTTCTGCCATAAGAATAATAGATGACGATGATTTCCAACCTCTTCATAGGAGAACGCTATAAAGGCTTTACAAGCCGTGCTTTTTAAGGCTCTTTGTTATACTAGCCTAGAAATATGTCAGTGCTTCTATTGAGCTTGAGTCTAATACATTTGTGGATTATCATGTCAAAGCAGATGTTCCTGCATAGCAAAAGCTAGATACAACCCGTTGACAAGAAAATTGGTTTCCTAACAAGAGTCATGCCTTAAACCGAAACCGAATCTTTCACTCTGAAGGCAGCTTCTCACTTAGAGGCAGGGAATGGTATTACCGCTATAGCAAAATATGCCACATGTTTCCCGGGAAAGATTAGAACGGGTATTATGCAGCCCATAGGCTAAAATAGCCGTCCAGCTGTCTACTGTTGTTAGAATCTTAAGATCCTCAATATAAATCTAGAGATAGCAATGGAGAATGTATTTCTAACATCTATGATTATCAGTGGTAGGTCATATGGAAAGATTCTGTATCCCCACTATGCTCTGTGACTGCTATGGCAAAATCCAAGCCAACATAATATAGTTGCAGTTCTTTGCTAAAAAAAACAACAACAACAGCAAAGACAGCAATGAAATACCTAGAGAAACAAACAAACACCTATGTTGTAATTCCGCCAGATATTTCACATCCTTAATAACTCGAATCTTAGGTTGTACTGTTATTTATTTATGATTATTTATTCATTGCCTTTGTAGACCTCCTTTTTTTCTGACTGCGCAATCCAGCTTACAAGGAGATCAATTTTATCATCACCATAATAACCATGTGAGGTGAGTTGGTGAGACAAAATCAATGATCTAAAGGCAGCCAATGAGTTTCTTGGTCAAGTAGTGAAGTGAATGTATGTGCCAGTAACACAACTTTCCTTTTTTTAAAATACGTTTTTGTCATTACCTATAACAGGGGTCCCCAACCCCCAAGCTGTGGCCCACTATTGGGCCGTGAGCCGTTCAGAACCGGGCCATAGAATGAGCACACAAGCACACTTGCTGGCTGATTGCATGGAACCATCCCCTCCCCCCCCCGGTCCACAAAGCCGAAAAGATTGGGGAACTTTTGAGTTATAATACTCTAACTCCTCCCTTTTTCTTCCATCTCCCTGTATTTCCAATTCATTCATTCATTCATTCATTCAGTCAGTCAGTCAGTCAGTCAGTCAGTCAGTCAGTCAGTCAGTCAGTCTGTCTGTCTGTCTGTCTGTCTGTCTGACTGTCTGTCTCTGTCTGTCTGTCTGTCTATCTATCTCTATCATCTATCTCTATTTTTATAGCCGCCCATCTCAGCACACAGCTCTATAGAACTCTTTCATTGCTCTGCATTAAAAAGCTCAACATGGGATAGATTAATTGAAAAAGAAATTTCAGTTCAATTCATTCAAAGGCTTCGTGAAGGGAAGAATGAGGAACTATCCTGAGCAAAGCGTGGCTACCTCTGCCCATTGGTAACCTGAAGCATACACTTGAAAGCTGATCCTTCTTATTATGTGGCACCTGTACTTTCATTTTTAAAGCTTGCAAAAAATATGGAAAATTGAGTCACTATAACTTTGGAGTCTATTTGGGAAGAAAGGAGCTTAAGCTGAATTATGACCATCTCCATTCCATCTAAGCTGGTGCATAGACATAGCTATGGTCCACTTCTATCTTCTCTTTCTCAGATCTCCCTTTAAAAGGTGCTGCTATCCATTTTCTGTCACAGCAAAGTCAATAGTACATTGATTACATTGTGGATACTGTAAAACCTTGACCGGTATCAGATATCAATTTTTCATCGCAGAGTACTGGTGGCAAGGCTGGTGATTTCAAGAGCAGGAATTTTCACAGAAAAAAAATTTCCTCCCCTTGCAACCGCTAAATGTGGGGAATAAAAAGCACTTCCTTCAGTCTCTGCCTCTTTTGGATAATTAAAACAAAAAACAAAACTGTTTCCATTAAGATATATGTGCCATCTGAAATGTTGGAATGACTCTGCCAAGCAGCTACCACAGTAACAATTTATATTATTACAACTGTTCAACTAGAAGATTTTGAGCAGGATATCTCCAGCCATTTGAGTAGGAGGATGGTGACAGAAAAGCCCTCTTGATTCAGGGCCCATCATTTAATGAGCAGGTCAAAAGCCTGAGTACTGTTCCATAACTCTCCTCCTCATTCTTCATGAACTCAGAAGACTTCTAGCTATTTAGCCCTATGTCTGATACAGCAGCCTCACTATAGACTATAAAAGATAATCCTCCCATAGCTGAACTATTGAGTTCTTTGTTCTCATCAATGCCAAATTTAAAGCAGAACCATTATAAATGTACCAAGAAACATTATAAACTTGATTTATAGTGATCATTGTTGGGTTTGTTGTTGGGTTTCAATAGATAGGCCACAGATGTTTGATGTAAACCATGGGCTGTTGGAAGCAGGGGTGAAGCTCTTCTATCTCAAGTCCTTGGAAATTGGCAAAATTTCCAGCTTGGAAAGAATAAGCTTTTTTTTTTTAATGTTACTGCTGAGTTTTGGACCAGCAACTTTTAGGTTATGAGACAGCATTTATCTGACTGTGGTACTGTAACAGTCGGGATAAAGGTGGGTCAAAATGCCCTAAGAAAAAAGTATAGTAATAAAAGGATTGTTTTAATAAAGCATCTGTGTTGTTGAGTGCCCAAGGTTCAGTCATGTGACCACAGAGGGGCCCAACCATCAGACCTTTGAATCCAGGTCATAAGTAGTCCAAAGATAAATCTGTTATAACATCAATCAGTCTTGAGACTACCTCTTAAAAAAATTAAAAGAAATTGTTCTTAAAACAGTTTAGGTAGAAGAAAAAAGATCATGATTCAAGGTTAAAGTTTACTGTTGTTCCATCAGTGTCTTGTCTACTAGAAAGGGTATTCGTGAAGTTAACATTATGATAACATTAATAACTAGATGATGCAGGAGAAGGCGATGGAGAGATGACTACTGTTGAAGATGATGGGCCTGGTGTTGGAACGGGAGGGTTTACTACTGCAGTCAATTTCCTGAAGTAGACATCAAGGAAGATTTGTTCAGAGCTTTTCTTTTGCTCATCATTAATAGTCCTGTCGCTGAGGCCCTCGGTAACTGTATGATACCTTGGGTGAACCTCTCTCTGTATTAGGATCTTGCTCCTCTAACTTTGCTATCCTTGCTTCAAAGAGACAAAGGGCTTCAACTAATTCTTTTATCAAAAACTTTTTCAGTTCTGGAGTTTTAGGTCCCTGTCTTTTTCCTCAAATGCTATCACATGGTGCACTAGTTCCATAAAGTCTTTATTGGTCAGTAACTGTATGATATCATTTTTACCGATGTCTAACTGCAGTGGTTTACCAATATCAACCATAGTTTGCCTGACTTTGACAATGTCATCAACTGTAAAACCCTGAAAAGCATGCACAAATTGGAGGCACAATTTATTCCACCCTCCTTTCCTATCTGACTGCTTTACTTCAACCCAAGAATCAGCAATATTTTTGAAGGCATCATAGATGATATAGTTCCTCTAGAACTCCCTTAAGCTCATTACATCATCTTACGTAGTCATAACTGCTTATGAGAAGGTCCACTGTAAATAATAGGCCTTAAACTGGAAGCTATGATTTCCTGATCCATTGGTTGAAATGCAGTATTATGGGGTAAAAATATGACCTTTTCATTGGGCTGAAGGTCATCTAAAGTGCTTGGGTGTCTGGGTGTGTTGTCAAGGTGAATCGTGAAAGGAATTTTGTTGGCTAAGCAATAACATTCAATAGTAGGGACAAAATGGTTCAAAAACCAATCTTTAAAGATGGCAGTTATAACCCAAATGTTTGCATTTGCCTTCCAAATAACATGAAGAGATGCCATAATGATAGGACAAAGTGCTCTTGGATTTAGAGATGAATACACAAGCAAAGGCTTGAGTTTGAAATTCCCAGATAGGTTACATCCTAGTAATAACATTAGCATATCTTTAGTACCTTGTGCACTTTTTTCTTTTTTTCAAAATTTCAGACATTTTCCCCCCAAAACAAGCCAGTCTCATATACATTAAATATTTGATCTGGCTAATAATCTCTCTCAATGATTTTTTTCAACATTTCAGAAAAATCATGTACAGCACTTACATTGACATTCTCTGTTTCAGCTTGCATGTTAATATTATATAAATTTGTCCTTACTTTGAACCAATTAAACCAACTCCTTCATTCTTTATCAGAATCACCTTTGCTTGCTACGTGTGCAGCTTTTAAATCATTGAAAAGGCTTTGAGCCTTTTCTTACAATACAGTAAGGCTAAAAGGCATATTACACTGATTTTGACTGTCTAACCAAATTATCAATAGCCCTTCCATTTCAGTGATTAAACCACTGCGTTGCTTTAAAAAAAAATGTAGTTTTCATCAGGGTAGGGCCTTTCACACGCTCCATTATTCTCACTTTATCTTTAAACTGACCGACTGTAGCTAACACTTTTCCAATGACTGATGATATTGCTTTATTCTACTTTACTTTATTTTCAAAGGTAATCATTTCCCCTTTTTTGATGCGTAACCAGGCCTTGCACTGGATTTGCTCTCTGGAGTCACGGTTACAAGGGTAAATAAGAGGAAAAATTAAGCCAAATACAAAATTACACATTCAATAGTGTTAACAGCACATAATCTGACTTAAAATGGCGGACTGCATTCTCCTTCTTCAAGCTGACGAACCCTGGAAGCTGCACAACCTTACAAAGTAGTGTGTGCATTCGTTATTATGAACCATTATACTTAGCTCAATTTTTATATATATATAATAGGCTTTATAGCAGTCTGTTTGTAAGTAGGAGTTGTCCTTAAGCCAGACATTCTTAACCAGGGGACTGCCTGTATTTGAAATATAAATGCAATGATATGTGTAGGATATGTATCAATCACTTTCATCTGCAGTGTAAATTTAATCCTCAGCTATACATAGGATTAATTCAAAGATTGTTAAAATAATGCGTGCAAAGGGCTTTCAGCACTTCAAAAGTTATATAAAAGCAAAGTGCTGTAATACTGGATGTATGATATACCACATACGCAACATTTATTTCTTTTTCTTTTTTTCTAAAAGAAAAGTGCCAAAATGAAATGAACTATTTTCTCATCATAAGGGTGCAGGTTCAAATACGTTTGCATTGCTAATTTCTTGCAGACCTTTTGACCTCAAGACAAGGAAGAAAACATGAGAAACAGTTTGCTAAACACGTCCTTTCATTCTAGTGAGGGAGAACCACATTGCCCTTTACAAATGCAGCATCACCTTGTAACTGATGCTAATTATCTGATCAGATGGCAAACACAAACGCTGCTCAGTTCCATATGAAATGTGTTAGTCTCAAAAGAGAAGGACGTGGGAGGAAAGCCCTCTTTTTTCAAGCTGATTTACAGCTCCTGGGAAACTCCACTTGCTTTTCAGTTGAAGGCAAACCTTCTGCAGCTAAGCAATAAATTCACCGAAGAAAAGAAGAAAATGCAATCTTAATTGGCAGCATTTGGGAAAATTGCTTGTTTCACAGCCGAAATGATTTCTTCTGATAAGGAGAAGGAAGTCTAAGCGATATAAAACATGATACATAATTTAGCCATCCGATGAGCTGTGTATGTAACAATATCAATTTTAGTGAGGGCACAATGGATTCCTGATTAATCACAGCTCCTTCCATGGATAGATAACTCAGCCTGAAATTCTATATTTGTTCCTCCTCCCCCCATGTTTGCTTTTATTGGAAGGGTGACAAAAAGCAGAAGCTGTCTTTCCTTTCACTGGCTAGCAGCTCCCTAATTCTGCAACCCTGTGCAATACTTATGCTGTCATCATGAAAAATCAAAACATAAGCCGGCAAAGCAAAGCTTCATGGAAAGAATGCACAATTGCATCTGGATGACCACAAAAGTATCTCTCTCTCTCTCTCTCTCTCTCTCTCTCTCTCTCTCTCTCTCTCTGTCTCTCTCTCTCTCTCTCTCTGTGCATTTGCATCTTTTTTTATTTGATTCTGGCAAACGCCTCCTGAATGACTTTTCTTTGCACGCTCATTCCATGGCACCCTTCCAAGCTAATTTGTGAACCTTGTTTCACACCATTTTCAAAGTAGGTCATATGCAGTAATCTCAGCTGTGGAGAGAGACCCTGTCAGCAGCAGTCACTAGAGGATACAGGGAGGACGGCAGGCCCAGCCGATCACAGGGAAGGTTGGTCTAAGGAGCACGAGAGCTGTGCAACGGCAGCCGGCATCAAGGCCATTCACCTCAGGGTGTGTGCCTTGTTCAAACAGCTGACAGAAATGCTCCCACAGAGCTGGCTTCGCTCTTTGCCATTAACAGCTGTCCAAGGGCCAACCAGATCTTTGGAAGGCACCAGCGGCATGGCTTAAATATTAACCTTAATGAAAATACAGAATAAGGAGAAATCTAACCTTTACTCAGAGGAGCCAGACTCAGCTAATGCTGATGTGTAGGATTTCCACAAGAAGAGTTTACTACAGCCTCTAGCATATTGCCTCATTACAAAACTCACTCAAGTGTTCCTCATTTCATTAAAATGTTTGTACATATTATGCCTTGAAACAAAGAACACTGAGTTACTCTTTCAAAATTGCAAATTTGCTGTATTGTGGGGAGGATTTAGTCTCAATTGAAAAATCAATTTTGGCAGGGATGTTTGATATGTATATATTTATGTATGTATATATATATATATATATGTTGCTATGAGCCTTCTTTTAGGCTAGTACATCTATATTGTCATATGTTCGACATTATAGATTTCTCTGTCATGTGGTTAAGTAGACGTGATTTCACTTGCTTCATGTTAATTATTAGTCTCTGCTGGGCAGCTAACTTTATTTATTGTGCCGCAATGTTTAATTGCTTCATTTTTCTTGATTGGATGACTTCCATGTATGCCATATTGAAATACTGGCCTTATAAACTGGGAATGAAGAGATTTATAATCTAACGTAGATAAACAAAATCAGTTCAGAAAATTGCTTAAGGACCTAGTTCTCATAGATTTAGAGAGTATGCATACATCCATGGGCCGATTGAGAAGACAGGGATTAAAAAAAAAATGAAACCCCACCCCTTAATATTTGTTAACACACACAAACACACACAAACATGTTTGCCTGCTTGTAGTGCTCTTCTTCTTAGGGTGAGCAACATTATGTAGAGCACAGAAAAAAATGTTGATGGGAGAAATGATCAAACTGTGTGTGTGTGGGTGTGAGTGTATTCAGTGTTAGTAATTTTTTAAAAAAATCATGATTGTTAAATGGCAAAAAACATAATTTTATCTATAAAAATGGCAACCCATCAAATCTAGTATTAGGTAAATAGATCAATAAATAACTTCTTAGTGCCTGTTTTTGTCTAATATCTTTTACTCATGCTCCAGGAGCACAATGGCTATAATTCCTGCCTCTGTAAAGAGAAAGTTGCTGGCTTGAAACCTGATAGAATTTTTAAAATTACATCCTACTTTAAAACAAAACAAAGAGCCCTCCTTTAATACTGCTTGTATTGTTTCATTGTTTTCCCAGTCACCTGAGGTAAAAGTATTTTATTCCGACTCCCAATGAGACTTCATATAATGCTCCTACTGGGTTTAAATTACAACTTTGTATTTGCAAGGCAAGAATGAACCACTGTGCTATTATAGCACTCGTTGCTACATTGACTACATTATAGGGATGTTTTTTTCTCTATAAGGTAGCCAATCAGTTGTTGGAGTTAGCCTGCTATAAACCAAAAGTCATTATCCAAAACAGACAGGAGTGTTTAAGGCAACATATCATAGAAATGGATATTTCAGAAGTAGAACAGAAAAATGTGCCCTGGTGAGTGGGGGATTAATAAAGGGCAATGTTGCCCATTTCTGCCCTCCAAAAATGCTTATTCTGGTGACAAAACACTTGGATAAATCCAGAGTCTACATTCCCCATTCAATCTTCGACAATACATGAATATTATGTATGCTGTAACATGCTAAATATATAAACAGACGCTGAGGCAGTATTTTAAAAAATAAAATTCTATTTAAAACCCTCTTACAATCTTGAAACATTGTATTCCTATGCCAGACAAATATTTCTGCCAGTCGCATAAGGAGAAACGTTTATTTTAGTAGATGGTACAAGGAACAGTTCTAATCTTAATGGACTGGAATTGGTGACAGTAATTAATATTGGACTGGAGGAACTTTTAAAGCCAATGAGGTCTTTACTCTTTCTTTGGAAACACGCAATTTATGTAATGTAGAAGCAGAACGTTTTCCAACTCAATAGAGCATTGGAAAGAAATTATTTTAAGAGAATGATAACTGTCCATCCAACTGTTTGTCTCACAGCACAATTCTTTGAAAATGACAAAACAGGACTAGCTTGGATGTGGAAGGAAAAACTGGCACAAAAAACAAGTTTAAAAATGGGACAGATCAGGCTGGGGCCTAAGGAGAAAAAAATAGAATTCTGAAAATTTCTGCCAGTGGATCTGTGTGGGAGATTGAATTTGGAAGTGGCTCAGAATGTTGCCGACTCCTCCATTCTAAGCCTCCCTTCATTCTGGTTGTGCAGCCCAGAGTGGAGCATAAACAGGCTGAGTAGTGTTTCCCTCTACACACAAACACACAGAGACACAACATAAAAGAAACACCTTGCAACATCAATCAGAATAGAGCTGGAAGGGACCTTGAAAGTCTTCTAGTCCAACCCCCTGCTCAATCAGGAGACCCCATACCATTTCAGACAAGCTGACTGTCCAGTCTCTTCTTAAAAACCTCCACTGATGAAGCACCTACAGCTTCTGAAGGCAAGCTGTTCCATTGGTTAGGAAGTTTTCTTCTTAATTCCAGGTTGCTTCTCTCCTTGATTAGTTTCCATCCATTGTTTCTTGTCCTACCTTCTGGTGCTTTGGAAAATAAGTTGACCTTCTCTTTGTGGCAACCTCTCAAATACTGGAATACTGTGTCCTCTCTAGTCCTTCTTTTCTCTAGAGTAGCCAAACCCAAATCCTGCAACCATTCTTCACATATGTTAGTTTCCAGGCCTTTAATCGTCTTACAGTAGTTGCTCTTCTTTGCACTTTTTCCAAAGTCTTAGCATCTTATTTTAATGTGGTGACCAAAACTGGATGCAGTATTCTAGGTATGGCCTTACTAAGGCTTTATAAAGTGGTACTAATACTTCATGTGATTTTGATTCTATGCCTCTGTTTAGAATATCCCAGATAACTCTGCTGGTAAAGGCTTGGCAAGAATACCAGAAGTCAATGGAATGTTGGAAAAAAATATACAAAGGAGTTGAAGTTTTGCCCATATGTAGGTCCATGAGCATGGTTGTTCTCCAAAAAGCAAACAGAATTTGATCAATCTATTTGATCGGAATTTGTCATTTCTGAGCCACCAGTGTGATATTGCATAAGAAATGCAGCTGTACAAATCTTGTACGTAAATAGAACTGAAGTGGGTGGACAGCCTGCCAAAGAAAGTTTGAATTTAAAAATAGCTGGATCAGACTAGGCTTGGGGGAGGGGGGAATCCCCCTGTCCAATTCTCAGTGCTTCCCTATGAGAGTGGAGAGCTGGAGAGCTGCATGGAATGTTGGTAACTGCACCATTCCAAGCCCCCTTCTGTCCTTCCTGTCATGTGATCCAAAGCAGAGAATATGCAGCTGGCCTCATGCTTCCTATTGTTCATATACACTCAACTTACGTTAGGCATTGCCCCACCTAAGATCAGGAAAGAGGTAGAAGCAGACGGCAAGAGAACAAAGGAAGAGAATGACCCCAGACATCCTCTGCCTGACAAACCTGCCAACTCAGATCTAGGAAAAGCTTTATGGCAAGAACACACATTCTTGAGGGTAAGCAAGAACAAAATCGAATGAAAAGCTGGAGAAAGTGACCATTGAGCAAGAAATAAAGCAGGATATGGCTGAAGGGAAGGATACCTCCCTTATACTACTTGGAGGATCCTGAATAGGTTGAGGATTGGAATGCCTAAATGTAAAGAAGAACTCACTTTATATGGTTGTAAGCAGGGCTTTTTTTGTCATAGAACGCCCAGAACGGAGTTCCGGCACCTTTTTTGGATGGAACCTTGTAGGGTAGGCAAGGCAGGTTGTATGACATGTGTGAGTTCCGGCACCTTTTTTCTTTACAAAAAAAGCACTGGTCGTAAGGACTACCTGCATTCCAGAGAAGAAATAACAAACTGCAAATATGAGAACTAGAATAGTATTTTGGCCCAGTCAAGGGACAAAGGAAGGCCTGCTTTGCTTCAGTAAGGTTTTCATCTTTTTATGCTACGTAACTGTGAAATTATTTCACGAAACAAGTGAGAAACAAGTGTAAAAGCAAATAAAAGGATAAGGGAATAAGGAAGTCATTATGCAAACAACATTTAGTATTACCGAAATGTTAATTATTCACCTTCCATAGAGCAAATGAATGCATAAAATACTTCCAGAGAATGAGTAAGCACATGATTAAGAAAGTGAATTTGGTAAATTATGTAATTAGTCATTTTGGCAAGAATGACCAAAAATAGGATTATACCAGTCTGCACAGTCAGATCATGGATAGTAATTGATGAATGATATTATGACTATATTGAACCTCAAAAATCATGAAAGAACAAAGCCAATTAGATATATATTTGGAATCTAACATAATGAAGTTACTAACTACAAGGAGCTTGTTGATCAATTGAGAATATAAACCAATCAATTTTATAAAATGGTTGCCAAAAAAATAAAAAAAATCTATTAAATACATTAATTAGTTTAGTTACAACCCTGATGTTTCCCCCAAAGATTTAGGTGTAGAAATTCTGTCTTCCTGGCATATGTGTATGTGTGGTATTAAAATATAATAAAATATATACAGTAGCCCTGCCATGCACAAGCTTCGTTGATGTGGTCCAATTTGAGAAAATTTGTACCATTTCAGTTTTATTGACTGGACTAACAGGATTGATTTTCCTTTTATCTGGCAGATTAAACACCTGAATAAAAATGGGCTTTAGCATGGTTTACATATATAATGGCCAGATGGATAATTGTGACAACAACAGATTAAAAACACCTTATCCTTTTTTGTTAACGTAGGACTAGAAACCTATGATCAGCAAGCCACGAATTTAACTGCAAATTAAATTAAAACAAACTTTCCCTGTAGATCTAAGTCATCATTTTGTTCACTGTAAAGAGAAGCTGAAACAGACAATGATATATATTACTTTGTTCTCGTTATGCACAAAGATGTGGAACAGAAAGTGAAGACATCCAGTGTAACCATTTTTACTGTGTACAATATAATAATACCATGCCCGAATTTAAAGAATGGGTTTTGGATAATTTTTTCAGAAATACTCATACTGAAGCTATGGAAGGAAACCACACTTCCCTATATAGCTCCAATTCCATATAAAGGATCTGGAGCACAATGGGCTCCATTAGTAATTCCTAATATACATGGAAAATCACAGTGCTACAAGTACTTCTGAGTTTCTGGTTCTAGCTACTATTTTAAGTTGCCACGGTGCTCTTTCTGGGGCTTTGTAAGAATTAAAATGGCAGCTATGTTTATCCATCTGGTGGTGTTCAAAACAACGGGGGGGGGGAAATTCAGCGTGAGCCTAGAACAATTGTCAATGTTGAATCCTGCTGGGGCTCTAGTCACTGGCCAAGAGTGTCAGATAACAAGCTGGTCCTTTTCTAATCATGCAGTAGATACAATAGGGCATCACAGATTTTCAGAAGAGGATGGAGAATATACAACCCTATGTGTAGCCAAAGAAGAGTGGATAATTCACAACTAAAGAGCAACTAGCGGCAAGGGTCCCAAACCTCTGGGATTAGTAAGGACATTTGGAATTTTGTAAAGCATGACATGAACTCTTTCAGAATAGTTTGGGTGTAGCAGATCATAAAACACCCATCTATCAGATGTGGAATAGCTGGGGTTGTTTCCATTCTATTTAACATCTTAAGAGGGTCTCTACTACCTCAGCTGGTTTCTGTCTTTCTACTGGCCCAGAAATATTCTTCGGGGGGGGGAGCATGCTATGGGCTAGAACTTTGTTCTGCAGTATGAAGTTTATAATTAAATTTGAAAGAATTAAAACAAAGGCGGGTGGGATGTGGATCCTAAGGGGTTTCAGAGGCTGTTCTTCGGCAACACTGTAGTTTATGGGAATCAGGATGAAGACTAGACATTTGAAAAGAGCCATTGATGAAGTTTTGTAAAGCAAGGACTGGTGATGGTATAAACCAGTGGTGGCGAACCTATGGCACGGGTGCCAAAGGCGGCACTCAGAGCCCTCTTTGTGGGCACACATGCCATGCCCCAGAGATGGCAACTGTCCCTCTTCAACCAGCCGCCCAAGGTCCCACGTGGCCAGATGCATCCTGGCACAGCTGGTTTCCCGTCCCTCCTGGCCTCACATGCTCTCCTTTTCCCGGGCACGACCCACTGCATTGTCTCCTCACCTGTCGGCCAGCTGTCCAGCTCAGAGGTGGCTTCTCTGAACTACTGGCGGTGGGCTGTGGAGCCCCAGAGTACGCCAGTCGAGGAGCCGTCAGCCTGTGGCTACTGACGGACACTGGCGGCCCCTATGTGCTCGCTGGCCTCTGTGTGCGGGGGCTGATGGTGTCAGGCAGCAGCTGCCCTGGCCCCTGCCTCACCTTGCCCCACGGCAATGGTATCCCCGCCCTGCCTCGCCTCGACTCACCCCACAGGATGAGCCTCCTGCCCACAGCTCCACCTGCCAGAGACCCCCTGGATCTCCCCCAACCCTGCCCACAAGCGTCCCTCCCCACGAGCAACATCGAGGTTACCACGCATCCACCCAGTCTGCCATGACCACCACAGCCATGCCCACCCAGTGGGCCATGTCCCACCTGGCACCCGGCGATAAATAAGTGGGTTTTGGGTTGCAGTTTGGGCACTCGGTCTCTAAAAGGTTCGCCATCACTGGTATAAACTGAAGCACTTGGCAAAAACGAATACACAATCCTTTCCCATTTGGTGTTTCTCACTCCAGCCTTTCTGGCCTTTTTCTCTTCAATAAGGCTTGTAAAAAGGAAACACATTCAACAACAGTAGCAATGGGGTTAGAAAAAGGCTCTGAACAATAGCAACGTGGTGAAGAAAAACTCATCATTCCTTTTGCGTTGCCATCTCAAATTTCCCTCTCTTTGTACAAAATTAACATGCCCTGGGTTCTAACTTATGGGCTGTGCATATGTAACTTATAAATACCAGCATCTCTTGAACAGGGAGCAATAAAATTTTGCTATTGATCTCTCTTATGGCAAATCCCCCCTGATTTTGTGAAGTTCATTCATGGGCTTCGAGTAAGTAGGTATTTTTAATTGGCAGTTGCGCTGTCCTTAAAATATTGTAAATTTCTACTTATTCATAGGTTGCATGTCTAGAATAGCTCACAGGGCATTAATAATGAAATAAATCCTTCCCCTATATTACTAGTCTGAAGTTATGTATAGTTTTCTGAGGAGACATGTAAGGCATCCGGAGCTTAAACTATCTTAATGGATGTTGGAAGAGACAATGATCAGCACTTCCTTCCATCTTGCCAGAAGCGTGTAGAATAGCATGCTTTATTCTAGCTAAAACCTGACTTGGTTGGATCCAGAGTTAGTCATGTTTAAAAGCAACTATCAGTTGAACTAAAGTTATCATGACTAACTTTTCTCAATGACCTCAGTCGGCCTGACCTGAACTGGATCTAACCCATAAGTAGAAAAATGGATTATATATAGTTACAGCTATAAACATATAATTATAGGAATTATAACTTGACATATTTGTCCTCTATGTAGTCTCAAAATATATCTGAGCAACACTTCAGAGATCGAAGAATGATTTTTGTTTTTAAAATCTCTAACTACAAGCCAAAAGATTCATAACTGCATACATTTTTCTCTACGCATCTGGATAAATTTGTAAATACACTTATTATTTCGCAGTATTGCCTTTTTAAAGAAATTAAAGTTAAATTGGCCAGCAGTTATTAATATTACATAATATTATAAACAGAGACAAGCCTGGGTACTCTGGATGTGATAAACCTGTTCCATTTTATTTTTGTAGCTATTTCTGCCCACCCACATATTTGTACCACAGTTTTAGGACACTGATCTGCAAAAAATAGATATGCAATTCTTGTGAAGCAGATGGAAGCCTCTACTCCTCATTACATGCATATTATTATCCACTATTGTATACAGTGCCATTTATTCAAAAGCACAAGCTGTAGTTTGCATTTGTTTGATTGAAGAACATGTTTCCCATGCAAAGTCACAGAGAGAAAAGCATACTAACAATCATCATTAGACTGATAGAATATATGAACATGTAAGCTGCAGTGCTAAACGGCAGAACCAGAAGTGTTTTCAGAGTATGTGACACGCATAAAAAAAAATGGGTGAAGTTTCAATTGCATATCTTGGCTATCATCTGGACTTTTTCATCCATCTCTGTGGACATCACTGGGCAGAACGAAGAGCATGATAAAGAGCAAACTACTGATCAGAGTCTTTGTCTTTGGGAAGACATAACCAAAGTTTTTTGAGACTAAGTCTAGTAATTTGAGAAATTGAAAGATGTAAATGTACTTACAGGTAGTCCTCGACTTACGACCACAATTGAGCCAAAAACATTTGTTGCCCCATTTTATAACATTTCATGCCACGGCTGTTAAGTGAATCACTGCAGACATTAAGTGATTAATGCAGACATTAAGTAAGGCAGTTGTTAAGTGAATCTGGCTTCCCTATTGACTTTGCTTGTCAGCTCACAAAAGGTGATCACATGACTCCGGGACACCGCAACCGTCATAAATATGAATCAGTTGTCAAGCATCCAAATTTTGATCAAGTGACTGTGGGGATACGGCAATGGTCATAACTGAAAAATGGCCATAAGTCATTTTTTCCAGTGCTGTTGTAACTCTGGTCACTAAATGAACTGTGGTAAGATGAGGACTACCTGTATTGGAAATACAGAATTTTGTCAAGCATTCCTTCTCTACAGTCAGAAGAACTCGGCAGTGTATGCATCCACCAGGCAGCAAGAGAGGCAACTGAATGGGATCAGAGGTATTTATATCTTTGAGACAGTTCTGAATTGCAGGCTTCAGAATGGATAGACCTTTGGTCTCACCTAGTGCTTAGATGAAATAACACCAGGCCTAGGAATAGCTTTATAATGCTATTTGTCACTTGTGTAAAACGACACACTGGCAGATCTGTCTATAAATAGAAAGCAGATAATCAGTATGGAGCTTAAACAAAGGGATCTGAAACACCTAAAGGTCCATCAACCCATACACATTTTTTTTTTAAAATGCAGTTTTCAAAAGCTTCAAAAGAAGCTTTGGGGAAGGATTATCCATTTCATAGTTTTAACTGATGCACTGATTTTGGAAACAGGAACAAGTTGGATCTTTCCTATGGTCCATCTCAGTGTTTTTCTGCTAAACCTTTTTAAGACTAGCATGCTGGTGATGGGCAATTCTGTCTCTGAAGCTGTTCCTGGGGTGCTTTCAGGCAAGGCTTTTCTTTAACAATAACTCCACTTCGCAGAATTTTATAGTAGTGTGGTAATGTAGATGCTATTTTGCTCCATGTATAACCTCCCCCATTGCTTCTTTCATCTCCCCCTCCATCTCTCTCATCCCTTTCCTGTTGAAGAAAATTATTCGGAGGGGGAAATGGAAATGCCATGAAATGAGTTTGCATTTTCAGCCCTGCTCTGCTAATCACAAAGCCCACCATTCCCAGCAGACTGGCACAGCTTTGAAGTTTAATCTGCAACAATAGAGTTTCTCCGAGTTTCTTCCTACTGCTGAGTCAAAGTGATCCCCACCCACCCTTGAGTTGGCAAAAAAAAAAAAAGGGTGATTTGTGCTGCTGCCTTATCCTGCTTTCGCTTCATCTGTGTTGTCTCCCTGCCACATGGTACAGTTGTGATTATGTGTGGCTGATGATAAGCTGCCCTCTTCTCCAGAACATCACTAGCAGAAGGAGAAAACTTCACCAATGAGATACATCTTTCTGCTGGCATCAGTTTGACAGGTCTAGGCTATCTTCCTATGCTCCTCCTCCAGTACCCTATTTCGTTGAAGCTCAAGTTAAATGGATTTTTTTTTAAAAAAAACACATCAGAGTCACAAGAGAGATGAATCACAAGCAATGCATACTGGCCACTTCTCTCCCTTTCCTTCCCTTCCTTTATGTCATCACCAAATGCCATTTTCTAGAATCTTTTATGTTCTGTTCAGAAGACAGTCCCATTTTTTAGTTTCTCTGTTGTACTAGTTTAGTACAATGTTTTAAGCCCCAGAAAGTACTAGGGGCTTCGTGACTTTTCACACTTCCAGTTCCAACTCTTTAGGCAGATAACAACAGAATGTTGATAGACAAAGCAGAATGGGGACAGGAAGGGAGCATGCAGGGATCCCTTGAAACAGGCAGAAATCGTATTTACAGTCCTACCCTCTACTGGTGACCTGACCTGACTTCATTTTCAATATAAGTGGTGAAGCATAATATACCTCATGTGGTTGACAAGAAGGCTGTAAAAACACAACATTATCATTGCAACAAATAAGGATGACCTAAGCCTGTCTTACTAACCCTGAGAACCACATGGAGACAACAACTTAGGGCAATGCTTTGGGGCATGTTTGTACTCTGCTCTTTGTCCAAGGCAAATCTTGTTCTTTATAGCTACTTTGCTTCTTTGGTTAATCTGAGGAGCCCATCATAATACTTTAAACCTTGTTATCTAAAGAACCTAAAACACCCTTCTTACTCTAAACACATTTCCTCCTTAAATATATTTATAATGTGGTTTTTTTTGCGGGGGGGAGCAGGTTTGGAATACGTGTAAAAGTTGTACTTTTGCTTTTGACTGAATCAGCAGGAAAATCTGTTTCTTTTTAAAGCTTCATAAATATAACAAAACCCACTGAGAATAGAGTCTCAGGGAAAAAAAATTAATGTCTCTTTTAAAGAAAGTGTTCTCAATCACTGTAATTATGTCGTGTAAGGTGTTTTCTTTTTAAGCCTAAATTTTAAATGTACAAGCACAGCTTCCAAGAATCCCAGGGGATGGCAAATTGGCATCCACTGGAGAGATAGATTTTAAAGAAACAGATGTAGTTCAGATTGGTATGTGTACCAGGTTGATAATAAGTTATTGCTACATATTGTTTAAAAGAGAACATAAATTATATTCAGTTTTAATGATGAAAATGCTTGACTGTCATGAATGGGTAGGGGAGCTTTACAACCTTAAAACAAAAATACAAAGCTGAATCTGTGGACCATTTTTTAACTGTATTTAAGAAACACAAAACATTGGTGAAATAGAAGTATACTGATACAGAAAGAGTCCAATAGAGTTTACTCTTAATGGACAGTTAAAATAAATTGCTTCCTTGTATTTAACAATTGAGAAGATGGTTTCAAAATGGCAGGCATGATCTGAAGCCTTGTTGGTTTTTCACATGTGTTGTACACATCTCACACATGTTAAAATGAGCAGGGCTTCAATCATCCTGATATATCTGTCATGTTGAAGTCAATAACTGATACTGTAGAGCGTGAGTGTCAAACTCGCACTGTCACGTGACGTGTCGTGACATATGGTGACTTTTTCCCCATTGCCAGCAATGGGGTGGGCACGGTTTTGGCATGACGCATCCGGCCCATGGGCCGGCAGTTTGACACCCCTGCTTAGAGGTTTCTGGAAGCAAAGAAGCAATCAATCTCTTCAGTTCACACAAGTTCCAGTTACCCTTATTTACCTTATCCAACCTGGTGGATGAAATTGCCTATGATCAAACATGAATGGTTTATACCCAAACTCTCCAAGTTTGCTTTAACATCTTAAATGGGACATTATTTCAGTGATGTGACCCATAAAATGAAGAAGACAGCTCCCCTTCAGTCATCATTAACAAAGAACTCCAAATAATGAAAAGGGAGGAAAACTAGATAAGCTTACATACTCTTGATATCCTACAAAAAGAGGAACAATCCTTGCCTCTCCAGGACTCTTCTGGCATAGATAGAGCAATATTAACCCCAGATGTCTAGCTATCTCAGTGAAAAAAAGAAAATTACAAGTGTTGAGTTCATGGTAAAACTTCAGGCAATCCCTAAATAAGTGGAATCAGATTTACAGGTCAGGAAATTGGGACCCATGAAGAACCTATAATTATGAAAGGCCCAGCTATTAAGTTTGATGAAGATTCGGAAGCATTAAAGAGAAGTATTATTTCTCATGAAATCAGAATGAAGACTTTTGAAGAAAAGTCATGACAAACTTATTACAAATCTGCAAGCTGAATGACTAAAAGTTCAAGAGCAGTTCATCGAAAGCAACTTAAACATAAGTTTGATTCTGCCTTTGGATGTGGAGTAGCAGAACCCTTTGTTAATTAAATGGAAGACTGTATTAAAAATATCTCATTGCCAGTTGCTTATAGATTAAGAGTAAGAGACAATCCTTCACTAAAATCTGCCCCTATAATCGTCACATTTCTGATGTCTGGCACCTTCTATAACTTTTAAGACAAACTTGAAAGTAAAATTTATCCAGACTTTCCTTCACAATTTTTAAGTTTAAGAAGAGGCTTTGGTTTTGCCTGCACAACAGCAAGGAACAAAAATGTTAAATACTTTTTTGTATCCAGCAATTTTCTGCCTTTCCTTTGGAGAAGAGTTCAAAAGATGTACAGGTCCATCTGCTGCTATGGAATTTTTAGAGGCTTTTTGCTAATCTAATGAATAAAATACTTTCTTCCCTTTTCACTTTCCTTGAACAGTTGTTGCTAGTATATGACTATACTCTAGAAGTGTTTTATTCCCAGAATTAGAGGGGAAACAATGAGTGAGGGGGGCAGTAACTTAGATTAAAATGGAAAGAAAATAGTTATTTTCTTTCTTCATCTTCTTTTTTATTGTTAGTACATTTACAATAGATATTTTCCTTTGTATCACATTATTACATTTTTTAAAGTTTTGATTCATATCCTTTACTTAAATGTTCTTTTCTCTGAGTAAACTTGCTATTTATTCAGTTTACTGGAGTATAAGATTGCTATAACATTTTAAAATTGATTTTGAGAAGTATTTCGTCTACACGGAGGTACTGACAGAAATAAATAAAATTTAAAGAGACAGATTTTTTAAAAAAATATATAAATTTGTAACAAGTTGGAAAAAGTATAACCAATTATAATTATGATCCCATATAACTCCTTTATGCTCATTCATCCTAAAAGAAGAGATAGCTGAGTGCTCCAGGAACTTTTGTTCAAGCTCTCAGTGCCACCAGGGACTCAACAGCCCCCTCCTCACATAACCTGCCTACAATGGCCTCCTCCATCAAACACTCTCGGTAGGCTGGCCAGGGGTCGTCCTATTTTATTCAACCCCAATCCCTCTCCTGGCTCTCATCCAAGGAAGACAACTCACCCCAAACATGGGACACTCCCACCATTTTGGCCTCAGCTTGGGACCCAAAAACGCAATGGCGTTTGGAAAGGAACCATGACACCTCCAAGGAATCTGCCCTAAACTATCATTGGCCCTCCCAATTCAGCCCATCCTAATCTTCAAACAGTCTTCTGAGTCCTTTGCAGAGTCCCAGGCAGCCTCTCAATCCACAAAGCCCATGAAAAGCAATGCACCACACCACCATCTGCCCAGGGGCAGGTTGATCTGTTGCACTGAGTCTCCCAAGAAACAAAGCATTGGCACTGAATGACATCACAAAGCCACAGCTAGGCAATGTCACAAGCCCCAATGGGGCAACTTTAATCTTGGCACCGATAACAAGTTCACTGCCAAGGTCCACACTAGACTAACCAATAAGCAGGGTTGCCTCTTATATAAGATAGAATATATATTTGAAACATGTACTAATAAAACAGTAATGCCCATATACTTTAATAGGCTCTGTAGTAACTTGCTGTCCTTGAAATACAGAAAGAGTCCTTACCTGGAGACAGAGAAACAACAAACCATGAACAACAAACCTGTTATTATAGAGACATTCATACTAGCTTCCTCTTGCAGCTAATGCATAAATATCCAGGGCGTATGGGACAATTTTACATCTCCCTGCTGCTCTCAGATATTAACCTTGCTACAACATATAATGTTGTCAGGATCTGCACAGCAAGTCTTAAAATTTATCAGGTGTGCCATAAAGTAGTCTTAATGAGTATCTAATTTGGTCATTTTAGAAAGTTTTGGGTTGTGTTGTGATAAATTTAGTCTGCATATTAACCTTCATGCTTTCCTACACCCATCTAATGCTCATACCCCTTTTTTAAGATTACTTTTAGACATTTTTTGTATATATAGCTTTGCTTATCTTTTATCTTTTTATTATTTTTAAACCTGGATGTATTTTTAAGCTTTTTAATTGACTGTATTCCTCCCTCCTTATGCTGGGCTTTGACCGTAATAAAGATTTGAGTGACTGACTGATCTATGGCACCTTAAGATCTTTTAGAGATGCAACCCTTTATATTCAATGAACAATTCAATTGTATACAGAATTAAAATATCAAATGAAGATTGGCATTATTTGCATACCTGAACTATGGAACAAAGAATTGGATTATTCCGACTTGAAAAATCACTGGACCAAGGCTTTAAGAAATGTATAACTTACTTCTTATGGTTAAGAATGAAGTCAATTGATCAGAAATATTATGTTCTGTCTGTTGGGCTCCTGTTTAAAAAAGATGGGACATCAGCTTTTTTTGCACAGGCCCTATCCAGTCATAGCTTTGTTTTGGTTTCAAATTGTAGCATATATTAATACAATTTTGGAAAAAAATAAGGAAATAATGTCGTAAAATAATAAAATAAAAAATAATAATAAAATAAAAGTCCACCAGCCAGGACTGTACATCATCCAGAAAGAGGACAGACAGATCTGATGCGTGTCAAAGCCACTGTCCTGGAAGAAATCCAAAGCACCCAGAAGTTCATCCATAACATGGTACTCAAAGATAAGCTGCTGAGAGAATGCATGAGGCAGCAGCAGACATGGGATGAAGATCAAGCAGAGGAAGTGCCATCGCAAGACCTTGGGATGTACATCAACAGATAGCTGAAGTGGCAGAGATTGGGAAATCCTGTCAGTGACTGGAAAGGACTGGACTAAAACAGAGGTCCCCAACCTTTTGGGCACCAGGGACCGGTTCCGTAGAGAGAGGTTTTTCTGTGGACCGGAGAGTGTGTGGTTTTGTGTGCTGCCTGCATGCCACGGATGGGGCTTTGCTTGTTTGTGCAGACCGGTTGCTGGCATGCCGTGGCCCGGTACCGGTCCATGGACCGGGGGTTGGGGACCCCTGGACTAAAAGACAGCTCTGGGGCACTAATCATAGCAGCAGAACAGGTAGTAAGCATCAGATTTATAGGAGCAGGGGGTCTACCACATACAATTATGTCTGTTTGTTTCTAACTTTCTAACTTATCAGAAAATAAGCTGTCATTTTTAATGCTGGTAATTGTAGTCAGAAGTGATACTGGGGGCTATAAGGAAGGAGTCTGGGGGCCAAATGAGACCCAGGGGCCACAGGTTGCCTATTGTGTTCTAAAGACTCAGAGCAGCATTTATATCTCACAATAATCTAATTTCTTAAAGGCTACTGGATGCATTTATTATCTCACAAATATATTTTTTTTTGTTCTCTAATAGTTCAAATTATGGGAAACATAAGTTCCATTTGTTTACATTTACTACAAAAGACTAAGTCTTGAAGATGTATTTAATTTAAAGCTACTTGATGCAAACTTATAGAGATTTATATTGTGTTAATTTATGAAACACAGTACAGAAGGCTGACAGTGATTTGCATCCCATTTCTTCCCACAATTTGCTGAAATATTCATTTCCAGGTTTTCCCACCCTTTATTCCCATATTTTCTTTAGCAATGCCACAGATGTTTGGGCAGCTTGTGCTAGAAGAGACTGTTTTACCAGAAGTATATTTGTACATTTTATGGAATGTATTGTAGGTAATCTGCATGCCAATTTAAATGACTGGCTGTTCATTAATACAATTAATGGCCTCTATGAATATTTATTCCTATTCAAGTTGAAGAATTGCTATGCATTACATCACTACAGCTTTGAGGCAGCTGTTCAGTCATAAAAACCACACTTTGTCAACTGCATAAGCTTTACCAGTAATACAGTTGTTGCCAATGATGGATGATGAAAGCAAATAAACCACTAGATTTTATTTAATCATGATTTGATTTACGGCTACTATCTTCAGCTCCACAATATGCTTTAGAAGAGATAATCAATCATGTACAAAAGCTGTTAATATTGTTAAAAACGTATCAACAACAATTTTAATGCACTGTGTACCTGGATACTCAAATTGATAATTTCTTGTAGTTCTTCATATCTCATATTCATAGGAATGGAAAATTATTACATCGTTTCTAGACCACGAGTATAATTTGCCCGTAATGGTGGTCTTTGTGTGGTCATTTGTGCAAATGCATATATGGGTCCTTTGATGCAGAAAGGAAGTTTAGGATTTGGAGTAGTGCTTAAAGGCCATCATTGGCTCCAGAAGTTGCTAAAGAGACATAGTTCCCACCTTCCTACTTGGTTCCTAAGTATGGATATATAAATCAATCAATAGCAGATTATAGTGATATAATAGAAGGTCAGATCTCGGCTCTATAAGTTACCAACTGAAGAACAATAGTTACAGCCAAGCAACCTACTTTCTGTATGATCATATGGGAGAAAGACAAATTAATTTACCAGAGGTGGGGCATTACCATTAAATCATTATTGACCTGAACATATTCCATTTGAAATAAATGTCCAATCAAGTTTGAATATCCAGAGTATAAAGCCTATCCAATATCTATGATTCAAATATATAATAACCCGACACTTTGGTGTGGTTAAAGGGCTTACTGGCTTCAGTGATCCTGATAGATAGATGCTAGCAAATACGGGTAATCCTCGACTTACAACAATTCGTTTAGTGATCATTTGAAGTTACAATGGCACTGAAAAAAAGTGGCTTATGACCATTTTTCATACTTATGACTGTTGCAGCATCCCCATGGTCACATGATCAAAATTCAGGTGCTTGGCAACTGACTCGTATTTATGACAGTTGCGGTGTCTCGAGGTCGTGTGATCCTGTTTTGCGACCTTCTGACAAGCAAAGTCAATGGGGAAGCCAGGTTCACTTAACAACCATGTTACTAACTTAACTGCAGTGACTCACTTAACAACTGTGGCAAAGAAAGGTCATAAAATGGGGCAAAATTCACTTAACAAATGCCTCACTTAGCCACCGAAATTTTGAGTTCAATTGTGGTCATAAGTCAAAGACTACTTGTATATCAGCTAAACACATCCACAAAGTGAATGAGGCCAGGTGAAGCTCAGCAAGTTTGAGGGAAGCCAACCCAGCCAGAGGAAGTAATTCGAAAATTTAACTGGGGATTTTTTAAAATGCACACACCATTCTTTTGTATTATTGCCAAGAAAAGTGTGTGAATATGATGAAAAAAGAGACACATTTGGGAGCTAAACGATGAAAAGATATTTTTCTCGTTACTGGGAAAGAACATTGAACTTTTATAAATATATTTGGAAGTAAAGATGCAGTCAGACCAAAGCCACAGAAAAGGATTGTCTCTAATGGGCTGTTGGACAACTGAGGGACATTTACCACAAACAAGGAATAACAGAATGGTTGAAACAAGCATTTCCTTTGGCTTACTGTTTATTATTCCTTTTCTATGCTCATTATAACTTGGAAGAGAACATTGTGTTGAGTACATATGTACGAAACACTAATACTAAGATGTGCAGATTACATATTTTTCTTATCTGAGAGAAAAGAAGAAATATTTACAAGTAGTCCTCACTTAACAACTGCCTTGTTTAGCAGCCATTCCAAATCCAATGCCACTGAAAGAGTAAATTTATGTCAGTCGTCACACGACTGTTGCAGATATAAAAAAAAATGCTGATCACTGAGGGACAGTGACTGCAGAATCAAACATCAAGCCAACTATTTATAACAACCCCAGGATTTACATTTTTTATTTTTGTCCTACCTTTAAAATGGATTTCTTGCTGCTTCTTTCTTGCCTTGAATGTGTAGGGCCTGTTCTGTGTTTTCAAAACACTCCAATGTAGTCTCTGGTTCTTTATTTCTAGCATACTCAGCTTTTAGCACTTACGGAAATATTTTTATACTGGATAGTTTTTATTCTTTCAATCTGGTTTTAGCTGGGGCTCCCCTCCGGGCCCGGCTCCTAAGATAGCAGCAGGTGCTCTTCTGCCAAATAGGTTCTTAGTCTGAAGCAAGCAAAAGTCAAAGGGTGCACTCTGCCCACCTCCTTGCTGGCTTGGAGAACAGTTGCAGTGGAAGATATGGCGGGGCATGGTGCTCCTGAAGTCTGACGGCTCCCTTCTCCCCTTCTTCTTTAAGCACAGTCATGTCATCCCCTGCAGCCTAGAGGAGGCAAGGAAGACAAACTGTTGCTTCCATGGGAGAACATCATTTTCACCTCTTCCTACAAATAGAGCTCTTCTTGTTGCCCTTACAAACCCCTTTCCCACCACAGGAGAGTCCTTACTGGCAGATTTCTTCAGGAATTCCAGGACCTTGGAAGAATGGCAGGTCACAGATATGGAGAAGGAGCACTGACTGAATGGTGGAGAATGGAAGGATATTTATATTCTTTGCAGTCATCTGGTTGTTAGCATTCTCTCTAAGATGATCATTGAGGCCATTTGGAGGTTTATCTGTGCCCTCAAGGTCACCTGAATAGTGTAAATGAGTATGGAGCCTTCTTGGAACTGCTGAAAGGACTGTGTTGTACACCGGAGATAGGTGGTGTCGTATTCCACCTCCCTCTGTTGAGAGACAGTTGTTTAATTTTAATGTAGATGGCCTCTTTGATCCCTCTTTCAAATCAATAGTCCTCTCTGTCCAGAATGTGGACTTTACTGTCTTCAAAAGAGTGGCCTTTGAAGCTTCTTTGATGTGATGACTCCCTCAGATGTTTCCCCAGATACCTCTCTAGATGCCAATTCAGGGGAGGATGAACCAGTTCCTGGAATATTAGGAGCTGAGTTGATTGATGGCTCCAAGCAGCTGTCTGTGAGGGATTTGGCTGAAGCACAGCTGCAGCAGAACAGTCCTGAGGCTTCAGGTGGGGAAAGCATGCAGCTGTAGCTGGTCAGTGATGAGGAAGAGGAACTGCCTTCTACACCTGATCCAAGAATATGTAGGGCAGAGAAAAGGCAGGAGCAGAGAAGGTCAGCCAGATTACTTGCAAGGAGAAAGCCTCACCCTTCTTGAGGGGCTGCACTGGAAGCTGGCTATTTAGCATAGCAGACTGATGGAGGCGATGCTGGGAACAATGTGTTTGTTTCCTAGCTGTGTCTTTTCTGGTTGTGTGATTCCTGCGTCACTTTGGATTGACACCATGCCTTGACTTGGATCGTGCCTTGGAAACTGGAGTCTTCTTGCCTTGTGAACTCTCTTGTGTTGTGGATTTAAGTATGCCTGGTGGATTTATTTTGATTGAGAAACTTTCAAGTGCCTTGTGGACTCTTTGGTCATTGCTCTGTGGACTAGCATTGGTCTGCTTGTGGCTGGACTTAATTGGGACAGTTCTGAGTTTTTGGTGAAGGGAATTGCTGGGGAATATTAATAAACTCACTAAACCATAGTTATGTTTGTGTGTGAATAAGCGGGACAGCACACTGGATGAGAGGCGAAACGTCTTCAAAGAAAAACAAAGAAAGTCCAGTTGTTTTTTCATCCTACATTTAAACCCCTGAGGATAGTCTAAATCACTGATCTGACTCTTAAGGCTGAGTGTGGCTTTGCCATTAGACTTCAAATGATGTAGTGGCATACATTTCTATCAACTTAAAGGACTGGTAAATAGCACGCTAACTTGACCATGAGGAAAAGCCCAAATGTCATACTGAATTTCAGAATTAGCAAAAATTACTATGAGAGTATGGGATCTGCAATGGATTAATTTCACGCGAATTAACAAAGGAAATCAGCAAAGAGAGGCATGCAAGATGAAGATAGAACATACTTTCTTGTTAACTAATTCTGAACACAATGTGTGAACCACACATACAACAGAATGGAAATGGCATTTATAAAAATGTGAGATTAAGCTACAGCATTTTGAGACATGTGGCATGCCTTTCGTGTCACACATTTCCTTCCCCCCTTTGAGGCATGTCACAACCCAGAGAACAAATCGCAGCCAAAACCCAAACTATTATTCTGTCCTTTGCTAAATTGAGACATATGTCAAAAAGCAAAGCTTCAATTCTAATATTATAAGACTATTTAAACTTTCTTGGCCAATATATGTAACCAAAAGAATCTAGAAACCACAAATGGACCAATATGTGCCTTGCGATATAACTGGCAGCTAGAACTCCTAATTAACAGCTTCTATCTTCCAAAAGGTCAAATGGCAATAACCTTCTGATCTGGTAGCAAGATGCAACATTTTAGTTTTAAAATAGGATGTCTTTGGGGGATTTTTTTCCCTGCGTATTAATAGAATGCCATCTGTGTGGGGTGGCAGTGACTGCATTTCACCCGTTACAACTCTAGCACCAGATGGAAACTGGGTCAGTATGGTAGAGCTGCATTTTGTACGGATTAGAGGGTTTTACAAAAGATTAGGCATTGGCAAAAATGACACATGGCAATCAAAATAACTTGATATAGCTAGAAGCCTCATGACAGCAACACTAGGCTCAAACCAGGCAAACAGATCCTGATCAGCGGTACAGCTGATCAGCTGAAACGTTCGGAAACCAACCCACAACCCACAAGCTCGGAGAACGAACCTTCATCCTCATCTTACACCGGAGCTACAGATATTCGCCACTACTGCAAACAGCTGGTTTGGTTTATCATGCTTTTACTTGACCACAACCTCACTTTTACTGTTCAGATGGTTTAAGGAAGATTCTCCCCTCCATTTGGGGCAGGAATGCGCAACTATGGCCCCTTTATGACCTGTGGACTTCAACTCCCAGAATTCCTGAGCCAGCATAGCAGTCTGGGAGTTGAAGTCCACAAGTCATAAAGGGGCCATAGTGCCTACCCCTGCTTTGCAGAATAGCAAGGGAACAGTAAGCTAGATTTCAAAATACCTATGATGACATTCTGTGAAAAATAACCTTCTGTCTGTTTCCTGTGAGAATATTCCATCATATTCTTTTCCCTCTCTCTTCCCTTCCATCCCCTGCTTTATCCTTCAGCTTCACTTGCCTCCTGGGTCCCAGCTGAAAATGCTGAGGATTTTGCACTTTCCCTTTTTAAGTTCAAAATTACACAGTTCCACCACCCTGAAAAATGTGCTCAGTTAACCTCATGGAAGATAAAGTACCTAGTAATTTCCAAAGTATGCAAGGGAGTCACAATTTGTTGTTAGTACAGGAAAGAAAGAAACAGCTGCTGGCACATTGAAACAGAGAAGCAAGCTCAGTGGTCTCTCTCATTTTAATCAATGCAGTTGCATCAAGGTATTGAAATTGCCCTAGTTGGTAAGGGCTTAGGCCTAGACCAGTGATGGCGAACCTTTTAGAGACTGAGTGCTCAAAAACCGGCCCGCCCCCGCATGCCATGATCTGCATGCCATGGGGCGCGAGGGCGGAGTCTTGTCCCGGCTGCCATGTGCTTGGCTGCGCTGCTCTGCATGGGCCGCGCCTGGGGGTGACTCTCCTCCGGGGGGGCTGCTGGTGAGGAAGGGGCCACGGGGGGAGGCAGAACTGGGGCGATGGCATGTGTGCCCACAGAGAGGGCTCCGAGTGCCACCTCTGGGCCGCGTGCCATAGGTTTGCCACCATTGGCCTAGGCCAGGGGTAGGCACCCTTGGCTCTTTTATGGCTCAGGAATTCTGGGAGTTGAAGTCCACGAGTCATAAAAGAGCCAAGGTTGCCTACCCCTGGCCTAGACTGAAAAAGGCGCCATCTGTGAATGCAGTGTGAATGGCTTGCAAATGCAATTGAAAACCCATTCCTGTATCCTCACTCCTGTCCTCTAAATCTCTATAGTCTCTTCAGTGACAACATACTTAAGGGGCCTTACTTTATCTTTCCTGAGCAGTACCCTGACACAGCACAATTCTTACTCAAATACAGGTAGTTCTCGACTTACAACGGTTCATTTAGTGTCCATTCGAAGATACAGTGGCCCTAAAAATAAGGATGTATGACTGTTTTCACACTTATGACCCTGCAGCATTCCCATGGTCACGTGATCACCATTTGGCAACTGACTCAGCCAGATTCACTCAAAAACTGTGTTACTAACTTAACAACTGCAGTGATTCACTGAACAACTGTGGCTAGAAAGGTCGTAAAATGGGGCAAAATTTACTTGACAGCACCTGTCATGCTTAACCACAGAAAGTTTGGGCTTAATTGTGGTCATAAGGCGAGGACTACTTATGCACACTTCAACTTGTTTACAAGGGGATGCAAACAAAAGCCCTCTGCTTGGAGGTTGTTAGAGAAAAAGCTTTCCAGTGTGCTCATTTTAGCCCTGAGAGAGGCAACTTGGTCATCCAAGTAAGCCTGAAAGGCTCACCTCTAGCCCAGGGAAAGAAATAAAGTTATCTTAAGCCAGTGGTGGCGAACCTATGGCACGCGTGCCAGAGGCGGCACTCAGAGCCCTCTCTGTGGGCACTTCTCTGAACTGCTGTTGGCAGGCTGTGGAGCCCCAGAGTGCGCCGGTCGAGGGGCTGGCAGGCTGTGGCTGCTGATAGACACTGTTGGCCCCCATGCGCTTGCTGGCCTCTGTGTGCGGGGGCCGATGGGGTCAGGCAGCAGCCGCCCCGGCCCCTGCTTTGCCTTGCCCTGCGATAATGGCAGCCCCGTCCTGCCTCGCCTTGCCTCACCACGCAGGACGAGCCTTCTGCCCACCATCCCATCTGCCAGATACCCCCTGGATCTCCCCCAACCCTGCCCGGCCCCCACAGGTGTCCCTCCCCACAAGCAACATCGAGGTGACTACGCCCACCTTGGCCACACCCACCCACCCTGCCATGACCACCACAGCCATGCCCACCCAGTGGGCCACGCCCACCTGGCACCCGGCAATAAATAAGTGGGTTTTGGGTTGCAGTTTGGGCACTCGGTCTCTAAAAGGTTCGCCATCACTGTCTTAAGCCAATGAATGAGGCAACCAGAACATTTGAATACCTCTCAGGTTAACGTGGTCATGAGCATAAAAGTGCTGCCTATTGATTTATTGTAAGATAGCCAATCTAGAAGTTTGGAGAAGAGAAGAGAAAGATTCTCCTAAACATTGTACCAATCTAGTTTTAAGTGCACCTTAAAACTTGCATTCTTTTTTCTTCTCCATTTTTGTTGCCTGGATATACTTTCGGTTTCACCCAAAAAAAACAACCAAAAAAAACACCCCTATATGTACTTCCAGATTTTTTTCACAAGCCCATCAAAATGGGCGGCTTCAGAAAGTCATCAGATTCCCAACTGGCCTTAAAAAGGTGATCTGCTTTGTCTGCTTTCTCCTGAAAATAAAGACTAGGTTTTTGTTGTTGCTCTAAGAAAAGTAACATTGGCATTTTGAATTCTTATTTTCCTGCTTCTGTCTCCAGTTACCTGCTTTTTCTCTTTGAACCAACTAAAGTTTTGCTTGTCACCTGTGTAATTGAACTTCCTCCCTGAAGTTAGGCCTTTTCCTTCACGTGGCTTATCTTGCCAGCATTTGTACAGTATTCTCAGTTCACATTACACATTTATTTTATTTATTTGTTCAATTGTCTACTTTCTTAACACAAAAGTAATAGCATTAATAAAGTTAGATCTAAGATGTGATCTGGCTTTGGGCTCCATGGGGGATGGAGTTTAAAAGTCAAGTTGGGGCTATGACCACACAATCAAGGCCCCAATCAATATGGAGTTGTTTTGCCATTACCTTCTTTAAGATAATTATGACTAAATTGGTTATTCTTAATATTTGTTTTATACTGTGTCAGGCTGCTTGAAGACAATATATTTAGCCTTATATTTCAATGCTCACTAAATAGCTGATACCTGTTTGTCATATTGCAAAAAACCATTTACATCAAAATGGCCTACTTGACTTCACTGGCCCTCTTCTGGAAAAACTAAATGGTTGCAAGTATAGCTGCTTATATAAGAACAAAACATATTCAAAATGCATTAGGCAGATAGAAAGACAGATTCAAATGATCGTCTTGTTTCTTTTCTTGTCCAAACTGTATTAAAAGGGGTTTAATCAACTCAGCTCAAAATACATGTTATTGATTCAGTTTGCCTACAAATCCAAAGCATAAATCCTCACGTTTGGATGTCACAAAGTAGGTGAACCAAATGGATTAACATATAATCAAAATGCAAATGTAATTTTTTTCCTCTCAAGCCACATACTGGTAAACTAATTCCCTTTAACCCGTATACATTTTAATTGAGTTGTAAGTGCGGAGGAAAAAGTAAATTTTTCCCCTATGTACTAAAACCAGGGCCTCTTATGCTTAATATTAATTTGATTAATATTTTAAAATAATTTTCTGCTTGCTCAATAGAGTCAGAACTCTAGAAAGTCAGGCTATACATACTTACAAAACCAACCTTAGTAGAAGACACACCATCCTGATTCTAAGGGACAACATCATAGTATATTTTTTAATTTGTTTGTGACGCAACTTTCATCTCCAGACAATGAAACAAAGTCAGACCTACATCAGCAAATTTGCAGCCCCATTTTTCTTCAAATTAATCTGTCCCAGTGTGCAATCTTCAGATGTACTACTAGGTGACCAGAATTCCCAGATCTATAATAGTTAAGACCGTTCATTAAGAATATGAAAAAGTCTATTTTCCCTATTAAATGGTTTTTCATGCACAATCACAAACTTTTACACCAAGGACAAGTGCCAGAATCTCCGACCTAGAACATATGAGATAAAGAGACCACTGAGAGCATTTCCCTTACTAATTAATTGCCTCATGACTGGGATTACTTTTCTGGGATTTTTTTTTCCCCTTCCCCTTCCCGTTCCCATCCTCCTCTTCCTTTTCTATCTTGTTCTCTTTCTTCTTGTGTGTGTGGTAGTGATGACTTTGTACATCAGCATTTCATATTGGAATGACACTTCCCACTAAACAAGCCAATGAACTTCATACATCTAGAAGAGGGGAGGAAAGGGGTTTTCTGAGGAAATTTTTGAGTATGCTCGATCTCTGTGGTTTCTTCTTTTTAGAAGAAATATAAAACAATTTCAATATTATGAGGAACTCTATTGTGTGAAAAGCCATCTATAAAACAGTATCTGATCTGATCTCGTCCTTAATTCACATTGGTAAAGTAAAGACAGGGTTGTAATCATTTCCAAGTTGTTATGCAAATGTATATGGGTATTTTTAATATGTTTGGTGACCTCTTTAAAAGCTATAATTTAAGCATTTTCAGAAATTAGAGAGACCCTTTGAAAAACATGTTTCAGTCTCCTGGCAGGAGGGGGTTCATTTGCCCTGGGCTTCAAAATGAAAGGCGGGGGCTCACCTTTAAATTCTTGATAACTTATTTTATTTAAAAGATTTATATTATGTATCACTTCTTTTGTGCCTTGCATTATTTTTGTATGTTATTTAGCCATCTCTTATGCTGGATGTGACAACCATCGGATAAGATATGATGGCTTCTGAGCACTAACCATTCATAATATGTAGTGATGAAGAATGAATAAGTATTGGATGTATGCTTCTTTAATAGTAATTTGATTAAAATTACAATTATGAGAATAAAAACTAACACAATAATAAAAAGAAAAGAAAGAAAGAAAAAATAAGAATATAGTAAAGGAAAAGAAAAGACATATATAAAGAAATTACTTCCCTCTTCATCACAACCACAATTTTAGTAACATCACCTTCTCTTAAAGTACAATGATCTCTTCTTCCCTTATCCCATTTCTTATCTATAAACAAATCCTTAAAGCCTCCTCATTTTAGTTCTGATGTCAGAAAAAGTCCATTAAGGGTTACTAGAGATAATGTATCTGTTTAAACCTTGATCAAATAAGCCAACTTTATATTCCTTTCTTTTGCTTTTAGTAATCTTAAGCTTTAGGACCTTCAGATAATATCCTCAGACTTGATTACTTTTCATTTTTTCTTTATCTCTTCTCAGAAAGTTCTTCAAAGCTTTAACAAGACTGTTTTGTAAATCCACCACAGGAAAATTATCCAGGTCAGTCTTTTATGTTGTTATTTATATATCCCTTATATAAACCATTATTAAAACATCAGCTGGTTCCTTTCTATGTTCAGTGTAACATCTTTTTCCCTGTCATTCGTGTACTCTGTCATTTTTAAATCTATTTTCAGATGAGTCTCAGTGTTGTCCAGTAAAATTTGTTCTTCCACAACATCTTTTAAACACTGTATGTTTATAGAAGCAGACATCTTAGAACTAACTTCTGAATCCATTGTTCAAAAATATATTTCAATATGTCTAATGTTAAAATATTTTGCTTCATTTTGTATCTGTAAGTCAAATTTAAATATTCTTTTTCTTTAATTGTAGTCTTTAGTTCCATCTAGTTCCCTCTACTGTCCAATTTTTAAAGTTTTACATTATTATTTTTTAAAGAATTCAAAACAAAAAGACTTTCACATGGGATGGTTTCTGTATAATTAATTCTAAAATCTTGTTTCAAATTTATCTGGACTCTTAGTCCATTTGTAACTTTCCAAAATCAAAGTTCTAATCACCCTTTTGCTGTTTATTTAAAAAAATGTTTTTTAAAAAATAGTCTAAATTTGTATTTAAATTTTTTTCCACTAAGGATTGAAGGAAACTCACCTGGTGTTTTCAGACTTGCTGATCCAAAGGTTCGTGTTAACTGGAAAGCAGTTAACAAGCAATTTCTGAAAGTGATTAGAAAATGAAGTATGTGAACTTAGTGTCTCTTCAAAGGTACCAACTATGGTTTGAACAAGATGGTTATTCTCTTGTCTCCCAGATCTCTAAACTCACCTGAGATCACTATCTTGTGGTCTCTTTATGAAGAACAATTGTCTGAAATACTTGTGGGCAATCTCAAGTTCTGACCTTGTCCAGAGAGGAGTTATCAAAGAGCTGGTTGACTCGTCAGCTCTTCATTTCATTTTGATCATTGGCTCCACTTTTCACAGAGCCATCTTCAGTCCACTGTTTTTTCCCCTGGGCACAAAGTTTGTGATATTGACTGAAGATATTGTGGTCATTCATGTATAGTATAAACACTGCACTCCCTTTCTCTGTTCTACTACCATATGCAGTCCAGAGCATTTAAAGAAGATTTTTCTTCTTATCTTGGCATGACAAGAGTGCCAAACATGTATTTGAAACTATATACATTCAGATATTTCTTGCTGGTGTTCCAATATTATAAAATGACTGTCAGAGCCCCCTTGGATGCAGCACCATATCTTGTCTCTTACAGCAAATTATTAAGGCAACACGTGACTCAGTCCACCACAAAGGAAGTGGTCTAGTGATAATCATACAAGCTCTCATTATCAGTACAATAACATTATCATACCCTTTACGCAACAAAAAGCTTATTCAGAGAGGGGAAATGACATGAATAGTTGCCTAGTAACTTTACAAACATTCTTTATCACTTCTGAAGTGCAGTTGGGAAGATGTGACTAACTCTCTGCTACTCAACTGTAGAATCCTCTCTTTGCCTTCATTAGTGGACTCATGCCAACATGAAAGCACCTGACCCTATCAAAAGAGGTTGCATGGCATCCTGAAATTGTCTCATTTCAAGCTGAACTTATGTGCTAGTAGACTTAATAACACTTATTCACAACCGGACAAGGAAACCGAAAGCATTAGAAATCAGAAACATTATTGTTCTAGGAATGAGGCTAAAATTGGGTTAAAAGACGCATGCAAAAACATGCCTGTATGTGGGCTATGACTGACAGAGCAATTGTTTCTTACTCTTCATGTAATCTTCATTGCAATGTTTCTTCCCATAACTGATATCTGAAAGGGTGTCCTAACATCCTAGCAGAAGATGGTGACTGTAACTCTGCATTTGAAATCCTGCCCTTTCCATGATGCATGGAAAGAAGGAGTGGACTTCAGTTACATGGCTGTGACCATCTTCTTGACACCCCTGGACATTCTTGTCTTCTAATAAAAAAATAAGAAGCTGGACAATTTATTTTGCTATAAAAGCAGCCCAAAAGCCATAAGGTGGTGTTATTAAACCTGTTCCCCCATTTATGTTTGTGATATGAAACAAAGTGTGTATTAAAATCCAACAAGTACTGTAATAATCCTGTTGGGTGCTTTGATTTGTACTTTCTCCATTACACTTTTTTTTTTCATGATGTACATGGGAGACTTGTAAATGCTCTAATATTCTGTCTATCTTTGGAAGATGAAGCTGACAGTCCCAAAGCACTGTGGGTCTTTTATTGCCTGCCTACTTGATAGTTTTCAAACAGACAGCATGTAACTTTCAAATGTTATCTGCATGAATAATTTGAAATACAAGCCTTTTGTACTCTATTAATAGCATTTTTTAAAACTGACAGTTCTAAAATTTTATGATTATGGAGGAAAAAAGTACTTTCCTCAACTGCCTAGGCTCTATGGCTGACAGATAAGATAACAAACAAAGAAATACAATAATATTTTATTTCTCTCAGCCTTGCGATTATTTAATATTAGTCAAGCAGAATATCAGTGGCTATCTAGAGTATACAAAACTCAATTGTTGATGTTAATATTTTGAAACATTCTGCAATACACCGTGTGCCTTTAAACCTTTAAGCTTTCAGATAAATTAATCCCTTTTGAATAAACATTTCACATCTGAATGATTTGCAGTGTATGTTTTTCAACATGTAATATTTCAAGAACTGTTGTATTTTAAGAAAAGTTTATCCACCCTTGAAACTCACTACACATGTCACTGATTATTTAATATTCTATGTAATTTGAGATTACATGGAATATTATGCCCTCATATGACTATAATAATCCATTTTTTTAAGCAGGCGGTCCTTTGAATCCTAACCTCTTACACAAACCATCTCACTCCCTACAAATCCCAAGAAGCATTGCTCCACTCTGAGTCAGAACATGAACTGTTTTCTTGTGGTCTTCTGAAAACCATTTGGCTTCCACGTGATTCGATCAAAGATGAAAAGCAATTAACTTTGGAGTGAGTATTCTTTATGAGAATTGGGAAGCCATACTTTTCTTTCATTCCCATTCTATCTCAGTTAAATAATGTCAATCAAATATATATGCCTGCAATACGAATGGATGTCAACTGGGGTCAGTATATAGGCAGATATACAACCCCCACCCCGATATCAATGACTAGTTATCAATCGACTAATAATTAAGAACTGTGATGAAAAAAGTTTCTAGATACATAGAACTTATGAGTTTGTTAAGCTGCACATACAGTGACAAACATTTGCAGGCACTCTGACTCCATGATTACAAACCTCTAAGGCTGCCAGATACACACCAGGTGTGATGTAGAAGAATTTCTACCACAAGCTGCCCTGGAAACAAATTTAGGATTCTTACACTTGCCACCTTTCGCACAAAATGCTATTATCCAGTAAACTCCATAGGTGTCCTTCCTCCCAAACTCATTAATTAATTAATTGGTTTAGAGAAAGAGTGGGTTGCTGAAAATGGTGTGCAAACCCCAGTTTTTACAAGAAAAAAAGAGAACTTTTGTTGCATTTTTTAAAAACTGTGGCAGAGAAATTGCATATCAAAGAATGAAAGCAAAATTATTTTTCATTGAACGAGAGTTCTTGAGCAATTGACATTAACAATTATGTTAATTAGCTGAAGATATGTCGAAAGCCTCCATATGTTCTCAGACATTGCAAACATGAATGAATATGAAATTTTCGGCAATGTTTTTAATGTGTACAAAAACATCAGACTGGAATACTGCTCTATTAACATAGGCAATAAAACATGAGAGTGTAATATCTAACAGGCACATACTTGTCTAAACCTATGCATTGTCCAATGCTAACTTATATTCTTTGATATTAATCATAAACCTGGAAAGTTCCTGTAGGCCATCTAGACTAACCATCTGAACAGTGTAGTTAATCTAAAGCCAAAGTAGCTGTGAATTCCCAACTTCCATAGCTGCATAGCTGTGAATTCCCAACTTGTATTCCTGTGAAAGAGATCTTCTAGTATTCTAGAAAAAGGGATCTTCTTCCACTCATCTTCTAGTAAAAGATTCCACCATCAAACTCTTCTTGCCACCAAGAGATTTCTGCTAAAAAAAAAAATCCAAACGATAACTCATCATGTTTTCTGTCTCTTCCCCTGACTAAAGATACTGAATTCTTCTTCAAATTTTTTCTCATAGAACTTGTTTTCTATAGCCTTAGGTGTACTGGATGAAAGTGCTATACTTGAAAAAACATTCAGATTTTATGCAACAGTACAGGATAAATATTCTGATAATCAACTGTTCTATCATATAGCCCACTGGAAACCAGTTTGCTAACAAGAATATTAGAAGAAACTAGGCAATCCATGCTCTATTGGATCATTGTTTCAGAGATATTTCCTTACCTAAACAGAGAATTAGAAGGACCACAGATAGAGGAAAAAGCAGTGGGAACAGCAGGGATTTCCAACTTCCTACTGGCTTCCCCATTGAATTTCCTTGCGATAATCTGACAAGGAGCATGGGTAATCCTTCCTTCCTACCTTCCTTCACTCCCCTTCCTTCCCCTCCCCTCCCTTCCCTTCCCTTCCCTTCCCAGCAGGCAGATAACTAGTTTTTGCTGGGTGTGGGAGGAAGTGAGGAATTGTGTGGAAGGCTGGGAAACTGCTATGGAACATTGAAAATGAAACTCATATGACCACAGCAGCCCAGCAGCGCATCAGCACCCAGTAACAATGAAGCAGCCACAACTTCCTCAAATTTCATTCCTTCAGGAGTCATGGGGTCCCTGATTTTGGACACATTCTGTAAGCTAGCTCATTTGAGATAGCTTGCTTCAAAAGTTGTTGCCCTATGATGCACCATGTCATCTAGTTAAAGGTCATGATGAGAGTTTTAGTACTATATAGATTCTCATTTGCTTTGCTGATACCAACTAAATTGCATTCACAACACTTCCCAAATTTATTAAAGCAGTAACCCAATTTAAAAAAAAAGATAAAATCTGCACAACACAAGAATTTGTTCTTGAGAAATCCATGCTAGCTTCTACTAATTGCTGCACTATTTGAAGCTAGCTTATCAATTTGGTGTAGATGGTTACAAAGGTACTTGGAGTTGCCTAATCAGATATTTTAAATGTCGGGTTCCTCTGAAGTTATCTTCACATGAGTTATTCTATAGCTACTATCATTTTGTTTAAAACAAGATCCCTTTTATTTTGATTTGGGTGGCCAAGAAAATGTTAGTATCTGTTTAGATACCACATTACCCAAGAAGATAGAGAATAATTTGAAACTTATCTTAGTGTCTCCTTTTTCCTTACAATCTGATTGATTTTGGCTTTGCTCTTTGCAATATAGATTCGTTGGCTCTTTTAGACCAATTTGATTTTACCTATGATTGCACTGATGAATGCATTTATTACTTTACCTCTTTGCTTACTGTGATGGTACAGGAAATTCCAGTAAGGAATAGTTGAAGGAATTGGATACACAGAAGTTCTATAAGAGAGGGGTGGGGTGGGAAATGATAGGTTCATTCTCATGAAATACTTAAAAGCCAAAGACACAAAAAGGGCAAATGCCTGCCTGGGCAGGGTAAGGTCTCATTTTTATTGTTATGCATATATTTTTTTCTATGTAGAAGAAAAAGGAGAATGATAGTAATGCCCTCTTCTGAAATTTTTCTGGAAAAATTACTCGTTAGGGGATGATTGTGAGTGACTTTGCAGGAAAACAGTTTGCTTTTTAAATCCTAACTTTGACATCATCTGGCTCCCTGGGTAGGATTAGTATTGATCCAGTCAATCATAGTTCAAGAAACCAGAAGCTTTTAACCCAGTTTTGGACTTACATAACAACATGCTATCGGGTGTAACTTAACAATTGAAACAGTAGAAACTAAGCTGATACTCATCCATTCACAAATTAGATTTTCTATTTTGGTTTTTATTTCTGATGTTCATCTGTTGAACATAGTTTTTTTTTTTAAGTTCATGTCCTTTGAAAAATTGTGCTTGTAATTCATGCTCAAATCCTATGCTGGCAGTTGTATGAAGAAAACTGTTCATATCTGTGGTACATTTGATACTTGCTGATCCTGTTATTTGAAAAACCTTCGTGGTCAGTTTGACTACAAACATGCTGTCATTTCCCTTTTTCAAACTACATAAAGGGTGGACAAAAAGTTCTTAGACTTCCCTCAGCAAGGAGGAAGTGGTGTCATCTCTTCAAACGCCAATAAGGAGCAGATCTTGGTTTTTGATAGGAATTATAGGTCTGATTAACATCTCAATCTTGGTAAGGAAAAAGCAGTACAGCATCAGATACCATGAAGGAAAAGCTTTTCAATGGATCAAATGCTCAAAAAATACCATTTAATTTTCAGAACTGAAACAGTATAAGGGAGTTTTTGGTACTGTGTTGTAGAAGTGATGTGAAGACAGAGATGGAAGCAGTAAAATCCAGGTCCCAGTTTGAAGATGGAGGACTTCTTGAGATGGGAAGAACAATGCTGATTCTTCAGAGATCAATAAAGTAGAAATAGTCCTTTACTTTGAGCATTTTTGTCTTGAAAATGACAATATCCAGGATCATAACACGAAGGCTGTATGTCCTACAATTAAACTATGGGGCGACTGCTATGCACTGATGACTTAATTATATTAGGCACTAGCAGATACAACTGTGCCACTTTTAGTGTGGCGCCATTTGATTGCTTAATACCACAGCAGCACTCAGAGCAGTTATGAAATACAGTACTTCCCTTCTTACAAAAAAAAAATGCTTACTATTCTAAAAAGTATGTCAAATATTTTTCAACCTTTTTTTTTTCCAAAAGAGGGTAGCATGTTTACCATTTCTGGATTCTTTTAAGAATAGAACTTTGGGGGGGGGGGGAATGTGCGTCAGACCTATTAGCAAACATATAATAGCAGTCTATAACAGTGATTTCAATAATGATAGAATCTTCCCAAAGTAAAATAATACTTTCCATGAAGAAATGGGTGTTAAAAAGGAATGAAAAGAAAATTCAGGAAGTATGAATTCTATCAATCCTTCCTCGCACTTTCATTATAACCGCCAGATGTTTGCTGAAACAATAGAAAGATTCTTGAGATGATGCTAGCGTAAAAAGCCATTTTAAAATTTGTTAAGGCTCTGGAAAACCAAGTCTATGCCTGAAATTTGAAAAAGATGTAGAATTTTTGACACTACTCCAGGTGAAACAAATTCTCAAGAAATCCTCTTCATTCAATGAGATGAGCTTACCAAGTAAACAGTCATTTCTGGCTAAAACTCACTAGCAACAGCTGTGAATTCTACTGATAAACAGATTTGTTTTCTGCTTGTCAGTGAGCTCCTGGAACAGATGCAATTTTTTTTAAAAAAGGTCATTGAAACATGGAAGGAAACGCATCAGGTTGAAAAACTGTAGAAGTGGCTTATTGCAGTAGTTCCTATAATTCCAAATTGTTTCTTATTGTCTCGTATATGGCCTTCTCCTTACCCTATAACTTTACACAATTTTCTACTATTTCCTTATATCTTCATAAAAAGGAATACAATAAATAAATAAGTGTTGATTCAAAATGACCTTTTCCTTTTGGGAGCCTGTTAATATTTATAATAAAGGAAGAACTTAAACACAGACTTGTAAGACAGTTGCTTCAGGTGCACTTATCCAGAAATACTTACTGGTATTTTAAAATGCAGTCTTAGGGAGACTTACTTACTTACTTAGCAAATAAACTATCAAGAAAAAGTGATAGAAAGACAATTACTAGGTGGGCCACTCAAAAATCAAAAACATAGTTAGCATAGTGGAGGATCCTTATAGATCAGTGGTGGCGAACCTATGGCACGGGTGCCAGAGGCGGCACTCAGAGCCCTCTCTGTGGGCACGCGCGCCATCGCCCCAGTCCTAGGCCTTCAGCTGGGTTTTATAAAACCTTTTCGCTTTAGGCCTCCACCGGCGTGTGCAAAAAAAAAAAAGGTTCAATCAGTCAATTTCAACTTCTCACGGGAAAAAAAAAGATCTTGCAAAGTTGGAATTGATTGATTGAACTTTTTAGTCCCACCCAGTCTGCTGTTACCACCACAGCCACGCCCACCCAATGGGCCACGCCCACCCAATGGGCCACGCCCACCCAATGGGCCACACCCACCCAATGGGCCACACCCACCCAGCACTCGATGATGCATAAGTGGGTTTGGGGTTGCAGTTTGGGCACTCGGTCTCTAAAAGGTTCGCCATCACTGTTATAGATGTAGGAGTAACACTCTTCTAGAGGAGCACGCAACCTGTTTTTAAACACATTTAGTGGCCTTTCGAAAAAGTGCTAGACCCTTTTTAAAAAGAGTGCTAGATTCTGCCTGCTATTTGTTGCTGGTTTTGACACCAATGAGCACTTTACAGATTTTCTGTTGCTTCTTTCTGTCAAGGAATTTCACAGCCATACATTTTACTATTTTCATTTCTTTAGGAGGGGGCTGCCATTTTGCCTACTCTGCACGTTCAGTGTTATTCCTGGGTGCTGTGGGGCACAATCACTTTGCTGTCAGCATTGTCATTCTCTTGCAGACTTTATCTGTTGGGGATATATGAAGCCTGTGTGAAGAAGGCTTTCTCAAGTTGAGGGAATTGCAAGACGCACAAATGTATGTAATCAAATGACATGCAGATGAAATAAATAAGTCAAGCTCAACTAGATGAATATATCATGCTGTTTTCTTGGCAACAACATGTATTTTGCTTTCCCCCCCCCCCAACCCTAGCCCACACTGTACCCTGGTGACCTACTGGTGGTATTGCATCCAAGCATTCTCCAAGACTGACCCAACCAGGTAAACCATGTACTATCATCTATGTATAGGTGTTTTAGTTACAGTTTATTTAATTATAGACAGATCGAGGCAAAACCTTAATGGTGATTACATTGTCAATAGGTTCTTCTGAAATTTTATTGCTTAATACATTCTTTGCCCTGGTCTGTTCCTTCATCCTCTGTTTCTTAGCATATGCTTTAGTCCATGACACTTATTTGATATTTATATACGTATAGGCATTTATGAAATTTACAATAAATTTATACATTTGCATAGACTGTTAAACAATGGCTTGTTTAATCACTGAAGTTTATTAATTATAATTGGCTAGGTTTACACAATGTGCTTGCCCTAAACCTGTAGTTTAAAAAATACAGTGGGTGGATTTGTGTCACATGCTAATAAAAATTAAGTCAACCACATTGTTGTCTAGTACAATAACACAGATTATATTTAATGCAATTCCGATATTAGTGTGTGGAGAGAGTTGCAGTCAGAATTTGGCAGTTTCACCAAATCAGGATTCATTTCAACAAACCTTTTAAAAGTTCATTGACTTACTAAGTGCCCATAGTAAAAAAAAATATTTTATGTTCATATACTGTATATATAGATAGTCCTTGACTTACGCCCATTCATATAATGATAGTTTGGAATTACAATGGTACTGAAAAAGTGACTTACAACATCCCTGTGGTGATCACAATTTCAGTGTTTGGCAACCAGGCCATATATATATATGATTGTTGTAGCATTTTTTAGCCTAATGAAGAGAAGACTTAGTGGTAACACGATAGCTGTCTTCCTATACTTGAAGGGCTGTCAGAGGGAAGAGGGGGTTGATTTATTCTCCGGAGTACCTGAGGGCAGGACAAGAAGCAATGGGTGGAAGCTGATCAGAAAGAGAACCAACCTGGAAATAAGGAGGAATTTCCAGACAGCGGGAATGATTAATTAATGGAACAGCTTGCCTCCTCTATAGCTGGAGTTTTTCAAGAAAAGATTGGACAACCATTTATCTAGGATGGTATAAGAACTCCGACCTTGGGTCTAGGTCTAGTACAGGGGTAGACAACCTTGGCTCTTTTATGACTCGTGGACTTCAACTCCCAGAATTCCTGAGCCAGCCATGCTGAGGGGAAAGGGAGAGGTTTCCATGCTTAGCCATGCTGGTTCAGGAATTCTGGGAGTTGAAGTCCACAAGTCATAAGAGGCCATCCAACTATGCTGGCACAGGAATTCTGGGAGTTGAAGTCCATGAGTCATAAAAGAGCCAAGGTTGCCTACCCATGGTCTAGTAGAAGACCTCCAAGGTCCCTTCCTGTCCTATGATTCTATGATTCTAAGAATTTTGCCTGGCTGACATGTCAAATATGCATCAAAAGAGAGGAAGAGCCCCAATGATCCTCACAATTAATATACCATGCTGGGTCGTGTGGGCTGCTTCAGAACATGGTCCTCAAAGAATGCTAAAGCCATGTTCAAAAAACAATCAAACTAACAGATGGATTTGGAGCTTAGTATGAAGCATGATCACCTCACATTTTCCACCATGCCACCAACCTATGCTTTGGCTCTTATCCAAAAAATCTCTAGACTGTCGGTCATAAATAGCTGGAGGGTCATGGAAGTGATGTAGAGAGCCTGAAAAGCTGCTTAAGTTCTATTCCAGGCACTCACAATTTCCCACTCAACCTATAGTACCGTAAGGAAAGAGTTTGCTGGTTGTTTTTCCTAACTTGGGCTTATTTCTAGGTAATAATTAGTTCACAAGAAAAAATAGTGAAAAATAAATAAGTAGATGCATATGATTTTGCAGATTAGTATGTCATCGACAAAATTAGTATGTTATGTTTACTATATGCTACTATTTACATAGAGAAAATCTGGTGTCCGTAGGGAAATGCCAAGTGGTAGAGTTCAGAAATATTATTCATTAGATGTGCGAGAAGGATTGGCAGAGCTGGGGATGAGTAAAAAAAAGGGATCAGCCTAGAATCATTACATAGTCACAAAGCTCAACCCCCCACCCCCTCTTAACTGCCATTACCCTTATCTAACTATAAACAGGTACTGGCCTTAGTTGACAAGATTCCTGTGCAAAGGCTTTTAGCAATAAATCAGTTAAACTGAACCTTCACATGTGGATTTGATCTTTCGTGCCTGACAATAGCACCTACAGATAATGGCTTTGGAAAAGGCTTTCCCTGTTTTTATTAATATAATTACTTTCTTTAAAAAAAATATCTACTGCCATATTGTTGCTCTCTAAGAACATCTCTGATAAGCCAGAAGGCTAATAAGAATTAGGTGAGTTTCTGAATGTTATCCAGATTAAAAATTCCATAACAGCCTTCATAGCATGCACCAGTCTTCTTTTTAATTCAATACTCTTTGCATTTAGGAAAGAACTTAAAGTAGAGAGCACTTTCTCCATCTCACTCCTTTTCTCAAAAATCAAAGAATCATAGGGCTGGTAGGGAACTTGGGAGGTCTTCTAGTCCAACCTTCTACTTCTAGTCATAAAGCACCCAAACACAAATACAGAATGCTCTATCAGGTCTCCAATGGCCTTAGTTAAATACTGGAATAAAAGGAGTTGTCTATAGAAATTTTTTTTTAAATGGTAACCCAATCCATAAAAGAAACTGAGTTAGGAACATTAACCCTCCAAAATAGCTCAAATCTTGGCTTTCTTCCCTGTCTGGGTCATTGTAGTAAAAGAAAACACCTCCCTCTGGTGGCAGAGGGCAGAAAGCTCATGTTTTGTGTTCTGTCTGAAATATACAGTATGCTTGCAAAAATGTTTGAAACCAGCAGCTGCATGATCCAGATTATCAGATTGTGCAAGATCACACAACCATAGCAGGCAATCAATGATTGTGCTAGCTAAAAAATAGCTTCATCCAATCCCACATAATTTCCCCCTTCCGTTTATGAAACTTTCAGATTAGCCCTAATATCTCATTTCAGAGAACAGGTCTACCTGTCAGAGGTCCTGGCCACACCCCTGACTCCAACAAGAAACAAGCCGTTGAGTTCACAGGTGGTCGGTTTATTTACGGTATGCTCTGGCATGCAGTATTCAAACAAAGAGCAAACAAAATCAGCGCTGGGAGCAACCGCTTCCCAGCGCTCTAAATAGACGCCTCCCAGCAGGCCCACCCGCCCCCACCCACCTAGCCAGCATCCGGCATGAGCGCCAGTATGGCAGCAAGGCAAGGAAGCGAGGCAGGATTTCAGCTCCCCGCCGTTTCTCCCCGCCGCTCAGCTGCTCGGTGGGACAGCCTCGCGGCTGCGTTCCACAAGGTCCCCCTTCCAGCATACAGGTACGAGGGAGGGAAAGGCTGTTGCTGCCATCTCTGCTGCTGGTCCCATCCGCTGCCTTTGGACGCCTCCATCCGACAATCTTGTCCCCTACTCCCCCCTCCTGTTAGTGTCAAGCCCACAAGGGCTTGACACTACCATTATCTGGACAATCTGATTACTAAGCAGCAATGCCTCCATTAAAGCATTGGGTCAACTGAACTTGACACATCTTCCAGTTTGTATTTATTGCATTGCTTCCACCTTATCTTCACACCATTATTTGCCCCACCTCAAAAAAAAACCCTCTACTCTAAACACTAAGTGATTGGATAACAATAGTGAGTTACACTGCAGATATGCCATGTACAGTAGTCACAGCTATGAGTTCCTGGATTTCTCAATTATTTTCTATCACATAGTGATCTTTTCTCCACCAAAGAGGACTTGCCCTTCCTCTCCCATAAGTTACATTAAAAATCAATCAGCAAGTTCTTTCTCCAGAACAGCCATCACTATATATATCGTTGTCTGTTCAGTCATTCGTTTGTTCATTCATTCATCCATGCATTCATTCAAATAAAGCCAAATAAACAGAAAGGCTGAAACAAGTTTATTTTTCACGAAGTAGTTAGGTACTACAGAGCTAGTACATAGTGCTTTATATTCGTCAGCCTGGTGGTCTCTAGATATGTTGAATCACAATCCATAATGAAGATGAAATAATATGTTGCCTAGGTAGCTGTAGAATAAGTCATTTAGAGAGCAGTGGACTGGGGAGAATGGGCTAAAAATGTGTTTTTTAAAAATAAGAAATCTCAGTTGAGTGGGACAATACCCCCATCTTCCATTGTCTCTCTTACAGATGATCTTTTTCTTTTGAAGGATCTAAAATCTCCTACAGCACTATGAGCTACCGTAACCCAATGCCTAAAGCATTCACCAGATTTACAACAATTATCAACTTGCAAACTTTGGACATTTGCTATTCTATTTATATATTGCATTGGCTACCAAATCATCTGTAAATTAACACTTGGAATCATGCTCAAAGCTAATATGCAAAGCTTTTAATCATTAACCTATTGAACCATTTACCACTCTTTGTACTGAATGCAATTAAGACACGGTGGGGGTTACAGTACAGCTTCTACATATTCGAGTTCAGGAGACAAGGAATTGAACTTTATCTTAGCTCTGAACTCTGACTTAGATGTATACCTTATCTTCTTTTCCCCTGCCTGAGTGAGAAATAAAGTGAAAAATTGATAGCCATCAGAACAGCAGGCATGTTTCATCTGGAAGGTAAAATTCCATGTCAGGTTAAAGCAATTAGTTTGATTGTGCCTCTGAAGGTCAGAAGGACAGACAATGCAAACAAACTAAAAAAATAAAATCCTCATGTTGAGCTTGACTCCTGGAGACACTGTGGACACATCCATGTAGCTTTCTTGGCAACAGGACAGAAATGGTTTGCTGCTGCCTTAGTTCATCCTATCACCTTGGCTTTCTCTGATAATCTCCTATCCAAGAATTAAGCAAGCCCAGCCCTGCTTAGCTTCCAAGAACAGCCACATTCTTTTACCTACCCAGACATGTATAATTTATTTTTGTCATATTAAACCCCTGCTGTTGTCTGTTTCTTGACAGGACTGCATAGGACATAGGTGAACCTTCTAAATAAAGCATTTTGAACTATTCATTAGAAGATTAAAAAAAAAAACCTGTGTTATTTGGCATTTACAAAAAAAATATCTACATCTGCTCCAGTGACTATTTACTTCTCACACTACAGCTTATAAAATCCCAGCAGGCGTAGCTGTGTCCAAACAGTATGTTTTAAAATTATTATTGGCAGAAACCCATGAAATCCAAAGTGCTAACACAGATATCATAAACCACATGTACTGGCAGCTGCTGAAAGAAACAGTATGAACTGACAGACCACCAACAGATCTTGCTCATATAGTAAAGGATGCCTAGATCGTAGTTTTACAGAATCAGACTATTTGAAGGAAAAAGCCATAGAAAGGCACAAAGAATGCTTATGTCACATAGGGTTAATATATAGTAGATCTTGGAGTATAGGACAGGTGTACCATCTGACAAACAAGGCAGGTGCTTGAAACTACAGGTGTCAAGGAGCTGGAAGACAGAATTAAATGGGTCCTGAGGCTTACCTTGTAACCCCCCAAAAAGCCTGTTGCCTTCCAGTTTAGTGGAGGACACCCTTACCTTTGAAGTAGAATTGAAATAAAATTAAAGTACAATTCAACTATTGTTCCAATTGGTCTATACCAGGGCTAGGCAACCTTGGCTCTTTTATGACTCGTGGACTTCAACTCCCAGAATTCCTGAGCCAGCTGGCTCAGGAATTCTGGGAGTTGAAGTCCACGAGTCATAAAAGAGCCAAGGTTGCCTAGCCCTGGTCTATACTGATGGTGGAAGGTGCCATCTTTCTCTTGGTTTCAGGGGGCAGAATGTCTTGGGCCAGCCTTGGTGGAGTAGATCTAAATAAATACTCAATATTTACTATTTGACCCTGGGCTGGCTGGTCTCATTAAGTTATTAACAAGGGTTGGGACTGTTTGTCTTGCTTTAAAGACTCTAGAGAAGAAAAATAAACATAGTAGAAATTGACATATGTGGCCCTGGAGTTATTAACCTCTAATTCTCTGGCCTACTTCCTGCCTGATGCCTTTCTTATGCCTTATTTAAGTTCCATATAACATCCACATATATCTCTCTGTATGTAATATAATATCTTTCCTGAGATGCCATCCCTTCAAGTTACATTTCTATTATGTGCTAATACATTCATTATTAAATACACAGTGCACAGCATATTACTGTAGCTTAACTCAATCTATGACCACTGGACTTCAGGGGAATACAATGTCTAGCATCCCATATAAGGAATAAATGGACATTTTCTTTCTTCCTGGTCCAGCACAATACAGATGGTCATGTCTGTCATCTTGGGCGTTTGTTACAGCTCAACCCCTAATTCCTTCTACTTCTATGGAGGGGAGGCCCATCTTTCCTTCTAAGATATCATCAATTTGACACCTCTTTAATGTGTTGAAACGTTTAGTCCCAATACCTTTGCCAGGCACTTAAATAATGTTGACAGGAAGATGCTATTGCTTCAATACCATTTCCTAGCCACATGTTGGTGTGTACAGAAGAATATATTTTCAAAGATCCAGATGGACAGATAAACATTATTTCAATCAAGCTAATAAAACATTTCCCTTTTTTCCCCTCCTAGAAATATTTTTTTAGGTTTTTTTTAAAAGGCTGTGAAGTTTTGAAGCCTGGAAAATTCTCTGCAAAGCCTCAGTAGCCAGTAGAGATTATCTATGCACTTTTTGTAGTGAAATCTGTTTTTCAAATTGTGAATGTGAAGGCAACTTTGTGGAGATGCACTAACGTACACAGATATGGATTACAGTAGCTTCCTCCAGATGGGGCTTCACTTGTTTGTGTGGCCCAGTTTCTGGCACGCCACAGACTGGGGCCGGTCCATGGACTGGGGGTTGGGGACCCCTGATCTAGACCAAAATAAAATTGCATTAATAAGGCCAGGCAATTGTGGGAAATGAATCGCATCTGGAAATATCTTTACACTGAAATTATACATATGACAATATCTTTGAACTCAGTAGGATCTGTGAATAGACAAACAAAGAGTTTTGCTGTAAAATAGACTAAAACACTAAAAACAGATTTGGTGGAGGGGAGATGCTGAGTTTGTGTATGGTGCACTTATGTAGTTGATGCTGCTATGGTAGCACCAAAAGATGAACATGTATCTGTGACATCCAATTTCTTTTAAAGAAATGTCAGCTACAACATAAATTATTCTAAGGTTTATGGTATTACTTTTTATGCATTTTCCTGATTATACTGTTCTCCCAGTGCTATATCTGCTTGCCTTTCCCATTTCTCTAACTGCTTCAATAGCCTCAGTTGTAGAGAAAGGGAAGGTCCATCTAGGAGATTGTTCTCACAGTCTTTGTTGTCTTTCTTGCCGCCTTCTTTCTCTTGAACCTTTTCCCACAATAATGGACCCAAAATGTAAATTGTTGCTTCATCCACTTTATATCCCTTCTATCCTAAGTCTATCATAGTCCACATGCAGCTTCAAGTAACTGGTCACATTGATGAAGATTCTTTGCCTTTCACAAGATATCCTGGTCTCCAAACAAGCTGAACCACATTGTTCAATCAATTACGTTATAACTTGTTTATCAGGCTTTTGCTGCTAGGGCTAAAACTTGGACACGGTATTTATACCACCATCTAAATCAATCATCCTCAGAGCATGAAGGGGTGGAGACAGGTGGAAGTTGCCTAGCATGGAATGCAGAATGATGGAAGTCATTCTCATATAAAGTAAATGTTGTCCCAGTTGAAGAGAAAATGGCTAAGAGCCAAGAATTAGAGATTTTAATATTTTTAATCATTTCTTTTGGTCCCTTGTTAATCACACAAGTGATTAATCAATCCCAGTCAATTTAATTAAGTTATGTCATCCATCTATATTTAAATCAATCAATAACTTCTTTCAGAATATACCTTGGAGATATTCAACTGCTCTTTTTTTCTTCCTATTATTAAGCACAACGAGGATGTGTTTTTCTAGATGTTTTTGCTCAGGGGAGGGAAAAGGATATGTTTTTAAAATGTATTCTTCACTATCGCTCTTTGGTTATCCATTAGCAGACAGCTTTATTGACTTACAACTCTACTTCTGCAACATTCATTTAATTATTTCACAGTGGGATTTTCAAAACAAAGCTACATATTAACATTTACTGTTAGCCACTATTTGCATTAAATATACCCATTTTTTTTCTTCACATGTAAAATAAACACAGAGAAATTTGTTCCTTTGCAAAAGTCAATGAGATAAAGGCAAATTTAACTATTTCCAATTTTGCAGCCATTTACAATGTTGATTATCTTTATATTACAAAGGGAAGATAAAGCCCAAATGTCACTAGAAAAGGCTCCATTCATTCAGTCAGTCAGTCAGTCAGTCAGTTCCTCATTACCTGGAAGTTAGGTAACTTGAATTATCCAGATTAGATCAAGTATCAAGTAGATCAAGTACGACAAAGTATAGCCGGTAACAAAAGTTGTAGGCAGAAAAATATGCAAGACTGTTTGATATATTTAATATATTTACTGCTTCTTACATGCCATGGGAATTACAATGAATTTATAGTTCCACTTGCAGGGTACAATTTATATACTTTTTAGTTAAGTATGAATTTATAAGCATTTTGGTGCTTATTCCACCTTTCTAAAATATCAGCATTGTACTGTTGCTTATTCCCTAAAGAACAGCATCTAAATAGGCCTTCAGGATTGATTTCTGAAGTTACAAACAAAATGTCTAAGACAAACAAGTGGGACACAGGAATGTGATGTACCAGAATTACACATAAAAACTGTACTGGTGTCACATAAGCTTGCTATTCATATTTATAGGAGCTAGTTATGAATATTTATGAATATGTCTAATATAAACCACATCCAGTTTAATACCATGCAGTATGCACATTTTCTTTATATTCACTTGTGTGAGACTTTTTTCCCCAAAGTAAAACACATTCTGCAATTTACTCGAGTGCTATTATTATCTTGTATTCAGATCCACTATTAGAAATCACATCTTTCAAAGAAGCTGTTTGACTTTCTGCTCTTCAAGCAGCACTGTCAGAAGCCTTTTCTAAATTTGCACCTGAATATTCTGCCTATGACAAATTTTAGATATAATAGCATGAGCTGATGAATAAATTTAACCCATACCATATGCATATCATTTTTTTCTCTTTTCCATGCCAATGATCTGGATAATTTAGGTGACTTACTTATTAATATATGTAAAGAGGAAGCAGCATATAAGACCTTCGACGCTGAACATTGCCCCCTTTAAATAAACTGAATGAATTAATGTGTGAATAGGGTACATCAACATGACTGAAGCCCAAAATGTTGCCACACATTTACAAGCAATGGGATCTGGTATGATATTCCTGAGTATCATACTATCTCCTGTTTACCTGTCTTACGGGTGGCCTGGACTGGACTGGTTTATTATTGTGAGGCAGTAAAAATGTCATCTCAGTTACCAATCCACAAGAAGAAAGTCTTATGCACAGAAAATCAAAGCAAGTATGACAAGTGGGAAGTCTGCTGCCTCCCTGACTCCCTCTTTCCATAACATGCATGTAATGTTGGGGAAGGAAAAAAGGAAGGAAGGAAGGAAGGAAGGAAGGAAGGAAGGAAGGAAGGAAGGAAGGAAGGAAGGAAGGAAGGAAGGAAGGAAGGAAGGAAGGAAGGAAGGGAGGGAGGGAGGGAGGGAGGGAGGGAGGGAGGATTGTACTTTCCTAAGATCAGGCACACATACACACACACACACAAACACATGTACAGAGAAACTGCTTAGACAGAGCTTCCATGAATGGACACACACTTGGGAATACCAAGAACTTTTGCCTTGCTTGTTGTACAGCATGACAAATGGGAAGTCTGCTGCCTCCCTGCCTCCCTCTTTCCATAACATGCATGTAATGTTGGGGAAGGAAGGAAGGAAGGGAGGGAGGGAGGGAGGGAGGAAGGAAGAAAGGAAGGAAGGAAGGGAGGGAGGGAGGGAGGGAGGGAGGAAAGATTGTGCTTTCCTAAGATCGTGTATATGTATGAAATGCAGGCGCGCACACACATACATACACACACACACACACAGAAACTGCTTAGGCAGAGCTTCCATGAATGGACCCACACTTGGGAATACCAAGAATCTTTGCCTTGCTTGTTGTACACATACCATTCTTTATATTGTTGACATATTTCAAGCACAGATGACAAAGAGGAATAGAGTAGTCCTTGAAGTTCCTGTCCTGGCAGGCACAAGCTTTTCTACAGGCCCTGGTGGAAAGGAGGAGCATTTGAATCCCTATGCCAAGGTGAGCTCAGATTCAAATGAGGAGACCAACGATGAGCAGCCAGTTCCAGAGTTGCCAGACGAAGCACTGCCTGAGGAGCTGCAGGCAGAGGAAGTGGGGCTGTCCGGTAACCAGCAGGTCCAACTGCTTCCTGTCTCTGAAGAAGAAAAGTCTGAACTTTTCCCCCAAAATGTGGGTTGGCCACACACTGTCCTGTCACAAGCCTAGCACACACAAGGACACAGAGAGATGGTTTCAAACTTTGCTGATACATTTTGTGAAGAAAATGTATCTAATTGCACATTTGATCTTTTGAATGACAGCCTTTTGGAAGTCCCATGTCATCTGTTATGAATGTGCTTGTGGTGCTTATGTTCTGTTTTATCTGAGTTTTGTTGATCATTACTCAGCAAATCTATTTTGTGTCATATTTCAGGATGATTCAGAAACCCATGTGAGAGTTTTCCCTTTGATCCCTAACTGTTCTGACCAGGCATTGAAAAACGACGAGTGTTTCAGATGCAGTTGCTGGGAAATATTATGGGGAAGGGATAGAATTTAAAAATAGCTGCCACCTTCCTAGGAGGATGCTGAACCAAGAGAAGCTACTGATCTCACTTCCCACTATGTATAGAACAGCCTGGTATAATCATACCTGCTTACTCACCCTGGTTGAAATGCCTATTTAGGCACAAAGACAGTCTCTCATTTCAATATTTTTTCTTCTTCGTTCCTTTGATTCTTTTGGTGTTTCCATGACGCTTTTTCTACCATCTCATTTTTCTCTCTCTCTCTGAAAAATGCTCACACACTTCTCTTATAGAGAAGACAATCCGACAGACAGGAAATGGGCCAGATTCTGATTTTTGTTACACATTGTATTGCCACAGCATGTCAAGTGCGAAGAATCAGGACCATACGTTAAGTTCCAGTTAAGAAGATTTCTTGCTCATGCCTACACACAAGAGGAAGAAGGAGAAGGGGACGGCAAGGATGAGATGGTTAGATAGTGTCCTTGATGCAATGAATAAAAAATTGGGCAAACTCCGGGAGAAAATTTTACTTCAGAGATGTGATTTCACAGGGGGCATGGCATGCTATGGTACACGGAGTTCCAAAGTATAGGACACGACTTAGCGACTGAATACAACAGAGACAAGAATCTAGTCAATTAACAGCACTAAGTAGGCACTAGATAAGAGTTAATGGAATTCAAAAGGGATTCCACATAAGGATTCCAGACTGATTTCTCTCTTGACTCGACCCCCAGACTCTGCCTCTTATTCTCTTACAAAGCATAGGTGATAATTCTTTTAATTTTCCTGATTACACTGTCCAGTGGTTTAGACTAAGCAAAGGATTTCTCAAAGCCTTCTGACAAGGCAATGTTTCAGAGCAGAACTCAGTTCAAGCCATGCCAACAGAATTTCCCATAATAATAAAGGATTAGTCCATAAGGAAAGCAGAAGTCATTCAAGCATTGGGAAATGTGACAAATGGTTTGGTTTTTTTAAGGCATGGACATCCTTTGATCCATCCATCCTCTTCTCTCACCTGCCATTTTACGCAGCATAACTAGAAATGATTTTTATGGTAACACCAGCTCAAGCCATTTCCAAAGAGTTGCTGGCCTGTGACAGTTAGGAATGTGGCTTCATCTAATAACTGTTTTAATTGCAGTGACTTTTCCTCTCACCTTTTTCTGACTGACACTTTCTGCAGCTCATAGTAAGAGACAATTATTTGTTGGCATTCCTCACATTTTTGCTCTGAGGAACTTGAGTTCCCAACATCTCCCCATTTTTAATGAACACCAAAGAGAAATGTTTGCTCGTTCTTTGTACACATACATTTTTATTGGAAGAGATCAAATCTTAAACGGAAGTTTAAATGCGCCTTCTCTAGAATACATCAATCTGGGCTTGATTCAGTGAGACATCATTAAAGGAAGCAATATAGACATTATTATTCCTCTAACTAAGCATTCAGAGGAGTGCATGTTTCATGAGGTTAGGATGATGGGCTGACAATTGGCAGGCTTGTGTTCAAGATCCAGTTGCTGCTGCAGGGTGGAGTGAGCCCCTGTCACACGCTCCTGCTTCTACCAACCCAGCAATTCAAAAGCAGGCAATCGCAAGTATATAAATGGATACCACTTCATTGGATAACTTAATGAGGATGTGAAAGGAGCCCCCAACTCGGCATCCCCCATGCAATGGTGATGTCCCCATTTAATCCTTTCAATCCTGAAGCATTACTACACCCATGACTGTAGTAATAGTATCAAGCATTCAAGGATTCTTGCATCAGAGCTTTTTCTTTCTTTCTTTCTTTCTTTCTTTCTTTCTTTCTTTCTTTCTTTCTTTCTTTCTTTCTTTCTTTCTTTCTTTCTTTCTTTCTTTCTTTCTTTCTTTCCTTTCTTTTCTTTTCTTTTCTTTCTTTCTTTCTTTTCTTCTGCTGTACCAACAAGGTCTTTGATTACTGGATATGGCAAAGTTTGATTTCAAAGATGTGATTTCAATTTACTATCTTGCAGCACTTCTCAACCTGACCACCGGATGAATCTATGCCACAATTTATGCCATTTTTCACCATGCCGCAGGCTTGTGGTGCCATCCATCGTTGTGGTGCCATCCATGTTTCTCTAAGTCATTCTCAATGAACTTACTTCTTACTTCATTGCTTGACTTGTATTTTTTTGCCTTGTAATTTAAAAATAAGGCCATTGTGAGTAAGCTGGTCCCTCAAGAACAGTACTATCATGGCAAGCACTATTTAAAGATATTTCACATGTTACAGTTGAAGTTATTGCAGAATTCCAGCTGAATTGAAACACAGCTACTTGGAAATTATTTTTAGATGTATTTACTACTGAAGTGAGAAAGCAATAAAATTCAAGGAATTTTCCTGTGGCCACTTCTTCTAAAGTACTTTTCTAGGAAGAAACTCTTGCTTAGGTCAACTTATCAAGAGGGAGGGAGGTGCTAGCTCCAGATAGCCCTGTTGCTAATAACTCTATTTTGGAGAAAGCCAATGCCCCCTTGTGCTGATAATCTACTTTTGCCCTACCTCCCTGAGTCTGCCCCAGAAAAAGGAATCTCATGGTAGCTCAGGAGAGAGCTGAGCTACCTCAGAACATGGCGTTCAGGGCAAGATGTCTCATAAAGCTCAGGGATGTGTGGTTTATCATTAATAGCATGAATCAAATGAAACTACGACTGGAGATGGAAACTGAAGCAGGTCCACTGCTCAGCAGCTCACCTCAGGAAGTGCCATGTCTTGCAGTAGCCCCTATAACTGTACCTTGACAACAGGTAACAGCTTGAGATGTTTTGGCTTTTGGGGGGACGGACGGAGGGGGAAGACCGAGTCTGACTTTCCTTAACTCGCCCTATTGAGTCAATTAGCCTTCAACAGCAAACAGAAATCATTCAAACGCTTCATACCCATTAAATTTATATCACTAAACATCGGTTTATACTGGTGCAAAATTCAGGGTTTTGGCATTTGAACACATTGGTTATTCATAAACATTTTTAAAAGTGTGTAGAATGAAAGAAATATTTTTAATTAATATGTGCAATGAATGTATCTCTGACTCTTTAAAAATTGCCTATCTCTAATTCCTAGTTTTCTGGGTAGTGTAAAAAAAAAATGATGAGCTATAAGGAAACAATTAAGCCATAACAGGTACATTTACACCTGATAAAACCAACATACTGCATAACCCACAGCAGGTGATCAAATAAAGACAAAGAGAATTTTTGGACAGGCCTAGAACAACTAGAATTGCACTACATTACATAGTTTACATCACATACTTTATCCGACAAGAATAGGATAAATATCATTTTTTTAAAATGTCATTACTGTAATTATATCTGTTGAGCTTTTAAATATATACTGTACATATTTATTATATATCAGTGATAACTCATGCATGCCAATATTGCTTTAAAGTTGTACAATAAGTTCCAAACGTAATAAAATGAGGTTCAAATGAAAAGAATGAAGGGGACCTTTTGATCTAGAGCCCTATCTCTGAATTTCACTGTGTGCTTAATCTTTATTTGCAGCAGAGTAAAGCTCCACCTAAGAGAGCTGCACTGGGAGTATAATTTTGAGGAACTAGACTTAAAACTGATAGAAATCAATTTATTTAGAAGCATGTTAGCAAAACACTTGTCTGTACTTGATTGCAATGAAATGGGCACTAGGAACTAGGAATCTACTCTTGAAATGTTGGCAAATATCTTTACTCAGTTTTTTTAAGATAGATGTGCATTCCTTACACAATAGAAATGTGTTCAAATATACTTTTGTGCCTTTAACTGGATATATTATTAATATTCAAAAGCCCAATACAGTATGCGAGGCCAAGGTAGTGATATTCTTTTTAAAATTATATTTCTGCTATTATTCTGGTTAAAAACACGTGATTGTAAACAATGCAGTGAGTACAATTGTAGTTAATGCTAGGACAATGTTAATGTAATTCTTGTTGCTTTGTTGCCCTCTGCTGGTTTTGAGATGTATTCATTTGTATCCACTAAGTTACATAAATATATACATAAATACATCCACTGAGTGAGTTTGTGTGATCTCATTGTGTGAGCTCACATTTTGGCGGGGTTGTCCAGTTACATTAAGCCTTGTGTGATTTAGGTGCTGGGAACACTTTGGTCTATTGCATTAAGCTATTGTGGTTTGTAAACCTTGGTTTATGATTTAGTGTGGCATGTGAAGTCAGAAGGAGATAGGAAAAGAGACATAGCTATTAATTAGCTATCAAAAAGATTGATTGATTTTTACTGAATACCTTCCAGCTACTGTCTGATGCAAAAACATCTGGTATTTCTTCACAGGTAGTTTCAAGCAGTGCCAGTCAAAAGATATTGTGCAGGTCTTTTACCTTTTTTCTCCTTAATTGACATTTTTGGTAAAGGTAGAGGAGTTGCAGAAAAGCATTACATACAGCTGCATGAATGTAGCACAACATTTATTCTAATGGGGAATAAAAAATGCTTGCTATTCTATTACAAATCATTCAGGGATCTGTCAATGAATCCCAGTCCACCTTCAGCCTAAAAATGATTGTATTTGTGATGATAATACACTAATGGTATACAGCTATGAATTTAGCCTTCAGTGTCTTATCTTCTCCGAGGTCATCTATTCAAGGTTCCATCTAAGATAATGTTCACTTTTGTTGATCAGAATATTTGAACTAGAGAAAGACGTACAAAGACAAGTGCTGGTATTTTATTTTCTGTAAGGAATGTAGATAAACCTAGATATAACCCTGATAGTTTTTAGATATCAGATGAGAGCAAACTCCTGCAGAAAGCAACCAATATACAGATTTTCTTTTTTCTGTCATCACTCAGCTAAAGTACTGTAGATGGGACACAAAAAACTGGCCTGGATTTATGGCATAGGATTAACACAGCACCTGACCTGAATCTGCCAAGGTTCATCTCTTTGTACCAACACACAAGAAGCGACTGTAGTTTGTGCTTCTAAGTTGTACCATCTGTGCCAATGTGATAGACTGAAAATGTCTTTATGCTGACCATACATTATTTTTTTCACTCCCAAACATAGGAAACTTTCAGATGGTTTGTTTTTAGCCTTCATAAAATACTTAGACATTTGGCTTTGGGGTGTTATCTAAGAACAATTTCACCCCATTATTGCTTTCATTTCCTTTCCCTCAAAAAACATGTGAAGGTAATTCATGAATGTCTTCAAACCTGACGACCTCAAATCTCTGAAAACCGGAAATAAAAATCATAATCAGGCTCCCAAGCTCTCACAGTCTCTGCAGTAACAACCACTCGATTAAAAAAAAAGGAAAGTGGAAGAAATTGCTTGAACTTCTTCTCGCGGTGTGTATCTGTCTGGTTTATATACATGTACACGTACAAACAGAAATCCCGGCATTTCCTTCCTATAAGGCAGGGGTCCCCAATCCCTGGACTGCGGCCCACTACTGGGGCCATGGCCTATTTGGAACTGGGCCACACGGGCAGCGGGCCAACGTGCACACATGCACGCAGCTCAACTTGTGCAAGTTGAGATGCACACGCATGTGTGTGCATGCTGGCCCGCCGCTCACACAAACCGAACTGTGTATGTGCGCACATGAGCTCCAGCCTGTTGCTTGTGCGGCCTGATTCTCCTCTCCCCCCCTCAGCTGGGCCGCCAAACCCCAAAGGTTGGGGACCGCTGCTATAAAGGGCTGAAAAGGCCGCAAGCCACATTTGCCCTTTGCAAAATATGAGGTAAGTGGCCAAGAGTGTAGTGAGGTTGATGTTCTTGTAAATGAACTCAATTCAATTGTTCATTCTAACGACTTTTATCTTCTATTTGCATATGTAATGTCATATTATTTTATTGAAGCTTGACTGATTTATGCAGCAACTTGAAAGCCTACCTATATCTCAGTGGTGGCGAACATATGGCACGGATGCCAGAGGCGGCACTCAGAGCCTTCTCTGTGGGCACGCGCGACGTCGCCCCAGTCCTAGGCCTTCAGCTGGGTTTTATAAAACCTTTTCACTTTAGGCCTCCGCCACCATGTGCAAAAAAAAAAAAGGTTCAATCAGTCAATTTCAACTTCTCGCGGGGAAAAAAAGAGATCTTGCAAAGTTGGAATTGATTGAACTTTTTAGTCCCACCCAGTCTGCCGTTACCACCGCAGCCATGCCCACCCAATGGGCCATGGCCACCCAATGGGCCACGCCCACCCAATGGGCCACACCCAGCCAATGGGCCACACCCACCCGGCACTCGACGATGCATAGTGGGTTTTGGGTTGCAGTTTGGGCACTCAATCTCTAAAAGGTTTGCCATCACAGCTATATCTGATTACCTACTCTATATCTCTTATAGATGTGGGCTGCCTTACCATATTAATACAAGAAATAAATACATTCTTAAATTGGTAATATTTTTTTCTTTAACTGTTCTGGCTAGCTAAGGGGATTAGAATTCTTTAGCTTATTGCAATGTTTACCCAAATAATTTTTGACTGATTTAGAGATCATTCTACAAAATACAAATGCTTTGCAAAACCAGGCATAAATGCAAAGCATAGAAACATAGAAACATATTATTCACATAAACCTCTAGTTGTTTTCAACAAAGGAGCAAGGAAGACAAGCAATCATACCAAATGTACTTTCCCTCTTTTTAAGTTTTATTCATATATGTTATTGTTAATTAAGATCATAGCAGTTGTAGACATTTGTATGATATCAAAAATGAATTTAAAATTTGTACTTTATGCTTGGAACATGATATTGTTACTGCTATAACAATGAAGGCAGCTAAAGAGAAGAACAGTGCCCTTGGAAGTCAAAGCACTGGATAAAAAGAGCTATGATCACATTTCATACCATTTGGCACAATCTGCCAAAGTGAAGAGGCAGCTGATGCCTCTCTATGATGGAATTTGGGAGCTGGCAAGCAGTAAGGGTTCTTCTGAATGAATGCCACCCATCATGCTTTGCCAGCAGGTGTTGCTATCTACCATGGGAACAAGTAGCTTATGGCAGCTGCATTAGTTGAAACTGTTTCCCTGCTGATATTGTCTATAAAATTTAGAAAGTGTGTGCTACAACTGAGGTTTCACAAGCCAACCAACTTGTCATTTGTTAAGCATTGTGAGCTACAACCATCTCTCCTGGATGTAAAATTACAGTGTTAATGTCAGATGTTCCCTCTTCTTTTTCTTCATCCTGTATGCAATAGGTACAGTCCTTGATAGGATGGGTCAGCCCAATTATGAGCGAGTTTAATTTGCCCCTTGTGTCATTTCAGTACCATATACTGTATAGCTGGCCTTTGTACTCGAGCAGCTATCTCCAATGGCAAAGGCCTTGCATTGGCTGGGCCGAGGCTGCCCACTCGTTTTTGCAGGCAGGACCCAAGGAAATCTCAGCTCTTAAATCTGTTAGGTATATATGAATGGTGATTGTCATGGGATGAACTTTGTGCACTGAATATTAAGAGTTATTTGATGTTTCTCTTGTAGGGATGACTATGAGTTGCCTGTCAGTGGGAGCTTCTGATATATTGTTGGCAATATAATTGATCCATTGTCAGAAAAGGGCTATTTTCTTTCTATCTGTCTGACTGTCTGTCTGTCTGTCTGTCATCCATCATCTTTCTCTAATTCTCTCTCTCCATCCCTCTTTCTATTTATTCATTTATTTTATATGGCCAACCATCTCAAGTGACTCTAAGCAGCTAACAACAATAAAATAGCCAGCATCTACAAACACAAAATAGACAATTGGCAGCCAAACTTTTCTTTAAAAATCAATGCAAATATAATACAAGTATTTCAACAAAAACCTATTTGTTATTTGCCAAGTGGGCATCCTTCCTTTTCAAGGGAATTCATATAGTACACTGTAATAATGTTTAACCCAATGGCTTCTAAATGTGCTGAGACTAAAATTCTCAAAAACGCCACCAACACATCTAGAGCAAGGGTCCCCAACCCCCGGTCCATGGACCAGTACCGGCTGCGGCATGCCAGCAACCGGTCCGCACAAACAAGCAAAGCCCCATCCACGGGATGCAGGCAGCACACAAAACCATGTACCCTCCGGTCCGCGGAAAAACGTCTCTCCCCAAAAGGTTGGAGACCTCTGATCTAGAGGATACCTAGTTAGTGATGGTTGACATAGAATATTTTGTGTGGGCTAACTGGGTTAGACCTGTCTCCAAGTTATTTTGTACAACTGAATGTACAGCACATAAGCCTAATATTCTTTTATGTGCTTTGAAAATACAGAAAGAGGATGGTCCATATCTCAAACAAAACTTATTGATCATATTTGGAATCACCTGTTAGGCCTTATTATAATTAAATGTAAACTATAAACCTTAACAAAGCACTGAGTTCAAGAACAATAATTTCTTGACTATTGTGTAGTTTATTTCCTATACTTATCTATGCTTCCATGTTTCAAGTGACCACTTTCAAACATTGCTTAAGCTTTCTGTTTTGTGAAGAGCAATTAGCAAGCAACATATGTTATCTTAAGCTTGTAACAACTTATTTAAAAAGATTCCCTATTATATCAGTTAATCCTCTTTTTTATTAGTGTGTCTGTCTTTGAATGTAATATGAATGTAAAATGAAAGAGCCACTGAACTGAACTGAAACATTTCTCCCAATAAATTTGAGAGTATTTTCCCTTTATTTTTGTTTTTCTTTTGTGTTATTGCCAAGGGAAATATCTGGATTCTGACTGATACTAGAGAAAAGACTATATACACGTGAGTTTTTCTCTCCTTAACGGCGCTTGGGAGCATTCTTGCATAATCCACCAAGATTTGAGAATGTTATTCTACTGACCATATAAGACCAAACTCTGCATGTTTAAGCAAGGGCATGTAGGTAGATGCTGAGCACTTGCAGGGTTAGGCCATAGACAAAAGACTTTTCTGAGTCTCATTTATTGTAGCAACAGACCATAGCAACAGCTTAACTTCATAGCAATGGTGAAATGCTCACACAGCTTTCCTGAAAACCAGAGGGCAGAACTACTTGTTCTACTTTTCAATCTTGTTTTATCCATGGGCTGCACTTCCAGCCAAGCAATTATCAAGGAATCAGCATCCAAGAATCGGCATCATGACAGAGAAACCCCAAACCAGGTAACACACTCTTAAATCTTCTCTCTGCTTCCACTACTCATGAATATTTCTAAGGTCAGTGTTTAATTTCCTTTTACATTGGAGATCACTGGAAAATGTGAGAGAAGGTGGCAATGTCCATTTTGTTTATTTATATACTTGTGGAGCACATTGAAGACAAATAACACTCTGTGTCCTTCTTGCACCTGATTTCTAATAGGAACAACCTGAGAAATTATCTTACCCTCCCCCATCACATTGACCCATCCCACCCAGTCAGCCAGGGAAAGTATGTTACAGATCCTATTGATTAAAACATATGATTGGCATGGTCCAGAAAGAGAGCCTTCTCTGCCATTGCCTTCCTTGGAATATTCTCCCCTCAGAAGTGAGTCAGGCCCCGCTCTCCTCATCTTTCAGAAAGGCGTGAAGACCTCCAACTCGTGTGTAGCATGCAACCCGTGTGTGTGTGTGTGTGTGTGGTTAGCAGTTTGAAGGCGCTCCCTCTGCCTTTTAGCTTTTAATTTATACTACCTTTGTTTTTAGTTGGCTCCCATTTTATTGACGTGCTTTATAGGGTGGTGTGGTGGCTCAGTGGTTAAGACGCTGGGCTTGTTGGCTGGAAAGCCGGACATCCACGTTAAAGACCCAAGCTCCACCTGATGGGGTGAACTCCCGTCCTTGCCCCAGCTCCTGCCAACCTAGCAGTTCGAAAGCATACAAATGTGAGTAGATAAATAGGTACCACTTCAATGGGAAGGAAACAGCGGCCCGTGCTGTCACACTGGCCACAAGACCACGGAAATGTCTTCGGACAGCGCTGGCTCAGTGGCCTTTAAACAGAGATGAGCACATCCCCTGTAGTTGGCAACGACCAGTGGAATAAAACCTGCAGGGTCTCCTTTGACTTTATCTTTTACTGTATCTTTTTATGGGTTTTTTAATGCTTTTAGCTGTAAACTACCCAGAATCACTCTGAGAGTGAGATGGGCAGTATCTAAATTTGACAAATAAATAAATACCCCTAAGAATCCCCCGGGTAACTTCCAAATTAATTAATTCCACTAAAAAATCCTACAGTAGAGGTAGTCCTCAACTTTCAACAGTTCACTTCATGACTGTTTGAAGTTACAATGGCACTGAAAAAAAGTGATTTATGACCATTTTTCACACTTATGACCATTCCAGCATCCCCATGATCACGTGATTTACATTCAGATGCTTGACAACTGACTCACATTTATGATGGTTGCAATATCCCGGGGTCATGTGATCACCTTTTGCGACCTTCTGACAAGCAAAGTCAATGGGGAAACCAGATTCATTTAACAACCGTGTTACTAATTTAACAAGTGTAGTAATTCAGTTAATAAACGTGGCAAGAAAATTTGTAAATGGGGCAAAATTTAACAAATTTCTCACTTAGCAACATAAATTTTGGGCTTAATTGTGGTCATAAGTTAAGGACTACCTGTATGTTGCACTCATTACCACTGTAACTGAGTCCATCCACCTTGCTGTTGGGAATCCTCTCCTCTTTCCCTCCATTTTTACCAGCATTGGAGGCTTCTCCAGGGAGCTAGCTATTTGCATAATGTGTCTTAAGTAATATAATTTGAGTCTTTTGTGTCTTGAGTGAGAATTCTGAGATGACCCATTTGTTTTCTTGGCTAACCATGGTATTATCAGAATAACAGAGTTGGGAGAGACCTTGGAGGTCTTCTAGTCCAACCCCCCGCTCAGGAGTTTTGTCCAACACCAAATTTCAAAAGCACCAATAGTCTTACTATCATGCTTCTTCAAACTCTACTACTACTACTACTATTAATATTATTATAGTTCATTGCAAAGTCAGCCACATATTTAGACTGGAGTTGGCACTTTTATCCATCTATTGAGTCCTTCCCATATTATTATACCTTAAGAATTGTTTTATTATCTCCTTTCTCTGTTCTAGTGGTTATCTTATTCCTATAACTAAAGGATATTCTAGGCCATTAAGCACCACTACAATCTAGAAGCATCTCAAGACACTATATTCTTATACGTTATTGTAAGAAATGGCATATGAAAATTATGTTTATGAAAATGAACACTGGAATAAAGTAGTCTTCTTGTTCAGTCTTGCCTACTTATTCCAAAATCAGTCTTCAGGTTTTTTTCTCATGAAAAATCTGTTACTGCTCTCCCCACAATATAAATATTGCACCTTTTTCTCCTTAATAGATTTTTTTATGAAAAAAAAACAAAAATTGTAGTGAGTCTGACTTTGTCTTCTACTGCCATAAAACTCTGAATGGGGCAAGGCAATCTATAGGCTACTAAAAGTCTCTTTCCCATAATCTTTAACTGGCTGAAAAAGTGCGTCATAGGGCTACAATGTTTGAACCAAAGTATCTCAAATGGGATAACTTACAGAAAGCGTCCAAGATCTAGGACACAGGACCCTGAAGGAATTGAAATTTGGCAGATTTTATGAAACATTTTATGATATAAAGGTTAGCATAAAACAGTTTATGACATAATACAAAATATTATAAAACATTTCCTGTTCTGTTGTTTGACTGTGCTGTACATTTCAACATGGGCTACTTCCAAGGTAGATATATCTCTGAATGTATCCAAAATAATCGTGTTGCCTGAGCCAATTCTGTCTGGAAGAGGCAGTGCTATCTATTCTCTGGAGCCAAACCACAGGGGGCTTTTTGGGCACCAACCAGCACTTAGAGGATGATTGGAAGCCAGCACAGAGCTTAAAGGACAGGCGTCATCTGTTCATGGCAGCAAACTGTGTCCCAACAGATATGGAAAAAGCCAAGTTAGGGAAGTCAGCAGTCAATCATCTCGCCCAATCTCTTAGCCAACACCCCCACAAGGGTGCATGCAGGCACACAGAAACACATCAAATGTTGTATATGTACAAATGATGCTGTAATTTATTTTTTAGGCTAGAGAGAAAATATTTCTTGGCACAGATAGCCTCGCCTCACAAGGTGAGTCAACAGCTGCAGATGATTCCTGTGGAAGAGGCTTACCAGAAGATGGAATGAAGGGATCCCAGTCCATTAAAGAAGAGACCAAAAGTCAACATATGGGTGGGTGTGATAAATTATGAAAGAGGGCTGTTTCATAGGGAGATGAATGACTTATTCAAGAACCATTATTCTGGGGTATAGCTATATTGAGTATTTCTTGCATGATTGGCATAATTTGGAGATGAGGCCTTGTGATATACTGTTAGAAGTAAAATGCATGCCCAGCTGTCTCAGATCTACACCTGGGCTTCTGTCCCATCTTTGTCCTTCCTGTATCCTTCAATTTCTTTGCGTATTAAAATCTGATCCACAGATACACATTGGCAGGCATTCCAGCATAATTCTTGAGATGGGCATGGAAAGGGTGCTCTTGGGCAGAGTGGCTGGTGGATTACTATACCAGCAAACTATTTGAAATTGTTAGATTGCCAGGCTATCAGTATTGCTGATGAGCTATATGTGCACAAACTGCAACACATAGAAGTATAAGCAATAGCACTTAGACGTATATACCGCTTCACAGTGCTTTATAGCCCTCTCTAAGCAGCTTACAGAGTCAGCATATTGCCCCTCCCCTCCCCTCCAACAATCTGGGTCCTCGTTTTAACGACCTGGGAAGGATGGAAGGCTGAGTCAACCTTAAGCCAATGAGGATTGAACCCCTGGCAGTCGGCAGAATTAGCCTGCAGTCCTGCATTCTAAACCCTGCGCCTCAGGGCAGTAATGTACAGGAAGATTAAGCAAAACCAAAAGTAGAAAAACTACAACTGGGCAATGTGGATAATACTGTTTAATTGCATGCATGTACAAAAGAGTGTTTGCGTTGGCTTGAAAGTTTCATTTGCTAGTTGGTTTTACTATAAACCAAACTGTCTGGTAGAAAGGATAAATAAAATTAAGATTTTTTTTGGTGGGCATGGGAGGAAAGGGCAATAAAACTATAGCAACTTAAAGATCCAAATTAGCTGAATTAATAGGAAAAAAGGTTATGATGTAACATTTTTTAAAAAATGAATTTGAAATATATTTTAAGGCTATTTTGAGATTGAAGGGAAGAAAAAGAGATGATTCCCAAGAGTACTGTAATTGATACTTTTCTCCTTCTTTTTCTAACTCTTTCCCCCATGCATTCAAGTACTCTAAGTGAAAATATGTTAATTAATATTCATTTAATTAATTTGAGTGATTGAAAATACGAAAGAAAAAGCTGATTAATCATTCTCTCCCTCCACTTAAAAATAATTCAAAATATTTAGGTGCCATTAAATCACTTATCAAGCTAGAAAATGAAAGACAGACATCATCAGACATTTTGGAAGAACTTCGGATGCAAGGAATAATCAAGACTTCATGTCCAACCACTAAAAACAGAACTGCAGATGATGCCATGGTAAGGGTTCTTCAAAATTAGTTCAGTATACTTTAAGTTTGAGATGATGTTTTGAATGTAACCTATGAATTACTCCAGAAATGGATCTTTCTTCTAGGTGAGAGAATTGATGTTTTTCTGAAGGTTCCATTTCTTCCCAGTTTCTCCTGAAATTTGAAACTCTTCCCAAAACAGCTTTGTGATTTATTTTTTTCCTCCCCTTTAAAAATACAGTTCCTGGGAAGTTTACAGACTTTCAATTCCAGGCCAAAAATAGGCAAAAGTACATGTTACCAAACAGAATAAGTTGGCCTGAATTAATAGCATGCTGGGGGCACGGTGGCCTAGTAGTTAAGATGCTAAGCTTATCAATCAGGTTTGCAGTTGAAAAGCTAAGTACTGCATGATGGGGCGAGTTCCCATTCTTGCCCCAACTCTTACCCACCTAGCAGTTCAAAAACATGCAAATGCAAGTAGATAAATAGGTACTACTTCGGTGGGGAGGAAACAGCATTCTGTGAGCCTTGGTGTATAGTCATGCTGGTCACATGACCACGGAACCATCTTTGGACAACACTGGCCAAGAAACAGGGATGAGCACCGCCCCCTAGAGTCAGACACAACTAGACAGGGGAAACCTTTATCTTTACCTTTAGGAAATTCTTCCAGCCTACTTCATGCTAGTACTAACCATAAATCTCCTATGAATTCATTTCCTGGGGATTAGCTGATTAATATGTAGAATTGTATATTACTTGAACCACCAAACACTAAAATCACGTTGATTTTAATTACAATTTGTTGAAACAAACTAGCTTCATAAACCCAAGTCTGAAGTTGGTCTATTTCAAATAAGCACACATAAATAGGATTAACTTTGTGTGCTGGAATTAAACTATACACAAAGAAAAAAAAATAGAAACTAACTATTCTAAGTAGAAAGTAAACATTCTAGCTTTCTTCTTGCAAACATGCTGAAGAATTAAAATGGAGAGCATGGTACCAGAGAAAATCTAGTTCAGTGGCTTTTTAATGAAATTTATATCTGACTTGCAAAAAGCATGATTAGCTTCTGGTAATTGCTTACACAAACGTACTCAAACTTGCCAAACTAATGGCCGATCTTACCGATGTTTATTCTGAATTGAATTCTGATATATCTATTTTTAAAATATGCTTTCAACTTTCAAACTGGTCAAATGCCAACAACAACAAAAATACAAAGCCATGATAAAAATGATAATGCTGGTCTGGTTCATTACATAATTAAAAAAAAAACCTGTGAAAATGTTCAGCATATTCTAAAACTGCATTTCAAATCATAGGTATTTGTGGACAGGTTGCAAATGATAAAAAAATGTGTGTTGCAATCCTCTTGAGGTACAAGCTCCACCACTTTCACACTTGCAGGCAATGTCCCAACAGTATAAAAAGGTAGAGCTAGGGTAGTAACATCACACACCATCATTATTTAACCAGTTACTATATAAGCCTTGATGATGCTAGGTAAATGGAACTAGTGCTGCAATAAACATACATGTAAACCAATTTGCAATGAACTTTAATTAATATAGCAAGTGCAAGCATCCATAACAATATTTCTGAATCTTTTTCTATACTACCACAAATGAAAGAAAATTTCCTCATTATCATTTCAGAATTTACAATGCTGTGGAAAAAAAGGAACTATTAATTATCACAGTGCAATTAACAAGCATCACATTGAGTCAATGGAATCAATAAGTTTGTATCTCTATTAAAGCGGTATTATGTATATGTGCTCCGTTTTATCTCTAAATGTTATTCTGTAGTCATTCTTAATTCCTCTCCCAAATTATGATGCAGAGAACTGAACTAGAATAGGAACAAACCTTGCAAAATACTGAGAGAAGTATGCAGTTATTAGGAAGATTTTAGTGAAAAAAATCCTTCCGGCTGTGACGTCATCGTGGAGCGGGTGAAGGAACAGATCTCTGTTCCTAAATCCCAGGAAATTCTTCGCTAAGAGCCCGGTAAGGGCTTTACCGATCCCGGAGAGACCGGTAAATTAAAGAGGAAGCTTCAGAGAAGCCGGGTGGAAAGCAAACACCCGAGCAGACAGGAGCAGCACTCTTAAAATTGGCGGAGAAGAAGCCGGTCTTTAAGGCCGGCTGGGAGCGATGGCGACAGCCTGAGAGGGAAGTGAAAAGTAGAACTGACAGCTTCGTACGGGAGAGGAGGAAACCCCTGAAGGAGGTGAGGAATATTTGATAGAAGGCGCGGAAAAAGCAAAGCGATAAGGAGAGAGACACAGCGGCAACTGAAATTGAATAGAGCGGAGAAGGGAGCCTTAGAGCAGAACGAGAGCAGCGAGAAGAAGCAGAGAGCCCACAGTAAAGTTTATAAAACGTGAAAGGCTGGAATTTAAAAGCTGCAAGAAGCAGAGATTGAAACTAGAGAAAGGACTGGAGACGGCCAGAGGCAACAAAGGGTGATTAAGAGACTTTGAAAAAATCAACATAAGGATTAAAAGTTGAAGTGAGACAACGGAGAAACTCAATACCAATTACTGGATCTTATTTTTGAAGAACAAATACCATTGAAATTTGAATCTTAACTGACATATATCTGGACAAAGTGACTAGTGGACGTTTTGGATTTATTGGATATACAGAAGTAGAAATAAGGTGACATTTAGTGGATCTGTGGACACATTAAACTGAGACAGAGAGAAAAAAGGCTGATGCAATATTGCAGCACCTGTTAACAAGCAGGGATCATAGAGAGAAAGGTGATTATTTAAACAAGAGTGATAGCGAATGAAATTAAGAGTGGTGATAATATTTTGAGAATAGTATATGTATATGCATTGTGTGTAGTATTACAGAAATATATATAAGAGGTGTTAAGAGTATTATAAATTATATTATATAATAGTGGGATAAGAAAAGGTATAACTCTATTTGTAATCTTATTTTTAAGGTTAACCCAAAGAATAACGTTATATAAAATTGATATATGCAAGTGTGGAAAAATATTATCCAAGTAATAAAAATGACAAGTACCACAGCAACAACTAAAATAAGTAAAAAAACAGCTATAAATCCCACACCTATAATGGCCTCTCCTATAGGTCAAAGAACGATAGGAACCATGTTGGGGAAAGAAAAAGAAAAAGTAGAATTGGCGATGAACCCACAGAGTATACAGATAATGCTACAAATGATGCAGGAAACAATGACAAAGACCCAAGAGGCAATAGCAAATAACCATGAAGAAACAAAAATTCACCACAAAGAAATCAAAAATGAAATTAAAAACATGAATGACAAGATAGAGAGTATACAACAAACAATGATGAAGAACGAACAAAGAATTCAAAAAGTTGAAACAAAAATAGATCAAGTTGATGGCAAAATAGAAAAGATGGATCAGATATCCAAACAAGTAAACAGAGAGCTGACCCAATCTATTACCTTCTTGGAAATGGAAAAAGCTTCGTTCTTCCTAAGATTTCAAAATATCGTAGAGGAAAAAGAAGAAGATTTGGGAGAGAAGATGGCGGAGATATTGGCCGAGATATTAGGAAAGGACAAACAGGAAACAAGAAGAGACATAGATGAAATATATCGAGTATATACAAATTATGCACGAAGGCACAGACTGGCGAGAGAGGTACATATAAGGTTTACTAGAAGATCAATAAGGGATGAAATATATAAAAAAACAAGAGACGAACAGATAGTATATAAGGGTAAAGAAATAATTGTATTAAAGCAAATACCACGTAGAATACGAAATCAGAGACGAGAATACCAATTTCTAACAACCCAATTAACTAAATACAAAGTTATGTTTCGATGGTTAGTACCTGAAGGCATATTTGTAACATGGCAAGAAAAAAAATATAAGATAGACACACTCGAGAAAGCGCAGGATTTTTATGAATGTCACTTTGCGCAGGGAGAAGAACAAGAAAGTAGGGAAGAGCCAGAGAGTAAAAGTCAGGAGGAAGACCTAATAGAAGAATTTGAACGAGAAAGAGAAACGCAAAAGAAACAAGAAAGAGAAAGGTTAGAAAGAGAAGGAGCAAAAGGAAGGGTAATAGAGACAAGAAGCACAAAAAAACCAGATCAAGTAAAAAACGGGAGAGGCAATTAAGCTCTTTTCTGTAAACATTAATGGTTTAAACATACCAAGAAAAAGAGTACAAACGTTTAATAAATTAAGGAAATTGGATGCAGACGTGATATGTCTCCAGGAAGTTCATATAAAAAAGGATTATAGAAAACTACTAGAGAATGTAAAATTAGGAACACTATACACAACACTAGCACAAAACAAGAAAGGAGGAATTGCTATATATGTTAAAGAAAAAATAAAATCAAAATTAATATATTCGGATGAAGAGGGGAGAATTTTAATGTTGGAAATAGAATTAGGGCAAAAACAAACTTTATTAACGGCAGTATATGCACCAAATAATAACCAACATGAATTTTTTAAAAAGGTACATAAGAAACTAGTGGATCTGGACTATGAAAATATTTGTATGATTGGGGATCTAAATGCAATAGTTGATGTTAAGAAAGACTATAAAAGTAGTAAAAAGAGCAAAAAGAAGAAAAATATATTACCAAAATCATTCTTTAACATGGTAACAGAACTTAACCTTCGGGATATATGGAGAGAGACACACAGATCAGACAAACAATACACATTTTATTCGTATCCGCATCAATCCTGGTCCAGGATCGATATGGCCTGGGTAACAACAGAAATACAGAACGGGATAGAGGAAATTGAAATAGGACTTAATGACTGGGCAGATCACAACCCAATAACAATAAAATGGAAAGGCCAGAAACAGAGAAAAAGATGGTCAATGAATCAAAGACTATGTAAAGACAAACAATATATACAGATGCTAGAAAAGGAACTGACATTATTTTTTCAGGTAAATAAAAAGGAAGAGACATCAACACAAAATTTGTGGGATACTACAAAAGCCTACATTCGGGGATTGACAATTGCATACAACTCTAAGAAAAATAAAGATAGGAGACTTCAACAAGAAAAACTGCAAGAAGAACTTAAAGAAACAGAAAGTGACCTACAGAAGGATCCACAAAACAAAAAGATAAAAGAAAAATGGAATATTATAAAACACAAGATTAATCTGACAACACAAAAAGAAATGGCACAGAAAATTAGGATGGCGAAACAAAATTACTTTGAAAACGCGAATAAAACCGGTCGATGGTTGGCCTATAAATTAAAAAAAGAAAAAGGTAAAAGAACAATACATCAACTACAAGATGAAAGTGGAACAGTACAATATAGACGGGAAGAGAAAAAGAACATAATACAAAATTTCTTCTCAAAGCTATACTATCAGGAAGATATAGCAGATGATAAAGTTAAACAATATATAGAGGCAGCAAAAATGAGCAAAATCACAGAAGAACAAAAGGAAATGTTGAATAGACCAATAACCGCAATAGAACTAGAAACAGCATTGAAAAAACAAAAAAATAATAAATCACCAGGCCCAGATGGAATTCCGGTTGAGTTTTATAAAAATACACAAGAGTCACTACAATGGATAATGTTGGAGATTTGTAATGAGGTGCTGGAGGAGGCGAAGATACCGGCATCTTGGACTGAAGCAATTATTACTCTCATCCCTAAGGAAGACTCAGACTTGCAACAAATTCAAAACTATAGGCCGATTTCTTTACTGAATACAGACTATAAGACATTTGCAACAATAATAGCAGAAAGGATTAAAAAAATCTTGAATAACTACATCCACCCAGATCAAAATGGATTTCTACCAGGACGACAGATAAAAAACAATATGAGGAAAATAATGAACACCTTAGAATTCTATGAAGTCCGCTCTGAAAGACAAGCTACACTGGTTTTCCTTGATGCCCAGAAGGCATTTGATAATTTGAATTGGAAATTTATTATAACACAACTGAACTACATGGAATTTGGGACAAAATTTGGAAAGATGGTTGAGAAAATATATACTAAACAAACAGCTAGGGTAATTATGAATGACGAAATGACAGAAAAAATTGAGATAACTAAAGGAGTAAGACAAGGGTGCCCACTCTCTCCTCTTCTATTTATTTTATCATTAGAAATACTTCTGACAAAAATCAGAGAGGACCAAGAAATAAAGGGTTTAAAAATTAAGAAGGAAGAATATAAGGTCCAAGCCTTCGCTGATGATTTGGTATTTATTTTGGAAGACCCATTAGAAACCGGCCCTAAATTAATTCAAAAAATAGAAGAATTTGGTGAGGTAGCCGGACTTAAGATTAATAAGAATAAATCCAAATTAATAACCAAAAATCTTACAAAGGCACAGGAAAGCGAATTGGAAGATAAAACAAAAATAAGCGTAACTAAAAAAATAAAATATTTAGGGATTTGGCTTACAGCGAAGTGCTCCTCGATTAAGGAGGATAATTATGATAAAATACTACACCAGATAAAAAAAGATTTAGAAAATTGGGAAAACCTACAAATTTCATTTTTAGGGAGGATTGCAACGATCAAAATGAATATATTGCCAAAAATATTATTCCTGTTCCAAGTTATTCCAATAAAACTACGGAAAACATTCTTTCAAGAATTAAATAAATTGGTTACTAAATTTATATGGCAAAGGAAAAAACCTAGGATTAAATTAAAACTCTTGCAAGATACGAAAGATAAAGGGGGATTGGCATTACCAGAGTGGGAAATATATTACCAAGCATCAAGCCTAACTTGGCTAAAAGAATGGATGAAATTGGAAAATACCAGAATTTTAACACTTGAAGGACACGACTTGCAAGCGGGGTGGCATGCATTTCTATGGGACGAAAAATATAAAGTACATAGATACTTTCGAAGACATATAGTTAGGGATGCATTGCTACAGACTTGGGAAAAGATAAAACAAAAACATTATATAAGAATTCCAATGTGGTTATCCCCAACAGAAGCTCTGAAACACCCAAACCTACTGGACATAAATAAGATAATTAGATACAAAGAATTGGTAAATGAACAGGGAAATCTGAAAACAAAACAAGAATTGGAACAAGATGTAGGCAGAGAGATTGATTGGTGGACATTCACACAAATCCAATCTAAATATACAGAGGACAAAAAATTATATGAAATACAAAAAGAATCGCAAGAATTGGATAAAATTATACATGGAACAGAAATAAAATTAATTAGTAATATATATAAATATTTACTGAGATATAAAATGGAAGATGAGGTTGTCAAAGACACAATGATTAGATGGGCAAAAAATTTCGGATACAACATAGAATTGGAGAAATGGGAAAAAATATGGGAAACAAACATAAAACTGACTATGTCTGCGGCATTCAAGGAAAATCAGTTGAAGATGTTTTACAGATGGCATCTTCCACCAGCAAAGCTTGCTAAGATGTTCCAGAACAACTCACCGACATGCTGGAAATGTAAAAAGGTACATGGAACATATTATCATCTATGGTGGACATGCCCCGTTGCAAAAAAATACTGGACTAAAATAAGAAGATGGATGGAAGAAATAATAGATCAACCTGTAGATTGGAAACCAGAGATCTTCCTGCTGGGTATCTTAAATAGAAAATACAGTAAAGAAATACGGTACTTAATCTTACATATAACAACGGCAGCAAGAATAGTCTACGCACAGTTCTGGAAAAATGAGAATATACCATCAGAGGAAGAAGTGATAAGGAAAATCTTAGACTGTGCGGAGATGGACAAATTAACAAAAGAGATAAAAGAAAAGGAAGACACAGAATACTATGTAATATGGAATAAGTGGTATGATTGGTTGGAGACTAGAAATAATAAATGAAAATAAATGCAGAAAGGTCAAGAAAGGGAAAATGTGTGTATAATAATGTATAATATTGTATAGTAATAATATGTATTATTCTTAGTATGAAATATAGTATGAACGAAGAAAATGGAAATAAGAAACAATGGGACAACAAGGACAAATATTTTTTAAAAAAGAAGAATAAAGGGGGAAAATGTAAATAATAGAAGATTACAGTTATGAAATTGCTGTTTAAAAAAAAAAGGAGTATACATTGTATGTCTATGTGTGTTATGTTTTGTTGTCTTAAAAAAATAAAAATACTAAAAAAAAAAAAAAAAATACTGAGAGAAGTATGCAGTTATTAGGAAGATTTTAGTGAAAAAAATCCTTCTTAAAATAAATACAACCACTGAGATATAAACAAAGGTTTATTTGTGCAAATAGGAAACAGGAAGAAAAAGAGAAGTGATCATATACACATTTAATAATGCAAATCTGGCTTAGCTAGTACCTTTTTATCTGCTGGAATAAGAAGTTAAATTTTGATGTAGTTTAGTGTTCTGCAAACTATCTTATTTTCTGATTAGGTTTTATTAAGAAAATGTTTAATAATGAAAATAACAACTTAGAAAGAACATATAGTAGTTTTGTCCAATAACTTGATATTCATCATGACTTTTGTTGATCTGATTTAGCAAATCAGAAAATTACTTAGTGTTTGTCCTCAACTTTTCAATGATCCGTGCTTGAAGTATAAAATGTCTAAATCCAAATGTAAAATACTGCACAAACTGACTTAAATTTAGAATATGTATCTCGAAATTAAAGATGAGAATATAAATTTTTCTGTCATGATACTAATTTACTAGGCATTCAAAGTGACACTCTTGAGCTGTATCAGAATCTCAAATGTTAGCCATCATCACCTTTTAGAGAGTATAATAATTTTTAAACCCAGATGTACATTGTAAAACTGCAAATTACATGGGCTGAATGAAAAGTAATGCCTCTAATGTTGTAAGTCACCAACAGATGGCAGTACGATGTGCTCCGAATGTGTTGTTCAGCATTTGTTCTTTAATTTCAGTTGTCAGGAAGTTGCTATGAGAAAAATGTTGTGATGCTTTTGTTCAAAAAAATGGAAATCTGCAGTGAATATTAGTCACTGTACTTTAAGCAACATGCCATGGTTGAATTTTTACTGCTGAAGAGTCCTTCCAATTGAAATTCACCATTAATGCAGATTGTTTATAATGATCACTGGGTTGATGTGCATACTGTGTGTCATTGAGCCAAAAAAATATAAAGGTGGTGAATTGAGAAGAGCTGTGATTAAGGATAAGTGGATGACATATGACTGCAACTAAGAGGATTAATTTGAAAAAGTTTGATAAACTAATTAAGGACAATAGGTAGATTATGCAGAGGGAATTGCTGTCAAGCTTAGCATTTCACAGAAATGTTCAGATTGCATTATTGATGTTCCTCAATATCAAAAGAATTGTGCTGGTCTGTGACAGGAATAAAGATTGGATTGAATTGAATTGAAAAGTATTGTGCAAAATAGGTTACTTGCGTGCTGATAGCAGAAAGGAAACAAACTGGAATTTGCCAGCAATTGTCATGCCATCAGAAGGAGGTGACAAATTTCTTCACAGCACTGTCCAGTCTATGAAACACCATCATTACTACCCAAAAATGAAGTATCAGTCCATGTTACATCATCACAAAACTCAGATGTGAGGAAAAAAGTCAGAAAGCCGAAGCTTCAAGGTTACAGTTTTTTTGAGATGCAGATGATGTTATTCACATGGATTTCCTGAGCTATTAGCTCAGACCACTATGCTGTAATAGTCAACATTTTAAAACAACAATTAAGCAAAGTTCTGAAAGATAGGAAGGAAATTGTTTTGTGGTGTGAAAACAACAGACCTCACACCTCTTAAGCTACCCAAGAGGCAATTGCAAAGCTGAATCTTATTGTCTTACACTATCTAATGCTCCATCCAATTTAATGTCATGCAAGTTCCATCTTTTCCCAAAACTGAAGTAAAACCTTCATGGGTATCTATTTGATTAACATGAAGAGGTGGAAAGGATTGTCAGGACCTGGCTGAAGAGACAAAGTAGCAAATAACAATGATTATGTGGAGAAATAAATACAGGTAACAAAAGAGGTCATCTCAAAAATTATTTTCCTGGTTCTTGTATTAAAATATCCCTATTTAATTAAAGTTATGTAAGTGGTGGCATTATTTTTTTATTCAACCCTCATAAATATCACTGAGTATCTATGGAGAGTCTCACTCATCCAGGTCATAGTTATCCCAACGTTGCTTCTTCACGAGGCAACTGGACTTTCTTTGAAGACGTTTCGCTTCTCATCCAAGAAGCTGCTTCAGCTCAGAGAATTTATATTTTCATGTAAATATACAGAGTAGAACAGCCTATTTTCTTTTAAAATACAATATCCCCTTCACTAATTATCTTGTATTTCCACAGCTGGTACCTGCAGAAAGGACAATACAAAAACCACCAGCCAAACTGGAAAAGCTAGAACTTAAACAGAAGAAATTGCATGCTTTATCAATAGAACACCCTGAAAATAAGGTAAAAAAATACATTAATCTACCCCACTTTATATTAACATTTTCATATCTAGTAATCAAGGATACATTAAATTGGGAAAGCCCTAGACTGTCCTAATTCTCAGCAAGTATGTTATAAGATGCTGTAAAATACATCCCCGGGTTTTTTTGCCGAAGATTGTAGAACTGGATGTTTTCAATAGAAAGGTGACTTAGCTCTGCTTCTGCATAGATCTGAATCAGAAGAATGTGTACATATTCCAAACCAGTGCCTGGATGAAGTGATCAGTAGAAGAGGGCAATAAACTGGGAATGATTTTCAATAAGTCAGAAGTTTTTGGACTGGATGGGCCCAAGTTTCAGGAAAGGGGAGTTGACTTGCACTAATGAGACTGCACTCCTAGTCAGTGCGAAATGTGAGAGCCAAGTTGCTCACTGGGGCTTGGGACTGGAGCTTTGCGAGTGGAACAACTGCATGGAGTGCCAGTTACCAAGTCAAGGTCAACATTTTGATTTTAACATGCAAGGCCCTAAATAACTTGGGATTGGCATACCTGTCACACACATACTTTATCTGCTGTTATCACTAACATCAGAACTACTGAATGCCATCTAGGAGATGCAGGTTTCTGAGATGTTGTCCATAATTCAGAAGGCTCTAGTTTCTGAAACTACGGAGGTGTTTCCTATTACTATTTTAAAGCATCTGTTGAAACATTCAGCCAGGCTGCTCTGGCATGAATGTTGCAAGAAAGCTTCCTCTGCATTTTCATTATGTTTTCATTTTTATTTAAGATTACTTCATATTGTTTTAAGATGTTGTTTATTGTATATTTTACTGCTGATTTGACTGAAAATGCTTCAGAAGAGAAAGTTATGTAGAAATAATTTAACTAGATTAAAATAAATCAATAGATGGAGATCAGGTTAGGCTCTTTCTCTGTAACTCCACTAAGTATTCTCACAGGCTGACTCCATCCATATTAGTAATTTCTTAATTAGGGCCAATTTTGTGTGTGCATGTACTGTATGTATGCCTGTGCACAAGTGTGTGTTTGACGCTCAAAAATGTGTTATGCCCCTAGCCTAAAGGCTTGTCTCTTTTTAGACAAGAGAAGAGCAACTGAAAAAGGAATTGCTGACTGATAGATCATCACCAATAATTCCTCCTGAAAAGAGAGTGCAGATAGGCAGTTCTATAATTACAACACCTCCCAATAGTTTTCAGTTGCCACCCTTAAGTGTGGGGACAGAAACTTGGACAGAGAAGGAAGAACTGGATGAAAATATAAACAACGGTTTTGAGGATTTTACAATGGTGGAATCAGACATAACTTATAATACAATTCATGGAGTATTTTAATCACCGACATTTGTATGAAGCATTTTGATCTCTAACCAATTTAATTTAATACTATTGCTACCAATAAAGGCTACTGGACTCTGATATATCGGATATTCTGTTTTCTGAGCTGGCCTAAGGGTTTTTCCTCTCCTTCCCTTTTTAAATTTTAAAACAAAAATAAAATACAGTTCAAGGCTGTGCCCTGGATTTGCTTCTGCATTAGCAAATCTTAACCGAAGGCCCACAAAAATGCCATGAAAATTAATCTTTGCCCCATGGAACTCTGGCTTAGCTTTTTTTAAAATAATAAAAAATAAAAATGTTTGTGCCATCTTATTAAAAGGAATGATGCCATCCCCCAGATTTTAAGATTTTTTTTTCTTTATGGCCTATCTGAAAGGGGAAGGACAATCAGATTTTCCTAGTCTTTCTATCAGAGATATTTTATTTGGAAAAGCTGAAAAATAAAATCAGGGAAATTTACATATAAACCTGTGCTATATGATGAGCACTCATTGCTTCAAAATTATGTATATTATGCTTCATCTATGCATGTGTGATCTCTGGGCCAAGCTAATCTTTGCATTCTTCCAATGTAACCAGCATTACAAATATATACAAATAGCACACATATGAATATCTATCAATGGGACTGGTTGGTATTCAGTTGGCACTATGTCCATCGCACAACCTGCATTCCAGGTAGGGAATGTAAATCTCCCTGGCTGGTTTCTCTGTTGACCAAACAATCAGTACGTGCCTTTTCTTTTGGTTCTTCCTTCCTCACCAGTTCCTGTGATTTTCCTTTGCTGCTTGAAAATATGGAAGCTTTCATACACCCCTTTCCAATACTATATCCCTTGAAAATATTGCAGATATCCCCCTCACTCTTTTCCCTATTTTACTGCAACATAGTTGCTCTAATGCTATAATAATCAAAGCAACAGAGGACTAGGTTGTTCTTTCATTCCTACTTTCCTCTGAAGATCCAAGAAAAATTTGTATAAAGAAAGGAAGAACTGGTAGTTCTCTTTCAGAGAATACAGAACTGCCAGTTCTTTCTTTCTACAGGTTTTTAAAAAGGGAAGGAAAGATCAGCAGTACTAATCTGCTAATTTAAAAGCAAGCAAGGGCAACTCATGTAGATTACACGTGGAAGATGAAAGGTTTGAGTTTCTGGGAGTGACGATTTTTCATTTTGCTCCTTGGGCAGCCATTTTATAAGCAAGCAAGATTATGAAGAATGTAGAGGACATAACAGATCAGGACAAAATGGCTGTCAAGGGCAAGGACCCGTTGCCAAATTGGAACAAAGTGCTCAAGAGCTTCCACTCTTAAGGGCTTAAGATGTCATTTTCATGTCAGAAAATAGCAGTTTTGAACTGAAGCTGGAAAACACAGGTATGTGGAGCATTTGCAATGGGCTGGGAGTGAGAGCAAAACAATGTCAGCCATTCCTACATTCAGGGACAATGACTGGCCCATGCTTGTCATGGGCCAGGCAGAAATTGTACCTCTCTTTGGAGTATCATCAATGTCAGGTTGCTCTGTTCAATTTCCATTCTCATATTGCACTGTCTAACATTTTTGCCAGCCCAGACTTGATGATTGCAAGATTAAAGCACAATAAATAGTGTCCGACAATATTTAAAGTCCTTGATCCTTGTGACCACATACTTGGGTCCCATCTTCTTTCCAAAATAATAACTATAAAATTGAACATAGTGACCAGCGGTTACTGACAACTGCTTGAATGCCTTGCCTATACCTACAATAGTTGATTCTGCCAAGGACACCAACAGGATCAAGAGAGTCACAATCATATAATCAATCACATAGTTGTGGCTGCTATCATGACTTTTCTTTTACCCCCTGGATCCTGCCCAAAAAAAGTAGGTGTGTGTATGTCTCTGTGTAGATCCAGTAAACTAAAATTCAGATTGTCTAGCACTATATTTCTTCTTTCTGGTTATCTGAAACTCTAAACCAGAACAGGGGAAGGCAAAGTGTGATGGGAGGCAAATAGAGGCATTTTTTTCAAGATGTAAGAATCAGAAAGTTAAAGAACAAATCTTCTCTTACTGTCTCGGGTTGCAGATCAGGAAATCCAGTTAAAATCCAGTCACTCTATGAATTAGTGGGCTCACTTAAAGCTCTTTATTCTTCGACATAGTTCTATCCACCTCTCCCCCCACCCCACCCCTGCATAACATGGAGACTAAAGCTATCAGTTTAACTGTCCTCTTCCCAAGAGCTGCACTTAGCCTTCAAGAGATAGGCCAGCATTCAAATACCGTGAATTGAGCCACATTCATAAATTTTACGGGGCCACATAGAAAGCAGCCGGATCCACTTTAAAGGCACAAAACATCCAATGCTCTCATTGTGTTAAGTTTCAAGATTGTACTTGTGTACAACTCTCCAAATGACTTTGAGCTACTCCCAGCCTAGCATCTAGGGTTGGTTGTGGGAAATAAAACAAAGGGAGAGTCTAAGTCACTTTAAAGTCTTAGGAAAAGGCAGGATATAAATGCAAAAAATAAATAAATAAAGCAGTTATGCTATGCCTGTCACATGACATATAGCAATCACCTCTCCAGGGTATATACTCTTTTTAGACAGTGCAAATATAACAACCATATTATACACCACCTCGGGCACCATGATTGCCTCAACCCAAATTATCCTGCATAAAATGCCACATTTATTACTGAGTTCATTGTGCTGGCAGAACAAATTGCTGGATGGAGGATTTGCATATACATTTTTCCTAGAACTGCATTAAGTAAAACAAAATTCAGAGGAAGAATGAGTTGGTTGACATTATGATGAAGTTCATCTCTAAAAGTGAGGATTAGCATACTCAGTTAAGAATGGGAAAACAAATCCCACATCACTCTGAAATTGGCTGCTAGACAGTATTTATCTGTCAGTATTTATCTAATTATCTTGTTGGATTGTTGCAAAGGTAAAATAAGTTTATTAAAATGACAAAATATTGGTAAGACACATTATAAATAAATAAATGTTGCCTTGCTTATTACAGGATATAGATGTAACAAATAATTCATTGTTTTATGATATAATAATACTGTCACCTATATTTGGGGGCATCACACATTCTTAAATTATGATTTAGCAACTGTTGACATAGATCATCTGTACCAGATCAGTCCAACTGTTTGGAACTCTGTTAACTCAATGTTGAGTAAATATTTTAGAAATAAATATTATTAATCAGCAAAATGAAAGAACAAAATTAAATTAAATTATGATCTTCCCAAAGTATCATTCATTCATATACAAATCCATATCCCCACACTTATTTCAAGTATAGTATGTTCCATATTTGAATTGAAATCAGTCCATGCGTAAAGAAACAATATTCATTCATTCAGTGTCTCTTGGAGCAGTATATGTAGTGCAGAAAAAAAACACAGTAACATATTGTACAGTATTTGAAATATAAAGGAAAAAAACTATGATGAAGTATTTGGATAGAAACATGAATGAAACATGGGGAAGAAATGGAGGTAGTGACGGATTTTATCTTCCTGGGCTCCACAGATGGGGACTGCAGCCAAGAAATTAAAAGATGCTTGCTCCTGGGGAGGAAAGCTATGGCAAATTTAGACAGCATACTAAAAAGCAGAGACATCACCCTGCCAACAAAAGTACGTATAGTCAAGGCCATGGTTTTCCCAGTTGCAATGTATGGCTGTGAAAGTTGGACCATAAGAAAGGCTGAGCGCAAAAGAATTGAGGCCTTTGAACTATGGTGCTGGAGAAGACTCCTGCGAGTCCCTTGGACTGCAAGGCGATCAAACCGGTCAGTCGTAGAGGAGATCAACCCTGACTGCTCTTTAGAAGGCCAGATCCTGAAGTTGAAACTCAAGTACTTTGGCCACCTAATGAGAAGGAAGGACTCACTGGAGAAGAGCCTAATGCTGGGAAAGATTGAGGGCAATAGAAGAAGGGGACGACAGAGAATGAGGTGGCTGAATGGAGTCACTGAAGCAGTAGGCGTGAGCTTAAATGGACTCCAGAAGATGGTAGAGGACAGGAAGACTGGAGGAACGTTGTCCATGGGGTCGCGATGGGTCGGACACGACTTCGCAACTAACAACAACAAATAAATGAAACAGCCTAGTGGCTTTTGCACATGCTCAAAGGTCTCTTGAAGCCATATAATTCTAAAAGTTTCACTGAAACCACAAGTGGTAAAATGCCCGAGGATTGTTTTGTTTGAGCTCCACCCACTCCCCATTTAGTACTCTAAAAGAAGGTATGATTTATTCTTTGAATGTCAGCATACCATCACTTCTTTTAAGCATCTTGTAACACTGTGAGCCATCCCATTTGTTTCCTTTAAGAGCTACTTCAAGAGGGCAGCATGCTGGGAAGATTGAAGTCAAGTAGGATCAAGATGAAACTGCAGGAAGGATTCATTAGGACTCTGTGAAAATTATGGGGGGGGGATCACAAAAGCAAAGTTTGCCTTCCTAAGATGACAAATCTGTAAACTAAAATCACAGAATATTACTTGTGTGGAGCAGTGATAAATGTGTTTGCTTCAATTTATACTCTCTTCCCAAGTTGGTCCAAAGATGAGACTGCTTGAACTTCAACCATAAGGGGAAGAGTGGGAAAGATTTAAGTGGAAAGCAACTAACTTGGAGAGGGAAAGATAAAACTGGATAAGCCAACAAATAGAATCTTACAAGGGAATATGCCTGGTTGGCTGGCATTTTAAACAGGAACATTCCATACCAGATCATCTTATTGCAGAACCATTTGCAACCCACAATATGCTGTGTGTGTGCGCACGTGTGTGTATGTGTGTGTGTTTCCTTAGCAACTCCTTTATTTTCAATCCATGTCTTTAATCTGGTCTTCCTGGATTAAGAAAAACTGAACAAAGAAGTGGAAGGACATCTTTCTCTCTCTCTCTCTCAGTTAAGATGATGCAAGCTACATAGTTCCCATTGTGAGAAGAACAGTAAAAACTACAATTTAAATCAGGGACTGATTCTGAGATAGACACAGGAAATGCTGAGTGGATTTGAGGATGGGCTCCAAAATAACAGAAAAAGAGATATGTTTTTTTTGATGGAGGTCTCTGTAGAGAGTGAATTGGCTGGCGGGCAAAGAGATTAAGTGGTGCGTTTCTGCTCAACATCTGAACATCACATAATTCTATACAAACTTCAGTGAGCTTCTGTCAAGGAAAACCAAAGGAAGATAACTAGCATCCCTTTAAAACAGTTTACAGCTTGATAAGTGAGGATAGTGTAAGAGTCTTCCTTAGCCTGATGGTTGGAAACTGAACAGAAGCACTTCTGCTGCTGGTTTTAGCTACCTAAATATTTCCCAGGAAAGCCTTGGCTGCAGGAGGAATCTTCACATGAGGTACTTTTCCTGACACAAAGATTAATCCTGGTTGTTAGAAAAGCAATATTTCCTACTCTGAAATGTTGTGGTGATATTTTTTTAAAAAATTTAAACTGGGATAGAAAAATATTTTATATTATTTACAGTATGTTTTGTATTCTTTCCCACTGGGTATAAACAATAAACAGCCTAACAAGGTTTTAGATGGAACTTCATTCTTATAAAGGAAACTGTATGCATACATTCAGGTGTTATGTAGGCACTATAATTATTTTAAACCACATTTTCATCCACAAAAGCATCTCAGGATGGCATGTATGAATTTAAAACAAATTTCAGTAATATGAATAATTTATTAAGTACTGTATGTTCAATTTAGAGACAACCAAAAGTATTAGTCAGGAAAAACAAGCCAAAACAATGATTTTAAAATACCCGGGCAGATTAAAAATGAGTTGGGCTCAACAAAAAAGCAAAATCATTTTAGTTTTAGTACTCCCTGAAACTGGGAGACCACCACAAAAAAGGCCCTGTCTTTTGTAAAACACAATATACTCCTGGAGAAGATCTTCCTGAATGCAGAAGTAGGATGGTAGTGAAGATGATGCTAATTTGGACATAAAACATGTGTTTGCGGTGACAGATGGTTAAACCCATGTGCCTCTAGATAAAGGGAGAACATAGGTTTAGCCACCTTATATGCTCACTCCCCTATTACCTGCCCTAGCTTTCTTGAGTAGGCAAAGAGGGACAAATTTAACACATAGCTAAACCTCTGCTGCTCCTTTGTAGTCTGAGCAGCCATACTTTCTGGGATTTCTTTTTTCTAAATTGGCCAAGACACCAGGACTGGAATGCAAAACTAGGACAATTCTAATCAAACTGGGATATATGGGTTTAAAGCTTTCAAGGTAACTCTCCAGACCTTAAACTGGGTTTGGTAGGAGATCAAGTTCAATGTAATTCCTTTGGAATTATGGCTCCATAAAAACAAGCCTAACCAAATTCTGCAATCATTGAGGCCTCCAACATCTTTCAAAGGGGGCACACACACTTCCATCACACTAATGCAACCTTTTTAGATTCATTTGGCATTTTTCACAGAGTAGCTAAATTATAACCTTTCTGGACAGAAACCATTGGAACTAATGGAAGTAAATGTTTGATCATTGCACTACATTAGAAAATAGCTTCCAGGGGTGAATTTTCTCTTGCTTCAAGCGATTACTACATCTCTGATATAATTATGACAGCAGGGCTCTGCTTGAATGCCTTTGGCAGTGTTTTTAGACCACTAACCAAGTACAGCTTTGTACCTGAAAGAAGCAGACATGTCTTACATGTGAAGTATTTTATTTGGCAGACAAGATATAACTCCCACAATCCACACATATCTATTCTGTGTTAATTCCAAAATGTGAGCTTCTAGCTTGCCTTAAAATAGATCTTACAAGAATGCTTGAAATGGCCTGCATCTGTCAACAAGTGATAAATAACATTGTGGGTGTTAAAACTCAGCCAGAATACTGGTCTAGAAGAAAGACATCAGGTTACCATTTGGTCAGCAATTTAGAGAACATTCACAACTTTCTGAAAAATAATTTCACCATATTTTTAAATACTGTATATTTACCAGTATAATATTTATTATCAGTGGAACTACATTCATATTATTGAACATATAAATCTCAAGCATTGCACAGCATACAATTACTTAAAGGACAAAAAAACAGCAATTATTTTTATTTTAGATGAGAGTTCTATCTATTTTGCAAATTCCAGAATTGGGGGGGGGGAGAGAAATTATAGATTCCTTAAATATAATAAATAAAATGCATTAAAATTTTATTTATTATATTTAATAATAAATTTATTGTATTTATAATAAATAAAATGTATTAAATTTCATAACGCCAGTTTGATATAGCAGTTAAGGCATCAGATAGAAACCTGTAGATCTTAAGTTCTACTCTTGATTTGACCACAAAGCCAGCTGGGTGACTTTGGGCCAGTCACTTTCTCTCAGCCCTAGGAAGGAGGCAATACCAAAGCGCTTCTGAAAAACTTTGCCAAGAAAACTGCAGGACCTTATCCAGGCAGTCTCCAAGAATCAGACAGGCTTGAACAGAGGAAGAAAAAAATACAGTACAGTACATTAACATATATTGATGCCAAACTTTTCCATCTAGATATATTGGGATCCAGTCTTCAGAATTTCCAGTTGGCCTGCATATTCCATCATAACTTGCAAAATTTTAAGTTGGGAAGTTTGAGTTAAGGAAAGAGAAATACGTAGATGTTGTTATATCTCACAATCTGCATCCAACCAGAGATAAGCAAAAGTTTCACCTATGCTATATTCATGAAAAAAAATAATATATCATTTTTTTAAGAAATGATCCAATTTGTACAGGCAGACTGAAAGCATTGTCAAAGTGTGTTCTGGGCTTTGCTCCCTGTTTGCTTGTACAAGTCCACTAGCAGTTATGATATTCCCATGATATATAGATTCAATGTATATAATTTATTCTTTTTCTTGCCAAATCTATTCCTAATAAAATCATTAGTTTTCTGCATGGTAAGGCACATTTGTTTATCATTTTATTGGGATTATGGTTCTGCATTGTTTAAAACATCTAGCCCAGGGGTGTCAAACTCGCAACGTCACATGACGTGTCGTGACGTATCGTGACTTTTTTTTCCATTGCCAGCAATGGGGTGGGCGTGGTTTTGGCATGACGCATCCAGCCCGCGGGCCGGCAATTTGACACCCCTGCTCTAGTCTAAAGGTTATTCCAATTTTCCAGAGAATGTTAAATCAGGGGTAGAATATAAACATCGCCAATAAAGTTTTTTAAAAATTCAGAACATTCTCTGAATATCCCCTATAAAAGAGCTGTTTAGTCTCATGAAATGAAAAATGCAATTTACTAAAGAACAAGTCTGGGACAAAAAAGTCACTCATGTACTTAGCTATAAATTCTTTTCTTCAGAAAGGACATAGTGGGCAAGTTTTGCAATTATGAAACTCATTTAAGAAAGTGCAATTTGACTCTTTATTGTATTAAGCCATGTTGTTACTTTAAAACTGCTTGTAATGAAGATCAGGTTGTACAAAGTAGGTTGAAACACATATCCTTGAACACCAGCATCTAATTCTGAAAAAAGGAAAGGGGAAACTTGTTCTTACAGCATTTTCCATCTACCATAACAATCTATCCTCCACCAGACAACAGCAGAATTGTACAATGCCTCTGATAGGAAAAGGGGCAACAGATGAAGCTTTCCTGTGCTAGAAGAAGCATAGCATAGTCCATTTCTTGCCATGTTATGCTTGAACCAAGGCCCAATGCTGCAATAGGCCAAGAAAAGGAGTCACAAGGCTGCAATTTAAGTTTGCATACTTGCACCAGACATCAGGATATAAGGCCAGATTGGTATTATGGCACCATAAATTATCATATTTCTTTTTTTTTTTTAACATCATCAATTTGTATCAGACATTTATGTAATCACCTATCTTATCCAGGGAAGTTGTGCAGGATTCCATTCCTTCAAGAAAAATCAAGTTTGCAGTCCAGGAGTGTTGATAAATACACATTGGTTACCAACGTTCTAAGTGGTATCTATAGCCAAAGTCCCCTTTGGTAACTAGAGAGAGGTCTGTTATACGAATTCTCCTGGACAGACACTATTACAGTATCTCTGACTGGGAACCTTGTTTGTCATTACAAAAAGTGCCCTATGTTAGACTTCCTTTGAAAAATTCTTAGAGATTGGCCAATGTTCTTCAACAATGCCTCTCAGTTCATTTCTAGATACTTTCCAAAGAGTTGAGGCTAACTTTTACAGTACCTTTTACCCTTGTATATGAATAGCTATAAATCTGTTCCTGAGCCAAGAGGTCACGCCCAGAAATTGGTCTCGTAATGCCTCCATATTCTGACATGAGGAAAGGCTGTACAGCAACCCAAGACAAAATTTAATTATAACTTCCAAATTTTCGGAAATTTTTTCACATAGCTCCTCAGAGGATTCTTATTCCTACAGAAGGTTTTTCATTAAGCAAACACCATTCTATTTTGACCCAACCTCTTAAAATATTGTGAAGTATTTAGCCTCTATGCTATTTACATTGTATTGCATATGATTTTATTGCTGTCAGTTGATTTTCAATTGATTCTCTTAACAACCCTTTGAATTTGGGAATATCCAAGTTCTAAATACGTGCTCCCAATATACTAATATGTCATAAACCTAGTCTAGCCTCTTTGATAATTGCATGGGTCTAAAGTAGATCTACTATTAACAAAATGGCTGGTGAACTCGTGATGGAGTCACTAGAGTTCCACCACTGCTTCATATGCTATTTTAGAAGACTTTCCAACTGTCTGGAAAGAGTTTATGAGACCACAGGGGTCATACAAACATTGCCCCACCCCAAGCAGAGCGTCTCATGAGCAGAGTCTCTTTATGGGATCTCTGGATTCGGTCCTGCTACTAACTTGGCATTGATGATATTTTTGAGTGCTCAAAGTACATCACGTACCTTATCATATTCAACAACAATCTTGATAACAAAATATTATTCTGACTATACAGTACACACTGGGAAGCAGACTGCATCCCACTTCCCATGCATAAAGTACCTCACTCATACTGTACAACCTATATGCAGGCAGACTCCATTTATGTAAGAAGGAATCTTACTTACTGAGTCTGCTAATGGAATATATGACTATAATTTAATGATTCCTCTGTTCAATTTACAGCTGAACTGAGGTTTGAAGTCTGCTCTGTAAAACAACAGCACTGCCATTGCCCTTGTCTTCCCATTGCCCACCATTCCAGCATTCTATTTTACATAGAATTCCAATGACTTTTTCCTAATATCAAAAATTAAATTCCCTCCTTGCTTTTTGATCTCAAATTTGTCTTTCAATATATTGGAAATTGCTGCAAGCAGAGTAGTAAATCATAATTTCAATTATCAGAAAAATATAAGTAGTACATTTGAGAGCTAAGGAGAATCCAATTCCTCTCCCTCCACCCACCCCCATTTTAGCATTCACACAAAGAACTCATCCATTAGTAAACCTATCTTGTATAGAGTTACCTGTTCATTTATTTAGGGGGTGTTATCTGATTTCAATACTCAGTTTCACAAGTGAAACTGTAGAATAAAAAGAATGCAAGGCAACAAGACAAGAGGTGTGCCTTGCACCCCCAGACAAATGCACAGAAAGCTAGCCAAACAATCCTTTTCTTATCTGGAAACAATTCCAATTAACTTCCAAAGATAAGATAGGGCTGTGTGTTTGAAAACCAAAATTCAGGACACAAATGTAAAGCATCTGTACCTAAGCTACTTATTAGGGCTGTTACGTACAAGGATAAATAAAAGCTTTATTACAGTCTCAAACCAACAAAAGAAATATATACCCCCCCCCATGTTTATATAGTTGGAACTTGATCTTGAAGAAGTACTAGACAACTCATACCCCATTGGGTTATTGTTTCAGAGATACTTTCTTACCTAAACAGAAACACAGAATGACCAAAGTGGGGAAAAAGCTGTGGGAGCAGGAATGCCTTCCAGTTTCCTGCTGGCTTCCTCATTGAGTTTCTTTGTGGGAATCTAGAAAGGAACATAGTCCTCCCTCCCTCCCTTCCTTCCGCTTCCTCTTTCCAGCAGGAAGGTAAGTGGCTGCTGCTGGGTGGGAAGTGAGTGAGTGATTGTGAGACTGGCTGGGAAATTGTCACAATGAGGATAAATGAGGATCATGTGACTAAATCAGTAGTATAGCAGCCGCCAATAACAATGAAAGAGTCATATCTTCCCCAAATTTCTTTCCCTTAGGAGTCATGGGTCCTAGATTTTGGACACATTTTGTAAGTTAGCCCATTTGAGGTACCTTGATTCAAAAATTGTTGCCTTATGTTGCACTGTTTTACCTAGTTAAAAGTCATAACAATGAGGGGTTTAGTATTATCTAGATTTTCTGTAGCAATCTTGAAACAAAGTAGCAAAACCTGATGCCATTGTAGCTAAACTGGAAGTTTTTGTTGATTAATAGAAAAACTAGGTGATAATGATCTGACTGCCCTAAGATTGTTGGTAGAAAAGAAAAAAATAAATTTTGACTAAATCGGAATAAAAATTTCAGGGAAGAAGCACATGTGTGATGCTTTCAACTTTCCCCACACCACAAGAGAGCAGGCGGCAAGTGAGAGGAATGTTAGATGCCATATATGTGTCTGAGATAACCTCCCAATCGAATTTGCCTTTACATAGACCATCAATTTTAAAATTGCTCACTTATTAACAGGTGCCTTACATTTGCTGCCTTGATAGCATATCCTCTGGGGTGACTTTCAAGTTGGGCACTGTCTTTATTTTTGTCATGTAAAATGCCAAGCAGAACATCTGTGCATTATCATGTTACGCTTACTATCTCAATTGTAGCTGTGCCAGATAGAGAGGATCTGTTTTCCTGAGGCCTAACGGGACCTTTCTTAGAATAAAACCAGAGTCTTGGATGATATTAGAGTCTCCTTATAAAGCACGCCATGTATTTTCTGAAGCACTTCACTCCTAGCATCCCCAAGACTCAGAAATCTCACCAAAAAAGGGAGACAAGCACATTCCACAATCAGCAAAGTATGATAAGCAATGTGATAAGGGGTGTGCCTAAACCACAACAGTTACCGACTTCTTGAAAATGTTGTGACATGGAGCAGACAGTTCATTACAACTGGTACAACTCCCAAGGGCTTGCCAATTTCCCAGGGATAACAAATCCTAAGAGGCAGTACTTTCTACAAACAGCAAAACCTATGATTGCTTACATGCATTAACAACATTCAAGCTACTGAAATATTTTATTAATGAAATTTATGGAAGAGCTGAGAAGTAAGTGGTAAAAACGTAAGGAAACATAAGGAAGTAGTGAAATGAATGGAATTATATCTTGTATATAACTCAAAATACAGCTCACAATATTATGCAATTTTGCATCCTACATAGGAGATCATCATGGCTTTTACTAAATACCTACACATGATATACTTCAGTTGACCAGAGTTTATTTTTAAGAAAAGACTAAGTAATTAATTTAAAAATTAAAGAACAGAAATTAAATTATTTCTCACCAAATAAATTATTTTAGTATAAATAAAAACTGTTCTTTGATTTTATTTATTGATTCTATTTCCTTAGGGCAAATAATTATAATATTATGGTACTCATCCACAAGGAAAAGAGCATTTTCACAAATACTTCACTTTAAAATGGGTAGTTGTTACAGATTCCCTGAGAATATAATGATACAGGCAGACATATTTTTTTCTCTATCTATATGCTGAGAATATCAGTGATACCTTTTTGCATGTCCTTACATTCAAGAGAAAGTCTCATTAAATATAGTTGCTCCAAATATTGTTTCTGTTTATCTCGTTTATTAATAGACATGGGGGATGCAGTCTAACAATAGATACAAGCAAAAATCAACCAAGTTATGAATGAGAGGAGAGGTTCATGTTGGGACCTATCCCAGGAGAGCCAGCAACTTGGGGGACTAGGTTATAATCCAACTTTTGGGTAATATTGATCAGATTTCCATAAGCAAAACAGAAACACTGTCAAAACCCATTCTGGGCCTGATTTAAGATATAATGATAAAAGGTAAGGGGAACATATTTCTTGTTCAGACATAAATGTAAATTTATTCCTAGGCTGTCCATATAAATTTCTGCACCTGCCATACTCATTGTTTTCTTATTCTGAATTTATGAACACTTTCACACAAATTGTAAACTGGCATCAAATTTGTAGAAAGATATGGTGTGTAACTTTATCATGGAGAAGTTGTGTGAGCTTCTTTTTACATAGAAATTCATAGAGACATAGAATTTGACACTAGTGTTTACTCTTGCATGTAACTGTTTACTGAGAACTTACTTAGATATACGTATTTTATTGATGAAGGTTTGTTTTAAATTATAAGTTCAAAGCCTTCATGGAACTATATGAAATGTAATATTCATGAGTCAAAAATGTGTCTATAGCCTATTTCACATCTAAATGGATGCATGATTTCTGTTTCAAATATCACATGAAACCTCAATGTAGGCTGCAATTTTATACACATGTACCTGACAGTAAGTCCACTGGAACTCAGTGGAGTTTATTTCTGAGTAAGTATGTACAGTATTATATTGCATGATTAGATCATAATGCCCTATTCCAAATGTCCTGTGTCATTATATGGTGCAGTAGACCACTGGTAGGAATAAATAGAGTGCAATATAATCAGAGGCCCTTTGTTGTCTTCACCAGCTTCCTGATGATTACATAGCATTGTTTTCTCTTTGCTATGACAGGCATCTGGTGGGTATAAATAAATAAAAAGGTTGACAATAGACTTAATGTTAATACCATTGAATTTGTAGCAATTGGTAAACCAGTAAACTCTCTGTTCCTAGCTGCTCTGACAGAAGGTTATATAGAAGTGTATCGGTTAAAACCATTAATTGTAAGTGATAGCTTCTGGATGAGGCCATCTTAACATATTCTCCAAAGTCACATTAGATAGTTTAATTCTGCTTGAGGTAAACCATACATGTGAGTATTTGGAGCAAAGGCTGATATCATAATGATGATGGATTAAATTATTCAGGTGATCTATGATATAATATGTGCAGGGCACTCCAGGAGGACATAATTAAACTTAACATTTCTTTCTGCAGAAATATGGCTTTTTATTTTATATCTGACAATGAGTAACCAATGTTTCTTTTTTACAAGCCTATTCTAACTTCCCCATGTGAGGCAGTGGTGTATGGTGGTTAAAGACACTGGGTAGAAACCAAGACACAAAGAATACTAGTCCTACCTTAGGTAGAAAGTCATTTGGCTGATTTTGGGCTAGTCACATTCATTTCTTCTCACATTTCTTCCCTATGAGGAAGGCAATGGAAAACAATTTCATTAAGAAAACTACAGGCACTAGTCTATGCAGTCACCAAGAGACTTACTCAAAGGAACACACAAATTATTTTATTTCTTATATCAAAGAAAATCATTCCTATGACTACCAGCTTTTGTAATGTTGTGAATAACAAAAGGAACTAATCCCATGTTGAATTGTTCCATGACAAGTTGTCCCATAGCAAGTTGGCCATGGCAAGTTGTCATAGACACCCCCCCCCAATCTTCACTTAATCTGTGTCATCCACAATCAGAGATGTCCATAGACCAACATCTGCAAGATGGAGAAGATGATGTCATGATAAATGACCTCCTAGCAATGCATCCTGTAGATTTTCACACACACACACACACACACACACACACACACACACACACCTGCCTCCAGTTGTGTTTAACTTTTGGTAGTAATGCTGGCTAGGGCTTAGAGAAGTTTACATCCAAAGAATTATCGGTTTCAGATCTAAATTGTGTATATCTACACGACTTCTGTCAGGTAATAAATGTAGTTATTGCTTCATGCTCTATTTTTAAACAGCAGTTCATTCATCTCTCTTGTAATACATAAGCTGTAATAAACTCTCATAAGATGAAAGCTTATTACATCTTAATGTGGCATTTTATAAGTCATCTTGCAAACAACAATAGTATAATAATACAAAGAGTTGCAGATAAAACAGAAACATTTCTGCATAATAAAAATTTTAAACATGGTTTGGCCTTATAGCAATGCTTGTGATGGTTTCAAAATTGTGAGGCTGAGCATTAGTAAATAGTTTTTTTTAAGTTTCTGTAAAATAGAAAAATAGTACCATTTATAAAACCTTCCTTTTGAAACATGTGACATTTTGAAACATATAACATTCTGTCTGTTTCCTATTGGAATACTGGCCAACGCATCACATAGAAACAATCATCCAGAAAAACCACATTAGTCCTATGGAAATTCTGCTATTGAGACATTCTGATGAGAGACATGGGAAATGCCATCACCTAGATATATTTAGAATGGGTTTATTCTGAACATAATTCAGATAAATGGGTTTGTGTGTGTCTGTACATAGGGGCATTTGCAGAGGGGACAAAAAAGTCAAACTGGTTGCCACAAATGCACAATTGAACCCCTGATCTTACCTGAAAAGATGCATGTTGATAATAAAAATAATTTATCTTTTTTCATTTCACTACAGATACCAGCTTTTATGGAATAAATTCAAGTTGAATTCAAGTACATTTTGTATATTTCTCAGTACATATCCTTCAACTTACAATTGCTTTGAAAAAAGGCACTTTGCCATCAGAGAAGTTGCTCACCTTGCCATATCTAATTTTTAACTGTCTGGTTTGGACATCTCAGGAAGGACTCCTAAGAGTCCCTTCTTTATCCAAGATTCATGGGACATGGACAAGCCAGCAGCCTCCTTGGTGGTGGCCCGCATAAGAAATGTATTGTTTTGACTAGGAAGTTCAGAAATCACTCTTCCTTACTGTATTCAGGAAGATGATGTAAACATTCTTTTTTAAAATTTGGTCTCCAACTGATTGGTGCATAGGCATTCCTCTAGATGTATATTACTGTTATATTTCTAATAGATGATTACATTATTTTTTGTGTCTTTGTTGTACACCACCCACAGTTATAAGATTGGAGTAGTTAAACAGTATAATAAATACATAACTAGATTCTAGATTCTATAATTTGGCAATATAATTTGGCAACATATTAACAACATATAGGCTGCGGTCCCCAACCTTTCCAGCTCCGTGGACCAGCAGCAACAGCGGTGGCGGGGGGAGGGGATGGTTTGAGGTGCACGCCCATCACTTGTGCAAATGGAGTTTTGTGTGCTTGCCTGCCACTTGCTCGGATTGGTTCCAAAAAGCTGTGGACCTGTGCTATATAATTCGATGTTTATAAAAACTAGCTTTTTGACATTGAAACTTCTAATTTTTAATATTAAATCAATTTGGGTTACAATAATAATGCAAGTGGAGAGCTACTTCTCCTCTACATTTATTTTAAATATGTAAATTAAGAGAGTGTGTGTGTGTGTGTATGTAAACTTTATTCTACTTGCCATCTTTTATCTTTGTTTTTTAGGCTTTATTGGTTTTATTGTAATTTTTTTGATTGTTGTAAATCCCCCCAAGTATTCTATTCTATTCTATTCTATTCTATTCTATTCTATTCTATTCTATTCTATTCTATTCTATTCTATTCTATTCTATTCTGTTTCATTTTCCCCTGCAAAGCTACCTTTTATGGTCTGAATCCCTGAGTTAAGTATGCAAGTAAAGATAACACTTGCCAGTTCTGAAGGTTTTCCAATTCAGCTCACTTTATTCACTTTTGTAACTCTCCTTTTACTCCTGGCCAACATCTCCACTCAAAATAAAAGACATTGATTCCTATGATTCTCCTTTCATAATCAAAATAATAGTATACTTATTTTGGACCCACCGGAAATACTTTAGCATATGTGCTGTCCCTAGCAGTATAGAAGAAAGGCTTCAGCTGGTATTTGGTTTCTCATTCAGAGAAACACAGAAGTTCTAAAAAAAAAAAAAAATCTCTTAACATATTTGCAAGATGCATCTCCATGTTTAGAAATAAGATGTTGCAAGAGGGGTGGAGGAAATGTCCCTGTTCCGAGCACTGGGATGCAATACAATTGAATACAGGTACTTCACAACAACACAAACCACAATTGAGCCCAAAATTTCTGTTGCTAAGCAAGACAGTGGTTAAGTGAATTTTGCCCCATTTTATGACCTTTCTTGCCACAGTTGTTAAGTGAATCACTGCAGCTGCTAAGTTAGCAATGTGGTTGTTAAGTGAATTTGGCTTTCCCATTGACTTTGCTTATCAGAAGGTCACCAAAGGTGATCACACTGCAACCATCACCCGAATTTTGATCACCCGACTCTGGGGATGCTGCAAAGATCATAAGTGTGAAAAGCAGTCATGTCACTTTTTTCAGTGCAGCCGTAACTTTGAACAGTCACTAGATAAATAGTTGTAACTCAAGGACTGCCTGTATATTCCAATGAAAATTAGAAAACTAGATTAAACAGGAATCTGCAAGATCTGATAGATAGATGAATCCTTAAGGATCATTTTATACTTCATTTGCTGCATTGTAAAATAGAAATAATATCACAATTTAAAAAACAATTTCAACAAATAGAGGCAAAAAATTAAAATAAAACAAGACACATGTTTTATCGAATGTCCTAATAACTGAGAATTGACAATAATGTACAAGTTTTGTGTTTGGTTCATATTTCTTGGAGTTCTGCATCTGTAGAGCTTGGCTCTTTTCAGCTGGCACTTTAGGGCCAATTTCGGAACAAAAGCTACACTGGACGTTTTGTGCTTGCTTGTTAAAGTGAGTGGGTTCCTATGGATTTTCAGGCTTGGGAAGCTTATTACCCTCCATAACTGCTGAATCAGAATTCCCAGCAGCAACCAACACTTTTGCCCAAGCTGATAGGCGCTACTAAGCTTTATATTAAAACAAGCTACAGAAGTCAATATATATCCAACCATTTACTACTAATTCAGCCATGAGTGCTGACAGGCTGGAGGCCGAATTGCACATTTGTGTGTCTTCTCCTTCCTGGAAGATATTCCCAGAGAAATAATTGTTTTGCAACTTGCTCTCATTTTAAACACTGGCTAGGTAAGAAGTGAACATGGTGATTAATGAAACACTGACGGAAATGTGGGCACTGTAGATAAATAAATACCTGACCTGGGATGTAATTCTGCTTATATTGGAGAGAGCTGCACTTCTCCTCAAGCATCAGGTTCGGCATAAGAGAGGCAGGGAATTCCTTAATACAGAGATGCTTAAGACAGGGGTAGGCAACCTTGGCTCTTTTATGACTCGTGGACTTCAACTCCCAGAATTCCTGAGCCAGTCATAAAAGAGCCAAGGTTGTCTACCCCTGTTTTAAGACAAATCCCAAAACTTTGGGTTTGGCCTACATAGTATATTCCAAAATTGCTGCGGATTGTGACTTTTCTTTGTGACAAAGGAAAAGATCTGGGAATAATTCATATTAATTGTGTTTACATAATTTTTAATTAAACTTTAATAAACATTTTGTCCTGGTTCTGACCAGTGTTTGATTTAGGCCCCTGACATTCCACTCATATCAAGGGCTTGTTCTGAAAAAGTCCACCCACCTAGTTTAGAGATTTGGCAGCAGTGGTGTATCTCTTGTGTATCTCTTCTTGGCAAGCTCCTGCTCACTTACACATTGTGCTTCACTACTGAAATGTATCCTACATGGGCTGCACTTGGAAAGCAATCAACCTTTCAAAGGGCTGGTTGGGTCTGGATCACATCATGACTGGAGCACACCTTGATCTGCACTGTTTTCCAGAAAGCTGACCTACAGTTTGGGAGCTATGCTCAATTCTCTCTGCTGCCCAGACCACAGGATGAGTTCAGGCAGGTAAGAGAAACACTTCCCTCTTCCCTCTTCTTTCTCTGTCTTTAACTCATCTAATGACCAGGACTGAAAGTGATGTTTCCCATTGGGAAACGCCATTGCAGGTTGCCTCACTTTTTCACTTGGTGGATGTGTCCATTTCCCTTTCCTCTTTGACAAGCGTGACAGGAAAGGGTAAGAAATGTCTCCTTAGAAGCAAGCAAGGGAAAGCCACTCCTGATTCTGCTTGCTCCTCCTTAGCCATTGAGTTGTTGAATTGGCTTTCACCGCTCTACCTCCCTGCGAGAGAAGGTAAGATAGCAGGACAACAAGGCTCTTTACCCAAACAGCCATCTCTGCCCATTCACACTCCAAGGAACGCCCTGGGGAAGGCACCGCTCTCTCGGCCAAGGCTGAGGAATTCGCAGGCCTTCGGACCTAGTTGGACGATACTTCCCGGCAACGCCGCCTCAGGCAGCCAACCAATGGGAAATTGGGAGCCCAACCCGCCTGGTGGGCACAAGATAGGGGCCAGGCACGGCACCAGACGGGGCAAACCCCGCCTCCTCCTCCTCAGCGCTGCCCGAGCTTGAACTTCTGCGCCCCGCCATGTGCCTCTTCGCGCTCGCTCTTCGCGAAGTAGGGGGGCTGACGGATCCGCCACGGACGCCCAAAGAAGGCTATATCGTGTTAGCGGTCTGAGAAAGCGGAGAGAGGCGACGCAGAGCTCCTGTTTGGCAGCGCTGTCAGCCGAGCAACGGGAACAACCGAGAGGTTCCCGCTTAGACTAGCAGCCGCTTTTCCCACAGGGCGCCGCTCAGCGCGCAGGTGGCGAGGTCGCCCGACACCCCCCCCCCCGGCCGCTTCCTCGCCTCTTTCTCTCACTCTCTCTCTCTCTCTTCCCGACACCACGCGCTAAGTCCCAGCAACCGGGTTTTATAACCCTGCCGGCTTCTCTCCCAGGAAGAGACCAATAACCAGAGGGGACTCCGCCTGGCTACCCGCCCCTCCGAGCGGGGAGGGGGTTGGGGGGGCGGGAGAGAGAGAGAGAGAGAGGCGGCGGAACGGGGAGCTCGCGCGCGCGTGTGACATTTGGGGGAAACCTTCGCCGGCGGAAGACTTTCCCTGCACTTTCCTCGCCCAACACCGTCTACCTCAAGAGCATCCGACGAGGCTTCCTGTGTGCCTCGGAGCCGAGCTCAGCACTGCTCGGAGCGAGAGAAGGAAGGTTTCCTGCTTCGGCAAAAGGGAGTTGTTGCTGCTGTTGTGTGGCTGGGGAAGCGGACTCCGGACGGTGAGAGAAGTTGCTTGGAAAGGGGGCAGTTGGCGCCTTAGCAGCCGGAGAAAGAGGCTTCTCCTCCCCCCTCCCCTGACTTCTTTTCCCCTTCCTTGTTTTTGTGGGTCTCGTAGCAGGGGAGAGGTCTTTTTTGGAAGATGCACACGACGCAGAAGGATACCACGTACACCAAGATCTTCGTCGGGGGTCTGCCCTACCACACCACGGACTCCAGCCTCCGGAAGTATTTCGAGGTCTTCGGCGAGATCGAAGAAGCCGTGGTCATCACCGACCGGCAGACGGGCAAATCCCGGGGATACGGATTTGTAAGTCAAAAGCGTGGCGGGGGTGGGGGGGTGAACAACTTCGAAAAGGGGTGTTGGTGGTCGCTGAACAATGGTGGGAGAGAAGGCAGAGCCGGGGGGGGGGCTAGGTAATCCCGCAGTTTCGGTCTCTCTCTCTCCAAAAAGGGCTTGAAAAGGTTGCGATCATTCGGTTGGGAGGTGTAGAGTGGACAAACGGCAAACTCCCCCAAAGTTAAGCAACATGTAAACAAGGCACTGGAAAAACAGCCTATCAACGGAGAGGTCCCGCGATTAACTACACTACTGACTACAATCTTGTGGGGATATTTGAGGAGGGGGGGGGATGCTTTCTTCTCTAAAGAATATGCTGTGGGTGCTGTGTGCTATGGATATTTGCTTCATGCCTTTATAGGAAAATTTGCTAATAAAGTTTTGGCATTGGATGAAGCCAGCTGGCTGCAGACTGATAGGACATGTTCGTATTTTTATCTACAGTGACACATGCTACTGTGTCACTGGCTTAGAGTCCTGCAAACTTTCTGTGCCACTGTTTGGGGAAATAGAGAAGGCTTCCAATAGTACTGGATTTTTAAAAGTGTTTAGGGTATTAATTTCACACACACACACTGTCTCCAATATTCAGACACTGAAATATACTGCCTAGTTGTATTTTCATTTGGGTGAGGGGAGTTTATTTATTTGTTTATTTAATAGGCCGCCCAAACACCTGTGGGCAGCTTACAACTAAATAATCAATATATAAAAGAATGCAACCAACTGTGAAAGCAAAATACCAAAACCAAACCAGATCAGGACAAAAGAAAACAAAAAGGGAAGTCCCTGATCATCCTAATCTGAAATTATCAGAAAGAGTATTGTTTTACTATATCTGGGAGGTTATTTTGAGGGTTACAGTTTTGATACATTTTCTGTTTATTATCAAGGTGACAATGGCTGATCGAGCTGCTGCTGAAAGAGCCTGCAAAGATCCTAATCCAATCATTGATGGCAGAAAAGCTAATGTGAATCTTGCATATCTAGGAGCAAAACCAAGAATTATGCAGCCAGGTAAAAATTGTGATTATTATTATCTTCTACTTTTAGAATGAGTGGTTTGCAAATGGACAGTGAAAGTTCTCAAAAAACATCGTTCTGAAGCATTTTATCATCACCCATTTCTGTGATTTTAATAATGGCCAATTCATATTGAGGATATCTTGTGTCAACACAGTGCAAAACTCAGATATTACTGATTCAAATGTAAGAATTATGTCCAAGAGCCATGCCATGTGATTTGCAGACTGTGGGGCAGAGCTTCCTAGAGCTGACATAAGACATTTGGAGCAGAAGATGAAAAAGGGATAAGTTATTTCTTCCCAGGTATATATGTACCTGTTCTCTGTAGAAAATATGGGCAACAAAACAGCCAGAAAACATGCCTTCTTAAAAAAAAAAAAAAGACTATTCCTTTGCCTTGCTATGGAAACTCTTTGCTGACAAGCATAAAATGTGCACACTAAAAGTGTAGTTCTAGTTGTGTAAAGAGGTTCTTGCACAGTCCTTTTCTAAATACTTGATTGATAGAAGTCCAGGAAACAAAAGGTGGAAATTTAGAAAGCATTATCTTGAGAATGTAGAAAATAACATCACGGCCTCATGCAAAACCTAGTGATTTCTGTAGGTTATTCCCTTAAATAATGCACTTAGGATTATGGTCTCTGTATATATTTATTGTGTAAATATAGGGAGAGATTAATGTATATAGGAACTCTTTCAAATATTCAACTTTCTTCGTTTTTGGTGAGTCAGTTACGTTTGATGTCCCCCTTTTATTGAAGATTTTAATTAATGGGACCAATTTAATTGATCTAATTAAATGGAGAATAATTCTGTTGTTTGTGATTCAGAATATAAATAATATTGGATTTAATGTTTCTAGTACAATATTTGGCAGCATCTGCAGTCAACTTTTGCTTTCTAAGAAACATCAAAAATAAAGTGCTTCAAAATGAAACCTGGAATAGCTTCCAGTTTCTTTGTGAGACTTGTCTTATTTTGCATTTACAATAATAGTCAGCAACCTATTCTGGCACCATATATGACACTGTAATGACTCCTAGGCATCTCAAAAACAAACCAAATTTTGTGAAATCAATAATCTGCATAATTGTAATAATTTTTGATTAATAAGTTTGCATTAATTTGCGGATCAACAGACATCATTGGGGTGTGTAGTTTCTGTGGTTGCCAAACTCTCTCTTCCTGAGTTATTTCAGTTGTTTATTCATTTATTTGATATTTTTTTTATCAACACTGTATTCCTGAAATACTATGCTCTTCTTTGTTCAGCCAGGCTAGCTATAACTTATTTATGGAAGGGTTTTTTTAGTACTAAAATCAGCCTCCAAACGAGTTCAGCGTGTTTTCTGTTCATCACTGAGATAACTAGGAATAACCATGGTCAACCTCTACCCCACATGTAGACACTTAAACTCAAGATAAACAATTTGAAATTAAATAGTAGAGTTTAGGGATCTTTCAGGAAAATGAACAAATTATCACTAAAATTCAGTGGGTATTTACTTTTTAATAAAAAGTCAGATGTATGTTGTTTGAAACCCATCAAGCCTGTCATTGAAGACCTCTCCTACTGAAAGCATGAAGTCATCCCCACATGTTTAATCTTAATTCTTTTGCATCAATCCTTTCGGTCATAGTTATTAGTTATAAATATATTATGGAATTGTTTAGAAATCACTTAGGATGAATGCATTCACAAGATGGCCACCCTGTTGCATTCTGCTTTCTAACTTACCTAATTTCTGTTAATTTTAATATTTAATATTTTAATATTTTCTATTTTTGCTTTTTTGATGCTGTAAGCCACCCAGATTTGCTTGACAGTGAAATGGGCTTCATATAAATTTAATAAATAAATAAAACAAGAATGCAAAGTTAAAGACTTTTATTATGAATACTAAAACTAAATGAAAACTAAAAATAAATTGTCAATTATTTTGCTTTTATATTTAAGTTCTAAACTAGGAAGTGCCTTCAACTATTATGGGAATATATAGTGTTGTATGAATATTGTATGTATATCAGCTTTTAGCATTGATTCAATTCAGACTCATCCCAACCATTTGTTCATTTTTTTTTGCTATACTGGTATATGTTGCTCATTCTATACAACAGTTATCAATTTGGAGTAATTGATTCCATGAATTGCTAAACCACGATTAGAATCCATTCATTTGATACACATGTGGAAGCCATGGTTTGTGCAAACTATGATTTGGCATGGTGTTTGAATTACCAAATAATTTTTTTATGTAACAAAATTACCTAAATTGAGGGAATAATAAACTGTAGTATATTACATTTAAATAAATGCAAATGACATTTATTTAAATTTGCTTTTTATCCTGACTACACAAATCTGGAGCATTCAAATGCAGCATTAGGTTGAAAAAAATGTTGTTTACTTCTGATTTAGTTAATAGTTTATTGAAACAAACTAGGATTAAACCAGTTTGGTACAGATAAAGGTTCCCAATCTTCCAACCTGTTAACAGATTGGGAACATGAACATCCCTTTTTTCTTTTGTCCTTCCATCATTGATTTTAACTATGATCTGGCATTGCCTCTTCACCATCAAGAACTAAGCAGATTAACACATGATAATATGATTCAGGTTCAGTCAGTTATTTTGTAAAACTTCCTCTAGTTATAAAAAGATGACACAGATCATACTAGTGCAACTCCCAATAACACAGGAGTTTCATGCACAACAGCCTAAAACAGCATCGCTGCACCCATATCAAAAAATTCTGCATTCCGGCATAAGATCTTGTGAGATTTTACACATGGCTGCTGCAAGCTCATGAAATTTCAGTAGAAATGTTTTGAAAGAAAAGTTTTTGGGAAAGTAGGCCAATGTGCAAGAGTTCTCAGGACCGCCAGGCACCTGACAAAATTGCCAACTTATTCCCTTTATCATATTTAAAGCAATCCATAAAAGGGCAGCAGAAACCTTTACAAAAACATCTGTACAAACGAAATTGTACAAAAACAAAACAAAACATCAAATACAGCAACCATGAACATTACATCTGCCCCAAACTGTAATGATATGTGACAAATAACAACTCTCTATCTTGAGGTATAATATTATTAATATTGTTGAAAGAAAAGATTACTATTAAGGCTGTGAATGCTTCAAAAATGATTCAGAGAAAGCACAGTACCTTTCTGCTATTTGGTAAAGCAGCCTGATTTTTTTCAGGTTTTTTTTATATGTGGGGGGTTGGTGCAGTTGGCTCAGTGGTTAAGATGCTGAGCTTGTCAGTTGGAACACAGGCAGCCCAGGTTCAAGACTGGAGCACCACATGACAGGTTGAGCTCCCATCCTCACCCCAGCTCCTGCCAACCTAGAAGTTCGAAAACACGCAAATGTGAGTAGATAAATAGGTACCACTTCAGTGGGAAGGAAACAGTGCTCCCTGATGTCATGCTGGCCACACAACTATGGAAATGTCTTCAGTTGGACCACATTCAGTCATGTATTTTTAATATTGGAAGCAGCTAAACAATATAGAATTATTGTCTGGCCCCTGTGCCTTGAAAATCAGGATTATTTATTTGTTAAATGAAACAAAATGCATTCATGTATAAAACATTTTCATGACGGGTAAGTGGCATTTTACCTGCTTTTCTTTAAGAATGATCCCAGGATAGAATTTATTATACTCTAATAAATACTATCCTGGGATGGTTCTCAAAGAAAAGCAGGTAAAATGCCACTTATCCTTCATGAAAATGTTCTAAAAGTCTGCAATGCTTTGGTTACTGATGTGGAAGTAAGCCCCATTTAACTTCATAGACCTAATTCTCCATAGAGGGGTAAAAGATTGCCAACACAAAGTAACAATGCAACAGGAGGAATACCTGTATACAAAATGTGCTTTGTTTTGTTTTTAGGTTTTGCCTTTGGGGTTCAACAGCTCCATCCAGCCTTAATCCAGAGACCCTTTGGGTAAGTTTCCTCTAAACCTGTTTTTTTGCAGTGGGAAACAGACAGCGTATATATGTTAATATCCTGTAACGTGACTGCTGGCAATAAAATTATTACTTTTTTTTCAAATATGCAGATTTAAAATGCCTTCACTTCCTTAATGATTTTCCAATAAGCCTTACAGCTGGAGGGACGATGCCCAGCATCCTGCACTGAAGCAGTCCTGTGTGCTGATAAGATAATGTGGGGAAAACAGGTCTGCCTGTAATCAGCACTCCAGTGTACCCCCCAAACAATATTTTTTCTTAAGCTAAACTCAATGTTATTTATCTCTTTCTAATCTGACAGGGATCGTTTACAGTTAAGATAACTGATGAGAAGGATATGAGGTGGAATAGTTCTGTTTGGAATTAAACTCTGTAACCAGTAGACTCAAACACACAAACAAGCTAAAATGGTGATTAACGATGCATGTATGTTTTTTTTCCTATAGTCCATAGATATCAGTGTGGTTTTTTTTTTTTTTATTGATTACAGTAATGAAGTGGTGTTGATAGCTAAACTGTGTGCTTTTGTTTAATCGAAAGAGCTGTAGTGAAAGTTTTTGGTGGCTTTTTCATTTTGGTTTTGTGGAGAAGTGTTGACTTTGCGAAGGGGAGCAAAAAACCTCTTTTTTTCCCCTCTTGCTTTCAAGCTGTAGCCTGCAACTTATTTATCTTCTTTTTAACCATATTTTGTAGTGATTGCTAAATTTGTGTGATACCATTTTAATTTCTTTTTTTAAAAAAAGAAAGCTCAACATTGCTTGCATGTTACATTTTTTTTGTTTTGTTCCTTGGGAAGGATGTGGAGCTTTGTGTTATTAACAATATGCGTCCACTTGCACTTTCCCATTAATGATTTTGTTTTCATCAGCTTTAACTTACAGTATTCTTTAAAAATATGCTACTTTTAATAGAACTTTGGGGTTTTTTAATTCACCAATTAAACATAAATCTAGAAAAGGAACTCACTTTGCGCTCTTTTCTCCTTGCTAATCCTTGCTAAGTAAAACTCATGGTGAAACTGGAGAATAGTTTGGAAATACTATAACTTATTACCGCGAAACCCTAGCAGCAATAATTGTACTTAGCCAGCTGAAGACTGAAAAAGACAATATCTGGATTTACATATTACTATGTTTGCCCAACGCACTGAGCTATAAACTAGCCAACCACTTTTTAGTCAAAGTCATAAAATGTGATTTACAAACCATAATTGCTGGGTTCGTTTATAATGAACTGCATTATGATTTGGTATGATGTGTAAATTCAAACAGTGAGTTGATGTCCTACAAACAGAGGAACTCTAATGATAAGGGCCTGGGCTATAATGGAGAAAGGAGAGAGAATTAGAGAAGTGCAAAATGTTGTGCCCTTTCAGATAGCAATTTTCACCAATTTGGTGTCCCCAGATAAATCTAACATATTTACAGGTTTAGGTAGCAGAACAATAGAGACTTTTGGGAAAGATAGAATTGGCAAACTTTGATGGCCTTTCATCCATAGGATCCTACCGGGTTTCCCCAAAAGTAAGACCTACCCCCAAAACAAGCCCTACCCCAAAAATAAGCCCTAGTTTTCAGGCAAAGAGCACCCCTAAAAATCAAGGTTGGGGGGTGGAGCTCTCCCACATGCCCTGCACCCACTTACCAGGCCTCCCATGAATTGACACCTGCCTCTCCTCGCCAGCCCACTTCTTCTGCGGCATCCCCCAATCTGCATTTTGCAGTCAGAGGCCTTTCCAGAAGGCCTCTGCAGCCGAGAACCGAGCTATAGATTCAATCCGTAGCTCAGTTCTCTGTTGCAGAGGCCTTCCGGAAAGGCCTTTAACTGCGAAATGCAGGCCGGAGCTCCATCCTCAGCTGCAGAATGAAGCTGCTCCTTTGGCCACAGAAGAAGTGGGCCGGCTAGGCAGGGCTGTCGGTGCTGCCGTTGCGAGGTGAGTGGAAAAGACACCCCCCGAAAATAAGACCTGGTGCCTCTTTTGGAAGCAAAAAAAAACCCAAGGTAGTTTCTGGAGTTCCACTTGATGCAATACTGGATCCAGTTCCTTGCCTGCAATTATATGTAATTTTCTTGGTATTTTTAAAATGGTTTGATTTCCCCAACTATTTTTCAACTTAAGAGTAAGTAAAGATGTAGAAATATTAAATCTATCTGCCATTAACAGAAAAAATAACTGCTTATATAGGAGGAACATGGGAGTGGATAAGTAAGATAAAGGCTTCAAGATAAAAGCTAAATAGATCTATATCCACACAAACTTTTATTTCTGTAAATCTTCAGCCTGTTTACTTCTTGAATACCAATAAGCAACCATACAAATTTGTTAAGAATACACAAGGTTTTGCTTCCAAAATTATATTTTAAAAACATCATAGTGTAACCATGTTTTAAATTGGCTTTTTCATTTCTCTTAAGTACAAAACGTTTAACATGTTTTAGCTATTCATCAAAATAAACCTCTACCTACTTCCTTAAAGGGTGCTACTGTTCTATATCAAATATTTATACAATAAATTCACTAAAGCAACTAAATTTATCTAGAGTGAGAAGAAAAGCATTTTCTATTATTCTGACAGGTGTCATAAGACTTTATTTTCGCTTTACAACTAGAGAAGCCCCTTCCCCCACCACTAGGAGTGAAGTGTGCAAAAAAGAGTTTTTTTCTCCCACATCGTTTCTCCTGACATTTGCTATTATTGTGAAATTGCAGCTTCAGGAGGACCATTCATGCTGGGATCATAGTATGGGAGAAAAGATTAATTTCTCTCCCCTGTAATGTGGTTTGGCATTTTGCCAGTCTATTGAGAAGGATAACCATACGCAAAAGGCCGGTGTTTTGTAAAAGAGGGAAATTTAACAACTATAGTTTGGCGTATAGCCATAGAGATGAAGAGCCAAAAACTATTTAATCAAAGAAAATACTGTAAGTAATACAACTACATACTTTTGTATCAAAAGTTAAGTCCTCTAAATTTAATAGATATTGCTCCTTAGTTAATAAGTAAGTAAATAAATATTTCAAATATCTCAAATTGATATTTTAGCTATGTTGCAGTCCATAAACCTAAGTAAGATAAAGTAAGGACTTCTGTTTTGTCCATTTGTATACTATTCTACAGTTTTATGTAGAATATATGTAGATGTTACAAATGCTTGCATTGATTTAGTGGCATAAATATTACAGTAGTGTCATAGTCAGCATCCCTGAATATCTATTGTGTGTTCAGTCAGTAAAGAGAATGAGAAAGTTCCAACTATAAAGTATATGATTTCATATTTTTAGAACCATTTCTTCATTGAACTGAATGGCATGGCGATATTTGGCCTCAGAAAATTTTTGCATACCAACTGATGTTGCTGTGCTCCAAAAGAACTGTCAGATTCCAAGCATTACACTATAATAATAAAGAAAAACAATATTTTATTATAAAATTTTGTAGGATGGGGTAGATCTTAATAAAGACTGTAATGAGTAGTTGAGAGATTGTTTTTCTTAAGAAAGATTTCAAAACATATGCTGTCTAGGTTATATTACAGTATGCAGAGATAATGATGGATCTTGATACAATACCTTTTTTTTGATAAGATGAAGGATCTGGGTTGCAAATATCCAGATGACTATTAGATGACAGCAAAGAAATAGCAAAAACCCAAACTCTTTGCTGCCACCTAATAGACACCAAGATCACTGCAGATGGATATAGTAGCCCTATTTTGCACTTACGTTCTCCAATCCATTGTTCTTGTCATAATGGTTGGTGATAGCCATATATTTATAAAATCTTTATTTATCTAATTTTATCTTGCTGTTTCATCATTAAAAACATTTTATTCTAGGAACTTTTAAATATATAAAACTTTATTTGCTCAGAATTTTATTATTTTTGGGAATATATGTGCAAAATTGTAATCGCTCCATACGATGATCTGTTGGGTTTACTTGAATGTGGTACGAGCTGTACAAAGCCTGCCTCATCCCTTCTGAGTGTGCCTGGAGATATTAGTAATCAAAAGTGGTAATAAAGGTTAGCTACTATAATTTAGGATTTACTTGAAAAAACAATTGAAAAACAATCTATCCTTTACCTGGAGCTTAAACTGATTTTTTAAAAAATAACTTTACTGGGAACAGTGAAATATTTTTAAAATTCAAGATTATTATTATTTTTTTATCCAGTGGCTTTCTTTTCTCTTTCTGGTTTGTTCATTTAATGCCTACATTTGGATGTTACAGAAATAATACTTTAAACTATATGAATCTGCGTTATCATTAACTTCATGGAAGTAAGCCAATATCTTGATGGGTCAATTTTTTCCTCACCCCAAATCATAACTACATGATGGTTTGACTGTATCATCATACCAATGAGGTTGGCTACATTAACTCAATGACCACTAAACTATGTTTACAAACAATAAGAAAATTATGCACTATGGTCACCTCAGATAACATAGCCAATGATGATATAAACAGTTTGCATTTTTTTCTTCCATCACCAATAATTCTCCTAGTTAGCTCTAGATTTTTTTTTTAACACTTTTGTAAAAACAAAAACCCCAAATGCAGACATCCTGTACCCTGAATGGAATCAGAATTGCTGAAAGCAGGATGGGAGAAGTGTAATTCCTCCCCCACTTTCTTTGTTTCCCAAAATAACTTCCTGCCAGCCCTGAAGGGATGGAAAACAAACCAGAGCAACAGAGATGAAAACTGAAGCAACAATTTGGGGCTACTCCTGCAGCCTTACTAGATTTTCAGTGGTTGTTAAATTTAAAGCAATACAGTAGCATGATTGTGAATAGGTGATTGAGTTCAACAAATCTGATAAGGCTTTCTGCTTTGTTGAGCTTCAAATATTGACACAGGTTTCCTTTCATATATGGACAAAGCAGGGGAGGGGTGTTGACTGGTATGATGGGTTCATATCATAAGTGTTGTCTATAAAGAGTGCCAGGGAGATTCCTGCTCTGCTTTTTGTGTCTCACACATTGCTAGAATCAGACAGGTTCATTTGGAGGAAGACACGGTGTGAGAATGACTCAGATTTATTCACCGAATGAGTCAAGAGATTATTGAAAGATTCTCAGTAGCATACAATTAACATCATGTTAATTGTCACCAAAATAAAATAATAAAATCAGAGGTAATAATCTCTAACTCTGAAACTCTATGGACTTTGTAATCTCCCAGTGCAATTTACAGAATTGTGCATTCAAGCAGGATCCGAGCCAATAAAATTCAGTGATTTTATGCTTAATTGAATTGATTAAATTTGACTCTTTTAAAAACAGGTTGGAACCTACATCCAATTCTTCTGTAAATAATACATTCAAAAGTAAAAGTGTTTCCATCAATGCGAACTTATTTTTAGTTAGGTTTATACAGTGTAATGAGTGGCAATTAATTAAAAAATACTAGAAGTAAATGTTTCCAAAATTTTCCCTATGGCCTGTCAAATTCAAGAGGCAAAATCCAAAGATCTGGAAAGAGGCTAGGTCATTCTCATCATAATAAAACTTAGCTTACTGTGATGTTGGTGCTTTTATACATGACTATCTATACCAGAAATCTGTTATCACTTAAATATTCCGATTCCGCTGCAGATACTGCAAATACTAAATGCTTTAAAGTTAATTCTCAACTTACGACCACAATTGAGCCCCAAATTTTTATTGCTAAGTGAGACAGTTGTTGAGTTTTGCCTCATGTTATGACTTTTCTTGCACAGTTGTTAAATGAATGTTAAATGCAGTTGTTATGTTAATAACACCGTTGTAAAGTGAATCTGGCATCCCTGTTAACTTTGCTTGTCAGAGGGTCACAACAGGTGATCACAAGACCCCAGGACATGACAACCATTATAAATATGAACCAGTTTCCAAACATCTGAATTTTGAACATGTGACTGTGGGGATGCTACAACGATCATTGTAACTTTTTTTGCCGTTGTAACTTTGAATGATCACTAAACAAATGGTTGTAAGTTGAGGATTATCTGTAATAGCCTGTTGTAAGTTAGCCAAAAGTATTAACTTTGTGGTGGCATTCACACATACACACACAAAATGTTTAGATCAGTATCATTAATCATTGAATTCAGTAGCGGTTGAATTCTGAATAAAAATGCATAAGATATAGTTATATAACAAGTTCAACACACACATAAAAGTGAGTTCTTTTGAAAGGGATGAATCCAATTCCAGATTTTACAGTAATATATTGTAATATGCATGTTTTCTCAAAAGTGAGACCCATTAAGGTTTTTTTAAAATGGCTGATTTAAAAGTATTACTTACCCATCTTTGAGCCAGCAAAAAAAAAAATTATACTAGCACAAAATACGATGTCCCCACTGACAGAGCTTATTCTGATATAGACACAAAGCTGGAAAATGATTCTATCCAGATTATGTTAAGGGTTGGTAGACCCTCCAGCTTTGTTTCCCTCACCTCCTACTACATCTTCCACCATATCACCAATAGGCATAGTGGCCATCAATTATTCTCCTTACTGTACATTGGGATAGGAAAGACCCTGAGGAGGCAGCAATGGCTGGATAGACATCTTTAGCAATCCGTCAAAACTCACTCTGGTTTTGCCTATTTGCTCTATAAGTGAATTCAAAATGAGCCTGAGAATTGTCTGCTAGGCTCCTTTTGGACATAGGTTTAGCATTCTTATAGAATAGTACTATTCCAGAATACTTCTAAACCCATAATGGGCTGCCAGACTCCTAGACATGGTTTGAGAACTGCTCCAAAGAAAATTAAACCCATATTTAAAAGCAGCCTGAACTACAGCTAACAGGTGTGGGAAAAGAAGCAGAGAGACAGCTCTCTCTTGCCACTATGCAGCTGCTCCACCACTACTGTCGGTCAGCTGTTATTCAAACTAATCCAGGACTCTGATCCGGGGAGACCCCAGTTTGGGGAAAAAAATGGGTTAGCCTATTGCCTAGAAGAAAATGGCCCTAGAGAAGTCAGAATGCAAAGACTGAAGGGAGAATGGTGTGCCCATACCAGCTTCAACTGCTGATACATGGTGAGTTTACTCCCTTTCTTGGGTCACCTTGGTCAGTAAAGTGCATCTATGATAAGTCTTTTTAGGATATGAGGGAAAATAGTGTTTTAATTCCAGTACAGCTACAGATGAATTAAGACCTCCTCAGGTATTTGTTGGGGATAAAATGCAATGCAGTGCTGTGAGGTCCCAGCGCAATATATATATAATCTAAATCTAAAAATCTTATTTTTGCTATTGCTTGATAGAAGTCAGGAAACACTCTGTTCAGTAGGCTTACTTGCATGCAAATGTGTATTTATAATAATCTTGAATGAAAACTGATGAGTTTCAGTGCCTATTTCTAATGTACCAAAGAAAACTACCTTTGAAAAATCTGGAAAAAGGTGCAGATCCAGGGTTTCTCCCAAAAGTAAGTTCAGAAGAACATTTTTCAATCTATTGTACCTCAAAGATGCCTGAACAACCTAATGAGAAGCTCCTTTTTAACCTTTTGACCTTGAAGAACATAAAAGGAGCTAGCATTTTAGTATCATGACAATCTCTGCATGCTGGCATTTCCAACAGATGGAAGTTTACTTTGGCCTTATAAAGCCATTTTACTCAGCTGGAAGCTCTTGTCGCATGACAGATGATCAAAAATAGACCCACTGCAGCTTGTGCTGTCAGTCATGTGAGATATGGCATAAAAGCGGGCGCCTGAACAGAGTGCATGCATATTGTAGGCTACGAAGTTCTAAAGGGGTAAAGTTTCATAATTCTCCCACCTGTTCATTTCTTGGCTTAATAGAAACAAATTACAAGAGCTTGAACACATATATTCATCAGGATATTCTAACAAGGAAACAACGTTGCAATCTATGATGATAATGCTTCTGTCAAAATAGAGCTATGACCTAACTATAATAAAGTGATTTGCATGTGTCTTTTAAAGATCATCTTTCTTAAGTCTGATAGAAATGAACCTTGGGAATTGATCTGTTTTTAAATGAGCATTATGATCAAATTACTATGTGTATGGTTTTATATCTATTTAAAACCATATAAAAACAAAGTTATTATTGACTTTAATACCACAGATTTCTTTACAGAACACTCAGTATAAGAGATGAATCATTTTTGCCGTATTTTTTTAAAAATTCTTAATGAATGATTGTCATTATTCTGTTCAATAATCTCTTCTTATATGCATCCCTAATGTGTCGCTGTTTCTCTATCCAGGACAGTAGGAAACCAATGATGCATTTTCTTTAGTTAGATTCTTAATGTTGAATTGTAGGCATTGAAGGGGGAATGATTAGTTTCAAAGCAAAGTTGCATGGATTTTACTGTAAGTCCAAAAAAAATTACTTTCCAACGCAGTAGTATTATATAACTAAAAACATTTTTTTTGCTTGGCAACTTCATACAAACATTGAAAATAATTTTTATTTCAACGCAGCTGTATTTAATTTGGTTATAATAGGGTGATCAAGTGGATCTAATCTGTGCAACAGAGAGAAAGGAAACTTACAACATTGCATGAGAAACTGAAAGCTTTTATTCCTGCATCTGAAGCTTTGTGTGTGCGCGTGTTCCCTGGATTTTATCAGAATTACATATTATGCAGGAGAAAAAGTTTGATTTCCTGATAAAGTTTTAGCTGCAAGTTAAAGCTTTGGAGAAGATTCTGTTTATTCCAAAGGGAGTAATACATTGAATACATAAGAAACAAGGGCTCAATCCATATGTGGTACATATAGGTGGAAAACTAAACAACTTATATAGCTGTAGCAACAAGGTTGTGAGCTGGGAAGCTCATCTTTCAGAGCTTATTTTAAGCCATGCAGATTTATTTAGAGATTTTTAGGCAAACCATTATTTTTCAGCTTCACCCTTCTATGCATAATAACCATGGTCTCCATTACCAGGCCTTTTGTAAGTAATCCTGAGATAATACATGAAGCTTTTGGGTGTCGAAAGCACCGCAAAAGTATTGTTATCTATACATATGAGAGCTTTATTACAAATATCAACATTGGCCTGCTTGTGCTTCTAACAGTACAAAAAAAAAAGGTAATGTTTAATGGTAAGGAGAATATTGAAGTATGTATGAAGGTTGTTCCTCAAAATATGTTTCTCCTTTTTTTTTGTTTATTAAAAACTAGATCTACCTGAACATAATTCTACCCCAGCTCTCCCTATTTCCTTCCAAAGCTATGCCTTATATAGAAATAAGCACGCTGGCACAGGATTCCGTGGCCTGATATGTCATAACAGGTTTGACTTTCATGGCCTTACAACCTCTTCAGAAGTGTGATGCACATCTACCCAGAGGTCACTGTCATGTATTTTAATGGCATCTATGTAGCTTCCCCTCAATAGCCTTTTGTGACAGAGTGAATTGCACTATAGTTCGTTTGACAAGTGTGATTCTTGCTGTGTTTACCACACCTGTGAACTTCTATTTAAACTCCTTTGTCGCCTGCGGTTTTTTTTTTTTTTTTAATAAGGATGACTGAAGTTGCAGAGGAATTAATGTGTGCATAGCAATTCAAGTAGGATTGCCACAATACAAAACATTTATTACCCTGCATCAAATACATTTGAATAATGTGGGTAATGCATTCAAATAAGCAGAAGTCCTGTGAAACCATCAGTATTGGGCCATGAGACTAAACATGTAGGTTACAAAAAAGTATATTCTAAGGAAAAGAATTATACAAACTCTCAGTATATTACAATCCTTAGGGGGAGAAAGTAGTCACTTCTCTGTGGCTATGCACCCTGTGTCTTCCAGACCCAAACCAGGATTCCTTAATCTTTCTTTTAACAAATGTACATTTTAAGATTATCAGTATTTTAAAATTAGTAGTGTGCCTTTTATAGCAATCCTGATCAGTGTTGTTAAGTTGGCGCTAACACTGTACACTGCTATTTAAAAAAAACAAATATATTTTCATCAGTGTGTCTCCTTTTTAGCTTGTAACATGATCACTGAAATTAGTTATTGTGGCAACCCTATGCATATAACAACAACTAAATTTGAGTTTGGTTTTTAGTTCTGAGCCGGGGAGTGAGGTTTCCCAGTGGTCTAACTTTATCTTCTGTTTTTCAACAGGATCCCTGCTCATTATGTATATCCGCAGGCTTTTGTGCAACCTGGAGTGGTTATTCCACATGTCCAGTCTACAGCTGCTGCTTCCACTACACCTTACCTTGATTACACTGGAGCTGCATATGCTCAGTATTCTGCTGCGGCGGCTGCAGCAGCTGCAGCCTATGACCAGTATCCCTATGCAGCTTCGCCAGCTGCTGCAGGATATGTCACTACTGGGGGATATGGCTATGCAGTCCAGCAACCTCTCACTGCAGCCGCGCCTGGAACAGCTGCAGCTGCAGCAGCTGCTTTCGGCCAATACCAGCCACAGCAACTGCAAACAGATCGTATGCAATAGCAGATGGACCTGGCAAGAAAGCATTCTTTGTTATTATTCCTATCGACTTACCTTCAAGCCTTCCAGTAGAAATAATTAACTTTTAAGTAATCCATCTTTAAAAACAAAACAAACGCTACAATGCAATAGAATAGTATAAGAACAAATACCACTGTCTTTTTAAGCATTATGCCTCCCATAGAATGAATAATATTGTGGGATAGGTATTGTAAGAGTTTCTAAGTATCATCTTATCATGAACGCATAGCTAAAGTAACCAAAAAAGGTGATTTTTTTAAAAAAATAAATAAGGTGCATTTTACAGTATCCAGGGTAAAACGTTCAGGTGAGCAATATGTCACTATCAAGTGGAAGATTACTATTACTTAAATATTGAAAGTGCTGACTGTCATTACAAGTTTTCAGTATGGCCTATTTTGTGTGAATGAGTAGAAAAATATTTTTTGGATGATCTCAAACTGGGCATCGAACAAACTAAGGAAGATGGCCCTTGGGAAGTGGGGGAAGGGTAGATAGCATCAAAGTTATTTTCTGATCTGTCCTCTCTATGAATGGGACTATGGACCAAGTGGTGTGGAATTAAAGGGTGTAACAGCTGTACAGACAATCAATGACACAGCCGGTTCTGGAAAGAACACATCACTTGTTCTCATTTGATGGGGTTGTCACATTCTAATCCCTCTCCCCATCCTGTTTCACTTTTAGGAAATTTTGACTGCTGGAGTCAGCTATTCTGATTCTAAAACAGGATCAGCTCTCTCCTACAACAGCTTTCTCCTTTTATTTACTGTATCTATTCATGGCTTGTGAATAAAGGCAGGAAGAATATTTGCTGAATTTAAATATTTAAGAACTGTACTAGGGAATGCTTTTTGAAATGATTTGTATACAAATTAATTCCTATTTAAATATTTATTTGCAAAACATAGGTCTCTTTCATGCGGCTACTTGTTGAGACTGCAATTCTTCAAAGGTTAATTCTATGTGAGCTATATTGTGCCTTAATTGTAATGCTATTTAAAGATATATTTATTTTGAAAGTTGTACGATGCTGCATTCTAAAGAAATCCACTTTAGATGTGAAACTGTAAAATATTGTATTCATCTCATAGTGTAAGTTATTTAGCAGGTTTAGCAGTAGAATATAAAATAATAATCTAAGCAATTAAAGATGCTGACATAGGTTTATTGTCTTCAATAAACATACCTTTGTAAGGGTATTTTAAAACTTTTGAAAAGGTTTTGATCTTTAAAATGCTAGTTTCATGATTTCCCCTCTGTTTCACTGACTGTATACCTGTTTTCTTGGATGAAAGCCTTACTGTTTTCTCAATAGCTTACTTATTCTGAAATATGTTAAAATACTACACATACCAATTGAGGAGTAAGACTCAGTTAAAAAATTACTGCTGTGTATAATAGGAACTATGTTTTTATCATTGGTCATACACATCCATAATAACATCTGCATATGGAAACCATGTAAGTAGGCTGAACGATATGGGGGGGAAGCATGTAATTTGTCCAAGCCATGAGTTTCCTGTACAGAGACTTTTGGTTGCCCATATGACTGAGTTGCAAATAGCTTCAGTACCATAACAGTAATCCAGAATTGAGTCTAAGTCCCACTGATCTTTATGGGGACTTTTTCTCAACCAGATATATTACCGATAATGACTAAGTCTGAAGCCCCAATCTTAAAACACAGTATGTGCAAACAACCTCCTACAAAGGAATACCCATCATGTCTTTAGAGTGGTTATTGGTATTTTCTGCTACGAAAAGGAGTCATTTTTCAGTTTCATCTCTATATAGATCAACTATTATTCCTTAGCTAGGAAATGCTGCTTTCATTTGTTCTGTGAAACTGCAATAACTTGTAATTTTTATTCTTGACCTAAAAAGAAATTTAATATTTTAGACTGTATTGGAATCTTTTTATACTTGAACAATTTCATAAAAGGGAAGACAGGATAGCATTTTTATGGATTTCTCCAATGTCACTGGATTTATTTTGAATACTAGCCAGTGTTATATAAGATATATAACATGACTACTGTGCATGTTATTTATTATGTATATTGCTTTATAATGTTTCAGATCTTTTAATCTATACACTTGTATTAAAATAATAAAAATGTCATTGAATCCAAACTTTTTACAGTTGTACACAAAATAAGTTTCTTAATGCATCAAGACATCTTAAAATGCATATCAGAGTTCCCCTATTGAGTAAACAGCTGGTTCATGGTTTTAGAAAGGTTGATTGAGACAAATGAAATGTTACTTGCTTTGCCTTTTATTTATGCAGTGCTGTCAAATTAAATTTTAAACAAGTGCTATTACATGCAATGCATAATTAAGTTGTGGAACATCAGCATGCCATTCCTCTAAAAATTGGAATCAAGCCTATAAATCCATAAAAAACACTGTTCTCGTTCAGAAAAAATATATCTTTGTTTTGTTTTTTTGCATTCTCAAAAGCACCATCATTGAAATAATATGCACACTACTCTGAGTGTCTTATTGGGGCAGATAAAAATTAGAAATTTTCTAAATCGGGGGTCCCCAACCACCGGTCCGTGACCCATTTGGAACCAGGCTACGGAAGTGGTGGGCAAGCACGTGTGATGCTGCATTTGCGAAAGCGGCACGTGCATGTGAAACCATCCCCTATCCCCCTGCATCCACCGCATCCGCCAGTCCCCCAAACAGGAACGGTTGGAGACCACTGTTTTAAATAAATGGCCACAGATCTGTGTGAATCCATATGATCCCACATTCCAAGATTACCTCCCTTGTGCTACAGTATCAAAAGAGGTAAAATGAGGGGATTGATGCTATGTATATCTAGGTGTAATTTTTTATTATGCAGAGTTTCATCACAAAATAAATCACCTCAGTGTAATTATGCATCATAGTTATTATCCATCCTTCACTGTTACTTGAAAACTCTCGGCTTTTCAGAACTGAGACGGAACTTAGGAAACTGAAAAAGAAAACATTGAGTGCTGATTTACTAAAAGTATTCTTAGAGTTGTTTGAAATATGTTTCATTTTTCTTTAATTACATATTTAGGAATTTAAAATAATGTGTCAGTTCACTGATTATTACTGTATAATTATGGTGTGCTGTTATTTTATTTTCATACTGCAAGCATACTGTACTTGCTGTTTCTCCCAGAAAAGCTAAAAGTGATTTACAACTGAATAATTAAAAAAAAAACCCTAACTTAAATAAAACCATTTATCCTTAAAATCAACATATTCCAAAATTAAAAACGTTCATTTTGGGGGGGAAAGAAATCCCAGAGAAGATTGGAATTTCAAGCCACACCCTCTGATGATTTCATAATGTCAATTACCCAATCATTGTAGCTTACAACAACCAAAAAAAGGGAGGGCAGTCCCAGAATCTAAAGCCTGACCTTGGCAAGTTGCTTTTACCTCTTTTCAGACCTTTTCTAATTGTACTTATATTCATTGACAGTTCCTTACAAAAATAGAAAACAATGATTAAATGACATGAATGTAACCTTACACTTACAGGATTTGTTGGATCAAACCAAGTTTCCCCAAGGTTCCAGCGAGTGTATTACTAACCTTGAATGATCTTAAAGCTAAGCAGGGTCAAACCTTGATAGTACTTGGATGGGACCAGCAAAAAATACTACAGTAGAAATATAAACTGGGAAGTAAAAAACAAATATCCTGGAGGAAGGAAATAGGATTTCCATATTGCTGCCAAGAAACTATATGGACATGTCCTTAAAACTACCCAAAATGAATTGAACTTTCCCTTCATAATGAACATCAGGTTGACAATTGCTTTTTATGTATAATTGTTAATAAAACAAAACAGCGTACCTTCTACATGAATTTGCAGTGTTGTGTAACTGTCAAGTGCTACATTCAGGATTCTATTAATAAGAAATGTCATGTGGAAAGCTGTAAGCCATATTCTAAGAAACAAAATACTATGACATAGCATCTTGTATTTTCAAATGAGATCATCTAATATATTTGACACAGAGAAATTATAATGCAATTAGCTATCTGATCGAAGTAAACAAGTGTATATACACTTCAGGAATGTATTTTTGTAGATTTGAGGACTCATGAAAAGTTTGTATTATTTAAATGCTATAAAATGTGTATTCTATCTGTAGGAAATGCAGGAAAACTTCTGCCTAGAAAGAATGCAGGGGTGACAAAAGTACACAGTTTAGCACCTGACTATCTGAAAGACTGCCTACGTTAATAGGAACATGTTTGGGATCTAAGGTCAATAGAAGAGACCTTCTTAGTGATCAGCCAATTCCAGAAACTTATTTGTCAGGCATGTGGGAGACAGTAACTTCCTACATTGATCCCAAGCTTACAGATTCTACTCTCTTGAGAACAGGTGTTCTTTAAACATACCCAAACCAGCCACTGAGCTATGGAAGCCTATAGCAATGCAATGATGTCACTAAGAGAGTGGTCCACAACTTCTGGACCATTTGGGGTGGATGTAGGGGTACTAGAATGAGCCTTAAGGGTGAGAACAGTAGCATCCCAGAGGCCTATGCTCATCTTTGTTTTACCATTTTTACCTGAATTGAAAAACATCCCCAAAAAAGGCAATGACAGCTTATTTCCTTATCATTGCCAAGCAAATTGCATGGTTTCAGGAAGTTGTGATGGAATTCAGAAGTAGAAAAAGACTTGAAAATTATTTTGTAGGGCAATCTTTGGAAGGTCAAAAGACCACTCTTAATTTTTATGGTGGTTGTTACAGTGACGAGTGGTGATGCAAATTGGGTGGAGCCAATCATCTCATACACACAGGTAGGAATACACGTAGTCCTCGACTTACAAGCAATCGCTTAGTGACCATTTGAAGAAAATGGAATAGAATAGAATAGAATAGAATAGAATAGAATAGAATAGAATAGAATAGAATAGAATAGAATAGAATAGAATAGAATAGAATAGAATAGAATTCTTTATTGGCCAAGTGTGATTGGACACCCAAGGAATTTGTCTCTGGTGCATATGCTCACAGTGCACATACAATCAACAAGTGATAGATCATGATCATAATCATCATATTATCTTTTATATATATATTTTCATGGAGAATATGCAGGTTTATTTATTTTTAAGTTTATTTAAAATTTTGTTCTGTTCTTTTATTTCCTGTAAATACGTTTTATGGTTTTAATTAATTTGAAATAAAGATGGGAATGAATTAGAATTAGAGGAAATTCTAATTACATCCCCACCACCACTGCTTTATAATTCTTTTGATTGAAAGGAAGAAAAGAGCACCTAATATTTTAAAGCACAGTTTGACAATTTGGCACCCTCCAGATACTATTGGGGGCACACCCTCGATGTAGGAAATGACCAGTCTGAGCCTGAGAAAGGGGTCAAACGCGTCATCAGTCATGAGTCCCTTTGAGTCCACAAGAGATCTAAGTCTAGCCCATCTTGAATTCCTTCTACTCTTATCTCCTGCTAATTTCCCTTAGCCTTTTAGTAGTTCAGATTTTTGTAGAGAGCTTAAACTTGCAATAAATCTTTATACCCATTTGAACTGTCTGGCTCTCCTGATTTTCCTGGTGCTTGACACTTATCAATGAATACAGTGAGAAACTGCATTTCATTTTGAAGTTTCAGGGATTCCAGTGCTTACTGGATTTCTAGTTCCTTGGAAGGAAATGATTGAAATTATGCCTCTATAACATAATTCCTGTTCTCACCAATATTCTTGGTCAGCCTAAGTACCACAGAGTTTCTTCCACAGCCTAAGCCAACCTTTCTGCCTCCCCTTTCCAGTACCAGCTGCGACTGCTTTAAGTGTCAAGCAGATATTGGCCCTATCACCATCCCGGACCTAATATTGCAAAATGAGTAATATTCCATTCATTTGATTCTTTGGAGTTGTTTAGCCAATATTTTCTCAAGTCATTTTTTCCTGGGGCTCATATAAATTAGGACTATCAATTCTCCCTCTGTAAGCGTTCAAAGGGCATTGCTCAGATTGTCTATTCCAGGAGTCAGCAAATTACAACCTGTGGACCAAATCCAGCCCACCTGTTATTATACAGCCCACAAGCTAAATGGACAGACAGATTGCCAGGTTGGAGCCTCAGCTAAGCTCCCAGGACAGGATTGGACCAGGGCTGGGGATCCTGTGCCCAGCAGCAGTCTATCTACAGCCTTCTTGCTGGAGAGTTGGTGCTATTTAATGCCTGCCTTGCTGTTTGGCCTGCAGTCCTGCCAGCCGCACACAAAGAGGGCAGGATCTGGCCCCTTACAAAAAGAGTTTGCCAACTTTTGTTCTAGACTACCGGTAATAGTGGAACCCACGAAAATCTTGAATTCTAAAAAAAAAAAAATACAGAAATTGAAATGAACTTTTGGATATGGTTCAAACTATCTCCCCAAACCACAGCAACATCTTGGCATTATAGATATATTAAGATCAGAAAATTCACACCATGAACCCTCCCTCTCAGTGTTCCCCCCACCTTTGCTCTCTAAGTCATCCATACCATGGTGAAGTGTTAATGCTTCACTCAGATTCGTTGCCAGTTTCCAATTCAGGTAGCTTCAAATTTCACCCTTCAACTCAATTGAGTGATTGCATTAAATTTGGAGATATTTGGGGGGGGCGAGGAACGGGCAGGAATATACTTTGCTCACACTTCAGCAAGTGTGTGATGCAGCAGAAATAACGTCAACCTACTTGTAAATATACATGAAGAAACAATTAGAAATACCCACACAAGATGTAGACTCCTAACTTATCATCAAACAAGACATTTTTGAACATGCGCACATGTATTTGCATTATAGTAGGGACATTCCTTAGGCTTTTAACTTTACTGTCTTCATTTTGGGGGAAAGTACGGATTCTAGTCTAACAGAATAACAGAGTTGGACGGGACCTTGGAGATCTTCTAATCCAAACCCCTGCTCAAACAGGAAACCCTATACCAGTTCAGACAAATAGTTGTACAATCTCTTCTTTAAAATATCCATTTTTGGAGCACCCACAATTTCTGGAGGTAAGTCGTTCCACTGATTAATTGTTCTGTCTATGTTACTATTAGTAGACTATCATTCCTCTTTAGGATGAATTAGTACCAGTACAGTGGTGACAACATGGTCACCATCTGCAGCAATCTAACAGAATAGAATAGAATAAGAACTTTATTGTCACAATCCTGCATTTAGTGCCATTTCACAGTTGTTTGCAGATTTCTGGAACGAAGACATTTTGTGCTCTGGTATTCCAGATTTAGATACATTCCGTAACTCTCCCTCCCACAGTGGGAACTACTTTTATAGATGCAGCCTAGCTGTCAAACGCTCTTTTCTAAGGGAAAAGAAATTCCACCTGAGCTATAAACAGTGTTCGAAGCAAGGAAATGTTTTTTTTATTTATTGAAAAACACTAACTACTGTAAGTATCTCTTCTGAGAAAGCAAGTGAAGGATATAATTATCCTAAATAAATAAGTAAGAGTAAAGTAGATGTGACACTGTGTGAACACAATTAACATTCAATGTTTTCTATTTTTAAGTCTCTCTTAGGGCATCCTCCCATTGCACATATTTATAAATATACATTATGTATCTTCTAGCGGGCCTACCCCGAGGTTTTATGCTGCTAATCTTAAATTATTTTAAAATGTGCTTTCATTAAAAAACATTAGCAAGTATTATATTCATTATTTTCTATTGATGTACCTAAGTTCCAGTCAATATGTGCTTCTAATTATAGTATGTGATTTTAACCCTTCCCTTTAAATCAGCGATTCCCAACCTTTTCTATACCCCGCAGCCCTAGAACGCTTCTGATATATTCTTGCACCTTACAAAAGTTCAAAATAAGGGCAACGGATTATGCATATACACTATAATTTTGAAAACCCAAGTTTTCGCACCCCTTAAAATATCGTCTCGCACCCCCAGTTGGGAACCCCTGCTTTAAATGTTGATGTTGACCTGTCATTCTTAAGAGTGCTGGATTCAGGAAAAAGGAACTGATTGGCGGAAAACACTGTGCAAGTTTCAAGGAAACTGTGATGCGCATCCCTTGTGGTCACGGATAGCACTACAGAGCCTTCCCAATGCTGGCACCTCCAGATGTGAAGGACAGTGCCCCCAGTTTCTACGGGAGTTGCAACCCCCCCCCCCCCATTCTTATTTATAACTTCACTTGGAAAGCCTGCTCCAAGGCCGTCTCCCAAAGAAAGACTGGGCATAACAGCTTAATTGCACAAGGCAGCAGATTTCTGCACGCTGCCTCTTCTGTGTGGCACTTTTGCTCTGGCACTGCCTGGGAATGAGGATGCGGCCAGCAGGTCCTGTGGGGACCGCACAGAGCAGAAGCCGAGATTGGAAGGAAGGGCGGAAAACGTCTTCATGAAGCCACAATGTTTTCCCCAGCACCTGCTCTGCCTTACCAGTTCAGACTCTCCTGACGAGGCCTTTCCCTGAGGCCTTGGCCAAAGGGGCTTCCTCGCCTCCAGTTCTTTTCAGTCTTAGCAAAGCCGGCGGTGTCGCTGTGAAACCTGCCACGCACGCCTACCCGCTCGGTGCATTTCCACCCCCACCTCCTTGTGCTTTTTTTTTTTTCGCCGCCGCCGCCGCCGCCACCCTCTCTCTCTTCGCGCTCTCCCGTTGGACTTGTCTTTATTTGGCACTGTCGGAAACTCCCCCCCCCTCCCCCCTCCCCCCCGTTTTGGGCTTCTTTTTTGTGAGCGACACCGTTTCATACTGGGGAGGGGGAGCGCCTACGGATTTTCGTGGTGTAGAGAGGAGAAAAGACGCGCCGCGGCTCCTCAGAACAGGTAATCCAAGAGCAGGCGGCGACGGGGAGGTGCGGGACAGGCGACACAGACCAACCCTTTTGGCCCTAAAGCGATGGGCAGGGCAGGGCAGGTCAAGGAGTGGGGTGGCGTGGGGTGGAAGGATGCGTTTTGGCCAGGCAGCAGATATAAGGGGAGGGGGGGGACTTGGCAACGGGCGACAACTGTGCAGAGGGCCCTTTCCCGGGGCTCTGTGTGTGTGTCTGTGTGTCTGCGCGCGCCTCTGCATGAGATGCTGGGGAGCGCGCTCCGCTTGGCCAGGACCGACGCGGCTGTGTACCGGGCGCTTGTGGCTTCTGCGGTCTAAGAAAAAAGCAATCTGGGTCGCTCTATCTGCTGCATTCCCTGCCTGCCTGCCCCCGCCCACTTGAGGCAGTGGCCTGCGCCTAGAGCGGGCAGGTCTGCTAATGTTTTGTCCTAAGGCTGGAGGTGTGTGGGCGGAGGTCCCCTTTCCGGAATGGGATTTTTTTTTGGGGGGGGGGGGTTGAGTGCCGGCTCCGCCGTGGCCCAAATGCGCCGGAGTGTGACATGCTGAACTCGCAGCCTCTACCTGCAGGGAAGGTACTTTTCACCTGGTGGGGTTTCATCTCCTTTGAATTGGCGGCATTTGCGAGAACCCCCCCCCCCTATTTAGGGAAGTAACCATGTGTGGAAACAGACCACCCCCTTCTCTGGGTCATCAGGAAAAGAAAAGAGGCCTAATCATTTTGTTACGATTAGTGCTTTCATTAACAATTTTTTAAAATGCGTGTTTCCAGATGAGGCAGCCTGAGCTACATGCGTGTCGCTATATGTACATTTTGTATGATCACCACCTGCCTATTCCTGCTTCTGTAATATCTCTCTTCTTAAGAACAACCTAAGACTTTTGGTATGCTATGAATCATTCCAAAAGGGTGCATATATAGAGAGAGAGGTTTGCGTTAAACATTTAGAAAGTAGCTCATTCCAGTTAAACATTTAGAAAGTAGCTCATTCCAGAATGAAAAAGCAGATCTTTTTGTCCTATGAGTATACAATATGTTATGTAAATCTAGGCTTGCAACTTGCAATGACAATTATTTCCAAATAAGGGTAAACTAGTTTGCAACTGGACTGTGTACTGCATTTAAGAGCTAATATAATAAAACATTACCATTTTGTGCTTCAATAAATTTAATAGTGTGTCCAGAATCATTTCATTCCTAAATATAAATGTGGGATTGTGCCATTATTAAGAAAAGTGCATAGATGTATCTGTGAGGTCACCAGGAGTTGCACTTGCCTCAAGCACTGCTTCACCTCTCTTACTAGTACTTAGAATAGATTATTTTTCAATGAAATTATCTGCATGGAGTCCTTAATGATCTCTGAGCTTGGTGGTTTGCTTGCAGATATTTCATTATCTAGCTAGTAACATCATAATCTGCATGGTTTTATTAAAAACCTAATTCTCTGTATATGAAAATCAAAGCCAAAAATCAACCATGTTTTGGAGACTACAGGGATTGTTTCTTTTAATATTTCATATATTACACATACATATTAACATAGTCTTTGCCAATAAACTTGCCATTGTTTTATTTAAACTGATTAAGTATCCTGTTGTTTTTAATATCTTTAGAATAAACATCAACAAATAAAATAGACCATAAAAATTCAGGAGACTAGAAAACAAAACAAAAAATCTCATTACATTAAGAGTAACATGTTCCTATGTCTACTGAAAAATGAGCCATGGTCATCACTGCATTTTGTGTTTCAGTCACTTCTTTCAAACCCACTTCAGGTCATCTATTCTGGGATAGGAATAAAACAAGCTTTCTTAAATAAAAAAAGAAATTAATAAAATAAGCATTATGAATAACTGGGCATCTAACACAAGCACTAGAATCTAAAAAGCCAGGTGGAGAATGAAATTTTATTTCGTTAAAATGAAATTATTTTAATAAGGACAACTAAAAACTGAATCTGGGATGATTCCTAGGGATTGAAAATGTTGTGTAAACATTTGTTCATAATTGGTAGTAGAAGGGATGTGCTAGTTCAAAATGATAGAAGGTTAAGTTGTGAGATCATTTGAATCATTTTAATTTCTCCTTCACTGGACTGTTTTCTGTTTTTATTCAGCACAGTAACAATATAAGGAATGAGTCATTGTTCCCCATGACTCTAGAGTTGCCATTTCTGGACTAAGTGACCACTAGATGGCAGGAAATAGATACTGAAATATGTAACTCTTTGCTGACACCTACTGAGCATCTATATTTGTACAGACTTGATATGCCACCATGACATGATTTCCCATTTGATGGATACTAAGTTCAGAATCCTAACTGAAATCATAAAAGTTTGGGAAAGAGAATGAAACTACATGAAAACTAGGTACAGATAGTGCTTGGTTAATGATCATTCATTCAGCTTGGTCGCTCAACAGTGAGACACAGGTGAAGTGGGCACAGCAGCGCCTGCATTTTCTGCATCGCATGAGAAAAGTACATCTTCCTTCACCTGTCCTTACCACTTTCTATAGAGGGGCGATCCAGAGCATCCTGTCTTATTGCATTACTGTCTGGTTTGGAAGCATCATTGCATCAGACAGGAAGATGGTGCAGAGAGTGGTGAGGATGGCAGAAAAGATTATTGGTAGTTCACTTCCTTCTATCCAGGACATAGCACATAAGCGATGCTTGACAAGGTCCGCAGGATTATCTGGGACACTACACATCTTCTTCACAACCTGTTTTCCTTGTTACCTTCTGGGAGGAGGCTTTGTGGTATCCGAAGCAGAACATCCAGATTCAGTCACAGTTTTGTTCCATATAGCATCAACCTTGTGAACTCTCAAGTTTCCTCTTTCCGCTATGTGTTCAAAATGGACAGTGATTAATATTTATCTGTATATATATGTATGGGAGTAGAGATATATGTGTGTATGTATGTATGCATGTATGTATGTATGTATATAGCACGAGTATATGTGTGTTATGTATGTGTATTGATATATAGCTTCTTTTGAGAGCAGGCCACAGAATTTCATTTTTAATGTGGGCCAGTGTGCTCACAGTAAAAAATGACAATAAAGGTTATCTTATCTTATCCTATCCTATTCTGTTCTATCCTATCCTATCCTATCCTATCTTATCATGTTATCTTCAGTGACCATTCAAAGTTATGACAATGCTGAATGAGGAGACTTATACCTGATCCTTGAAATTGTGGCCATTGGAATGATCATGTGGTCAACCACATGACCACTCCAATGGCCACAACCAACATGCAATTAAAATGGTTACAGTGTCCTGCAGTCACAGGATCACTATTTATGAACATCACAGCCGGCTTCTCACATGCATAGACAATGAAAAAGCTAGTAGGAGGTCACAAATGGCAATCGTGTGACATGCTTTATGACCCATGCAGGATTTCCCTGTTGACTGGAAGGGCCAGAACTGCTGTCATATGTTTGTGCAGTCATGTGACATCACACTTTACGACCACCTTGGTTAGTAATATTGTTCCTGTTCTCAATTACCGTGGTTTGCTAAGTACCCATGGTATACTGTGAAACATAGAAAATGGTTTTTCTTTTTTTAATTTAAAATTCTGGCCATTGGCAAGTGGCTTACATAACTACATTTCTATATATACTAATACATTATTCTGTGCATAGAAGTAAGACTGAAACATTGTTCTGATTTTCATCATTATTTACTTCAAGCCAAGCCAAACCAGATTTCCTGAAAATATTAAGGAAGTGTGAAGTGGGTAGCATTTAAATAAAATATTTTAGTCTGCTTGTATGCAGAATGAAAAGGGCTATTCTATGAATTACAGAATTATTTGCTGTTCCTTTGAAGCTAATTATCTTTAGATGTTTTAAATATACTTGTATTTTTCATCAGGAAATTTGCCTGGTTGAAGTAACACAGAAATGTGAACAATGCATATTTTTAAACAATGTTTATCCTGGCTTTTTTTTCTGTTCAGGATTTGAAATAATTATGAGTTAATTATGAGTTGGAATAAGTACTGGTAAAAAGCTTTTCTATTAACTTTCAAAATAGTCTTGCACATACATTTTTACGTTTATTTGAATTCTGAATGGAATAGAAGACATTATGGACTTGCCATTCATTCATTCATTCTTCTTTGACTCATTAAATTCTATTAACTATATATAGACCTCCCAGAGTTGTCAAGAGTCAGGTGGCATACAAATTTCATGAATGAATGAATGATATACTGAAATACATGCTGTTACTGGATATTAACAGCATTTGCTTCCTCCCAGTAATTGGATTTGTGGCATTAATTAATTGGATTGCAAGTACTCAGAATATTGGATTAGTGCATGGCCAAAGAGATCCTCTGTACTTTACATAACTATTGATAGAGAAGATACTTAAAATGTTACGTTTTATTGTCTGCAAAAGAGAAAATAAAACAAATAAAAAATAATCATCTGTATGGTGATTCAAAAAAGTAGCACTAAATGTTATATGGATAATTAGAAAAACTGTTGCCTTGGTAACTTTAAATCAGCCATTTTTTGAAAATACTCTGGTTGTTATGGCATCAAAAGTTATTACATCCATATGTGAAAAAACCTTCTTTTCTTCTTCCTTCCTTCCTTCTTCATATGAATATGTGTATCCAACATTTGCTATTCTAAAGCAGGAATGTCCAGATTTTAATCTTAAAGCTTTTTAACAGGAAGAAACTCCTGTCCCACCAAAATTGTGAGATATATTACAAGCCTACCCCTATTTGTTTCTTGTTACTGTTGATGATTAAATCAGTCTCAAGGAAATACTTCCTTAGTGAGTTGAATTTGCAGATGTCTTGTGGACTTGAAAAGGTCTTATGGACTTTAAGCATTATTTTAAAAATATCCTTGGGTTTCTAGCATTTGATGGAATTATAAGAGAAGGTTAAAAATGCTTATTGGGGAAAACGGATTTACGTAACAACTGCTGCATTCACCTTTGTAAAGAATGGTGATTACTTACCTCGACTTACGACTGCAACAATTCATTACCATAATTCCAGTCTCAATTCCTGTTGTCAAGTCAGGATCTACCTATAATGTAAACAACATCTAATACATTTTACAGCTAAAAAGAACATTTTTGAGATGTTTCCAGCTTTCAGAGCATATTTGGGGACACTTCCTTCTAATTTCCATTGAAAACAAATGGTAAAAAGTGAAGTCACAAGAAAAGGAAATGCAGAAATTACAGATAGCGATAATTACCTTATTTACAGTAGTTATTAGCTAAATTGGTGGGAGATCACACAGACCTTCTTGCATTCATGAGGTGGTTAACACATTTAATGTGATTTTAAAAACAGTTTAATCGAGGTGAAAACTTAAGTTGTGGAGTTTAGTCAAGGCTGGATATTTTCTCCATATGTTCTACTTCTAAGATGCTAACTGACGTGAAATGTTAATTTAAAAAGAAAAAAGATGCAATTTGGCAACATTTATTCATTTCCATGTGCAGGGCTGTGTGTGGTGATGGTCATTGGTTTCAGAATAGTGGGCATGGCTGGGCGATTTAGCCCCACCCCTTTTTACATGTGTACAATGCTCTTTTAAAAGAGACAGAGTTTTTGATTGCCTCTTCATGCATGCATTTTGAAGCCAGTGATTGACACTGCAGATAGCCCTGAGTTTGGAAGAGGTATTCACAACCAGAAAATTAACTGAGTTTGGTCTAGTGGTTAAGGCACCAGACTAGAAAGCAAGAGACTGTGAGTTCAAGCCCTACCTTAGCCATGAAAGCCAGCTAGGTAACCTTGGGCCCATCACTCTCTCAACTTGCCTCACAGGGTTGTTTTTGTGGGGAAAATAGGAGGAAGGTCTGTTTAATGTGTTCACCACCTTGAGTTATCCGTAAAAATAATAAAAGTGGTGTGCGTGTGTATGTAAAAATATAATTTCATAGTTCTCTAAAATCTACACTTCTCATACAACAGCTAGTATTATGTGTATCTCTTAATTTTTTTTCAGAATGGCAGAAGAGGTGGCTTTGATAGAAAGGTTGGAAAAAGCTGTAATTAGGCTTGAATCATTGTTATCAGAATCACATAGAGCTGCTGGAACTATCAATGGAATCAATGGAGGTATGATTTTATTGTTTCAGAAACTATTTTTTATTTGGTTGAAAAGTGAACACCTAAATGTCCTGTGGTGGTAACATTTCTTCTGAAAGAAAGCTAAAAGATAATCAATCACTTCCATCATATTTTTAAATTACCTATATGGAATATTAATCTTTCATTTTAATCAAAGTTTTATGTTCTGCAGAAAAGATGTATAATTCATCTATTATCCACATTATTGATGTTTTAAATTTCTTTCCATATTTCAACATTACTGTTTTAATTGCTACAAATAATTTACTGTCCAGTAAAACAAAAATTAGCAGAAAGGTTCTGTGTTGCAAAAATGAAAACACCTATTTTCCACTTTACCAAATTTTGACATTGGATTAAAAATGTGCTTGGGTCACTAAAAGTAGTTTAAGGGTTTTTTTTTTGTTGTTATTTTTTTTTTTTTGCATACTGTTTTCCATTGGGGTCTTTTCCATTGTATTTCTATAGTCCATCTCAAGAAGCACATCATAGTTGTCTGAAAAAAACCACAGTTAACAAACAATTGATCCAGTGAACCTGCAGGTGATAGATTACAGTACAATACAATCAGCTCTTTTAGCTTTACAATACTGTAATACTTTATAACAATTACACATGCTTTGGTGCCTCGATTTGTGGATCATAGACATTCAAAATAAAGCTTTTCATAATGTCAGCTTCTTCTTCTTCTTCTGCCATATCCGTTATCGGACGTTGGCGATCATGTTGGCGATCCTGTTTTTATCAGCAGCCGCACGAAAAAGCGCTGCTGAGTTTTGTCCAAACCAGTCCCTTAGATTTTGAAGCCATGATGTTCTTCTTCTGCCTGGACCTCGTTTGCCTTCAATCTTTCCTTGGAGGATTAAATGTCAGCAGTAAGGTGCTTTCCTCCCATCTCTGAGTTAGGAGAAAAGAATATCAGTGGAGAAAGTGCTGTACCTGCTGATTACCTTTGCCTTGCCTTAGACTCAGAACCAATTACTGTTGTTGTCCACACTCAGTTCAGTGTGGGATAACTTCAGGGCATCAGTTGCTGGGTGACTTGCCATCCCTTCCTCTCTAATCTAGTGTCTTCAGTCTATAGGCATGAAAACCAATCACCAATCATGTGTTGGGGCAGTGTTGAGTGTTCAGGTGTTGTTTTTTTGTCACTTAATGTGTATTAGATTTTTTATTGTGGATACTTTCTTGGATTTTGTTTTTGCTGAAAATAGAGGCTTCTGCCTTAAGGCCTTATGGCTTCCATACACAAGGCCAATTTGTCACATCGTTTTCTGCTAAGGCTAAGGAAGCAGGACTGTGTGTGGAGAATTTCCTCCACCTACTGCAACTCCTAACTGAGATTCCCTGCTGCTGAAATGGCCAATTCTCTTTATCAAGAGCTGACAATCACAATTTTTTTTTAAAAAAATAATAATTTAAAAAGATTTTTTTTTAAAAAAATGTATAGTTTCAAACTGTTATCCAAATCCTCCAGAAATTTTCTATCGTTTTATTTCCACACTGGGACTTTTAGTGGTTAGAAGGACAATGGAGGAAGAGACCCTGAAAAAGTCAGAAAGGGAATCTCACTGCTAGTGATGATCTGCAGGGCCTCCTCTTTTCTCCCATGACTGATTCAGAGCAGCCCGAAAGGTCCATGTTTTGCTTGCATTAGGAATCAGCACAGTCCTTCCAATTTCATTTCTCCCTAATGGTCAAGGGTTCTAGCCTGACAATAGGCGACCTTAAGAAGCAATAGTTCATATTCCTGACCCTTGCTTCTGGATCTCCATAATGTCCCAGCTTTGCTTTCTCTTCATCTCTGGGATGGGAACCTTCACAGCTTGAGGCTTATAGAGTTCACTTGAAGGAAATCCTCCTTTAGTCCTTTGCTTCAAGATAGCAGTGCATTTAGGTCACTGCCTCTGATGTTGGACAGGACATCAGCTATGACTCAAGGCATGTTACCCAGCTCAGATGCTTCTTCTGTGGCCAGCCAGGATGGTCAGTTCACCAAATTCCAAAGAATTCATGGTGTTAGCTGCCAGACTTGGTACTATATACTCTCTCCATGACTTTGAATGTTATAACCCATACAGTTGGCTCCTCCTTCAATTGCCAGTCCTTTTAAAGAGCCAATCACTTATTAATTGTCTGGAAGACCTGCATTTCTTTTAAAAACTGCATATTTGTAGCATGTACAAGGGGTTGATGCTAGAACTGGAGTTGTTTGTTTCTCATTCCAAAGACAGAAGGACTTCTAGAACAATTTACTTGGATTCCACCTCTAGACATGGTGATTATTAGAATATGGACACTTCTCTCTTAACGTTTTATACATTTACTTTATCAAATGCCAGTGTATCAGTACATAGATATATTGAAATATGTTAAATTATAGATGCATAGGAAATAGATGTATGTTAGTCAACTAAACCTATCATGTTTTATTACTTTGCTTTAATTACTTTATTATTTAAAAAATAGATAGGGATTAAATATATGGGTTCCAGAAAAGGAACCTTGTTTTAGGATTTAAAGATTGGAAGTAGCTCATCTTAAATCTATTTCAGAACAAGTAAAGTAAATGTTTACATTTTACAAAATTTCATACAAAATTTTATTATTCCTCTGTGTGGAAAAAGATGGCACAGTCCAGGGCCAAAATGTAAGAATAATTTAAATCTGGACATTCAGTAGATTTGCTATGTTTGCTTCTGCAGCAATTGAGTTTACAAGATGCTTTCCTGGTTATATGGGGTTTTCATTTTAGATTGTGAAATGAATATAACATTTTAGCCAGTTCTTTCAGTTCAGCTTTCTTCCACAGAACTAGCACCATACGTTGAAGCTTTCGACAGACTCATGAATGAGAGTGTAGCTGAGTTTATAAAGAATAGCAAGATCCTTGATGGTGATATAAAGACTCATGTAAGTATTTATTTCTGTTTTAGTTTCTAATTATGAAGGTTTAATTTTCACAAAAAGGTGGGTCTTCCATTGACTCCCTCTAGACTACCAAAGGTCCAGCTGAAATTTTAAAAGGTGAAGAAATAGCTTTCAAACCAAGTTCAAAAAGGAGTTGAATCCAGAACTTCCTTATTCTAGCCAAAAATTGAGTTAAATGTATAGAAGTTAAATCCACCTTTCCCAACAGACAGCTATAATATACTTAATGTAAATACCAAACTGGCCCGAGAACGTTATTCAATTATAAATGTTTTTGAAGGAATATAAATGCGAAGACCACTTACAATATTCTCAGACTTAAGTTCGGTTTAGCTAAACTTATATTTATTCTCAATATTCAGTTCTAGATCATCTGCCTGGCTCTTCTTTCAATTATATTAAATTTGCTAATTGAAAACATTTCCTAAAATCAGTGTCAGCTCCTAATCATATCAAAATTATTACCAAGATCTGGTAGAATCAAGTCTGAGTTTGTAAAATAACTAGACAAGATATCATATATTAGTGCAATGACATTAGGAATTGTCCTGCATAGTGTATTTATATCGTTACCTTTCTTTAGCTCTGCAATACATTTTCTTGAAAGTTTTCTGATTTAGGCTGCACTGCGAAAAAGAGACCATGGTGGATCTCAGTGGACTTGATCCAGCACCTGTGCTTTGCTTAGCAGGTCAAAGAAGGAATGCTTTTCTTCTATATATCTTGTAGGCCACATGTCCCGTGCATTATATGTACAGCTGCTGCTTCTTTCATATCAGGAGTTGAAAAGCAAGTTGTATTTGGTTTCAGAAGACACCTGTTGTCCAGAAAACTGTCAGATACACAGGAAACAGTATATTATTTCTTGGAATATGTTTAGAGTATTTTTAAACATAATCTTATGCATAATTACTGGAGGAGAAACACAGAGAATTAAATGGAACTTTTAAAGTTAAACACATGTAAGGTCACATTAACATGGACATAAATATCTATGTCCAACCTTGTGAATTTAATTTACCCCGTGTAATCTATTTAATTATACTGTGTTCTCAGTTGAACTCGGAATTTAAGTGATATTGATATTTAATTGACACAATATACTTTGGTTGTTTATTTATATGTAATTTTTAAAATTCTGTCTAGAAATAGTAAATGTTAAGAGTTTATTTGTAAACTTCAAGCATAGGAGATGCAAGACATAAAGTGTTTTAATTAAAACAACTTTAATTTACTGAACCCTATGCTGAAAGGAAAACCAACTTTTCGGAATAAAAAAATCATACTAGTTCACATGGAACTCTTTTGGGGCCAAAGGAATTGACAGGGCTAGTGGCCACACAGAGACATATATGCTTAAGCATATGCTCACTTTCAACCTACATGTAAAATATTCATCAGGTTGGGGGAGCAAGTTTTTTTATTCTTAAATGACTCCCTCCACCTTGAATAACAGTTTTTTAAATTTTGATTTAACTAGTTGAATTCAGCCATTGTGGAATCTTTGAGCTCTGGCTTAGCACAGATATGAAAAACTAAAGCCTATGCTTGCATATAGCACATGCCAGCAAGTTTATTTCAGCCATAGATCTCTCAACAAGGGTAGTCGCCCAAAATTTGGCTATGGGGATATTTGGGGTTTTCTTTAAGAGGTGAAATGGGTGCCAACCATCTCATCTTTTAAAAATTTCCAAGACATCTCAAAATTTCCAAGGCTCCCTCAAAAATCAAGGTTACTTGAGTTTTTGTCCGTGTCTGTTTTTGAAGCATAGTACAGTTTTCATTATGCATGGAAAACCTATTGCAGCTGTTAGATTACCAAAAGTTTGTTTCTTCATTTCCTTGTCAGACGAAGCCAGAAGGATATAATACTTCTTTTATTTAAATATCCTGTTTCTATCTGACCTCAAAGCTGTAATAAATAAATTTGAATTTTGATCGTTTCCCCACTTATTCAGTCTTCTTAAAGGTTTTATGTGCCATACAAAAAGCAGCCAAGGTCTGCCTAAATTTGTACCTCACCTTATATATTTGAAAGGGAAAAAAACCAAACGGGTGGTTGTTTTTAATCATATTTGCTGATAGCAAAAATATTATTCTAAATTACTTGATTAGAAGGTAATTGTTCTGAAAGACCTCAATTCAGTTAATAATTTTGGGAGTTAGTTTTATAATAAACGCTACAAAGCTGAAAGCATAATTTATTATAGCTGGCTTAGGTGAATAACTTGCAGCCGGTAGCTCAATGTATTCAGTAGCTCCCAAAAGGTCAGGACTTCATTCTGAACCACTTCTTGAACTGGTGATCTGATAGATCGGTATCAAGTTTGGCTAAAGGAGGAATGATAGCCACAGTTGTCAAGGGAACATTTGCAATAATAAGTGCAAAGCGACAATTTAAATTTCTCTGTTGGACGTGCTCACGTGTAAAAACAAATGAAAGGTTGGCTATTGTAGTACAGGTAGTGCTCGACTTACAACAGTTCGTTTGTAAGTCGGTTGGTGACTTACAACGGCACTGAAAAAGGGATTTATGACCGTTTTTCACACTTATGACTATTGCAGCATCCCCATGGTCATGTGATTTACATTCGGATGTTTGACAACGGATTCATATTTATGACGGTTGCGGTGTTCCTGGGGTCGTGTGATCCTCTTTTGCAACCTTCTAACAAGCAAAGTCAAAGGGGAAGCCAGGTTCATTTAACAACCGGGTTACTAACTTAACAACTGCAGGGGTTCACTTAACAAATGTGGCAAGGAAATTCATAAAATGGGGCAAAACTCACTTAACAAATTTCTCACTTAGCAACAGAAATTTTGGGCTCAATTGTGGTTATAAGTTGAGGACTACTGAATAACAGGTCTGACATTATTATTAGAGACAATGAGAGGCTACTCTAGGTAGCAGATTCTGAAAAGGAGAGGGCTGCAGGGCTCTATATGGTGCTGACACAGGACTCACACCTCATGTTATCATGGATTGTTTAGCAAGGGTTAGATAGAATAGGCTGAGCCCAAACCAACAAACTGTGTTAGGGTTTAGCATGATATACGAAGCAAATTATATATGAAGCTAGTCATGTCTCATATCCCCAAGCCATGAAGCTGCAATGGAGAAGGCTGTCCTGTCACTGTTGAGTAATGAAAAATTCAGCCATCTGTTCAGCTCAGAAAACAAGGAGGCTGAGCAGGTGTACACACGTGTGGGCATCATATTGCCTTTCCTCTCAGGCAACAACATGTCTTGTGGTGATGATTTCTTTTTGTTTTGCTTTATCCCATCCCTCTGATTCTTTAGAGAAATGCGAGTCAGTCTAGATTGGGATGAATAGGCATGCTCAGTATGCTGTCGTTCTAACCAAGAATAATTTTGTCTTGTCTGGGTTTCATTTCAGTTGATTACCCTTCATTCAGTGAATCGGGATATATGCTGGTTCAGTCTCCTTTGACATAGAGTTGCCCAGTGTTTTTCTAAAGCCACCACAGAGCCATTTATACAGAGGTTCATTGAAACGATTTACACTTTGAGCTTTTTTCACAATGCTATTGTGATACAATTGTTCGTGTTTATTTTGGAATGAAGAGTTTCTATAGCTCCTTTTAATGTGCTTGTCAACAGTTTGAATTGATATTGAATGATATGGAGGTTGAAGTGATGATGACATACAAGAAGATAATAGAAGAAAACAAATTACAAATAAATTACATAGGATGGGTAAAATGGTTTCGTTTTGTTGCCCTGTATATAATTTATTGGAAAATCTAAGATTTAATATTGTGAGGCAGAACGTACATTTCTCTATCCTCTACATACAATTTATAATTTGTGAAATTATAAACAAGAATAATTTTCCCTTTTCTTCTTCTTTTCTCTTAAATTAAAAATTCACATTTTTAACTTAAATTTTATTGACTCTCTTAAATGAGATTGAAAAAAGAAACACATCTGTTGGTTTTACCTAGCGATGTCTCTTTTCTGTAAGCTATATATATTTACATCGTTGCAAATAAAACATTAAAAATTGTGCTCATATATACAGGTAGTCCTCAACTTACAACAGTTTGTTAAGTGACTGTTCAAAGTTACAACAGCACTGAAAAATGTGACTTAGGATCGTTTTTCACATTTACAATCATTGCAGCATCCCCAGGTTCACATGAACAAAATTCAGATGCCTGGCAACTGGTTCATATTTATGACCGTTGCAGTGTCCCAAAGTCATTTTGCACCTTCTGACAAGCAAAGTCAATGGGGAAGCCAGATTCACTTAACAATTGTGTTACTAACTTATCAATTGCAGTGATTCACTAAACAATTGTGGCAAGAACGGTCGTAAAATGGGGCAAAACTCACTTAACAAATGTCTCACTTAACAACAGAAAGTTTGGGCTTAGTTGTGGTCATAAGTCGAGGCTTACCTGTATTACGCTTACCCACAAATTGCACCACAAGAAAACAGATCACACGTGAAAAGAAATAGATGAAAGCAAAAATGGTTTCTGCCAGGAATGTGTAGAAAATGGACGAACTTGATTCAGCTTAAAATGTTACCTTTACTTCTATATTACGAAGTGTGCTGCTCTGCTAGCAGTTACTAGAAACCACGCTGTAGCTTGGTTAGCGTACACCGGTTTAGCTAAATAGGATTTGCGGATCAAAAAGATTTGGATAGCTTTATTTAAGGGATCGTAACAGTCTCAGGTAGAGAAAGTCCACTTAAAAGTGTTTGTTTTTAATACTTTTAATTCATAGCTTATTCCCTTGCTTATCCTTTTTCCATAGGCAGAAATGGTTCATGCAGCTTTCCAAGCTCAAAGGGCATTTCTTTGGTTGACCTCACGTTATCAAGAGCCCCAAGAGGTAAGAAATGTTGTGGTCCCCTGAAATGTTACAAGTTTTGTTGGCTGGTTTCTAAAAATGGGAAGTTGGCATGTTGTAAAGCAAAACAAAATCAGGCTTTTGGTTCACTTTATTTAAAAAAAAAGTCTGGGTGCCTAAACTTATTTAAAAAATAAAAATGATTGGCTCTTGTAACGCAGTGGTTTGGTTGGATGTATGCCCAGAATAAAAGACCATACCCTAGAGAATGGCAGATGAATTTCTGCCAGCAGATGTAGGAGTCCTATAAATAAAGTTACTTTTCCCAATCTTGGTTAAATATCTGGAAATATCTCAATTTTTTTTAATTCTCTAGTTAATAGTTCTGATAAAGTTGTGAAGTAAGAAACTTTCATTAAATGACAACTTAATTGCATATAAAACTGACATCTTAGGCATCAACGAATTGAGAAGAATTGGATCATTCAGTCAGAAAATAAGGCTGTTTATTACACATACATATATGAAAAACATATATGTATGTTTTTATAATTAAAAAAGTTTATAGCAAGAACAATGATTGGCTAGAGTGCAGTCAGTGACCATAATCCATTAGACTTTATGGACATCCCTTTAATATCATGACTGTCCACTTATGCTCCAATCACTAATGCAGAAGAGGAAGTTGATGGGTTTTGTGATCAAGTTCAATTTGAAATTGACAGAACGTGCAAGCAAGATGTGCTGTTTGTGATTGGAGACTGGAAATTTTAAGGAGGAAAATAGAGTTGGATTATAAGATTTAGGAAACCAAAATGAAGCAGGAGAGCAACTTATTAATTTCTGCCAGTACAGTGATTTATTCATAGATAACACTGACTTCAAATCATCAAAACAACACATGGATCTCAACAGACTAGTGCATAGAAATTAAATTGATTATAGTACTGCTAAAAGTGGAATTGGTATAATGAAATACTGTACAGTAGAGTACAGTAGAGTAGAGTACAGTAGAGATGCAACATCCAAGATACCGTAGAAAATACTCTATACTTAACATTAATCTATAGCATTAGAAAATGAAGTTACATTAGCACTCTAGTCCTTACCAAGTCAGAAGGCTATAGGAATTAATAGAACACCCTCACAGAAAATGCCAAACAACAGAAACAGAATAATTAAAGTTTGTAATTAAGCTAATTACCAGCAAATCTGGAGAAAACCAGATCGGAAGAGGCCTATCTATATTCCAGTATCAAAAAGGAGATTTAACAGCATGTACAAGCTTCCAAACTCCGATACAATATTCTTAATTTCACGTGCTGGCAAAATAATGCTTAGGATCATCCAACACAGATTAGAATCCTGCACGGGAAAAGAGATGCCATATGTTCAAGCTAGCTTTAGAAAAATTCAAAAAAACGCAAGACATTATCACTGATACATGCTGGATAATTGAGAAAGCTAAAGAATGCCCAAAAGAAATCACTGTCTGCTTCATTGATTATAGAAACACCTTCAATAATGCAGTCATATTAAGCTAGGGAATCTATCTAGAAAAATAAGAATTCCAGAACCTCTCATTCTCCTATGCAAAACCTATATATAGCTCAGAAAGGTACAGTATGGACAGACTAAGGCAGAACAGAGTGGCTTCAAGTTGGCCACTGAGTGTGAAAAGGCTGTATACTTTCCCCTTATTTATTCAGTTCATATGCTGAATATATTGTATATTAAGGAAAGATGAATTAAAAAAAAAAGGGGGGGTTTTAAAATTGGAGGAAGAAAATTGAATAACCTGCGCTATGCTGATGACACCGTGGTGGCACAATGGTTAGAATGCAGTATTGCAGGCTAATTCTGCTGACTGCCAGCAGTTCGGCAGTTCGATTCTCACTGGCTCAAGGTTGACTCAGCCTTCCATCCTTCCGAGGTTGGAGAATCAAATGAGGACCTGCACTGTGAAGCGGTATATAAGTCTAAGTGCTATTGGTGTTGCTAGTGTGATAGCTGACAATGCAAAGCATCTGCAAGCTCTGGTAATAAAAATAAAAAGCACACTGAAAAAAATGGGCTAAAATTATAAAGAAGACAAAACTAATAACAGCAGATACAACAATCAGCCATAGACTAGCACTTAGTAGAGCAGTTATGAAGGCCCTAGGAATATATTCAGGTGTTGTGATGTGTCTGTACCTACAAAGATCAGAATAATGCAAGCAATGGCATTCTATGTGACACCCTATGGGAGCGTAAGTTGGACTTTGAAAAAGCAGGTTAGGAAGACATTTTTGAACCTCAGTGTTGGAAAAGACTCCTGGGAATAACTTAGTCAACCAAGAAAACAAAGAAATGACTCATTGAACAAATCAACCTTGAGTTTTCGCTCACGGCACAAATAACCAGGTTCAAATTATCTACGTAGTAAGAATTGACACATTATCAAATAATTTGGTATCCTCAAGAATTTTGGATCTCCTACAATTTGGATCTCCCAGTTTGCCTATTATTAATTTAGAACCTCTAGCCACATTGAATAATATATAGGATATGGTGAATCCTCCTAAGTAAAACAATTTTTGCTGTTATTATGATAAGCTGAAATATATATCATAGTGTAAAATTAACACAGCTGTATATGTGTATGTAAAACACAGCTGTCATGCAAAATAAATATTCTGTAACGAACGTTCAGCTGTTTCAGTAGCATTTTTTACTGCAAGTGGTATGATAGTTTCATCTTGTCAAAAGCAAAAAATATGTGTTGTAGATTTAGAAATAGCGGATTATAGTATAAAGAAAAGTTGATATGAACATAACAGAAAATACTTTGTTAATGTGACAGCATCTCTTTCTGTTTGTACTTTAAGCTGAAGTCACAAATTTAAGCAAAATCCAGACAGGTAGAACGAGCATTAATTTTCATCAGAATTCCCAGGGCAGAGAAAAGCATATTAAGATGACAGCAACTCCTGAAAAAGCAAGCAATTGTGCCATTGAGCTTTCCAGACTGTGAAGCGGTGGATGAATAAGCTGTTGGTGATCATGCCTCCACAGCTTTGCAAATATTCAGAAGCAATGTTATAGAAGGGGGGATTTGCACAATTTATCCTAAAGTAATAACAGAAAACAAAGCCATTAGTATTCTGAAGCATGTAGGATTCTTTAGTTCAAATGTAGCATCCATGTCCAGCAAGTCACAAAGAAATGTTTGTTCATTGTGATTTTTCTGAGATATGTTTTTGCTAGCAGTGCTTACATTTTATTCCGTCTTGAAGCCCGTCATTTCCCTGCATATGCAAAAATAGCAAGAGCTAAGAAGATAATTCCAGCTGGCATGTCAATCCTATAACAACTACAATAAATTACTTAGCAGAGTGAATGCTTTGTTCCTTTTTATGGTCATGTTCTATATTTGTATGTGAAGTGGAAATGGTCACATGAGAAAACCATCATCTGATACTACAGTTTACGTATACTAGCTGGCTAGTAGCTACTGCCTGCAAAATTACTCTTCAGAAAGCTGCGATTTAAACTTTTTTTACTTATTTGGAATTTATTTCAAATACTTCAATGTTAAAAACAACTATAAATTATCCTTTAAGTAAGCAAGAAGTGGAAAGTTATTTTAAAAACATTTTGGAATGAGAATAAACTAAAACTAAAGTAATTATGTATAAAGAATTCCCACTAAAATAGTTTCCCTCACTTTATGTGATTTCTGTTTATGCGATTTTCTATTATGCAATTGATCATTTCCATTCAAGAAATCACTATGCAGGGAAAATAGCCCTATTATGTGATTTATGCCAGTATAGTCCATTTGTTATTGAGAGCCAATTTGATGTAGTGTTTAAGGCATCAGGCTAGAAACCAGGAGACAATGAATTCTATTTCCATCATAGGCACAAAGCCAACTGGGTGATCTTGAGCCAGTCACTCTCCCGCAGCCACAGGAAAGAGGCAATAGCAAACTTCTTCTGAAATCTTGCCAAGAAAATAACTGCAGGGACTAATCCGGGCAGTCACCAAGAGTCAAAACTGACTTGAAGGCACAACATAAAAAAGTTAATTTGCACCAATGGTCTAGAAACATATCAAGACTTCCCAAAATTACCTGCGTTTTCCTAGCCTAGGGGTAGGCAACCTTGGCTCTTTTATGACTCGTGGACTTCCTGAGCTTGGCTGGCTCAGGAATTCTGGGAGTTGAAGTCCACGAGTCATAAAAGAGCCAAGGTTGCCTACCCCTGTCCTAGCCAAACCCTTTTCTATCTTCCCTTATGCATTTATTATTGGGTTGTGCTGTTGTTTAGTTCCATGTTAGCATGTTTAGTTCCATAGTAACAGCAATAGTAATAGCACTTAGACCTATATACCACTTCACAGTGCTTTTACAGCCCTCTCTAAGAGGTTTACAGAGTCAGCATATTGCCCCCAACAATCTGGATCCTCATTTTACCGACCTCGGAAGGATGGAAGGCTGAGTCAACCTTGAGTAAGAATCGAACTACTGGAAGTTGGCAGAATTAGCCTGCAATACTGCATTCTAACCACTGTGCCACCACGGTTCTTCATACCAACTGTACTATGAGATCAAAACAGCTGTCAAATATGTTGCCAAACATTCCTATTCAAAAGGACCTCTCCAGCACTAGAAACAAAGAAGAAAATATTAATCTCTGCTGAAGCTGGTTGAGGATCTTCACCCAGGGATAAGCTTTTAAACCTGAGTGAATCTGCTCTGCACAAAAATCGAAGAATGCTAATAAAATTCCACAGTGCTATGATGCGTTCCACCTCTTTAACTGCCATGAGAACCATGGCAAAGTAGTTAGAAAAACTACTTTGCAAAAGATTGAGAAAATGGTTTCACTATACATAAAATATGAGACAAGGGGGGAAAAGTGTAATGTAGTGCTTAAAAATAAGGCTTTGAAAATTGTATCAAGGTAGATAGATACAGAATTAGCCATCCAGAAATGTAAGATCTGACCTGTGTAATTTATGATAATTCCTATTAAACATATTACAGCTAGGTTATTTTTTTACTCTTGAGTTTTTTGCAATTTCCTGTATGGGTCTAGATAATTTTTTATAGCTTTGGCAATGAGATAAATTTTGAATCATAGACATTTAATATTACTTAAAATGACTGTCTTTCCTTATTAAATAGGCATAATTATTTTCCTAAAAAGGATAAATTTCTACAAGCCCATAATACTAATCCTCAACATTGGGTTTTCTGGGTCTTTGATGTCTTCTGGACTACTCTTAATACTAGGTGCTATCAGGGCAGAACTTTAGAAAAGAAATATTTATGAATCCTCTTGGTAAAATGAGCAGGAAGGCTTCCAGATATATAACGACTGAAACACATTTTACCTCATAAGACAATTTTTCCTGTAAGAAATTTTGAGAAGATCTCAGTTTCAATAATGAGAAGAAAACTGGTTTGTGAATGCATGTGCGCACACATATAAAAAGAAACATTTCTGTTCTGATACTGATTTCTTCTTTTTATTAATACTATAGAGTGAAGTTACCATCCTTCTAAAACCAATATCGGAAAAAATTCAGGAAATTCAGATGTTCAGAGAGAGAAATCGTGGAAGCAATATGTTTAATCATCTGTCTGCTGTCAGCGAAAGTATTCCAGCTCTTGGATGGATAACAATTGTAAGTGGACAAAACCAATTTTCTCACCCTTATCTATCATGCAACCTTGGACTGATTTGACTCTTGTTTCGGAACTCATTGCTTGCAGATGGTACTATCATATCACCACCTCACTTTGAAAGATTTCCTCTCCATCCTCAGTCACAGCAGCCCACTTTGTTGAATGTGGCTTCATCCCTCAATATGTGGGGTTGATGGGTGGAAACATTTAGCTAAGCAGGGTTGGATCTGTTTACTACACGGCTGGGAGATCATCAGGGCTGTAGTCTAAACTGTGAAGCCATGAAAGCATTCCTAAACAAGGCAGCGGGAAATATTCCATATTGCTTCCATATAGCTGCCAAGGAAACTGCAAGCATAGTCCTGAATAGTCACCAGGTATCATGAAATGGCCTTAATTTTCTTAGAGAACAAGGTCGTCAGAATAGACTTCCACAAACCTTACTGTATCTATGTTGCTTTGAAATAACAATCGGTTAAAATAGGAAGGAGGTTGTTCCCCCATGATTACATTTACCTTTTGTTTCTCAAAAATGATTCCTGTGGTTTTACACAATGCTCCTGTGTTCTCTTTTAGTCCGCTAAGCCAGGACCTTATGTAAAGGAGATGAATGATGCTGCTACGTTTTATACTAATAGGGTGTTAAAAAACTACAAGCATAGGTAAGTTAATACTCCCCACCACCACTTTCATCACCCAATTTAACTACTTTACTTGGCTGGTATATCTGAGGTGATTACAAATTACCATCAGTGGCAATTCTCTCCTTGACTTGAAGGTCAGAAGGGATCCTAAAGAACATGAACAGATAGCTTTTATTATGTTACAGTGATTTGCGTCACGTTGATTGGGTGAAATCATTCCTGAATATTTGGACAGAGCTTCAAGCATATATAAAAGAATACCATACTACCGGGCTCATCTGGAGTAAAACTGTGAGTGTTTTATTTCTTACCTTCCACTATGAAAAAAGAGAATACATTATTGTACAGTAGTGTTCCCAACTTAGTGTTGGAGGGGGGTTAAAATTATTCTTGAACTAAGAGAAAAAAACAACCTATTTTGGTTCCCAGCAATGGTATATTTCCAGGACAAAGAACTTTATGAAATAAAAGAGTTAGGAGAGAGTTTTAAATGTTCCATCTCTTAGCATCTTTGATTCCATAATTGATTGTTGCCAAGAAAATTAGGAAAATTATATACAGGTAGTCCTCAGGTTATGATGGCAGTGGGACCAGGAATTCTGTTGCTAAGTTGCATTTATAATATGCAACTTCATGTGACCACATCACTTGGCGAAGGCAATTACGTCAGTCCTGCTTGCCATTGTTAAACAAAGAACAGGCTAAAACACATGAAGAACAGTTTGCAAGAACTGAAAAGAAGGACCAGGGGTGACATGATAGCAGTTTTCTAATATTTGAGGGGCTGTCACAGAGAGGCGGGTGACAACCTATTTTCCAAAGCACCCAAAGGCCAGACAAGGAACAAGGGTGGAAACTGATCAAGGAGAGATTCAACCTAGAAATAAGGAGAAATTTTCTGATCGTAAGAACAATCAACCAATGGCTGAGTTTGCCTTCAGAAGTTGTGGCTGCTCCCTCACTGGAGGCTTTCAAGAAGAGACTGGACAGCCACTTGTCAGAAATGGAATAGGGTCCCTGCTTGAGCAGGGAGTTGGACTAAATGACCTACAAGGTCCCTTCCAACTCTGTTATTCTGTATTCTAATCACATCTGACTTCCTGCCAGCTTCCTTATTGACTTTGCTCTCCAGCAGGGATCATTAGAAATTGCAGTCATGTGACTGTGGCTCACTGTGATGTCATAATTGTGAGCTGGGTGCCAAACACCTTGATCACAATCATGTGACTGTGGGGAGGCTGCAATGACCAGAACTCCGAGAAACCATTGTAAGTGCCCTTGTTCAGCACTGTTGTAACTTTGCTGAATGAATGGTTGTAGCCCAAAGACTATCTGTATACTTGAATCTACATTTTAAACATTTAATGACCACAAAGATACACGTGTCCCAACCAACCCAACAACATTGATTGATACTTTTTTTTCAATTGGTTCATGCATTCTTTTGCAGTTTTACCTAATTTGGTTTTTAAAATTACTTAAATCACCTTTTCTATGTATTTTAATGCCCGGAGTTCCGCTTATAGCTTCTGTAAAATCATAATTCCCCAGACATGTTACAGGTTCTCAAGAGTTGACCTTGCCTTAAAGCTAACAATTCATTAGATTAAATCTGAGCAGATGTTTTAACAATATATCTTTATAAACAGCTTAAAAAAACTATTTAGCACAAATGTTTACAATGTCTGTCTCCTAGGTTTATGTCAGCTGCCTCCTTGGGGGACAGCTGTTCTCTTTTGTTATTGTCCATTATTTCAAATGGTTAGGCAATGTATGACAATACATTGTGCCAACTAATATATGACAATACTTGTGCCAAAATATTTATTGGAAGTTGCTACATATCATTTTCACATTAACTGTCAGGGAAACAGTTATGTCAAATGGATGAATATCAGATGTTAAATGGAAGTTATGGTAATAATCTAATCTTAGTGTTTCATGAATGACAGCAGGAACTAAAAAGCTTGTCTCTGGAATTCACTTGGAACTTGTAAATGGAGAAGAGATAAGAGTGTGGGACTTCTTAATTTTGTTCTTCTCCCACTAAAGATCATGTTTAAAAACTAGGGCAGAAGTACAATTTGCAGATAACTGATTAATAACACTCACACAATGACTGACTGGCTATGCTATTATGCTATAATGAGGGATGTTTGGTTTTGGCTAAGCCAGGAGTAGGCAACCTTGGCTCTTTTATGACTCATGGACTTCAACTCCCAGAATTCCTGAGCCAGCCGTGCTGGCTCAGGAATTCTGGGAGTTGAAGTCCACGAGTCATAAAAGAGCCAAGGTTGCCTACCCCTGGGCTAAGCCACTGCATTTTTAATTACAGCTTCCAGCTTTAGCATGTTTCACAGATGGTTGTTGATATGTAATGGTAACATTTTTTCAAGCAGAGGTTGTGAGCAATGAGGTATTTGTCCATTTTCATACATAGCCCATAACATAATAGCCAATTTCATTGGGTCATTAATACTAAACTGGCAAGTGTGCTATATTGCTTAACAGGTATTCCAGACAAGATGGGAGGCACACAGATCAATTAAACAAACAAATCACCATAAAGGTCACTAGGTAATTTGTTAATGCCTTTTGCAATAAGCCATGACTTCCTTTGATTTGTGGTTTTTGAACAAGACAAGAGTGGCCTGATAGACATATAATGCAAAACCATAATCTATGCTTAATAAACCTCATGGCTGAGTTCATGTATTGTTTTTAGTCAAAACCTTCCAGTGTTATTGTTTAGCACAGCCCTCGAGGAGTGTGGTGGCACACGTGGCTAGAACGCTGGATTGACAAACAGCCAGCTCGAGTTCTAGACCCGAGGGCTGCTGTGTACCGGGGTGAGTTCCTGTCGTTTGTTCCAGCTCCTGCCCGCTTTATAGTTTGAAAGCGTGCAAACGTGAGTAGATAAATAGGTACCCCTTCAGTGGGCACAATAGGGACATGAAAGGAGCCCCCAACCAGGTGCCCCCGGGGCAATGGCCAGGTCACCGGCTAATACTTTCAAACCGGAAGCGCCTTGGTGCTTGAATGTGAAGCACAGCGTTTTTGGTTCTCTTGGAGCTCCCTCTGATCAGGCTAGAGATGGAAACTGACAGCAGTTTCCTATCCTTTTGAGATGGGAAACATGAAAATGACATTATGACTTCTAAAATAGGCAGATCACAGTCCAGAAATAAAGAAATACAGAAAATGTTTGAGCCTTTGTGAACTATGTGTATCTTGCCTACTCCCCAGTATTTTTTACAAACCCTAGCCCTTTCTTGGACAGATATTTTGTATGTATTTCTTAAGGATATTAGTTGTGCCTGCCTTAAACCAGATTAATTTGTAGGTATTTATTCCAAGAGTTCTAAGTTTGTCTTTAATGTACTTGTTCATGAATATATATCTTCTCAACTAGTATATGACACCATCTGAAAAAAGGTAATGTTTATGTTTTAACTGAACATCCATTTCCCAAAGCAACTAGTTACTAAAATTCTGAAAGAATAAAATCGCATTCTGTGGGTAAAAAAGGCTCTAATCCTTTTATATACTTCATATAATTACAGAGTCATATATTGTTTTGTTCACACATACATACATACATACATACATTTGAATATATATATATATATTCAAAAAAACTTTGAATAACTAAATAAATAACTCACTCTTTTTCAGCCACAAAAATTTTGAATTTACAGTGTTCACAGTATGTGACGTCTGCCTGCAAAACATGCTCCTAGATTGGAGCGAAATGCAGAACAGACTGATTTATCCTGTACTTGGTAGACCGGGTGCTCCAGCCAACACACACACACACACACAATCAGACATAAAAAAGAAAATGTGAAGCTCAGAAGATCATATAACAACCTACTAGAACAGGTGGACCGTGGCACAGAGACATAGATCTTTTGTTAAGGTGTTTCTCCTGTAAATGTATACTAGTGTTTTTATAAAGCACAAATTTTACAGCACCTGTTTTCAAGCATCCTTGCGGCAATGGAAGTCTAGTTACCAGGTGAAATAGCCGATGAGTAAAGGTAGTCCTCAAGTTACGACCACAATTGAGCCCAAAATTTCTGTTTTAAGTGAGACATTTGTTAAGTGAATTTTGCCCCGTTTTACGACCTTTCTTGCCACAGTTGTTAAGTGAATCACTAGTTGTTAAGTTAGTGACACGGTTATTAAGTGAATCTGGCTTCCCCATTGACTTTGCTTGTCAGAAAGTCATAAAAGGGGATCACGTGACCCCTGGACACTGCAACTGTCATAAATATGAGTCAACTGCCAGGCATTTGATCGTATGATCATGGGGATGCTGCAACGGTTGTAAGTGTGAAAAAAGGTCATAAGTCAACTTTTTTCAGTGCTGTTGTTAACTTTGAACAGTCACTAAATGAACTGTTGTAAATCGAGGACTACCTGTATGGCTTTTATAGAGAAATATCGCATCTTTTTCGGCTATTAGCTGGACTGTTCATTTGGTTATTTTTACAACATTGGAGTAAAATTGCACTTTACAGAAACTTCATCTCTTTACTTTAAAAAAAAAAAAAAATAGGGTCCAGTAGCCTCAACAGCATCAGGTTTGCCTGCTCTAGTGAACAAACAAGGCCTCCCTCCCCCGCCGCCACCTCCACCGCCACCTCCGCCACCAGGACCTCCTCCTGCCATGGATACAGAATATGCAAAAGATGACGCAACTGCTGCTCGTTCGGCCTTATTTGCTCAGTTGAACCAGGGAGAAACAATTACCAAAGGTACGAAGCCCACCATAACTTAAGCCTCTCTTCAAACCATTCCTCCCAACATTTTCTTATAAAAGTTAAAGGCACTTGCTTTCTATGAATGCAAACACCTTTATGCTAAAAATGCTTAACTTGGAAATCTGACACTGCAGACACTTCTGGTGAAGATATGGTGAGCTGAACATCCCTGAAGGAGTGGGGACGGCATTTATGATGGAGATGGGCAGCCAGAGGCTGGATCATGGCCAGCGAAACCTTCCAGAGACATTTGAGATTGTGAGATTGCCCATATGTACTCCAGACAGCTCCTTCTTGTGAGTAGACCGCAGGAACCCAAGTTTTAGCAGTTGGCTTATGCGAGCAGCTGGGAGTCAAGGGATTCCATCTAAGCTCACAGTCTGATGTAGCCTGTGTGGACACAAAGCTCAACCAAACCTCATTTCTTAATCACTTTTTGATTTATTTATTTTTACTGCTTAGCAGATATTAAGAACTTTTGGAACAGTAATGTTTTATTGCATCCATTGAGTGAGTCTCCTTCTCTTTAGTAAAAGAAGTTTTAAGTATGAGTTTAAGAAAAATTATTTTTTGGAATAAACAGCAAAAAGGTGTTTAGAATATTGAGTTTGGAAAGTTACAAACAGACTAAGGTTCCAGCTGGATTTGAAATGGACTTTGAAATTAATTATAAGAATCCTTCCCATGGGAAAATGCTTTTGTTTTGAATTCTTTTTAAAAAAAATGATAGGATGGAATTAGAAAGTTGAACACTAGAGGAAATAGAAGGAACTAAAGATTATAACTAAAAGATAAGAACAATTAAATTTGACTTACTGGAATAAAATATTTTTAACATTCGACGTATTCTTGAACAAAGGACCAGAAATTAATGTTGAGAGTTATGCTCATTAAGCAAGGTGCATATGTGATTGCCTCATTTAACAACCACAATCCCTGCTCTCCGTGTAGCAGTCATTAAGCAAATGTGTGGGTTGGTTTGTGGAGCACAGGTTGTTAGTGGAGCATGGAATGCCAAAATCAAAATCATCCCTTTGCTGTTTATTTCAAAAGAAAAAAAATCAAAATACAAACTGTATTTGGTTTTGTACTGTATTTTATTTAATACAATTGTATTGTGTTGTATTTTTAAAAAAAATCACTACGGGTTGGAGGAAACTCACTTGGTGTTTTCAAACTTGTTGAATCAAGTATACCTAATAGCTGAAAAGCAGTTAATAAACAATTTCTGAAAGTGATTACAAAAAGAAGCATGTGAACTCAGTACCCTTAAAGCAGGGGTAGGCAACCTCGGCTCTTTTATGACTCATGGACTATGCTGACTCAGGAATTCTGGGAGTTGAAGTCCATGAGTCATAAAAGAGCCAAGGTTGCCTACCCCTGCCTTAAAGGCACTGCTACTCCCTTGTCTCCCAGAGTTTAAGCCTGCTGGAGACTGCTGTCTTGCAACCTGCTCATAAAGAACAAGTGTTTGGGGCACTTGTGGGCAATCTCAAGTCCTTTCCTCATCCAGAGAAGAATTATGAATAGCTGATCTACTCACCGGTTCTTTATTCTGCGGTTTTTTTATTCTCCACTTTTAATTGAGCCTTCTCCAGTTCACCATTTTTCCCTTAGAAGTCTACATTCATGTTTTATTTCTGGGGCATATTGCAAGCCGATTTTGAATTTATTGTCCTATTTTAATTACTACAATCACATTTATGGTTGTTTGGACATGGGTTCAGTTGTACAACACATACTGCCTATACTTGGGATTTACTGAGATGTAAATGCCCACATTTGTGCTTCAGAACTGTCAGATCAATGTATTAATTGGGACCTGCCCAGAATTGATCAAAAGATGGGCAGCTATATAATTTTTAAAAAATAAATAAATAAATTGGCAGTGATGTAGAGGACAGTCAGGTCAATAAGAGCACTGAAAAATAAATAGCTCAGGTTGGGACAAAGAAGCTATGGTCCTCTAGTTGTTAGCATCTTCCAACAGCTTTGGGCAATAACATGAAGGGTGTTGGGAGATGAAAACATCTGGAGAGCCAGTCTCATGATTCTGGTTTAGACAGACATATGCTTTGCCTTCATATCAGGCAAACATATTGCTATCAACTAGAAACTAACATTTAAAGGCTGAGAGTACCTCTTGCACCATGAATTATCCCAGGAGACTGTTACTTACTCCTTACTTTCTGAGAAACCTTAAGCTCTGCCATATTTTTAAATTTGACAATAAAATCAAATGAATTTTCTACAGATAGATGTATTCAAATATATGCTAATTTATCTCGTACAGTACATGAATAATACTTTGCTTATCATATATTCACAAAGCAAAGCTTATAAGTAAAAAAACCTAAAAAAATTATACTACTGCTTATGACTTTTTGTAGGGCTTCGACATGTCTCTGATGACCAGAAGACCCATAAAAATCCCGGCCTGCGTGCTCAAGGAGTACCGATTCAATCTCCTACCAAAACCTATACTTCTGAGTCTCCCAAAAAACCTCCTCAAAAGAGTTACTCTCCTGTGTTAGAACTTGAAGGCAAGAAATGGAGAGTGGTAAGTTCAACTCACTTTTAGGTAACCTGGAAATTATCTTACAGTTGATTGTAAGTGACTTGTCCATTGAATTGTTACCTAAGAATTGTGTGCTTGAATTTTTTTGTAATAGGGTTAACAGTTTTATGTCCTAAGAATTTTAAATAAGCAACTGAAACATACATTGGATTCAGCAGGTGGCAACATCTAACTAGCCTTGTCTGGGCTGAGAAGCTAAGCAGAGCTAGGACTGGTTAATACTTGGATGAGCAATCACCAAGAAATAGCAGGGCTGTAATTTAGATTGGAAAGTGTGCCAATCATATAGTAAATCTACTTTATATTTATTGTGAGACTGATTAAATTGTTACCAGGTAAGAAATAAGACATTTCCATATTTACACAGATTGCATTCTGGCTGAATGAAGAATGAGATGATTCCTTTTACATTTGCTAATAAAGGAAAAACAATGAATAGTTACAACTCATTCTATTCTTCCTTATCAATCCTATAATAATATTATTATAGTCATGCCCGGAGATCCTAGTCTTTTCTCTGATGAAGGCTGAGACCTTCATCAGCTTCCCTCAGGATAAGCCTACAGAATTGATCTCATCTGGTGCGGGAGAGAGTCCTGTAAATACTGGTACTCAAATCTTCTTGGCTTTTATGGGTTACCAAAACACGGGCATGATGCCGTATTTCTCAACTACTGTAATTTCCAAATTATCTTGAAGAGCAGGATCCTATTTCTTATCCTAAGAAATTTACAAAAAGGAGAAGGAAAGAATGATGCTGGATTTAGGAAATTCAGCCCAAAATTCAATGTTGGCTTGTATCATAAGGGAAAAAGTGATGACATTAACTTATTCTTGACTAAATTTCATTTCCAATATAAGTTGTTTCCTCACCTAAGGCCAAATGTTCAAGATAGAATGCTCACTAAAAAAAATGGCAAACACTATAATTTAGTTATTTTGCTCTCAAGGACTACAGAGAAGAGCAACAAAGATGATTAGGGGACTGGAGGCTAAAACATATAAGGAACCGCTGCTTGAATTGGGTATGTCTAGTTTAATGAAGAGAAGGACGAGGGGGGACATGATAGCAGTGTTCCAATATCTCGGGTTGCCACAAAGAACAGGGAGTCAAGCTATTCTCCAAGGTGCCTGAGGGCAGGACAAGAAGCAACGGATGGAAACTAATCAAGGAGAGAAGCAACCTAGAACTAAGGAGAAACTTCCTGACAGTTAGAACAATTAACCAGTGGAACAACCTGCCTCCAGAAGCGGTGAATGCTCCAACACTGGAAGTTTTTAAGAAGAGACTGGACAGCCATTTGTCCGAAATGGTATAGGGTTTCTTGCCTGAGCAGGGGGTTGGACTAGATGACTTCCAAGGTCCCTTCCCACTTTATTATTATTATTATTATTAAGGTTGGTAATTGGCCTATTTGAAAGTGATAGCAACCATAAGGTGGAAACATATTACTGAGCTGAGATTTTGCTGCCAAATTTTAACTGTGTCCTGGAAGTATTGTGAGATCTGTAGTATGTATATTTCAGGGAGGATATGAAGCAAATAGGTAATTGGTTCATTCTTCTATACTCTATTTTACATACAGATATTTAACTTGTATTGTATTGATTTCCATTTTGAACCATAGTTCTTTTTTAATACATGTTATGTATTGCTGTTATATTTTTTTCATTCCACCTCTTTATATGTACAGTAACTCAAGGCAGTAAACATTCCTAATACTCCTGCCTCCTTTTTCCCCACAACAATCCTGTGAGGTGGGTTGGGCTGATAGAGAACATCTGGCCCAAAGTCACCCAGCGACTTTCATATCAATGGTGGGACTAGAATTCACAGTCTCCTGGTTTCTAGACCAGCACCCTAACGACTATACCAAAATATCTCAAACATAAATAGTGTTATGTCCTAACAATATTTACTGCTAAATTGGGAAATAAATAAAACAATTGTAGAATGTAATTGCGAGTTATGTTTTCCCTTCTACCCCCATCTGCCTTTAGTCTCTCTTTAAACAGTAGAGATTGAGAGGAAAGTGCAAATACTACTTTCTCATTAGCGGTAACAGCTAATATAAGATTAAACTTTTTTTTTTAAATAATGCAGGAGTACCAGGTGGACAAGAATGACCTCTTAATTTCAGATGCTGAACTCAAGCAAGTAGCTTACATCTTCAAATGCAGTAAATCTACGTTACAGATAAAAGGAAAAGTTAATTCCATTACTATTGGTAAGTTCACTTCTAGGACAAGACTAAAGCTGAAATATTGTGCATATTTATCTTGAGCAAATCTTACGGTGCACAGCAGACATTAATTCCAAATAAAGATGTTTAGGAATGCGCTGTCCATTACAGTCTTCTGGGCATTTGTTTATTCTTCCAAATAAACAAGCATAGTGTAACACTGCTCAATTCTGCAAGGGGTTTATAGCTGAATATAAGGTTTTAATATAGTTTTGTTGACATCTATAGGGACAACCATATAAATAAAGCTATTCATAGATATTTGCAAGAGGTGGCAAATAAATGCCTTCTCATATGAAAAATATAACTGTATAAACTCTCTATATGACCCTTTTCTTTTTTTTTCAGACAACTGTAAAAAGTTTGGCCTTGTATTTGACAATGTTGTTGGTATTGTTGAAGTAATAAATTCCAAGGACATTCAAATACAGGTAAACCCATCCTCATATAACACTAGTATGGGAAAACAAATCCAAAACAGAAAAAAGGACTATTCAATTGTAAGAAGAACTATCTCCCCATTTTTATGAAATTGGTATTTTGAGTGGCAGAGATAAATTAAGGAAACTGGATAAAGGAAAGAGTCCCCCACATTAGCTGAGCTTGGACTGACTGCAATCAATCACTGCCTTATTAAAAACATTGCTTTTAGTTATTTGTATCCCATAGTTCAAACAATTTCATATTACAGAATGTCCTGTTTTGTCTCTTCTGAGGCAGATTAAAATAATTATACACAGGCCAGCATGAGCTTCAGAGTTAGGGAATAGCCTCTTGGGGAGATAAAAGATTTATTTAGTTTTGATTTCTGATTTTACGATCTTAGGTACTTGGGAAAGTGCCAACCATTTCAGTGAACAAAACTGAAGGCTGCCATATATACCTCAGTGAGGAATCATTAGATTGTGAGATTGTGAGTGCTAAGTCATCTGAAACGAACATCCTGATACCACTGGATGGCGATTATGTAAGTACCACATTTTGGTCTGATACAAAACACTGAAGCATACACTGAATCCTTTAGTGTATCACTGATATTTATTTTGTCTTGAAAAAGCTTTTTGGAACAGCAAGTATAGTCCTTAGAAATTTGGTTTGTATGACCACAAATAGTGTTGTTTGTAGCAAATAGACCAGCTTGTGTTACATAGGAATGTGAACAGTTTTACCTTCAAAAAGCTTTTGTGTTGTTGGTGTTGTTATTATTTAGATCTTTTTTTATCTTTTATCATTTTTATATATAACTCAAGATGGCAAACATACTTAATACTTCTTCCTCCTCTTATTTTCCCAAAGTCATCCAGTCAGCTTTCATGCCTAACGCAGAACTCACAGTCTTCTGGTTTCTAGGCTGATACCTTGACCACAAGATCAAACTCTTTTTACTAGACCAAATTTGCTTGCTAGTTTACTGTGGATGTGTTAATGTTTATATTTATGATGGATATTTTATTACTTTACACCGCTATATATACCATGGACATTTTCAGTGCTCTAAGCAGTCATGAGTCAAAATGAAATTGGCAGCATGCATATTTGATAAATAAATAAAATGAAGCATTTCCCTAAAAGTCTTTAATATGGGATTTAACTCTTCTAATCCTGTTACGTTTGCATGACAGAGTGATTTATATATGATATGCTTAACTGTTTGACAGAGAAAGCAGTTAACATATACAAACGTTGGCTAAGTGTTTAAGTCAAGGAATGTAGACAAATTATTTAGCTCCACAGGATCTTGGATTTGTTGGGCGACAAAATAACTGATTCAGTCAGTGCTGCTTACTAAACTACTATTGGACGGTGATGGCTAATTCATTCCTCAGCCTTGTGTGACAGAAACTAAGGTCAAGAAAGTCCAATACCTCTTACTGTAGTTATTTTGGTTTTCATCCCTGTATATTCACAAGGGAGGGGTGGGAAAGAGACATAAATTGGGATGGGTGGTTATTCATTATGCTATGGTAGAATTATTATTTTTTTGTTATTTTTCACTCTTCTAAAAGGAGGAAGAAGAAAAACTGCTAGCTTCCTTGATTGTTTCGCAACTGCTGGAAGACCCTAACAGGGTTTCTAGAGAACCAAATAGGAGATTTACAGTTATGTCTTGATGGTTATTTACCTCTTTCAAAATCAATGTGCATTAGTTGCTAGAAAGCAATATTAGAGGAGGGTTGTTGCCCTCTAGTGAATGTCCTGAATCCATCAGGTTGGATGTTGTGTGACAGTTTTTTTTTCCCTTACGTTCTTGCTGTGAAATTAGATAAAGCACTACCTGCACATGCTGGATACATGAGGGACCCACTTCTTTTTCAACTGCTATATTGAGTAATATACATAGAACTTATCCTAGCAACCTTTTTTAAATCAGTGTACCCTGTTTTATGCATTTGCACATTCAAACAACTGATGATGTTTATGATTGCACTGTGCAGAAATATGTATCCAGAGCAAAGTATATATGGAATTCCCAAATTAACTGTCATGTCTCATAAATGCAGAGAACTTAAGGGGATGGCAACATCTGCAGAAATGTTAAAACATTGCATAATGTAGATGACAAAAGACAAAGAAATGATAAGCTGAGCATTTCTGGGCCATGGGGGTCAACCTCATTCATATGCAGTAGCATACAGAAGTGAAATTCTTACCAAATCAAGAGGTAACCATTAGAAAGTGGTACATAAAGAAACTATGCATTTTTTGAGCCAGTATCTCTGAAGCTAATGTATTTAGCAATATATTCTGTGTATTATACCACATGATTGATCATAGCATAGTGATCACCTCAATGTAAAACACTTATGGGGGCAGCTCTCTGTTGGAAGTCTCATCTTGTGGAACAGCTTATTTCTGGAAATGAGAGCAGCTCTCTCCCCTTTAATATACTAGAAATTAGAAAAAAAAATACCTGGTTGTTCTGCAGAGCCCTTTAGAACTGAGGAGTTGAAAATTGTGGGTATGCTTATTTTAGGATGTGTATTAAAATGTTGAAATTGAATTTGTATTGCTATTGCTGTTACATAATGTGACAGCAATCTTGTATTATGGGATGTGTAAGCTGCCTGTATTTGCTAGATTGAAGTAGCATAAAACTAGCAGTATAAATAACTACTTCCTGCAGATGTGTACCTTATGTTGAAGAGCTGTGTATGTCATATAATCTATCTAGGCCTCTTAAACTAGCTTGCTGCCACAGATATGGTACACCCCTTCTATTTGGGATGGTCGTCCTCTTCTACCAAGCGCTCAGCTTTAGGAGGGACGCACATGGAGCAGTGAGGGAGGAAGGGGACACCTGCCTAGCCAGCCAGATCAGCCGAATCAACCCTGGCGATCAATGGGTGACAGACGTTGCAGCCAGATCACCCTCATATCCAATCTGGTAAAAGAAGTTTTCCATCCTGATATTGTCCATCTTGTCTCCTTACAGAAAGAATTTCCTGTTCCTGAACAGTTTAAGACATCATGGGATGGATCCAAATTGGTTACTGACCCTACAGAAATTGTGGGTTAGTTTCCATAGGCCATAAAGAAACTGCCGACCGTGCTCTCCAAAGAAAGTCTGCCAGAAGAAAGTAGCAGCACGAAGAACAAAAAAGTAGCACTAGTTTGCACCATGGGTGTCTCCACAGGGGGCATTTGGGGCAAATGATTACACATGCAGATGATATTATCATGCAAATACTACAAACCATCTGCTTGTGTCAGAAGATAGGATGCAAGTATATTATTGAAGCATTTGCATGCTGTCACTATGCGTGTGATTTCTTGACATTACTGCAGTTTGCTGTTGATGTCAATAGTTTATATTGCAGTTAATAGATTTTTAAAAAGCTATTCTGTGGCCTAAAATCAGTTGCTTTACATATAGTATTTTTTCCGCATGGAGGTAATCATTGGAGGAAAAGATATATATATAATGAAATGCATAATTATATTTCAAGAAAACATGGCATTCTGCAATGATTACACATGCTTGGAAATCATTCTATTCAATCTACAATTTTTGTAAGTAACCTGACATTTTCTAAAATATCTACAGTTTGCCTTTATTTGCAGATAATGTACTCACGGTATCACATGAATGTATAAAGATGTTAGCGTTAAGCCAGTGGCTGTTTCATACAGTAAGCCAAATTAATCATCATGCATGATATATTTTGTAATATTTCAGTGCATTCCTTTTAATGATTGGCGGGCAAAAAAAAAAAAATGTTAAAATATTTTACTTCATGGAATTGAGATCACGTACTATATATAGCTGGATCTCAAGAAATCTGTAGTTTTTAATGCTTTTTAGAAGTACCAACTCTATGGAGAATATTTGCTAATGGAAAAGAAAGCAATCCAGATGTTTTAATTATATTTCAGTTATATGCTTCCATTATCTATCTCCTATTTTGTAGCATTCTGGAGGCCGACAATGGAGCACCTGCAAGGGCTCTATCACATGCGGTACTATGGAGTAGTTCGCACTGATCTCCACTTTAAAATAAATACCAAACTCTAGTGACATCAAATGTTCCAATTCTCTGTTCCTGGCTATTTATTATTATTATGGCTGGTCACAAAGTCAGCCAGTTGTTTCAGTTAGATTCAGCATTTTTATAGACCTACAGAATCCTTCCCAAGGACCTGGGATAAACAGATACTGTTTGATGATGTTAGAGGTATCATCACAAGAGGTAACTGTTTCAAGTAAAGCTGCCTTTTTATAATTGACTGATAGTGATTTTGTCAATGCTGATGGTGTTCAAGAGGTGTTCCAGATGTTTGGGGATTGCACCCAAGGAGTCTTATTACTATTGCTACTATTTTTGCTTTCTTTTGCCAGTAGTTTTATTTATTATTTGTAACCACTGCTTAAAAAGCTATTGACCTGTTTGCTGAACTTTTAATTTTGATCACTTATATTTCAGCTTACCTCAGGGTCCCATCTCCAGAAACTGTTAAGAGTTTTCTTTCAAAATTTTAAGATTGTTATTCCAAAATGTAATATTAATCTTTGCTGAATTTCATGTGACTATCTCCTGCCACGAGACTTTTCAGTAAATAGTAGCAAATTTATAAAACAACCTGTGAAAGCAAGGGATTCTGCAATAAATAAATATAAATTCAAATTCAGCAGCTTCTAGTTTAAAAAAAAGTATTAAAGATTTAATTTTGTTCAAAGAAGTAGGTGGAGTTGTAGATCTGTTTTTATTTCTATTTGTAAAATTTGCATGCAAATTTTTGAAAAGTCCTTTTCTCCATAACTTCTGAACTAAAACTGAAGAAATTGTATTTTTAGGGATATAAGCTTGATTTCTAAATCTACATTGTTAATTTTTAACACTGATGTGACATGTATGATTTCTGTGCACAGTACTTAACTCTGCTATGTATCATTGGTTACTTAATAGCAAATTTTTGCAAATAGCAAAATAGTAATAGGCTTACAAAACTACAGCAGGACCTATATTGTAACTATTGCAACTAACATTTTTAAGTGCAATATCTATTTAGTGTTACAGTAAATAAATTTTTGGTATTTGTTTAATCAATATGTATAATGTTGTGAGTTTAATACATGCCAATTTCAGTTGTAAACATCTGGCACGAATAAACATAAAATTGCAGTTTATTTACACTGTAGAACATAAATTTTATTACACTATGTTAAGCCAACTATTCAGCAACATATAGGAAAACAGTCATACCCACATTAATATGTAGGAAAGACCACATACAGCACTCAAATGGGAACGAACACATTTCGTTTTCCCCCATGTTTAGCTCTGTTTTCACGTTTTGTAAAAATATTTCTATAATGTGGGTATTAGAACATGAAAATAATCATGGTGCACAGAACAACATGGGTCATGGAAAAGCTATCAGAAGTGGCAAATAGTTTGATGTGCTAGTCTAAAAACATTTTAAAGATTTTTTAGTCCACTATTTTATTTATGTCCAGCTTCCTGCTCTAGTCCGGCTATATTGCCTCATCTTGGTATTTCTGGAAGGTGTAAGTGAAGAACACAAGCATTATATGCCAGCTATATATAATCCTAGCAAGTTCCAGAGCACTAAGGTTGTCCCAGCTGCCCAGCTAAAGCAAGCAAATACCTGTATTGGGCAGCAGTGATATAGGAAGATTCTAGAGGTGGATGATGACTCTAGTGACAATGGCAAAAGCATTTCATGCTGTGTAAGAGAAAGTACAGTAAATCACTTGTTATTTAACCAAGAAAGCCATACAAATAGATAATACAGCTAGTCCTCAAACATTTGTTCAGCAACCATTTGAAGTTATGACAGCACTGAACAAATCGTTACAACCAGTCTTCAGAGTTCGGGCTGTCCCAGCACCCACCCAATCATGTGATTGTGATCTGGACAATTGGCGAGTAGTTTGCACTTATAACCAGTTGCAGTGTCCTATGATCACCATTTGCACACCTTTCTTGCCAGCTTCCCCTAAAAGTCAGTGAGGAAGCCAGAAGGGAAGATCCTAAGTTGCTGGGCTAAGTCTCACATGGACACCTTCCCAGCCATTCTGTGCTCATGCCATGCTGGCTATTCATATACCCCTGCACATCCACGGTGTGGATCACCATACACCATTATTGAATCTCTTTGACCCACACCACACCACTGTTGACCCTTCTTGCCTACGTCTCTTGTGCTCCCAACCCAACCTGCACTTCTGCACCACCCTCGTTTACACACACACACACCTACTGCTCCCTCCTCCACTCGGCTGCAACTGCTTACCTGCCTGCGGGCTGGGTACTTGCAACTTCCTGCCAGTTTCCCCACTTGGTTGTGGGATGCTGGCAGAAAGTTGCCTCGCCTAACCACTGTGAGATTCAGTTAATGACGACAACCATGACTGCAGGGATTGCCAATGCTAAATGAAGCGGTTGCATTTTATGATGGAAATTCCAGTCTCAATTGCTGTCGCAACTCATGGACTACCAGTAAAGTGATGGATGATACAATGCTGGTGATCAGCTAAAGTTGGAAACCCCTCAATATGCTACTGAAGAAAAGCCGAGGATCTTTCAGAGTATCAATGGTAATTAGAGTAAAACCTCCAGAACATCTGATTGCTGATGCTGCTATGCAGGGGGAAAAATGGAAAATCGCAAAGATAGAATTTCTGTGAGAATATGGGAGAGTGCAACACAGTGAAAGATGAAATGAATCTACTCCATTTTTGACATCTTAGGCAACAGGGAATCGGAATATACTAGGACTGGCCATTGTTAGCAGATCATACCATGTACTTACTACTCAGGACACAAGAAACAAGGAATAGTATTGTTTTTATATTCAGGAAGGATACAGCAAAGACAATACTTAAAAAGTACAACCAGTGACCAATTAGTATCAATTAGATTGGAACAGTCTAATTGGAACAGGAACAGTCTCTTACTACAATTATCCAAGTTTTGCTTAAAGAAAAAACTGTCTACATTTTTAGTTGACTAGAAAACCTTTATAGATTTTTACATAAAATGGGGAAAATGTACTTAGGATTTTGGATTTCAATGATTAGAAAAAAGCTGGATAATAGAAAAAGGGTGAACTTTCTTTTTATAATCATAGATTATTAAACAATTAATTTGTAACCATACTTGGATTTGCTGCAAAGGAAATCTGAAGCTTCCTTTTTTCTTCTTTCTGCACTTTTTATCTTTTCCTCTTTTCTATTTTTTTCCTTGTATTAGTTTGACCGAAGACATTTGTGAGTAGCTTAACAGATACCACTTCAGTGGGAAAGTAACAGCGTTCTGTGCACCTTTGGCGTATAGGCATGCTGACCACATGAACTCAAAAAATGTCTTTGATCAATGCAGGCTCCCTCAGCCAAGAAGTAAAGGTGAGCACCGTGCCCTAGAGTCGGACACAACTGGGTAGGGCACCCTTTACCTTTTTTATATATATGGATATCATCAGATGAAGTATACAGAACTGAACTGGACAACAAAGTGGAGGTGATGTTGAAAAGCAAAGTTGTGAAAATAGTTCTTGGACAATACATATCCAAGACAATTTAAATTTTTGCACCAAACCAATTTGTGTAAGGGTTTTCCAACTGCTCTTGAAATCACAAAGTATAGTATAAATACATCCACATCTTTGAAAGGGATATAAAAAAGCAAATATACCTGCCTTTTATTCCTCAATCAGTACTGATTTATGAGCCTGTTTATACACCACCTTATGTGAAAACTAAATTTGGAATAAAGTGTGAACAAAGCCACTAACATTAGGTAGCCAGCAGATGGCAGAAAGATACTGAAATGAAAATAATTTCTAAACCACCTCTGGTTAAGAGGAATACTATCCCAGAAAACTGTACTAGTCCTGTATTAAAATATATGCTAAATTACAAAAAGGTTACTTGCTAAACTGTGACATGTCTATCCCCTGAAAATTCATTTGAACTTTAAATTTCAAATAGTTAACAAGAAACAAGCTAATTCTTTGTTAACTGTGTACGACTCTCAAGAGTCACCTATGTGAGATGGACAGCCTGATCGTTAGAAAAAAAGCCGGTGACAGAGAAGCTGTGTGTGTGTGTGTGTGTGTACACGCGCATGCGTTAAAAAGGATTTTCAATTGGGTTTTTTGCTGTCCCATAAGTACTTTTCCTGGTGCTCTCTGAGATGTAAAACATATGGCAGCATGAAACCTCACTAGTTCATTAAACCAGTGCGGTTTCAGCTCTAAAACGCAATTTCTGAGGCTCACGCAACCGCTGCCCAGCAGCTGCTTCCGGACTCCTGGCAGAGGCCACATGTGTGCCCGGAATCCTGTTTGGCTCTCGGTTCCTGCTTCTCTGCCAGCTTTTATAGCTGACATCCTTATTTTGCAATGGGGGTCTCCAAACTACAGGTAGTCCTTGATCGACGGCCACAATTGACCGCCAAATTTCTGTTGTTAAGTGAGATGTTTGTTAAGTGAGTTTTAACACATTTTACAACCTTTCTTGCCACAGTTGTTAAGTGAATCACTGCAATTGATAAGTCAGTAACCCAGTTGTCAAGTGAATCTGACTTTCCCATTGACTTTGCTTGTCAGAAGCATGACCTTTGGACACCGCAGTAGTCATAAATATGAACCAGTTGCCAAGTATCTGAATTTCGATCACATGATCGCGGGGATGCTGCAAAGGTCATAACTGTGGAAAAACAGTCATAAGTCACACTTTTCAGAGCTATTGTAACTTTGATCGGTCACTAAACAAACTGTAGGACGTCGAGGACTACCTGTAGTCAATCTGCAAGACTTCAACTCCCAGAATTCCCCAGCCAGCATGTTTTTGGAGACCCCTAATTTTTACAAGGAACAGTTGCTAGCAACGATGCCAAACTCTAGTCCAGGTTATACGCACGTACGAAAAGAACTGTTGAAACCGACCGAACGCAACGTTACGTAAAAGGCCCGCCCAAGAATTGTGCCCGCTCATCCGAGCGAGGATTTCGTCACGGCGGCGGTCAAGAGTGTAACTAACACAACGCGCCCTCCACCCACCCCGTCCGCAGTCTGGCACCGCCAACCTGCACCGCCTCTTGCTATCAGTCACACCCGACTGAGAATCTTGAGTAAATAAACCGCTGGTAACACCTCACCACCGCCGCCGCCCTTCTCCTTCAGATTAGCGGCTGGGAAGTGGGGGAGGGGGGATTGTCTGTCAGCCTCGGGGCCCGGAAAGACACCGGCCAGGATGGCTCAGGCCCTTCGCCTGCCCCCGCGGCCAGTGACGTTCGCGTTGCGGGGAGGAGAGCCCGCTCCAGCCGCCCGTCTCTCCTCCGCCTTCAAGCGACAGCAAAGGCAATTTGCTGACGGGCTTGCGCTTGCGCAGTGCAGAAGGCAGGTCTGCCACAAGCACGGGCGGGGAAGGCTTTCGGGCCGGGCCATGGCAGAGGCGCTGAGGGATGATGATGGCGGCGGCGGTGGGAGCGGCTCCCGGGCCCAAGAAGAAGAGGCGATCAGCGCGGGGGAATACTCCAGGCGCGTGCATCAATGGCTCTGGGACTCGTACTGCGGTTACCTCAGCTGGCAGAGCGGCCTGGCCGCGCTCATGGCCGGAGCCGCGACCGCAGCGGCTTCGGCCCCGCCCCCCGGCGCCTATTTCTACAGCAGCAGCAGCAGCAGCAGCGCCTGCTACCACCTCCTGGCCACCTCCGCTGCCCCCGAGGCCGGCTCCGCTCCGGCCCGCGCGACCCCGGCTTGGCCCCCGCCCGCAGTTCGACACGGGCCCCCGGCCCAGCGCCCCACTCCTCCCACCGTCACTGCCCCCGCCGGCGGTTCCCGACGGGAGCCTGGCCGACCAGCAGGTGAGTCGTTCTTCCAAATGAAGAAGAAGTGAGGGGGGGGGGGTCAGGAGAAGACTTGGCAGAAGGCGTTGAACGCTTTGGAGAGGATAGAGAGGATGGTGCGAAGGTTCGATGCCCGAGAGATGTTTGGAGCTCGTTTCCGCTCACCCTGGCCGGTGTTGGCTAGTGTGCGTGTGAAGCCTTAACCCATCAGGAAACACCAGTGACTTCCTACCTCTAGTCAGGGCTGAAGTAGAAGTCTGTGGAAGGGGGAGAGGTGTGTTTACTGCATAATGGGGTGACTCTTTTCTGAAAAAGTTTGTGGTATCTTAAAGACTCATTTACTTTTTGTATAACAAAAGCTTTTGCAGATGAGGATCCACTTTTATCAGAGAATAGAATAGAATAGAGCTGGAAGGGACCTTGGAGGTCTTCTAGTCCAGCCCCTGCTCAAGCAGGAGAACCTATACCATCTCAGATAGGTGAACGTCTAGTCTCTTCTTAAAAATCTCCAGTGATGGAGTGCCCACGATTCCGGGGGTAAGCTGTTCCACTGGTTGATTGTCCTCACTGTCAGGAAGTTTCTCCTTCCAACCGTTGTTTCTCATCCTTCCTTCTGGTGCTTTGGTGAACAACCTGGCCTCCTCTGCCTTGTGGCAGCCCCTTAGATCAGGGGTGTCAAACTGCCGACCTGCAGGCCGGATGCATCATAGCAAAACCATGCCCACCCCATTGCCGGCAATGGAAAAAAAGTCACCGCAACACGTGACGTTGCGAGTTTGACACCCCTGCCTTAGATACTGGAACACTGCTATCATGTCTCTCCTATTTCTTCTTTTCTTTAGACTAGCCAAACTCAAGTCCTGTAGCCATGTACGTAACTGTGTACAGTAGCTGAGATGTCATAATTTTGGAGTGCATAAACCCAGATGGGCATGGAGACAATATGAACCCAATGAGGGTGGAAAGAATAATGAAGAATGTGTTAGGTCTACAAATGGTACAAGTCCCATTATCATAATGCAGCAGCATTGCTCTTGCCATGTAAGAGATTATACATAAATCCTGCAGACATAAGGCCGGGTTAAATAGGAAGCAGTCATCCTCTTATTTTAGCCTCTTGCTAAAATCAAATGGCTCTTTTTGTTTGTTTTCTATGGATGTAATGGAAAGGAGGATTTAAAAAAAATAGGGTTGCTCTTAAACTTCTCTCTCTTTTCAGAGGTTGGAAGAGCAGGTTAGTCGCCAATTCACTCTCTTTGACCTTTGATTAACAAAAAAAGCACACCTAAATCATTTCATTCAACCTTGGGCGGGTTCAAATTAGTGGGGCCATTCTAAAAGTGGTATGGTAAAAGTGCTTGTGAAGAATGATAGATGAATATAATGAATGAATTATACTCTGTTGCAGTATGAGTGCACCCTAAATACAGAAAATGAAATACAATACTGCATATATGCATATAACTGTACTGATACACTCGCTCCTGCCCTCAGAGCAGCCCTACTTGCCATCTCTTGCTGAATTTTCTCAGGAGAAGCTTTTGGTCATGCCCTTTTTCATAAAATAGGGAGGATGCTTGCCACGATGCGCTGTTTTTCAGTTGTTGCTCTGCCCTTGTAGACTATTATTTCCTTCATTTTCCATTTCTTCCAACATTCCAGAAATGAATAAAAATAGAACTTTTCCAGAGATCATTTGGTTGAAATGTTTGTTATTGTTAACTTTAATGTATGTCATTATGATTATTTACAGTGGTTTATTTGCTAATATTTTTAGTCTGGGTATGACTTGTTTTGTTTTTCATTATTTATCCTTGTAGCTTTTTATTAATTTACCATATTTGTGTTTATTGCGAATGCCTGAAATATTGCAGATGTTTTGTAGATTGCTGAGAGTGAGAGTCTGTACTGTATTGATTCAGTGATATACAAATAGAATAAATAAATGAAATAAAATTACCACTTAAAGAGACAAAGAATCTTACATGATAAGAATAACACAATCTTTGAAAATTGGGTTGAGGAATCTTTTGGGATGGAGCTCTGTTCTTGGAAGGTACATCTGATGAGTTTTGAAAGATTTCTATCCTACTGCTTCAGCCTCTTATTCAGCAGTCTTATCTATTCATGAGTTGTTTTTCCCACCTAATATCATTTTCGGTGATCAGGAAAGGTTGCAATGGGAATACCATAGTAAAGAAGTCTCCTTCCATCGGTCCAGTTATATGAAACTGGATTCATTGCTCAATTTTGAATTTTTAAAAAATAACAGCAGAGAAATGAGCAGACTGCTTTTTCCTATATCTGTCTATATCCTGATCTATGACTGTAATAAACAATTAGATATAATATTAGCCTTACCAATTGGACAATGGAGAAGAGCTCTTGATTTGCTGCTGAGAATGGTGGCCAGGAACTGATACTTACTGAAGTACTTTAATGGGTGTAGTACAGTGGCTTTGTATATGATTCTGCATGCCTGGTAACAGTATTAGTATTGCTTAACAGTATTAGGGTAACAATACTATTGAGCTTTGAATTTTTCATTTCCGTATCTCTGAAATGAGAGATTCCACATAGGTTTCTCTTATCAGTCTCTGGTACAATGGCTTCTTGGTGTAAGGTGCGCTGCTACTCTTTTAAAGAGCATGGCTATGCATGAGATCATCAATTAACACCAAGAGTCTTCTGTTTCTCTATTTACAGTGATCAAATCCTGGCATACTCCCAACCCACTACACAAGGTTGTTGTTATGGGGGAAATAGGAGGAGGAGGAGGAAGGCACGTTGGATAAGTTTGCTGCCTGGAGTTATTTGTTAAAATAATGGGATAAAAATTAAAGGAGCAAGATTGGCCCTGTAGTTAGTAAAGAAAGGTTTATGACAGTGATGGCGAACCTTTTAGAGACTGAGTGCCCAAACTGCAACCCAAAACCCACTTATGCATCGTCGAGTGCCGGGTGGGTGTGGCCCATTGGCTGGGTGTGGCCCATTGGGTGGGCGTGGCCCATTGGGTGGGTGTGGCTGCAGTGGTAACGGCAGACAGGGTGGGACTAAAAAGTTCAATCAATCAATTCCAACTTTGCAAGATCTTTTTTTTTCCGCAAGAAGTTGAAATTGACTGATTGGACCTTTGTTTTTTTTTTGCACACGGCGGCGGAGGCCTAAAGCGAAAAGGTTTTATAAAACCCAGCTGAAGGCCTAGGACTGGGGCGATGGCGCACGTGCCCACAGAGAGGGCTCTGAGTGCCCCCTCTGGTACCCGTGCCATAGGTTCGCCACCACTGGTTTATGATGTCTTATGAGAAAGTGCTTGGTATTTCAGGTCAGGCCTTAAGTCTGAATGAATTGTCTGACAACAGCATGACACACCAGAATATGGGTGGAGTTCAACCCTTTGTGAAGTCCTTGTGAACATTGCAGCTACCTTTGGAAGGGCAGAATTATATCAAAAGATCTCATAATGATCTGTAGTAAAATGTGTAACCTAATACAAAGTTGTGTCCCTGTCTTCTTAAGCATGAGTTTATTATATTATCACTTGCAATGTAAATTGGTGTGTAAAATGAAATATTTAATTATCTGACCTTGTATTACAGAGTTTGTTCTATGATATTTAATGCAAAATAAATTATCTGTTTTTGTTTAGGTCGTGAATACATAATCCCATCTTTGGCTCATCGATTTATAGCAGAGATGGTGGATTTCTTTATTCTTTTCTTTATCAAGGCATCAATAGTTTTGAGTATTATGCACTTAAGTGGAATAAAGTAAGTTGCACAGTACATAATGTGTTTAATCAGTTTCATTATATCTGCTGCTTACTATGTTATATATTTAGTTCTCAGTACAGTAAACTATGCCATTTCAAACTACAGGCATGGATCATAAGAAATGAGTATATATTTTCTTCTTAATTTTTTTTAAAGGTAAAGTATTTTCATGGCAGCTTTAACTATTTGTCTCCTCTGTTCAAACAGGTTGGAATAAAAATTTAAAGTTTTTAAAAATATATCGTGTCCATGTTTCTATCTGTTCTTCTGTTTTGGCAGCGATGCTGTCTAGATGTTTTGTTGGGATGGCAATTGCCAGGGGTTCCATTGATAAATTTCCCCGCTTCTGTACTTTCTCCAAAGAAAATACCACAGAAAATATGGACTTCTCTATCTCCTATTTCAGCTGCAAAGGGAAATTAGCAGAACTGTTGTTAATTTCACCTCATCTAAAAAAGACACAGAAAGGCCTACCAGTGTACTAGAGCCCCTTAAAAAGAGAGCCGAGTCTTTCTTCAGACCATCAGTAAACCTATTAAAAGAAAAAAGATCCAGCCAGCATTTCATCAGTTCACCTCAGAGAGGGGAAGATCCCATAGATCATGGGTGTGAAACTCGATCACGTCACGGAGCTGGGGTGGGCGTGGCCTATGCGTGACGCATCCGGCCTGCGAGCTGCGAGTTTGACACCCCTGCCATAGATTTATTTTTCCACTGTGGAAAGGTCCCTTCAGAAGGGAGCAGGCAACCCAGCAGCTCAGGACAAAATGGCCCTGAAGAACTGGCGACAAGAGAGGAAGAGTTTTCTGCCACAGCGCACGTTAGACATTTGCCAGCAGCCAAATGAAACAAAGCCGCCATGTTAAGCTACCACTTCTGCCAGCTAAAATCAGAAAACATTATCTTTAATTCAAATCAAGAAAATATAGGCAAAAGTTACCCACATGTGCTGAGGATGGGTTGAGGATAGTGTCATATGTTCCTCTCCTCAAGAAACAATTTGTGAGCCGTTGTCATGCCAGAGCAAGCAAAATGTATAGAAGAGCCCTCAGATGCCACCTTCTTTGGCAATATGTTTTGCTATTAGTCTTCCAAATTTAAAATACATATCTTTTGTACCCTGAATATTCTTCTGAAACAAAAAAGTCCACTAAATAAAAATATTTCCATTTACAGTGATATTACCTCTAAGCTATACGTAGAATAGTATTGCTTATTCATAGTATCACTTATTGTATTATACTTTTGATGCAGGGATATCTCAAAGTTTGCTATGCACTACATTATAGAAGAAATAGACGATGAAACTTCCATGGAAGACTTGCAAAAGATGATGATAGTGGCCCTTATCTACAGATTGCTGGTCTGCATCTATGAGGTATACAAGTTTTACTTGGACAAACAATAGAACATCTATTTTGGAGACTATTTTCTTCAAACTAATCAGTAATCGATATGTTTTATGAACTTAATTTTAATTTACTTTTTAATTAGGTTAATGAGTTTATATTAACCTCATAAATATTCAGAATATTTATAAAAGCCATTGATATCCAATACTGCCCACTGTAAATAACAACTAAAATTTCCATATGACCAAAGATCAGAAACTGCACAAAGCTATGTAGATAAGAGCAAATTTTATTCACAATGACAGAAAACATTATCCCTCCCATTATACAGTTAGTCCTTAAGCACCATTTGTTCAGCAATCACTCAAAGTTATGATGGCACTAAATGAAGGGACTTACAACTGGTACTCAAAGTTCGGACCATTGCAATGCCCCCACAATCCCATGAATAAAACTCAGGTGCCTTGTGCTTGCGACCAGGTGCAGCGTCCCACAGTCATATGACCACCACTTGCAACTTTTCCTGCCATCTTCCCACAAGCCAAGTCAATGAGGAAGTGTGCAAGGAAGGTCACAAATCTCCCACCTTTCTCTGCTTACACGCACCACGCCCACTTTCCCCCTTCACTTGCATTTGCACCCTCTTTTTTCTGCCTCCCTGTGCTAACACACATGCGTGCCCACACCCCATACCCTCTTTCCCCATCCTCCTTGCAATCATATGCACCACATGCCCTCTTTCCATGGCCTGTGTGCGATTGCACAAATTTATGCACTCCATGGCCTCTTTCCGTGGTCTTTCTGCTATTACAAACACCCCACATGCTCTTTTCTAACCTCTTTGCGCTCCCATGTACCTCACCCCGTTTCCTTGGCCTCCCTGCGAACACATGCATCCTGTGCCCTCTTTCCTTGGCTACTTCGTGCTTGCACACATGCCTGCACCTCAGCCTCCCTGCAATCGCTTTTGTCCCGCACCCTCATTCCCTGTGGCTTTTCTGAGCTCATGCTGCACCCTGCCCCCAAGCACCACCTCCCCAAATTTCTGCTTGTCCTGGCCTGGCCTCCCGGGGCCCTCACGTACCCCTGCAGCAACCCTAATCCTTACCTGAGTCTCCCTCTGCTTCCCATTTGACGACTCACACATCTTGAATTACAGTGACATTGGGGACCGCCTGGATTGCCATTACAAAGCGATGTGATCATGGTAATGTTGCACTTTACAATTGCATGGCAATCTCATTCCCAACTGCAGTCATAATTTGAGGACAACCTGTAGTCATCTCTGTCATTATTTCAAATGTGTATTATATGTGGTTAATCTGGCCTCAAGACAGCTTCATTAGTGATCTATCACACATGGTAAAACATGTAATTTTAGTTATGAGAAATTTTTCTTTCAGATTATTTGTATTTGGGGAGCTGGTGGCGCAACACCTGGGAAATTTCTGCTCGGCCTTCGAGTTGTGACATGTGATACATCAGTACTTATAGCACCAAGTCGTGTATTGGTGATTCCATCCTCTAATGTGAGCATAACAACGTAAGTTTTATTTTATTTTGTCACTGCAATATTATACCTATATGAATCCTTAGATGTTTTCAGTAATGTTGTATAATCTTCACACTGTAAATATTATTAGATAATATTTTTATTATACATACATAATTTTTATTCCCTACTTCAGCTTTACATTTAAGGATATTTTACAGCCTGACTAAACTCAATGCAGACTTGGAGGTGGTTTTTTTTTTTTTTTTTAAGTGAACCAAACTAACAATGCATTGCTGGCAAAAAAATGTGTGTAATAAATCTATCTTCAGCCATTTGTGAATTATATAAATAGCTGAATAAATTGGGGAAATTATTTATAGCTCTTCGTACATATTAATCGGAATTATTTGCCCACTGTTGGGGGACATCATATAATGAAGAATAAGTCATGTTTATCTCCCTCAAAGCATGTTTATATTATTTCATTATATCACATTTCAGCTTCAGCTTTGCTAAGTTGAATCATAAGACTTATGATCCAACTTTGCTAAGTTGAATCATAAGAGTTATATTTTCAATAATTCAATTCTACTCCAAGGTTTGCCTAAACAATCAGACTGTTTGTGATTAAGTAATTCAACAGCATTAACATAATTATGTAAATCATCTGGAATGCTATATCACAACTTAAGCTATATCACTAACAATCAGTGCAAAAATGTTGCTTGACATACTGTCTATGGTATTTGTAAGGCAAAGTTTCCATCCAAAACATTAATTAAATTTACAGATATATCATTTTAAGAAGATGTATCTTCTTTCATAATGGCAGGAGAATGGTGTTCATTAAGCAAACGCTAGAAATTAATGTGTCGGTGCAAAAGTAAAAAATACGATCGCAGAAATGTTGGTTAATTCAAAGTAGAAATGATTCATTAGAAGAGTAGGAATAGAAAAAAAGCACGTTTACCGATGTATTTGACAATACTTTGAGGATTTTTGTTTTTAACATGTACCTCTCTGTCTACAGTCCCCAGTTCAGACAACAAATTCTAGAGATATGTCTGTTTTTTCCTTACAGGTCTACAATACGAGCTTTGATCAAGAATTTTTCTATTGCTTCCTTCTTTCCCGCATTCATTACTCTGTTATTCTTTCAACATAACAGAACAGCATATGATATTGTAGCAGGGACTATTGTAGTAAAAAGGCATAGTCTCAGATGATACTCAAGGACACCTTTATTCCACTGTTCAAATATACTGGAGCCACTTTGCTGGATTGCTGAATCTCACTCAAGAACAGTGCCAATTACAACATTGAGTTTGCTTTCTTCCAGAGGTGCAATAAGTCTCGGGGACCGGTGCTGAACGGATTGAAGAATATTTGAACAGCCAGAACACTCAAAATCTTCAAAAGTCATTGGCGGTTTCAAAGGAATAGTATTTCTCTTATGAGAGAAATGCTTATTCTGTATCAAAAGATAGATTTATTTTTATGAACAACTGAACCATTGTCATTATTGGAGCAACCAAAGCAATTACAGTGTTTTTGAGAGAAATTTACAGAGAACTGTATGCTTTTGTTTTGGTGGATTTGTAAGTGTTTGCTACTCATATAGAAGCCTTATCATTAACTGCTCTCACAACCATTGTATTTTAAATACTGAAGAGATTTCTGTACATGTGTTAAATGTCTTGCATGATGTGAGTATCTTGAACAAAACGCAGATTCAACATATCAGATATTATGAAGGCAAGTAAAACTAGTATTAATTAACAGGTAAATACTCAGAGCTTTGGCAGACAACCAAGATGAGTTCAATTTAATCCCTGCTTTGGATGGTTTATAAATTGTTTTATTACTCTTTTCCCATCTTTTCCATAAATTTACTTAAACTTTGGAGTTTTCTATAAAAGCATAGAAAATGTAAAGCTGTATTTTATTGTGTAAAACACTTTATTTCAGATATATTTAACAACAGCCAAACTAAACTTTGAATAAACCAGAGAAAATGTATGCATAACCTTTTGCACCATTTTATAAGAAAATGAGGTTTCTTATTTTAAAATAAATCACATGATTGCTAAAGCAATACAAATAGTGTAAAAATGTAAATTGATACTCTTATTTTATCTGCCTGTGTGCCTGGGTCACTTAAATTATACTTACTAAATAAAGCCTATTTATTTTGCATGATTTATTTTTATATATTTATACAAAATAGCTATATTATCAAGTTTATTTACCTCTGACACACTGATTTAATAGTGATATTCTTTGTTAGTTTTCTGTTCATTTAGGATTGAATAAAGTTATAGGAGAAAAAAAGACTACTAAGTAGTCCTTGACTTAGAACCATTCATTTAGTGATTGTTCGACGTTACAACGGCACTGAAAAAAACTTACGACTTTTTTTTCCACACTTACAAACATTGCAGCGTCCTCAGGGTCAAAATTCGGATGCTTTGCAACTGGCATGTATTTATGATAGTTGCAGTGTCCTGGGGTCATGTGATTACCTTTTGCAACATTGATAAACAGTCAGTGGGGAAGACAGATCCACTTAATAACTGTGTTACTAACTTAACAACTGCTGTGATTCACTTAACTGTTGCAAGAAAGGTCGTAAAATGGAACAAAACTCGCTTAACTTTTTTTTTAGCAACGGAAATGTTGGTCTCAATTGTCATAAGTTGAGGACTACCTGTAATGTATAAGGGACAATGAGACAAAGTGGCTTTTTAAAAGTGGCTTTTTTATGGTTGTCTTTTGAAAGGAGCGCTTTTACTCTACAGAAAAATCTGTCGTACAGATTCTTGTACATATGTCTAGAAAGTTTCAAATGCCCGAAAGTGATAACCTGACAAAGGAAGATTTTTTTTTCAGTTATTGTCACAAAATATCAGCAACTTTTTAATTGTTAAGCAAATAATGAATGGAGACTAATTAATCTGAGGCAGTTAGAAGAAACAATTTGCATGTCTTTGTTAAGAAAAATTCTGACTTATTCTGAGTTTAAACGAACGGCTGAGGAATTTATTAGAGAGGTCACGAAATAGATTTTTGCTCTAAAATACATACTGTGGGTTTTTAAAAAAAATATTTTATCTTCGTCTATTTAGGAATGTAGAAAGTTTATGTCTTGAAAAATCAGGTATAAATAACACTGTTGCTACAACAAACAAACACCATTTGCATCACACAGACGATACTTAAACACCAAAGACTCTCGCCCAGCAACAACCACCAGCCAATCAAACAGCCCAAAACTAGACCATGACTCAGAAACATCCGGACAAATAACGCCCAGACCAATTCACATCACACAAAAAGGTATTTAAAGGCCAGTGCTCTGACAGACGAGCACAATTCAAAGCGCACTGAAGATGTCCCCCCCCACCCCCCACCCCGGAATGGAAATTAAATGTTTGCAGCCAAATCGCCAAGCTTGGAGAATAAACCAGCAGCCCAATAATTACCATATGTGTTTTGGTGATGATGCATATAAATATATTAATGGCCTTGGAAAACAATGTAGGGCCTGATTTGGCATCACACTATTTTGGAGAAGTATGTGGCTGATCTCCCACTCCTATCCTTTTGATGTCCCCCTTTCACTTCCTGTGAGTAGTGGAAATGCTGAGAGTTGAATGGCGTTTTGTAGCTCCATTCTCTATCTAAAGCGTGGATGTCCAATCTTTTGGCTTGCTTGGGCTGTGTTGAGTGAAAAGGAATTGTCTTGGGCCACATATAAAATGTATAATATAATTAGTATATATAAATGACATAATAATGTTAAAAAGTGAGTATCTTGTGTGACTGCATTACTAGCGGTCCAAGGCTGCATGCAGCCCACGAGTCACGGGTTGGATACGACTGATCTAGTGGCTAGAAGAGTTGAGATGGCACCATGATAAGAGTTAAGTCAGCTTAAAACAAATTGGATGCAATTCTATCTAAGGAACTATGTTACTCCCTATGAACCATAATTTAAGGCATGGGATGGTCTAAGCTCCCTATTACACTAATTGCAGTTGTCTGAATATGTTACTCAGACTATTATCTGTGAGAAATAAACAGGTGAAAGGAAATATTAAATCCCTGTCCTACTGAATGAAAGAAAACATCAGGTTAGGAATGGATTTAGCTTGCCTTTATGCTTCTACTGTCTCTGCCATCTTTTGATGTTATTTAAAAGGCATAGTTTGTGCCTTGCTGCCCAGTGCCACATTTCTACAAATTCAGCAAGAACCTTTTAGTAAATACTTTATGGCTTACTTACTAAGTCTTTCTAAGCATAATCATTGTAGAAAAAAAGATTAAACAAGTGCTTTGATTACTCAACTTTTTGATAATGATTAACGCTAATGATTTTATCACTAGCACAGAGGTCAACTAAGACAGCAATTAAAGTACAAATTTGACATTTGTGATGGACTGGATTCCCAGGAAGCAGGGACTGCTTTCTAGAGAACAAAGAGGCAGTGGAAACTGGAAAAATTAGCCAGCCAAAAGAGGGTTAAAATGACTCTTCCCTAGCAGTTCCCACAGTATATCTATAGTTATGCAAATACTTGCTTTAGTCTGGCAAGGTTCTGTTTATAGGTGAAAAACCAATAAAGGAGACTATTCAGAAGTAATTCCAGTTAGTTCTTGGGGGCCTTGCAGCATTACAGTATTACTTATTGCCCTCATCTTTGACATTATAATGCAACATTTCTTATATATTGCCTAGTATGAATACATTCATAAATCTGAATCAAATAACTGGGAGAGCCAAGACAATTTCACCTGAATGTATTAAATTAAACCCATCACAGATTGTTCTACAATTGCAGCCTTGTGAGGAATGTATTTCCTTCATAAGTATACAGCTACAAGTGTTTTTTTTAAAGAAAAGCATTTCTACTCAAACACCTTGTAAATTTGCTCATTTAATACATCAACTGGATATTTATATTTTCCATTCTTGAAGTTGGCTTTTAATTATAGACATTTGGAAGATCTTTACTATAAAATCTCTCTTCCTAAAGGATATCTCTCTTGTATTAACAAGTTGGCTTGAAAATAAAGCTTCATTTTTACATTCATGTGCCTTGTTGTATTTCTTATATACCTCTCTTGAAAAATGTAACTCTAAATTTGTGTTGTAGTAGATGGCAAAAAATGAGAGCTAGTTAGGTGTAATCAAGGCATCAGGCTAGAATCCAGGTGACCATGAATTCTAATCCTGCCTTAAACACAAGGCCAGGTGGATGGCCTTAGGCCAGTCACTCTCTCTCTCTCAACCCTAGGAAGCAGATAATGGTTAGCCACTTCTGAAAAATCTTGCCAAGAAAACTGCAGGGACTGGTGCTGGCAGTTGCCAGGAAACAAGACTGGTACAAAAGTACCAAAAAAGACAAGCGGGAACTCTGCTGTACAGAAGGCCCATCTGGCAGCAATACCAATTTGTCAGGCATCTCAGAAAGCAACACGTCCCAAGTATTATTCAAATCACTATAGCAACATCCCACAAAACATCAGTACTATAAAGAGCTAATGGACAAAATGGAATCAAACTAAAATGTCATATAAATTACCCATTAAGGTCACAATCCTCTGGAGCCTTGAAGAGATGAGAAGTGAAATGTTTCACCAGCAACAAAGTACAGCATAGAGGGTTATTGATTCCCGCTGCCCTAGGATCTTAGGGAGAAAGTAGTTGAGGTGGGGATTGTTGGAATGAGAGAGACGAGTAGAGTGACTGGAATGGATGTGAGCAGTAGTGGTAGGTTCCAGGCTCTTCCCCCATAAGGTTGGAATTTATTGGAGTGCTAATTGCGCTAAGTGGAATATAAAAGGTGGGTCATGGAACCTTGAGATCAAATGTAGTGTGAGATTATATTTCCATGTCAATGAACTGTGGGAGATGCGATGAGAGGTGGTTAGTCATTCCAGAGGACTTGAAATTTGATGCTGGTTCCCACTGATGATTTTCTTAATGACAGAATGGGAAGCTATATAAAGGTGTCATGGTCATGGGATTTTCCACCTAGCAACCACAGAACTTAATGATGGAGTTGCTGGTTCCAATTGTGATTCATAAGTGAGGACAAAGGATGCTCACAATTCTGTGTTTAATGCATTTGCATACTCATTCAATGGTTCTGTTACCTGTTCCCTTCAGGGGAGGAAAAAATATGGAGATTATCCTGCGGGCCGCTGTGACATGTTGGTAAAGTTCTTTGCAGAAAAAATGGCCCACTTGTTCAGAGTTGGATACCATATGGGGAAGGGTCTTGTGAGATGAATTGGACAACAGGTTATAGGCAGACCTGACTGTGGCATATTTTGTCACCTATGAGCTGGATTCATGCTTTATCAGCCTGATTTGTGTGCTTTAGCAAACACCTCTGAAGGATGGGGTGATACCAACTGGCTTGTAGTAGGCAGTGGTGAACCTCTTTCCTAGATGCTTTGTCTACTTGAGATAAATGCTGGTGAATTGCCAAGCTTCTCTTTCGGAAAAGCTACCAGAGGTTTAATTATAAAGAATCCTAGAGGAAATTGACTTTTTTTTACCAAAAGGTCTTCAGTGGAAGCCATACAAATCTTGAGGGTGAATCTCATTCCAGAGGGCAGGCTTTCTTATAAGGAAGGGATATTTTGGGGTCCCAATAGATAGGTTTGTTTCATTTAATCAATCCTGCTAGATCAACTCAGCTGGGAAGAGACAGGCAGTTCCTCAAATAACCAGGCCCCATGCTACATTGGACTTTAACAACCAGCATCTTCAATCTCACTCAGGAACAAATTGGCAACCAATGCAGCTTGCAAAGCAGATGAGTTACATGGACATATTGCTCCAGTTGAAGCTCCTGAGTGGTCTTCAAAGGCAACCCTTTGCAGAATGCATTGAAGTAGTCAAGGCATGAGGTGATAAGATGAGAAACTGTCTGAAGGGCTGCCTGATCTAGGCTTTTTCTGATAGAAAAAGATATAATTAGTGCATTAGTTTACTGAGACCTTGAAGGACAGATCTGATCTTGTTTGATCATGGTATTCTCTTGGACCACCTTCAAGGGCTGGGGATTAGAGGCAGCTTTGTGGTGGTTGTTCGTGTGAAGGCAGTTCCATTTGGTGTGCCTGGCAGAGAAAACAGTTGAGCTAGTCCGACACTCTTGTTATTTAACTTCCACATGAAACTGCTGGGAAAGGTGATCTATGGTTTAGAGAGGGAACAAGTGAGTTCTCAATGTGCTGATTATTCTCATTGATACATTATAATCCAAGACTGGACTGGAGATGGTATAGAAGTGCTAATGATGTGTTTGGAGGCTGTGTCAACCCAGATTTGTTAAACAAGCTCAGATTACATCCCTGTAAAATAGAATTGCTGTTCGCTGGCAATAGATCAGGCTCTATTCCAGCTCGTTTTAGGTTTGGATAATGTCACATTCCCACTAAAAGGATCAAATTCACTATTTTGGAGGGGTCATTTTGTGCTAGCGTTACTGGCTGCCAGCCAACAAGATAGCAATCTTCCATAGTCCAATGAGATGCAATCTCGGGGAGTACTTTTAGAAGAGAATATCTACAGATGGCAACCATTAGCGTAGCAAGAGTCAAAACCAGAAATCCGTGAAATGTGACAAATCCAAGAGAAAGGACAAGCGATAGATGGAATCCAGCGTTCAAAGCTCAAAACAAAGCAGAGCTGAGGCTTGGGCTGTTCTGTGTTTTTTCTGAGAGGAAGGCCAATGAATAAGCCAACTGAGCCACCACCCAAATGCACATTACTCTTCAGAATCCACTCTCCTGTTGGCTGCTTTTTGGGCAGTCTATCTTCTATTGCATCATTAAAGCATGGCTCTGCTTGGGACTGTGTGGCTGGACTTGACTGTCTGAGAGGCTGTCAATAGGTGCAGGTAGGGAGGGATTGCTGGATCTGCCTCAGCCAGAGTTAAGTCAAAACTGCTGGAATCATCCCGTCTGGGACTATTATCCCAAGATGCACCACCCGGCTCTACTTCTTCCTCCTCAAACATGTTCAGTAAGGACTCAACAGGTTGGTGTCCTTCTAGATTCAGTTCCCGCTAGAACAGATGTTGGTTGTGACCAACTTGGAGGTGATACTTTGCCCAGTTTGGGCAGCTGTGCCAATCAGGAGCTTATTTGACTTGGGATGTTCTGACAACAGTGACATGTTTTCACCATTTCCCCTCTAAGCTAATCTCTTTAAAGAGGACCTGTTTTAGTTGGCCCCTGGCGCAGTGACCAATTGCTAACCCGTGATAGCAGATTTAGCCATTTAACACCAATGCTATGGTCACTACACTGGTTGCCAATTTGTTTCTGAGCTCCATTCAAAGTCCTGGGTATTATCTTTTGAGGCCCATATTACTTAGTTTCTGGCTCTTTACAGGCTCCTGATTACATTTGGATGGCCCAAATTCTTGGAAAGAAATTAGGAGATTTGCCAAGGACCCCCAACCTAAGGAAGTGAAAGGGGGTAGAGATCAAATGATGCATCTCCTTGGCTGCCCCACACTTTCCAATGCTTTGCCCATTGAGATATAGGGGACCGTGAACCTCTTGCCCTTCAGAAAGATCTGGATATTCCAGAGGGCATTTGGCAAAACATCAATGCATTGGCTAATTAGTTTGGCTTTGCTCCTTTTGTGTTTTGTATGTTCATGTGTTTTGCTGTTTGTAAACTGCCTTTAGTCTACAAAGGAGTACAATAAACTGTTAAATAAATAATCAATAAATCTGAGATAGAAATATCCACTTATTACTTCCAGAATCTTCCATAACTGACTCTGTACAAATGCAAACTTTTGTGTAGAAATAAAAAAAATTACAATCCTTTTATTAACCAATCACCCACATCTTTTTAATTTTTACTGAGTTCTTGGCATCAACAATTTATTATTGTATGCCACCCAGAATAACTTTCCTTGAGATGGTCAGCAATATAAATTTGATTAATAAACAAAATAATAAATAAAAACTTAAGATTTCTATTGTTATTTGTAAGCCTTTAAACAATAAAATTTAGCCATTGATTAGTAATTATTTTCAACTCTGGCTCAGAAAATTTGCCACTACCTTATTTACAAGCATACCAGCAGCAAAACAAAACAGCGTACATTGCTTTGTGTTAGTTAAATGAATTATTAGGAATTTGCAATCTTCACTGGTTGCAACTGCCTGTTAAAGAATGTATTCTGAAAGTGGGTATAGCCACAACTCAATGTGGTAACACTTTATTTTTTCAGTATCACGGTAACCACTTTTTTTTTTAAAGGTGTAACTTTGTTTTGTTTTTCACAATGAGCAAACAACCTCCCCCCCCCAAAAAAAAAGTTGCAGTTGAGCAGATGGCTAGGCTGGGAAAAACAATCTGGGGCAGGGGGGTAGTGGGGGGGGGGAACTATGCGAGAACAAACTGGAAAACATCTTAGTGTGCAGTGCTGACAGGGGAAAATAATGGGGAGGTCAAGCACTAGATAGAGCCAGGTGGCTGATAGCCTGGTGGATGGCTGTGGAATGGGCCAACTCACTGAAGGCCAACTTGCCACAGCCAACACGCCGTGGGACAACTCAACACAGGACAATTCGACAAATACAAAAGTTAAATTAATTTCAACAGAACTGTGGCCAATAATGAAATAAAGTCAATCCAGAAATACAAGAGTTACAGCAATAATAAAAAGTAACTGAATGAAATGATTAATGCAGCGTTGAATTGTCCCGCGGTGACCTGGCCGTGGCAAGTTGTCCCACGGCGAGTTGGTCATGGCGAGTTGTCCTAGACCCCGGAAGTGCTTAGCAGGAAATGGAGACTGGCAAAGGGGGGAGCCAGTATGGGTTGAATGGGGAGATGCCAGAAACAAAATTTCTACACTACAGACATAAATCTAACTATTGAGAACATATAAACCATTACTGATTGACTTAGACAAAATGTACATCTGTATTAAAATTCAGACCAGTGTATTTCTTAATTTTTATTGATGGCATTTATCCCATGGTTATAACATGTTAATTATACTGTAATAAACATGGCTTTAATATTAAACTTTTCCTTATTATCCAAAGTCACCAGAGTCCATTTCTGTAAATATAAAAATATATACTTAACACTTTGTACAATACTGGTTTTTGGTCCAAACAAAAATGGATCAGAAAAGCCAATACATTTATTTTAAGAATTCCCAATTTTAAATGTCTTTAATGGATTTAGGCAACTTTGAATAATGAGATTTACATAATAAAATCTGAGACAATACTAAACAAAAATTTGCAGTAACACACAAAATTAAAATTTCAAGTTCACAGATTTGTTATGTCAAAGTACATAGAGAAACAGAATAGTATTTACACATTTGTTTCATAATAAAATAATGAAAAGGCGAGACAGGTGATAGGAAGTAAGAATGAAAATAGAAAGAGCATATAATTATTGAATGAAATACTACTGATCTAACTAGTCCTTAGCATGGACTATTTTTTAACCATTCTTCCTCTATCAGAAAATTTTAGTGCACTATACACACAACTCGCTCACTTCACACATACATCAGCACAAACTCGGCAAAGAAAATTCATTATCCACATTCTCTATTCTATACAGACTCCCCTCTCTAATATAATTACAATTTTGAACTGTCCATAAACGCAGAAGAGCGCACAAAGTGGTGCAAACAGAGGTATTATATGAAGCCATTCGCTGTGCAGGCTATATTTATATCTATAGCCAGACCATGCCAAGTCAGGGAAGAAAAACTGCTGGATTCTAAAGTAGTTTTGCTCACGATCCTCCCTACCACCAATTCTAATTATTATTATTATTATTATTTTAAAAAAAAAAACTAAACGGGGAGAAAAAAGCGAGCAGAGTTTAGGCAGACCTGGCTTCAGCTAAACCCAACATGAGGTACAATTCAGGAACTGAACAATGCAGGGCAACCAGCTGTGGTAAGAGAGTTGCTGTCTGTAACAATCATTAATATTTTTATTTTCTACGTCTAACAGCCGTCTTTATCTTCCGACCAGTCATTGAAGATCCCATGGAGAATGTACTTTTCCCGTTATTCCTGCTTTGGGGGTGGGGGTGGGGGTGGAAAAATCAACAGTAAGGAACTTAGAATAATATATCTGAAAGCTTTTAGTACTGCTGAAGAAACACAAACAAGTATACTGTAAAATGCAATAGATGCATTTGTTTTACCAAAGAAATAATCTTCTAAAAATTAAATGAAGTCTATAATTTCCAGCTAATGAATCTGAATCTCAACCTTTCTGTTTCTAAAACTACGTTTATCTTTTGAGCTCTATAAGATCAGTTTAAAATGCTAATATTCTAAGCATAACATCAACCATGTTTTTCTAATATCCGCAAATATAATAACATCTAAAGTTGAAGTCAATGTCATTCATTTCATGCAAATTGCACGTTCTTTTTCTCATGCCGTGGCTCACTGCTCTCCATTGTATAAAAGCATTTCATAGAAAATAATCTCCATGCCAAAAAATACAATAAATAACACAATAGTGTGCAAATCTGTTTTGAACCTTTTCTTACCCCGGATTAAATGATGAAGCCTGAGTAAATGCAAATCCTGAAGAACTTGTTGGCTGTGCTGGTGCACTTGAACTTGCACCAAAGGTAAATATTCCTGGACTGCTGCTTGAAAAGTTGAAATTAGCACTACTACTTCCAAACTGGAATACTTGACCTAAAGAGCAAACACTGGGATTTTAATAATATATCCAAAAAGAGTTTTCCTTGAAACAATTAGTTCTCTTGACAGAAAATGTTTTTCTAGTATCTTCCATAACATCATTCCATCACAACCAATAAATCTTTATTATATGAACCAATAATTTAGCACCTAATTCAATTTTCCCTGCAAAACTTTGTGTTAGAAGTCAATATGAACCTTAGCTGATTTTAATATATTTGAATGAACATACAAAGAGAACTAATGCTCAGCTTAAGGAATGTTGCCAAAGAGTCCTGACATTATATGTGTCAACATTCTTTTGCTCATAGAAATAATGTTTTCCGAGCTAGTAATATAAAATTTGGCATTCATAATCTGTACATTATGATTTGAACTGATCTAATAATAGTCACATATGGATGAAGCAGCCATGCAGAAGACAAGGGGAAAGGGGATGAGGCACCCACCATGCATGGATGAAGAAAGCAGCTGGAGATAATGAGAGGAATTAATAGGATTTCTGCATCCAAAATTATTCACACATGAGGGAAATATGCCAAATGGAACGTGTCTGACTCTAATCTTACAAAGAGGTCATCTGGAAGTTAAAACAGATATACTAACTCTGGTCTTCGGAGTTTGGGATAGGAAAGTTGAAAACCAAACATAGGCTTTTCAAAGAACACACAACTAGTTACAGAATGAAAACTGTAGTTTGAACTTACCAGAACCAGGAGCTGTACCTGAACCAAAACCAGGTTGTTGGTTACCTTGCTGTCCAAAGACAGAAGGCTGGGCACCACTTGATGCAGTCCCAAAAGCTGGAGGAGCAGGCAGAGAGCTAGCAGGAAATAATGAAGATGAGGAAAGTGATCCAAAGGTTGGAGTACTGGTCTGATTGGAGGCTTGGCTTTGACCAAATGTTGGTGTCTGGCTAGCACCAAAAGCTGGACCGGCTGCAGAAGCTGAAGATCCAGAGCCAAACACAAAGGAAGAAGAGGAACCTAGAAAAACAAACGAGCAGAATAAACAGGGGAACTGCACATACATTTAAACCTATCAGCCATTCCCTTTCAGGATCTAGAGTTTATGCAAAGCACAGAGGGGCAAACCATCAAGACAAACTCACTGAAAGCAGAAGATAATAATCTCTCTGACATCATCCAGCCATGACTTTGCTATTCCTCACCCTTCTTCTTGACCCATCCGTTTTTCCTTCACATTTTCCTTCCTTCTGTTTTGCAATTTCATCTACCTCAATTATGTGCCTGAATAATCACATTTAAATTCAGTCCACATTCATTCAGCATCCATTCAGTCTTGACTCTATTTCTTCTGACATCTTTGACTCTCAGTTCCATATAACAAAACTCATATTTTCTATTTTTGCCATCCATTCTTTGTAATGAACTACTTTTCATCAGCATTTGTACATCTTACAATTTCTCAATTTCCCCATCTTTTATAAACACTTAAATCTCACAGCACTGTCTTATGCCTAAAGATACTTACCCATGTAACAGGGCTGTATTGTTATTATCCTTCTCATCTCTCTCATCTTTCCTACAACCTTCTCCTATTGGTATCTTATGATTTATCACTTGTTGTTTGTATCTTATGATTTATGATCTATGACTTTATTACTTTGTGGTTTGTATGTACCCTGAGAGCTTATGCACTGGAGAAAAATTCTTTGTGTCCAATCACACTTGGCCAATAAAGAATATTCCTACTTCCTTCTTTGCTTCCATAATATACAGCTAGTCTTTCCTTTACCAAAAAAATTTCAGCTCCATTTTTATTTAAAACATACCATAATTCAAGCTTACTCATTTTATTATAATTTTCTAAGATAACAAGGCTATAACAACTTTTCGGTCCCACATTCACATTTAACTCACTGATCTGTGAAACATTATTCCACCCATTATTGAAAAATGCCCTACATGTGTTAATTATTGTAATACTGTAGTTCATTTCTATGATTAGACCAACAGAGCTATAGTAAGTGCAACAAAGCAATTGAAAAAATAAACATGCTGTTAAAGAACACATAGCTAGTTGGAAACAGGCGTAATGCAAGATAGAAAAAAAAGCAGAAAAAAACTTAGCTGAGTAAATAGAATAATTTCAAAAACCTGATGAAATTGCTTGATGTAAAAGCTACTGCAATAGCTCATGCTATTGCAATAGCTTTTACATAGGTTCTTATGCCATTAATAGGGTTAAACAAGCTGATAAATATCACTGAAGTTAATGATTACTTGTAATATTTTCAATAATAATTGTTTTAAACTGATACCAAAAGGCATCATCACCCCACAGATAGTCTGTAAATTCAGCCTTTGCCTATTTTAATCGTCTCAGAACTCTCCATGCAATTCTTATTTGGAAATCTAGTTTCTTCTATAGTCACTTTTCTAATTTTCAAGCATACCTGTAGGAGGCGCTGTTGTGGTAGGTGTTGCAAAACCGAAACCAGTGTTAGCTGTGATGTTAGTGGGGGCGCCTGAACCAAAGAGGAATGGAACAGGAGTGCTTGTACTGGAAGTGGTTGTTGGTGGCTTGCTGTCTTGAGAGAACCCAAAAGACTTTGTGATACTTGAATCAGAAGCATTACCAAAAGCAGAATTGCTCACAGTGTTGGTGGCCTGTCCAAATAAAAATGCTGGCGGGGGAGCTGAGGAAGAAGGGGTGCTGCTAAATATCCTGCTGCTGTTACTGCCGCCACCAAGAGAAACACTTGGCACAGAAGTAATAGAAGAAGTATTACTCAGGAAGGTGAATGCCTCCTTTGCTGGTGCTGGATCTAAAAAGTAAAACAAATTGTAAGTTAGAAAACAAACGATGAAGATGGCTACTGATGCCGTCAAGAGATAAAGGGTTCTAAGGGATGAGAGGATACCAGGGATTATACACCTCTTTGTGAACTCATTTAGCGAAGAATTCCAAACACGCTTTATACAGAGTATTACGCAACTGTGTAACTTAATGGTTATGATTCAATTAAACTAATCTCTATCCAAACCATGGTTTATTATGCTGAAAACATGTACTTGCATGCTTCCTCCTCTTGTCTCTTAGTGCCAGGTTTAATAAAACATGCACTCCTCTTTTGTTTGAACCATGGTTTTTCAGTCAGGTAGAACAGAAAATTGGTGTTACAGAACACAAGCATTTTTCATGAAATGCAACCGGTGGTTCATTGTACTAGTTCTCTAGAAGGGCAAGGCTGAAGTATAAGACTACAATGGCCTAGATAGGTGCATTCCACTTTTCAGCAGAACCTATTCACTTCATGTCATTTATAAAACATTTATTTTTGATGTGTGGCATCCACATAACAGGACATAATCAAAACTCCAAAGTCTGAATCATTAAATTGCTCTCCCACTCTGCCAACTATATTTATTACACACATTTTAGTGCACTCTACTCCCATATATGCAATGAGATGCAAAGATTTATAGATTCCCAAATTACCTCTGTCCTAGCAACTTCATAGTATTATCAGAAAAGGAAACATTAATATTTCCTTTTCAGATTTTTAAATGCTGCTATGTAGTCAGGTGCTCCTTAACACCAATTTTATTCAAAGCCACATACAATAATTCCCTTCTCTTCAATTTTTCTCATTTTATTCTTGGTCTGTGATAGTATTTTTCATCTTGCAGATTATTCTTCAGTTTTCTTCCCCACCTTCAAATCCAGTATCTAAATTTAAGCAGGAATTCATATTATGGATTATATCATGGCCAAAAGGACAGCAAAACATTACCCTTATTGTGTCTGTCGTTAGATGCCCAGCAGCTCTATGTAAGGTGATCCAGAATGAGTAGCAGGACCATGAGCAAGGCTACTGTTTTGATAATTGGCAGGTGCTTGGATTCATTCAGAGCTGGATTCCAATCAGATAGGACCAGCTGAAGAGTCCAAGGCAAGATCTTGTATGGTTAACTGGAATTTGACATTGTGACCCCCCCAAGGAACAGGAGAGGATTCTCCTATCTGTTAGGTTGGGATCCTGCCTGTTAGATACAGGTCCCTATTGGATGGTGACAAGCTGCCTGGGAAGTGACCTTGAATGAGAAAGTGATCCCTCCATCATTGTAAGAAGAATGTTGTAAGAAGGTGTACCTTCTCCTCAAGAAACCATTGCTGGACACAGTGGTGCTGGATAACTATTCTCTAGTGTTCAACCTTATTAGCAAAAAAAGGTCCTGATCATCTGTTTATTAGGGATGGTAGCAGAGAAAGTGCTTGGGCTTCAGCTCCAAAAGACCCTGTAGGATGATCTGGAACTGTTTTGGTTGGGTTTCAGGCCAGGATTTCGTATCGAGAAAACCCTGGCCATGCTTACTGATGACCTGTGATGAAGCTGGATATGGGTGGTGCATCCATTCCTACTGCTTCTTGATCTCTCAGCGCTTTTTAATAGTGCCAACCACAGTAAATTTTTAAGCCTGCATATGTAGTAGTGGGCCCTGTTCAATGGCAATTCTCCTCCTTTCTTGTGGCTGGTTTGAACTGATGTTGACAGGTGGGACAGATCATGGCTACAGCCCTTTAATTCCCACCTTAACCCCTGCAGGGTTGGACATTCTCTCCCTTTCTGGTTAAAATCTACACGAAACCACCATTTGTTAGTTTGGGACCAGGTATTATTCTGATGATACCCTGCTATACATCCCTTGGTTGGCCAAGTGACTCTATAAAAGTCCTAATTCAATTCCTGGAGGCTGTGTGGATATAGATGGGGTAGAACAGACTCAAGCTTCAATCCTGAAAAGATGGAATCTCTTATCTGAGACCCTTAGCTTCAGGGATTATTAATCCTCAAAGGAGGTGCACTTCCTTATTTGAGATTGATGCATAATCAGTGGGTCCTCTTGGCTTCCCAGCTTCTGTTCAAAGAACAGATGGCAGCTGTGGGCAAGGCCGGACTTTGCACAGGTACATCTAGAGTGCCAGTTACACCCTTTTCTAGATCAGGGTGCTTTTAGATAAGTCACTCATGCCTGGTCACCTCACAATTGGATTACTGCAATGTGCTCTACATTGGGCTGTCCTTGAAGATCATCTAGAAGTTACAGCTAATCCAAAATGTAGTAGTGAAGGCAACATGGGAGGGTTACACTATGTAACCAGAATCATAAACTTCAGATTGGTGGCTATATAAATCTATAAAATATATAAATAAATGTCCTTATGAACCCACTGCATTGCAAACTGCAATGATTACCAATCGGCTTCCAAGTGTAATTCAAGATATTGGTTATCATTTTTTAAAATTAATTTTCGTTAAATGTCTTCTAATCTTCTTTATAGCAGTTATCAATGTATTCAAATGTTAGCTTCTTTCTCTAAGGTTATATTGTAACTCCCTTCTTTCCATTATCTATCTTTTCTAGTCATTAAACTCACAAATCACAAGGGCATTTTGTTCCAATTTCAGCAAAAAGTCCAGAAAGGATTCCCAGTCCCTAACTTCTGTAATTATTGTCTTTTCTCTAATTAAATAGGTCAATTTTGAATCTCTGCAAATTCTGTCACCATCAACTATTTTAGTATTTCAGGTATTTTAATAATCTCACTGCAATTACCATGCACAAAGCAATTATCCATAAGTTTTTTCCAGTTGTTTGCCCATTATTCCTACCAAGAAAAGCTCTGGTTTTAGTTTAATATCAGTCTTTAAAATGTTTTGTGTTAATCTTTGTATTTGAACCCAGAGCACTGGTTGTCACCTTTAGAACCCTTCATGGTATAGGGCAGGGGTAGGCAACCTTGGCTCTTTTATGACTCGTGGACTTCAACTCCCAGAATTCCTGAGCCAGCATGGCTGGCTCAGGAATTCTGAGAGTTGAAGTCCACAAATCATAAAAGAGCCAAGGTTGCCTACCCCTGGTATAGGGCGTGGCTTGAGGGATTATCTCCAATTGTGTTCTGCCTGTTTCTTATAATACAGCAAAGTGGGTCAAATCCAGGTCTCATCAATCAAAGTGTTATCTTGTCACCACAGGAATCATGCCTTTTCTGTTGCAGTGCCTGCCCTCTGGAATGAGATCTCCCTAGAGATTTGCATAGCTCTCACCCTTGTGACATTCAGGAATCTGTTTAAAAAAACCTTGTTATTCTCTGAAGTCTTAAGATAAAGTGATTTGGGAAGCCATTTGTTATGTTTAATAAATGGCTTGGTGTATTGTTTTCCCAGCTGGTCAAAGTTCTTTTTACTCATATCTCCATGTGTATTTTTTCTATTTGAAGCTGCCTTGACACATTGAGGAGTCGGGCAGCCTTTCAATTAGGATAAATAAACAAATGCTCAGGATATACTGTTTATATTTATGTATCTCTTCTTTGCACCCTCCTGCCAATCTAGAAGTTCAAAAGCATGCAAATGCAAGTAGATAAATAGGTATCATTTGGGTGGGAAGGTAACAACTTTCTGTGACGTCATGCTGGCTACATGACCACATAAATGTCTTCAGACAGAGTTAGCTCAATGGCCTTGAAATGGAGATGAACACCACCCTCTGTAGTCGGCATCAACTAGAGGAGTAAATGTTACCTTGACCTCTTAGTACCCATATACAATAGGAAACTTTTTCATTCACTAATTTGCAATCAGAACAATGCTGCATATGTCTTCCTGCTCCTTTAAAAATCTTTGTTCTCAATTACACTATATGTTCTGCACATACTTGATCATGTTTTTCCCTTGTTGTTTCTACATTGAGTTCCTCTTCCATCTTTTATCTATTTTAAGTTGGGACTGAATTTTGTGTCTTCATTCTCTTGTTCCTTGCTATCTCTTTTCCCTTGTAATAAATAATAATAATAATGATGCTATAATTGTAACATCTCAGTTTAGCGAGTCATTTCCACTATAATTCCTTAAATAAGTTCAACTCAAAAGAGGTAATTCATTCATTAATACCCAAGCACGAATAACTACACATTCTCACTCAACTTCAACACTCTTAATGCTTCTTTCGACTCTAGTCTATACCAAGTTCAAAAGCTCACAATTGTACTTATTTATTTTGAATTCTGGACTTTCCATAGAATTACAATCTATTTATACATTACTTTGGGAAAATATTCAATATTCATGGAAACTGTAAGAAACTAAATGCAGTTACAGCTACATTGAATGTTTAAATAGACAATCAAACAATACCTTAACATTATTTTATCACATTTGACATCTAGCTATTAAATTCCTTTTATCAAGTTGTTTTTTATTCTTAACATTAAAATATTCCCCACCCTCTTATCTAGATCTCCCTTTCCACTGCATATGTTGTAAAGCACATCACTCCTTCTTTGTTTATATATTTCTCTTTTCACTTCTTCCTATCCTTGCTTCTGTTTTTACCCTCCAGTACATATGGTAATCTCTGCTTTTTAATTGCCAATATCCCAACATTCTTTGTATTTCAAATTGTGTTTATCAACTGCCCCTCCCCTACTATTATGTCATGCTGCCTTACTTGATTCTGGATTACCAACTCTGCTGATTGTTGGTTTCAGACTTATATTGATTACGATGCGAATGCTGATTGGTCTTCAATTTCTATAATCATTTTCTTGTTAAAGAAAACTAGTTTCTCACCAACTTTAACATGTTCTAACTTGCATTGGCGACAGTTTTAGCTCTTTTTAATCATTCAGTCTTACACAATTGATAAGAATGATAATCTTATAATCATTGGTCGGTAGGAAAAACAAGGATATACAAGTCTAAAATAAAAATGTTCAGAGCTTTTTTGGAAAAAAAAGCAAGAGAGTGGGAGAAGTTTCCACTCACTCTTTGATTTTTATGTTGGGTGAACAAAAAGAAAAATCCATCCCTCTTCTGTAGAATTCCAGGTAGCTGTGCCTATTAGGCTAGAACTTACGTTTCTCATTGGAAATCATGTTTAAGACTTCAACTAGAAAATCAAAACATCAGATTCCTATAACACCAAAGAATACAATGCTTGAGACGATGAACTACTGCTATTACACACAAGTGAGGAGAGACTTCGTTTTTATAAATGTTTTGTTACCGGTATGTATCCTACCTTGGCATATTGAGGAGATACTGGTTCTTTCCAAAACAACATTTTCATCTTGAGTTTCAAACGCTATTTTACTAAAGGTTTATTATGATGCTTTTTCAAATAAATCTTACCATTTGATTTTAATGACATAACATTATTATTTTTAGCCAGATAAGGAAAAACTATGTGCTGTAATTATATAATTATTTCCTTTTATAAACGTAGATGGTAACATTTTAACAGCACTTTTGTCCCCTAGATTGCAGCTTCTTGTTCTGCCTTTTGGACATCCAGCTCAAGCTGAGTTTATTGAGAGTCATCAAGTTCAGATGTAGGAATCTGAAAAACTTACCAATTTAAGAATTGGATATTACTGCTCCGAACCATATGGTTTTGGGCAGTTTGAAAGTAAAGCTTTTGAACTAGAAGGAGTTCAATGTGTCTGTGATATGGTCTTTCAGACAAAACAAAGTTCTCTAGAATATCCCAATCTCATGTGAGTTTTGTACATTGCTACAGTATTCAGATACTATCAAGCATTAATTTTCTTGTTTTAAGTCAAAACAGAATCGAGCCTCTATAATAACTGTGGATGTTGGGAAAGCTTCCAATATGCTTTCTTGGAAATTTCACGGTACCACGATATATTCAACCTCTAAATAATAAGTAATGATTAAAGATATGCCTTCTCCTTAGGTTAAATTTATGTCATAGTATGTAAAAAATACCCTCTTCCCCCTATTATTTTTTAATTTGGCTTTAGATTCTCTTACCTATATTATTAAAAATTCTGAAAATAGTACAATGCTTATAATGAAAAACAAGCATAATATTCTATTATGTGGGAACCGTCTTGCCAAGTATGGGTATCCAAGCCTACACAGGGACGAGTTTCTGATTTTTAGTTTAATATTGCAATTTAAAGAGTGGAAACAGTGGGTTGTAATTTTAGTTCTTTCCATTAGATAATTCATTTATTGGATAAATCTGTTTTCTGGCTCAATTAGGCTTTTCATAATAGTACTGTACTTTGGTTCAACTCTGTTCTGCTGAAGTTCCTGTGCTCCTCCTGTGCAAATTTCTGTGATGAATTTGCAACTGCGAATCAATAATCAAGGTCTTTCTTTTAGAGGTAAATCTTCTTAAATTGGCCAATTTAATATTACCATTAATCAAAGTACTAAAAAGCAGGAAATAAAAACTGGAGAATTCAATGAATTTTTGCACCTACCTGCAGAGCTTGTTTGTGCCCCGAATGCAAATGTTGGTTTTATTTGTTGTTCAGTTGGTTTCTCGGCAGGTTTTGACAAACTGAAATTAAACGCAGGTTTTACTTTGCCATCGTCTTTGGTTTGTTCCGTTTTCACAAATGAAAACATAGGTTGTGCCTTTGACTCTTCACTCTCTGCTTTCTTTCCAAACACTGATGATGCAGAAGAGGCGCCCACTTCCTGCTTTTCATCCGTCCTTCCCAAAGTAAGCGGTGGGGCATTCACAGGGTCTACATTGCTAAAAGTAAAGCCACCTTTTGCTGAAGGTGGTCCCTTTTTCTCCTCTGATTTCTTAGAGGAAAAGGAACTTTCTGCAATCTCCTTCTCCTCTACATTTCCAAACTTGAAAGTACCTATTCCAGTTTTTTTCTCAGCTGCAGTTGTGGCTCCTATAGAACTTGTGCCAAAAGTGAAACCTCCTATAGGTGGTTTGCTAGGTCCATCTTTCTTCTCTTGTTGTCCAAGGTTAGCAATTCCAAACTGAAATGGTGCAGTAGTAGATGAACTGCTAGCTCCAGCAGGAAGTCCAAAGCTGAAAGTGGTATTGCTCTTCCCTTCTTTCACTCTCTCCTCAGATTTAGTCTCTGAAGAAAAGCTTCCCGGGTTGGAGCCCTCGTTTTTAGAAAACGTAAAGCTTCCCGATGAACCCGATTCTGATGTATTACCAAATTTGAATCCTGCTTGTTCTCCAAATTTGACGTTTTTTCCTGCAGTTCCCAAAGTCTGGGATAATTCTGATGAGGACGATGACTGAATACCAAATTTAAATGAAGGAGCAGATGGCTCTGAAGTTGCTGTGTTAAAACCTGCAATTAAATGGAATTTTGATTTAGGACATCTGAAGTTTTAATACAGTCTTGAACAATCTGGTCTATTTTAAGGGCACAGGTCATCGTTGCTTACCAACCACTCATTCAGTAACCATTTGAAGTTATGACAGTGCTGGGGAAAAAAAACAGTTTTATGACCGGTCCACGAACTTCTAGGCTTTAGTGTGTCCCTAGTCACATGCTCACAATTCAGTCACTTGGCAACCAGCACACATTTACAATGGTTGCAGCATCCAGCAGTCACGTAATTCTCATTTGTAACCTTCACAGCTGGATTCCAACGAACAATCTTAGTGGGGAAGCCAGCAGGAAGTCATAAGTCATGTAACATCATACTTAAAAACTCGCGGGGATTCACTTAACAACTGCAAGCGGAGTTAACGAAGTTGGGCACAGTCACATGCTATTTCACTTTACAACCATGTCACTTAGCGATGAAGTTGCCAGTTCCAACAGTGCTAAGTGAAGACTACCTATATTGAACCTCAGCCTCTTGGCAACTACACAGACAAGTCCTTGCAATCTTCTTGGCAGATATTTTTGGCAGATATTTGCTTACAATGGAAATCATACTGAAATGTTGATTTGAAAGGACTCTGCTTTTCTGTAAGAAAATGCACACTGATTGAAATCCAGCACTGCACTCTTATTAGAAATAATACAATAAGGGCAGCAAATATCTAAACTTATCTGACTTAAGCTTATTTTTTCTAGTGCAACAAATAACTTAAAATAAAAAAGCTTACTTTATTTACATACCTTTGAATTCAGTCTTGTGGCCTGGTTTTGAACTCTCACAAGCTACACATTTGGTTGCATCTGCTTTGTTTTCTACTAAGCAGGTTTCACAGTCCCAGCTTCCCTCTGGTTTCTTGAATTTGTCTAAATTCAAAAATCCCCCAGAAAGAGTAGGTAAAGATGAAGCACTGCCACTGACCATAGGTACTGAACTCCCTAAATAATAAAACAAAATGATATAAAGCAACTATTAGCAAAAGGCCCATTCCAGAAAACTGCTAATTTAAAATAAACAAGTTTAATAGCTGCTTCACAGGGAGAAATTACAAATAACTCTTGAGCATAGAATCAATATTCATAATTCTAAATGCAAACTAGTTTCCTAGATTTGTTACAATAAAATACATGAGAGCGGAGGGGAAAAATGAGGAAAGATTACTTATACCAACTTAAACTCCTGCAGAATAGGTGGTGCCAAGCTATGAAATAAATAATATATGTTTTGCTTTACTGTCAAAATAAAAGTCCAGAGTGAATCTAGAATTCTTGAGAAACTGGCTAACATATTAACTAAAGAACTTATGTCCAATTTCAACTGGGCAGTGATTTTTAAAGATGAATACAGGATCAAAATCTTATCAAAGAAACATTAAGAATCACCTAACAACAGAGGTTCTTTTCAGTATTCTCATCTGTGCCTTTAATACGTGGCATTATAACATGATTACCACTTTTGTCCCAAAACTGAAAAAACAGGCATTCAAATTATCTGTATACATACACCACTGTCTATCTTTTTGGTATTTGGCAGTGTAATAAAATCTTGCATTATAATTAAACATAGGCATACATAAACACGGTCATCATAAGGGCAAAAAATAAAATAATTACAATACTAAAAAGTAGGCTACACATATTTTTAACATTAAAATATTCTAGTATATTTTCAGTGGTGTCCTAGGCTTTATTCTTAATATAAATTACTTAATAGTATAGTACATGCTTTCAGAAGAAAGTTCCATGTGACGCAGTGTTGTTTTACTTTCCAGTAACTGTGTTTAGGATTCTAGCTTAGGGTAGAGTCTTTTTTCTGATACAATTTTCAAACGCTGCAAACTCACCTGCTTTGTTTGATTGACAGGCCACACACTGGTTGTTCTCTTCCAGATTTGACACTAAGCACACAGAACACTCCCAAGCACCTTTCGGCTTTTTGAATTTGTCTCCAAATCCTAAAGTGTTTGTTACATTAGTAGAACTAGAAGAGGAAGACACCGTTGTGGTTGCATTGTCTATGACAAAAGGCAACACCAGAGCTTGTTTTACTCCTGTTCCAGGTTTTGGTGTTTCACAGGCCACACATTTTGCAGTTTCTGATTTGTTCTGGACCAAACAAGTATCACAGTCCCAAGTTCCAACTCCTGCTTTAAACTTATCACCAAACCCTTGTGCTTCTGTTGAAGAAACTACTGATTTCATGGTGATGTTCTGAGTTAAAGTCCCAGTCTGTTTAGTACCATTGGATGTTGGCACTTTTGTAATTTGGGAGGCTGTACATTTGTTTTCTGCCAACTTGTTCTGTGTAAGACATGTGTCATGTGGCCAATATGTTGGCATTTGCTTCACAGGATCTCCAAGTCCTGAAACCGCTCCAGAAAATTTACTTATTGCAGGCCTTGTGTAAAGTACTGTGCTTGTTTCAACAGATGGTGTGATTGATGATGAGGACGTTGATAGACTAGCTGGGGAAGGAAAATCTAAGAAAAAACCCAGAAAAGAACCTTAAGTTTCCAGCAAAAATTCTTTTGAAACTACTTTAAAACAACCAACATTTTAGTAACAATATGTATTTATCGAATTCCCTAAAATTTCCTTTGCTAACCACTGTCCTGAAAATAAGATTATATTAAAATCATGTCCTTAAAATATGTAGCATGAGCTTCTTTTAAAAAACTTACCTAGGAAAAGAAACAAAACACATTTTAAATGAATAAACATATAAAATACATCCTATATTATATAGGATTTGCTTGATTTAATAAAAATAATCTTATACGCACCAAATCAGTACAAATTTCTAGCTTCTTCATATGTTAAATTCTTCTTTTCTCTTAAGAATGCTTAGAAGAAATTATTATTTCCATATAATTAAAATCTCATTTATTGACTCACCAGGATTTTTTAAAATATCCAGAACACTCCCTTCTTTTAGGATTTTTGCAGGCTTAAAAGGACCATCATATTCAATTTCTTTCTTATTCTTTATGCTGTTGACAGCTGTTGATGGAAAAAAAGTTTGAATAGCATTGTGGCCTTGAGCAAATATACATGAGATAATGGACTAATTATTACAAGAGAGTTCATGAAGAAGCTTTTAGTTTTTACAATTAGCAGTTTCACACTGTCATGTAAGTTAAATAATCTTTCTTAGAAGATCATGAGAGCCTAGAATAAATTTTTACTTAAATTGAATATATGGTTAAAAAACTATTTAAAATTGGAAGACATTTTCACTTTTGAAAGAATAGTTAATAAACTTTTAACCATTATTTGTCTCCATTTCTTTTGAACTAGAATCTTAGAACCTGATTTCCTAGTCAAGAGAAAAATTCTACATTAAATGCATAAAATTACCTGTATTAATTTGGGGTGATAATGAAGTATTTCTGGATCCTGAAAGATCAGATGATTTTGCAACAGGAGCACTAAATTTAAAGCCACCAGCCTGACAGAAATAAACATTAAATGTCAAACGAGAAGTAGAATAGCTCTATTCTATAAACAGGAATAGCACACCTCTACTTCTGAACTTTAAACCATTTTCTTTTCTATTATCACCATCTTCCCTTGCCATAAAATCACACATGCGTTATTACTTACAGATACTGGAGGCAGCATTTCTGCTTCAGTAGATTTTACAATTGGAGATGAAAATTTGAATACAGGACTGCTAGCTGGCTGTACCTAATTTAAAAAAATCCAAATATTAAACAGCTACCCTAAAGCAGCGGTCCCCAACCTTTGCGGCTTCGCAGCCCAACGGGGGGAGGGGTGGGGGGAAGAGAAGGGAACTGGGCCGCACAAGAATATAACTAGCCATTGTTTGATTATATTTAGAAATAAACACATACAAATAGGAGATTTTGCTGTGAAAAACGATGCTCTGCATTCCCAAACAAAATGTTTCCTTTTCTGCTGCATCAAAGGGTAATTTCAAATGTAGCATACAATATGGCACAAATTATGTTTAATGTCAAATCCTTTTCAAACAGTAGATGTTACTGTCTAAGGGAATGACAACAAGTAATGCTACTAGTATCTATTCTATTTCTGACTTAATTCCTAAGCTTCTGTAACCGTCAAACAAAACATGAAGTGGCAAGTTTTATTATTAAAAAGAAATATATCTATGAATGTATCATCCTTTTATGCAACATAATCCTCATGCAACAAATGCAGTTTTGTTAAATTTCGCAGAAATTAGTATGACTCTTCCAGCCAGGCTTACAGAATGCAGCATAATCCCATACAAGGCATTTATTTCCAGATAAACAATGCAGGATTGCAATCTATATACATTCACACTAGGGTTTATTTATCTTTCCAAAGAGGTTTTTGTATGAGGCACTTATTTTCAAATACTGTAGTTATAGCAGCCATGCATTTCAAGGCTTGCACCAGGCTGTCAGCCAGGGCACCTTCTGAAGCAGCTATGTAAACCTGGAAAAAGATGCAGCTGCTTTTAGCAATCTGAAAAGCAATTCTTTGTAGATACCCCTTCATAATAAAAGCAATTCTTTACACAGCCTTAACAGATGCACAATGCTGAAAATATACAGTGTATTAGTTACACAGAATAACACATCTTCATGAAGAATACTTACCTCATAGTTTATATAATATATAGTCACTTTTGTCAAACCCCTTGAATTAAAGCTGAAAGTCCTCACTTCACTCACATCTTGAATGTTTTATTTCAAATTCAATGTACTGATGTACAGAGGCCAAATGCCAACATCACTGTGCCAATATATACGAATGTTATGAAGCAATCTATTTTTATTGTAATACTGATAACTTTATTACTGTCATGAACTTAAAATCAAAATACATCACACACATGTAGTCTATATATTCTAGAACTAGGCAATCTGCTGCTTTCTGTTTGAGAATACAAAGACTCCAGCAATCAAGGCCAGTGTTCATAAATTATGGATTGCTAACATATTTGTAGTGCACCAGGTTGCTTTTATTAGTCTATACTGTTTATTATGGAAATATAAATCAGCTAGTCAAAGAGAACGTGAAATGATAAAACCCAAAGCTTTATGAAGGTACAAATCAGATTAAGGTAGAAAGGATATGCAGAAAACAACTCCTTTATACACAATTTACCTTGTTAGTCACTGATTGGGCAGCGCTGGGAGTTAAGGATGAACCAGAAGTACTAGCTAGAGGGCCAAAGCTGAAGTTTGGCAATGACGATGTACTAATGGGCAGAGGAATTTCTGGTAGTGCTGGTATCTCCATCTCCATCTCCTAAAATTAAAAAGTCAAGTTAAAAGTCAATTTAAAATCTGTATTTTAAGTTCAGGTTTGCTCATTTATAAAGAAAAATTAAAGCAAGAATTAAAGCAAGAATTGAAAAACTGTTGAAATGATGAAATAATTCAAATATTTAAAAAATATCTAAAAAGAATATACATGAAAACAGAAAATATAAAACTTGCAAGATGTGGCATTTTTATACTTCAAACATCTCTTTCATCCATCGTGGGATAAGTTGAGATTTCTCCTGTAATGCTTAATATCCCATATGATGCACCTGCCTCTGAAAACCCACTGAATGGCTCATAGCTATTAAAGGACCACTGCCCCATCCCACAGAGCATCCCTGCCTTATGCAGATTCTTTCCCAAGTTATAATTGCCTTTTCTGTTGCAGTACAGAAGAAATAGGAATCCAATTGTGCTAAAAAGGCAAGCACATAGGCTTTGGTACTTAAATGGTTTTATCTATTATGTTATTTAAACAAACTAACAATAATAATAGGTCTTAAGTGGGCCCATAATCTATGGAAAGTTTAATATTTCACATAGCTTCTCCACTAAAAAAAAAAAAAAAGTATATTGCAAAATAATGAATATTTTTACCTCATTTTGTGTGGATTTTGGTACATGGTGGATACCTCTTCCCCTTTTCATCTTGCCTCCACCACTTCCCACTGCAGGTGGCAGTCCATTGGATGTAGAAGTGGTGAACGCAGGGCTTGTGACGCTGTTGACACAGAATCAATATATGTTGCGAAAACATTTATGCACACTGCAACAGTTAATATATCCTATAAATAACAAATATAACTGTGGTTTTTTTTCCCCAGTCAGAAGTTAATAAAAAGTGTAAAACCCTTATGGTTTTATTTTCCACTGCCATCCTGTCTTGCATTGGCAGACCTTGCAGACCTTCTGCTTTTTAGAAATTTTTAAAAAGTTATCTATAAAATCGCCTTTCATGTTTTTGACTAAGGAGCACAAAAACATTAGTTTCCTAGCAAAAAATAAGCAAGCAGGCAATAAACAGTGAGTCTTACATCCCTTTCAAACATACGACCTCACTATTTCCTCTCTTTTACCTATACATTCAGAGGACTTTTGTGGAGGAGATTTGGATATTTCTTTCCAGTTTCAAGGTAGTTCTGTTACCTTCACCAGTGTTTTACGGGCCTATCTTATGCATTTCCAATTCAGTGTCTGTAATTAATACTTTTTTTCCCCTTTTACGATATCCAACAATGTGAACAAAAAGCCATCTCATGCGGTACACTTTCTCTTGCTCTAATCCACTGTCTTCTACACATCTTTGCCCAGAAAAATTCAACGAGGGCAACTTTGTGAACATTACAGCTATTTTCTGTCGGTCAGTTGTGGCAGAGAAAATAAACTAAAACTTAGGAACAGAAACGTTTTGACAGATTTAGTCCTTACTCTCACAATGTGTACTAGGTCTTCTGGTTCACTGGAGAGGTTTTTCAGAAGACACATGGGTCTGAAGGGGAGTAAGGAAACTAGCAACACAGTAGGAACATTCAGTAATCACTGAAACTTCGATTACAAAGTGTAATCACTGAAACTTTGAATCTGGGTTGTAAGTAGCCCTGGAGAGATCTGTTGTACCTTTGAACAGTTGCTAAGAGACTGGTCATAAGCTGAGGATTATTTGTATTTCCTTTTAGGTTGATAATATATTCAATTTCTTGCTTTGAAAAATGAAAAGCATAAGAAAAGTCAAATATTATTCATAATGGGTCTTTCAGAACCACAGTAGACTTTACATACCTTTCTGATTGTTCACTTTGCAATTCCATTGTCAGCCTTTTCTCCTGCCCTGCCTGTAAAGAGGTATTATGCTTCAATTTTTAATCCATTTATTTTCTAATCTATTGTTTTTATGAAAAGGAAATTTGCACTAATTAATGAAAAACACCAGCTTTGTTTATTCAAACATTTCTCAAAGTCCTTTTTTTTATTTATATGGGTTTCTTCAACAATACTTCCTTACTGCCCCCTGCTGTTTAGAATAATTCAAACAATTCTCCTCTAGGCAGTAATAGTAATCCACTTCCAAAAAACCTTGCCAGGAAAACTACAACATCAACTTGAAGGCACCAAAACAAAAACACACCTCATAATTAATCCTGTTAGTACACTAGTCAACATTCTTTTCAACAAAGAAATCAGATTCCCACTATTTACATTAACAACAACAAAAAACCTTTAACCCATTTTGGTCACAAATCGTATCTCAAAAGCATACTAAATAAGCAAGTTGTAATTTCTATTCAGTCAGTCTCCAAACGTTTTTAACTAAACTAAGTGCCAAGCTACTATTACAATAATATTTAATAAACTTTTCTCAGAATGCTACTTCAAATTAGATCAGGATACAAATACTGGAGAGGAATGGAGTATGTATAATAGTTAATTGTATGGTTAGATGCTTTGACATATACTTACTTTATGGTTCATCTCTAGTCTCTGTCGTATCCTGCCTGATTCAGCAGCAGACACGAGAGAAGGTTTAAAAAACTGTGAATGAGTCATTGACCGTGAAACAGGCTTGGGTGTCACAAGCTTCTGAACGGGTGGATAATGAGTTTCAACCTTTAAAATAAGAAATATTCACTGATCCAAAAGCAACCAGAAGAAAACTAATTCATCAATACACATGTGAAAGCTTTTGGTGCAGTTTGTATACATTTAAAATAATTTTGAAACCCTTATTTCTATTATCAACCACCTCGAGTCTCAGAAATAGGAGAATATAAAATGATGAAATACTAATTAATTTGCATATTTATTTCAAACATTAGAAATATACTCAAGGAAATAGACTAGTGCGCCAAATCTAAACATTTAATACTTGGAAAACCCAATTAAATTTACCCTAAAACAATATGTGTTGGGATTAATATAAAATATTAATTACATTTGAATATGATACATACAGAGAATTATTTAGCCAGCTGGCCATTTCAGCCAATTTTATTAACAAATTAAACCAATTTAGTTTTACACAACAAATTATGGACAGTAGGCAGCACATTTGCTTGGCAATAAACCATTAACATACTTCTGGTTCTGGCCAACAATTACTACTGCCAACAATTTATTATACTATGAATAGACAATTCCTTCTTTTTCCACTTAATGACAGGTGGCTGCATCTATCTGAATGTGCCAAAAGGAAAACAGCATCGGTTATCTATCTGACATCTTTTTCAGTTGTCAGTTAGCAAGAAATTAATGTTTAAATACAAAATTCTATAACCCAGAACTGAAAATAAAATATTTATTTACACAAGGTCAATGCAGCAAACAAATTGAAAAATTACGAAGTAGAAGATGAAACTTATTATATTACATATGTTAATCTAAAACCTAAATTCTGAACATGAACAACAGAAGGCAATGTTGTTTGAGGGATAGAGCATTTGTGGGAATACTAGATTTTTCGGGGCAGGAGGGTTCCCCCCCCCCGGACCTTACTAATCCAATTGTTCCAATCTTGCAGAACAATAATTGATTCATGGTGTTGGAGTGTGGTCTGGTTATCAAAAGAGGTTTATATTTTTAGAAAACTGTTAGAGCATTATTTGAATGGCTAGATCAGTATAGTTCCTGGAATTTTCATCCCAAATCAGAACATTCTGCTCCTTCCTAATTTTTTACTGGAACCCTATAAGCCCTCTGGGTCAGAATCCACATAACAGTTCCACATCAAAGAATTAAATAAATTTTGCACTGCTTAAAACTAATGGTTAAGATTTTGTAGATTAACTCACCCTTTTCCTTGATGAATGGAAATTGGTAACATTCAGCATGCTGTTTTGCAGAGGCTGAAATAAAAAACACAAAAATTAAGTCTTGGGTTTAGAAACTAAGTTTGTCATGAAATTTCAAAAGTTTGAAAATTAACTTACAGATGACAATGGAGTAGAAACTGAAGAGGGAATTCTTTTAGCATCCTGTTGAATAAGCATGACACTGTTAAATTATAGGTATAGAAAGAAACATTTATCAAATGCAATTGTAATACATAGATAATATTGTGTTAGGTACTAAAAATAACTTTTAAAAGAGAGTAATTTACTGCTAATGGGCTTGATAACTTCTCCAGAGACTGCAAGATGCGCCTTGCAGTGGAACTTGTCACTCCATAAGATTGTGCGCTTGCTTGCTTGGCTTTCATTTGTCTTCTTATTGGGGTCTGAAAAATCAACACAATAATCCTTATTTTTATTTTTCCTATTATAGCAGAGACAGTAATGGTCAGACTGTCTCCTGAAGTTCTACAAATTTGGAAAAAGAATAATCATTATGTTCAGTATGGTATAACATAAGTCAAGAGAAACTTTTGGCTTCTTGGCATAGTGAAATAATATCAAGACCTATGGAGTGATGGGATGGATGGATGGATGGATGGAAGGAAGGAAGGAAGGAAGGAAGGAAGGAAGGAAGGATCTGGCACTGAAAAGAGAAGCATCAAGATAGGCAATTACAGTAGTAATCTTCTACTTCACACAATTATTCATCTGCCACCATGTGGTAACATGATATTGGTGATCAAAGGTATTTTAGGGGGGGGAAAGACAACAGCCACTGTAGTTCTTTCCTTTTAGCTGACTCACTGAGGAGGGGAGGAGTCATGGGATCATATTCCATAACTTCCTTGGGGATCCTAGAAAAACACTTTCAGTAAGACTGTTGAGAAGTATAGTGGAATAAGTAACATTATGAGATGCTATTGTAACAAGCCACAATTTATAGCTTTCACTTTTGTTTTTACTAGGTTTAAACTGAAATATGTTTAACACTGGTAGGAAAACAATGGAGTTGGAAAACTTTATTGACATTAAAGAAAAGGCCTTGCCCAAAATCTTGCCCAGAAGAGAGGGAAATGATGGGAATACATGAGCCTGAAGTTTATGCAATTACAAATCATGACCGAAATAATCCAAAACCAATGTTGGATAGTCATCGGAAAAATTACATTATTTAAATGGTAACATGTTAAGACAGGAATATGCATAATTGGTACATAAAACATAAAAAATAATTTCCTAACCCTTATGACTTCCTGAAATCACCAGCATTTATTTACCTGATACGGAGTAATTCGTAATTTAGACTGCCTTGTTGCTGCAGCTGCACCACCATATGTAGTTTTGCCAGGATAAAATGGAGAATTCCCGAGCTGACTTGCCTTAAGAAATGATGCATTACCAAGTGACTGGAAATACAGAAAGATATTTAATTAGGAAGCTGGAAACACAAGTAACAGGGTGTTAAAGCAGCTATTATGTAGTACTTACAGGAGAGAGTGCTCCAAAGGCAGAGAGATTAAATCCAGGTTTTTTAGAACTATTTGCTGAATGTTGAGGAAGGGAAACAGGTCTTTCACTCTCTGCAGACCACAAAGGTGGCACTGAAGCAATTTTTGAAACTGCTATGTCTAAAAATATACATAGAATTGCATCAAAGTCTTATTTATATTATAAAATACATTTTAAAACAAATGTAATATAGCGAAAACTTTAACCCAGCCCTCGATTCATTTTATTTTAGATTATAATTATTACCTGGCACATTGTAAAAATAAAGCTTCTAGCGCTATTTTCGTTTTCAAAAATGCTTCTGGAACCAGAGATATTGTTAAAAAAATAAAAACAGTGCTTGACTGAAGCTCAGCACTTTATTTTGAACGTACAAAAATGTAAGCTAGGATGGTTGCTAGACATGAGTAGGAAGTGTTTTCCTGGGGTGCATATGCTGTTTCCCCCATTATTAATTAAGTAAAACAAAGAACAAAAGAAAAAACACACATTTATACACACACACACACACACACACCACTATAGGTTCCAGATAATTTTTCACTGTTAGTTTAAAAATTACAGTCAAATTAGTTACCTTTATCAGATGCCCTTGAAGAGAAGCCACTTGTAGTTGAGATGTTATCATCTTCATGCTGCGAGGTAGAATCTTTCATTTCTTTTCCCAGTGAAAGTCTAGAATTATTAACTGGAAATGCAGTTGATGTGGATGGTTGACAGAGTGGTGATGGGGAATCCAAAATGTTGCAGTTAACATGACTCCGATGAAGAGAGGGACGTGTTAAAATATCTGTGAAATTTAAACTAGATCTACTTGTTGATGGCTCTAAAGGGAAAGAAAGAAAATTGCACCACTATCTGAAGTAGCAAGTATGTGTAGAAAAACATTAAGGACAATTTCGTATCAGTAGCCAATCTTCTGTAAAGGTGATGTAGAGGGGAAAAAAGGAAAACGAAGGAAAATCTTAAATTATTTATAAAGGATACTAAATAATAAACACTGCCTACTTCAGTGATGGCGAACCTTTTAGAGACTGAGTGCCCAAACTGCAACCCAAACCCACTTATGCATCGTCGAGTGCCGGGTGGATGTGGCCAATTGGGTGGACGTGGCCAATTGGGTGGGCGTGGCTGCGGTGGTAACGGCAGACTGGGTGGGACTAAAAAGTTCAATCAATCAATTCCAACTTTGCAAGATCTTTTTTTTTTCCGCAAGAAGTTGAAATTGACTGAACCTTTTTTTTTTTTTTTGCACACGGCGGCGGAGGCCTAAAGCGAAAAGGTTTTATAAAACCCAGCTGAAGGCCTAGGACTGGGGCGACAGCACGAGTGCCCACAGAGAGGGCTCTGAGTGCCGCCTCTGGCACCCGTGCCATAGGTTCGCCACCACTGGCCTACTTCATACTATACTTCAATTTTCTATTCCTCTCTAGCCCAAAAATTTGAAGAAAGGAAATTTTATAAGAATAGCTACTATATTTATGCCAAGAACTATACTATTATAACAAAACTATTGTTGTACATAGAGAAAAAATAAAAAGATTCTTTTACAACACTACCCTGCAGCATAGAATTTTAATAATTTAAAAAGACTAATACACAATATAAGCTATTCTAAATGCCCAGTAGGTTTTATATTAAATTAAGCTATTGATTAGATTTATTTTATATTATTTTATGAGTAATCCTGTACCTGCCTTTTTTCATATATAAGCATTTAAGGCAGCTTACAAGTATTGCAGTACAAATTATAAACATTTATTTATTTTTATTTATTTATCATATTTCTATAGCCGCCCATTTCATATGAAAGTAAGTGACTCAGAGTATTGTACAGTATTTCATTATAATAAACACACAGACAAAACAAACACATACGTACAATCAGTCATAATTAAAAAAATGACTATAAAAAGGTGCACAAAACAGGAAGGGATGATATTAACCACAGAAAAATCTCCCAGGTTCCCCAAGACCAGATAATATCTAGGCCTTGATGGACTTGCAGAATGTTGAGAGGGATGAAGTTAACCACATTTTGGTTGTGGGAAGCTGGACTGAAGTTGCCTTGTCTAATACCTGTGGGATTCAGTTAACAATGACAATCGGGACTGCAGGGATTGCCATTGCTAAGTGGCGTGGTTGCGTTTTACGAACACATTGCTTAACAACAAAAATTCTGGTTCCAGTTGTTGTTGTTAAGTTGAGGACACCTTGTACTATTTTCTCTTTCCAATAATCCTAAGGTATATTAAAACATCCAAAGATATAATGGAAAAGAAGGGTCCAATATGTTTCATGTTGAAGCAAAGGACTATCAGTTTAGATAATTGATTAATTTCAATGAAAAATAGTTCAAATAGCCAATGAAAAATAGTTGAAATAGGCAAAAGTAACAATTGTTGCTTTTAAAATTTACATTCAACAATTTATTTAACTGAAAGAGTAGAATAATGAGAAATAAATTTTCCAATTCAGTTTGGGATATAGATATCTTTTTGTGTTAAAGGAGGATGAGCTAATTTCTTCCGTCACTTTTAATTCTCCAGTAAGCTATTTTTAAGATTAGAGGACATTGTGTGTGCAGGATTCTGATAAGGGCAATTAATGATACTATTGGCAAATATTGCTATAGGAGTACATTTCTATTTAAAACTCAAGTCACCTGAAATATAAGCCAAATTTCTTTGATCACTTCTTGGCATACAATCATTTGGATACTTAATAATAATAATAATAATAAAGTTGGAAGGGACCTTGGAGGTCATCGAGTCCAACCCCCTGCTCAGGCAGGAAACCCTATACCATTTCAGACAAATGGCTGTCCAGTCTCTTCTTAAAAACTTCCAGTGTTGGAGCATTCACCACTTCTGGAGGCAGGTTGTTCCACTGGTTAATTGTTCTAACTGTCAGGAAGTTTCTCCTCAGTTCCAGGTTAAAATATAACAAATAATTATTTTGATTAAATAATAAATATAAAAATTTACAAGTCAAGAAAGGACCTAGGCGGTCTTACTATCTTCTTCTGTTGCTTAATAAAATGCTGGCTATAAAAAGTAGTTTATGGTAATGATTATTAAATTAAATTAGATTTGCCATTGAATTTAATCTGATCATCTTGGAAGGCACCTGTTAAGAGTACAAAAAGATACTGGCAATTATATAAAAAAGCATTCCATGTCAGTCTGAAAATGTAACAAAATCTTTATCATAATTCATAAAGTTTGGAGAAAATTTGCAATGTTGTTATTGATTAACCTTATTAATTGATTAATAAAATAAACAAACCTACCTCCTAAAGTAATTCTGGTTGGCTCAGGAGTGATTCGACCATCTATCTCAAGAGCATTTTCAGTGATATCATCTGCAAAGTCCGGATGGTAGTTTATATCCCCTTCCAGATTTCTTTGCTCATTTGGAGATCTCTCTTCATTTTGTGTAAAATATCTTTGAAGCCAAGTTGGAACAATGTTTTTTATAGATTCCTTCACAATGTTCATAATTCCCTATTGAAAATCAAGAAAACATAGTTGTACATTGGAAGCTTTACTGCATAGTTCAGACTACGAAACTACAAAAGTTCCTTTAGGTAACAGCTATTTCTAGTAGTGTCAAGAAATCTGAGCTAGCAAACCCAAAATTATTTCCTAAAAATCTTTAAAAGTCCGCTCTATTTTTTATCCAAATAATATTGATGTTTCAAATTCTGCCATACCTATAAAGATTTCTCAACAGCTAACACAGAAATACTCTTAACGTACAGAACAATTCCTCTCATCACAATTATTTATTATATTTATATTTGACCCTTCATTTGGGAGCTTAAATTAGCATATGTAGCATTTTTTTCCCTTATTTTACCTCCCAACTCTGTGAGGTAGCATGGCTGGTATAAATGCACCAGGTACCTTGCATGGTTCACTAAACATATACAGTATCTCCCTATTCCTAGTCTAATGCCTAATCCACTACTACACTCTTAAGATTCCTATTGTTATGTCTTCCTATTCTTCCAGAAAGGTAAAAAGCTCTGTTTCCCTCATTCTTAAGACTTGGGAAGAATAATATTTCCCGTACTGGGATAATTCAAACTCAATGATACTTTTATGGATTGTCTTTCCTCTTCTCTGTAATAGTATTCTTGAGAGGAACCCTAGGATGGATTTTTGTTGATGCTTTTAATATGTTAACAAAAAACCTTAGAACTCTTTTGGGTTCACGTTTGTGATAGGAGTTGAGATTTCTACCCATTTTTTCCTTTCGGTGATTCCACTTAGTCAGCACAATTTCAAAACTTATTTCCCACAACCCTCCTCAATATCTTGGAACCACGGCAATGTGCTTATATTTGAAAAAGATACAATACATGATTAAGAATAAGTCTGTGATTTAGAACAGAAACATGCTTAAATATTTTGCTGGCCATTATAGTTAGATAGTGAAAGAGAAAAATGAATGCTGCATTTCTTAGTAAAGACTACTGAATTTATGAATTTCTTTAGTTCATCTGACCATATTTCCCATTTTCATTTATTAATTCTAGAATGTGCCATTAATACTGAGGAATGTTACATGCTGTAGATTTTAAACAATATTGCTCGCCACACAGAAAACTTGTTTCATGACACAAAGCCATTTTTGTTCACAGAAAAAAGAAAACACACTTCTTCATTTAAGTAACCCCTGCTCTAAATGAAACTTTTAAAATCAACATCAGAATACGTCTATATTTCTTTCCCTGACTTCATGTGGGTGGGATATTTGTTTACCTGGCTTTGACTAATGTCTCAAGGGAAGCCTGCTTGCTATCCCAGCTAATATCTCTCTTAGCAGCAGATGAAAATGTTTTTGTTTAAACAGTACATTTTGTTAATTAAAAATCTATCTAAGTTAACAGTTAATATATATTTAGCAGCTAATAAAAATTAAAACCAAAGTGACCATTGCAAGATATTAAATATAAAGAGAGAACATGGGCCTCCACAGGCAGGGAGTTAGAGGTTCTCTTCTGTGTCCCCATTAATGGCATCTCAGATATTGATAGAATGAAATGGAGAGCATTTCAATTTAAACATATTCAGAAGATAGTCCTCAAGATATTTTATTCCTATGTTTATGGCTTTAGATGCATTAATTTTGGGAACTAAGCAATCATATGCATATGCTGCCCAAAACCATCTCTAATAAAAATAGATTGAAAAACCTTTTGAAATAAGTATTTTACTGATTAGTGTAAGTATAGCCTAAATAAGGTTCTTGTGGGAAAGAGACAATGGCCAACCCACTCCTAAGAAACATTCGCTTAATCCAGAAGATTATATCAATTACTGCTCAGAAAGAAATCACCACTTGAGCGATGCTGTTTGTACAGTTGTAGATTTTTTGGGGGAAACATCCATTATCTCAATCTTTCATAGTCTGGATTTAGGCTTGGTTGATGGCCAGAATCAGCCATGGAACTCCCAGAGATGATCTTTTGTGGGAGAGACTGAAGGAATGTGACCCTGTTTATTCATGTGGTATATCTGATACCATCATTCTTTGCAGATTATCTGGAGGAAAGCAGTTTATCTTCTAGGGCAGGATTTAGAACAAACAATTTTGGTTCTGCTTGTGGATGAATTGTGGCAGAGCTAGGTTACAAATGGTGAACAAATTACTTTAGGAAGTACAACTGGGGAGGCTGCAATGGTCGCAAGTGTGAAAACTAGTCTTAAGTGACTTTTTTTCAGTTCAGTTACTAAACGAATGATTGTAAGTCAATTACTACCTGTACTGCAACATGCTCTACATAGGAGAGCCCTTGAAAACCACCTGGAATGCAGCAACGCGAGCAGTGATGAGCATGCCTTGGGTTGCCTGTGCAACACTCCTACTTCCGAAGCTGCATGAGTTGCAAGCTTGCTTCCAGGTTATTTTCTATAAGAGCCTATGTGACATAAGGCCTGATAAGTTGAGGAACTCCCATCTCCCATAATATCCATCTGGCCATTTGATATAGCAAAGTTGATGTGCTCTGTGTTCCTCTCTAAACAATGCCATCTATCAGGATCTTGAAAGTACACCTCCTCTGTCACTGCCCTTGCCCTCTGGAATGAGGTTCCCTCTGAGATTTGGATTTTGGAGCAGGCCTCCATCCTGCTGGTGTTTCAGAAGGTCTTAAAGATCTACCTTTGGGCAGGTTTTTGGTTAGGGTGATTCAAGTCCTTCCAAGTAGCGTATGAGGTTTTTTAATTATTATTGCCTAGTTCTATTACCTTTATGCTCCTTTGTCTTTATTAATATATTTTTTCTGTGTTTTTACTCTGTACAAATTTTAATAACAATCCTAGATAATTTGTTAGTTGGTGGCACCCTGCTACAATATGCTCGACTTCTACTTAAGGCTTAAGATACAGGAGGACCTGGACAGACTTGAACATTGGGCGCTATCTAACAAAATGAAATTCAATGGTGAAAAAAGTAAGGTTCTACATTTAGGCAAGAAAAACCAAATGTACAGGTATAGTATAGGGGGTACCTTGCTCAATAGTAGTAACTGTGAGAGGGATCTCGGAGTCCTAGTGGATAATCACTTAAATATGAGCCAGCAGCAGTGTGCTGCAGCTGCCAAAAAAACCAACACAGTGCTGGGCTGCATTAACAGAGGGATAGAATCAAGATCACGTGAAGTATTAATACCACTTTACAATGCCTTGGTAAGGCCACACTTGGAATACTGCATCCAGTTTTGGTCACCACGATGTAAAAAAGATGTTGAGACTCTAGAAAGAGTGCAGAGAAGGGCAACAAAGATGATTAGGGGACTGGAGGCTAAAGCATATCAGGAACGTTTTGCTGGAATTGGGTATGTCTAGTTTAATGAAAAGAAGGACTAGGGGTGACATGATAGCAGTATTCCAATATCTCAGGGGTTGCCACAAAGAAGAGGGAGTCAAGCTATTCTCCAAGGCGCCTGAGGGCAGGACAAGAAGTAATGGATGGAAACTAGTCAAGGAAAGAAGCAACCTGGAACTGAGGAGAAACTTCCTGACAGTTAGAACAATTAACCAGTGGAACAACCTGCCTCCAGAAGCGGTGAATGCTCCAACACTGGAAGTTTTTAAGAAGAGACTGGACAGCCATTTGTCTGAAATGGTATAGGGTTTCCTGCCTGAGCAGGGGGTTGGACTCGATGACCTCCAAGGTCCCTTCCAACTTTATTATTATTATTATTATTATTATTATTATTATTATTATTATTATTATTATTATTATTATTATTATTATTATTATTATTATTATTATTACTTCCAAGAAATTTCTCTCAATATGTGTCTAAGCCTTTGCATCCTACTGGGACTACCAGAAGGCACTATTTTATTATCTAATGATATCTAACATGTATAAAATTAACTGGAGGGAGTTATCCGGAATTTTAGGACTAGGTGAAATGAATATACTGATGACACTCAGCTAGCCTTCTCCAAAGTAATTGCAAAAGTGATGTAACTCCTGAACTAAGTCTCTGGATGAGATAATGAGCTGGATACACAAATAAACTGAGAGTGAATCTGAGAATGAGATCCTGTGTGCAGGTTATTCCCAGATAAGAGTTTTGGGAGTTTGTTTTAAATGTGATTGAAATTCCTACTGAAAGGATAAATATGTAGTTGAGAGATGTTCTGGTAGTCACTGGATACCTTAGGGATCCCTATGACCAGGAAGATCTTTTACTAATTTCAGATAATATGCTAACTACTATAGATCAGGGTACCTGACACATCTCCATTCCTATTAGAGACTTGGTCAGTCATTCATGGATCATAAGGAAGCGTCTACTGCCTATATATACCAAGGTTGGCATGCTACTATCTTGCAGTTACTTGCTGACAGGTTTCCCTGAGATGATTTTTGTATCCTGGAGTGAAATCCAAAAAGCATTTTTAGATGTGTAACAAGCATACTGATGGCCTTTCTTCACCTAGGCCTTCCCTGTTGAATGCTGACCATTTTCACTACATTGTTAGCAAAAATATATAAATATGTTACAGATATATATAGGAAATAAATACCACTCTCATTAAGTTAAAATCAACTGGCTTTAAAGAAATACATTGGATCAATATCAAAGAAGACAATCTAAACTTCCCATGAAATAGATGCAAATCCATCAAATTCTATAAAATTGTATATTGACTTTGGGTTCATTGGAACTGACTAATGTGTCATACTACAGTGAGGGGAAAAATTATTTGATCCCCTGCTGATTTTTTATGTTTGCGCACTGACAAAGAAATGATCAGTCTATAATTTTAATGGTAGGTTTATTTTAACAGTGAGAGACAGACTAACAACAAAAAATTCCAGGAAAAATGCATTTCAAAAAAGTTATAAATTGACTTGCATTTTAATGAGTGAAATAAGTATTTGACCCCTTCGTAAAATATGACTTAGTACTTGCTGGCAAAACCCTTGTTGGCAATCACAAAGATCAGATGTTTCTTGTAGTTGGCCACCAGGTTTGCATCTCAGGAGGGATTTTGTCCCATTCCTCTTTGCAGATCCTTTCCAAGTCATTAAGGTTTTGAGGCTGACGTTTGGCAGCTCGAACGTTCAGCTCCAGCCACAGATTTTTTATGGGATTACGGTCTGGAGACTGGCTAGCTAGGCCACTCCAGGACCTTAATGTGCTTCTTCTTGAGCCACTCCTTTGTTGCCTTGGCCGTGTGTTTCGGGTCATTGCCATGCTGAAATACCCATCCATGACCCATTTTTAATGCCCTGACTAAGGGAAGAAGGTTCTCACCCAAGATTTGACGGTACATGGCCCTGTCCATCGTCCCTTTGATGCAGTGAAGTTGTCCTGTCCCCTTAGCAGAAAAACACCCCCAAAGCATAATGTTTCCACCTCCATGTTTCACGGTGGGGATGGTGTTTTGGGGGTCAGAGGCAGCATTCCTCCTCCTCCAAACATGGTGAGATGAGTTGATGCCAAAGAGCTCGATTTTGATCTCATCTGACCATAACACTTTCACCCAGTTCTCCTCTGAATCATTGGCAAACTTCAGACGGGCCTGTACATGTGCTTTCTTGAGCAGGGGGACCTTGCGGGCGCTGCAGGAACTCAGTCCTTCACGGTGTAGTGTGTTACCAATTGTTTTCTTGGTGACTATGGTCCCAGCTGCCTTGAGGTCACTGACACTCCACGAGGTGAGATCTTGCATGGAGCCCCAGACCGAGGGAGATTGGCAGTTATTTTGTGTTTCTTCCATTTGCAAATAATCGTACCAACTGTTGTCACCTTCTCACCAAGCTGCTTGGCGATAGTCTTGTAGCCCAATCCAGCCTTGTGTAGGTCTACAATCTTGTCCCTGACATCCTTGGACAGCTCTTGGGTCTTGGTGGAGAGTTTGGAATCTGATTGTTTGCTCTGTGGACAGGTGTCTTTTATACAGGTAACAACCTGAGATTAGGAACACTCCCTTTAAGAGAGTGCTCCTAATCTCAGCTCGTTACCTGTATAAAAGATACCTGGGAGCCAGAAATCTTGCTGATTGATAGGGGATCAAATACTTCTTTCACTCATTAAAATGCAAATTTATAACTTTTTTGGAATGCATTTTCTGGATTTTTTTGTTGTTATTCTGTCTCTCACTGTTAAAATAAACCTACCATTAAAATTATAGACTGATCATTTCTTTGTCAGTGCGCAAACATAAAAAATCAGCAGGGGATCAAATATTTTTTCCCCTCACTGTATCTTCAAGAGACCTAAATTAAACCTCATAGGAGGAAACACAGTATTTGTAGCGTTTGTAGCAGACTCTATATAGCATTTTTTCTATCATCTATATTTAATAATTAACATGTAAGAAATATTCATTTACATCATGGTCATTGCCCTTGTATTTCAAAAATATGTTATGCATTTTGAAATGATTTATTCTGAAAATAAGATAATTCTATGGAATAATGGGATTTTTTTCCTCTGGAAAGATGCAAAAATGTATAGGTAGTCCTCGAGTTACGACCACAACTGAGCCCAAATTTTCTGTTGCTGAGTTTTGCCCCATTTTATGAGCTTTCTTGTCATAGTTGTTAAGTGAATCACTGCAGTTGATAAGTTAGTAACAAGGTTGTTAAGTGAATCTGGCTTCCACACTGATTTTGCTTGTCAGAAGGTCGCAAAAGGTTATCACACGACCCCAGGACACTGCAACCCTCATAAATATGATTCAGTTGCCAAGTATTTGAATTGACCATGAGGGATGCTGCAATGATCGTGTGAAAAACGGTCACTTTTTTCAATGCTGTTGTAATTTGAAGTCACTAAATGAATTGCTGTAAGTTGAGGACTACCTGTATTCATGAATTTGTTTTCCTCACAATAAAGGTATCATAAATAATAAAGATAACATTTGAAATTACTGTTCATAAAATTCAGAGGAAAAAAATCCTACAGACTTCAAACCAAACATTAGTCTAAAACAGATCAATTAAAAAACCTGAATATAACAGGCACACACTGTTCATTGTTGTATACAGAATAAAGATTTCAAGAATTATAATGATGACAGGAACACAAAAAGCTGTCTCATATCAAATTAAGCTAACAACCTGTCAATCTAGTCCAGCACTTCTGACAGGTTATTAGCTCTCCAAGGCTTTAGGTGATATTTTTTTCCAAGCTTACTTAGAAACACCAGAAAACTGAATTTAGGACTTTGCATGCAAGCATGAGTTGTATTGTTGAGCTCTGATACTCCCAATACACTAATATACTATTCATTACATAAGCCACATAATTATAATAAACAGCATGTGTGTATTGACAAAAATATATATAAAAAAGTAATACAGTAGTCAGATTCTGATGATTAAACACATTAAATAATGGCAATAAAGCAAATAATTGCAATGGAAGACATATGCTCCTTGTAAGTAATTGGAATCCTGAAAAAAGCCTCTCTTACCAAACTCTTTTTAGTATATAGTTTTTAATCTTTTACATAATTATTTAATTTACTCATGACTCATGTCACTGTCACATTTTTTAAAAACAAAGTTGAAATAGAATAGCACAGGCCTGACAATTAAACTCACAGCCTCCCAAATGGACAACTAAATTATTTTTGTTAAATCAAGTAAAATGTTTCAATTAGATCACCGCCACACAATAAATAGCTCTAGTTTATAAATCAGTATTATTCATTTGTCAAGACAATAAATAAAAAATGTCATGTTGTCCATATAGTTTAACAAAATAAAAATAACTCAGAATTCTATAAATTTTACAACAGATCTATAACATTTATTTGAATTTAATTTGTTTTTGGATATGCTGGAATACCGGAAGTTTCAAATCACGCCAAGCCGATTTATCGGCTTATGCTCTCCAATCTTTTAAAAATGGTATAAAACCAGTTTGCTTTCATTAAGTCGAAAATCAAAACCTACTTCGTAGATTACAATCACTACGCTGCCTCTTCTTTTTATAGAACTACCTTGATCAGATTAATTTTTTTAAAAAAAAAAACCTACCAATGAAATCAAACCAATTCCGCGATAAGTGTGTACTAAACGCACGTTTTTGCCCTACACCACGTGCAAAAAAAAAAAAAAAGTGCGAAGGGGAAGATGATACTAGTCTCGACAGCCTCTAAAAGCGAGTCAAATCCACAGAAAAGCGGGAAAAAGTGATTGCGAGGAGGCCTATTTTTTTTTGTCTCTCTCTCTTTCGAGTTATCCCATAACCCTGAGGGGAATCCCTTTCCCTCGGTCTCCTCCATCCCCTGGCTTTACGTTCCACAGCACGGCGTAGAACTATTAACAATTCTAATTGTTTCCTTCACGATCTCTCTCTTTCTCTCTCACACACACATACACACAGCCGCTCGCTCGGGGGCTTTTTCTCCCCAGTCTCCCACTGAGGGAAAGAAAAAGCCGATTCCTGCCGGGGCTCGCAGCCCGTCCAGCCAGAACGTGGCCTGGGCTCCCCGCTCAGGCCGACAAGGGCGACTTCCACCCCCCACCCCCACCCCTCGCCCCCCGGCCCTGCGCAGGGGAAAGCGCGTGAGTGAGTTTTCCCGGCAGTTCCGGGGGCTGACGGTGGCTTCCTCTCCCTCCTTCCCCCTTACCGCCGTCCCCACGGATTCCATTCTCCCGTCGCGGCCTCTCACCTGCTTGTTTCTTGGGTAAGGCTTCGAGGAGGCCGCTGCCAGATGATACCGTCGCGTCCGGATCTTTCCGCCGCCCCTGCCGCCTCCACTTTCCCCTGAATCCATGTTGGTACTTATTCAAGTCTCCCACCTACCCTCGGCGCGCGGCGCAAACAGAGGCAAGGCCCGGCCTGGACCCGGCCCGACCCGGCCCCCGCCGCGCGGGCTCCCCTCTCTCCCTCCCCTCCTCCTCCTCCTCTTCCTCTCGCCCCCAATCCCGTTCTGTGCTGTCACTGTCTCTATGGCGATGCCTCGCACCACGCAGCCGGCCTCGCGCCCTCACAGGATGCCTTCCTTTAGGTTTGGCTGGCGCGCGCGCGCGCCGAATCCGTCCCTACCGCCCCACTTTCTCCTCCCTTTTCCCCCCCTCCCTCCCCGTCACCGTCTAGCTAGCTTGTTCGAGGTTTCCCCCTCCTTCCTTCTCTCCCAACCAACCAGAGGGCACGCATCCGCACAGATTTTCGTCACCAAGCAGCGACTCATCTGGTGCATCATCCTGCGTTGAAGTCCAAGCTCTAGTGGGAAATGTAGTTTTTGGGAGAGGCTGCGCAGAAACAGAGTTATCAACCCGAGTTCTGCGATTACCAATGAAGCACTGGGCGCCAGTGACGTAGTCTCGCGATACGTTCTGTAGGAGAGCTTGGCGCTTAATATTCTGAAACTAAAAGTCACTGAACGCTTTTTGTTTCTTCATCAGCCTTGCAAAGATCCCCTGTGCTGTTACTCTTAGGAGTAGAGCCCTTAACTCTAGCTAGAGCCATAATCGGACCTCTTTGAAACTATCTGTCCAATACATTTGAAGATCTTTATTATCCTAGTGGTTTACCTACCTAGTAGATAAAAACGGAGGGATCGTTTATCTAAATGCTTTTGATTGCGGTGATAGGAGTTAGCATTTGCTAGTGTGATAAGAAATTCTCTAACTCGCAGCTATTTTTCTAACGATTAAGCGAAACTATCGGTAAAGATGGGCAAATGACTCCTTCCACGAAGATTCTTTGCATAGAACGCCTGGTCTGTGCATAGATGGTTATGTGTTTGGGAAATGAAATGGGGTTGTTTTGTTTTGGGTCGGGCTGAAAGGCATTACAGTATTTAGAGCAGCGATTGTTGCAGTACTATGGCAAGAGTGGAAAAAAGCCAACGCTGATGGGGTTCCTTGATGATAAAGCATGCAGACATAAGCATTGAAGTGTTACCTAAATTAGGCAACAATCAGTTGGTCCCAGTTCCGCCTTTTTCTCTAGCTGGGAAGGTATGCTGGATGGGCCTTATTCCTAAGGCAAGCAGCCCAAGTGTACTGCTGAGGATCATGAGCTCCTTGCTCAACCTGAGCCTGCTGCACATCCCAGGAAGAATTTAACTTCTGATTTGCAACAATCTGACCAAAGCGGTTGGTTTAAACTTTAAACCATGGGGATAGCCCAAGTCAGGAGAACAGCTATGGGAGCAACAACAGAAGGATGAAGCTGGGAAGGTAGCAGGGATGGACAGGCCAATCAATGAGATTCTACCATGTGAGGATATTAGTAGCCACAGTGAGGAAGATAGAAAGGGAAGAAAGATGGTGGAGTACGTAGGCTGGCACAAGAACCATGGAAAGCAGGAAAGGGATTGATAGAATGGTCCCATTTGCCCTGTAAATATACTCCGGAATCTTATCTATGGACAAGAATTGAAAAAACTTCTTGGATGAGAAGCGAAACCATTTAAAAAAACAAAAGAAAACTAAACAAAATCCAGTTGCCTTTTGGAAAAAGCACCTTTGGGACTCCGGAATCTTGTTTCAGTCAAAACCTGGGTACCTGCAATGACTGCTTTGGACTGAAATTGTTTCAGAATGAAACATTTTTTTGTTCACATTCCAATCTTCTGTTGGAAGAATTGCTTAGAAAGTGATATATTTAAGAAAGTATGAAGGAAGATAAATATCTTTATCTAAGAGTAGCTTAGTGCTCTTTATCGAAGAGCACTCATGTTCTATTGATTTCTTCCAATATTATCACATTGAGCACATTTACTAGGGAAATTTTTATAATATTACTGCAATAGGTATAGTTTGGAGAGATGATCTAGTTCTAGTATCTAAATGTGTCCTGAAGGTAATATTACATATTAACAAAACCACAATTGAGATTTTATGAACCTTTTAGAACTAGCCATAATTCTGTAGTACTGTGATCTATAACATGATCTGAGATTCATCAAAGTTCTATAAATTAATACCAAAATTCTATATAAACAAAACAACATGCAATGTCATAGCTTTATTGAACAATCAATATTCATTTTTTTTAAAGTAAGATAATTTCAAAGGTTTTCATAATTTGATCAGACAGTGGTTTGTTTGGAGATATTTTGGGCCACTCCCATTCACATAACTGCCTCAATTTATTGATACTTTAGGACTGCCTTGCATGAATTTCTCACTTTAGATCATACCATATAGGTCAGTGATGGCGAACCTTTTAGAGACCGAGTACCCAAACTGCAACCCAAAACCCACTTATGTATCACCGGGTGCCAGGTAGGCGTGGCCCACTGGGTGGGTGTGGCCCACTGGGTGTGGTTACGGTGGGCATGGCTATGGTAGGTGTGGCTACAGTGGGCGTGGATGACAGGCAATATGTGTCGCAAAAATTGAGCCATGCATAAAAAAAAAATACTTAATGCAGAAACTGGTAATCAGATCACAAAACCACATCCACTTCTTTGAGAGATACCACATGATTTTCCCATTTGCCCACTGGATGCAAAACAGACATGGAGGACTAATGGCCTTTGGGACAATGAATCTGATGAGTAGCTCACTGTAGAAGAAACTTACTACAATTAGTCCTCGACTTCCAACGGTTCATATAGTGACCCTTCAAAGTTACAACGGCACTGGAAAAAAAACATTTTTCACACTTACAACCATTGCAGCATCCCAGGGTCACGTGATCAAAATTCAGGCACTCGTCATATTTATCAGTTGCAGTGTCCCAGGGTCATGTGATTATCTTTTGCGACCTTCTGACAAGCAAAGTCAATGGGGAAGCCAGATTCACTTAACAACAGTGTTTCTGACTTCACAACTGCAGCGATTCACTTAACAGCTGTGGCAAGAACGGACATAAAATGGGGCAAAATTCACTTAATAGCTGTCTCGCTTAGCAACTGAGATTTTGGGCTCAACTGTGGTTGTAAATAGAGGACTACCTGTACAATTTCTTTTTACAAAAACTAGTTGCTCACTGATAACCAGAAGGCCTGATGAACCAGCCATACAAATGGCAGGTCTTCCTCCACCAAGTCCGATTGCTATCCAGCTTTTCCCAACTTGGATTCTTCCTTCCAGATTTGCTGGGTAGAGAATTCTAGGACTCATCATCCATTTCTTAACTCTTATATTCTTCAAGTAATTATAAACGTTTGTGCTCAGTTTCTAGTGATATATGTGGTTATTTGGAACTGCTTATTGGTCCTGTAGAATTTCTATGTTTAATGGCAGTCATATATATATATAATATATACATACACACATATGCATACCTATACATAAACCTATAATCAGGACTTTAGCTCAGCCATTTCAAGCATGCAACATTTCTTCTGCTTCACCTATTCTACATAGAATCATGGTTTGTGCTTCATGACCTACACACCTTTAGACTGTTTACATCAGTTAAACTTCTGTAAATGAGTAATGTTTTCATGTAAATTTGCCATTTGCACATTCCAACATCCCTGTACTTTCTTTTTCTCCGAACAACACATCTCATTAAAACCCATTTTTGCCCCATTTATTCACAGAGCTTGTTTCCGACAGCCTGCTGGATCATTCAGACCATAGGCAGCATTGTTTTCTATACTGGTTTCTGCTAGTATACTCCCATGAACACTACTCTTGTTCAGGTTTTATGTGCACTTATGTTCTCTGATACTGGAGAATACAAGAATGATCTAGAGATCTTTTGCTTTTACTCTGGGATGCCACCTCCCAGAGTATTGCATGTCTTTTTGGGGGAGTAATTTTGTCAGATGAGCAGTCATGGGAAGAGTTAAGAGTTTTGTTTTCTCAATTTCTATACTAATTCAGCATTGTTTTTTACAATTTGTAGACTTTCAGCTTTGTAGACTTCAACAGCATCAGAGAATTTTTCTGAGATCTGCAGATTTCGGTTTTGATAGTGGCATAATTTACTTTGAGAGATTTCTGTTGCAAAGAGCAGATAACCAGCATTGCCACAAAAAGGGCAATTCTTCCTAACTGCCATAAGGCATAATTTAGGGCGGTGAGTGCCCTAGATTTAGAGACTGAGTGCCCAAACCGCAACCCAAAACCCACTTATTTATCGCAAAGTGCCAGGGCCACATCAGCATTGTGGTGCCCTCAGGGGGGGCAGGGAGGCGCCTGAGTGCCGCCTCTGGCATGCAAAAACCGGGGGCGCAAAAATGGGCCACCATGCTGAAAAGCACAAAAATGGCTGCCGCCGCACCGTGGGGTTCAGATACAAGGCGCTGCATCACGCAAGAACGGGGCAGGGCTAGTAGCACGCAGGCAATAGCACCATTTGCAGCGCGTGCGTGCTCGCGGTCCCGTGCGCATATGCACGCATGTAAAATGCTTCCCCCTCCCTTTTCTTCCAGTCCACCAATCGACAATGGTTGGTAACCTCTGCTCTACCACCTCTACTCGAGCTTGCTAGTTGGCTGCTTCGCCTCCTTTATGCTGGGTGGGGCTCCTGCTCCGGGCAGTGGTGGCGCGCGTGCCAACAGAGAAGGCTGAGTGCCACCTCTGGCACGCGTGCCATAGGTTCGCCACCGTTTTAGGGAAAGAGACTAGGAGCGTGTCCACCCTATCTGACATAGTAGGATAGGTGACATCTGGATAGATGACCTTAGGAAAAGGGTAGATAACCTGGCCCTGTGCTACTTAGGATTTGTTTGATTTGTATACTTTCTTCCAGCAGCTGAACATAGTATATAGCATTCCCTCAATTTATTCCACAACTCCTCTAAGGCCCCAGACGTAGTCTCTTAGCTACTAATACACAATTGCAATTATAAATTCACATAGAACCAGTTGCACTATGCATTGTTATTTATAAATTAAAAATGGGTTTTAAGGAGAAGCAGGTAAAATAGCAATCTTGTACTTGATGTTGTCTACCAGACAATTTAGATTTTTAGATGAAACATTATAGTTATATCACTAGAAAAAATATAAGGTTTAGATTCAAGGATTACTAGACTAATTCACTGTTAACATTTGTAATGTTGCATGCTGAAGCCGTTTATAATACCACCATTGCCATTTCTGCAACATTTGTATGTATAACCCAATAAAAATGCATTTTCAGACACTGAAGTTACTTCCTCTTGAAATGAGTATTTTAATAAAATGACCATAAGCAAAATATCAGAAACCAATAAATAAATGGATTTTTTTGTTCATATATTGTCTTGCATGATGTCAACTTGCCAGATGAATCAAAATTTCCACCTAATTTAATTCCACCTCCACTAGAAATCAGCTAGGTTAATGTACCACTGAAGATCTAAGTACCAAGTACTTAGCATATCCTTTATGGTAAAAGAATAGTTTTTTTACAAGCATGTTTGCAGAAACAAAGTTTTTATTATTTACATAAGCAAGTCCATATTTTAACTCTTTACATTTCCAGAATATTTACATGATTTCAAGATACTGATGAACAAAATTACAAAGGCCATCAAAGCATTGCAAAAAAAATAATAATCCAACACTGTGCTTTAAAATTTAGGATCTAAAGTAATGTAGAAGAAATGTCAATTTAGCACCTTGGTCAAAATAGTCATGCTATGGTGTTAACATAAGACACTTTTAGTAAGCAGTAGGGATCTCGGAAGTGACTGTGTCCAGAGGTTGCCAATGACAGCTCATAAGTGTGTCAAAAAGTTCTTCACTTCTCACCATAAATTCTCTGTTCATTCTATGAACATCTATGTTGAGTTGTGGATCTATTCAAATAAACAAAAGTCAGTAAGCAAACCACTGGCAGAATTGCTACATTAAAGAAAACCTTTCAATATAATATAAACATTCTAATGCCCTTAAGATGTTATAAGCAATAGACTATCTATCTAGTGAACATGGCCAGTTATGAGAATTGTAGTCCAAATCAACTGAAGTTTACCAAATTCCTTTTGTTCCATTTTAAGTACCAAAACATATTGGAATATATTCAACAAAGAAATTTGGGGTACCTGAAACACAAATTTATTATCACTTAATAATAATTTATTCACTTTTTAAGGCACTGTTAGATTTTGTTGTTGTTTTCGTTGCTAAAGACTAATCGGGCTACCTCCGCTAAAAACAATATATTTAGGAACATTTTTAATTATGAGATCATGGAGAAAAGAATGAGAAATCTAAAAACAGTTCTTGTGCCCTGAAAATATTCTGATCTAAAGTGATTTCTAACTAGTTTGGGCTGCAACAGATTTTTATCTTGTTCGTGTTAACAATGTGCAAATTTTTTTGATCCAGCAACCAAATTTTCAATTTTCTTCTAAATCATGTACTTCCAGAAGGTATTTCAGTAATTTTCAGAAATAAATCTTTAAACATGAAGTAGTTTAATGTTCTTAAGTTGGTTCTGCCATGAAATAGGTCTATTTCTTCCAAGATATTATGTGTAGAACATCTTAAGAGTGCTTCCCATTCAGAAGACTTATTTCCAGAAATCCAAAATTGCCTCCCTGTCCCCCATGATTTGGAGGAGATTCGGCATGCACATATTTAACAGAAAAGATTAAAAAAGTGGACCATAACCAATGCAATACAGTAGCAGTCTCCCTGCTGCAGTTCAAATTTCAAAAATAATTGGTTTTGATTATATTGTTATTACTTTCCCCCCCAAAGCCCTTAGTGGGCTCTATGCAGTGTTACTTGGACAACTATCATTGCTGTAAAGGATAATGGATCTTACTCTTGGAAATCTAAATTGTAAAAAAAAATTGTGTAGCTAATGGAAAATGAAATCTTTCTGAAGTATTTTTTTAATGTGCAAAATGAAATAGTTCTAGAACATTACATTTTCCCTTCATAATGTGTTAATCTATGCAACTGAGGATGTTTTATGACTTGTTGGAAATATACTGCCTGGAGCAAAGAACACCCAGAACACAACTACTTGTTCCAGAAACACATGAACCAATAAAGAACATACAGATTTGGCACATGCTGAAACAGGCCAAGAGCACTCAAGGAGAAAGCAAGGCACACTGTTTATATATTCTTAATTGTTAATATAGTTTATTAAGTAAATACAAGTAGTCCTCGCTTGGGGATGGCAACCGGGATTAGGAAATGCATTACAAAGTGACATGGTTATAAGGTATGTCATGTGATTGTGCCAACTTATGACAGTTATAGCAGCCTCAGTTGTCATCATAAAGTGAATCTGACACAGTTGCAGCATTCCATGGTCACACAATCACCATTTGTGACGTTCTGCTAGCTTTCCCACTGGCTTTGCTTTTTGGAAGCTGGCAGTTAAGATCACAAATGGCGATGATCATGCTTGCAACATTGTAACTGTGAGCTGGTTGCCAAGTATCTGAACTGTGATCACGTGACAGTATGGACACTATGAGGGTTGTAACTACAAGGACCTACATCCCCCTCATTCAGTGCCATTTTAACTTTGAATGGTGGCTGCATAAGATGACCATTAAGCAAAGACTACCTGTAAGCACAAATTACCCAGGAAAAATCAGGCTGGCTCATTTCAGAGGAAAATTGGTTTTATACTGCATTAAGCATAATTCAACTATCCATATTTTACTGAAATAAGTAGGCTTATACAAGATAAACAATTATCTATGGCTTATGCCAAAATAGCTGAATTTACATACAACAATGAAGTGAAATCAGGTAACTTTATGCTAGTATGCCATGTAAACTCAGGCATCACGTGGCAACCTGCAATATCTGCTCAATCCACGTGCTCATTTTTATGTTATCAACATTTCAAAGATGTTCTTCAGATTACTAGATTTTCAAAGATCTTATCAGAGAAATCATTTGATGATCTAATTCTATACGGCAATACTACTATCAACATTACCTTCTGTTATTAGATCATCATTTAAAATCATACCACAGGTATCCTGGAAAAAAAAGAAAAGAAAAATTTATCATTTCTTTTAAAAAATGTACTTTTCATAGTGAAGAAGACAAGTCCCATACACATTCATTTACACTCTTTCAACGGAGAGGGGACAATTATACATATATGCACATCTCTTGACTTATATGCTCTTCTACTCAGAGGCATTTCACTTTTATTTTCCATTAATCCTGCCTTCTCACTTTACATGGAACAGGGTGTAGACAAAAAGGAATTCTGGTTTACTTCTTAAAAAGCTTTTGAGGCAGAGATTATGGGTCCAACCTACTTTAAAAGCCTGACAGAGTTTATTTTAAACAAAAAACTCCAAATCATGCTTAGCAACACAGCAACATTAAGGCAACCATCAATAAACATATTTGGAAGGGGGTGGTGGTGAGAAATATACAAGAGGGAATTTAGATTTGTAAATATATGTTGTGGGTTTAAGTTCCACTGTAAAGTCTATCACATGAGAAAGTACTTCAGGTGTCTTTGAAATTCAAACATCTTACAGAAATACAGGCCTAAGAACCATTTATCCAGAACCTTTTCAATATCTCCCTTTTAAAATTTAATTTATTGCAGTTGAAGACACTGAAAAGCAGCCAACACATTTACAGCGTTAAAAAAAACAAAAACGTATGAACTTGGCGTTTCCAGAAATACTAAACTTCAGAACTTGTAATTTTCAAGTAGTACAACTGGGAATCATGACAGTTAAACTCCAATAGCTCTGAAAGGCAAAGGGTCATAAACTCTAATTTGATTTATGTGAATACCTGAAATAAAGCTGGATTCATTGCTTGTTGTCCCATACTTCCAGTAGGCTGCATCCTTTCATAAGATGCGTAAGTGTAATTATAATCACTATAGTCAGCATTATAATCTGCATATTCAGGATAATCTCCATACTCAGGATAGTCATAGCGTTCACCAAAACGAGAACCAAATCGCTCAGCATAACGTTCAGGAAAACGATCACCAAAATGCTCAGGGTAACGTTCAGAAAAACGATCACCAAAGCGGCTGCCTCGATCAAAACGGTCAAAACGATCATAGCGATCAAATCGGTCATAGCGTTCATTTCTATCATAATTGTACTGGCGGTAATAGTTTTGATAGTCTTGGTAATAGTCATTATAACTATAGGGCTGGTACCTTTGAAATTCTGCTTTCAGTCTAAAACACAAAGGGAAAATATTAAGTTAGAATGTCTTAAGAGCACTGTTTACAACTGAATAGGGCAAGTCTAGTAAAAACATTGAAAATCCTTAAAAAAAAAAGCTGTTACAGATATCACTACTGTTACTTCAAATAGCAAAACTCCTACTCTCTCTTAAGTATCTCTTCTGTTTCCATATACTTTCAGCCAAGTTAACTTTGCTTGCACATACATAAGCAAACTACTAAATGCAAATAAAATTACATATTTAAGAGAATACATTGTGAAAAACATTATACAAGAGGTTCCCAAACTTTCTTGATCCACAGTACCTCTAAAGGTTTCCAAATTGTGCATTGCAGCATCTTGGGATGCCACAGCAAACGAAGAATTCTGTTTATTAAAATATCCCACAAGACCCTTGGAATTTGCTGTGGTGCCTTGGAATGCAGCAGCAGAGTGTTTTAGAACTATAGTTATATGCTGTATTTTTCTTAAATGAAAAGTATTCATTGAATTTTGGGGACAAAAAGGGCTTTATATTTTGTTTAGGTATATATAGTTTCCTAAATGTAAAAGGTAATCATAGAATTACTTTAAAATTATTGTGAACATTAAAAGGGAATAACAAAGTTTGAAAGCTCATATGTATAATACATAAAAAATGTAACAACACTAAATTTTATTTTCATCCAGTCAGAATAAAAATAAGCAAGCAAAGAAATTCAGATAGATATCAATATCATTAATGAAGAGAAGGGAATCAAAGTGGCAGTAGAGCAACTTAAAACATCCAAACCCCTAATGGAACAAGTTATAAACCCTGATTACTTGCATGCATGCTTTGACACAATGTAATTTTGCAAAGAATTAAAGTGTATTAATTCAGTACTTTTTAAACAAAACCAGAAGCTGACCTGCCTATGTACTGACGGTTTCATAACAACTGTATTAATAGAAAAGGAAAGCAAAACATTTTGAAAAACATTATTTTTAAGAAATCAAACTCCTTTTGCAATCAGACACAAATTACAATTTCATAAGAGATTTGAAACCCAAAAGATTTGTTAATTCGCATCAACTACCTTTTAGAAATTCCTAAAGTCAATCGAATTCGTTTTCCACCTAGACCAGGTGCATTCTGACAATCTTGCAGTGCTCTCATCATATCACCTTCATCAGAAAATCTGACAAAGCCATAACCCCTGAGGAGTTTTAAAACACAAACTTTAGTAATACTGCCAAAAAAGCACACACATTTTACTATCAATTATATTTTCACTGCACTAATGGTTATTTAGATAAATAGTATTTAAATAGCACATTAATTCTACTAAAGTTAATAATTTCCTACTACCGATAAACAAAAATACCATTCAATTGTTACCTGATCCTGATTAACATGTGCCCATTTCTACAATATATTCAAACCATTTCAAATACGAGAATCTATTCTCTTATGCATTTTGCATTAAGTTATAAAATTATCTCATCCGAGTTCTAAAAAGAAAGCCTCTCGGGTCTGCCATGCATATTGCCATCAAAGGCTGGAGGGAGGAGGGGAACATGGGGTGGGAACAAATGGGCAATCAAACTGCATGTGTACGTGATGGGAAAATTGGTAGGGGGGGAAAGATAGCTTGAGGAGGAGCAGGAGAGCTCAGAAACACTTTGTGCCAGCAACTAAGGCTGTGTACCCCGAGAAAGAACATAAATTACTCTAAACATCTCAAGTGTTCTCCAAAACACCTAGGCGGACTCTTATTGGTTGAAGATGGACTGGTCATGGGAGGAGAGCTGGGATGTGTGGGGACTTTCTGTATTGTTTTGAACAAGCGCGGGAAGTTCCAGCCTGACTTTACTGCAGCCAACCTATCGCTTCAACCAAATGGAGTCAAGGATCTTTCTTTCCTAAGAAATCAGACTGGGGCGGGTCTGCAGAGCCTCTTTCTAAAGCATTAACTGATGTAAAGAAGACATTCCAAAATATGTATTTCAATAAAACTGTATCTTTCATTCATATATCACTTTGACTTCAAAAAATTTGAGAAAACTCACAATATTTAGGTTTTGATGTGATTTGAGAAATCTGTATTGCACACACACACACACATTTTAATTCATAAATGGGCTACCTGGAATATCCCAGCAGATCTGTGGCCACTTTACAGTCTATACATGATGGATACTTTTTAAAAAAATAGTCATACAGCAAAAAGTCATCCACTTCAGGAGTTAACTCTCCTACAAATATTGCAAATTCAGGCCTGGTAAATTCTGCCCTAACAAATTCTTGTCTTACAAATTCTGGCCTGGAAGAAATTAGAAGAAAAAACATGATTAATCATCTTGCAATGTAAACCTCAGAACCCTGTCTCCACTAGATTACTTTCCAGTGAATATAACTCAGAATACCTACCTAGGATTGATCCAGCCAATACTTGTTTGTCCTTATTCATGGTGCATCACTAGCACCATACACAGAAAAAAAATATCCTGGTCATGTCTGAACAATATTCCTCTTTTTTTTTTTTTTAAAAGCAACCAGACTGAAGAAATCCACTTAGTCCTTTGCAGATAAACTTGGCTAGTGCCAATTTCAGTTATAAGCAGATCATGGATTGTATAATTGGCCTTGCACTTTCTATAACTCAAAACAGCCTTCCTCAATGCACTTAATCCAAATATTACTACCAATATTTGTGAGAGAAGGTACCATTTTAAAAACTTGCTTCTCAAAAGTAACTTCAGAATGACCAAACACTTCAAATTTAAAGGTTATTGGGCCATTTAATGAAATTGCATTTTCTTTTTCTTTTAATTTGCTCATTAAGGTTATGCCCTGGTAAATGGATTCATCCATGAAGTTTCTTAAAATTATACAAAAATAATTTGCCACTACCTTCTTCTGGGAATTTGTTTTTGAATTTTCAAATTTAGCTACAGCTTGGGATTTTCTGATGACTATGTCATTAAAATATTAAACAGGTTCAACTTTCTCAGTTCAAAATTAGCCAGGAAATGAATTTAATCTGAACCCTTTAAAATTAAAAAAAGAAAACACCCTCCCTACATTTTAAGTTACTAATTCTATTTTTGTTTTGCTTATACAATTGGAACTGTTTGCAACTTTCTACTTCTATCAGCTTGGTAAATATTTTTTATGAGTTATTCAGCACTTGTGTGTCTTAACACAAAAATGTATTTTTATATTCCCAATTCTAAATTTGTTAAATGAAGACGAAGTGATCAAGTAATATAAGCATATACAATAAAACCATCCCTTTTATATTCCAGATTAACCAAACAGTTCTCCAAAACACTGTAAAGTTAGGTACTAGTGTTGTTTTGAACCGAACAGTGAACACACACATGTACACATACATTTTAGCTTAATATGTCAGCAAACATACTAAATGCCAATTTAATACATACATCCTATCTATATACTCCATTCAGTTGGAGGCTGAATAACAATTAACCTTCAAATAGCTTTATCAATAATTCTCCTGGCAAATATTCAATAACTAACTTGTAACAGTTTGAATCTAATTAGAAACTATACTCGTTTCTGTGACATTAAATAAAACTCCACAGCTTAATTTATGGAAACAAATATGCTTGCCAATATCTTGCAATGACCTTCAGTTCTAATTCAGATCCCAACTGTGATGCTATTAATAGGCTTCTTGGCTTTCTAGCATTGGCAAGGCTGTTGTGAATTTTCAGCATGCATCCCCCAAAGTGAAATTTATATAATGCAGAATGTAGCAAAACCTTCAGTATTGAAGAAAAAAGGTCCAACAGAAAATCATATTTTATGTAACACCAAGAAGGTAAAATTAAGAAACCTTCTGAGAAGCAGTAATCAACCCCAAAGGGCCAAATGCAGCCATCACGCTGAGATGTTCTCCAGATGCTTGTCGAACAATTGCCTAGTGCTTTTTTTTTTTTTACTTACTTCATTTCACATTTTCAGTTCATATCCACTGAACCTTTGAAAGTTGCTAACTAAATTTAACACTTCTGTACAACTGCCTTTTTATTGTTTTATTTGTTTTCTTAGCTATGTGATGAGCAGCTTTTCAATTCACAAAGCTTTAAAAAGAATCTGAGGACAATTGAGTGTGTTGGTTCTGATTAACTTCTCACTACTTGATTTAGGTATTATATACAGACAAGAGCCAGTTTTTTTCTTGTCAGTTTCAAGATTTCTTCACCTGCTTGGAATACTAGTAAAATCTGGTCTTCCTGCTCTTGCTTTACTCTTTTTCTTCCGTTTTTTGTGGGGGGATCTCCACCACAGAGGCAGGCTTTCTTTTTTGGCCTTTCCCACTGTATCCTGCTAGAATGAAAAACAGTTATACAGTATTTCATCTCAATTAAATGCCTCCCTCCCTCTCCCGATCACCACCTCGGTGATTTCCCCATATTCACCTTTCCCTTGACAGAAGCCTGGGGTCCCATCTCTCCCTCCGCCTCCCATGAGGGAAAGCAGCCTCTGGGGAAAATGCCTGGCAAAAATAACAGAGCCAAAGGATTGTATGAAAAGCCATATTCCCCTGACTTAGTCAAGCTGGCTATCGGAGTTACTGCTTTTCACTCCAACATTTTGACTCCCTCGGCTTCCTTCATTTAAAAAAAAGATTAATCATTAGAGGCTGACTGAGCACGTCATTTAAGATTTCTTTTACAAAAGGACCCTGCTTATTCACTCAGAGAAACTACAGCAGAATAAGATGTAGAGCCGGGTCACTCTTTCTGTTTATTTAAACACAGAAAATGGACTTGGGGCTCTTCTGTTGTAGGCTGTTGGCCAGTCTCAAGGAAATTGTCTGGAATAAGTCTAAAGTACAGCCGAAGGAACTCATGTCTGGTTTTCACAACAGTAACATGCAAGTGACAAAAGTGTCACATAAAAAAAAAAAAAAAAAAAAAAGCCAGCAGAGGCAACTATATGGGAAAAGGGAAGGGGGCAGTAACCAAAGGCAGACAGTAAATCTCACCTCAGGGAAACAGATTTAACATTTTTGTTAAGTTTTACTTACATGAATGGTAGCAGTTCCAATGAAGGCATCCTAAATAGTGAGTGTTATAGGAAAGTCCCACCACAAGAACTCACTGTGCAATAGTGCAGAAAGCAAAGTTTCCTGTCCCCAAGCTGCTTCAGTTGGCGTGATTAAGGATTTCACAGCAGGGGAGAACAATTTGTCAGAAATTTATCTGAGGGAGGTATATGGCTAAAAACCCATCATCCCCTCCCCAGGAGTACTGGGTTCAAGCTTGCTATTTGTCAAGAATTCTGGAGAAGATTGTGCTCCCCCCCCAAATTAGCTAATAATGCAACTGCATTTCTATCAAATTATCTTACCTGGCTAGCCATTGTAAAAAGCTATCTTCGCAAGAAGTCTGTAGTAGCTGCTTTCTCTGATGCTGTATTTAAAAAAAAAGATAAGGTTTTGTGTAAATAAGCCAGATTCTCCCCATCCTTTGAAGCAAATATAGAGATGGAAAAAGGGCAAACAGAAGAATATCAGTTAACTTGTAGATGGCATCTTGATGACACAACCCAAAAAAGTATACAGGAACTATACACTATTAAATTTTGAAGTCTTACATTTTGAACTGGTCTGATTATAAACATTTATTTGTATCCCACCTTTATTATTCTTACAAATAACTCAAGGTGAACATATCCAACATATGCTTCCTCCTCCTATTTTCCCCACAACCACCCTTGAAAAAGAGTGACTGGAGCAAAGTCACCCAGCTGGCTTTCATGATTATGATAGGATTTGAATTCAGTCTACTTTCTAACCTGGTGCCTTAACCACTACATCAAACTGGCTTTCCTGAACCTAATGAACTAATCTTTTCCCCTTATCTTTAATTTTTATTAAATTATAATATAATATAATAAGCGCTTATTCATTGCAATTGGTCCCGACATGGTAGCATTTGAATTCATGGAATGCATCCTGCTATTCGTCCTTTTTGGTAGAATTATTTAATCAGTTGAATTCATTCTAAAAGTTCATTGTCAAAAATGAGTCAATAAATAAGAAGCTTGTAGCTGCTTAAAAACGAATTTAACATCATGGAAATTCTTATTTATCACAACCAACATACTATGCCATCTCAAGAGACATTCTACATAATGCAGCCTTGTCTTAATTTTTAAAGTACTAAAATGCAACCATGATATATTTCATAATGAACGTAACTATTATGTTAACATATCATAGCACCACAATTATGCAGTAAAAAAAGTTATTGTCATTTTGGTAGGACAAACCAGTACCAGCAAGTACTCTATTTTGCAAAATTATAGTGCAACTAGGCATTTTCCTTGTGTTGAAAAGAATCATGCAATGTTTGATAAAAACGATCTCAACTGGCGCTAAGAATAATGCAGTCTGCTTAAACAGCAACTAGCAAACTGCTAAGAATATAGGTAGTCCTCAACTTACAACCATAATTGAGCCCAAAATTTCTGTTGCTAAGTGAGATATTTATGTGAGTTTTGCCCCATTTTATGACCTTTCTTGCCACAGTTGTTAAGTGAACCACTGCAACTATTAAGTTAGTCACACGTTTGTTAAAAGTAAATCTGGCTTCCCCATTGATTTTGCTCGTCAGAAATTCACAAAAGGCGATCACATGATATTGGGAGACCGCAACGGTCATAAATATGAGTCAATTGCCAAGCATCTGGATTTTGATCATGAGACCAGGAGGATGGCACAATGGTTGTAAGTGCGAAAAACGGTCATAAGTCACTTTCTTCAGTGCTGTTGTAACTTTGAACGGTCACTACATGATCTGTGGTAAGTCAAGGACTACCTGTAATAGTTTTCTAGTTACAGTTGTAACTCACCAGTTACAACTGTCTACTATAACTCACTGTTCTTTATTGTAGTGTTATTTAAAAACAAATAGTTTAAGAATTTAACAGCAGCCCTAATACCTCAAATTAAATATCAGTGCAGGTAATCCCTTTTTGATGACCATTCATTTAGTTAAGAGCAAAATTATGACCCTGAACAAATGGTAGTTAAAACTGTTCCAGCGCCCTTGGGGGTCATGTGATCAAAATATAGCTGCTTAGCAGCCCATGTGCATTTACAACTGCACTTGAACTCTCCTCACTTCTGTCCTACAATCTCTGCACTTCCCACCACCACCACCTTCAACTGTATTCTTCCTCCCACTGCTGGTAAGACATGCCCAGTACTATCTTCCCCATACCCAGAGAAGTCAAATAATGTGGATTTGTAAAATTCACCAAAGCAATCCAGTTACATATTATACTAAGCATAAACTCTGTCTACATTAGAAAAATGTGGGGGGGGGAGGGGGGAAATTAAAGGAAAAAAATGAATGACCAAATTTGTAGATTTCAATACTAATACAAACAAATCCAATTACAAGGATACTGTCAATAGATTAATAATCTTTTAAGAAATATTTGCTCTGCAAATAGGTATTCACATTTTATAAATACAACTTCTGCTACTTTACTTACCGATGAATGTCAAATGTGCAAACTTAAGAAATTAAAAAAAATTAGCTGCAGAAAATGGCAAGTACCAGAACAAGGTGAGATCTTGCCTCTAGTTACTTTAATCATCTAAACTGAAGTAACAGCAGTACTTTTTCTCTCTCTGGTTGTTCAAGAACTTGTGATTTCACTGCAATAAAAAGAAATAGTATAAGAATTAGAAAAAAACTGTTTCATAACACAACCTGTACTGAACTTAATAGGTAAAAATAGATTATAATAAATATTTGGATATCTGGTTCAAACAGCAACCTTAATATGATTTGGTTTTGGTTTAGCAAAGGGACAGACTTTTTTGTGACCATATCACCTTCCAATGTCTGTAGAAAGTACAGCTGGTGGTGCGACAATCTCACTGGAAAGTGCCAACCCAAAATCTTTTTTCAAGGAAAAAATAGGTGCGTTAATCTTTTTCTTTTTAAATCTGCCAAATTTCAAATACATTTAAATACAAATCCCCAAAACATGGTGCAAAATAGAAGTGGCTATTTTTCATTCTTTTTAAATTAGAAAATCATTGGAGTATGAATTTTTCGTATTCTGAGAAAAACAGGCCTGACTTCTAAATGGTTGCTTTTCATTTCTGCATTTATATTTTTAGTTTTTAAACATTTTATTTAAAACTAGAGAAAGAGGTTTTTTAGATGGAAATGCCCTTATTTCTCTCTCTCTGATCAAGCCCTCTGTTATTTTTAATCTACCCACATTTTCTTTTGAATATGGAATTATGAGGTGGGGGGAACCCTCACCACCAATGGAGCTATGCCTACTTAACACCAGGTAAAATTAAAATGCTATTTTTAAATATAGCATAGTTGTACTACTAAGCTTCGTTGCTGGAAAATAAACATCAATAATTTCAATAAAGCTTACTTTGAAATACCGATGTTGAAGATTACAATCTTTAAATGAGAAAACTTAGGAAACTAACCAGTTGAAGTTTTTTTTTTTTATAAAAAATGGGAATTCAGAGGCCTGTGCGCACGCGCGTACGTAAGCACGAACATATTAGCACATACATGTGAACAACGTATTCATATGCCAACAGACTCTGACCCCGTTCATATTCCAGTTATCAGTAAAAGCAGCTCCAAAAGGGTCTATCCAGGCCTATTCCACAGACAGCTTAAATGCACTCAAAAAGATCCGGAGGGAAGAGGAGAAAAGGCACCAGCGCGTGCTAGGCCTCTCTATTGGGGGCGGGGCAGAACTCACGCGGCGCTTAGCGGAAAAAAGCGGGGAAAAGATTCGGAATCAGGAGTATCTTAATACTCCTTGTCCATGAGGCAAAGGACCCCGTCCTTTTCCTCTCAAACCCCGAATACTAACATCACCTTCCGGACAGCCGCCATCACCAGCCGTTTGGAGATCGCAACGCTCCCTTCCGCCGCCGCCGTCCTCCCCTCCCCGATCTTCCCTCCCCTCCACGGACTTCCGCCCCGGGTTAGGTTGTCTTCGCGACTGCCTGTTTCCGTTTCTTCCTTTTTCTTTTTTTAACAAATCGTTCCTGCCTCTCCCCCGCTCCCAAACGACGGAAGAAATTAAAAGATTCAGTCTGGAAACGGGGAGCGGCCACCACTTCGCGGCTCCTCGTCTCAGGCGGGTGGAGTAGACACCCCACTTCCCAAGACAAAACGGACAGGCGGCTTAGTAGGCCGCGGTACAACTCAGACAGAAAAGGACCCCACACTAGTAGGCGTCGCTAAGGCAGGCCAAGAAATGGAGGTACTGGGGGGATGTTACGAACAGATTCTGTTCGGATTCTCCATACAACCGGCCGAGGTAAGATTTAAATAAGAGAAGGGGGAACATAGAAAAGGCGAGAGTTAAGTTGCTAACGGGTCCTAATACTCACCACGAGGGCCGCACGCTGCGCAAAGCGACGCCGAAGTTGCGAGCTATCAGCGTGCGCAAGGGGCAGGGGAAGCGCGTGGGCTCGCTTCGTCTTGCTCAGTTTCCTTCCCAGAAGCCTCGGCGGCGTGGCTCGTGCTCAGCTCCGCCTCGTGAGCACCGTACGTTGTCGCGGGGCGGAGAAAATGGAACGTTCCCGCGCAGTCGGCCGGAAACGTTTTCCCTATGGCTCGTCTCGCTTCTCCTTACGGGCAGCGAAGCGTGCTTGGCGGTGCCGGACGACGTCGTCCGCGGCAGTTTTTTTTTTTTTTTTTTTTTTTAATGCGATGTCGGCCTTTAGATTACCCCAGCTTCATAGAGGGCTGTCTAAAGAGAGTTTGATAGAGATTAAGGCCTCCGATCTTGGTGGTTATAAGCAACGGTTTTTCCAACCTCGTGCTCTCCATACCGGAAGAAACCCCAAACTTGGGTTCCCAATTTAACATGGCCGAAGTTTTAGGGACGTCTGCTGGGAAGCAATAACGTGAGGGTTATTGCTTCCGCGGAGCTCTTGGTAGACGGAAGCAATATTTTCCCCCTTTTATTGTAGTGCTATAAATGTTGGTACAGTACATTGTATGATTTCACTGTGGTAATGTTTCTATAGTAAAATTACTGGAGTTGTACTTTAAAAGTTTAAAATATTGAAAATAGAAAAGTAAAAATTCTATCTCTGTTAATTGCCATTTAGAATCTCAGTGTTTTAAGCATCCAAAGTTGAACACTATCATTAAAAAAGCCCACTGCAGTTTACATCATATTAGTTGTATAATAGTATCAGTCTTGAACTAATTTCTTAATAGTAAGACTTCCATTGTAATGTTATTTAACGTCTGTGTGTGTGTGTGTGTCTAAAGGAAGCGAAATTTAGCATGTAATGTAGCAGGACTTTTCATGTATTCCTCCTCTTTTATTAGGTTTGCATAGCCTCCAAAGTGGAAAGACTCAAGGCAGTTTACATTAAAACTAAAAAAAGTAATCAATCAAAGAAATATAAACCTATTGATTTGCCGTCACTACCACCATTACAAACAGTAGGGTAGCCTGAGGGGGAATCTGTTCATGTAATGGATACAAAAGAAATCAATGCATTTGAAGTTGGCTTTTTAGTCTAGAAAAGCTGTTGGTATGCTTCATTTTTTTTGTATATTTAAAAGTGCAATTTGATTGCCTGAAGTCAAATTAAGAAATGAGCCTTTAAAAAGTAAATAATGAATTTTGTAGAAAAAAAATTGTGGAACAAAAATGTCAGTGGTCTACATAAAACAACATCCTTTAGTTATGGAGAGGCCCTTCATCTGGAAATCGCTAACAAAATCCGGTATTTTGGAAAATAAACGTGTCACAAGCTTTCATTTTGTGGAAATGCAGTTAGATTACATAGATACCATTCTAACTGAAATTAATTGTAAAGTCCAGAGGCCATGTAATAGATATCTCAGCCCACTAGGTATAATGGCAGTAATTGACAATAATAACTGCTGCTAATTGAAGTAGATGGAATTGGTTTCTGATCAATAGGAAAACACTGAGTGTATCATGGTTTGGTTAATGGGGTCTGGTTTTTTTCTTTTAAACTGAAAATGCCTGTCCCTATAAAGCAGGGGTTCCCAACCAGGGGTGCTTGCACCCCCTGGGGGTGCGAAACGATATTCCAGGGGGTGTGAAAACTTGGGTTTTCAAAATTATAGTTATATGCATAATTAATTGCCGTTATTTTGAACTTTTGTAAGGGGTGCAAGAATATATCAGAAGCGTTCTAGGGGCGTGGGGTATAGAAAAGGTTGGGAACCACTGCTATAAAGTATAGATAGTTTGTAACCACATAGCAGGGTAATCTACTGTAATAGCCTACTACTTCAAAGCATTTGATTTTCTAAAGATATGATTTCTATTTTAACAATTCTACTAATTTATACTAAGGTAATCTATCATCCTTTATTTTGAAGAAGAAACTTAAAACTTAGTGCTGAATGTTTACATTCAAGCATTCAACAAAACGTTTGATGAGCATTTGGAAGATGTGATGCTAAGTATGCTAGATGAGGATCTGTGCAGATAAATGCTTTTCAACAAGTTTTTACTTTGTTTTTAAAAACAGTACACTAGAATGTTATAGGAAAATCACAGTAGCTGATTTGACTGATTTTTAAATAAATCTTAGTCTTGATATTTTTTTGTTTTCAGAACTGGGCAGTTGCTCCCGATTTTACTCATCATGCACACAGTGCTTCACTGTCAGCAGTAGCTGTGAATAAAAGATATGTAGTCACTGGGAGCAAGGATGAAACTATACAAATCTATGACATGAAAAAGAAGGTAGAACATGGAGCACTGGTACATCACAATGGTAAGGAGTTCATGTTTGTTTTATGTCAGAACCCATATTCTAAGGGAGCTCTTTCTAACTAATTCTAACTCTAATCTTTCTGCACTTCTGGGTTCTGCCATGCTCCTGGAGGGGAGGGGGGAAACACTGCGGGCTATTTCTTTGTTTTCCTCTATCGCTACACTGTAACACTTGCTGTTTCCGCATACACACTCTTTGAACTATCTTTCCCCCTGGATGTCAGCTTGAAAGGGGGGAGGAGAAAGGAATGCACCTATGGCAAATGGTTTATCTCCGCTTCAGAAGGGAAGGTGCGAAGACCCAACAAAACATCGCTGCAACCCTGAGACAGCCTGGCGTTATCAGCTCTTTCCCACAACGGACTTAACACCTGGGGATTGGCCCATTCGAACTGACTGGATGAACTATTGGGGTGGGGTTTGCTTGGGACACTTTTAACCTATTGATCTAAGCGGGAACCCCTCAGATCCTGTCTATTACGTCTGCTATCAGCTTCTCCTAATAAAAGTACCTTTTGGAAGAAACTGCTTCCACGAGTTCTGCTTTCTTAGGATGAGGTATTGAAGTGGGCCCTGACAGTTAAGTTGGATGAGTGAGGCATAGTTCTCAGCAGGATTGCAGTATGGTGAAAACTCATTTTGAGGAGAAGTGTCTGTTTTTCACAAATGTGTGAAATTGAAGGGTATATTACTTGTGGAGCTATGTCACTTGCATAATCACATTATTATAAAAATATAAATCGTCTCACTAGCTTTTAATTTATGTCATTTGTCTAATGTTGATATGCAGTTCCGTTTAATTTCATTGGCAGATGGAACTATTAAGTTAATGAATGGGGAAATCAGAAGGGGCAAAGGCTCCATCTGTATATTAAAAAAAAAATTAAGAAAAGTATAATTCAATATTTGGTTATATTGACAAACATTTGTTTCCTACTCTGAGATTCAAAAATAATATCTTGCTTAATGCCAAGAAATAACAAATGTGCCTCTTCAAAGGAGAAATGAAACCAAGTATCTCCCTATTAGACTTTCAAGTTAAGTATGGTAATAGGGATCATCCTAATGGGTTCAAAAGGGGCAGTTGTTAAGGCTCTCACTACTAAGAACATGTCCTATGCAGCAAAATAATGAAACACGGGTTAAGAGAAGGAGCAGTCTCCTGAGGAAGCAGTGCACATGAACATGGCCTAAAAGGGTATCCTTGCCCATGACAGAGAATAGAGCCTGAAACAACTATCTATGCAGAGTGTTTGTGGTTAACTTGCTTTTTAGCCCTGCTGGTAAAAGATTATCATTTCAGGGACCCCTGTTACTAATACCATAGATTTCTCCTTTTACGCCACTATGAGAGCTAGTTTGGGCTAGTGGTTAAGGTATCAGATTAGAAATCGGGACCATGAGTTCTAGTCCTGCCTTAGGCATGAAAACCGGCTTGGTGACTTTGGGTCAGTCATTCTCTCTCAGCCCAACTCACTTCACAGGATTGTTGTGGGGAAATAGGAAGAGAAAAGCATATTAAGTATGTTCACCACCTTGAGTTATTTATATAAAAAAATAAAGGCAGGATAATAAAATTTAAAAGCATGGCAAGACATTCTGTAAATTTGTAGGGATATATAAATTATGATTTTGGTATAAAACCATTTTGAAATATTCTCTCATTTTAAACCAAAAAGCTTGAATAGAACTGTTCTCGTTGGTTTTCAGGCACTGTAACCTGCTTGGAATTCTATGGGAGTGCTCATCTATTGAGTGGAGCTGAAGATGGTCTCATATGTATTTGGAATACAAAAAAATGGGAATGCTTGAAGTCAATTCAGGCCCACAAGTATGTTCCCCTTTCTCTTACATAATTATATAATAATTTGGATCCATAGCTATGTAAGCAAAGTTCTATTTCCACAGTAGTGCTTGTTTGCCCCATCTGAAAAAGTATTCAAGAGATTGTGTATGGAGATTCTCAATCATCTAGGTCTGGGGTCCCCAACCTTTGGGCCGTAGCCGCTTGGCGCTACTGCTGCCCCGGCCCCGAGCATCCCGCCAGCGCTATTGCCGCCCCGCCCTGAGCATCCCACTGGCACTAGCGTCGCCTCGCCCCAGTGTCCCGTCGGCGCTAGCACCGCCCCCCTGTGTCCCGTCAGTGCTAGCGCCACCCCCGTGTCCCGCTGGCACTAGCGCCGCCCCCCGCATCCTGCCGGCGCTAGCATCGCCCCCCGAGCGTCCCGCTGCTGTTAGCATCGCCCTGCCCCCCGAGCGTCCCGCCGGTGCTAGCGCCACCGCCGAGCGTCCCGCCGGTGCTAGCATCGCCCCACCCCTGAGCGGGGCGGTACATGAAACCACGCCTCCTCCGGTCCGCAGAAAAAACGCTCTCCACGGAACTGGTCCCTGGTGCTCAAAAGGTTGGGGACCTCTGATCTATCTCATAGCTATCCCAAAGGTGCTTTTTTATAACGTAATTGAACTTTCTTGTTTTTCTTTGAAGATGTTTTGCTTCTCATCCAAGAAGCTTCTTCAGCTCTGAATAAGCTCTCAAAAAAAACAACAACCAAAGTCCAGTTCCCTTGTGAAAAAGCACCTTTGGGATATTCAAGAGATTCGGGATTCTCCAGAATGATATAGTATGCAGTGGAAAAAAAATGAAATATATGATGAAAACTAAATTCCCCATCTCTTGCTTTAAACCTCTTTTTCATTTATTTATTATATTTCTTTGCTTCTCCATGACCGAAGTTTCTATTGATTATATATAATACACATACACACACACATACACACACACACACATATAATATAGATATATGCATATATGTATATGCATATATGTATATTTGTTTTCTGAGGTTTTCACGGGTGTTTGTATGTAGGTCTTTGGTAATTCGGGTTTTCTCCCGCGTAAAATTGGAAGTGTCTTGGCGACGTTTCGACGAAGTCTCATTCGTCATCTTCAGGCTGGTGTCTCTTCGGCCTCGTGCTTCTAGGAGCAATGTGTGATCGCAGCTGTTTCTTCCTTTTAACTGCCAGTGGGGGTATGAACTGATTGGGTGGGAGCTTGGCTGTGTTCTGATTGGGTGGAGGTGTGTTCTGATTGGTTAGGGGGTTGGCTGTGCTCTGATTGGATGGGTTGGCTGTGCTCTGATTGGATGGGGGTGTGTTCTGTTTGGGTGGGGGCTTTGTTGTGCTCGGATTAGTCTGAGTTGCAGCGGGATTTGAGATGGAGAGCTGCATTGCTGTTGTTTGGCTTCGCGTTCATGGTCGTGCCATATCATCAAGGTGGGGGGGGCACCGCCTGCCCCACCACATACATCGGACAAACCAACAGAAGAATAAGTGCATGCATTGAAGAACACAAGAACACAAGAACTCAGTCAGAAAAGAGGAACCAACTTCTTCCCTGGTCCAACACCTTAAAGCCACAGGACATAAAATTGACTTTAAAAATACCAGAACTATCGCCAAAACTGAACACTTTAACAACAGAATAATCAGAGAAGCCATCGAGATAGAAAAACGCCCACACAGCATGAATAAACAAGATGATACCTCCCGCCTACCAGCCATTTGGAAACCCACCCTTATTGACAAACGAGTCCCTAACACAAAGAATGACACTAGACCCACACTCACGAAAACCACACAGGATGTCACCACCACACATCCACGCAAAAAGCATACCCAAACCCACACCGATGATGAGGCATGACCACAAACCAGAAACCAGACCACAGCTGCATCATTAGCCATTTCAAACCCCTCCAATCCATACATGAAGCAAACTGACACCCACCTTGATGAAATGGCACGACCACGAACGCGAAGCCAAACAACAGCAATGCAGCTCTCCATCTCAAATCCCGCTGCAACTCAGACTAATCCGAGCACAACAAAGCCCCCACCCAAACAGAACACACCCCCAGCCAATCAGAGCACAGCCAAGCCCCTAACCAATCAGAACACACCTCCACCCAATCAGACCACAGCCAAGCTCCCACCCAATCAGTTCATACCCCCACTGGCAGTTAAAAGGAAGAAACAGCTGCGATCACACATTGCTCCTACAAGCACGAGGCCGAAGAGACACCAGCCTGAAGATGACGAATGAGACTTCGTCGAAACGTCGCCAAGACACTTCCAATTTTACGCGGGAGAAAACCCGAATTACCAAAGACCTACATATATGTATATACACATATACATATACATATACACTATATACATATACATATATACTATACACACACACGCACACACATACGTATTTCAGAAACAATAAAAATATAGTATAAAACACAGAACAGATAAAAAGGTAACAAAAACTTAAGAACCTAACCAATATTTTTTGTTAAAATCAAAATGATCTCTATTGGAGGAGAAGGAAACTACCTGTAATTACAATTGCTAGAAATTAATATCTTAGTTTCTGCCATCAAGACTGACAGGTAAGGTCTAACGTAAGCTTAATATAATATTTATATTTACTCATGTAGATCATATTATGATTGAATATATTGATAATGGTCTATTTGTATTAAAAATCTTGATGCTTTTTATGTATTAGGGGCCATGTGACATCTCTTTCTATTCATCCTTCTGGAAAGTTGGCTTTATCAGTAGGAACAGACAAAACATTAAGGTATGTCATAAGACTGCAAATGGCCTTTGTTTTATTTAAGATAATGCTATTTTTTTATAACTTCAAAGCAATTAGCTGTTCCAAGCTGTGAGAATAAATATCAGAGATGTTGTTATCGCTAAACAAGTTAACACATAAGATATATAAGTATCGAGTAAAAGAAATCTAATATAGTAAATGCTTCCAAAACTATCCAGATGAAGTTTTATGCTCTCTACTTTGCTGTCTTGCCATCTCCATTTCCAACTTCCACACATGCATTAAAGCAGGTGCAATTGAGATATGTTTTGGTTAGAAAAGATATTTTAAACTGACACTATTGATATTATGTATAATATTAGAAAAATGTGATAAAGATGTTGGTATTCAATTGTATTAATAGCAATAAGAATTGTATTTGCCTATTGTGGAAAAATGTATACCACTGGAAGAAGAGAGGAAGCACTAGATGGTGTAGTATTGCATTTAGAGTGAGGAAGTTAATATGTACCACTAAATTACTAATGGACCCAGACAACACGTTGTTTGTTAAGTAATTATGATTGCAAAACTAGAAAATTAATAAAATATTTATAAAAAAGAAACATCAAGATATCTCTCTCTCTCTCTCTCTCTCTCTCTCTATCTCTCTATCTCTCTCTATCTCACACACACACACACACACACACGAGTTGGTATGATTGGGATGCATGATTGAAAAAGTAAGAGTAGGCAACAAAAGGATGAGGTGCTAAAGGGGAATCTAATGTACTAGCCTGTAAAAGTAGTTCCTCTAGGAATGTATTAATCTATTCTAGCTGACTTTCACAGTAGGCTGCCTGTTAATCTAACAAAACTAATTTTCTAAATAAATACACTTTTAAAATTAAATCTAGTGATTTTGAAACAGCTGTTGTTTTAAAAATATACACAGACCCACCCACATATATAAAGGGCATTTACAAACCTATTCCAGTTGGGTGGGATGGTAATCATACATGCAGAAATGTTCAGGCTTTTCAGATGCAGGACCAAGAGGGTCCTAGATAATCTATTTTAAAGACCTTATATCTATTTTACCTTAGTTCAGAAGAACAGACATCCTATACCTTTATCTTTTCAACGGGCTCTCTAGTCATTTAGTAGTCACCCATTTTAATTGAGATTGCCAAATTACAGTAACATTGCCTATGGAAGGAAGTAGTTGTTTTGTAGCTCAGGCTGACGAATAATCACTGTACCTCTCTTGGTTATGCTACCTATGATCAAGAGATATAACCCAGAACAGAGTTTTTAATATCAAAATATTGTGGATGCAGATTATTTTTCCAAAATAAAATAAAATTTTATTTTTCCCAAAATTAAATGCTAACACTAAGCATATGCCCCTTAAGCTCAATCTTGCCAATTAAGTCACTTAAATATATTATCATCTTTTCACTCACTTTTGATAGCTCTTACAGCAGAGGTCCCCAACCTTTTGGGCACCAGGGACCGGTTACATGGAGAGAGGTTTTTTCGCGGACTGGAGGGGGAATGGTTTTGTGTGCTGTCTGCATCCTGTGGATGGGGCTTTGCTTGTTTGTGCGGACCGGTTGCTGGCATGCCGGCGGCCCGGTACTGGTCCACGGACCGGGGGCTGGGGACCTCTGTCTTACAGTCAGGAAGTTCCTCCCTAGTACAGGTTTGGATCTCTCACAGTAAAGCTTCCTCCAACTGGTTCTCGCCTTATCCTGGGTGCTACTTCCTTTTCCTTATGACATCCCTTCATGGGCTCAGAAGGTTGCTATCCTATATCCCTTGGTCTTTTTTTTTTCTTTCTTTAAGCTAAACATACCAAGTTTAACCACTCTTCATAGGGTTAGCCTCCACGTCCCTTGCCATCTCTGTTGTTCTCTGCACTCTCAAGGTTTTCCTCAAAAGGAAACCATATTGCCTATAATTTGTACCCTCATCTATGTTTTTCCATAACTGCTAAAATGAAAATGATTTCCTTCCCTTATTAATAGACGACAACCTTGTTAATTAGGAAGGAGTAATGGACGAGATAATATTGTAGATTCAGATTCACGGATGCATGTTTTATCAGCAGCTTTAACTCTTTAAATAATTTCCCTTTAATATAGAAGCTAAAATTTGAACACAAAAACATTAAGAGTTTACTTTTAAACATTTCTTAAATCTTAAAATAACTATGTTGTCTTCGGTTCAAAGGATGTGTATTGGTATTTTTTTTTTAGAACATGGAACCTTGTAGAAGGAAGATCTGCATTCATAAAAAACATAAAGCAAAGTAAGTATATTCCTTCGCTGTTTATTTTTGTTTATTCTCCACTATTATTTAAATTGATCAAATCTTTAAGGTAGCTTTCACTGTCTAGTGAAAGTAAAGCTTGGAAAACGGTAATATATATATTTTCTTGTTCAAAATTGCACTAAGCCACCTTGGTCGAGGACCATCTCAGACTTTTTATAAAATTCTACTGCAGATAACTAGCCTTACTGGTAACAGTAATGGAATAATGGAATAATAAGAACTCATCAAATTTTAAACTGTACGATAGGAATTCAGCAAACCTTTGAAAACTGAAAGATTGTTTGGGTATGGCAGTTTAAAATGTGTTGAGTTTTTATTATTCCATATTCAATCTGTTGTGCTTTAATAATGCTTACAAAGTAAAGAAAATTGGCATAGTAGACTGCATTCTGAAGAGGCTAATGGGGCACAGTTTTGTTACTTTGTAACTAGCCATATCCACCATGGCAGAGGCTTTGTGAATGGTCAAGTCCCACCATCATAGCCATTATCGTGCAGTATACTCTCTCGAGTTTCAGATGTGCACATTGACCCTGCCTGCCCTTAGCAATAGAATTCTTCAGAGTATATAGCTCCCACCATGAGGATGTTCTAAAAGGCACTGAAAATCTGGCTCCTCTCCCAGTCCTTTTGTCAGAATGGTTGTGGTAAAATTATGCCATTTTTGTGATATTTTTAGGGACTCTTATGTAGTTTTTTATTACGTAATGTGCTCAGAGTAGATTGGAATCAGACATTCTTTAAATCTCTCTCTATAAGTATTTAATAAATCATTGTCCTCTACTGTATTCTGCTAATAGAATTAGCTTCTATTCAACTCAAAGATATTTAATATCAAGCAATTTAATTTAGAACCGAAATCTTTTATACAAGAAATAACTTGATCTATGTTCTTTCATTTTTTTAAATTTCATTTCATATATTTAATTTAGAAGAAAAAGTCAAGTAATTGTATCACTTGTGACAATATCTCAAAGTGTAATTAGTAGTGATGGAATATTTTTTTTCTTTCTTTTAACCATACCCTCTAAGTCAGAGTTCCCCAACCTTTCCGGCTTGGCGGCCTGTAAGGAAAGGGAGCAGCAGGGAAATGTGCATGTGCACAGCTTGCGTGTTCATGCGCAAACGGGTGCGTGCATGACGGCGGTGCTAGTGTGCACGCGCATGCACAAATGGGCCCCTGGAGCCCGTGTGATTCTGGCAGCGGTGCTAGCGTCCCCGCGCATGCGCAAATGGGGCCTCTAGTGCCCGCACGGTGCTACCGCAAGTAGAACAGGGCTCGCCAGCTATTCCTGGGTCCCGATGGCCGCAAACATAGGTTGGGGATCTCTGCTCTAAGTAACCTTACTTAGTATTAGGGTGTTCTCCGGAGAACTAAGTATTCACATATTTCGAAAGTAGGATAATTTGAGACTGGTCATTTAGGCTTAGAGTGAGAATTTTGAGTTGATTTGTTTCATTAGCTTGTTATCTTGGCTGTTCATGTTATTCTCAAGAGTCTTCTCCAATACCAAAATTTTCCTATTATGCTTCTGAAAATTTCAATTTTCAGTTTCATAGAGCAGGGGTCCTCAAACTTTGTGGCTTGGCGGCCTGGCTGTGGGTGAGAGAGGGGAACTGGGCTGCATGAGTGGTGGGCCGGCGTGCGCACACAGGCCTTGTGTGTGGCGGGCTGGCGCACACACCCACAGCTTGACTTGGCGAGCCAGTGCGCGCGAGTACCTGAGCCGCCGCTCATGCAAATTGAGCTGCATGCGCGCAGTCCGGCCAGCCACTCGCGCGGCCCAGTTCTGAATAGCCCACAGCCTGGTAGTGGGCTGCGGTGCTGGGGTTGGGGACCTCTGTCATACTATTGCTTACACAATTCTAATCTTTGTAAGAATAGAGTCATCACAGTCTTTGAATATCTTTTCCAAGGCTTTCATAGTTGTTCTATTACCAAGTGCTAGTGTGTGATGTATTTCTTGAATTTAACATTTAGATCCTTATTAATAGGTTATACATAGTAATCTATTAATGGATTATTAATATTAATTTTAAGAATTTTTGTTTAACATCAAAAGACAAATAGGCTAATAAATCTTGAATTCCAGGAGTATAAAAAGTGTAAAGGCAAGGTTTTTCTTAAATAGTAATAAATAAACATCTATTGGCTACTTTAATCTTTTCTTCTTAAAATCTATATGATTTACGTTTTTTAGATGCACATCTTGTTAAATGGTCGCCTAGTGGTGAGATATATGTGGTGGCTATAGCTAACAAAGTTGATATATACGATCTGGAAACGGCTTCTATCTCTGGTACCATTGCTACAGAAAAGAGGATATCTTCAGTAAAGTTTATCACTGTAAGTAGAAAAATAGTGTCAAATAATTTAGAATGTTGTAAATGAATCCAATCTCATACATACACTTTTTTTTTCATGTTTCCTTGAAGGATTCCATACTTGCTATTACAGGAGATGAAGAATTCATACGATTATTTGATTGTGAATCTCAAAAATGCCTTTGTGAATTTAAAGCTCATGAAAACAGGTATTTTTTGTTAATATAATTAACATAAAATGTTAATTTTTAACATACTGTTTACTTCTGAGTTTTGTTTGATAGTACATGTAATTGCCATAGGGTTAATATCAAAATTCAGTACTTTAAATTTTCAGTGATCTCAGTATTGGAGTATTTTTATTTAGATCAGTCTTTCTCTTGGAACATATCATTTATGTGCTCACCTTTGGACGAGTTGTATTACAGCTCTGTTGCTGTATTTTTTATGTTGACCATTGGTGAAAATGGATACCATTGGTAAATTAGGCTCTCTGTTTCCTTTCCCTTGCACTTTTTTCACATTTTATTCTATCAGATAGTGTTTGGAGTAAAGCAGAGAGGGACCAAAGTAATTGCACGATTCAATCCATTGCACGATTCAAAGTTAATTGGTCTTCATATATTGGTAGAATTTGGTTAAGTAATAGTTGTTAGCATTTTGCAATCCTTTTTTGAATATTGTGAATATTTTTTATTTATTTAAATTTTAAAATGTAATATCTCTTGATCCTTAGAATCAAAGCACTGTACAATTTCAAAATGGAAGGCTTACATATTCTAGTAACAGCATCAAGTGATGGCTACATTAAGGCATGGAATCTGGATATTGATAAGGTTTGTATAGTTTCAAACTATTCAAAATATTGTGGAAGAATAGTTAGGAATGTATGAAAAATGAGAGATGATATTCCATTAATAATTGCACAAAGAACAAATAGAAGATAAAATGGTTTATACAGCTTGTCTAAATAAAAAAACTTAATTGAATGTTCATATGAGAGTGCTTTTTACAAGGATTGGAAGTGTTGTACGAGTGGAAGAACCCCACTGGATACAGTCCTTAAAACTTAGAATTGTATCTTTAACTTATTTCATGATTTCCATGATACTTAAAGCAGCAGTTTTAAGTAAACTCAATTGGCTTGCTTTAATGTCAGGGAGACTTATTTCTGAATAAACATGGATAGGGTTATGTTGCACTTTACATAGATGTTATTTTTCAAGAAATATTTTACAATTAATATATATATTTTAAAGAGAGGAACTGTCATTTGAAAAGGTAGCATGCTAGGGTTTGAAGGCTTTTGCTTTTGCTTTGCTTATTTTACAGTTACTTCATTTTAATCATTCGCAAATAATTCCTAACTATATTTTATAAGCTAATTCAGGATTCTCGAACTGAGGGGGATTGCAAACAGTATAAGGTAGAGGAGATGGTTTCATAATGGTTCTTATTTTTAAACAATCTGCCTAGGGAGGAACAGCATCATCAGAATTCAGTTTGGGCGTTGCTTTCCATTTTCTCCTAACAAGCCCTCAGTGGGAAATATTTATTAAATGTAAAATTGTACATTATTACATATTGTATATATTATTGTCCTTTTTTAACCTCTGAAATAATTAGTTCAATTTTGGGGGTGGGAGGTCGTGATATTGCAACGTTAGAAAATCACTGAAATAATCCATATTTAATAATCCAAATGAAGTTCTGCAGGAATAGTGGAAGCCTGTACAGTCTGCCACTGAATAACAATCTAATTGAATTCAAATCTTTCTAACTTTATACTATAGAGATACAGGTTTAGCTATAAGTACAATTTGGATTGCTCACAATTATACCTCATCTAAGCATATTTCTGACATTGATCTCTCATTAGAAACTTTGTAAATGTTGCATCACATTCAATAAAAAGAGTGAGACTTGTAATCAATTGTAAACATGTCCTTTCAGAAATGTTCAGTACAATGGATCTTACTCCTAAGTAAAAGGCTATAGCGCGGACTATCCCTTTCTAAGAAACAGGGACAGTTGAACAAGTTAGTTCTTTTAAGATAAGGCTACAGAAGTGCATTTGGGATTTTATCTGTCGTTGGTGTCACCATAGTCTTGACCGAAGAGAGAAGTAACCTAGAATTAAGGAGAAAGTTCCTAACAGTGAGGACAATTAATCAGTGGAACAGTTTGCCCTCAGAAATCGTGGGCGCTCCATCACTGGAGGTTTTTAAGAAGAGACTGGACAGTCACTTGTCTGAGATGGTATAGGTTCTCCTGCTTGAGGGGGGGGGGCTGGACTAGAAGACCTCCAAGGTCCCTTCCAGCAATATTCTATTCTAGTTCTTCATACGCCATTCAAGTTTCAAATTTATTGCCTTGAGTTCTTTGTAAAATAATAATGGCAGGATATAAATAAATAAATACATAAGTAGTGATAGATCTGCATATTGTCTGAGGAAGAGGATGCTGCAGAACCCTTCTGATCTTCAATGTGATGACTATTACCTTAGCTGCTATAAAATAGCATGGTTATTTTTCTGGAGTTTATGTGAATAAATGCCTTGGATTTTTTTTTTTTTTCAGATTGAGAATGCCCCATCATTGCTATGTGAGGTCAATACTAAGGCCAGGCTTACCTGCTTAGCAGTATGGCTCAAAAGAGATTTTGAAACAGAGCAGATCCCCGTTGAAGCCACAACGTCTTCATCTCAGGGTATTACTGTAGAACTTTCTTAAAATTCTGTCAGCTAAACTATAATTAAAATTATATAATTGTTTGTTTTATTTTGCAGTACATGAAGCCGAGCAGCCATCACTTAAGAAAAAGAAAATCTGTTGGATCGATAGTAATAAACCCTCAGAGGCAGATGTCCAAAAACCCGTTCTAAAAAGAAAATCAGGAAACATGCAACAAAAGAAGAAGTTACAGAGATTAAAATAAATATGTAGTCGTAATCATATCCCATACTAAATATATAACAAGGAACCAATGTGTTTTTCACTTTAAGACATTTTCCATTTTTAGTACATTCTTAAGAATATTTTATATATTAATGTTTCTAGGAAATAGCTATTATATTTCTGCCATAACAATACCCAGATCTTTTGACTTCTGTTTTTGTGTGAAAATAAAAGTCAAATATTCTACAATGTATGTGAAATTTCCTATTCTAGTATTATTTAAATTAATTTCCAAGTTGCTAATATATTTTGATATTTACACATATTTTCAGGTTTTCTTAAGTTTTTTCATGGAGGCATTATTCATATAAGGATTTTAATTACCAGAGTAAAAATGAATACAAACTAGACTTAAAGAAAAAAGAGTAAGAAAGAATAAAAAATGCAAGAAAAATAAGAGAAAAAAGAGCATAATAAAAAGAATATAAAGAAATGACTTCCAATTTTCATCTTATTTTAACCTTGATTAAATAAATCGATTTTATATTCCTTTTATTTCTAACAGCTTTAATCTATTCAAATATTGCCATAGTATTTGATATCTTTACAACTTTTCTTTATCCATTTGCACAGACTTCTTCAAGTGCTTAACAAGTGTGTTATGTAGATCTACTAAGAAAACATTTTCCAGGTCATTCTCCTGGCTTGTCATTTGTATTTCTTTTAATTTTTAAAATTTCACCCATTTATCCAATACAGTATCCTTTTCCAAATCATTTTCTTCTTTTATTTGTAGTTCCGCTTTTGGTACTGTGTTGTCAGAAAAAATTTGCTCTATCTGTCATTCTCTCACTGACATATTTTGACATAAATTTATTCATAGAATCGTATATTATTATTGACCCTGATTATATTATGGCTACTAATTTCTGACTATTCTTCAAAGATCCCTAATCTTTCCAATATTATGACATTCTGTGTCACTTTGTATGTCTCAATTAACTGACAATAAAAACTGACTTGTGTTGTTTTCTTTCCAACTAGGATCTTTAGGTCCCTCTAATGCAGGGCTTTTCAACCTGTGGTATGCGTACCACTTGTGTTACATTAACAAGTGGCAGGTGGTACGCAGCCCTGCCTAGCCAAGTGTAGTGGGGGAGGGAAAGAGCCAGCGCAGGCAAGGACTTACAGTGAGAGAGTCCTCTGGAGCTGCAGAGGCACGCGGGAGGGAGATGGAGAGTGGAAGGATTCTTATGTGCTTTTGTGACTTTGAAGTTCTGGGATTTGTGCAATGTGGGCTTTGTGTTCTTAAGGAGTGTTTGGCAATTTCTATTTGGCTGATGGCTGATGTCTCGTGTTAGCTTCTATTGCTCTGCTATTGTTAGCTGTAAGTTTTGCTGCAAGGGATTTTGAAGTATTTTTCTCCTGAATGGATTTTGCCTGTAGATTCTTTTACTTATGAATGGAGCCATTTGGGGAGGTTGCCTTAGCCGGCAGCCAATACTTACATTTTTTCTTCTTCCTTACTTTCCTTTCTAGCCAGTAGCTAATTCTTAAAGGGGAATGTGCCTTTTTAAGCTAGTTCACTCAGCAGTTTGTCTTTTCTGTTTCTGGAGGCTTTTCCTTGTTTGATGAATATATGGAAGAGAAAAAAATATGTTTTTGTTTTTTTTCAAATTCTTCCTTCAGAAGGAGGTGGGCATGAGAAAGAGGGAGGCAGGGAAGGAGGGAGGGAGGGAAGTCCTGCCTTAGCACTTGGCCACCAGCAGCCCTGCCATTGACCTTACTTGTCAAAAGGTTGCAAAAGGGGATCACATGACCCTGGGACACTGTGACCATCATAAATATGAATCAGTTGCCAAGCATCCAAATATAAATCACATGACCCTGGGCATGCTGCAATGGTCATAAGTGTGAAAATGGTCATAAGTCATTTCAGTGCAATTGCAACTTTGAACGGTTTTTTTTTTGGTCATCAAGTTTTTGACACCTTGCTAGGTGGTACTCGAATATTGCCATATCCTAAAAGTGGTACAATCGGTGAAAAGGTTGAAAAGCCCTGCTCTAATGTACAGTGTGCAAAATAGTAGTCACTTGTCTTTGTTAGGAACCAAATGTGGACTTTGCTGTCTTCAAAAGAGTGGCCTTTGTCTTTTAAATGCAGATGGACTGCTGAATGTTGTCCTGATGGGTTTGTACTACGTTGTGCCATGCGTTTATGAAGTGGTTGTTTCCCCAATGTTTCATCTGCATTTACGGCAAAGAATAAATAGCTAAAAGTATTCCAAGGCAATCAAAAGAGTAGTCATACTCAAACAGCAGTATGTTCCATTTGCCCCTATGTGCAAGATATGTGCAAGAATTTGGTTTTCCATTTGGATTTGTGGCTTCTAATCAATACTGGGACTGAATTTTGGGGAAGTGGAATGTAACAAGTATGGTTAAATCCATAGAATGGAGATTTTTTTAAAAAGAAAAATATCTGAAAGGAGGATGAAAAATGGAATCTCGAAAATTTGTTACCAATGAATATTATGGAATGATGAAGTAAAATATGCTAAATCAAGAGGAAAGCAAAACATTGGGATAACTAAGCAAAATGAAATGTATGGAATAGAAAAGAGTTGAAATGAATATGTGCTGTATGCGGACTCTATGAACTGAAGGAAATATAATTCAGGGCTGCGTTGTATAAACACGTATAAACGTGTTGACTGCTAAGTAAATCCTATTATGCTTAATAATAACTTAATGCGGAGAACTGGATAAATCTACATCTATTCATATATTTCGGGCACTTGTAGATATTCGACGAGAATCAGACATGATTGACTGGATAGCATCATCACCAATTGTAGATGGGAGTCCAATTTTACTCCCGTCGTAAATGTACTTGAAGCTGCGTCTCGCTTCATCAACCCGGAAACCGTTTCGATTTCTGGATCTAGAGAGCCAGCGAGGGATTTTAGATTTACAAAACGACAGTCTCATATTGCAACATTTCGCGTCCATTTTAAATCGCAGTGAGACATTTCCGCGATGTTTAAGTACTGCTCAGGATGGAACCCCCATTCCCCTCCCCCCCAAAAGCTAAAGGCTTTGTTCTGATGTTTGACTCCACTTCTGACAGATGGTGGTATTTCGTTCAGACGTCTGACACAGAACATCTGCCTGAAGGTTGCTGGGGACGCAACAAAACACCCCGGAATAATGCAATGGCAACACTGCCGAGAAACTATTAAGGATGTGGTCTCCAGTACTTGCGATCTTGTTGAAAGCATCTTAACTTATTGCAATTTGTCTGCTTTCCGCTGGAGGCTATTCTTGTAAGAGATGGGCTGAAAACTCTGGGCAATAGGCTGTTCGGCCCTAGCTTCCGCAAAAGGAAAAAAAAAACAAACCAGCCCGCAACTCCGGGGGTTGTAATGATTGGCCCGTGTCACGTGTATTGCTCTCCTGCAGTTGAACTCCCGGGCTAGTTCGATAGTAAAAGGATCATTTGACAGCAAGCTTGTTTTTCTTACTCTGCAGACCTCTGCAATTGTTCCTGCATCGGAGAGTAAGTAACCACATTTAATGGAGATACCTGAGGTTTTGCATTAATAGGAAGCCTTTTGACTCATATTATATTAGGGCAGAGGACAAGGGTAAGAGACTTTCAGGTTGTACATATTATTGTACGGTATCCCCAGGTGAGTATAGTCGATAGATGATGAAGTTTTGAGGCAATGCATACGTGCAGCTATAAATCAGATATTATTGAGAGCAAATTAACTTTTCCCATAAAGTGTCACAGGATCGGCAGAATTACCGTAGGTTTAGCCAGTTTGCTAGTGGTTTAAGGCTAGAAATTAGAAATCGGGAGAAACTTGAGTTCAAGCCAGCCTTAGGGGTGGACTTTAGGTCAGTTACTGTCTTTCAGTCCAACCCACCTCACAGGGTTGTTGTTGTGGGGAAAATAGGAGGAGGAAAGAGTATTAGGTATGTTTGCTGCCTTGAGTTATTTAAAAAAATAAGGCAGAGTATAAATAAATAAAATAACAATAAGGTCCCTGATTATATTCTCTTGACGTATGTAGCACTTTTTCTTAGATTAGCTATATATACAACAAGATAGCTAATCACTTGCCATAGAGATTGTATGAGAAACACAATAATGATGATCTCTGGAATGAATATGTTTTATTTTCCACTTGTATTCATCCTCCCTCCCTGAACTGCAGAATTGAGCTCAAGGTAACTTAATAAAGCAATTCAGGCTGAGAATCTTGTTTTCTTGTCATCTGTTTCTTATTCTGTTTCTCTTCTATTGTACCTGTTTTCTTACTCAGCCCAAAACTTAGAAAAAATAATTGGCTAAGAGAATATAATTCCAGTGTTTTGTATTTAATCAAGCATATATGCAAAGCATATTCAAACAACCCTACATAGTTACATGGTTTATCCTGCTTTTTCAGCAAAGTTTATTTCTCTCCACAGAAACCATGTACAATATGGCAAAATACTAACCCAAACTGGCTGATTTTTTTTCAGAATAGTTAATCTGAAATTGTCCAAAGACTTTACCTCAAGTAGGGAAATGGCAAGCAAAGACATACAAGACATACAAGCTGTCTTTTAAATAGCCATCTTAAAGCATGGAAGCATTTCTAGAAAGAAATTGGTATTTTTTTTAGGTTTTCTATATGCTATAGAAAATTAAAAGGCAAAGCAGTAACTTAAATAATCTTAGCTGCAAAGGTAAAATTTCAGGTGATAATTATAAGAGCTAAGAAGATGAGATAATGTAATTTAGTTCTCAGGATTTCCACTAATTAAAGCATGTCTAACTTGAGCATTAGTCTCAGTAGGATTTACTCTCTGATCACCATGAATACGATCCAACTTATATGTTGTGTTATGTTCCAGGATGGGATTGGACTGGATTGGCTTTGGTTATGCAGCTTTAGTAGCTTCTGGTGGAATAATTGGCTATGCAAAAGCAGGTAAGAGTATTGGTGTCTTCTTGTTCATAGAGTTCTTAAAATCCAAGGTTGTCAATAAGAAGTTTCTTTTCTTCCCAACATGCACTTTTCAGCCTGCATTTTGATAATAAGCTGCTGTTATTATTCTTGTGATAAGGTGGTGTTTAACTGTTGCAGGGAATAGATTCCTCCTATTTGAGGTACTGTATTGGAGTGATAATCTCCCAAACCAGCCTCTGCTGTTGCACACTGATACCTTATTGCAACACCCAATTTTGTATGGTACAAGTGACATTGCTTTTGTCTTTATTAATTTATTGTTTTTTCTGTCTTGCATTTTGATCTACTAAAGAGTTAAAAGAAACCCAAAAGCTTTCTGGATAAGTTAGGGCATGAGGACATGCACTACAATTTATTGCTTTAATTAGTGTTTGAAAGATCCATATTCTGTCTTAAGATTCATGAAGTTCAAAAAAATAGATATTTTTTCACCAATTAATGGCACACTTTCAATTTCAAAACTGATCTATGAGGTATGACTGATGGTTTCTTGAAAATCAATGAAACTAATGTATTTTAATTTTGAAAGAGAAAAAAATATGCTTTTTAATTGAAGTTTCTTCCTTTCCTGGAGTGCTTTTCAAGGGAATGCAATGTTTCTTCCAGGTCTTTACTCTGATCTAATAGAACAGACATGTCAAACTCGCTATGTCACGTGACGTCGTGCGATGTATCGGAGCTTTTTCCCCATTGCCAGCAATGGGATGGGCGCGGTTTCGTCGTGACGCATCCGGCCCATGGGCCGGCAGTTTGACACCCGTGTAATAGAAGATTCTATGAAGATAACAATTTTGACTTATGTATTCTTGGGAGAAAACGATACGTTTTCCTTTGACCAGCACAAGGACATTTTTAATAAATAACTATGAATCATGTTATAAGTAATAAATAATAGGGAACTGTTAATAACTGGTGAAAATCAGAATATTGCAACAAAAATCCCCTTGGCCTATCTTCCTTTCTGAGTTTATCTGTATAAATTCCATCTGCCATTATATGTAAATGGTCCTCTGGCAGGATGCTAATTACTCATCCTGGCCTCTGAAGATAAGTGTGAATTGGGAGAACAGATTCAAATTCTGTTTTGTTGTTCTTGTCATTCATCTGAACTCCATTGTGGGTTAGAGATCCTATCTTCTTCTTCTTCTTGTGCCATATCCGTTATCGTACGTTGGGGATCATGTTGGCGATCCTGTTTTTATCAGCAGCCGCACGAAAACGTGCTGCTGAGTTTTGTTCAAACCAGTCCCTTAGATTTTGAAGCCATGATGTTCTTCTTCTGCCTGGACCTTGTTTGCCTTCAATCTTTCCCTGGAGGATTAAATGGAGTATGCTGTATTTTTCTGGGTGTCGCATCACATGTCCGAAATATTCTAACTTTCGTTTTTTAATTGTTTTGATGATTTCCCTTGGCTTTCCCAGGCGGCTTATCACCTCCTCATTTCTGATCTTATGGATAAAAATAAAATAAAAATAAAAATGTTTATCCTATGGATAAAAATAAAAGCAATGAGATCAGTCATGCATTTAATATAACTGCTTGGACAACTTTAAAGAGTCTTTTGAGTCCTAATACTGACATGTATTTCTAGAGCCTTTTGAAGTGTATTTGTAATTACAGGTAGTCCTTGTTTAAGTACCAGTTGCTTAATAATAATTCAAAGTTAAAATGCCCCCCCCCCCAAAAAGTACTTACATTCTGGTTCTGGAGTTCTGATAGCCCCACACACACATACAACCTGCAGTCATGTTATTGTATTTTGGGTGTTTGGCTTGCATTTATGGCCTTTTGTATTTTCCCATGATCATGTGACCATGATTTTGCATGTTTTTTGCTGATTTCTGGCACTTCCAGTTTCTAGCAAAAAACAGCCATTGAATAAAATGGATTTAATGACCATAGTGTTCACTTAAGAACAATAGCATCCACTTAACAATCATAGTGTTTGCTTAATGACCATTGCAAAAAGATCATAAATTGGTCATGGTCAAGTAGTGATCCACTTAATGAAGGCTACAACTTACAACCATAATTCCAGGCTCAATTACTCTTGTAAGTCGAGGACTACCTGTATGACATCAGTCTTCTTGCAACTTTATAATGGTCTTGTAGAGATGAAAGAAAAATGACTCGATAAAAGAAAATCTAAATGGTCTTTTAATAGAGCTTATGATGCTTCAGTTCCAAATAGAGTTAACCTGTAAATAGAACAGAAAACATTAGCAATCAATATTGAAAGCCTCTGCAATTTGATTAACAGGACTGTTCAACAATAATTCAAAAACATTGATATTTCCTCAGTCTTTTTACAGTCACCCATCTCCATATATAAACTCCTAATAGAACTAAAAATGGTCTCCTCGGCCATTTTCAAAGAATAACACAGGATAATCCTCTCTGAGAGCAAAGCTCTCCAAATGTTTATTTCAAATATATCAAAGTCAATGTGAAGTTTTATGAAGAGAATGGTATATTAGAGGAAAGCAGGAATACATTTTAAACTGATTACCATTTCCTTTTTTTTTAAGGCAAGTAATTAATATTCTAGATAATTTTGTGAGAGGGGTTAAGGCACCAGGCTAGAAATTGAGAGACTATGACTTCTAGTTCCATGTTAGGCACAAAGCCAGCTGGGTGAACCTGGGCTGGTCATTCACTCTCATCCTTGGGAAGCAGGCTGTGGCAAACCACTTCCAAAAATCTTGCCAAGATTTTGAAGGGACTAGTCCAGGCAGTTGCCAGGGATCAAGACACTTTGAAGGCGCACACACAAAAAGATAAGACTGTACTCTTTATATTTTTCATTACTCTAATTAGTTTTATTACCAATATTCAGGAAAGGGCTTCATTTGTCTTTCTTTATACTGATATACTTTATACTGATATACTGATCATTCTTCTTTTCCCTTCTATTATCTCTTGATTTTCTCCATGCTATCCTCCTCCGCTTATAATCTTTTGGATGCCGACATCTTTTAAAATATGGTGTAAATGATGCTTCTTGACTGGTGATACTTAATCCTTACTGTTTAAGACATTTGCAAGAAAAGCGCACCCCAATGAAGCCTAAGGGGAAAAAAATCCCAACCAAGGTTTATAGCAACAACAAAATACTACTTCCTGTCCAATGTCTATTTCTCCCTAACAACCACGGTGTATTTTGTTTATTCAAGGTAGTGTCCCATCTTTAGCTGCTGGTCTTCTTTTTGGGGGGATAGCTGGACTTGGAGCATACCAACTGTCTCAAGACCCAAAGAACATTTGGCTTTCTCTGAGTAAGTCTGTCTTGAACAAATAGATATGTAAGACACATAAATATAATTATTACGAGCCTTTGATTTCACTGTGTTTGTTTAATACCATTTACTCACAGAGTACAATTGATTTTATTCTATAGCAGCAAAATCCTCCAATGGGATTCCTTCCATAGGAAATTGCAAAAATTGTGTGCGGTTTTTTTTAAAATAAGGGCACTAATTTGCAGTAAGTTAGAGCAAATAACAAAAACTGGGAAAAGATACTAGTTGGAAACCATTTGATGGATGAAAACTACAGTGCCAAAAGTAAGTAAAGGCTCCAATAGATTTAGTTCAAAGCCATTATGTTAACCATTAATCACTATGAGCTATCTCCTTCCCCCAAGAAATAGATGTTAGATAGAATGATGTTATTACTAAAGCTATAACTAACTTTTTAAGAATCATACATAATTGAGTTTATTATTCAGATTTATTTGGATAGTTTGGATTGGTTTGCTCAAAGAAGGCCAAAAGAAGACAAAAAAGAGATATAGAAAAAGGGGAAAATATATGTCTTTAAAATAAAACCTGATTTTAAAAGCCAGATAAAAAGGGATGTTGGGATGTGTTTGAGATGGAAATGCAAGCATTCTTAAAAAGTGTTCAGTTGAGAATGTTGCCATGTAGGGAGTGCACATTTCGACTCTTGAGAGTTTTTAAAGGTAAGATATTGAGCATTGTTGGCTTTTCATTATCATCCTTTTCAGGTTGCCAGTTCTTCAGGAAACACCCATGAGATAATAATGCATTGCACGTATTCTGTTTTTTTTTTAAATAAATCTTTTTATTAGTTGCTTCTGGAACCTTAGCTGGCATTATGGGAATGAGATTCTACAACTCAGGGAAAGTCATGCCTGCAGGATTGATTGCTGGGGCAAGGTATTAACTGCATGCTTTTATGTTCTCACTGTTGCATTAAGGGTGCAATCTTGTGTTTTATTAAAGGTAGTGAGATTTATGTCTAAGGATCAACAAACAGCACCACGCTACAACCGCGTTTTTCAAAAACTGACAATTGGTAAAAATAGCCTTTTTAAATTTTAATAGTTTTAGATTAAATAACATAGGAGCAAATTGACATTGAGCAGTCCCCTAGTTTTGGAAACTGTGGGACTGAACTGTATCCAAAATGTTTCTCTTCCTCTTTCTTCCACCTACTCTGACCACAAGGACATACATTATTTTCAGGCTGAGGATCAGGCTTGGCTGTTAAATGAAGTGTCCGTATGTGATCAGAAACCGGAGAAAAAAGTGGAACAAAAACTAAGTTAGGCTGAAGTTAGCTTTAAATTAGCTTTTAGTTAGCATTTTTAATGCCGTTTATGTGATTTAATCATTTGCCTCTCTGTCACATTAAAAATGACAATTTAGTAGCAAATGGAAAATCAGGGACAGATTTAGCCTCCAAGTCTTTGGTTATGCAGCCCCAAGTTATAGTCTGCCTCCCTATTTCCAGTCAAACTATCTTACTCTAAGCCAGAGGTAGGCAACCGTGGCTCTTTTATGACTCGTGGACTTCAACTCCCAGAATTCCTGAGCCAGCATGGCTGGCTCAGGAATTCTGGGAGTTGAAGTCCACGAGTCATAAAAGAGTCAAGGTTGCCTACTCCTGCTCTAAGCAATGTTTCTCAGCCTTGACAAGCTTGGCAACATACTGCCTGGGGAGTTCTGAGAGTTGAAGACCACACATCTTAAAGTTACCAACATTGAGAAATACTGTTCTAGAGTAAAGTGACCACAATGATTGCATGTTAATATCTATATCAAGAATATTTCTTGATTGTATCTGCAGCAAGCTTCAGTGACACCAAAACTACGTCCTCATGCAGTACCATCATTATGTGTTCATATCTGATGTCTGGTTGCAATGTGGCATTTCCATGATATTATTATTTTTACAAATAACTCGAGGTGGTGAACATGTCCCACCTCCCTCCCTCCTCCTATGTTCCTCATAACAACAACCCTGTGAGATGGGTTGGGCTGAGAGTATGACAAGCCCAAGGTCACACAGCTGGCTTTTGTGGTAGGACTAGAACTCATAGTCTCTTAATTTCTAGCCTGGTACCTTAACCAGTAGACAAAAATGGCTCTATAATGTAATTGTACTGTCATCTTCTCCTCTTTGCCCCTCCCCTTCAGAAGCCCATCATGTTTCTGGTCATATCATCAGCAGTCTTCAGAAGCTAAAAATAATACTTTAAAAAAAAAAAGAAGCAGCTCCCCCCCCCCCAACCAATATATTTGCTTTCTCTCGTTTGCCTCTAATTAAATCCAAAACCAAAATGTTTGGGATAGGGCAAATTAAACACTATTAATGTAGGAGTGAATTCTCCTTTATTTCCCATAAACTGTCTATGTTTTTCTTTCAAGTCTGGTGATGGTTGGAAGACTTGGGCTGAAGATGTATGACAAACCACACAAAGGATAACAGGGCGCTCTCTGTGGCCAAGAAGACAGATCACACACATCAAATATGCCATGCTAAGCAAAGCACAGCACATATCCTAATTTTTAAGTGACTAAATTAAAAGCAAATGTGTTTGTGAATATAGACACTCTTTTGTATACAAGTATTTCTTTCTCCATTCTGGTAGGAACTACTGACTAGTATAGTAACTTCTTGGTAATATTCCTCAAAGTGGTAATAATAGAAGTTGCTGGAAAAAGACAAAGAAGACTAAAAGAGAAAATAGGGTCAGCCATGGTGCTGACTCTGTTTGCTAGTGTCACATTATCTCACCCAAATCAGGGAGCAAAACCACTTGTGTAAACATTTCCAGTATAAAAGAATCAGTGAACTTTTCCATGCCTGTGTGCTCCAGATGCTTAGGTCGTTGCAGTTGCCTTAAGCCACCTTACCGTATCCAGGTGTTGATCTGATGTATGGGAAATACATCATTTCCTCATTCCCAACCAAGATGGTCAATTGCTGGAAATGAAGGGTTTCCAGATCTGTATGCAGGGAGGATATCAGGATGGAGGAAAATAGACTGAATTTTGAGGTCTTCCATGAAGAAACGGGGATCATCTTCCCCCTTTCTAAAATGCTCCTAAAATGATGTTTTGTGAGTAACATTGTACTATTGTCTTCTTTCTGAAGGTGTTGTTTATCACTGTTTACAAGAAGGGGTTGAAATGCAATCTTTAATCATGAATCTGCTTACCTGTGATTTATTCATGATATTAAAACTTTCCCAAATTTCATAAAGCTTCTACTGTGGTTTCTTTAAAGAAAGTTTCTGACATGGTTGAGAAATTGCAGGAGTTTGCTGTAGCATGTACAAATCCTTTGCAGTCTGTAAGATCAAAACTTGGTTTGCAAAGCATCCAAGACTTGCTTTTTAAAAAAACTTATTTTAATGACTGATCTTTATACAACTTCAGATTGTTCTTCTTCCACAGAATGCTTCATAAATCCTGCAACCCAAGAAAAGAGGATTTCTGTCAGCTCAGAATAGTCTACACGTAGTCCTCGACTTACAACACTTCATTTAGTGACAATTAGAAGTTACAACAATACTAGAAAAAGTGACTTATGACTGTTTTTCACTCTTGTGACCGTTTTTCATTCTTATGACCATTGCAGCATCCCCATGGTCATATGATCAAAATTCAGATGCTTGGCAACTGAATCATATTTATGATGGTTACAATGACCCGGGTCATGTGATCCTCTTTTGTGACCTTCTGACAAGCAAAGTCAATGAGGAAGCCAGATTCATTTAGCAACTGTGTTACTAACTGAACAATGACAGTGATTCACTTAACAACTGCGTCAAGAAAGGTCATAAAATGGGGCAAAAGTCATTTAACAACTGTCTTGCTTAGCAACAGAAACTTTGGGCTAAATTGTGGTCCTAAATTGAGGACTACCTATATTATTATTATTATTATTATTATTATTATTATTATTATTATTATTATTATTATTATTATTATTATTATTATTATTATTATTATTATTATTATTATTATCCACCCATCTTGCGGTTTGAGGAAACTCTGAAACTCAAACTATACGACAGTGAGCCTGTTATCCTCCCTCCAGATGTTTCAGATTCTGCTCTCATAACTTTCCCCTTGCACGACTAATGCATCTAGAGAGCAATCACTTTGGAAATGCTAATACAGAGGTGATGGCAACTTCCTTAACTTTATCCTTGACTAAGTGAACACATGGAATGTATTGTATTCTGGACTAGACTTTGAATTTATGACATGCAAGTAGAGAGCATGGATTATAGGGTGATTCCCCTCAAAAGCCATGACTGCATTTCACAGCAAGCTGAAATGGAAAACATTCAAGCATTATCCTAAAGAAACAAAAATGCTAACTTTAATTTGCAGGGTGTCCGCTACAGTGCTTTATAAACAAGTTGTGTAGGAACAACAAACCTGGCAAAGTATGAATACTTGTTAAAGGTATTGTTATTGCTGTGTTGAACATTTAGAGGACAAGATTTTTGATTGACAAAGTTAGCACACAAAGTGGTTAATTCTCAGAAGAGTCACCACGCAGTCACTCGTTCTAATTGCCTCTCCTCTATGACTCCAGCCAGATCTCGGTTACAGGAAGCAGGGATGAGCACGGTGTATGTTTGGCTGACCTCAGGGGTGGCAGATAATGCATACAGACATTAACACATACAATACAAATCACTTTTATTAGCATAGTTTGATGTTAATTACATAATTGACTTAGGCTAGGCTGTTATGTTGTAAGCAATTTCATACTTGTTTCCCCTTTTCACAGATAGACTGAACACACCAGAAACAACACACATTGGGAATTACTCCTCTAGTGAGAGTCACTGGATCAGATGAGATAGATCCTCTTTTAAGATGTCAATTGGTTTCATACAGTCCTGAATAATGTCATGGAATCATTTTGGAAACCTGTAAGAACTAAAAATGTTAAGCAGAAAAACTTATGGAATGGAAACAGCAATCCCCCAAATATTCCAGTAGGTATAGGTCCTCTTGAATCAAATCTGCATAGAGGTTACAAAAACTATTTGCATCCATAATATGAATATCTGATGCACATGGAACTAATTATCTGCATGCTACTGGGATGACTTATGGATCAAGTGTGACAAAGGGGAAGCAAAGAATAAAAAATATAGAATTGAAATACATGTTTATGAAATAGAACAGGGGAAAAACCCCGGAGGTTGAGAGCCAGAGTGATATAGCTGATAAATTGTTGGATTTGAAGCAGGAAACCAGGCTCTCCCATGTTCTAGTCTAGTTCTAGGTCGACCTTTGATTTGTTTTATTGTTTTTATATCAGATTTTTATCTTTATAAACCCCCTTGGAGTCACTGAGTCGGGCAGCCATATAGGTAGTGCTCAAGTTAAAACCACAAATGAAAGCAGAATTTCTGTTGTTAAGCAAAGGGGTTATTAAATGAGTTGTGCTCAATTTTACAGCCTGTGCCACAGTTGTTAAGCAAATCATCATTAAGTAAATCCAGCTTTCCCCATTGACTTTGCTTGCCAGAAGCAGGCTGAGAAGATTGCAAATGGTGTTCACATGATCCTGGGATGCTGCAACCATTGTAAATACATGCCGGTTACCAGCCATCCAAATTATGATCATGTGACCATAGGGATGCTACATTGGTTGTAAATGGGAGGACCAGTTGTAAATTACTTTACAGGGCCATTGTACCTTTGAACAGTCATTAAATGAATGATTGTAAATCGAGGGCTATTTGTATAAATTTTCTTAAATAAATAAATACCTTAGCCATATGGAAGCTGAGCAGGTACCTTCAGACCAACCACTCTCATTCAACCAAGCTATCTTATAGGAGAAGAATTGGAGAAGGAGTTTTATGTATTGTATGGTTTTGGAGAAAAAGCAGCATGACGAGTTTAACTGCCTGGTACTAAATTGACTAGGTTAGTTAATCCATTTTGGTTTTTTTCACAATACTTTACAACATCTTAGAGTATCTATATAAGATTCAAAGTTCATTCCAAAATGATGAAAGTTTTTGTGTTGTCATGCGACATGTTCTTTTCCTTTCATCCGTGTGTACAGTGTCACTGTGCACTTGCAAAAGCAGCATAGCTGGCATTGCAACAGTGCAATGCGGCTTTCATCATTTGATGCCTGTTAATTGCACACCCAGTTGTGGCAACCAGACCTTCGTGTTAAGCTCTCGATGGTTAGATTGACAGGGTAGTTCAGGGAAAAGTAAATCCAGTGCTTAATTTACTCTTCTCAACATGACACTTTGCTGTTCTTACAATCTGTAACAGCAACTGCTGAGCAGTGCCCTGACATCTTATGAACTGCAGACAGCTGAAATAAACTGCTTGCAAAAATATCTTCAGCCACTTAATTTTTTAGCATGTCTTTTCTCTGAGGAATCATAGTATATGGAGCATATTGATCAGCAAATATTGTAAGCCTGATTTTGTGTATTCGTTTCATTACAAAGGACAGAGAACGTGGATTACAACGTAATTTAAACACAAGCAAGGAATCTTGATGTTAAATGTGTGTGTGTGTGTGTAGAGAAGAGGTAAGTACAAGTGGAATAGGCCTATTCTCTTCCTAGGTGTGCAGCCAGGGAAAAATGATGAAACTATTTCTTCAGATAGAAATATCTTGGTGGTAGACAGTGTCAGATACTGGGGATTGCAGGAGGGATCAAAAAGTTAAGAGGTGATGAACATGATGACACAATCAAAGCCCTGCCACTTTCTTACATGTGTTGTCCCTGATCAGAGCTGCTGAACGTGCTAGTTTTATTGGTCCCTTCATCCTGCCCCATTAACAGCTCGAGGAATGCTTTCCATATTTATTAATGTTTATTAATATTCAGCATAAAGACTGAAAAAGAAGAGAAAAAGAATGTTCTATGTCTGTACACAAACACAGACATTAGAGGACAAAATAGCACCATGCTGTTCTGTTATAGCGATGCGTTCAAGCATTAGAAGCCAGCCTGGTAAAGCCACATCTGTCCTCCATTGAGTATTGGAAGAATATTCTACATTCAGAACCATTGCTGTTTTACAGGTATCAAAAAAGTCACAGCAATAGAATAATGGAGGTTGCTTCCATTCTTGTATTTGAACCACATAGACATTAGCCCACCAGATATAAAGCAGAGCAGAAGAGAAACATGATTTCTCTTTGCATTATTTCTTGATCCCTAGAATCTGCTGGTCACCTCTCTTTGCTTATCCAAATGTTCTTCCCTGGCTTCAGGTCAAACACTAGTATTGCTCAAATCAAAAGTGGCCTCTCCGCAACATAGGCTTATTTTGAGGAAATCTCAGTGTGATACCCCTAAACTTTAAATAAACCAGCATTTTCAGCAATCCATCATTGATGTAACTCAAGTACAGATCTGTACAAAACTCTCGCTCATTTGTAACTGACAGTAACCAGATTAGAAATTGCTGAGTGATACATCAAAAGTTGACTCAGGTGTGTAAGCAGCTTATAATTGTAGAAGAAAACTAGGCTATTGTGATATAATAGTAAATACAAAGTCAAATACAAAGAAAAAATAGAAGAGAAAGAAAAAGATGCAAGAAAAAAAGGTCTGTGTTGTTGTTTTTTCCTCTGACCAAACAAATCAGCTTTGCCATCTGAGCAAAAGTTCTGACATTTTCACAATCCATTCCTCCACAGTGGAAATTTCATTATTCTTCCATTGTTGAGCATGCAATAGTCTTGCTGCAGTTACCATATACAAAATCAATCGTCCATGCATCTTTTCTAGTTCATAGGCCCCTTAAAGAAGTTATGGTTTCTTCACAATATTTATCTTTAAAATCCTTTGCATCACCATGAGAATTTGTATCAGAAGATTCTTAGCTTACTCACAAGTCCATCATGCCTGGTAAAATGTCCCTTCATGTTTTTCCCATTTCCAACATTGGTTTGAAATACCTTTGTACATTTTTCATAATTTATCTTGTGTCATATACTAATGATACGTATTTCAAAAAAATATCTTAAAAGATGACACTGTAAATTTGATACCAATTACCCACATTGTCTCCCAAGTATATTATATCCAAAATTAATAGCCCATTTTGTCATGCAATCTTTCACCTGTTGGTTTTCTGTTTCAAATCTTAATAAAAGTTTATACATATTTACTGTACATGTTCATCATTTGTTCATAATTCAGTTTCAAATTCTGCTTGATGTTTTTCAAGTTGTTTTTTATTCATATGAAAACCACTCAAAACTCTGGTCTTCTGCAGTTCTATTGACTTCAGCTAGAGATACATGGTTTCTGAACACAAATGGGAGTTGTACTTTTGCAGTGATATCTAATAACCACCAATCAATCAGTTACGCAGAACTCATTTTATAAAGAAACATTATGTAATTCCAATTATGTAATAATTTCCCCCAATTAGCCTGATAATTGAAATAATCAGCATATCAAATTGAGGAAAGACAAATATTTCTCTAACATTTTATTTGAATATTGGATTTGCAGACCTTGATTGTGAGTCCAAGATGAAAACATGCAGGGAAGGGGGGGGGGAAACTCTTTAAAAAGACAGACATAAAGCAGCATGAAGTATGTGGGTCTGCAGTGCTGCTGACACAGCTATATAGACAATGGCATTTTGCCCAGCTGCAGAGGTCTGGGATACTGTTGTCAAAGCAGCACTAAGAAGAAAGGATTTATATGCTATATCATTATTTATTTGTTTGTTTATTTCACTGGGTATTTAAGAACACAATTTTAAAAAGAGAAAATACATTTACAAGCAAGACCAGATTAAATATACAATTTGAAGTAACATTATGCTTGTGTGCTGCCTTTAAAGTCTCTTACATCGATTTTAAGACTTTAGAACATTTTAAAAATCAAATTGACTTTTAACAATAGTCAGTAAAATATGAGCTATAAGTCAAAAAGGAGAGTTAACAGAAATTTCTAATACAAGAATTCTGTCCATAGTCGCTGAATCAAACAAAAGTTTGGATATTAAATCCTTACGTTAAGACAAGCCCAAATTTTGGATGCAATACAAGTCTACAGGTAGAACTGTAGAATCAGTCCTGTATATCAAATTGAGTTTGTTTTTGACACAAATGCATACTTCTACAACTTGATTTGCCATTCTTCCATAGGGGGTATATTATTATTTAATGATACTGCATATCGTTATCAATCTTCTTTTGCTCTCTGGTGAGTTGGTTTATTAATTTAATGTCTTGTCATAATTACTCTCAAGTTAGTAAAATTTGTTCTTCAGTAAATCTAATTTTCATACTGAAGGATTCAGCTACTAAAACACAAGGTGCCAGGTTTTTTTTGACAGGCTTTTTCAGAGGTGAATGCAGTATATAAGGTTATCTGATGATAAAGATTAGAATTTGCTCTGCATTAAAGAAAGCTACAGAGTATGATAGCTAGTTTCCTCATTTCAGAAAGTAGGAGGAATATAGCAATTGATGTTTAGTTGAATTACATTTTTCATTTATGGATATCTTCCCAAGAATGAAAACAGAATTTATACTTATGCAGGCTTTTTATATGCCTAAAATGGAGAACCAACAATTATTTTGAATAGGAAAATAAATATTTGCTTGTTTCTTCTTCATAGCAATCTTTGTAAGTGACTTTGACATGACATAACATCATATGTGTGATGGATAGCACTCTGCTGGGATGCCTGCAGGCTGTTCAACATCAGGTTGCACTTCACAATCCACTACCCTCTGTGAATAAGACTTCTTCAATGAATGTGATCTACTCCTGAGATCAGCTTTGGACTTAACTTTCCTTCCTTTCTGTTTCTGGAAATTATCTTGCCTAATTAAAAAAAAAACCCTTCTAAATACTTGCATGCTATTTTGTAACATTTGGGTTGGCCTAGTAAAGGCACTGGTTAAATATAGGAATTTTAAAAAAAATATTCAAGTCAAATTTTATTTCTAGTTATTTCATGGAGATATTCAGTCGGTTCCATTTCAATAATATGTAAATGATTGTCACTGTTTTCTTCAATAAGCATATGTATGTACGCACGTACCTACGGTACATACCAACATATGTATATATATCTTTCTAAATTGCCTTAATAATTCCTGGAAGAATCCCACCCAAGGACTAATAAGGCCTGATATTGTTTGGCATCCAAGCCTAATTCAAATGCTGCCACCTGCTGTGAGATGAGTAGTAAAACATATTATTGCATATATATTTATGCACTAGTAGGCGCTTCTGATTTCTTTGCCCCAGGAGATTTTAGAAAGTCCTATGATCTTAAGAGTTGGAAAGGATCCTTTGGGACATTGAGGTAGTTCAGGGAGCCAAATGAAAATATTGTCAAGAGGTGGCTGTCAGAACTCATTTTGAATGCAATCTACAGGTTTCATTTTGAACACAACACAAGATACACTTAAAAGCCACCATTTCTCTGGGTAACTGAGAAATGGGTAACTCCTCTATTGAACCTTTCTCACTATTGAAAGGTTTTATTCTTGTATTCAATCAGAATCTGCTTTCCTATAATTTAAGTCCATCATTCTGTGTCCTCCATCTTGGCTAATGAAAAGAAAGTCTTAACCATCTTCTGTACAACATCCTTCAGGGTATTTGAGAAATGTAGTCGTATTCCCCACTAGTTTTCTCAAGCCTAAATAATTCTACTTCTTTCAATCTACAGAAATCATAGTTTTAAATGGGGAAGTAGAATACACATGAAACAGTCGGGGAAGGACTACAAGATTGCTTGCAGCCCTGAATCCCAAACAAGTTCCCATTCCTCATCTATGTTAACAATACAGTCTTTGCAGTGAGTTTCTTGTACCCACTGTTATAAAAAAAATACACAAATTAATACGATGATGGTGTTAGGCACGATCATGGTAATAACGATATACAATACAGCACAATATTCTTTCAGAAGACATGAGCAATCTTGCACTTTCAGAAATGTTGAAATCCTTAATCTTTTGTTTCATTGATAAGGACAAAGCCAATATTTCAAGTTTTCTTATACTCTGAGTTATTTTTCAGGTCAGGTGTAAGAATCTTTGGAAGATTCTTTTTCTTAATCTCATAGCACATGTGAAAAAAAATACAGATCTTCAGTATATTTTCTGTAATGTTTTGGGATAAGATCTTGCAATTATATTTCTATAAAGATGCTCTTTAAATCCTTTTTAAAAATAATATTGGTTGCTCCACTGTTGACATTCACTATATTTGAAATTTCATTTTTTTCTTTGAATTATTAGTGAAATGTGAATTAAATATGTAATTGAAAAAAAAAGAATAATTTTACCTTAAAACCAGGTATGTGCATGGAGACAGCAAGAAAGGGAAAGGGCAAAGAGCAAATCTACATAGGTTGGCCTTTTGTGATTGCCACCTGACTTATAAATCAATCATTTTACTCTTATTCAATCACAGTTATTTGAGGGGGGGAAATAAAGTCACTAATGAGAAAATTAGCATATGTGATAAGTTCACATTTGCTAAGTATATACCTTTAGACATCAGTTCCAATAATGAGCTAGCATAAGTTTCTTTTGTTAGGACTCTGTAGGTATGCACAACACTTATAATACGATTCCATTTTAGAGGAGGGAAAATTTATTTCACAGCTGTTAGAAATGTGCTCTTTATAAGAAAGAACAAGGCCATTGTGAGGTGTCTCTCACAGAATTGAAGTTACAGACGTTATGAAATGAATAATGAGGTTTCCAAAAGGAATGAATTCCCATTCGTTTAAAACTGCAAACTGCCAGATCTCAACCTCTACATCCTTTGTACAGTACAGTAGATGCAGCAAACAGTAGAGTTGGGGGTGACTCAATAGCAAGCTGTGTGTGGGAGAACCAGACAGGTCTGAATCACCAGTTTCTTTATCTCTGAATCACCATTAGTGTCATGTAAAACCGCACTTGCATAAACCCAAACCTGCTGTTGAAAACCCATGTTATGCATTTACAAACTGGTTTGCACAAAGTGCACCATTTCTTTGTACTAACAGATGATGACCTGTTTAGACAGGTAATTTAAGACATCAGTGAATTCCAAACATTTTCCATGGGTTTGACAAGCAAGGTCTAATTTCACAATTCTAGTTCTTTCTTGCTTAATGGATGTTCTTGCTAACTACCTTATTTCTAGCTGGGGAAAAAAAGCAGAAATAAAGTACAGTGACTTTATAGTAGGCAAATGTTGTTGAAAAAAGTGCCAGATGAATTACAAACCTGTAACACTTAGGTGGAAAGTGAGAGGGAAAAAAGGAATGCATATTATAGCAGATTTTTTTTATCTGACAAATAGAAAATACCTAATTACTTGTTCATAACTTTTTTATAAATGGCACATTCATTAAAGTGACTTCCCTTTAGAAAATTCCCTTTGAATTCCCTTTCATTTGCTTAATGTACAACTTAATTAATTCAATCAAAGGTCAGTCCTTTAAGACAGAGGTCCCCAACCTTTTGGGCACCAGGGACCGGTTCCGTGGAGAGAGGTTTTTCCACGGACCAGAGAGTGCGTGGTTTCATGTGCTGCCTGCATCTCATGGATGGGGCTTTGCTTGTTTGTGCGGATCAGTTGCTGGCATGCTGCGGCCTGGTACTGGTCCACAAACCGGGGGTTGGGGACCCCTGCTTTAAGACAAACATCTAGGTATAATAATGTTAATCTTTTTGTTCTCTCTAGTTTCAACAGGCATTTATTTAATGGTGTTGCATCTTAAATTTCTTAATTCCAATTCTTTCTGAAACAAAGTGTTTAAAATCCATGCTTGCTTATCAAACTTTCAGGTTGCATGCAAGAGGAACTCATATTATACCAGTTGCCAAACATCCTTGTGGTTTTCCTTTGTTTTTTTGTAGTTCAGAATCAAGGAAAATAAATCAAAAGACAAATATTTGGTAATTCTTAGCTTTGAAAATCTATAAGAAATCTGTATTTATTTGAAGATTTGTTTCAAACTCATAGCATTTATAAAATTGTAAATGTTTGAATTGAAAATATTGGGCACGCTCCTAGAATTATGGTTAGATTACAGGTTTTTGTTGCACATTTACAATTGGTTACTTCATGAATTATTTCCATTTTTTGGAATTTAATATCAAGCAATAATAACATAACACATATTTATTTATTAATGATATATAGTAAATATTAATAATACAAAGTAAGATACTGAGGTAAATTGGTCAACTGTGATGGTTTTTCTGTTCAGAACATTGGAAGCAGACACTGCTGTTACTAATTAATTAAGAATGTAGTATCTTTTTTAGGTAAAAAAATGGAAGTTCTTTCAAATTTTTATATTAAGAGTGATGTTCCCCAGGAAAAATTATCTGGGATGAATGCATAGATCAACACAGCCAAAGCTATCCCTAAATATGTCTATAATAAAACAGGGTGTTTTTTCCCCTCTATTAACCTCTTTTGTCTCTTTCTGTCATCCTCATCTCACGTTCCCTGCCACTCGATTCATTTTCATTTTTACATTTTGCTAAAGAAAGCAGTTCCTTAAGTGGACATGCCCTCTGGCAGTGAAAAGAAATATGAGACAAAGTATTGTCAGGCACCATTTCTGCTACTATGACCTAAAAAATAAATTGTAATTTATGTGGCCACTTGTTGGAGATTTTATCATTGCTATGAACCTAAGAGCTTTTTAACTACTACCGGTAGGTGAGAAATAGAGGAAGGGAGGTATTTTCACATGCTGCCCACGTGTGTGTTTCTCATGTAGCCTGAAAATAAAATAAGTTTCTGTATTTGAGACAGATGAAACTTTCTCTGTCTCCCCATCTCCCTCTCCCTCTTGTGGTTTAGGTGGAGGTGTGATTTTCCCACCGTATGCATACTGTATATGTATGTATGTATGTATGTAGGTATTTTTATTTATTTAATTTCTATGCCGCCCATCTGTCCTACTAGGTGACTCTGGGCAGCTTACAAATTATTTCTTAATACATCTTCTCCCTTCCCATTTAGCTATGTACTGCAAAATGTTCAGATATATCTTAACTTCTGTGAAGAAAGTGGTTAGTAACCGAGTAAGAGAAATATTTATTGCCAGTGAAAATGTTCTTTCAGTATAGTATTTGTGTGGAAAAAGCTGCAAAACTGGAAACATGGGGGGAGGGGGAAGGAAAGGAAGTAGAGATAGGCTAAGAGGCAGAAAAGGGGTGAGATAGTTGATAATGAGAGATCAGAAGAAGCCTTACATGTTTTGGCTGGATCAAATTAAAAAAACAACACACCTGCTGCACTGTATTGAATTACACACATTGATTTGAGTCTGTCAACCATACACTCAGGTCACTAATGCTAAAGTATTATTTCTGTATGTATTCATTTAAAAAAATGACTCTAACATTGGGAATAACAGCTAAGTTACTTTTTCTCACTCAAATAATATGGAATAGGCAAAAATGTGTATGTTCTCATGATGTGTGTGTGTGTGTGTGAGAGAGAGAGAGAGAGAGAGAGAGCGAGGGAGGGAGGGGGAGAGAGAGAGATGATTCCCAATAAATGCCTGAAGAAGAGGGCTGAGAGACAGTGACTGGCCTTAGATCACCCAGCTGGCTTTGGGCCTAAAGTGGGAGTAAGAATTCATGGTCTCCAATCTGATGCCTGAACCACTACATAAAAACCCTCATGTTTTATAGATGCCACTCAATACCTTCTTGTAACATGCATTAAGGGAGCAGAGGGAAGGTTTGCTTGAGAAATGCCTGATTTCAGGGCCAGAGTTCCAGGAACTTTGGAAAAGGCCTGGAGTTTGTAGATCCCATCTTGTCAGTCACTAAAATCGGACCCATTTCCGACTCTGAAGTAGGGGCAAAGGACAATGGAATTATTTGCAAGTGAGCACCAAGTAGAGCAGAGACTTGTAGACTTCAACTCCCAGAATTCCCCAGCCTGGGGAATTCTGGGAGTTGAAGTCCACAAGTCTTAAAGTTGCCAAGTTTGGAGACCCCTGCGGGAGGGTTAACCATGTCTTGTATCAGCTCCGATTCCCGAAAGGGACAAGATCAGGGAGCGAGGCAGGCTCCTGGCCTGTGCTCTTCAGCCCTCTGCCCTTCTCTCGTCCTTTCGACTGATCGGGCCTCGGGGTCAGACGCTGCGGCGGGAGACAGCCAGCCCGGCCTCGCGGTGCTTGTTTACTCCTTAACGAGCGATCTCTCTTGTTGTCCTTCGCCAGAGCCAGCTCAGCTCCGGGCAGAGAAAGCCAAGCGGGGAAGCCTCCCTGTATGCCAGAGCCACCCTCCAGCCGGCCTGGGGGCCAATGACAGGTTGAGAGCTCAAGAGGGCGTTGCAGGAAAAAAATCCACTCGAGGTGACAGCCAAACTCCTCCTATCCTCACAATGCTTTGGCGTGTATTGTGGGGAACATGGCAGATGGAGATTAGAAGCGAGGCGGCTGCTGTGGCTTCGGCTGCTCCTGGCTCCCGCGCCACTTGTTGGCTGTCCTTCGGTGCCCTTGCATTCGAGACGGCGAGGATGCAGTAGGGCGATTGCAGAGGATGGAGTCTTAGAAACAAGCGATCGGGTTGGTCGGGATTTTTTTTAAAAAAATCGCCGGATTACTTGAATGCCCGCGTGTGCGCAGCGCAGGCACTGGGAGCTCGGGGCCGTGCGCGCTTGGGATGACCCGGCCATGGAGGTGCAACGGCAGCCAGCCGGGCAGACTAGCCGCCTGCTGATGAAGACGCCCTGGACGCGACAGGGGCCCGCGGCCGGGAGCAGAGCCAGCCACTGCTGCAGGGATCGGGTGCCGCTGGCTCCCTGCGGCGGCAGCAGCAGCCGCAGCAGCAGTTCCCAGTTGGGACTGGGCGCCCTTCGCGTAGTAACCCCGCATTGCTCGTAATATTGCGGCTCCACGCGAAAGGGCCGACGCGGAGGAAAAGAAGGCGCGTCGGGCATCCAGGTCGCAGCGAGGAGGAGGAGGAAGAGGGGAAAAGGTGAGGGTGGAGGGGAGCAGGCAGCAGCAGCAGCAACCATGCTGCCCGGGGTGGGCGTGTTCGGCACCAGCCTGACCGCCCGGGTCATCATCCCGCTTCTAAAGGACGAGGGCTTCGCGGTTAAAGCGCTTTGGGGCCGCACTCAGGAAGAGGCGGAAGAGCTGGCCAAGGAGATGAGCGTCCCCTTCTACACCAGCCGAATAGACGAGGTCTTGCTGCATCAGGATGTGGATTTGGTCTGCATCAACCTGCCGCCTCCCCTGACCAGGCAGATCGCGGTGAAAACTCTGGGTGAGTCTCCATGGAGAGCGTGGCGGGCAGCGGGCGAGACTTCCGAGGGGGGGGGGGGGGGCCGTGAAAGAAGCGGCAGCGCCTTGAAATGGAAAAGGCCTGCTTGGAAGCCAAATCCCTGGCTGCCCTAGATGCCCTCTAGAGTGCCCTCTGATTAGGTGTACAACCTGCTTTGTCATTTATTGGAAAGAAAAAGAAAAAAGGCTCTCCGCATCCTTAGGAGCACAGGCTCAGTTTTTATTACTGCTTATGCGACAGGGCCTTTCTTTCCATTGATAAGACCTAAATCTGAGTACTGCTCCCTATCAAATCCCAGATTGCTTAACTAGTGCTTCAAAAGTCATTTCTTGCATACATAACTTTTGAATGTATTAAAGTGCCAAGCGAAGGCCCTCTTCATATGTTTTATAACCCTGGGCACTGAAAACAGGTTGCATTAGAAACTGCCAGAGTGACTAAATAAGGGGAATATAAACCTGCACAGAATTATTCTTCAAGGAAACTGTATTCCTGGTGTTTTTCCTCCTGGCCAGGGTAGCCTTTATATTCCTCATTGATTTCTCATCTTCTGTGACTGAATTATCATTTTTGTATCAAATCATTCTTTGAGAACTTTAGTTCTGTGCATTTGGTCAGCCCATTTTACTCAAAACAATACAAAATTAAGGTTCCAGCTGTTTTCCTTCTGAAATTCTTATATCTACCTGGTGCTCCATGGTGTATGATCAGAGAATAATAGGACTGGGTTTTGATATGCCCAGTATTGAGTTTCACTTGCTCAAGCTACAGCAGTGGGACAAAGGCAGATGGAAAGTGGCTTAAAATATCCAAAGCCTGATTCTAAATTAATATTTCCCCCTTTTGGAATGGGTTTGTGTGTTTATTTCGAATGGAATATAATTAGCTTTTCTGACTACTCACCCCTGCTTTTTTGAAAAATGTTTAGTAGGAAATAAACCTTAAACTTACTGATTCCCTAATTAAGTGTTTTTCAAATACCTCGTAGACCAGGTATGCCCAGCCTGCATGCCTAGTCCTGGACAGCTAGTAAGGTAGCCCAAAAGATTATATATATATATATATATATATATATAAAAAAAATAACTTTTCTACTTATATATACTAACTATATTATCTATTTTATATGTAGCCCAAAACAATTCCTCTTCAATCAATGTGTCCCAAGCAAGTCAGATGGTTGAACAATCATGCCATAGACCTTTCCATTGCTACACTTTTATTTTTGTCCAATATAAGAGACAATAGTCTTAAAAAAATTGATGGGCAGCATAGTCATTGCACTTAGTTACCCTCTATTGCTAATATTTATTATAAATAAAGCATTGTTATTTTCAGTGTAAACATCTACAAGACAAGGATATTGTCTTGTATAAAAAGAGCGAGTGTTAAGTTTCTATTTGAATTTATGAAAGTTATTTTTGTACGGGAAAGCGATGTAGCTTTGTGTTAAAGCCATACTTTGACTGCAACAGATCCTACTTTCAGTATCTAGCATTCCCAGGTAAGGATGGAGAAAATTACTTTATAAAATCTTGGAGATCTGCAATCAGTGTAGATCAGCATTTCCCAAGTAAAATGTATTCCAGAAGTATTAGATTACAACTCTTATCAGTTGGCTCCTCTTCATTTCCAGTGGTATTGTTCTTCTTTAAAAAAAAAAAAAAACAGCAAGAAAAACAGCATTTTCATATTGTCTAGGGATGCTGGGGTTACAGTTCTACCTATCTGGAGAGCAACCAGACTGGAGAAAGTTATTTTAGACAAGAACTGGAAGTTTTTAAGAACTTGTTTTTAAGACAAGAACTGGAAGTTTTTAAGAAGAGACTGGACAGCCATTTGTCCGAAATGGTATAGGGTTTCCTGCCTGAGCAGGGGGTTGGACTAGATGATCTCCAAGGTCCCTTCCAACTTTATTATTATTATTATTATTAGTTAAGAATCATGATTTACTTTAGAATTTTTAAACATTTTCATAATTTTTCAAAGATAAAAACTGTTTTTAATGATTCACAAAAATAAAATAGCATGTAAATATTACACAAAAATAATCATGAAGAATTTGACCCACAATGATACTGACCCATAATAATTAGTTTTGTATCCCTTTTTAGACTGCATAAATTTATATACAATGAAACCTTAATTTAACAGATCAAGGGAGAGGGAGGGTGAGTCCGTTATTCCCAACTGTCTATTAAATCACAAATCATGTCATTTATTATAATTTAGATTATTTGCATAATATAAATGAAGCAGATTATGTTATTTCAATTTGCATTGTTTTAGGAACCCTGTCATTTGGCAAATTATATAAATTATGAATGATGTAAAATTATCATAAAATATTAAGTTGCATTGGACTTGATTGTTACTTCAGGGGCTGTCCAGAAAAAATCTTAGTTTGTTGCATAAAAAGGGGTCCATTAAATTGAAGTTTGTTGTATTGTGTTTTCAAATAGAATGGCAGTATATGGAAGTGTGATGGAATAGAATTTTTCTATTTTTATATAAAAAAATATCTTTAGGTATTTTTCAGCAGTGTTACATTTTTTTTAAATTGCCAAAGCAAGGTTTTTTTGGTTTTTCTGAATTGCATACCTGCTGCAGTTGCATAAAAAAGAAGTGTCTTCACTTCTGCTTTTCAGACCAATGCAACAGCTGTTTCAAGTTCAGGGAGAGGAAGATAAGACAGGAACCAAAGTTGGTCCTCAGACATGTAGCCTGACACAAAAGAGAAAAACCAAAAGATATTTTACTACTTTTCCAAATCTCCCTTTATAAAAGGTTTCTAGTGTTTCATCTCTTCTGTTATTTTGCTGCTAGAGAGAAAGAACTGAAGTGGGAGCCCCATTTGCTAGGTTATCATTTCTCTTTATAAAATCCTAGATTTCCCCCAAGCAGATACTATTTAGGTGTGTTAAGAAGGAACAAAGTGAGTAGCATATTGGGGATGATAGGAATTATAGTCTAGTCCAGTGATGGCGAACCTTTTAGAGACCGAGTGCCCAAACCACAACCCAAAACCCACTTATTTATCGCAAAGTGCCAGGGCCGCATCAGGATTGTGGTGCTCTCAGGGGGGAATGGGGGCGTGGCCCACTGGGTGGGCATGGCTGCGCTTGTCACGGCAGAGTGGGTGGGCATGGCTGTGGTGGGCATGGCCACCTCGATGTTGCTCATGGGGGAGATGCCTGTGGGGGCCGGGCAGGGTTGGGGGAGATCCAGGGGGTCTCTGGCAAGTGGAGCGGTGGGCAGGAGGCCCAGCATAGATGGGGGGAGGTACGCAATCCTAGCTGGGACTGGGGGGGCCATAGTGCCGATGGGGATCCGGCTTTGCCTGCTCGGGGTGGCCTTTGGCTTGCTGGATGTGGGCGTGCTCTACCACCTCGAGCTTGCTAGCTGGCCGCTTCGCCTCCTTTGTGCTGGGTGGGACTGCCACTCCGGGTGGCGGCGGCGGCCTAATGGACCTGCGCAAGCTGCTGGCAGTGGCGGCGCGCATGCCCACAGAGGGCTCTGAGTGCCGCCTCTGGCACGCGTGCCATAGGTTCACCACCACTGGTCTAGTCTCTAGTGTCTCTGAAAGATGCTGTTAGATGTTGAAGATTGCCAGTGAGAAATGTGTGTCTCTCTTTAAAGAAGCAACTGATTGCTTCCATTATATTAGTGACTAATTCAATCAGGGATTCCTTGAAGTTAAGCAAAGCTGCTGTGGAAACCACTTCGGTGATACTGAAAGACATGCATATTTTATACCACAAGACATCAAATTTGACACAATTGACAATTGGAATATATATATATATATATATATATATATATATATAAAATAAATATATATAAAAATATAAAATATATATTATATAAGAATTGTATACAAATAATTTTAATGTTTTGTGGGGAATGTTGATTAATGTTATATTTGGCTTTTCTTTTGTTCTAGTAAATGGTAAACAAATCTGGGATTTCATGGTTTTCTGAAAAATTCTGTGGGTGGTTTATTTCTCTATAATTGCTTTTAAATTACTTTAAATTTTAAATTACTTCATTCCTAAACATTATACTTTGTTCTTTTTAAAAAACAGGTATCAGTAGACATGACTTCTTTCCCCTCAAAATGTCTTCATAAGTACTTTTTAGTATTAACTATTAATTAGTTTCACTCAGCTTTGAGAAGTCTGCCATTTTACTGTCTAAAATATGGCTCGGGAACATACGTGAATGAAATATTTGCCCTTTGTAGCCTGGATCCCATGTATCCTGGAGAAAATTGTATTCATCTTACTAACGCTTTGTTTTTTTGGTTCTCAGACCTTCAGCCCTTGTGTATTTGGTTCCTGAGCAAATGTTTATTTTATTTTGTTTTATTTTTCATATTTCTAAATTGATTCTTTCTTTCAAAGAAGAGCTCTTTTCAGTTTTCAATGTAGCATCAAAGAAAATACTGGTTCTAGAGGATTTTCTCCATTTTTAATGTTGTTGTAATATTAGCACAAAAAATAGACATGAAGGAAATATCCAGAAATTGTTCTAAACAGAGATGTTGGTAAAACCTATGCCCTGCATATTGAAGATTCCAGATTGAATCCCTGCCATTTATAGAAAAGTTTGGGCAAGACCTCTGAAATAATTTTTCTCACAATGTTATTGAAATTTTTTTTAAAAAGAAGGCAAAAACTAATAGAAACTAGTATAAAGTAAAAAAGAAAAAGAAATGAAAAAGAAAGCTAAAAGTATAAGAAAGGAAAAAAGAAAAGAAAAATGGAAAAGAAAGAAAAAATAGAAAGTGAGTTCTGATCTTCTTTACACCACAATATGTACAATTTTAAATTTACCTCTTTCTCTAAAAGATAAATAGGATAGATCACTCTCCATCAATCCTATTTATCTAAACTATAAATCATGAATTTATTTTTTCTGTTTTGCTCAAAAAGTCTATAAGGAGTTTCTAGTCAGCAATACATGTATTTTTTGTCCATTCTCTACTGTAATCAAAGAAGTCAGTTTGGCCATCTCAATAGAAAGACATTATGATTCAGACAGTAATCTGCCAAGTATAGTAACAGTTTGATTTATATTGGACATCTATGTTCCTATGACTCTACCTTTCCTGGTATATTGGCTAGATGGGAGTATGGGTACACAGCCATTTACTTAACAGGAAGTCCATGTTTCCTTCTTCAGCCTTTATTTTGCAAATCATGCATACAGTATAGATTATTGTTTTTTAGGGGCTGGATCAAAAGGAACCTGTATATCAGGCCATGGAGAAAATAATCTTCATATTTTGTTTACATGAGATTATACTGAAGAGGTTTATGGGACTGTTCCTTTTACACTGGCCCCAGTTTTATGCATCAAGTGTGAGACAAGAAACTTTAGAATAGATCTATATGGGTAAAAGTCTTCATGGATTCTAGAATACTGATTCAGCAGAGTTCTGGATTCCGAGACAATGTTCATATGTAGGAATTTAAACGCAAAGATTTTACAGTCTCGGATATCTTGGCAATATCCATTGGATAGGGCCTCGAGTGCCCCACATCATTGGAGCAAGGCTTAAACTTGCAGCACTTTAACCCATTTATTATTTATTTAGAAAATAAATAAAGATAGAAAAAATCCATTAAAAATGTAATGGACATCAAACACATAAATTAAAAGAGCGGCAATAAAAGATTTGGAAAAATAAATATACTTTGAGTTGTCTTCCAAGGAGAGCGCTTGTTTCAATTTTACTGGCAAATTATTCTATATTTGGGGTTCTGCCACAATAAAAGAAGAATTATTTATTTCAAATGTACTAGTGGAGGGACCTGAAAAAGGTGCTCCATGGATAATCTAAGGCAGGGCTTTTCAACCTGTGGTACGCGTACCACTTGTGGTACATTAACAAGTGGCAGGTGGTACGCAGCCCTGCCTAGCCAAGTGTAGTGGGGGAGGGAAAGAGTCAGCACAGGCAAGGACTTACAGTGAGAGAGTCCTCTGGAGCTGCAGAGTGGGTGGGGCGAGACAAAGGCTCCAGGCTCACTGCTGGCTCACCCTCCCCCATGAGAAAGGAGGAGGAGGGGGGCGGAGACAGAGGCTATAAAAGGAGGCAGTTTGGGCGGGAGAGGGAGAGAGAAAAAAAGAAGCAGCCTTGGGAGGAGGTAGGGTCAGCTCTAGCTGCACCGAAGGAGGAGGGTGGGGGGGAGAGGAGAGGAGATCAAATCAAGCAGGCAGGCCATGAGCTGATTTGCAACTAGTGTGGCAGCCACCTGTGCTGGCAGCAGCAAACAGGCAAGAAATGCAGTGGGGGAGGGGTCGCCCTACAAGAGGAATGAAAAAAGGTAGCAATGGCTGGAGGTGAGGCACAGAGGAGGGAGGGAGGGAGATGGAGAGTGGAAGGATTCTTATGTGCTTTTGTGACTTTGAAGTTCTGGGATTTGTACAATGTGGGCTTTGTGTTCTTAAGGAGTGTTTGGCAATTTCTATTTGGCTGATGGCTGATGTCTCGTGTTAGCTTCTATTGCTCTGCTATTGTTAGCTGTAAGTTTTGCTGCAAGGGATTTTGAAGTATTTTTCTCCTGAATGGATTTTGCCTGTAGATTCCTTTACTTATGAATGGAGCCATTTGGGGAGGCTGCCTTAGCCGGCAGCCAATACTTACTACATGTTTTTTTCTTCCTTACTTTCCTTTCTAGCCAGTAGCTAATTCTTAAAGGGGAATGTGCCTTTTTAAGCTAGTTCACTCAGCAGTTTGTCTTTTCTGTTTCTGGAGGCTTTTCCTTGTTTGATGAATATATGGAAGAGAAAAAATATGGGTTTTTTTTTTCAAATTCTTCCTTTAGAAGGAGGTGGGCATGAGAAAGAGGGAGGGAGGGAAGTCCCGCCTCAGCACTTGGCCACCAGAAGCCCTGCCATTGACTTTGCTTGTCAAAAGGTTGCAAAAGGGAATCACATGACCCTGGGACACTGTGACCATCATAAATATGAATCAATTGCCAAGCATCCAAATATAAATCACATGACCCTGGGCATGCTGTAATGGTCATAACTGTGAAAATGGTCATAAGTCATTTCAGTGCAATTGCAACTTTGAACGGTTTTTTTTTTTGTCATCAAGTTTTTGACACCTTGCTAGGTGGTACTCGAATATTGCCATATCCTAAAAGTGGTACAATCGGTGAAAAGGTTGAAAAGCCCTGATCTAAGGTAGGGGTGTCAAACTCGCCATGTTATGTGACGTGCCATGACGTATCGTGACTTTTTCTCAATTGCCAGAGCTGGGATGGGCACGGTTTCGGCATGATGCATCTGGCCCGTGGGCCAGCAGTTTGACACCCCTGATCTAAAGGTATAGGATGGACTATACAGAAGACTATACAGATAAGATTATCATGAGGAACATTATACAGTATGGATATATATAAATCATAGGTCTCAATGCCTATAGTTTGTTGCCATATCTTCTGGCACTGCTAATGGTGGCGAAAAAGGATGGATAAAATATTGAGTCCTTTGAAGATTGTCTCTCTACGTGCCGTAAATAAATCAGAATAAAAATTACTTTTGTACTTTTGGTACAAATTAATAGTTATTATAAAATGAACAAGGCTGTACACAGTTTGAATATTATTCAGAAGAGTGCTTTGGAGTGTGGATGTGAGCACAGCTTCTTTCTGCTGTTCCTCAAAACATGCATATCTTTCAGATGAAAAAGCCACTACTTTAAGAATTTATTAAAGATGTGCTGCTTTAATTATTCAGTTTATTAAAGCAGTAACATTTTTTTTTTCAGATTCATGTGGAAAACCTGAGAAAAATGTTACTTTAATTAATAGTGGATAAATGCTATTGTGGGGTGAAATCAAAATATTTTTTCTCCTCCTTCCAAATTATGTAATAATCTTGTGTGCTTCAAGCAGCTGCTATGGTTGTAGCCATTCATTATAACTTAGAAGTACCAATCAGATCAAGGCAAAATTAGGATAAATAAAACATCCCAGAGTTGTTGTAGAACTGGGCAGCTTATAAATGTCTAAAATACATAATAGATAAATGATGTCAAACAGCCTGGATATGTGGAAGAGGCTTGTAATAATTTAAGATCCCTGAGATGCATTTTTAATATCTGTAAAATCACTTTAATGTGAAGCAAAATCCATTAATTTTTTTAGCAGGATATACTCTTTTTAATTAATCTTTCCCCAGGATTGAATTAATTTTCGGTTACAATAATGTAATAGTATTCTATCTAACTGATTTCAGAAACTAACTGGGCTTGTTTAACACCTAGATGGGAGACCATGAGACATTAGATGCCTGTAGATTAGATTGGGAAATAAAAATACATCTCTAAAGAAGAAATTGCCACCAACTTCCATACTGGAGTAAGAAAAAATATGAAATCACCATTTGAATTCTATGGAAAGGAAACTCCTCAAAGCATCTTTGAGGAACAAATCACAATGAAGTTGCATTTACCCATCTTACCAGTTTTGACTGTGGTTCCCCTTTTAACGTCCATGTTTAGCAAAATCAAACATTTTTTTTTAACCTATTGTCTCTTGGAGATACGAGAAGTCATCAGACCATTTAACCGTACCCTGTTAGTTGTGCTGATCTATTAGTACACAAATAATGAAAACATAACACTAACCTGATCATCACTAGTTCAGATATTCTTGCTGAATGGTATCTAATATTTATAAAAATATAACTTTAAAAGCAACAGAATATTCTTGGCTGGGCATCGAATTACAAGAGATGGGTAAATCCTAAAAAGGAGACCATTCAAAATGTTATACCAGAAGTTGGAATTTGATTTGGCAATAAATTTTTGCTTTAGTAAATATAGGCTATGTATACATTCTTTTTATATGGGAAAGTTTTCCTAAGTCTTTTTTCTGTAGACTCATTCAGAAGTGAATATGTACAGCATGCATTCAAACAAAGAACTTTTTATTGCAACTACGTGTGTTCAACCATGTATATTCATTCCTCCAGATAAGATTTGTAAATATATTTACTTTGAGGAAATTAGCCCATTAAAAATGAAGTGAAAAATTCTTTTGTATTTTTCATCAAAGTATTTAATGGAAAGACACCTGACAGTAGATACTCAAGACAGATTTTTAATACTGGATATTCATAGCCCCAGTATCTTAAGACCACTGCATTATTTCTGGTGAACCTACTTAGATTTTTTTTAAAAAATAATATTTTATTAATTTTCCAATTTTACATTTAAGTATTTAATTTAGAATTGTTAAAGTGTCGCTGATCCTGATGATTCTGCATTGCAATGTTTAAATAGTCATTTAGTAATTTAGATTATTGGGATCTTAATCATTCTGGTCTACAATTTGTAGTTGTAGTTTTTTGTATGAACCAACCCTATTATGGGTTATAGTATTTAACCTAGGTCAAACAAACCACAATACAGTGCCCTTGAATTTTGTCATATTTCTTTTTATAAAAAAGGTCTTGTCTTTTTCTTGGTGGACCAATAGTAAAATAATTTATTGACATTTAAATACTACTGCCCTTTTCATTGATTGAAAGTTGCTTTGATTAAATGTACTATGAAGCAAAAATATTAGTTTGATTCGGGAACATAACTGCATGCCCGTTGAGGTGTGACTCATGCAAGAATACATTTGTATATATATGCCTAGTATAAATTAACCAAACCATTCTAGTTAAAGTGGGAAAATAAAATCAGATTTGTTTATTTCTTGAATTATATGGAAGAATTGTCAAATCTGTTTGTTCTGCAATAAATCTATAGGCTTATATTCTAGCTTTGATTGGGGACTGTAGTCTTTCAAATATTTAATACTTAGATATTTTGGGATGGGTTCACTGAACTCTATAGTGGAAAATAGCTCTAATGCTGGACAGTTGTGGGTCTCTTTTCTTTGACCATGAAGTTGTCATGACTAATACTACAATGTACCCCCCCCCGTGTTTTCTGCTACAAAGATTATAGTGGTTTATACTATTCTTAAAATGTTTAATACAGTAGTGTTTTATCTGCCCTCCAGTGTCTGTAAACTTTAGTTTCTCCAGCATGAAGATGGATAATCCACAGATGGGTTATAGACCGTACTTCCTGCCCAGAGACTAAGTCAATTAGAATAGCCACGCCTCCTGCTATCCTGACCCAGATACGACTTAGTCTTCAGCCCAGTGAAGTCGCTTTAGTATCACAGACCTTTTTTTCTGTGGAAATTATATGAAAGGTGAATGACAGTTTGGAAGTTTGCATTCTTGGGTATCATATATACCAGTACTTTTTAAAGCCATGTTGATTAAGCTTATCTTATTTAGAAGCACAATTTAAAGCTGTGTAACAGTTTTGTAGCTCTCGATATAAATGGATTCAGAGCTGCCATAGTATCATAATTGATTTTCACCACTGTGAGATATTCCATTGCATTAAATTAAATAATTGATCTCTAGTTCAAAGCTTTCAGCCAAACATCTTGTTTATTAGTTCTGAATTCAGTTGGCTAAAATTAAGCAAGCCATAATCTTTTTCAATATGGGTCTACTACTTTACTGATTTAGATTTCTTTTTTATTTATTTTATATGCCATTTATACTGCATTAATATATATACAGTTCACTCCCATTTTATGTAGGAAGTCGCTTATAGCATCTAAAATCCAATTTAAAATTCAGTCTAATCATGAAAACAACAGCAGCACAAAAATGAAAAAGACTCAAATTCAACTCCAGGGGCAAATTGTTGAGTAATACTGTATATGTTTACTGCAGAAAGCTGAGGTTTCATGTAAATAAGGTTAATTTTCTGTACATACTGTGACTTAAAATATATTATATGGCTTATGGCATTTGTAATATTAGTAAACTTTCAGAAAAACTTTGATTTTTTTTAAAAGCACTTCAAATATAGTGTAAGGGTATAATGCCCTTAACAGAAAAAGTAGAATTGAATTTCGTTAAAATTTACAGTGTTTGGAACAAGGTTGGATGGATAATGATTTGATATATAGCTCTATCTCCAATTACTTTTCTGTTAATCCTGTTAATTGATTTAACTACCTCTATTTTCCTTTTTGCCTCTTGAGAGGCAAATTGGGTGATTGTGCTGCTAGAAATTATCATCCACTGTCGTGCATTCTTGCTGATGTCATATGAAATATTAAAGCACCAGCAGTAATAGAAGCACCAATAAGGCAAAATACTAAGCTTTCTTTTCCTTCTGTTGAGGTCTGTAGCCCCAGGAACTTATTGAACCACAATTCTCTAATTATTCCATTACCAGAATAGATGAATTACCACTAGAAGATTGGACTGGTTTTTTACTGAAAACTGGCACATGGCTGAATGAAAAATAAAAGGCAAATGTTGATTATGTATTTTTTATGAGCAGCAAGGGTTTTATGAATAGAAATTGGCCCACACTGTCAGCTTTTGTAGTTGAAATGTTTTGCAGTAATTGTAAGTCAGAATTTCCCAGCATGCTGGCTTACTAAAAATGAGCAAATGTTTTAAAGCATCCTGCTGGATCATTTCTATTAACTGATTAAACAAGAAAAAATATGTAGTTTCTTATTGTGACATGCAGAGTAACATCCTAGCTTGTCTGTCCCAAACAAGCTTAGATTAAATGTCAAGAACAACCCATGGCCTCTGATTCTGACTTTAAGAACAAGGTTTATCAAGTAAGGACTTGCATCTTTGAAGGTTAGTCAGATGAAGGTATCAGAGGAAAGACAAAATCAAACCCAAGAGAATTTTATTGTTTATTCAATTTATATAGCTACCTATATTTATATAGCTACCTATATCACCCATTCATGATTCTGGGCAGCCTACAACACTTAAAAACAAGATGAAAAGCAGAATACAGCATAAAAACATATAAAACTATATGAGTGTACAATTCTTTGATAAAGGAAATAAAATAGAGTAAGCATAATTGCTAGATTACCACAACATTTTCAAGGAATGAGAACTAGATTCTAGGTAAATGTTGAAATTCCTGCTCATTTTCTAGCATCACTGATGTTCTTCCTTTCATTCCTCTCTTCTTCTTTTTAAATTGGAGAATACATTTGTGTTTATTGATAAACAACTTTAAGCCTTTTCTTCTTCAGTAGAGTCTCCAGTAACTTAAAAGCTCTTAAAAGAGTTTGTCTTCTGCAATATGCTCAGGTCCAACTTCTTTTGTCTGGTTCACTTGACATTTTTTTCTTTTGTTTCTATAACAACTTTGTTCCTTTTTAACTACCAGCCTATAGACAAAATTCCTGGTTTTTGCCCACCACGCTTATTATGTGTTTGCTTCATCTTTTAGATGTTATACTTATACTATACTGAATGGCAGTATATTATAGTCTGTTTTATATTTTCGTTCCTTCATTCCCCCAATCTTTTTCTTCCTTTGTTCTCCCTTCATTCTTTTATGTTATTTTGACCTGCCCAAAAAACAGCCTTTGAATTTAATGCTGTGATAGTATCTATGGACATAGAGAATCTGGAATTGTTGTATGGACCTGTACGTATTTACCTAACTATCTTCCTAAGACTAAGGAGAAGAGATTCCCTTTAATTTTCTTTCCCTCTGAAATATCACTGAATAAAGCATACTTTTGTTTAGAAAAAACTCTCATGGTAATATGCGTTGCCTCTATTTTAATTTTCCTTTTTATAGGACACTAACTATAAGTTCTTGAGCAAACTTCTTCCTGCCCCCTCTCCTCTCTTTAAATGACATTTCAAAATCTCAGAAGAGAGATCCATTCTAGAAGTTTCTTGATCAGTCTAGAAGCTTGTGGGTCCATATCAGGCTTGACTTTTGTTCATTCACATACATCAGCGGTCTCCAACCGTTCCGGCTTTATGGACCTGCAAGGGAGGGGGGGAAGGAAATGGTTCTGTGCAAACGGCAGGCACGTACGCAAACGGAGCTGCACGTATGTGCTCGCCCATTGCCTGCACAGCCTGGTTCCAAATGGGTTGGGGACCCCTGACTTACATCTTTTTTTAAAATGGATAACAGGTGGATAAAGATGGATAGTTCCCAGGGACAGAAGAATTATATCTTTATCAATTTTTGGTGCTCTGTTTCATTTCCAGATTGATATGCATTCAATGTGTGTTCAGTATTAGGTGAAACATAAGGATTTAGAAAAAATGTTGCTTTTCTTTCCTTTCCCATTGTTTGCTTTGGGGGGAGAACCTACTTTAACTCAGAACAGCTGAGGAGAAGGTAATACTGTCTCAGATGTGGCTTGGTGACAAGGTGGAAGCATTGAACTGATTGGGACCTATATCAAAAGACATAGCAAAGTAAAAAGCAGCTTAAGAAAATCCCAAATGTCCCAATCTTCATATATAAATGATGATCTCCATCATGTTAAAAGAAGGCATACCTTTTTCAGTTCTGGAACCGTGTGCAAATGCTGGTATGTGTGTGTGTGAATGCCAGATGAGAGGGCTCTTGACTTCATGGTTTGCTTGGGAAATTTTCAAAACATCTGTTCAGCTGTTGTTAAGAAAGGAGGAAGGGGCAAAAATTGCAGGTTCTAAGCTTTGTACTCCACCCTCCCAATCCTCTGGATTGTCAATATAATGCCAATGAAGGGCAGCACCATAGTAGAGGACAAAGCTTAAAAATATAACTGTCTCATATTATTCTCTCTACAAACCAAGATAACTTCATAAGAGACAATAGTCTTGCCCCGAATGTATTTGTTAACAGTTTTATGTATCCCTATTTCAAAGGAAACCCCACAATTTATAGATTAAATCCTTTGTTGAGGCTGCCAAACCTGCCATTTTCTAAAGGAAATGCATTTTCCTCTTTTTGGAATTCTTCAGAGTTTATCGTAGACATTAATCATTAAGCCACATTCAGCTGTTTGTGGAATCCAAGTATGTCTGAACAAAGCTTAATTTAATGAACCACCAATCTGGAAAATTCAGTGTAGCAAACCTGCATAATATTTTCATGGGTCTGCATATGCAGCTATAGATTTAAAGCCTGCCATAGATATTATAACTTTCAGAATCCAAAGCCCAAGCTGTTATTAGCAGAACCCAAGCCTGACAGATATACTTGGAATGTATATTTCTGCGTTAAATGAAAATGTGGCACAAAATGCATGAACCGTGGCATGCTAGCACATAAAAAATAAATGATGTTGAAGGCAAGTATAAGTTGAACGGTTGAACATATGTCATCAATTGAAAACTGTAATGCCATTAACCACAGTGTGTTGAGCCACTGTCTAAAATGGGTGAGGCAAAACCCAAGACAGCATGCATGTATCCCCTGCCAAATTGGTCAGAATTTGCAGATAGAGCCCTCATTCAGATGATCTCTCTATTTACACACTCCCACAACCACACCCCAAACAAACCAAAAGCCACACTTCAGAAATTAAGTTTCAAAAGATATTCTCTTGACAAGCCCTGAGATTTAACTGAAAGTCTAATTGTTCTGTTGGACAATGGGTTTTTTTGAGACACAGGAAGCATCAAGGAGTTTCCTTTCTCTACCTTGTACTCCCCCTGCCCTCAAAATTAAACTTTAATGGCAATGAATTTTGGAAGGAGGTTCTACAAATTTGATTTTCATATGACTTTTATACAATTAATATATATATATTGTTTGTCAGTGGAAAAAAACTGCTAATAACACAAACTCTGCAGACATTAACCAACTACTCAGCGGCTTGCAGAATTGCCATTATTAGCAATTTACAAATGAATCATCAACATAGATTAAGTAAGGATTTTTATATAATAAAATTTGGCTGCCATTACAGGTAGTGCTCAACTTATGACCAAAATTGAGACCAAAATGTATGTTGCTAAGTGAAAAATTTGTTAACTGAATTTTGCTCCATTTTACAACCTTTCTTGCCACAGTTGTTAAGTGAATCACTGCAGTTGTTAAGTTAGTAGCATGGTTGTTAAGTGAATCTGGCTTCCCCATTAATTCTGTTTGTGAGAAGGTTGCAAAAGGCGATCCCATGACCCCGGGACACTGCAACCGTCATAAATATGAACCGGTTGCAAAGCATCGAAATTTTGATCACCTGACCATGGGGATGCTGCAGTGGCCGTAAGTGTGAAAAACAGTCATAAGTCATTTTTTAAATGCTGTTGCAACTTTGAACGCTCACTCATTGCACTGTTGTAAGTTGAGGACTACCTGTAATTGATTATGTAGAACTTTTATATGTGTAAATTTATCCATGAATATTTTCATTACTTTGTTTTTTTCTTATGTTGTGTATTGTTTAGTTTTCTTTCTCTTCATTTGTTATACATAATAAAAAATTAAAAAAAAACTTAACAAATTTCAGTCTGAGGGGTCCTTGGTGCTCTCTGAGCTTGCTTGTTTTATTGCAGATGTTTCATTACTCTAAATAGAATAGAATAGAATAGAATAGAATAGAATAGAATAGAATAGAATAGAATAGAATAGAATAGAATAGAGCCGGAAGGAACCTTGGAGGTCTTCTAGTCCAGCCCCCTGCTCAAGCAGGAGAACCTATACCATTTCAGACAAGTGACTGTCTAGCCCAGGGGTAGGCAACCTTGGCTCTTTTATGACTCGTGGACTTCAACTCCCAGAATTCCTGAGCCAGCATGGCTGGCTCAGGAATTCTGAGAGTTGAAATCCACGAGTCATAAAAGAGCCAAGGTTGCCTACCCCTGGGCTAGCCTCTTCTTAAAAATTTCCAGTGATGGAGCCCCTACAACTTTTGGTGGCAAGCCGTTCCACTGGTTAATTGTCCTCACTGTCAGGAAGTTTCTCCTTAATTCCAGGTTGCTTCTCTCAGTGCTAGTTAGGGTAATGAAACATCTGCAAGAAACATTTCAACCCTGAGCTACAAATATTCTCCTTCAAATTTAAGTCTTGCAATATTTTTTATGTTGGTGTATATGTGTATATGTGGTTTTCTTCTACCAGTGCTGGAGGAGGGAGTGCCCATTCTTCCCATTTCAGAACTTCACCAGCTTTCCCAAGAAATCTCTAATGTCGGGAGATAGAAGTTTACCCCAAGCTTGCCAGTGGGAGCAGGATTAGAGAGCTGGGAAGAATTAATGGGGCTGAAAAAGAAGATATAGTTCTGATCAGAATGATGGGGTAGGAAACTGCTGCAAACTGGCCTTTCTGGCCCTTGAGCTAGAAATGCCTCATACAAGTAATCCTCACTTAATGACTGGTTGCTTAGCGATTGTTCAAAGTTATGACAGCCCCCCCCCCCCCGGCACTTACATCCCAATTTCTTACGGCCCAAGTTCAAAGTTATGACAACTGTGCACAGACATATCCCTGTGGTCACATGATTGCATTTTGGGCATTTGTCAAACATTTTGGCAACTGGTTCACATTGATGGCTGTTTGCAACGCTCCATAGTCAGGTGACTGCAATTTTCTGTGGTTTTGGTCAGTTTCCAGCAAAAAAATAAATAAATACCCATTGGATAAAACAGATTTGCTTAACAACCCCTGTATTTGCTTAACAACCCTGTATTTTTGCTTTACAACAACAACAAAAAAGATTGTAAATTGGACGTGATCACAGGGCAATCTGCTTAATAACTGCAGTAACTTAGTAATTCCAGACTCAATTACGGTCGTAAGTTGAGGATGACCTTTACTCATTATAGGGGAAAAGACTGTCTTCTAATAGTGTGATAAGTATACAAGATAAAGCTTCAGCTTTTCAGACAAGAGCGTATGATGTATCTCACACTCTTTCTGGCCTGCACCAAAAATAGCCCTTTTTTCTTTTCTTTTTTAATACCAAGGCTTGCTAATCAGACAGCTAGATGCAGGTGTCATCTGTCTCAGTTCCTCAGGGCTTCTTTGAGTAAGCCTTGACATATTGCGTAGACTTCCTCTAAAAAAGGCCATGTATGCTTCCAGTATTTAAATTACATTTTTATAAAAGTATTCCCTACCACTCATCGTGAGTCTGCTGTGTCTTCATATTGTTCTTTCTTCAGGGTGGCGATCCTTGTGCTAAACCAATTCCATCTTTGTCAACAGCCTATTTTTTTTTAGCCTTGTAACATTGAGAGAAAAATCATGTACTTGAGAGATAAGGTAGTGTGCCAGCCTTGCCAGCAACAGAATGTACCTTTCAAGAAAGAATACATTTAGGCACAGCTATTGTTTGTCTTTTAAGTGGGCTTACAATCAACGGACATAGCTCACCCCAGATGCATCCTGGAGATTTGTCCCGTGGATTTTGAATAAGGAGAAAACAAAGCTAAGTACGCCTTCATAATTTTGGGGGGAAAACGCAGATTGAATTATTCTGAAAAGCACCCTTTTTTTCCTTATATGTTCTGGGATGAATATGCATATTCAGTGCGGTGGCTGCAGAAAGTAATTACAGAGAATTAACTTTATATATTCCCTGGCAGGGGTGGGCATCACAGGAACAGTAGTTGAGAAGAATGTATCTGTAGGGACAGAAGAATCTCAAGGAAACATTTTTAAGTGGATTATTTTGTACTGTGGTCACAGAAGGTTGTCCAATTAAAGGTTATAAACACTTGTGGATAAAAGAATCTGCCTCTTAAGAACATTAAATCAAGTAAAATATGATTGCTTAAGTGGTCACTTGAGTTGTCACAGTTGTAATCTGACTGAACAAAATTCTGAATAGAAGGAATAGAATGGAGCCCTTGAAGTATAGATGTATTAATGAAATATTTTGTAACTCTAGTGTTGTAGACAGCAATAATAATAGCATTTAGAATTATATACTGCTCCATAGTGCTTTACAGCATTCTCTGAGCAGTTTACAAATGTCAACATGTTGCTCCCAACAATTTGGGTCCTCATTTTACCCACCTTGGATGGATGGAAGGCTGTCAACCTTGAGCTGGTCAGGATCCAACTCCTGGGTGTGGGCAGAGTTAGCCTGCAATACTGCAGATAAAGTGATAAATATGCTTTTCATAATCAGTTTCAATATTTGTGATGGGTTCTAGCCTATTTGGGTGTTCTTGCACAATGAACATATAGTTTGGGTGTTCTTGCACACAAACTGGAGATTTGGATTTCCATTTATGTGGTCTTTATTTATTAGGGAGAGTCACCTCGGGACTGAAAATTATCAGCAATTTTTAAGGTAGACTAGAATAGGGAAAGACGTGTTAGTGGATCAATGTTTACTTACTTTGTGTGGCATTTAGGCATACTATTTTTAATAATTTAAATAAAAATATCACTGCTTTGCAGGCCTGTTAAATATGTCAGATTGGATAGCAATGAAGGATCACAAAGACAAAAGTAATAAGGAAAGAGTGTTAGCTGGAGAAAAACATGGCAGCCTGAGTATTATGACAATTGTAATCCAATATATCTGGAGGCCACCAATGTGAGGAACAGTAAAAGAGGGTATTATGTTTTTCAGAGAGTAAAATCCATGATTCTTGATCAGTTTAGTATATGAAACCAATGTTCATTTTCTCCCAGTATGTACAACAGTATTTCAAAAGATCCCTGAATTATTCAAGATGTGCAAATAATGTTGATATTTTATAGTGGACGTGTATACGTGAACTACTAGATGTGTTCAGTGAGGAAAATGGATGGCAAAATGTTGTATCTAATAGCTTCTTCACTGTTAAACTCTCAGCAGCTCATCTGCAAAATTGCAAGAGCAGAACATGCATTTTAATTTAGCATCAAATGACTGCTTGCTCAAAATAGCAGCCTTATATATTTTTTGAATGAGCTGCTGTTCAGAAAGATGTAAAATGCTTTTTTTTTTACATTAATTCTATAACTGGACTTGTCTCATCTTTATAACCTTCAAATAAATATCTCCCTTACGCCTGATTATCTATGTATTCTAGGCAAACAATGGAAAAATTTCTCTGGGGAGAATTACTACCAATATCTTTGGTTCAGGAGAATCAAATATTGGTCAATATTTTTTTAAAAAATCCTGCTTGTTAATGGTGTTCATTAATATTCATTTTAATAGTCACAATCATTATTAAAATATGTAATTTATGGTTCAGCTCAAGACTTGAGGTTATTTGCAACCTTCCAACTCTGTTACTCTCTTCCAATTCTGTTATGTTGTTATTTAAGTTTTATTTAGAAGAGGTATGCAGGTTAAATAAGAACACATTGGCATTATCAATCCTAAACAAAGAACAGGTGTTTCCAGAATCTTAAGTTAATACTAGGTTCAGCAGATAGTTTTTGTGGTTATCTTGTATAATCCAGGATTACCTGAAAGAAGCCTGGGTTATATGTAATAGGCTAAAGCAGAAATGTGAATACAGGTAGTCTTCAACTTACGACCATAATTGAGCCCGAAATGTTTGTTGCTAAGTGAAACATTTGTTAAGTGAACTTTGCCCCATTTTACAAATTTTCTTGCCACAGTTGTTAAGTCAATCACTGTAGTTATTAAGTTAGTAACACGGTTGGTAAGTGAATCTGGCTTCCTTATTGACTTTGCTTGTCAGAAGGTCGCAAAAGGGGATCACATGTCCTCAGGACACTGCAACCATCATAAATATGAATCAGTTGCCAAGCATCTGAATTTTGATCATGTGACCATGGGGATGCTGTGATGGTTGTATGTGTGAAAAATTACCATAAGTCTTTTTTTTTCCAGTGCCATTGTAACTTGAACGGTCACTAAATGAACTGTTGTTAAGTTGAGGACTACTTGTACTGTGAATAAAGGTGGAATTGCTCAACCGAAGTACATTAGAATCCTGTACTTGTCCACTCAGGGAAAGTCTTGTTGAGTTATCTCTCCATCAGGGTATGTGGGGAGCTGGGACTATATTTGAGTGGTATCATTTCTCATTTCCTTTTGATCAGATTTCACTTTCAGTTTTGCTCTCAGAAATCTTTTCAAGTAAACAGAAATATCCCTGAAGTATATAGGCGTAAAGAGCTTCATCTCTGAAGTTCAGTGGAGATCTCTAGGCACATCATTATAGCCTGGCTTTGCTTCAGTATTTAGTATTCTAGAGATGAAATAATTATAGGTAGCAACTGATATTGAAAGGATATGCAAATAGCTTTTAGTCCTCAAAGACAAGTGATTGAAAGCAGCAACTTCCTCAGGAGTATTTATAGCATATGAAATCACTCTAGGTAGTTTCACAATAAGTTCATGGCGCTCTCAACAACATAAAAGCAAATTTTTGAGAACGGTATGTGGCTTAGAAAATTCCCAGACATACCAATCTCTTCTTTTAAAAAATTGCTTTAGCTTTTAAATGTATTGTATGATAGGTATAATGAAGTGCTGATCCATTTTGGATAGTTACGGATATTTTGTTTTCCTTTCAATAGAAAGTCTTGTATTACTAACAAATTTCTTTTGATTTTTATGGTCAGAGTCCTTTTCATAAGTTGTTTAACGTATTATTTTCAGTGCTGTATTTTTGCTAGGCAATGCAATACTACCACACTGCAAAATTATTTAGGAGTAAGCCTCGCTGAGCAGAGTAATAGTTAAGTTTAGTTAATATTTTAAAAATCTGAACAAAAAGGATGAAGTTTTACATTTTCTTGTTATACCTTAACCTTGTGTTTTGTGCAAATAAATTGCTAAATTATTTGTTTCTGAGACTGCTGAGTACTGCTATTGTGTTTCCTTTTGTTTTGTCGATCATCACTTTGCTTCTCTGTTGAAATTTTTCGACTTACAATTTTACCTCTGTTAATTAATTTCAAATTTTTGCCATTAGTATGTACTGCCTTGTTTGGTCGAGATATGGTGTCATATCTATCCTAGTTCACATATTACTCCTGTCTACCTGTATTTATTTAATGTCGCCCTCCTTATGCCGGTCTATGATAACCTTAATAAAGATTTGATTGATTGACTCATGTATAGGTCTTATCAAGTCAAGAACCAGCAAAGCTCAGGCTACTGATCCCATTCTGAAATCAATACATCTTCCAGGAAAAGCTACATGTGTAAAGGTCTATACAGGTAGTCCTCGACCAAAAAATTATGTTTCTAAGTGAAACATTTGTTAAGTGAGTTTTGCCCCATTTTACGACCTTTTTTTGCTTGTCGGAAGGTCGCAAAAGCTGATCACATGACTCCGGAACACTGCAACCATCATATATATATATATGAACTAGTTGTAAAGCATCCGTATTTTGATCAAAATGACCACAGGGGTGCGGCAGCGGTCGTAAGAATGAAAAACGGTCATAAGTCACTTTTTTCAGTGCTGTTGCAATTTTGAATGGTCACTAAATGAACCGTTGTAAGTCGAGGACTACCTGTACTTATTCCATAAAGGCATTCGTATAAATGCTACCTGCAAAAAATTTTTTTTTTCCAGATGAAATATTTGTGATATTTCATGGATTCATTTATTTATCTTTGCTCAGGATGGGGAGCAAATATATCAGTGAAAAATACAGATCTAAGAAGTCGGTGGCTACTGTGGTCATGGAATTAAAAGAAAGAGGTTGCCCCCCCCCCTCTCAAATTGATGTAAAATCAAAGAATAGGAAGTGCTCTACGTTATATTCAAGCCAGGGAGTCAGGAGTGCATGCCCTGGCAGAGCAATTGCTTTTCTCAAGAGGTGCATAATTAGGAAAGTCTGCCCGCATTGACCTCTGTAGTCATTGCTTATTAATGAGTTGGCACCTTCTGAAGGTAGTAGCATCAGGAGTTACATTCAGTGTGTTTTGCCTTTTGGCTGGGCATTTTAACTAATCATCGGATTGCTGTGCTTCGAGGCTTCTGTAAAACGTACTTTGGATCTACATCCTTCTTACATTGGAATCCTGCTAAAAATACATATTGCCTGTTTAGAATTGGCTCTAAATAAGAGAGAGACGCGCCATCAGTTGTTCAGAAAGTGTGCCATGTCTTGTGCATATGCTTTCAGCTGCCTTGTGACCAGAGGGAGTGAGCAGCAAAATAGCTAAATTGGCCCAGAGTTCTAACAGTTTTATGATATGTGACAACTTGAGTCACACAGGGCTCTTATTTCTGCAAGCGAAATCTTGTTGCTATAGATTATGCAATGTTCTGTTCACTTTCAACATGAAGTTGGGCTCCCTTTTGGGCAATAAATATAAGCTTTGTTGTTTTACCCGGTAGAAAGAAGGAAGCGGAACTAGATAAAATAAGTGAAATGTTCTTTCTAATCTGAGGTCACAGGGACCCTTCAGCTTAAGTAGCTTCTGGATCAGCTATCAAGAATGCTCTACAGATAGTCCTCAACTTGCGACGACAATTGAGCCCAAAATTTTTGTTGCTAAGTGAAACATTTCTGAATTTTGCCCCATTTTACGATCTTTCTTGCCACAGTTGTTAAGTGGATCACTGCAGTTGTTAAATTAGTAACATGGTTGTTAAGTGAATCTGGCTTTCCTATTGACTTTTCTTGTCAGAAAGTAGCAAAAGGGGATCATATGACCCCAGGACACTGCAAGGAGCATAAATGTGAGTCAGTTGCCAAGCATCTGAATTTTGATCACGTGACCATAGGGACGCTGCAACGGTCATAAGTGTGAAAAACGGTCATACGGCACTTTTTTCATTGCTGTGGTAACTTCGAATGGTCACTAAAGGAACTGTTGTAAGTCGAGGACTACCTCTACTGCCGTGAATAATGTGTGGGATCAATGCAGATGGCCAACAAATGACTTTGAAGAGGCGTGATGTCAGTAAAAATTCCTACCCTCTCATACTATTATAAATGAGCTTCTGTTTTATCTTTTTTAAAATGATATTTTATTTTGCATGCCCTGGTCTTGGATTCAAATAATATAAAGCTTGAAAAACTGGAAGACGCCTAAGTTTTTGGTCCACGCTCTGGAATGCTTCTGTGGTTTTCTGGTCCTGTCTTGTTAAGACTTCTCATGCCAGTGAATGTGAAGTGTTTACCTTTGCTGAATAGCTTCTCTGGCTGGGGTCACATCTGGTGAAAAGTCATTACATAGTCTGTGATCTGTTTACTTAGCATATGTGCAAACCTAGCCAACTGTGATTTATTCAGTGAATAATGATTCTTTTGATGCTGGTTTCTAAGGCATCAAGATAGAGATAGAAAAGTTGTGAGAGGCCACAAATACAAGAACTTTTACTTCAGTGGGACTTCCTCCCAGACGGGACTGCACCTTTATTCTCTTTCCTTCCAACTTTATCAATCAGCAGTAATCTGTGATTATTGATTTTGTAGGTTACAGAACTTCTACGCCTTCCTTACCATGCAAAATTAAAATCCCTGTCTGTAATCAACGGAGGTATTGGTTTCTTGAGTTTAGAACACACACCTCTCAATCATGACTCAGTGGGAGATGGAACATAATTTTTAAATACAAAAATAGAAACTCTCAGTGACTCTCTTGCTGTTCTGAGAAGTTTCCTTATCCACCACCATGGCTGTCCTCTTACTTTCCTTCTCTTTTTTGGGTAGCACAATGCAAGGAAGGAATGTTACCCAAGGATTAGCAGTGGGCCTTCTATAAGGTTGCGAAACTCAGCAGCTACCCATTCAAGGGAATTCTTGATGCGGTCTCTTCCGTGTCTTTTTCCACTTGCCAATATAACCCCTCCTGTACTTGGTTCATAAGTAGTTTTAGCTCAGCGGCCCCCAACCTTTTGGGCACCAGGGACTGGTTCTGTGGAGAGAAGTTTTTCTGTGGACCGTAGGGGGTGTAGTTTTGTGTGCTGCCTGCACCCTGCACATGGGGCTTCGCTTGTTTGCGCGGCCCAGTTTCTGGCATGATGTGGACTGGTGCCGGTCCACGGACCAGGGATTGAGGACCAGTGGTGGGATTCAAATATGTGAACAACCGGTTCTCTCTGTGGATGCCGCTTCCGGAAGTCCATTCTGGGCCTGGGCAACAAAAAATTAGCTACCGGTTCTGCCAAAGTGGTGCGAACTGGCTAAATCCCACCACTGTTGAGGACCCCTGTTTTAGCTGAAAACAATAACATCCTTGAGATGGGTTCTCCTTATTAGTGGAACCAACTTTATCTTCTTAAGTCTCAGAAGCTGCAGCTGCACAACAGGGATGATCCAGGATATTTCACTGTTGAAGGTCTCCTCTCATCACTTATTTCCAAATAGAGAAATTGATCATGCAGATGGTTGAATCTTACTTCAACACTGACAATAGAATTTAGGGAACAGAGGAGAGGAGAATTTTTTTCCTGCCATGTCTTGCCACATTCCTTGCCCTTCAGTTTGCTGTTAGCATTACTTAGTCTAATGGTAAAATGAATTGTTCTTCCACCTGCAAATGCTACAAGAATTGGGCTTTTCTTCACAGCTGCATCCTCCTGTCCTTGAATAAGCAGAAAAATATGCTGGTCAAGTACCTGGTGCCTGAATTGCTGAAATCTGTTATGTTTCAGGAGTGAGGCTGTTGAGTGGTACTGCCCTTACAAATGAGGCAAATTAAGGGAAGTGATTGCTGGATTTCTCTAGCTTGTTTTCTCCAGTTGGAAAAAAAAACCATATACTATTTGCTCTCTCCTTTATATATGGTGGGACAGAGTTGGAAGGGGTGGATTTCTGATGCAAGGATTTAGCCAACTTTCAAATTCTGCAAATGCCAAGAGACAGATGTGGAGCTGTTCTCTGTGTGTGACATATCAATTGGGCCATTTCTAAACATAAATCTATTGCTCTTATGGAAGAGCATTACACTTGTGTCCAAGAATAGTGTGTCTGACAGGTTGCAGGTGTCGAGAAGCACCATCAGACGAAGTGGGAGGCAACTGTCCTAGCACATCAAGGTCACTCCCTCCACTTCACCTGTGCCTCAACTTGGATAATTTTGACCATAATTTTAGCATTCATGTGCTCAGAAATAGTGCAACTGACAGAGAGGACTGGCAAGGACGATAGGGGGAACTCCCCTTCCTTCTCTGTGCCTGTGACCTGTCAGGTTAGCAGGCATACAATTTTAATGTTTGGTTTTAATTTATATATATTTTAATGTATATGTATAGATACATTTTTATGACTTTAAGCCGCCCAGAGTTACCCTATGGTAAGATGGGCGGCCAATAAATTTTATAAATAAATATAACACCAAAATATGGATCAGTGCAAAGCATTATTTGCTTTGATCTTGATGTTCAATATTTTACTGGGGAATGGTTAATCAAGTGGACATTCCACAGATTTAGCTTCCCTAGTCACGTGACAGAGATCCCTATATTCTGCCTCTGCTTATTACATCTGTATGAAGTATAGTGCGTCCCCAAATGCCAACTGCAATAATAATAGCTATTAAATTCAGAATGAATCTAAAGATCTGATCAAGTGGGATATAATTTTAGAAAAGTTGAAATAAAATGTTCTATAAGGTGCCACAAGATTCTGCACTTCTGAACGATCATGTTAACACTAAAGCAAGTGTAATTTTATTAAGAGGAAAACTCTGAATGCTACGGGAAGCAAAGCCATTCGGGGATAATCACAGTGGAAGTATCTTCTTTACGTGCAGATGCATGTTTAGATGATGTGGGGTAAGGTTCTTGAAATGACCACCATGAGTTTTGGAGAGGACACAAAGCATCTCTCTGAATGGTTCACATAGTTTTACTGAACAATTATCAGTCAAAAGCCACAAGGCATAATCTTTCTATCTTTTGCTGCTTAACTTATTTTTCTGTGATTTAAAAAAAAGAACTGAAATGAGGGAGGGAGGGTTCCAGATAAAAAATCCCAGCATCTGGAACCCCTGTGCAGTTCTGTGAATGAGGCAGAGAGGAAACAGCCTGTCTACAACCATTACATTTTAGAAGCATCCTATAAAATAAAGTATGCAAAATGGTCTGTCATTAGGATATGTGCTAAGGTTAATAGGTAAGCAGCTGATTAACAGCTGCCGGAAGCATAAAACACAGCACTATTCAAGCACCAAGGATTTGATAAAAGAAAAATAAAGCAGAGCCTTTTTCTTTTTCTAAGGAGAACCTTCCTTTATAAACAAAGAAGTCTAATCATTTCTATCTTACAAGGATCTAATGCTTCCTGTTGATATGTAAATCACCGCACTCCATTTCTTGTGATTCTTCTGCAGAAGTAATTTTCTGGGATTGGGGACTCGTCAATAGCAGTGATATAAATTGGGAATTTACTGGGGAAATAACTCTGATTTCTGCAGGATGGATTCTTGTTCTTAGGACTGATAAATTTAAAGAAATAAGAAGGTTCTCATTTTTATAAATTCCAAGGACAGGAAATTATTCGTTATCAACTTAAAATCCTCCAGATGTCTTGGGCTGCATCCCATCACTCTTAATGAGCATGGCCATTGGCTGTGATGACTGGCTTGATGGGAGCTGTAGTTCAGCATAGAGTGCCTATTTGAACAAAATGGCTCCACTTGAATACTGTTTTCAAGTTACTCCTCTCCAGGTCATCCTTACAGAGCATTCTGCATCTGATCTCGTTGTTTCTACAGCTGGTAGAATCATAGAGATGAATGGGGCTAGAATAGCCTCTCTTCTGCTTATTTTAAAAATCTAAATCAAAGCATCCCTATCATAGAGTATATGAGTTGGAATGGATTGTGTGGTTCATCTAGATCAGCGGCTCCCAACCTTTTCTATACCCTGCACCTCTAGAACACTTCTGATATATTCTCACACCCCTTACAAAAGTTCGAAATAACGGCAATGAATTATGCATATACACTATAATTTTGAAAGCCCAAGTTTTCGCACCCCTTAGAATATCATCTCGTAACCCCGGATGGGAACCCCTGATCTAGACCAAACACCTGTTCATTCTTAAATGAATTTTCATAAACCATTTCTCTTGATGATTAGCTTGAATCATGGTTTTTTTAAACTATAATTTCAACTACTATATTAGTCCTTGTCGTCTGCTCAGTTTCAGCAGATCTGTCTCTTCTTGTAAAGGGCAACTTTTAATGTATTTGCAGGCTGTGGTTGTATCTTCCTTCAGTCTTCTTTTTTGCCCATCTCCTTTAACCATTCCTCAGTCAGCTTATTTTCAAGACTTGGTATCACAGTTCTCTTCAGACGTTTCTCCAGCCTCTCCACATCAATTTGAAAGGACCAGGTACACTTAGTATGGTCTAACTAGCACAGAGCACAAAAGTAGCATTACCTCCTGTGTTCTGGATGAAATATATTTGCATGCAGCTCAAGACTGCTTTGTCCTTCTTAGCCATTCCTTCATACTTCATACATTTGCTGTTCAGTATTATAAATCCTTCTCTCACACAGAATTGGCAAGTTGGTTTTCCCAATCATCATCGGTTTACTTGATTTCTCTTACCCAGATATGGATGGAGCCCAGAGGACCCAACTCAGAACTTCTCTCTGTGTTGACACAAAACTATTTATGGGCAATTTATCCATATGGCTTTGTTAAAAATTAATACAGTACTAAGAACGAAGAACAAATGTATTTGCTTCTGGAATATATGAAAAGCAAAATATAGTTTTAAAATGAAAAATGAGCTAGGTTCTACAGTAAAGTTTATAAACTTATGATAATATCAGGTCCTTGTAAGGCTGATGATTGTATAACATCTCATGAATTTGGTAACATTTCATTTTATACTAAGTTTAGTTTTAATGCACTTTTCAAGCAGAGGTGTTTCTTTTACTTTTTAAAGCTATTTAATATTGTAAAGTTTTATTATTTATTGGTTGATTGATTTAAGCTTGTTATTGCTGTCCTTTACTTGTAGATGAGAACAAGTAAAGCAACCCCTAATTGACTTGATGTTCTTGTCTGACTTGTTTTAAGTTAAATAATAATAAAATGAGTACTGTACATGGCTACGGTGGACCAGTTCATGTTGCAACTTGGTATAGTAGCTCTTGAAAAATATTAAGTAAATCATTTGATGTAAAGATTAGAAGAACCCATTGATTTGGGTAGTTTACATGGTTTACATGTTACAAATTTATGTTATATTTACATTACTAATTGCAATAGTAATTGCTATGTTTAAAAAAAATACAGATGCTGGGGTATGCCACAAGTAACATAACATGAGTAGCAACATTAGAATTTCAGACTGTTCCTAAAAGGGATTATTGAATAGTAATCCAGATACAACCTCTAATATTTTTGATTCCATAAATGAACCTATAATTAGCTTATAGTAGTAACACTTTGGTTTGATTTTGTCAGCATTAGAGAATGAATTCTGATGTCGGCATGAGTTAAAAATAACTATCCAAACTTTTGATCAACAGAGACCAGTTTACAACTCCTTTGCCATTATGTGAGACTAATTGGTAACTGTTGTTACTAGTAAACGTTGTATTTAATGCCTTGCAGCTACACATCTAGAGAGTCTTAAGAATTTAATTTAGCTCTAACAATAAGCAGAGGTATAATTACCAGAATTGCACTCAGTCCATGAGCAAATAAATCAATGTTGATGTTGCTGTAGCTTTATAATGAAGAATAAATTATTAGCTTCTGGATTATGTGAACATTTTTTACAAAATATCACTGGCCAGTACGTAATTTAGTTTAAATATGCAACTTCACCTCTTGGTCAACAGGGGCTAAGGTTGAAACTGGCACTTGAATAGGCTCCTTAAATCTCTTTCAAAGCAACTGGATTGGAATAAATGATATTCTGACTCTTTGTATCAGATGTTTTATGCAAGGCAAAACAGCTGTGTTTAATCAACAATTAGCTTTAGTTTCAAATGTTCCATCCAAGTAATGTAAGATCTTTATGTGGCATTTTGTCAATACAGGGAATAAAAAATACAATATAGAATGTCCAATCCTTTAAATGATGAGATAGTTGTGGAGCTGGTTTTGAAAAGATAATACTTTCCACCCTGCTTCCTTCATTTCAATTTTCTGTCAGTCCCTATTTAATTATGAAGATAGAACCAAATCAAACTGATGTTTGAAAATTTAATGTGCAGCTACGTTTATCATGACTGTGACTTGGGTGTTTTCCAGATATAATGCATCTAACTAATGGCTGTTTTGAATGGGTAAGTTCACAAAAAAAGAGAGAACTAAATGCTGCAATGTAATTGACAGAACCACTTTTAGACAACATTCCTGTATTCCAGATTTGGTGTAGATTTAGAGAATCTTTCTTATAATCCTTGGTTTTCAAAGTGGGTCCCAAGGGGACTGTATGACTCTTGACACATTCCTTGTCATTTGTCAGGTTCTTTTAGCAAAAAAAAAAAAGAGAGAAGTTAGCACGTTAACGCCTGGCTGAGGAATTCTGGGAGTTGAAGTCCACAAGTCATAAAAAAAATTGCAAAGCAGAGCAGCAGATTTAGTTGTAAAACTGCCATTCCACAAAGGTTTGGGGCTCTGCCAGAAGTTGTCGGGGTCCCCTGTTATAGAGGAATAGGATCTTATTTTTTGTGTTGCAGTAAATAAATATTTTCATTTTGAAGTCAGCTTTTAAAGTGGACAATTCAGGTCATGGTAGTTTTAAAGAATCATTTACTTTTTGATTTTTGGCCAGACTGCTATCTGAACATGGCATATGTGGTAAAGTGATAATTATAATTCTAGAAGCATATCTTAACTCTTTTCAGAAACATGACTAAGCTGTAAGATACCAATTATAATCATTTTGGTGTCTTAATAATTATAATTATTTTGGCTCTGTATTTCTGTTACACAGAAGTCGTACCTAAAAATTTCTTGAATAAGAAACTATTATTAATTAAAAGGATTACTGGATGGCTAAATTTGTATGAGACTTGTATGACTTGGTTTAAAACTTGTCCACTGCATATCTTACAGTTCTACAGATTTATCGATTTGGGATGTAACTCACAGCAATATAGTACTTCTAGTGTATCATCGACCTGTTCAGCTAGACAATTCTGTCTGTGGAAGAGCAAAGGAAATTATTTTCCATTTCCTCCCCCCCCCCCCCCCCCCATGCTGATGTTTTCAGCATGACTGGATACTGGCATGCTGTACTGAAAGACAAATTTGGCTTCTGGGCATTTTAATGTAATGTACCACAAAAGCACAATCCATGAAGGGTAATAGTAGATGGTGCTATGAAGACAAATGTCTCTACTGGTGAATATATACTTTGCAGAGAGTTCAAGGGAAGTCAAAGCATAGTTGAATTTTTTAGTCCTGAATAAGGAGTATGATTTAACTGGTTTCCATTGATAGTATTTTCATAGCACCTGGAATACATACCCCTTTTATCCTTTCCTGTTTATTACTGTAGTTGTTTCTAATTTATAAGCTACATTACATCAAACTTATATCCTGGAAAGGTTTTTGTCCAATTGTTCAGTCAAACAAGAGAGACAGGCTGGGTTGTGCTATTTTTCAGAGCTGTTTTGTTTAAGTCTCCTAAATACTTGTATTTAGAGAATAATTAAAGAAAACTGGAAAAAAATAAAGTAATTGTCATTGCCATTGTTTTTGTTTAAAATTTTTCAAGAATAGAATATTCAATAGCATACGTAGTCCTCCTTGAAATAAAAAAAGTTGTCTTGAACCTAAGACAAAAGAAGAGATGCAAGGTGAGATAATGACAGGTCTCATTGCTTCTGTTCACATTAATTTACAAAGATCGATCGTATAAATATGCAGATATGCCTGTGTTACCCAGACACAGAATTACTCCCTTTTGAAAATAAAATGTGATGCTTCTAGTGCAGAGTATATACCATTCCTTATGTACCATTTTGTCAAGATGTATGCAGTTAATGAAATAGACACAAGTAAAGCATGCTATTACCTTAATTACCATTCTCAGTATTAATTTGGAAGTGTATACCTAACTTAACCTATATCCTTTGGATTGGTTTGCAGTCTAAAGAGATTTTATATTCAGGTAGTCCTCAGGTTACAACAGTAATTGGGACTGGAATTTCCATTGCTAAGTGATGCATTTGTAAAATGTGATTTTCACCCAACCGTATCGATGAGCAACAGACAATCCCAGCAGCGTGCAATTTGGAGAGGGTGGGCGCAGCGTTCTCATGTGCTTTTGGGAGGCCTCGGAAGCAGCAGTGACAAGGAAGCGTGCAGTCTGGAGAAGCACACACACAATTTGGAGAGGGGCATGTTTGGCCTTGGGGAGAGAAGGCCTGGTATGGCGGCAACTGCCTCACCTAGTGCCAGGCTGGGTGCACCTTGTCAGCAGCAAAGACAGTGAAGATCAGCTGGGGGCAGCAGGACTTGCAGAATGCAGGGCAACTGGGGCTTTGTGTTGTGGCACTGGTGTGGTTGGCGGTAGTGTGGGGCTTGAGGCAGCATTCTTGGCAGTAGTGACGGTATCAGTGGTGCTGAGGCTGAAGTAGAGGCCCAGGGGTGGTGGCAGCCAACTGAAGGCCTCAGGCCTCTATTTCATCCCCACCACTGTTTGTGCCACCACTGCCAAGGAATGCGGCTGTGCAGGCGGCCAAAACGGCAGAGATGAGGGAGACTGGTGGCGAGTGAATTGAAGTGCCTCTGCGGTCGAAAGTATGCGTGAGCTGCCAAGCACCTGAATTTTGATCAGACTGCTGGGGCCCTGCCTGCAGTGACTGTAACTTTGAGGACCGCATGGAAGTACTGTTCGTTCTGCACTGCCGTGACTTCAAATGGTCACTGTATCGATGGTTGTTAAGTGAGGACTATCTGTATGCTTCTCTCTACTGCTCTGTACTTTGCATTGTTTGGGCCTTTTTATATATATATATCTGTGCATCCATATTAATCAAAACACAATATTTGGCTAAAAAAGATTTTGCATTCTTTACAATGGAAATCACATTCAAGTCCTAAATGTCAAACAGTATTTAATTGCATTTATGTATGATAGCAGATGTTATACTGAATGAAAAGTATAGTAGTTTATATAAATAAGTGGTACAGGTGACCTTTTTCATAACGTAGTGCAGAAAGTGGAGGTTTAGACGTTTATCCTAAGTCTAAATTGAACTGAATTGGTCTTGAGTTGCCATGAACATGGTATTTGGTATTTGGGCTTTGAAGTTTGTGTTTCACAAAGCCATGCATTCAACAAATGGCTGTGGGCAAGCTGCTGTGGGATTGGGTTTAAAGTGCTTCAATTCAAAAAAGTGTCATTTCGATTCCTTCATGGGCTTAGTTTTCCTTCTGTTGAAATATTTCCAGTTGAAATATCAGACAACCGAATCTTTGCCCATTTTTAAAAAAAATGGTATTAATTACATTTCATATTGAACATGAATGCGGGCCCAAAGGAAGAGAAATAAATTAGTTGAAGACATATTTCTTGCAGATACGTTCCTTGTTTCGGGAATAACCTGTTTACATCGCCTTGTTCTAAACAGGACTTAATATTTCTCCTTGCCTCCTAAGATATAGATGTAGATATCCAAAATTGTGTTGGTGACCCTCTGTAGGTTGTGGCCATGAGTTTTGATTCTCCAAAAGCAAAGTATTTGCTTCTCAGCAGTAATTTACTACTGTACATGTAATATTTGCTGTGCTTTGAATAATTATTTGCATAGTAAGCAATGTTTTTTAATAAGGTAATGCGCACACACAGAGAATGATTGTTTGCTTTGCATTAGTAGAGGGAGGCATTTCATGTGCTTTCTGAGATGGAGACAGAAGAGAAAGCAATTAGCTGAAGTTGATGTTGTCAGAGTCAGCTGAATTATCATGTCCAGATGTCTCTGCATTGCTGGTTCTTGCTCCACAGAGTACTTTTGGACAATGTAGAAAGAACAACAACAGCCTTTAATGACAACCAGAATCATCAATAGGATGAAGTAGTATTTAAGTTGGGAATAAATATTTGATTGATTCCATGTGGGATTAAAAGGTTAGTTTTGCTGTTTGGTATGCCTGCTGCAAATCCTTTTGATGCAGATTATACTGGTGAGATATAATCTTCTACCATAGCTACAGGATTCTCTAGGGAATAATTGAAAATTTTCACATACATACACTGTAACCTCCTAAAATTAATATAATGCATACATGCTTTCGAACTACCTGTTTTATCTTGATGATTTCTAATCTTTATTATAATGAGCTTTCACTGGGGACTTTAACATTTTGCATGGAGAACATCGCTGAAATGAGACTCTTACAACTCTACAGTTAAAAGGATGCTGCAGAGCTGAAAAGTTCATTTGCTTAAGGCTGTAGAGCCGTGATGGCGAACCTTTTAGAGACTGAGTGCCCAACCCACTTATTTATCGCAAAGTGCCAGGGCCACATCAGCATTGTGGTGCCCTCAGGGGGGGCAGGGAGGCACCTCTGAGTGCCGCCTCTGGCACGCAAAAACTGGGGGCGCAAAAATGGGCCACCATGCTGCAAGGAACAAAAATGGCTGCCGCCGCACCGTCGGGTTCAGATACAAGGCGCTGCATCACGCAAGAACCAGGCAGGGCTAGTGAGTATCACGTAGGCACTAGCCCCACCCCATTTGCAGCGCGTGCATGCTCGCGGCCCCGTGCGCATATGCACGCATGTAAAATGCTTCCCCCTCCCTTTTCTTCCAGTCCACCAATCGACAATGGTTGGTAACCTCTGCTCTACCACCTCTACTCGAGCTTGCTAGTTGGCTGCTTCGCCTCCTTTATGCTGGGTGGGGCTCCTGCTCCGGGCAGCGGTGGCAGCCTGATGGACCTGCTGCTGGCGGCGGTGGCGCGTGTGCCAACAGAGAAGGCTGTGAGTGCCACCTCTGGCACGCGTGCCATAGGTTCGCCACCACTGCTGTAGAGAGTCATGGCCAGTTGGAATGGATTTTAATAAAGTCTATGACATTGTTTACAGTTAAATTGTTTTAATTGTTTTAATTTGTTTTCATCACTTTCATGCATACTTCCTCCGGTGTAGCTCTGGTTGTTTGTTTCTGTTTGGTATGACATTTGCATTGGCTTTCATTCCTCCCCCCCTCCATAGTACAAACCGTACATTGATGTTTATTGTTCCTATTATGCCAAACCTGACAGTATACATAGATTAACAATTGTCATGCGAACAGCAGAGGGATCTAAAGCAAAGTCTGGTGTTCTGACATTCTACGGTGCTGATTATCTGCAACACTGCTGCTGTCATGGAGATAGCTGATAGATAAAACAATACAGAACATTGCAACCCTCCTCTAATGATGGATGCAGCTAGGTCTTGTTAAGGCCTTTTTTTTTTTAGCCTAATGTGGCATGAACCTAGGAAAATTATTATAACGTATGCATCTTAAGTACAATTTTCAACAACAACAAAATAATTAGAGCAGATGTAAATCTGCCTTTCGTCAGAATTGGGTGAGGCCAGGTAGTAGCAGTGTTCAAATTAGACCAAATCTTAAGGTTCCAGCAAGCAGTCCAGCTCGTTCAAGGGTTTGGAGGGAAAGGAAGCGACATGAATAGGCACCACCAATACATAGCTGTTGAGGTAAAGCTGTCACCAAAGTTGTTCCAGCAATAAACTCTGTCTTCTGAGACAAATTCTAATAAAACAGGATATATGTACCTCAGGGATGAACTGTGGAGTCCTTGGTGTTCTCTAAGTTTGGTTCTTTTTGTCCAGACATCCCATTACCTGGCTAGGTAACATTCTCAATACATTGTTCATCAAGACTGAAGTTACTACCTAGCCAGGTATTGAAATGTCTGTATGAAAGCAACCAAGCTAGGAGAATACCAAGGAGTCCACAGATTTAAATGTCCATCAGCCACCCCCAATCCAAGTGCAGCTAGAGTTAAGTAGCCTTGATTTGTTAAAATTTGATTCTGCAAAGTTTTCATCCAAAGCCACAGCAACACCTTCACCTGACTTAACACCTGGTTGTTTACCTATTGCAGGGGTTCTCAACTTTTTCTTCACCACGGACCCCCTTTAAATACCTTTTGTGGACAATGGAACTCCAAACTTAACTCAGGATTTAAATCATAACATTTCTTCAAGCCTTTGCGGAACCCCTGTGATGACATCACAGACCCCTATTTCCACTGATGTTCCCAAGGGCTGATGGGATCTTGTCCTAGATCAGAGTTTTCTATATCAGAACAGGGAGCATTATGGCCTATAAATTGTATTTCACTAGGATACTAGGTACTAGAACTTGGCTCCATGGTTTCTGGTTGCCAAATACCTGGCTTGATCATATACTACTTGATCATATATCAACCCTGATGATGGTCACCTGTCTCTTCAGCCATTGTAAGTAATAAACAACCTCCATATAAATGGGAAAAATCAAGTATAGAAAACTTGCTTGTGTATAAGGATCTCTCACATTTCTAGTGTCATGTACCCACAGCCTGGTCAAGACAGCTTGCCCATGTCATTATGCATATAATTCTGATTTTCTTAAAGCTGCCGAGGTGCTTCAGTGGGATTACACATTGCTTTACTGATATTCTTTATGATCAGTTGGCTTATTTGAGCTGTTAGCCCAGTCCTACGTGTGTATGAATGCTCTTATATTCAGGTCACCAAGAATAGCTTGTTCAGTTTTAGAAAAAGAAAGATAAAAATAAGGCAACCTAATTCTAATGTTTATAACATCAATACTACTATTTTTTTAAAATAATACACACTAGTCACTTGGCAAATAATTACTTCATTGTGGGATCACAATCATGGCTGCAAAGAATCTTTATAAGGTGGGTGGGTGGGTGGACGGATGGATATTGGTCTGTTACTTCCATCAGTATATAATATCATCAGTGATCAAGACATATCTTGCTATTGCTTTTAAATAAAGATCAAGATCTAATTGCCTGATGTTTCCCCAAACATCCCCAAATGTTATTCAAATGTATTGGGCAAACGTGTTCATTGATTACTTGCAACATAAGTCTAATTTTTATTTGCTATAAGGATATTGATTGTTATTTATCACTAGATTACAGTCTGATGGTCTTGCATATACAACAAGGCTGAGAAGATTCACGTGAGGCAGCAAATTACTTAGCCTGCTTTCTAGATAGCATTTTTCCTATGTCAGGCACTCTGATTCAGGAAGCAGCTGACAGCCACAAGACGTGGAGTGCTGATTTTCCAGTAGTTCAGAAAGACCAGCATATCAGTTATCCCTTCAAAATCCGGCACGAGGGTATTTGTTATCTCTTGAAAAGGATTCAGATTCACTTTTAATTTTGATTCCAATTGAAATGCTAATACCACATGCATGTGTATAGGGGACAGAGGGTACAATACTACAGTTATTTTCTGAGCAAAATTTGTTTAGCAGTTGTAAAAATGTCTCACTCTGAGACATCAGTGACCCAGCCACTTCAAAGGGAGATTGAGTGGAGGGAGGCTGAAGCATATCCAAAGAATACTCTCCAACAAAAGCTAAATAAACAAAGATATGTTTGTGATAAAATATTTTATTACTTACATTCTATTAATACAAGTAAAAGGTTAACTGCATACTTCCTTATAAGCAGGACTATATTGTACTGTACTGTACTGCACTGTGTTTTGGGCTTCAAAAAACTGGGAGACCACTAGATGGCAGTATTAAGAGTATTTCTTCCTGCTGTAGAATAACCAATACTTGAAGGGTAGGATACCACAACAAAAGGAACTGTTATGAAAGAAGATAGCATTGGTAAAAAAAACTCTTAACTTTGTTCTGAGGTGATGACAGAGGAATGTTAAGATGTATTTTAGTCTTTCCCATATAAAGCTTGAAGAAATTACATTTCTTCTGACTAAATAATATTTTTTCTATAAAATACAAAAAATAAAACAAAACCCACTAGCCTTGCTTGCTCTATATTTCTATGAATTGTCTGTATCATCATCCCACCTGTTGTGGTAGAAATCAGCCACTAATGGAGAATTTTCTTCTCAGACAAATAAATATCAGCTTCAGAGGTGAGATTGTTTTCTGAACTTCAGCTAGGGGGGGGGAAAAAACATAAGTTTACTTTCTCCACTTGCTCTTTTCACAGTAATTAGTTTCTTCAAGCTGATTCTGTTTGCGTTTTCAAACATTTGTGTGTTTAGATACAAAGACACATTTTAAACATGTATGAAATTCGATCTTTAGTATGAAGCTTCCATTCATGCCAGTAACCAAATGTTGCAATAGGAAGTGCCTCTGATGTTTCCGCTATTCTGTTCCAAACCTGCTTTTATTTTATGGGTCAAATCAACCCCGTCCCAGTTGTATGTTAGCACTCCCTGCTTTTGAGCATGCTCTGCTCTTAATGGGCTCTTCCTCATCCGCAGACATGAGATTATAATAAAGATTATGTCGTATTCAGACATCTTGGTGTCTTCCAAGTCTGCTGGTCTTTCTCTCTTAGACATAGAGATTTGTGCTACATAAGCAACGGCATTCTCCCCATCAAAAACGGGAGAATACAAATATCACAACTCTGCTGAGTCCATTCCTCGAGATCTGCAGACTGCCCATGCAGTTACTTTAAGAGTGATAGCTAAACTTCCTAAATATATGCATGATTACACAGTGCAACAAAGCATGAGATGAGCGTCTGCTGTGACTCAGCTTGAGTAGTCATTTGTTAATCGAATGGGTGGTGCAGTTCAACCCCCTTGAAATGCTGAAAAATGTTTCTCACAAAGCCAAGAGGCTGGAGAGCAACATTCTATGCTTGCAATTTGAGGCCTTTATCTGTAATGGCATGTGGTTTTTGCTTATTCTTCTAGGCTCTTTCAGTTGTCTCCTCAACTCTGTCACTATTTAAAGTGAAAGTGTCAGCACTGCGTTTGTCGTATGATGCCAATTGTGTCTTCCTTAAATTTGGAAAATCAGTGGATTTTAAGAAAAATGGATGAGATCCAGCTGAATTTCTGAAGTTCCCTTTTAGAAACTGTCAGGATATTGAATTTAATAGCTGGAAGAGTAAAGTGTACAATAGGCCAGAACACACAATTGTAGTTGTTTGGTTGGAGAGTGCTGGCTCCTGCATGAGGCAAGCTATGCTATGATTGTTGCTGTAAGTATAAAGGGGGAGTTTCCCTTTTCCCCCTCCTTTTTCTTTTGTGTGTTCTGTATACTATTTAATTCACCTCATGGTATTCCTGTGTTCCTGACTATCTTATGTTCTTCCTTTTCTGGATGAGGACAAAGACTGCTACTGCTGCGCAATTCCATGGCAGAAACCTAGTAGCAGGGGCTGGCAGCAGCCCCGCAGCAACTTTTAGGACTAGCTTCAATGGTGGAGGGAATTTGAGAGGTGGAACTGAACCCAGTTGGAAGGTCTGAAGAGGAAGAGGGCTGCACTAGGACTTCATGTGGGTTTCAGTTGTGAAACCACATTACACTATTATTCACAAACCTTTAGATTTAGTTCTGTTGTTCCTGTTTACCCAACTACAATGGCTGTCAGTTCCACTACGTAGTATTAGACAATGAAACCAACTTATTAGGCTAGGGATGTACAAGTAAGGCTTAAGGGCTAATGTGGGTGCATAACATGTAACCTTTCAGATGTTGCTGAATTGCAACTTTCATCCTTTGTTATTGTCCACACTGATTGAGACTGTTGAGAGTTGTAATTCAGCAGTATATACATGATCAGAAATAGTGCAGCTGTGCCAAAAGTTTTGGATGCTGCTCCCAAAGCTTCTCCAAATATGCCAATCACCAAATTGTAAGTTTTAAAAGGATAGAAGGGGAAAATTAAGTACCTGGGAAGTAATTACCTCTTAATCTTAGTTAAATGTTGATGTAATTAAGTTAAATCAAATGTGTTTATCCTGACCCCATTCATTTTTTGGATAACAATCCTTAGCATGCCACTAAAAAGTCCTGAGTTAGTTGGAAGTCTCTACTTTAATCCATAAATACAGCTTGCAAATTATAATACTTATCTTCAGGTATCAAGTGATCCATTAGCATCATGTATGAATTTAGCCACTGTCAGGGAACAAACTATTATAATGATAAATCTATGGAAGTATAATAATCCATTTGTATAATAAGTAATTCACAATGGGCAAATAAAGAATTTTAAAAAACTTGAACTATTTTCCTTGAGATAACTCACTACATGCAACAATCTCAAAATTTTCAAGAGTATTGCTTTGTCATTTTTAGTTTATAATCTAGTATAAGCAGATATACTTTTAGGCCAGAAAGGTGAAAAATGGAAGGAATTCTGTTAAGCTCAGATTTCCTTTATAAATGATGCAGCTGAGTATGAGACATTATATGTTAATATAAAATTTAAAGAGAATTTAAATATAAAATGAAGAGTTGCAAGCATCAATATAGGATAACGTCTGTTTGCAGAAGAATTTCCCTTCTTCAGACTGAATTTGTAGCTTTTGCCAACTGAGACCCTTCGAATTCGTCTTAATTGTAAGTGAAGCAAAAAGGGGAAGAAGGTTTGCCTTGCCCGCCTGAAATTGTTTTTAAAATTATTTTTTTCTTTCTAGCTTTCCTTGATTTCTACAGTTGTACTTTGTACCAGAGCATACCCTAAACTCACCTCTATTTTTCTTTTCTTTAATATCTAACAGGGATTGGGAAGAATGTCATTTGTGATAGAACAGCCACTCCCCTGGATGCCTTTCGGATGATGACAGCTGCCCACTATTATCCCAAGCTTATGAGCATCATGGGCAACGTTCTCCGTTTCCTGCCTGCCTTTGTGAAGATGAAGCAGCTGATCCAAGAGGGCTATGTGGGAGAACTGCTTGTGTGTGAGGTACAGGTTCACAGTGGGAGCCTGCTGGGGAAGAAATATAACTGGAGCTGCGATGATCTGATGGGAGGTGGAGGGTTGCATTCTGTTGGTACCTACATCATTGATCTCCTGACTTTCCTCACCAGTCAGAAAGCAGTGAAAGTTCATGGACTTCTTAAGACCTTTGTGAAACAGACAGACCACATTAAAGGAATACGGCAAATTACGAGTGACGACTTCTGCACATTTCAGATGGTCTTAGAAGGTGGGGTGTGCTGCACTGTTACCCTTAATTTCAACATGCCGGGAGAATTTAAACAAGATATTGTTGTGATTGGATCAAGCGGGCGGCTAATTGCAGTCGGCACTGATTTGTATGGACAAAGCAATAACTCCCCACAGAAAGAGCTTCTCTTGAAGGATTCTGCTCCAGTCAGCAATGCCTTGTTACCTGAGAAGGCCTTCAGTGACATCCCATCTCCGTACCTCCGGGGTACCATAAAGATGGTACAAGCAGTCAGGGAGGCATTTGAAGATCAAGATGACAGACGAACCTGGGACGGCCGGCCACTCACAATGGCTGCAACTTTTGATGATTGTCTCTATGCTTTGTGTGTGGTGGACACCATTAAGAGATCCAATCAGCTAGGTGAATGGCAGAACATTGTGATTATGACTGAAGAACCAGAACTGAGTCCTGCTTACTTGATCAGTGAGGCCATGCGGCGGAGCAGGATGTCTCTGTACTGCTAGATTTTCGTCTGGGGGGGGAGGGGGGAAAGGAAGTGAATCGATTCAGATTTTTCCTGACAGAAATATGACTACACATCTCAGGCCTGGATAAGGGAAACAATTTAAGGAAACAATATTTGTTGCTAAAGCCACATTGCCTAGTTGGTGCTAAAATAGTAGATGCATTTGAAATGTCCGTAGCACATAGTAATTGCAGATCCTTATGAAGGAATAATGTGCGTTAGCTTTTTTACCAAATAATAGGAAGGTAAATTATAATCAGTTTGCAAGCTGTTGGAGTATGGCTGATTGAATTGTGTTTATTGTTTTTAAAAAAAAGATTCAGGAAGGTCCAGTTGGACATTACAAAAAATAATAATAATAAAATAAAACAGGCCATAAAGATGCTTGGATCAAAAGCCTATGTAGATTGCACAGACTTACCCACAGCTTTTAAGAGCTCCACTGATAAAAGCATCCTATTCTGTTCTTAGTTGGTTAAATAACCCGTTGCATTAGTTAAATGATACAATAAGAACATTTGGCACGAATATGTTATCTGATGTCAAAAAAACCTGGCAGATTGGTTTTCATAGCTAATATAAATAATATTTTTGAATTATTTTTCCTTTTCTATGGAATATAACTTTGAACAAGTAGGTTTCTCCCCTCCCCCCAGTTCATATTGCTCCAAATTCATAGTATGTTCCACTTCAAGTTCCAGGCGCACAGGCTCAGTAAGCTTTGATTCCAAGCACAAAAATCTATATAAAAATAGGATTGAGCAAAAATTAGTTTTCAGGATAGCTACCATAATGTTGGATGAGCTTTGATTCTGGGTAAATTCCAGGGTGATATTTTTTTTTGCTTTGTTTCAGACCAAGCATAACTCCTACGATACTTTAAAATGTTTACTCTAGCACAAATTTTCATGGGCTGGGCCTTCTTTTGTTAAGAGGCACGAAGTAGTCTGTCTGACAAAGTGGATTTACTTGCAAAATGATATACTGTAATACGTTACTTAGTTTTCAAGCAATTACATGATTACTAGTTGTTCCTAATTTGAAAATACATCTTGTAAATCTCGAACCAGGGGAAGAGAGGGAGGTAATCAGCAAAACATAGCTGTGAGCCAAACCTCATGTGTGTTAGGCAAAACCTGCACAGAGCAAAACATGATGCCTCCCCCAGTAAGGAAAGCCCCAGCTTAGAGAAAAAAATGATTTAACTAAAGGTGAGATGAGATGTGGCGACTGATCATTTTTGTACATTTGAGTTGGACAGTTTGTTCTTGTTGTGGAAGCATTATCTGTGATGATAATTGGTGTGCCTGGTTGTTTTATTGCAATATTGTTTGAGTGTCCAATCCATATCATAATGACAACAGGTGAGCCTTTTGTCATGTTGCTCCCAAACGGATCATTCTCTGGGATCTTCATGATGAAAACTCACATCTCAATGAACTATTAATGTTTCTTTTCTTTCACTTTTAAAAATTCAAATAAATATTGGAGGTATTACTTGGGACTGTAGGTTTCATATTACTTTACCCCTAGAACTGAAATTATCCCGCAGAAATTGATGCATATTTCCTTGTAGCAAAAGTTGCCAGAGCTCACTAGGACTAAAAAAGCCATTTGATGTGTAACTACCTACAGCCCTAAATCAAAAGCAAAACTCGGGAATTGTCCTTAATGGGTGAATTGAGCCCATGACAGTCCCAAACGGTAGGTTTGATCTGATAATCTTCCCCCTCCTTGCTTATTGGCACTCCTGTATTTTTTTCCCCTCTCTCCCCTAAGTAGTAGAGTATAGGTCAGGGATAGGCAACCTTGGCTATTTTATGACTCGTGGACTTCAACTCCCAGAATTCCTGAGCCAGCATGACTCAGCTTGGAAACCTCTCCCTTTCTCCTCAGCATGGCTGGCTCAGGAATTCTGGGAGTTGAAGTCCACGAGTCATAAAAGAGCCAAGGTTGCCTACCCCTGGTATAGGTTAATTGATTTCCTGAAGAGAGATTTTGAAATTATGATAACCACTATAGGTATGATTTTGGTTACATCTCTTTATGGTAATTTGTTTTTAGAAATAGCAGTGCCAAGTCTCATCCTGGAGAAGAGTCATCTTGTCTTTTGATGGTTTCTACAAAGTTGTGAAGAGAAAAAAAGGGCTTTCTTCCATATATATCTTGTTTATGCTCAGCTCTGGGATGCCAGTTGCAAACACTCCTGAATAAATTTAATCAGTAATCCTCTTTAAAAAGCCCCAGTTTGTTTGCAATATCACCAACCCCATAAATATTTACTATTAAGAATCCTGAAAGTTGCACTGGCTTAAAATGGCAATATACACTTCTGGTGGGAAATGCACCAAAGTTTGGAGTGGGGGTTGTTGAAGGCCCACAGGACTTTATTTATAAAGTCATGGTATTGCCAGTGAGGATGGGACCGATTCTTTTTTTTACTATATATTGGAGAAGGGAAAGGTTGGGAGGGTTTAAATATCTTATTTTAGGGGGGTATTGCATTAAAAGGACAAATTGCACTGATGAAAATAATTTTCCTGGCAACACTGTGGGAACTGAATCTGGCCACAAGCCACAAATTTCTCACTCTTGCATTTTTCTGACAAGTGATCTTCACTGGAAGTTAATAAATTGCCCAAAGTCAGGAACTAAAGATTTATGAAAAACTGGATTATACTTGGTTGGTAGGGCTTGATTTAGCACCTTGCATGTATAACTGAGAGAACTGCATTAATGTCAGGAACTGGATAGAGCCCATTTTGTATAAAGTCAGAGGAAAAATAGTAGAAACAGAGGAATCCTGTTCTGTCATGGAACTCATATGTACTTGAGCTTGCCTTATCTACCTTAATGTCGGGGGGGGGGATATTTAAAGGAGTATCTATTATTGGGACATTTCAACAGCATCATGAGTGATCTCTGCTGTCTGCTAAGGTGTTTCATTTGTGTCTATATATGGACTTACAGAGCATCTTTTAATAAAGGATCTCTACAAGGGTCAGTAATATAATCCTAACCCTTACTTTTCCTTCGCTCTTAGATCTAAAATGTTTGACTACAATTGAAATATCAGGTGGGTGGGTAGGTATATGTTTGCACTAAAAGAAAATTAGAATGTAATGGCATCATTTTCTTTAAATTATCATCACTATCCCTCCATCGCTGATCAAAGATTTACACACAATAATGGATAGAAAAATAAATTTAAAAGAGCAAAATGCATGAAGCATTGGAGAAGTGTCATTGTTATTGGTTGATATTTGATACTCCATTTACTTGATAATAGACAATGTCATGTTCTCCAATGTCATGTTCTTGAGATACATTGAAACTACAGTGCCCATTATCCCAGTTAATGTTGGCTCTGCAATTTTGCAGTTGTGGATCTAATACAGCTAGAGCACACCAGATGGCTGCTATAGATCATTAAAAGTTCATCGCTTTTGCTGCACTGTTGGTCTCTATCTGAACAATCCTGGTTTACAGTTTTTCATATTAATTTAAAAAAATAAAAGGATAGAAGCCTACTGGGAACATTTTGTTATTTCATTTTATCCTAGGGAGATTTAGTTTTCTGTCATTCTGCTCTCCTTCTCTATAAGAGCACTGAAGATGACAAAGACAGTCACAGAGGTACTTAGCCCTATAAATCTTCTTAAAATAGCATTTCCATGATTGATTTTAATTCTTTACTTGATCTGGTTCTAGAACATCTTGCTCTTTATTTTTAACTGTAAACATTAAAGTGTACATATATTGCTGTATTTAATATATATATATATATATTTATTGTGTTTTACAAGCATATATATTATAGAGCGTGATTATATATATATATATATATATATATATAAAATCAGTTGCATGGGCATTTTGTGTGTAGCAAATATTTTAAAAAGTTATTTATCAAACAAGAAAAATGTGATCAAAAACAGAGTCTATATTTTATACCTCGATAGGTTACAAAGCAAAAAGAAAGCGGGGTTATCATAAAAAGAAAAGAGCAGATGTGGAGAATGTCCCCAGCTTTTGACAACCTGGCTGCTTTTAAATAGAAAGCAGCCTTTGATGTTTCTCAGCTACAATAAAATCCATACAACTTCTGTACAATGTTTATGCGTTAGTCTTTCATTGTTTGGGGAATGTAGTTAGATATAATCAGTCCTTGGCATATATGTGCTGCTTTAAACAAGGCTTCCTGCTGTTCGTACATATTTGATAATTGGAATAAAAAGAACTGAAATGCTGAATAAAGACATAAAAGAGACTGTATTCCAGCTGCAAGTCATTCCTTTCAGTTGTGTGTTCTTCTTCCATAGCCTAGTTTTTTTCCACTACTCTCCCATCATAACAGATGTTTAATTTGATATACCTGAATGAAAACTCCCAAGATTTCTACTATTCATTGTATTTGTTCCTTTGAGGATAAGACTCCAGGGAACGCAGTGGGAAGAAGAGAAGCAATGTAACTGATTCTGTTCCGCTTCCCTGAGGCCAGCTTGAATAACTATTTTGAAATATAAACCACTTTCTAGTGTTTCTGCCAAATAATTTTTATCTGCTTTTACTCGGCAGAATTCTGTTAGGGTTTGGTATGAGATAAAAGATGAAGCTTAGAAGCCAAATATTTTTTGCCATAATTGGCACAAACCAAATCCAATGCAATATAATACAGTAAAAATACTATACACCAACACATGCCCTGTGTGTATTCTAATCTTATTAATCAGTGCTGTTCTTTCTTGTTTCCTGTCCAAAGTGGGTAAGTCATTATGGTACTAGGTAGTGTTTTTGCTGTCAAACCTTGGTAGTTATCCTATTCCAGGATGCACTTGAGAGAAATCATTTCAGGGGCTAGGGTGCAAACCAAGGGTGGTCTATCCCTTCAATGAGTCCTTCCCAAGGAAAAGCTATAAAAAGCAAATGGGTTCATTTTTACTAATCTTAAACATGGCCAAATTGTAAGTAGATGGGTGGTCTCACTATGCTTTGAAAAAAATATTTATACACTGAGCTTTCCTTTGCAAATTTGAGTTTGGGTCTAGCCTAATCTCCATTGATACTTCATATTTTAGTCCAGGCTTTAAGAGATAAAATTGGTTTCCGACTGATGAGTGTTAAAGACTTCACTACAGTTAAGTGCAGGGGACAGTCCTCGACTTACAACAGTTCGTTTAGTAACTGTTCGAAGTTACAGCAGCACTGAAAAAAGTGACTTATTTTTACACTTACGACCGTTGCAAGCATCCCCATGGTCACGTGATCAAAATTCAGACACTTGACAACTGACTCATGTTTATGATGGCTGCAGTGTTCTGGGGTCCTGTGATCCCCTTTTGCAACCTTCTGACAAGCAAAGTCAGTGGGGAAGCCAGATTCACTTGACAACCGTTTTACTAAACAACTGCAGTGATTCACTTAACAACTGGAAAGAAAATGGGACAGAACTCATTTAACAACTGTCTTGCTCAGCAACAGAAATTTTGGGCTCCATTGTGGTTGTAAGTCAAGGATTAGCTGTATAGCATTCTTGGCTTAGTCTTCCAGTGCCTTGTTGCTACATGCTCATTATGCTGTCCACTAGCTGCTTGCCGCCATAGAGGTGTGTTGCAATGAAGCAAGCACCAGCTTGTCCTGTGAAGACACAGCAGGATGTGAAGCGCCTTGGTGGCTGCCTCTCTGATCATCAGGAACATTTCCCAAGAACACATGAATGCAGTGTCTTGAGAAAGGACAACCTAAGTTTGGGTTTCCTTTTTCCTGCAATATCCCAGAATGGAGGTTTGTATCTGATGTCTGCCTACGTTAATTCAAAGCCTGCCTTTATATCTGAAGTAAGAGCTCATTAAGTTTCAATGGAGCCCTAGGGAAAAATGTCATAAAAACAAGTGCTGGAAATACAGCTGGGCTGTTATAGTATTGATTAAGTAATGCAGCAAGTAAATGTTACAATGCAAAAAGCTTTTAAAAATCAGTATAGCAAATGGGAGAGCGCTTTATTTTTAACTTAAGATGTTTTAGCAGTGGCTTGTAGGATTGCTCACGGGGTGGGAGAACTTTCAAAAAGTGCATTTATGTATCAGCTGCTATCAACAGATCAGACTGTTAATCAAGATTGGTGTATTTAGTTGATTTATATACCACTCCTAATGTCTGTTAAGTAGACGGTTGCCCATTAACTCAAGTTTTACTGTAGATTATGCTATTTATGTCCATTAAATGGTATAAATCTACAAATAATGCACATTTGGATTTAATAGACATACCCTATTTCAAATTATCAGTTAAATCAAGGTTTAATTATTTTTTCTTCTGCCTTCATAATACCTATATTCAGCCATCTTTGCCATCTATTCTCCTAAGCCATGTTTTAGAAAATGAGACTGACTGACTTGGCGAAGAAAAGATAATTTGGATAGCTATCATGCTTTTTTCCTTTAATCATTGCAATAAACCTGCAAAATAGGTAACACGGCAAAGAACTTACAAAAAACAAGGGATTTTTGGATTTAACAGCAACTTGAATTTCAACTTGAATTGGCAACTGGCTCGTATTTATGATCGCACATTATGCTTGTAATGTTCTCCAGTCATGTAGTTGTGATTTGTGTCACTGTCAGCTGATTTCCAGCAAAAAACATCAATTGGGGAAGCTTAATGTCTATGGTGATTTGCGTAATTGTGGTAAAAATGATCATAGAATTGCGTCTGGATACATGATGATTCGCTTTACAACTGCAGTGACTTAAGACATAAATTCTGGTTCCAATTGTCCATAAATTGACAGCTACTAATACATGCTTCTAATACAAAATTAAAGATTTCATCAAACTGGAAACATCTGCTAAAATATGTGAATATAAAATGACTGCAATAAAGTCTAGAACAGTTAATGGAAGATAATGGCAACCAAGATTTGATTGTCATTTCTTCTCTCCTCTTGAAAGCAGCTTTGACTTTTATTAACATCTCAGAAACATCAAGGTAGGGAGATATATAATTCAAGATAGCAATTAGGCTTATGCAATCACTCCCCCCCCTTTTTTTTTATATGCATCATAGACAATGGGATACAAAAAGGGGCAGAGCTTTAATCGCAGCCACATCTTGATTTTTTATTTTTTTTGATCGTCCTTGTGGATGCTTCTGATTTGGTGATAAAGGCAAAAATTCCCTGCCATGAGAAGCTAGATTTCTAGGGCATCTGCTTCTTAAAACAAATTAATATGCATAAGCTGCAGAAACATGGCAGAACTAGTAGCCATTGATTAACTGATTCATGTATTTATGTAACCCCCATTGTAACCAAATCCTGAGTTAGAAAGTTCCATATAATTATTATATAAAATATGAAGAAATACTTCTGCCTGTTTTGTACCTCCCACTGTTCAGCTTTGTTTGATAACTACAGCCGCAAGAGTGAAAGGATAAAAACAGTAAGAGAATGATTTACTTCACGTTGGAAATGCTCCAATTTCAGAAGCAAAAGAGAAAGTTTTATGTTTTGTTTTCCTTATGCCTTGCTTTCCCAACCCCCTCCAATTAATAGGAGGGAACTGATTTATGCCAGTTGCTGAACAGGCAGGTGCAACACTTGGTTTAGAAAATATGCCCTGACATTTGAAGGACTGCGGCATATCTACTAATTTTTCCCATTTCCATCATTGGAATTTGATGCTGGAAAAGAGCCATGGTCATTTCTCCTGAATTCTCCTGCAGGCAGATCTCTGCCCATGTTTAAAGACAGATATGTCTGAACAAATTTATTTTCAGTATAAGCTTTTGTGTATGCAGCTACCTATAAAATACACAACCATTCTGTATCTTTGTGTTAACACAAACATGGACTAAGTTATTAACAGTAACTTTGACAACATGGAATTAAGTCTCTCTGGATTTAATCAGACGTAGTGTTGTAGTCAAAACGCTGTATTGGTTATCTTTAATTTGCCATCACATTCCCAGACTAAGATATTTAGAAAATCCTAATCTGGGCATTTTATTCTGTCAAGAACACAGTGAGAATTAAGTTACACTGGGCAGCATTCTAAGCAAGGTCCAAACACTGTATCTTAAATTCTGTATCCAAAGAGTGGACTTAACATTTCTTGATTATTGGTAATCCTCGAATTTATAACAGTTCACTTAGTAACTGTTCAACATTACAATGGCACTGAAAAAAGTGACCTATGACCATTTTTCACATTTAACGACCACTGCAGCATCCCCATGGTCAGGTGATCAAAATTCAGACACTTGGCAACTGGTTCATATTTATAATGGCTGTTTCAGAGGATCATGTGTGATCACCTCTTGAGACCTTCTGACAAGCAAAGTCAATAGGGAAGCCGGATTCACTTAACAACCGTGCTAATAACAACTGCAGTGATTTACTTAACAACTGTGCCAAGGAAAGTGGTAAAATGGGGCAAAATTCACTTAACAACTGTCTTGCTTAGCAACAGAAATGTTGGGCTCAATTATGGTAGTTAAGCCGAGGACTATCTACACTGTATTTCTCTCAGATTGCTTACAAAATGAAGACACACCTTTCCTCTTCTACCCTACCCACATTTTACAACCCTATAAACATGTCCAACCTCTTAGGTGTGCCTCAATAGGCTTTGTTAAAATCCTGGCCATGGATCTTGTGACACCAATAAAATTTGTTTTCCTAAATAGGAGGATATAAAATGCACAGAACAACTATGCCACTTATTGACAGGACTTCTAACGTGCTCTTAAGAAAAGCTAGTTTAAGGCTGCCATCTCCTGCTTCTGCAGTAAATTGCAGCAATAAAAAGAGGAAATCACATATGCATCATAGTAATTCCGCCCCCTACATACACTAAACAGCAGCTATTGTCAAGAGCAAAATAGTATGCTCTTCTATATACAAAAATGTTTTTCTTCAGGGTAAAATTGTATCTACCGAATAGCTAATTACTGGTTAATAAAATGTTATGCATCCACATTTCTCAAAAGGAAAACAGTAACATTCGGGGGCTCCTTAAGTTCCTAACAAATCTATGATCATCAAGGTTTTGTGGATCACAGCCTTTTCATCACATGTATGGAGTACAGCACAGTAAAATATAGAACTGATTTTATCCAGCAGTCCTTTCCCTTCCATGTTTTGTGACTTCATTTGTACAATCGTATACTTTATTACTGAACGAATTTGACATTGCAGCCTTTGTAGTCTTCAATATAACTGCTATTCTAAACTGCACTACTAGACCCACACTGCCTAAGAAATCAAATGGAGTTTACAGTGTCTTCATCCACCTTTGATTAAAATTACTTCAAGATGGCTCAAGAGAAAACAATAAAGTACAAATACTAGAAACAGAGAAATGAAAAATAGAACTGAGAAGGAACAAGAACAGAGCAACTGCCAAGAGGAAGCTATTGCTTTATGGGTTCTGGTTAGCCAACCATCCTACAAGCCCGTATCTGACTCAGAAAATGATAATTCTTTGGTTAGTCAAGACCAAAAAATCTGGGAAGAGTAAACTAAATTGAACTAAGTTCAGCTTCACCTAACCCAGTATATTCCAGATGTTAAATGGAAAAAGGCCGTAATGTCCCCGTCCCCCCCCCCTTAGGTCAAAGGATTGCAGCCGAGGAGTCATTTCAAGAGGGATTGCACTACTGCAGTAGGTGTTTTACACCTGCACCTTGCGCCCCATTAGCTTGATACTCTGGTAATAGACTGTCTCTTCTTACCGGCTCTACTTTGATACACTATTATTAAAAGAATTATATAATAACCCACGCACCCACCCCTTTGGAATATAAAACAAACAATGCCAACAAGCAGACAACCTCCCCACCCACCCCGTTGCTTTGAACAGAGCGACGTCGGGATTCGAATGTGTTTCCGCCAGAGGCGGCAGCCACAGCGGGAAAGCAACAAACCCGGAGCACGCGAGAACCCGCGATATCTCGAAGTAGAGGCCTCCTCGCGCCGCCCGGGCGGCTGCGGAGGCTTCCGGTTGCCTCCGTGGTTTGCTCCCTCCCGTGCACGTTTCAGGCGGCTTGGAGTCTGCGCGGTTCAGCAGTGGGTGGGAGCTGCCCGACTGGCTTGACAAGGCCGAGGCGTGGCTCTTTTTCGGCCGGGTAGGAAGGAAGGGGCACGGGGCGTTTTGTTAGCTGCTTCGGCCGTGTCTCTCCCGCTACTTTTCTTGCTTCAGTCGTGGCGGCTTTGACGGCCTTGCAAGTCAACCTTTCTTCGGCATTCAGTCACTCTTAAAGATCTGCTGATGTTCCAGTCGCCCATCTCGTTGCTCTTCTCTTTTTTCTTTTTCCCCGGTTCCGGGTTCGCCGTCTTTTTCAGTTTACCTTAAGCTCTTCTCTCGAGGTGCCCTTCTTTCCAGCCATCTTGCAACTGCCCGTTGTCCATTTCACCAGCTATCTCAATTTCTCAGTTGAGAGAGAGCGGCGCCCTTGTGGATATCCTGCGGACTAGCGCCTTTGCCCTGTGGCTTTCAAACTACTTACTCTTAAGCCGCTTCTTTGCAGCCTGGTGCCCTCCAGTTGTGTTAGACTTCAGCTCCTATTAGTAGGTACTTTGATATCACAACGGTACACCGTGGTCTGCGTATTTGAGGGTCGAAATGGGGGTACCTAGATTCAAGTCCCTCTCCATCCCAAGAGCTTATTTGCTTGTCCCAAAACTCAGCCTAATTTATTTCACAAGATTATTTTGAGAATCTGATTAGAAGATAAGAATGTGTATGCTGCTTTGAGCTGTGGAAAGATAGATCTAATAATCGGTCATGCCTCCCATTTTTTATTCCCTGTGGCATACCATAGGAATGGAAATAAAGGTAACTCTTTAACTTCAGAAACAATGGAGATGGGTTTGGTTTTGTTGCTTTAGATTTAGAAGATTAACATATTTATCATGACAAAGTCTTTCATGTACTATAATCCATGTTATGAATTGAGTGCTAGCTAATCCACATAATAAATATTTGAAAATGTTTTAACATATTGTGCTACAAATCTTTTTTCCATAACCGATTAATTTTCTGGAAACTTAGTTTGATCTGCAAGAATCTTTTAATGGCATAATTTGTGCCAACTAGATTGTGCAGGATTGTTGTTGTTTTTTTAATTCCAGGTTCTATTAAAAAACCTCAGTTTTTAGAAGCAAAATACACTCTCTATCAGTGTTCCCCCTAAAACACCAACCTAATAATGTTTAGCAGTAAACCTCAAGTATTGTTTCGGTTTAGTTTACCTGCCTGCCACTGAGGTAAGGTTTAAACCTGTGAAATGCACTTTCTTCATGCATTCCATTATTTATTGCAAAGAAGTAAAAATGAAGTTATCTTTAAATATTTTTTCTGAAATTTGAAAGCGTCCAAAGCTATTATGTGCTTTTAGTGACAACTACAACATATGCTGTCTATGCTTCTTATTTTTGCTTTATTAAAGTGTGAATTCCATTGTCTGTGCAGCCAAAACTGTATCACCTACCCCTCCCCCCCCAAATGTATCTGACGACTTATCAAAATTGAGGTGTGCAGAAATTGAAACCCACTGTGCAGGAAAAAAGCAAAGTGGAAAGGAGGGAAGACCTGGCCTTAATTTTGCTGCTTATCCCTGTTTCCCATCATTGTTCAGAATCACAACTACATTAGACTTTTGTCTTATTTTTATATAGAAATCCTGAACACTGCCCTGTGTTTCAGTTCATGCATAGTCAAAACTGCACTCACCCTGCACATGGATATGGATATTCTTAGGTGGGTAAACTTCAAGGTCTTTAAAGCATTGCAAACTAACACTGGAAGCAGAACTGAATTATCCAATGAGACGAAGGTTAGACAGAGAAAAGCCTTGGGAAAGTCAGGCAAAAGGGGATGTGGAATTAATTATTTGGAAAGGAATGTGACTGGATATAACACCAAACAGGAGAGTTTTGTACTGCCAACATTTTCTTGTTGGATATACTGATAGTAAAACACTTATTTGGTAACATTTTAATTTGTCTTTATTTTAGAATGAGTCATGGCTGAAGATCCTCAGAGAAATTTCCGATCCGTGTACTATGAAAAAGTAGGATTTCGTGGTGTTGAAGAAAAAAAATCATTAGAAATTCTTTTGAAAGATGATCGGTTGGGTATGTGCAATATACTATGTAGTATAATGTTTACAGTTGATAAGGATGTGTTTTAATTTTTTGCAGAATTACCTTTTATGGCTTTCAATTACTCTGTGGATTCTGAATTTTTCTAACAACTGAATATCCATTTTTCCCAAAGCCCAAAATAATATTACAGCAAGATAGAAATGAGAAATATTTTTTTCTCTCCATTTTCAACCTTTGAAAATATTCCATCTTAAGTATTTTATAGAGGCAAATCCTTTTAAGTCAGTCTTCTGCTGGAATTAAGAATAGTAGATGAGGACAAGTCACCTCTTGATTGGACTACTGTAATGTAACTCTACACGGGGCCGGCGTTGAGCATTTGGAAGCTTCAGCTGGTCCAGAATGATGTGCATGTGTCAGAATAACAAGAGTTGGAAGGCACCTTGGAGGTCTTCTAGTCCATCTTCCTGCCCAAGCAGGAGACCCATACAAATGGCTGTCCAATCTCTTCTTAAAAACCTCCAGTGATGGCTCACCATAACTTCTGAAGGCAAGCTGTTCCACTGGTTAATAGTTTTCCCCTTAGTTCTAGGTTGGTTCTCTCCTTGATTAGTTTCTATCCATTGTTTCTTATCCTGCCTTCTGGTCCCAAAGGTGCTTTTATTTTAAAGGCACCTGGACTTTCTGATTTTTCTTTTTCGCTTCTCATCGAAGAAACTTCTTCAGTTCTAACTAACTGGAGGGGCGGGGAGGAAATGGAAGGGATTCATGCTTTCTGCAACGAGGCAATTCTTAACATTCTGAGGGCTATTGAAACTGCCTAGGGGCCAATCTGTGTCCTCAGAGTCACCTGAATCAGAATGCAAACAGGTGTGGAACCATCTTGGGATTGCTGAAAGGACTGCATTGTAAACAGGTGATAGGTAGTGTCAGCAGAGGGGGAATATGTTCTCTGGAGAGCCTTTTGTTCTAGTGCCAGGGTTCCGGTGTCAGTATGGATTAGAGCTGCCTCATACCATTGTGAAACACCGTTTTTATATCTTTATTTATAGATATTGAGAAGCTTTGCACATTTAGTCAAAGGTTTCCTCTCCCATCGATGTATCGGACGTTGGTATGGAAGGTGCTTCTAGGTATGGAAATTGATAAAGACCAAATGCTTGCTTATAAAGAACAAGGATGGCTTTGCTGATCTGCTTGCAGTTGTACTCCCCGATAAAACCTTGCAATAGATGCCTCAGCTAGCAGGTGTATCCATTAAAATATATTAAGAAGTGGTGCTAAGCAATATTTTACTGTAACACATATAAGGTGAAATTTCCAATAGTTTGCATTATGTCTCTGAGTAGCTTAGGTTAACCTGGGGTATTTAGGAAGGAATCCTGCTTCTCCCCCCCCCCCGAAAGTATTCTAACATTGCTCTATTCTAGATTTTTTAAGGTGGGTCTAGGAAAAATTGCTCTTTGAAATTTTCAGAAAGCTACTCTCAGTCAAAATAAGCAATTGTGGTTTTTAATCAACTTCCCAGTCCTGGCTTCTTTCAGATATGTTGGAACTGTAAATTTCAGATTCTCAACTACATCTGTATCTGGGGTGGGGAAGACTGGCCTATGTAGTCTCCCTGGTTTGTTTCCTAAAAACAAATACATGGTTAAAATGTTCAGTAACTTTGTTAATAATCAGGGAGACTTGGACTGTGCTTGGAATTTTCTGTATAAAAGCTTTATGCTGTAATTAATTCTAAATCAGTCATACCTAAGTCCCTTTGCATATATGTACATATATTTATAGGGCACAGGTCGGCAACCTGTGGCTCTGGAGCCACATGTGGCTCTTTGAGCCTTCCCCTGTGGCTCCCAGCCTCCTCTGCCATTTGCAGAGAGAGACAGAGACAGAGCTTGCTTCTCTCTCTCTCTCTCTCTCTCTCTCTCTTTGTGTGTGTGTGTGTATATGTGTGTATATATATGTGTGTATATATGTGTGTGTATATACACACATATACACACACATACACATATAAACACACACACACACACACACACACACACACATATATATATATATACCTATAATAAAGGTAAAAAAGGATATATGTAGTGTTATCTTCATTTTAGATATCAAAAGAGTTTTGCGGCTCCCAGTGTTTTGTTTTTGGTAGGAAACGGGTCCAAGTGGCTCTTTGAGTGTTTTGGGTTGCCTACCCCTGTTATAGGGAGTACTCCAGTTCATTTAAAAACAAGTACATGAACGAGTCTTACTTCTCAGCTCATTCCTCCTGTACACTCTCTTCAGCAAGAAAACTGTCCTTGTAGCTTGTTAGTAGAGACATTCGAGAACATTTAGGCAGTGCTGTGACCATTTGGGTCATCCTTCGAGAGAAGGGTAGTGTACTCTGATGTGACCAGAATGAATATGAAATTTTAGGCTGACCATATTTTTTTATCCTAATGGTGCACAGTCGTGTAATTGTAATAAAAAGAGTATAAGTGGAATAATAATTGTAGTGGCAAATGAACGTCAGTAGTAAGTCAATATTTACTTACCTAAAAAGATAAACAGAAGGACTATGGCTGGGGGGGGGGGAAACACAGTGGGATCAGAAGTGACTTCTGACTACCTGCCAGTTTCCCTACTGATTTGGCTGGTCACGTGTTCACAGTTGTGATCACGGGGGATGCTGCAATGGCTGCAATTTTGCAAATCAAAAACATTGTGGCAATTTCAATTCCACAGGGATAATGGGTCTTGGATTTTTAACGTATGTTAGGTACCTTGATTCAAAAATTGTATTCTCCTTTATGGGGAGAATAGCGACAATCAAGATGAACATACTTCCCAAACTACTCTTTTTATTCCAATGTGTTCCAATTAAATTAGGTAAGGCTTTTTTTGAAAATTTAAACAGAGTTACATCCAAATTTATCTGGCAAGGTAGAAAACCGAGAATTAAATTAAAACTATTACAGGATGCAAAGGAAAGAGGAGGGCTCGGCCTCCCGGATTGGGAAAAATATTATCAAGCAGCAATATTGGTATGGATAAAGGATTGGATACACTTAAGGAACAGAAGACTACTAGCATTAGAAGGCCATGATATGCAAATAGGGTGGCATGCCATAATGTGGGACGGGAAATATAAGGCTCACCAGTATTTCCAGAACCATCATATTAGACGGGCATTATTAGACGTGTGGATAAAAATTAAGAAATTTAATTATATAGAGAGCCCCAATTGGCTATCTATATTAGAGATATTTATGCACCCCAAATTCATAAATTTAGGAAGAGTAACCACATATAAAGATATCTTAGATGAGAATGGAGACCTGAAAACAAGGAAAAGACTATTAGAAGATGGTATAGAGTTGGAATGGTGGGCATACTTACAAATACAGTCGCGATACAGAAAAGACAAAAAAGAACCAGGGATAAAATTAGAGTATACCCAATTAGATAAAATCCTTCTAGGAACAGAAGATCAAATGATAAAAAAGATATATCAATATTTATTAGAACAAGATTTGTTAGAAGAACAGGTAAAAGAAACAATGTTAATCTGGAGCAAAAATTTTGGTTATAATATTGACTTAGATAATTGGCAATCATTATGGGACAGAAATAGGAGGTTAACGCTAGCCACCTCTTATAAAGAAAATCTATACAAGATGTTTTATAGATGGCACCTTACCCCTACAAGGCTAGCAAAAATAGATAAAAAAATCTCACCTACATGCTGGAACTGTAGAAGGTTTCCAGGGACTTATTATCATATGTGGTGGGAATGTTCAAAAGCGAAAATTTTTTGGCACCAGATAAAAAATTGGCTGGAAGAAATACTATTACAAAAAATTGATTTAAAACCAGAAATTTTCTTATTAGGGATTATTAATGATAAATTTAGCAAAGCATCTTTCTACTTATTATTGCATATTTTAACTGCAGCAAGATTGGCATATGCCCAAAAATGGAAAAGAAAGGAAGCCCCCACTGAAGAAGAAATAATAAATAAAATTTTGTCCTGCGCTGAAATGGACAGGTTAACTCTAGAGATCAAAAATAAAACTGAAACAGAGTATTATGAAATTTGGAAAAAATTGTATGATTGGTTAGAGATAAGGAGGATCGCTGAGATGATTATTGATTATTGATTGATTAGTAGATAACGAAAGGATTTCTCATTAGCATCTATATCAGGACACAACGGAAAGATATGTAAATATATGTATGTACAGCTTGTTATACTCTGTCCTGTTATAGAAGGTATTTTAAGTTTCTGTTTTTTCTTTCTGTAATAGCAGTGTTATATTCAGGGAGATTGAATCATGTCCACTTTTGTTTTTAAATGTATATTTAATAAAATCATTTATTAAAAAAAAATAAATTGTTGCAATATAATGCATAGTTTGGGCTAACTTGAGGATAGAAACAAATTTATAAGCACAATGAGAATTTTAGTACTATATGGATAGCAAACTAGTGTTTGCAATAATAGGCCAAAGTATTTCTTATGAACAAATGCTAGATGCTAGATCTTTTTTTATTTGATCTGAGAATAATTGGTACGAAGGTGAATGTTTCACCCTCAGAGCAAGTAGACTTAATCTAAATCTCTCGTTTTCTCTTTTTCTTTAAAGGAATTCTCCCACCTTACCATGACTCTCATGCATTTGTGATGAAATATAGAAAGGAACAGTATAGGGATGTATACCGTGCTCTTCAAGTAATTCGCTTTATCACAGATTCTACTCCACAGGTTGAAATATTCCTCCGGATATATCAGTTGGAATCAGGAAAGCTACCTCAAAACCCATCTTTTCCTTTGGTTAGTGAAGGTTAATTTTGCTTTTGATAAGATTTTTATACACAAACTCAGTTTTTTTTTTTCTGTCTGAGACTGAGTGCTGCTATGGCTGTTCAAAACATGTTGGCATTTGCAATAATATGACAGCATCATTTGTATATAGCAATATAGATTCAGGTTTGTTAGCCAGTGTGAGGGAATGAAACTTTTGCTTAGGGCAGAGGTGGAGAACTATGGCCCCTTTATGACTTGGGGACTTCAACTCCCAGAATTCCTGAGCTAGCTCAGAAATTCTGGGAGTTGAAGTCCCCAAGTCATAAAGGGGCCATTGTTCCCCATCCCTGGCTTAGGGCATCTCCCATTGCATTGATATAATTAAAAAGAAATATACCCTTGCGTAACCCCTTTGTTGGCCCCTATGTTTGAAACTGCCTGGCTATAGTCTGTCTTACCCTCAAATTGGTATTTTATTTACAAAGTGCGTGTAATGGGCTGAGAACAGGTAGTCTTCTGTTGAGGTTGGCAATAGGGACTGGAATTTCTTCACTAAGTGATAAAAGTCATAAAGTACAACATAATGTGACTGTACCAGGATTCCTGCATTTCTGGTTGCTATTGTTAAGGGAATCTCACTGCATTGTTCACTGCAATGTCACATGGTTGCCATTCACACTATTGACTTTGCTTATTGGAAGTTGGCAATGGAGGTTAAAAATGGCAATTACATGACCACAGGACACTGCAATGTCGTAATTGTGATCCAGTCACTAACATAAATATAGGGACACTGCAATTGTTGTGATTCCTCGCCAGCCAGTGGATCCGGCAGCTGAGTCTGAGGAATCAGATGAGGAGGAAGGGCCTGGAGTGACATTAGAGTCAGAGGAAGGCTCTGAGGAGCTCCAAGACTTACAGTTGGATGAGGAGCCTGGCCCCTCTACTCGTGCTCAGGCTGAGACACAGCTGTGCTGGGAGCCTGAGTTGGACAGTGATGAAGAACAGTTGGGACAAATCCAGGATGCACGAAAGCGCAGGCAAGAGAAGCGAGTAGAACAGAGGAATGCAATGGGGCGGCTCCAAAGGGAAAGGAGAAGGCATTAGGAAGCCACGCCTTGGCTGAATTATAAAAGGGAAGGTGTGGGAGGTGTGTTGAGGATCGAGTTTCTGTGGACTGTGTTTGTTTGCCTTGGACATTGACTCAGGTCTGTTGAGAATAAAAGGGGTTGGTTTTTTCTTGCGGTTCCTGCCTGTTTCTTGGAAGAGGGGTTTCTCCTTGTGAGCATAACAAGGACTCACGTAGGCTGGGACAGAACATCAATAGCCAGAACTTCAAAGACCAGTTGTAAGTGTCACTCTTTCAGAATGGTCGTAAGTTCAAATGGTTGCTGAAGGTAAATGAGGACCACCTGAAATCATCTATCAATCATACTTTCATTTTTGACTTATAGTAACCAGTCTTCAGGGCCCAAGTAAAACTTGTTCCTCTTCCATAATGTCTTTTAAACACAGTCTATCTATAGAGGCAGACAGTCTTAAAATTATCTTCTGGGTCCATTGTTCAAAAATACTTTTCAAAACGTCCAATGTTTAGAGAACCAGTTTGGTGTAGAGGTTAAGGAATCGGACTAGAAACCAGGAGACTGTAAATGCTAGTCCCACTTTAGGCACAAAGTCAACTGGGTGACCTTAGGCCAGTCACTGTCTCTCAGCCCAAGGTCAGAGGCAGTGGCAAATCGTTTCTGAAAAACATTGCCAAGAAAACTGCAGGAACTTGTCCAGGCTGTGTCCGAGAATCGGACATGATGGAATGAAAGAAAACAAACCTTTATATTTAAAACTTCTTTCATTAAACAAAACTCTCCCTGTGCTATAAAATCTGCCCATCCAAAGGTTCCTACTAACTGAAAAGCAGTTAAGCAATTTCTGAAAGGGTTTAGGAAATGATGTAAGCCAACCCAGTGTCCTTTTGAAGGCACTGGCCACAGTTTGAGCAAAAGATGGCTATGTCCTCATTTCCCAGCAGCTCCAAATCCACCGCTATCACATCCTCGCTCCATACCTGTCTGGAGCATTTGTGGGCGATCTCAAGCCCCTCTCCTTGTTTGGAGAGTAATTATGAAGAGCTGGTCTACTTGCCAGCTCTTCTACTGAGGACATCAAGCTCCACTTTTAGCAAAATCATTTTCAGTTCACCATTTCTTCTCAGAAGTCCTGTAGCTTTGCCGATTTAAGAAAGGTTTGGATAGCATCTTCAGTGCACATTTGTACCAAACACGTTGCTATTAGTGGGAACTTGATTGCAAATTTTTAACTGAATGTATGATGCACATGCTGTCTTTCTCTGATTCTTTGCCGTGACCCCTTTGTTTTCTAGCAATCTGAAGATGAGATATTCCTTGCTATTGCTAAAGCCATGGAAGAAATGGTGGAAGATAATGTTGATTGCTACTGGCTAGTCAGTAGTTTTGTGAACCAGTTAAACAATAAGTACAAGGAGTCATTACCACAGCTGGTAAGAAAATTAAGTGTATATCTGCAGAACTGCACATATGAGCTTATGTCCAGTATAGAAATGGGATTGCAGGTACAGGTAAGTCCTTGACATATGATCACAATTGAGCCCAAATTTCTGTTGCTCAGTGAGGACAGTTGTTAAGCGAGTTTTGCCCCATTTTACAACCTTTCTTGCCACAGTTGTTAAGTGAATCACTGCAGTTGTTTAGTAATGCAGTTGTTAAGTGAATCTGGCTTCCCCATTGACTTTGCTTGTCAGAAGTTTGGAAAAGGTGATCACATGACCCCAGGATACTTCAACCATCATAAATATGAGTCAGTTGCCAAGCATCTGATTTTTGATCACATGTCCATGAGGATGTTGCAATGGTCATAAGTGTGAAAAATGGTCTTAAGTCACTTTTTTCATTGCTCTTGTAACTTTGGTCACTAAATAAACCGTTGTAAGTCGAGGACTACCTGTATATATTTGATAATATGTATCATACTTAAACTGTTAGAGATAAGGAAAATATACATTTAAAATTACATGCAAACATTTGGGAGAAGCAAAGATAGTTACAATTATATAAGGTAGTTTCTGGCTATGGGCTGTTGGTTTAACTAATTTCACATGAGATATCAATGCAAACATTAAAAAAATTGCCATGATTGACTCCTGCTGTTTGCTTGTCTTGTAGGCTTTATATTCACTGTCTAAAAAAAACAATTGCCTAGGATCAGAACTTTCTAGTGTCATGTTAGGCATTTCTAATTTTTGTTGTGGATTTATGTAGTTATAAAACACTGATGCGTATATTTACATTGAGTTTGTGCATATGCAAACTTTATAATAGACTCCACTGAATCCTTTATCAGCACCACATTATTTTGCATTTGTTGTAATCAGTGAATTCAGAATTGTGGTAACGGAAAATAATTTCCATAAATCCAATCTACTTATCTGTACTCTGTGACACTTGCTTCTGGTAAGGTATTATAGAAATTATATATCATGGTTTTGAAGAAGACTGAAGAATTGTGATCTAGATTGGAGAAAATAGTATAGTAGGAGATTGTTTGGCCTTGGCTTAGTGTGTATGTGTGATCTCCTCCAGTGACAGCACTAGTGAGAGATTGGAAATAAGCTGATTATTTCAGACGAGATGAATCGTAAAAGGTAGGATAACTGAAAAAATGTTCCAATCTCATAGCAAGCACTTTTATTTTAATTATATATACTATACGTATGTATGTATATATACACACACGCACACACAAAACGTACTGGTCAGCTTCTATCAATTCTTGTTGATGATTTCTGTTACAATTCATAATCTTGAGCGTTGCCTGCAAAACTAAGAGGCTGCAAAAAAGTGACAGCAGAGATTGGGTTTGTCACAATATACTAGGATTTATTGTGATAAGTGAGCCAGCTTCCTGCTGGGCTTCACATGTACCCTGTTTCCTTTTGCACATCTGCTAGGAGTAGATTGCAAACATTCACATTCAGTTTTGATTTAACTATATTAGATTGTTGTACCTGAACTTTAAAAAATGTACTAACCTTCACTTGGTTTGGAGGTTATTTCAAGTAAAGCAAAATGTTAAATTGCCACGGTAATTTAAAGAGATTTTCCTTCTGAATCAGCTCCAGGGGTTGAGAATTGGAGGCACTGTTTTCCAGTGATTTCTTCCTTTGCTCAGTTATATCTTTCAATCCGAAACTGGCAGAGTGAGGCTGTCAAAGTCCAGCCCTAGGGACTGGTGGCTAGGCAGGCCAGGACGGGGATGGATCGGAACATGTTCAGTTCAAGTTAGCAATTTAGTTGTTAGGGCTGCCTGGATCTAGCAAGATTCCTAGTGATCTTGGGTGGAGTTGCATCCCCTTACTTGGGTGGTGCCCAATCTGAGGGTGTTGTTGGACTCATAGCTCCTGCTTGATGAAAAGGTAGCAGCAGGAAGGCCTTTAGGCAGCTTCACCTGGTGCAACAGTTGCACCTTTTCCTGGTTTAGGAGGCCCTTCAAGCTTGTTCACTCATGCTGTTGTCACTCACATCTTGTCTATTGCAAAGCACCTTTGAAAAACCACTTGGAAGTTTCAGCTGGTCCAAAATCCAGGAACAGAGCATCACATACATGCCTGATTCTGGATGTACTTCAAAGTGCTGGTTATGTGGTTATAACCTATAAAAACCTATACGGGTAGTCCTCAACTTATGACCACGATGCCCCAATTTCTGTTGCTAAGCAAGACAGTTGTTAAGTGAATTTTACCCCATTTTACAGCCTTTCCTGCCACTGTTGTTAAGTGAATCACTGCACTTGTTAAATTAGTAACATGGTTATTAAGTGAATCTGGCTTCCCCATTGACCTTGCTTGACAGAAGGTCGCAAAAGGGGATCACGTGATCCCAGGATACTGCAACCATCATAAATACACGTCAGTTGCCAAGTGTCCAAATTTTGATCACAGGATTGTTTATATTCATGAAATGCACCTGGAAGGCCTGATTGGGGGGACAAGGGTTATTCTTAAATTGTGACCAGTAATTTTGAAGATGTGTGATACAGTCCTATATGCATGCGAAATGCATGTCGAAGCAGAACCACTGGAAAAAAACACCCAATTGATTAGCAGACAGAAACTGGTGTCATGGTAGAAAATGTCCTAATGTATACTTTTTGTTTTGTGATTCCTTTTTTTTTTTTTAAAGCAAAATTGGTTCTGTAAAAGAATTCTCAAACGATGATGTACATTTCTGACTTTTAAGAAAACATGCATGAAGTCATTTGCTTTATATATAACACTAAATTTAATTTGAGAAATAGTTTCCTTTAAGGGTGGAGGTTCGTTCTCCGAGCTTGTGGGTTGGTTTCCGAATGTTTCGTTACCAGGCTAGGTAACATCTTCAGTGAAGCTTAGGGGACGTCAGTGTCAGTGTTTGTTTATAAGGGCTTCGTGTGGTCTTGTGATGGGGAAGTGACCTTCCCATCACAAGACCTACTGACCACACAAAGCCTTTATAATCAGAGGAACACTTGACACTGACATCCCCTAAACTCCGCTGAAGATGTTACCTAGCCTGGTAACAAAATGTTCGGAAACCAACCCACAAACTCCGAGAACAAACCTCCACCCTCATCCTCCACCCGAGCTGCAGATATTCAGCACCATCAGAAATAGTTTTCTTGCCACAAATATCTATGAACAAGACAAGTTTTAAAAATGATTTTAACATATTTCATTAATAATAATAATAATAATAATAATAATAATAATAATAATAATAATAATAATAATAATAATAATAATAATAATAATAATAATAATAATAAAAAGTTGGAAGGGACCTTGGAGGTCATCTAGTCTAACCCCCTGCTCAGGCAGGAAACCCTATACCATTTCAGACAAATGGCTGTCCAGTCTCCTCTTAAAAACTTCCAGTATTGGAGCATTCACAGCTTCTGGAGGCAGGTTGTTCCACTGGTTAATTGTTCTAACTGTCCTTAGTTCTAGGTTGCTTCTCTCCTTGATTAGTTTCCATCCGTTGCTTCTTGTCCTGCCTTCAGGCGCTTTGGAGAATAGCCTGACTCCCTCTTCTTTGTGGCAGCCCCTGAGATATTGGAACACTGCTATCATGTCCCCCCTCGTCCTTCTCTTCATTAAACTGGACATACCCAATTCCAGCAACCGTTCCTTAATTAATTCTTCTTATATTCATGCTATTGCAGCCAAAACTTCTGGAACAAATCCTCAGCCTTGAGGACAACCGGCTTCTAGCACATCTGAAATTGTGTTCAGCAACGGGCCAACTTCCTTATAAACTTTGGTTTAGAAAGTGTTTTGCTGGATGCCTACCTGAATCGAGTTTACAAAGGCAAGTTTCTCTCCCTTCCCCTTCTCCTAGATTGGAAAACGTCCATGTAATCTTCAGTGGAGTATATGCCCATGAATCACATAGACATAATGTTTTGATAGTCAGCAATATTGCCAGCATTCTGAAAAATGTCAATTTTTCAGCTTTTCTAGGAGTTGTTCAGCTTTTCTAGGGCTTCAGCAAATTTTGACTTTAATCACGAAGGAAATGTATTGATAATATAAATTATAGATGTAAAATTAAGAGCAGACAATTTTATGACTGTCTCATTGAATTTTCTAGGGTTTGGGACAAGGTTATTAGTGGTTCTTGCAAAATCCTTGTCTTTGTTGCTGTTGAGATCTTGTTAACCTTTAAAATGAAGTTGATGGCCTTGACTAGTGCTGAAAAGATTGAACAGTTTTTGGAAAATGTAAGTAGTTCATACATTTTAAATTCTAAGAAAACAGTGCTTTAATTAAATTCCATAGTATTTTGAAGGCCAAGGCCAAAGATATTCAAGACTGCACTGTAAAATACCTCTGTATCTCAAGCTATGTTTTTATCTTTCATAGATACCTCAAGATAACACTGATGCAATTGTGAGCAAGGCCATAGAACTGTGGCACAAACATTGTGGGACCCCTGCTCATTCAGTTTGAAATTACCTGCATTTCTGTTTTTGTCTGTTTCCCTCTCTGAAATATATAATTAAAGTTATTTAAACATTGTGGGTACAGTGGTTGTAATTGTGGTGTTTCGCTCCTGTTGTAGAGAGTTGAAATCTATGACAACTCATAGCAGTGCCAGTTAACACTGTAAATGGTGAAGGATTCTGGAAGTTGTAGTTCAGCAACGTTTGGAAGATCACAGATTTCCTATCAGAAAAACCTCTACATATATATGTGTAAACAGATACTTTTTGGGAAGAGGCTAACTGGGAAATGGAAAACCTAAAAGCAAAGTATTTTGAAAGTAAAGTTTTTGTCAATTTAATACGGTGCTTATTCATTCTCTACTTACTGAAGTATTCAGCTGAACATGCTCCTTTTTATCATGCAGATTCTTCTAGATTTGAAGAAGGGAATATGTGGGCCATAGCAGTTCAGTAGCACAACCTCTTACCCTTAGTATAATAGGTCCAATCTCTGCCTAAACTAAATGCAATAAATTGGCAGAAGTTCCTCTTAACACATCTCGGTTTCTGTACAAAACAAAGGTTATGTGCAAACCAGCCAATGTACAAGACGGGGACAACAGCTGTTGGTGTTATAAAAAGGCCCAATTAAAATGCTTTGGGTGTTTTTTCATGGTTGGCACACTACATTGAATTATAAACTCACCAGGTAGGCTGGGTTTGTACAACATTGCTAAGCCATGAAACAAATCGAGGTTAAAATTAAACATTATATCAGAGGTCCCCAACCTTTTGGGCACCAGGGACCAGTTCTGTGGAAAAGGTTTTTCTGCGGATTGGAGAGTGCGTGGTTTTGTGTGCTGCCTGCATCTCACGGATGGGGCTTTCTTTGTGCGGCCCAGTTGCTGGCATGCTGTGGCCCAGGGGTTGGGGACCCCTGCATTATATGACTGCATCTGCTAGGACTTTATCTGACCTAGTTAAACATTTTGGGTGAAGATCTTTGCAGTGTGCATCCGGATCGTGACCGTGTGATTGCAAGTGCGCTGGGATGTCTGGAACTCCGATGATGGTTGTAATCACCATTCATTCAGTGCCATCATTACTTGGAATGGTCACCGGCTGAATGGTTAAGACACTGAGTACCTGTAAATTGTGTATTTGGGATTTAATCCTTTACCCTGTTTTCATGAATATACTTTTTCCTTCTGTTATATATTAATTTAATAATTGGAAATCTGTCCAGTCTGTTTACAGAGATTTTGAGTACATAATGTTCCCTTTGAATTAGTTCACCGTCCAACTTCTGGTCTCTCTAGAGCAGGGGTAGGCAACCTTGGGTCTTTTATGACTCGTGGACTTCAACTCCCAGCTATGCTGGCTCAGGAATTCTGGGAGTTGAAGTCCACGAGTCATAAAAGACCCAAGGTTGCCTACCCCTGCTCTAGAGAATTGTATTTTCTTTTATATTTCTCTTTCTTAAATTAATTTGTAAGCTGCTGTATGACCATGATCTGGACAGCTCTGTAATTACCCTCCACCTTGAATGTCTACCTTTTCATACTACCTTTTCAAAATAAGTTTTACATTTTACATTTTCTGTTTTTAATAAAAGTTTGATTCTATATATCTCCTGTGGAATTGGTTTGTCTCTCAAAGGGAGAAGAAGGGCTGAATCCTCCAGCCACCATCGCTCTACCCTATGCAGCAAGGAAATGGCATTATATAAATTATTTGAACTTTTTATTTTGATAAAGGGCAACATTGGAAGTGACTGCTTTTTCCCTCTCATGCCAAGACTAAGAGTTGTATATCAAGTGAGGTAATTATCCCTTACTCCACCCCAGAAGATGGATTGTGGCCGCAGGAATTATCAAGCTGCTAAACCAACAGAGGAAACGGGATCGGAGTTTGAATATCCAGAGATAGCAATAGCACTTAGACTTATATACCGCTTCACAGTACTTTACAGCCCTCTCTAAGCGGTTTACAGAGTCAGCCTATTGCCCCCAGCAATCTGGGTCCTCATTTTACTGACCTTGGAAGGATGGAAGGCTGAGTCAACCGAGCCAGTCAGGATCGAACTCCAGGCAGAGCTGAATTAGCCTGCAATACTGCATTCTAGCCACTGCACCACCACAGATCTTTTGGAAAAGGTTTTAGGACCTCCAGCCATCAGCAATTCATAATAGAGTGGATTCATTTTTATTATAGAAAATAGAAAATGTATTGCCTTTCCATTCATATGCTTAAAATGCAGATTTACTTTATGATTAAGGTGACATTGACAGTGCAAGCAACAAATCGTTTCTGGCAATGGCTTGGTCCCTTTGAATCTTATTTTCTTCCACAGCAGTACAAGATTACTCACTGTATCAAGCGTAAATTGCTATTTAAAAATAAGGTGCCAGACTAGTAAAATTCAAATCTTTCTTCAGAGGCAGACTGTGCCCTTTTAATGTTCTGCAAAGGTTTTCACCTGAACCAATCTATTTTAAATTAGTGTATAAAGAGCTCGTAGAAGTTTTTCACAATGCTCAGAAGTCAAAATATTGCCACATGAATGCTAGTGGAAAGCTCATCACTCAGTTTTGCATACAGAGATTAAGGATGGAAAGGCTTGTTTTGTGAAGTGTAATTAATTCAGTGATACACTCTTCAATCAATAACTGTCCAGGGCTAAGAGAAAGTACTAAAGGAGAAGACTTAGCAGGATTTGACAAAATAAATATAATCACTGCAGTTTTTCCCCAGTGAATTGAAACCACAGCTATGATTTCTGAAGAACTGGAAACAATGAAAAAGGAAAACCTAAAATGTAAAAAAAGGCAAAATGGGATTGCTTAATCTCCAAAATCAATGACCAAATCGGTTGGTTTTTTTTTAAAATAAGAAAATAGCTGTGTTGTTTGGACAATTTAGCATTTAATCAAACTTTTTGTTTCAGGAGCATAAAGGCCTCCAGGGAATCCATAAACCAGAGATGAAGACAACCAGTACCAAACTATTCCTTTAAAATCTTTGCAAGCAGGGAAAAAAAACACATCATCTATTCTTTATATTGACAAGGAATAGTACCATTAGTTGCTAGACATGAAATATAGCCCTGATGTTTCAAGAAGGTTACAAGGAGCATACAGGTCTTTTAAATATCTTTTCCATTTTTTGTGTCAGTGGGTTTTTCTCCTTGGGATTATGTACACAATGTATGTAACAGCCCCTTAGCCTGCAAGACTCAAAAGAGAGGTTGTTTGATCTAATCCTTTAATGACATCTAGTCCTGAGTGCCCACCTTTGTACGGTAGGTGGACAAGATGCAGTTCGGCAAAGGACAAAGAAGACTTCCCCAGAGCTTTGTTTGATCCTCTGATCTAAGTATTGCTTTTTTGCAGCTTAGTTTTTTTTATTACTGAGCATCTCTGAACATGTAACAGACAGAAGAAAGAAAACCAGAGCATTTTTTTTCTTTGAAACTTTTTTTTAAAGAAACTGCATACATCCAAGACAATTTAAATACCATGCAGTTTCAGTATGTACAAATTGAAATTAGATGCAGAGATTCACTTTAGTGTTTTCTCTAGATATTTACATTTTATCACTGTTTTTCATACAGCCATATTCTGTTAAATTACAATACTGGAAGATCACAGTCTTGACTGTCACCACATTCACTCCTATACAAAGACAAAACTATGTACATAGGTTTGACAGGAAGAGAGCCTGGGAAATGTACCGGTTTCAGAATAACTTGGGAGAGCAACTGGAATCCCCATTTCCAATCCTGCAACCGTTAAAGCTGCCTAATCAAGTTGGATGTGGGACTAACTTGCAACCCTGTGTGCCTTTTGCAAGATTTACAATCATTATTCTTTCATAGAGATTAAGGGGGGGAAATGGTTCCCCCACAAGTGAAAAATAGATGCTTGTGATACCAATGAAGGAGCTGTTTGTGAGATCTTCATGTGAACAACAGAAGCTTAGAAATTAACTGAATATGCTAGGAAAAAAGACTTTCCCTATCTCCATTTAAACAAAATACATCCTACTTAAGCCCTGGTGAAATGAATAAGAGTAGGGCAACAACAATAGCTTATTTTTTGCCCATACCCATAGATTTCAGCGAGGAAAACAGTTAAATTTGGCATAGTAGTGGAGTATACTCAGTGTTTCAGCTGACTCTGTGTAGGAGAAACAGCTGACTGTGCTCAAAAAAGACAAAACGCCATTCAATCTTCAAAAGTAAGCTATTTTTCACCAAAGAACTTCAGAGAATAATCAGTTATTTAACTTCTACCTTTTGAAAATGGATAAAACGTTTTGCCCAATTCAACGATTTGCTTGTATGGATGGTAAGGATTGGAATAAAATATTTTGCACACAGAAACCTGAGAAGATTTGTATGCAGAAAGCAAAAACACCCTCCATTTTGATAAGATACACCTTATGGTTCCACTGCATGCATTAGTTATGCCCTATTTCTTGTTTTCATTCATTTACCTGCATAGAAAGAATCAAGGGGTTACTATTCCTTGTGTCTTCCAGCATGGACAAAAATGCTTTCACTTTTATGGAAGATGATGTAAGAGAAGGAATGGCAGTAACTGGGGCAGAACGAAAAGGGGGATCAGCCTAGAATCCCTACATAATCCAAATGAATTAAGTCCAACCCCCCCCCCTTGAGTGCCATTGACCCTTATCTAACTTTAATCAAGTACTGACCATTAATTGAGAAGATTCTTGTGCAGGGGCTTTTTAGCAGCTTAACTGAACCTTCAAGTATGATCCTGGTCGTTTACTCCTCATAGGTAAAGAGGCAGGAGACAGGAACTATCTGGATTGTGAACAAAATGGAGTTACAGTCATCTGGAACTTCAGATGTGCAGACAGGGATCAGTTATGTAACCTATTCTTCTCAAGAGGGGAAGGAAGAGCAAAAAAGGCAACCCATGGTGGTGATGGGTGGGAAGAATAAGACTTTGAACAATGGGGAGGACCTTCACTCAAGAGTTAGAGGACTGAGAGGCTGGTATGGTGGGCAAGTGGGTCCCCATTATTTCATAATGCTATGAAACTATGACAGATAAAAACTGGCTACGTTAAAATGAGTTTTCAAGATATGAAAAACAGCTTATCTGCCATACATTTGCTGTGTGGAAACCGGGCAAATGAATTAACATTTTTACTCTCCTCCCATCTCCACAATCCTAGCAATTCATCCAGCTACAAGCCCACTTATTTCATCTGCTGATCATGAGTGATGTCGTAATCTCTTTATTATTTTTTGCATTAAACCCCCCGCAATACTTGTACTTTTATCTAAAAACAAAGTACTCTATTACTTCATCTCCTTTTTCTTATACCCAGAGTAACATAACCAGACAAAAGTACTCTGTGTAAGGAAAAAATGGATTTTCTTAGTCCAGTTTAATCACTTATTCGGTGGAACTCTGAGGGTTGTAACATGCACTGCAGTGACTCAGGTTTTATTTTGGAGAAAAACCTGAATCACTGCAGTCACCCATTGAAATGTGCTTCCATATACATGTTTTCCAAAATAAAATCGATCAATCCAACCACTCTTATGGTTTAATCATAAATAGATGAAGCCCACTAAAATCAGCTGAGCTTAAGTAGCTATCACTTTAGAGTAGACCCACTGAAATCAATAGAACCTAAATTATTATCTATTTAAGCCCTATTCACTATAATGGGTCTCCTCTAAGTACAACCACATTTGGATCCCAGACTATAGTCTTACACCAATGAAGGTCTGAGAATTAAAGCTGCTATATCTATAGTGATTTGTTTGGGATGGGCAAAACATTCAAGGTGGTAAAGCTTCTAGCTAAAAGGCATAATCAGATATGTTTAATCTGAACTAGATATAGATGTTAGTAGACATCACTAAAGTGTTTTGATACAGTGGGTTCATAATTCTTTCCAATGTGCAAAGATAATCTTATTAATAAAAGACCAATACCTTAAACATGAAATAATATAATAAAATAAAATATAAAATATGATGATAATAATAATAATAATAATAATATATCACATGTCTAGCCTTTTGCCAAATGCTTTGGTTCTCAATTTAAGACTGAGCCATTCACAACAGCATATTTAGTTATTTATACCAAGGAACATTTTGAAGAATAGAAATCCCTCCTGTTAAAAGAAGAAAACAAAAATCAACATCCAAGCATACAACATAAAGTCAACCTTATGGTTCTCTTTAACTCATGTCTTTTCTGTCTTGCACATTAGTGAATTGGAAGAACCTATGTAAAGCTGACAGGCCATGCCAGGACAAAGCTAGGCTATCAAACTGCTACACAGGACCATATGAAACATGAAATAGTCAACAGGGCAAAGGCAGCGTGACATGTTCCACTGTAGAAAACAAGCTTGCTATGAAAAGTTCATAAATCTTGAACTCTTCCAAACGTTGCAGCGAAAGAATCATTTGAAGGGGAGAAATGGATGGTGAGGAATCCTTCTTGGTCCTGTAGAAAACAAAAGAGTATCCGCCAGTCAGCCGAAGATCCTCCTGGGATGGTGGGGCATGGAAAGTCAAAGAGAGATGGATCCTTTGGAGTGGGTTCTAGTTCCCCAGCTTGCCCCCATCACGTTCTAAGGTGCTCCACACAGAACGATATGTTTGGTAGAAATGTTGTTCCAGAACAGTGAGCTTGTGTCCAGCAGAGCTTCTGTCAGTGCCAAATATCAAAGGCCTCAGCTTCCTTCAGAGATGAAAGAGGACTGACGGGATCCAACGAAAGACAACTAATGTGAATGGCTTGAGGACTCCACACAGCAGCATTTAAAATATAAGTGCCAACTCCAGGCATGATTCTTGCCAAGATAGTCTCCGTTGCTGAATGTTGTGCCAACAGATTGTATGAGTAAGTTATTCCCAGGACGAGAAAACTCAAGTTTTCTGCATGTTTTTATGGGTTTTAGAAAGGCAGTTCAAAAGATTTACCACTGAACCTAACAGAGAAATGAATGATATCAGCACTTATGGTTCTTTTCCATTACGTTCTCAAGATGGCAGCACATTCAGTTCTTATGGTCTGTGAAACCTAAAAAGTGAAGAAAAAACCCCCCAGACAAATGAGATTTATTACTACCAGCATTAGCACCCATACTCAGAAGAATCAAAGTGACAAAACCAAACAAACAACATCTGACTTGTAGTAATTTTAAAAAGCGGGCTTCATTTACTATAGTGCTTTAAGTCAGGGTCTCCAAACTTGGCAACTTTAAGACTTGTGAACTTCAACTCCTCAGCCAGCCATGTTGGCTAGGGAATTCTGGCACCCTCAGCCACGACAATACCCTGGCTGATTCTGAATCTGTCTGTGTCTGCAAATCTCAGCCTAGTCTTTGTCAGAGGTTGTTGCAATGGGAATAAGATTGGAGGAAAAAACTGCTACCCATGCTGCCTTGAGCAGGAGAAAAATCTAACAAATAAGATAAATAAATAAGATATAGGAATAGCTTCAAGCTTGGGTGGTTTGTAAGAACTTTTGTTTAAAAGAGTGTTAGCTTACCTTGTTAAATGCCTGCTTAATTCATGAACTTCCATTTCAGTGCTTTTAAATTCATTTAGCTCTTTGCGAATTGCTGCCTGCGTGTGACAAAAGAATAAGTGATTAGCCCAGCGGAAAAGAAATAGGTGAATAAACTGGGTGAGGAACAGTCATACTCTGCTGCTAAGGAGGTGAGGTTGTGGAAGACAGTTTCCTGTCACGTGTCACTCTTCCACAGGGAAACCACAGGAAGAGACGCCTACCACACTCCTATACATGTCAATAAATGAGGAAATGTTATCGTAAGAATAAAAGGCTCGTGTGGAAGCACCCAGAATAATTGTGGAAATGCACGATAGCAAAAATAACTTAAGTGAAACTAAAAAGCTGGGACTAAAAAGAACAAAATAAGCTGGTTAAAAAGAGAGGAGAGGAAAAATTCTGTCTCCTCTGGGGAAGGTCTCTGTCAACTTTGAAAATGAGCATTGCTGCAGCCATTTTCCCTATTCATTTTCGGTTGACACATAGCATGGAGGGAGGGGGGCTTTACCAGGTGCTTCGCTAGACTAAACAGATTTTCTCCTGTGGGAACCAAGGTCATCGGCTGCTCCCGGGACTGCAGGCTGGCCGTTTCGTGAAAAGCCCGCCAAGAAGATGTATTGGGGAACGCAGTAGCTTGCATAGCTTTAGGGGTGGGATTTCTTAACTTCGTATTGGGGATTGCTACGTCTCTATTCAGACTTGGTTTCACTTTTGACGTGCCGATACTTTGTATCAATAAACATGTTCTTTGAGGAACTTGCAAGCCTCGGAGTTCTGCTTTATTTGTCTCTATCTGTCGGAACCATTACAGTCTCCTTATGAACTTGCAGCTGGCAAGGATGGAGCTGTAGTCACTGCTACAGAAAATAAATGTAACTACATCCTCTGGTTACTGGTCCCCTCCAAAAATATCTTAGATGTTTCTTCAGCCTCCTGGCTGTCTCTGAGGCTTGTCCTACTTACCTTGTCAGCAGCTGTTAGCCTTGTCCATGGTTTATCTGCTCGTCTGTCATAGTCCTGAGCATCGGCCACTTCTACGTAATCACTAAAACGGATGAGAATCTTCCTCTCTCTCAACTCTTCCACTGTAGGCCTTTGACTTAGCTGTAGGAAGAGCAAAATAGGAAGAGAATCCCCAAAACGTCATTCTTTCCAAAAGCCAGTTCCAAATGTCTGAAACAAAAGAGCTTCAAAGGAAAGGCTGCTTTATTTTCAACTTAATTTTACAGGGGGTCCTCGACTTACGACCATTATTGAGCCCAAAATTTCCATTGCTAAGGGAAATAGCTGCTAAGTGAGTTGGGCCTCATTTTAGCACAGTCGTTAAAAGTGAGTCACTGCAGTGGTTAAGTAAATGATGTAGTTGTTAAGTGAATCTGGCTTGCCCTTGACTTTGCTGGTCAGAAGTCAGCTGGGAAGGTTACTTATGGTGATCACATGACCCCAGAACAATGCAATGCAACTGTCATAAATACATGCCAGTTGCCAAGTGTCTGAATTTAGATCATGTGACCAGGGGGATGCTGCAATAGTCATAAGTGTAAAACCGGTCATAAGTCATTTTTTTCAGTACTGTTGTAACTTCGAATCATCACTATATGAATGGTTGTAAGTTGAGGACTGCTGTGTTGCCTAGGAACTATTATTTGCTGTTTGAATATTAGACAAAAACTTATATCATGCAAAGTGGGATCAAGAAGACACAACCTCAGATAAGGGGGTGTGAGCCCCAGGATCACATGTAGTCAATAGCCTGATTTAAAAACTCTTGTAAAATAATCTACGTTTCTACTCCTTTTCTGAGCAAAACTGCCCTCCGCATTTCTTCCCTCTTTTAGACTTATCCAGATTCTTTTCCTCTTCTTGTTCACTGTTTCTCCCTGTTTGTCCAACAGACTATCAAAAGAGGCAGATCCTTTCAGCTGGAATATTTTTTGTGTTATCAATCCAAAAGCTATTCATCTTTACTTTTTGCTCTGGTGATGAAAACACAATACGGATTGGAAAACTTGGGACAATTCCAAATCAAAGACAATAAGGCTATCCAGACCTTTTGCTGGTCTGCAAGGGATGGTGTTGAAGAAAAAAAAAATCAATGGTAAATATATAGTACAATATCTCCATGGTCACTGTAACACGGCAGTTAAAACCTGTGTGCAGAAGCCCTTTTGATTGGCTCAGTTAAGGGTCTCAGGTTTTAAACAGCCACTAGAGATGCCCTTCTGAATGTGGAAAGGGACAGTGAAGGAAAATCAGAATAAAGAATGCAGGTGCAACATCAGGATATTGGAAGCTCCATGAACAACAGAGGAAATCTCTGGAGGAATGAAGAAAGACGATTTGTTTCAAACGCTGTAGAGTCGTAATCAGAAACACTGATATTGAACACAGGTGGTAGGAGAATTATAAATGAGGTGAGACAGCCCTCCTATGGAAAATATAATGTCCCCACAGGCTGCAGAAAAACAGCCCAGGTCTGCAGTCTTATTTATTTATTAAATTTGTTTACCACCCATCTCACCACAAGTGAGTCTTATAACCAGACTATCAGTCTTACAACAATTCCAGTAATGTTAGGGACTCAAAGCAAAATATACCAAGAGAAGGTGGAATACACGCTGGGTTAGAGGTGAGGAATTAGAATAGAATAGAGTAGAGTAGAGTAGAGTAGAGTAGAGTAGAGTAGAGTAGAGTAGAGTAGAGTAGAGTAGAGTAGAGTAGAGTAGAGTAGAGTAGAGTAGAATAGAGTAGAATAGAATAGAATAGAATAGAATAGAATAGAATAGAATAGAATAGAATAGAATAGAATAGAATAGAATAGAATTCTTTATTGGCCAAGTATAGTTGGACACACAAGGAATTTGTCTCCGGTGCATAAGCTCTCCGTGTACATACAGAATGACCTCTGCCTCAAATGGATCTACTGCTACTATCGGTAGATGGAGCAGTCTGCTGACAAAATGCAGCTGTCTGGAATGCTGGAATGTATTGGGCTGATTGTGCACTACTGTGAACTTCCAGCCTGATAATCCTTGAGCATAGCTGATGTAGAGAGTAAAGAGGATGACCTTGTTGGAGAAAGAGGAGATCCGTTGCCAAAGCAATAAGCCTAAGTCCAAACAATGCAATGCAAAAATGTTTCAGACCTCCCTAATTCACATTAGTATAAAAGGGGAGATGGTAAACTATAATCAGACTTGCAAGATTCTCTTACTACACCCAATCTTAATAAAAGTAGTTTTAATCTTAATATAGAGTTGGTTTCATGGACTGATCTACACATTGGGGCTAACAGGTTTAGACCTACTTGTCATTCAGCAACTCAAGATCAATAGGCTTAGTGAGAAAGTAGTTGTCCCAAAGGTGCTTTTTCAAGAGGCAACTGGACTTTCTTCTTCTTGTTGTTTTTAAAGACTTTTCGCTTCTCATCCAAGAAGCTTCTTCTTTGGGACAACCATGACTTGGATGACTGAGAATTTCCATAGACATTGAGAAAGTAGTTGACATGCTATCCCCTCTAACAAATAACAAGTTGAAGCTACTTGTTATAAAAAGAGTCATGTGATGTCGCGCAACGTATTGGGACAGTTTTGCCATTGCTGGCAATGGGGTGGGCACGGTTTCTGCGTGATGCGTCTGGCCCGTGGGCCGGCAGTTTGACACCCCTGCTCTAGAACGTCTTGATAGAAGGATACATGGGAGAGAAGCACAGAACTATGGACTGCTTATTGATATGCTCAGATCTCTCTCTCTCTCTTTCATTTTTTCTCTCTCTCTCTGTCTCACACAAACACACACACACACGCACGCACGCACGCACACATACACAAACTTGTTGACCCCAAGAAAATGTTGAGTTTTACATCCCCAAAGAAAACCTGACCTTTTTTTGGAAAACACACTAAAAAAATCTTTGTACTTCTACAAAGGATAAAAGTAAAAAGCACATGAAAATTTGCTCTGGGTGGTAGACTTACTTGTTATAAAGGGATTTCCTTCTCATAGTGTTGACTAACTTTGAAGTGTATGCATCAAAGTCTGCATTTTTATTGTTGTTGCCACTATGGTAGCCACCAAATGATTATTTATTTTCCATCTGTTCCTAAGCTGAATAAATAAAACAACAATCCCCTGAAAGCTCATTTTAAATATCAAGGATTAGGACTATCAGCACAAATATGCAAAGCTAAATTTGATTTGTGCTATCTTTGTTCATGTTAAAATGCCATTCTTTTCCCACTTTCAACATACATAAAATAATGACACATCTTGCATGCTCACTCCATGCAATCCATGAAAATTTGCTCTGCAGCATCTCGTGTCACCCTTGCCTTTCTATCAAATCAAGAGCCATGCAGATAGGTTGATAGACCTGGCTTTACCAACGCTAAGCCTATAACTGGCGCATCCTAGTACAAAATTGTACTGTCTGAATTATTGGCTGGCTGTTACATGTGAACACCAAGGAAGGCTGCTTTTCAAGTAAATATAAGCAGATATTTACTTCAAATGTTCCTATTACTTGACAAGCCAATATTCAATAAGGTCCTATTTCCTTATACTTCAGAGTAGACCCAAATATAAAATAACACTCATAGGGAAAATATTATGCATAGAAAGGTACATTAAGGGCAGTCAGTGTGCTATGGCCATATCTGTAGTGCTCTAACTTTCTGCTGGGTTGTATCTGCACAGTGCAGGAATCAGTCATCAGATAATTTAAAATACAGGAAAAAACCAAAACAACCACCCTTCATTCTATTTATGTTAAGACATGATGGCAAGGACTCAGATCTGGGTCTGGGTCTGAGAAGATCCTTATTCTGACAAAGGAATATATCTGGGATCCCTATTCTGACAAACTCCAAATTCTATTCTCTTTTCCTAAGAAATACAAGTCAACCAAATGTAACATCTATGTCTGTATTGTCACCTAATCTTTCTATCCTCTGGCTAATCACACCACTCTCAAGATCCCTTTATTTCTAACATTCTCTGCTGACTTGAACCAATATGAGGGAAGCAAAGAAGATTTGCTGGCCTTCAATTGATTTCTTTCTATTCCTTGGTTTTCTAAATGGGAGGGAAGAGAGCTGTTGTCGTGGTACAGGCTGGTTACAGAGGTTAAACTTGATGGCTTTCACGGACTAGAGTTTAAATAAAAATGATTATCATATATATCATATATACTTTCTCATTTTTTAAAAAAAAGAAAACTATCTAACAAGTATATCCTTTTGTTTGGTAAAAGATTTGGAATAGCCAGCTTATCTATTAGCATCTCTGTCCAGATTGGTGAATGGCTAATTTAATATTAAAATTAATCAAGCCAGTATTGGTTAAAAAAACTAAATAAAACAATATGGCTTCATTTTTAATTTTCCTTTGCCTTCTCCTAAACAGAAGAGTCAAACTGAATATTTTGTTCTTGATATTTTGACACACCATGCATATTCATTCAATACAATTCATGAAAGTCACCCAGTGTTGGGATAGATTTTTCCCTGTCTGGACCCTTGAGAAGTGCAACAGAGAACAGTCAATTGACTCTAGCTAAACCTCAGTTATAAAGTTGTTTATGCAACAAACACTTTTTTGTATAATGTATTCATAGCACACTTGGTATGAATCATACAAAACAATGAAGAGAAGACAGACTGTTCCTGAACAAAGGGTACATCTGGATTATCTTTTCATCCCTTTTGAGTTTGGGTGCCAGACATATTTATTGAGCAATCATTCATTATTAATTTCCACCCATTTTGGATTGTATCTTGGATTAGTCACTGTCCAACCAATGATTCTATGTTTAAAAGACAGAGTTAGCTCCATGATGCCTTTTGAAGAAGATCGCTCGGAATACCATATCCCAGAATATCTTCAACCAGAGCTGAGATCTGGTTAGTATAATCCAGGGAAAAGATGCATCTGCTTTAAAGAGTTGAAGACAGGAACTTTCTCACCTTCTTATCCCTGTCTAATATGAAGTGCCTTTTTAGAATGAGCTGCAAAGTGCTGCAAAACCTTATTTATAATTCCAATTAAAACTGCACACATATGCATGAGTTAAACTTGTAATTTGTATATTTTTCACATATCAAAAGGTTTTCTGTTCTGTTCTTTTTTCACTAATGATACAGGTATGTATGTGTATATGTGTGTATGTTTGTGTGTGTGTTCCAAAAGTGAATAATCTTCTCAAATGATTTATTTCCATTCAATTCAAATGTCTCAAATAATCAGACTTCCTTTCCTTACACGCTTATTCTTCAATTTACTACATGATCAGCAATATACAGAAGAATTCAATAAAAACAAAATTAGGCTAATATTGAGTGCTTTTATTTTCAAAAAAACATTCGCTAGCTTTCCCTTATTCATGGTTTTTACTATCTAAGAAATAGCAAAGATCATGTGTTATCCTGGGATTTAAACACATGTACTGTATGTCTATTAAAAGAAAATAATTTTAGGTGACACACCATTGCATGAACTTATTAAAACAAAAACCAAGAGAAGATTGTATTCGTGGAAATTGATCTACCAAGCCCGGTATGTAATTTGCAACATCTCGAGAGTTTGAAAACCTTTCTTCAATTTTTTGCAGCTCCGAGCAGTTTATTGAATTCCTCATGGCTTTGTGCATACATGTCTGCATCCTCTGCTGGTTTCTCTATCTACATTTAGGACTTCAAAGCTGTATCAAGAAAAAATGCTTCAAGGATGCCTTCTAAGGAATAAAGTGTTTGGAAAATATGCTTTTCAGGAAACAAACACATCAAAGCTGAATATGGTAAAGAACTTCACATCCACTTCAAAGCTTCAAGGTTGCCACGAAGGACAAAACAAAGGAATTTCTTACCTTGCGGGTTAATCTTCTCTTGATCTCTCGTTTTTCTTCCTGTTCCTCTTGCTCATTCCGTGCTAGAAAAGATTGACAAAATTCTAAACTTGCATGCATTTAAAAAAAAAAATGGCAAGGGGTGATCAGTGCTCCTTGCTCATTTGGATATAAATTTCTGTACGTCTTAAACCCAAATACTTTATTCTCTAATTAGGAGCCACCCAGAGTTGGTTATAAGATGGACGGCTATATAAATGATTTAAATAAATAAATAGATATATGTTAGCATGCATTTGATTTATTAATATGACTTTATGACAGCAATCATGCCAAGATATCAACAATCTTTGCACTTCAAGATTTATCAGCTACAGATAAAAGTATAGAATAATCATGACAATAGGGGAAGAGTTTCTAGAACGTTTCTGGAATTTTTAGAATCTCTAGAAAGATATTGCAGGCCCTATACAAAAAGATAACACAGCTCCCATGCATATCTCAGGAATTTCAACTTTCCAAGAAATGCGTTTCAACATACTGTTTCATTTACAATATTTCTTCGACCCATTGTGACAACATTTTATTATGTGCAGTTACACGTATCACTTCGGTGGCTAAGTGATTATACATTGTTGTAACCAAATAATCATTGAAAGATTGCAGCAGGCTTGTTTTGTTATGGAAAGAGCCACAAAAAGCTTCAAAAAGGAGCTGCAAAGAATCACCAACAAGTCCCAAAGGTGCTTTTTCCAAAATGCAACTGGACTTTCTTAGTTTTTTTTCCCCCCTTGAAAATATTTTGCTTCTCACCCAAGAAGCTTTTTCAGTTTTGAACTGAAGAAGCTTCTTAGATGGAAAGTGAAATCTTTTCAAGGGAAAAAGAACTCCAGTTGCCTTTTGGGACAACCATGACCTGGATGACTGAGAATCTCCACAGGCAACTGCGAACTAGAGTCATGTATGTGAGAAGGGTGGTTATATAAATTGAAATAAGAATAATAATGATATTAAGAATTGTGACTAGCTGTCACATGTAAAGATGCATCTTTGATCTCACTGTAATCTCTATTACAAACAATTTTTTTTAGGTTTGAAATTTGCCTCAAGATGACTATTTTTATTTATTTAATTCAGTTTGTACACTGCCTAATTCCAACTGACTCTACAAAGAGTGACATAAAGAAAACAGTACAAAAACCCCAAAACAAGATGGTTCTGGGCACAATGAACATTGAGAAAGCAAAAATAATGGACACATCCAGCAAGGGACCCCAGCAATCAAGATCTGGGAGAACAGCCAGATCTTCCAGGCTTTTGAGGCGATCTCATTCCACAAGCAGGCTCTGTGACAGAGAAGTCACGTTTCCTGGATCCTGATAGATGACATTGTTTAATTGAAGGGACCTGGAGCACTCCAACTCTGCTGGCCCATCCTGGCCAGGCAGAAACCATGGGAGAGAGACAGGCAGTCAAGCAACTGACCCTACATCATGTAGGGCTTTAGAGGTAATGATGAGTACCTTGAATTGCACCCAGAAGTGGTACAGCTTGCAGAGCAGAGGTGTCACACAGATACACTGAGACATTGCCCATCACTGCTCATGTCTCTGTGTTATGGACCAGCTGAAGCTTTTGAGTGGTTTTCAAGGCCGGCCCCACAGAGAACACTTTGCAGTAGTGAAGCCTTGAGGTGTGTTTATCTGAAGGGCCTCCTGATTCCAGCTTGTGATTATCAAAAGAGCATTTACAAGCCTGATCACAGTGGAGTGAAAACAGATATACAGCTTGCTTGCTTCTCAAAAGCATGCATGCTGAGACACATTCTTACTAGCATTCAGTTATTAATTGCACGAAAATACTAGTCATTTCACTGGAATTTATGTTCGCTTTGCTTAAGATTCATGTCCTACAGCAAGAGGGGTTTAATTAAACTATTTTCTCTATTTAATTATTTATGGCTAAGTGTCTTAAACTATTTCAAGTCAAATATATTTGTGCCAGTATGATTTTTGTTGAGGATGAGATATCATTAATTCAGGTTATACAACAAAAACTCTAGTATGGGGGGGGGGGAGGCTTTTCTGTTAAAAAAAATGTGGTGTGGAAATGTAGTTATATATTTCTGTAAGAATGACTTGCATACTGCTCTTAGATATTTGGCCAAGGCTGTACATCTTTATCTAAGATTAGCTCATGTGCATTTTACTGGATCTTTTTTCAACAAGCATAGATTAGGCTATCTATACACAGTAATCTATACACAGTATTGTAGATGCAAACACACTGAGGTCAGTGGGGAATATTTCTGAATAAATCTGTATAGGATATTTTGGTAAAAGAAAAAGAGGAAATGGTGGTCCTTTATTTGAATATCCTGGGCTGACCTCACTTTGCTCTCATTTCAACTTTAGGTTAAACCACCAAAACATAAATATGTCTTTACAAGCGATCACTTTTTGGATAATAACAAAAGGGCAAGAGTGTAATGTAAACCTGGCTCAGGCAGGTAAGAATGGAATCTCCATCTTGGATGGGTCCCGTAGAGCAGTGGTTCCCAACCTTTTCTTCACCACGGACCCCCTTTAAATACTTTTGTGGCCATGCACCATGGCCACGGACCCTCAAGACTTAACTCATGATTTAAATCATAACATTTCTTCAAGCTTTTGTGGATGCCCTGTGAAGACATCGCGGTCCCCTAGGGGTCCGCGGACCACAGGTTGAGAAAAACCGCCCTAGAGGCTAAAGCAATGTTTCTCAACCTTGGAAACTTTTAATATGTGTGGACTCCCATTTCCAGAATTCTCCAGCCAGCATTCTGGGAGTTGAAGTCCACACATCTTAAAGGCCGGCAAGGTTGAGAAATACTGCCCTAGGGCATACTTACACTGTATGATTTTTCCTTGATTTAAATGTAAGTTTGAAGCTACTTACGTTTGAGAATATTCCTCTGCTCTAATTCTTCAGCAGTCGGTCTCTGGCTCAGCCGCCTGTAGAAAAAGCCCAATTTCCATTTTTTCACCATATCAGGACCTCCAGCCTTTGAATATTTGACAGAGTCACTCTTCAACAGATAACGGGAGAGCTCAGGAAATGACAATGTTCAGATACGGCTATTACTGAGCAAAACATAACACTTGTATTTTCCTTTATTGCCAACCAAGGGGAAACCGAACGTGTTGTGTCATATTAGGCATTACCCCTTCAGGCTAACCAGTGGAGAGTTAGATGAGGCAGATTTTTTTCACTTCCTTCTATGCTAGCTTCCTGACCGTCATGAGTATGACATCAGGTCTGTGGGTTTTTTTGTGGTTGTATGACCCTCCAAACTGTGTAGAGATCAAAGCAATCTAGGGAAACTATCAGGCATGGTAACTGTGCTCAGATCAGGATTTTTTCTTTGTTCCTCAGATCGGGCTTTCCATCTAAAAACCTATCTTGAGATTCTGGAATAAAACCTGGAGGAAGATAGAAGGTGAAACGAGATGATCTCCAGCCAATATGAAGGGCATCAGATTATGGGTGGCTGCCTTAAAGTAAACACAGAAAGCTTTCTGCTGCGAGCAGGATTTGAACCTGTCAATTCGATGTGGCCTTTTCAATCTATTAAATAAAAATCAAATTTTAAAAATTGAACAAGTCTTCTTAATAGCTGGGAGTATATTGTGGATGAAAATGTATCTCATCTGATTGTTTTTGTTTCCTAGCTCAAAAATATGAGGAACCAGTGTGGTATAGTGGTTAAGTTGCTGACTAGAAATTGGGAAAATCCAGGTTCAAGTCCACCCTTAGCTATGGTGACGCCTCTTTCTCAATCCGATCGATTCAATAATTCAATTTAATTATTTAAAATAATTTCAGGTGATGCCTCTTTCTCAGTCCAACAATCCAACAATTCAGTTTAATTATTTAAAATAATTTAAAAGATTACTTTAATTTTTGTCAGTCACCTTTTATTTTGTCCCTCTTTCGGCATATTTTCTTTAATGATCCTATTTGACTATTTCTTCAATATTAGTGTAACTCTTGACCTGTGGCAAGTTGGCAAAAGGCGAGTTGGCTGCAGCAAGTTGGCTGCGGTGAGGTGACCATGGCAAATTGGTCATGGCAAGTTGGCTGTGGTGAGTTGTCATAGACCCCTCACAGGAGTGTTGCCTATTGGAGGAAAACATGCTCAGGGTACCACCTTGAGCTTCTGGTGGAAAAGGGCGGGATATAAATCTAACAAATAAACATAACAAATCACCAACCAGCCTTCTGACTATGGAAACAGTGAGCAGTTCACAGTAGACAAGTAGTTGAAAAAGATCCCATAGTCCTACAAGATCCCAAGAGGTATTATTGCACAGGACCAGTGACCAATTCCTCTGCATCGTTTTTTACTCTCCAGACTGCATTTGCACTAAACTTTTAACCAGGTTATTGACTGAACTTATTTTCTGAATTTGCCCAGTAAAGGGCTGTCCTTGATTTACAACCATTCGTTTAGTGATCATTCAAAGTTTCAGTGGCACTGAGAAAAGTGACCTACAACCAGTCTTCGCACTTTACAACTGTTGCAGCACAGTTGCAAAGTGTCACATGATTTGAGTGCCTGACAACTGGCATGCATTTACAACAGATGCAGTTTCCTGAGGTCATGTGGTTGCTATTGATGACCTTCCCAGCTGGCTTCTGGCCAGCAAAGTCAATGGGGGAAGTTGGATTTGCTTAACAACAATGATTTGCTTAACAACCATGGCAAAAAATGGTCATAAAACTGCCTTGCTTAGCAATGAAACTTCTGGTCTCAACTGTGGTCATACGTCAATGCACTAACTCAGGGGTCCCCAACCCCCTGGTCCATGAACCGGCACCGGTCCGCAGCATGCCAGCAAGCGGGCCGCACAAACAAGCAAAGCTCCATCCTCGGGATGCAGGCAGTATTCAAAACCACACCCCCTCTGGTCCACGGAAAAATCTTTCTCCATGGCACCGGTCCCTGGTGCCCAAAAGGTTGAGCACATTGTTGTTGTTGTTGTTGTTTTAAATCCCACAGCCAAAGTTAAAATAAGGAAGTGATATGATAACTGAAAGGCTTGAAAATGAAACTGGAAATACAACATGAGCGTTTCCTTCTTAGTTTTAAAGATTAACTCTCAAAGAGAACGACAAAAGTTCTTTGCATGCTTTATTGGACACAATCCTAAGAATTAATTGAAATAATTAAACAGGGTGAATTAGTTTTTTCTTTGGCTGGATTTGACCTATGAGGGAAGTGAGAGAAATTTGATCAGTCTACATTTTAATACAAAATTTTTGATTCAGTAACTGAAGCTCAAATAACCTTTACATTCACTCATAATTGATTTTTGTTTCAATGTACTCATATTAATAATGTATAAAATCCATTAGGGAAAAACAGCTTGCAAAATATGTATATTAGGGATGATGTAAAATATACACATTTTCTTACATGAACTTTATTTGTGTCAGCTTTAATAACTAATGGACTCGTTATTCCAAAATGTGAGGCTGAAAAAAAGCTTTCTCTGGGCACCTTCCTAATTTATTATTACTGAAGTAAAACAAAAGAGCAGCTTCTCTAAAACACTTGAGAGTTGTAACTAAATAAATACCCATATGCAAGTAAACTTTGACTTATGACTGTAATGGAGCCTGCCCATTATGGTATTAAGTTGTGATGGTCATAAATGGATCATCAAGGGACCAACTCTATTTTATAACTATTTTGTGGTGCTTGTTAAATGAATCACTATGAACCCATGATATTTGAATGAATGCGGTGGTCATTTAATGAACTCATTGTTTGCTATGGAGCATTTTTGCCAAAACCCAGAAGTAAATACCCATTTTTGCCAAAAATGTCACAAATTTCAGTTATGTGATCAGGGGACGCTGGAAAGGTCCATAAATGCAGTGTCATTAGTGCATGGGAGGGGATTTGTGAGAACGTCACTATCGGATCATAAATATTTTTTGAGGGGATACAAATAGCAATAGCAATAGCACTTATATACCGCTTCACAGTGCTTTACAGCCCTCTTTAAGCGGTTTACAGAGTCAGCATATTGCCCCCAATGATCTGGGTCCTCATTTTACCGACCTTGGAAGGATGGAAGGCTGAGTCAACCTTGAGCTAGTCAGGATCGAACTCCTGAAGTGAGTAGTGAGTTACCCTGAAGTACTGCATTCTAACCACTGCGCCACCATGCTCTAATAGCCACTAAATGACCAGTCATAAGTCAAGGACTACCTGTAGAACAAATTCAGGCTTTTAATGATCTGGGGTGGTGGTGGTCATTTTTCAATCTTCTGCAATGTGGAGGAAACAAACAAAGGCTACTTCTGGTGGGTCTGTAATATGGGTAATGTAATTCTGCATTTGGCAGTAGTGGTGGGGGACAATTTTGTGCCTGCTTGTAAAACATCCTCATAGTCAAGGTGAGCAGTGTCCTCCACTATGACTCACAGATTTGCAATATAAAGATCCAAGTCTTCTAAAAGCTGCACTAGTGACTTCCGGTTCTGGATTGCGGTGCTGGCAGTCGTGCGGAGAGAATCGTCTCTTCGCCAGCCGGTTTCCCTTCGCCGGTAGACCCTAAATAGGGTCGAAAGTCACCCTGGAGGGGCGACAACCATTAAGGAGGACCCTCGTCTGACCGCAGAAGGGCGGCAGCTCCTTCCGCGGTCCGAAGCAGCTCCTTAGGACCGACGAAGAAAAGATCGGCCATTAACACGGCCGATCACTTAGCCGTTCCAGCTGAAAGTCAGAAGAACACCTAAGCGTAAAAGAACCACCGTGGAAGATCCAGGTGAGACCCTTCCTTTCCTCTCTTTACCCTAACTATCTCCCTGTGAAAAGCCCCTGGAATTATTTCCCTGCTTTGATAGAGCAGCGTTTGCTCACTTGGGAAAACAAGCTTTGGAAACAAAAGAAAAAAAATAATTAATTTTTAATGACTATTTCTACTCTTGGATACTCTGGGGTCCCGAAAAAATCCCTACTATAGAACTTTATTATTCTATCTACTTATCAAACTGGAGAATATTTTTTTTTTACTTTTTTTACTTTTTTAACTGGATAAAACTTTATTGGTATCTGGAAAAAGATTTTACAGCCTACTGGGGACATCTTGTGGTGAAAGCTGACATTGCAATTGCATTTTCTCTTTGATTTTGAGGCTGGGTTTGACCTTCGAATTATCATAAAAGGGAAAAGATAAAGAATTTGAAACAGCTGGGTGGTGAAATTAACTGCTAGAAATTGTGGAGGTGGATATTGGCTGACTGTTATTAAACATAGCCTCCACTAAAAGACTAAAAGATTATTCCACCACTGAAATGGAGGAACCTTACCCACAGCTTAACTATAATCTTATACTGGAAAAAATCTTGGAAGTTACTGAGCAAATGAACTCTAGGATGAAAACTAAAGATGATATTCCAGAACTACAAACTGAACCCCAAACTTTAACCAATCAACTTATAGGCCAAGGAATAGCAGAGGAGGAACAAATCAACATCAAAGAGGCCTGTGTTCAACATCACGTACAACATAATGAGATGGAGGAACCTTATCCACAACTTAACTATAAACTTATACTGGAAATTTTTTTTGAAGCTACTGAGCAAGTGAACTCCAGAATGAAAGCCCTTGCCCCAAAACTTCAAACTGATTTCCAGACTCCAATTGACTATTCCATAAGTCAAAAAACAACAGAAGAGGAACAAATCAACACCAAAGAGGACACTACACAATCTTACATACAATCCATTGAGAATCTTGATGACCAAAGACTGACTTTAATTAAAACACCTGTAACGTCAAAAGCAACAGGAATTGATCTGCAAATACGAGCTATTGAGAACTGTGATAACTTGGATAACCAACCAGCAATCATAACACTGGACAAAATTGATTACGCTACTCAGATGACAGTGGAAGAAGGAGAAGAGAAGTACGACCAGACTGAATTGATGATAAAAATGTCTAACCAAACATTGAGATTCGATGATATAGAGGCTCTCTTATGGAAACCTGCCTGGCACAAAAAGAAAGCCAGATTTAAAAATGGGATTTAAAACTTTACTTAATGGGTAAAAAAGGTTTTTTAGAGATATTGACTGATTTAATACTAACTGAAATGAAAATTAAAGGCTTTTTAGAGATATGGACTGATTTAATGTTTAGGATTTAGATCTATAACTGAGATGAAAATTATTGGTTAGATTATAGTTTGGAATTGTAATATGAAAAAGGTTTTAAATGAGGAGCTATTAGGATAAGAAATAGAATATATACGTGAAATAGAGTAAGAATGTATTTTTTGGAATAATATGTTTATTTTAGGTATGATAATCACCTTGTAATGGAATGAGAACAAGGAAATGGATGGTGACAATGGAAGACATGGTATTAGTAAATGAGGACTTATTAGAATAAGAAATAGAATACATTTGGGAAATGTAAGAATGTAACTGTTGGAATAAGATGCTTATTTTAAACATTATAATTATTATGTTATGAAATGAGGGAAATTAGGGATACCCGAAGTGTAAACAATATGCTTATTTAAGGCTAAATTGGAATATGGTAATTGGAATTTAGTAAAGCTTAAAAACAGGATTTGGACTTGTATAGGTAAAATGTTATTGATAAATCCTATTGATTGATTGAATTTTATTCAGAAATGTATTAATTTGAATATGTTATATTAATTGAGGGAAATAGAGAGGGAATCTTTAAGGAATTAACCTGAGCTATACATGTATGACTTTGTTTTTGGATAATTGATTACCCCATCACCACGTTGTTTCCTAAGCACTTTGATGTAAAAATTGAAAAATTAATAAAACTTGTTTCAAAAAAATAAAAAATAAAAGCTGCACTAGTTAAATTTCTAAGACAGGGGTCTTCAAACGTGGCCTTTTTATGACTTGTGGACTTCAACTCCCAGAATTCTTCAGCCAGCGTGCCTAGCTGAGGAATTCTGGGAGTTGCAGTCCACAAGTCATAAAAGGGCCATGTTTGAAGACCCCTGTTCTAAGAGAGTTGCTCTGAGTCTCTGAATGCACTTCAGATTTCCTTCTAAATTTGGAAGACAGGCTGTCCCCCTTAGAGACCCAAATGAGATTTTATCTGCCTTAAATCCTGGCCAAAACTGATTTCTAAAGATGACTCTTTAACTTCCTTGATTCTGCTAGAGGGCTTCTCATCATTCTGGAAGAAAAAACGGAATAGAACTGAAGCATATACCGCATATGCTAGAGTTTACCTGCCTAATGCTTTATTTCATTGGGGAGCAGGAGAGCCAATGTTGAAGCTGAGCTGAAACAAAACATTTTTGATACTTATCTCCAAAAATAATAATAATAATAATAATAAAAAATCAGAGGTCAGCCTCCCTCTCCAGTGGTGGTGGATTTGTCTGGCTAACTATTCACCCCAGCTAGATAGCATCTCATGCCTATCATACTAGATCAGGGGTAGGCAACCTTGGCTCTTTTATGACTCGTGGACTTCAACTCCCAGAATTCCTGAGCCAGCATGGCTGGCTCAGGAATTCTGGGAATTTAAGTCCACGAGTCATAAAAGAGTCAAGGTTGCCTACCCCTGCACTAGATAGTCTTTTTTTGACCATGTTTAGCCCCCGTCATCTATGAAAATGGAAGCAAGATACAGCAATATCCCAATTCAAGATCATTTCTGCCCTGCCTAGTGGAGGAATCTGAACCAATCATGTATGCATCATTGTCTTGTCCTGTTACTGTACTCAGTTTAGCAAACTGAGCTAACAAATCCCTTATTTCTAAGCCCCTTGATAGGTTCAGTTCGGAGAATCTTTGTTTTTTTTATTTCCTGGCATCTGGAAAAGTGGAAAGTTCAATTCTGCGGTCATGGCAGCCTGAAAGTACAAGGTGGCTTGTTAGCTATACAAAGTTGTAGTCGTACACCTCGACATACGACTACAATTGAGCCCCAAATTTCCATTGCTAAGTGAGACATTTGTTAAGTAACTTTTGCCCCATTTTTACGACTTTTCTTGCCAGAGTTATTAAATGAATCACCGTAGTGGTTAAGTTAGTAACATGGTTGTTAAGTGAATCCGGCTTCCTCATTGATTTTGCTTGCCAGAAGGTCACAAAAGGTCATCACACGATCCCAGGACACTGCAACTGTCACAAATATGAGAAAGCTGCCAAGGGTCTGAATTTTGCTCACCTAACCACAGGTAGGCTGCAACAGTCGTAAGTGTGAAACGTGGTCATAAGTAACTTTTTTCAGTGCCATTGTAACTTCGGATGGTCCCTAAATGAATGGCTATAAGTCGAGGACTGCCTGCGTGCATGTAGGATATTATGGAAATGCCATTTTAATTTATGTCTGCTTGAGGACTGCATTTCTTTTTCCAATTTCTGAATGTTTTGATTACAGGTAGTCCTAGAATTACGACTACAATTGAGCCCAAAATTTCTGTCGTTAAGTGAGACATTTGTTAAGTGAATTTCACCTCATACTGCGACCTTTCTTGCCACAGTTGTTAAGTGAATCACTGCAGTGGTTAAGTTAGTAATGAGGTTGTTAAGGGAATACGGCTTCCTCACTGACTCTGCTTGTCAGAAGGGCACAAAAGGTCATCATACGATCCCAGGACGCTGCAACCGTCATAAATGTAAGAAAGCTGCCAAGGGTCTGAATTTTGCTCACCTGACCGTGAGGTATGTGTGAAAAACGGTCACAAGTTGCTCTTTTCAGTGCTGTTGTAACTTTGAACGGTCACTAAACGGACGGTTGTAAGTTGAGGACTACCTGTATTCGTAACATGGATTGGCCACACTCTGTTTCACGGTTGTTGTTGCTGGGAAGGTGGACAATTCTTCCTACCTTGTCAGTTTGGTGCCGATCTGCTGCCTGAGCTCCAGCCGCTCCTCGTCGGTCTGCACGGGGAGGATGTTCTTCTCCTCCAGTTCACGCTTGGATGGCCTGTTGCTCAACTTGATAGCTAAAGAATCTTTCCTGCAAACTTTCATTGCCAGGGAACCTTGAGGAGAAAGAATCACCTTCAGGTTAACCAATGCAGGACAGCCATTTTCTTTTCTTTTCTTTCTTTCTTTTAAATACAATAAAATTAATCTGATTTTAAGACTTCTATTACCCTTGGGGAAACTTTGAATATCGAATGAGAGAGCCCATTTCAAAAGCGTCTCCTCTCATTTGGTGTGCTCTTTTATGAAGGTGAATGCCCCCAGTGCTAAATACCATGTTATCTCAACCAGTGCTTTTTTTGTAAAAAAAAAAAAAAAAGGTGCCGGAACTCACACATCTCATACAACCCACTTTGCCTACCCTACAAGGTTCCATCCAAAAAAGGTGCCGGAACTCTGTTCTGAGCGTTCTATGAGAAAAAAAGCCCTGATCTCAACCCTCCAGGAATGCAAAGTGGATTATTTTGTATGGGAGACAAAAGTTGTGCCTTCAAGGTTCCAATCTCAGCTAGCAAAGCAACTCTTGGTTAGGCCCAAGACTCGAGGGCAGGAAAGAGCAGTGGACCTGACAGGCCACTGAAAGCAAAACAACCATAATTGGAATGAAGGATTGTGGGAAAGGAAAATGGGGTTAATGCTCCCCTCTCTGCCTCAGGATCCTAAGTTCAAGGAAGTGCTATTCCCTTCCCTGCAAAGTGAAAGAATGCTGCAATGGCAGAAAAGCACAATATGTAATAATAACAATAATTTTTTTAGCCCTTTTTAGCCTTTTACCGTGTACATTTTAACTTTTATCTTTACTCTCTTTTTAATCTCTCCTTTTATTTATGCGTTTGTATTTTTTATTATGCTGCCCAGATTCATTTCGGTAACACGGGCGGTGTAGAAATTGAATAAATAAACGACAACAATAAATAAAAATTGGTAGTCCTCAACCTATAGACACAAGAAGAAGCGGTAGCACCCGTTTCTTCCTTTATTAAATGTTACCTCTTGCCAATCTGATCACATTTGTCAATAACATTATTAACAAGTCCAACCCTAGATATTTTTCCTTGCTTCTGTAAGGGACCATATTTCCATGACATGAAACCTGAGCAATTGCTGCTTCATTGGATATTGTTCAACACTTAAATTTTTCTTAAAGTTTTTTGTGGCAATGGGATAAGATTTTGTTGCTGCATCCTGTATTTGCAGCTAGGGAAACGAGGCAAGGCGACAATGGAGACAGAAAGGATTGGATTTTATCCTCCAATTCCACTGCAGTGTAAACCCAGTATACATATGTTGTATATAGTATGTTAGGTGTGTGTCATGTATGTGTTCACTTTGAGAATGGGCAACTAAATTTCATTTTTGATGTGTGCCGTTGTGCCCACAGTAAAAAAAAAGACAATAAAATCTTATCTTATCTTATCTTATCTTATCTTATCTTATCTTATCTTATCTTATCTTATCTTGCCTTGCCTTGCCTTGCCTTGCCTTGCCTTATCTTATCTTATATCTCACCTCACCTCACCTCACCTCATCTCACCTCACCTCACCTCACCTCATCTCATCTCTCATCTCATCTCATCTCATCTCATCTCATCTCATCTCATCTCATCTCATCTCATCTCATCTCATCTCATCTCATCTCATCTCATCTCATCTCATCTCATCTCATCTCATCTCATCTCATCTTATCTTATCTTATCTTATCTTATCATCTTATCTTACCTTACCTTACTTTGCCCTGCCTTACCTTACCTTATCTTATATCTCACCTTACCTCACCTCACCTCACCTCACCTCACCTTATCTTATCTTATCTTATCTTATCTTATCTTATCTTATCTTATCTTATCTTATCTTATCTTATCTTATCTTATTTTCCTGAAATCTCAGACTGAAAAACAACATGCCCAATGTTTTGGAATGTGATCAGTGGGTCAGTAAAGGGAACAGTCTTGTCAGGAGAACAGGAAGAAGAACCCTATGGTTCCATAGACTTGGAAAAACTAAGTAATTTATCTTTTCAAGCAACATTTGAGCATTGTTCCTGCTAAGATTTGGTCTGGCAGAAGCAAGAAGCTGAATGTCTTTTCAAAGGTTTTCAGATCCAGATATGAATATGCAAAGATATAAGCAGATATATCATGTGTTATCAATCCTTTTCAGATTTTGTCCAATCCCAATGCGCTCCAATGTTACCTGAAATCTTGTTAAGAGTATTCTCCAAGTTTTTCCTCTGGTGATAACGGGAAAAATCTCACAAGATTTGGTGACCTCTTGAACCATTGGCCACTTTAAATATTAGTATATTTTCCTTCAGTTCAATTGCAACAATCACTTTAGGACAGGGGTCTTCAAACTTGGCCCTTTTATGACTTGTGGACTTTAACTCCCAGAATTCCTCAGCCAGGCATGCTGGCTGAGGAATTCTGGGAGCTGAAGTCCACAAGTCATAAAAGGGCCAAGTTTGAAGACCCCTGCTTTAGGGGTTATGAATGGACTCAAAGAGATTGTGTTGAGGCTCTCTTAGGGGAGATCAAGCAAAAGTGATACATTTCCTGATCTATCACTTTCACTTTTATATCTGAACCTGTTAATTCCATTCTTAAACTAAGGTTTTCTCATATATTTTATTTCCCATACAGAACTGTTTCACCCCAGAAACAGGCAACATTTTCAAGCAATTGCAAGAACCAGTACTGCTTTCTCTAGCACTGCACGAAAAGAACAAACGTGTAATGTGACTTGCAAATAATGACCTCTACTTACTTGAAAATAGTGAGCTGTCATCATCTTCCTCTTCCTCCTCATCCTCGTCTTCTCTTGTATAGAGGCATGAAGAATCGCCAAAGTCAGATTCATGAGGCACATTTTCTTTATTGTCATCACATTCGATCACAACGGTTGGCACTTGTCTCTTGTCTGAAAAGCCTCCAGGTCCAGTTTTTGGGATGCTGTGGTCACTGCCATGTAAACTGGAGCTTTAGATTCAAGAAATAACACCGAAGAGAAATATTAGATCTTCAGAATGAAATGCTATGTCAGCATCTTTCAGGTTAAAACAGAGGCAACTAACTGTAACAGAAAACTTTGGATATATTGAACTTGGTCACTCGCAGCAAAGGTGATAATGCACTCCTGTAAGAACATTTGTTTAACAGGGTAAAAGTTGGCTTCGATTTGTCAACTTTCAGCCTTTGAATTAGCTTTTCATAGTCAAGGTTGAATTCATTGCTTAAAAAGTGAATCATCATGATGTTCAAAAGTGATTATATCTTGATCAAAGAAAAAAATACAAATACTTTCATTTCTGCTTGGAAACTGATTCTAGACTTTGTGCTTGAGGTGGGAGAAAAAAATGAAACTTTGATTTTGCGTTTTACCGATTACATAGGTTTGTTGTTATAGAAATGGCTACTTTAAACTATTATGTAAAAGTAAAAAAGTTGACCTTTGATGTTAATGCCTTATTCTACTGCACCAAATCAGAAGTCAATGCCTTTTCTTTCTTTTTCCCCTTCTTCTCCTCACTTTTCTCTTCTCTTTCTCCCTCCCTATTTTTCCTACTCTTTGCTTTTGTGTTTTTTTTGTATGTGATAACATAAACTAATAGAAAAAAACCCTGAATCATAATCATGTTCAAAAATGTAACTTAAATACTTGAGAAGTCTGACCCTATTTTTCCTCTTTTTTCCATATCTATCTCACTTCTACTTCTACCTCTCCTTTTAAAAAGTTTTCTATGCTTGATTTAGGTTTTTTTTCCCCAGTGTTTTCAAATTGTTTTCTTCTTTTCTTTATTCTTTCTAGGTTCCTCTCCCTTTTGTTTTTAAAGCATATAGTCGATTATATAATATTTTAGTTTTTTTTGTTTTCTATCATTAGGTAAAGCTTTTTAAGAAACATTGTTTGTAATTTTTTAAATTTTAATAATGTCTTTTAAAAAGGTGTCACATTTTTAAAGCAATGTGGAAGGTGAGACAGCTCTCTACTTTTCTCATTCTTGTGCAATGCATTCTGAAAAAAAATCAGATGGGTAAAACTGTACTGTGATGTAATGTGTGTTGGCAAAATTTATCTCAGCAGAAATAGCTACATTGTTGATTTTACCAACTTAGAAAATGAATAAATATATAAATTCGAAATAGGCAGTTTGGTATCCTCCAGGTCTTATAGGCTATCAAGCCTTTCCTACTGTTTATGAGGAACATCAAGCTCCTTATCTCTGATATAAACAAATAAGCTCATATGTCATTAAGAAATGCATAGGTATTTGGAAATCTGCCCAAAAGGATGAAACCTTTCCATTAATTACAATATTGGCCTCACACTATAGCCATCCCCCTTCCCTGTGATTGCTCTTTAATTTCTATGCCTTTATTCTTATACTGCACTAATATAAATATATGTTGCCTTTTTCCAGATAACTCTGATATCCATAAAATATTTTTAATAAATCCAACACAATAAGCATTTAAAATTACATGCTCTATCATTAACTAAAAAGTTAAACCCAAACATATAAAACGGCAAAGTTCTTAGCTTCATTCTACCACATGGATTGCTTGGTCTGCTTTGATGATGGCTATTATTAGGAAATCATCTCACATCTATACTTCCAAGTCAAAGGAACACAAATATGCAGTTTGCAGGCAGCTTGCCAAATTCTTGCCTACATCTATTTTTTAAAAATTATATTACTTTCCTAAGTAAAGAAGTAAGTAACAGAAGGATAGAATCAAGATCACATGAAGTGTTAATACCACTTTACAATGCCTTAGTAAGGCCACACTTGGAATACTGCATCCAGTTTTGGTCACCATGATGTAAAAAAGATGTTGAGACTCTAGAAAGAGTACAGAGAAGAGCAACAAAGATGATTAGGGGACTGGAGGCTAAAACACATAAGGAACAATTGCTGGAATTGGGTATGTCCAGTTTAATGAATAGAAGGAAGAGGGGTGACATGATAGCAGTGTTCCAATATCTCACAATATCTCCAATATGCCACAAAGAAGAGGGAGTCAAGCTATTCTCCAAAGCACCTGAAGGCAGGACAAGAAGCAATGGACAGAAACTAATCAAGGAGAGAAGCAACCTAGAACTAAGGAGAAACTTCCTGACAGTTAAAACAATTAATCAATTATGAGTCGAAGACTAACTGTATGTATGCAGTGAAATCATATATAAAACGATGTTTAGACTTCATCTCTAAATGGTATAGGGTTTCCTGCCTGAGCAGGGGGTTGGACTAGACGACCTCCAAGGTCCCTTCCAACTTATTATTATTATTATTATTATTATTATTATTATTATTATTATTATTATTATTATTATTATTATTATTATTATTATTATTATTATTATTATTATTATTATTGTTATTGTTGTTGTTGTTGTTGTTGTTGTTGTTGTTGTTGTTGTTATATTATTATTATTATTATTATTATTATTATTATTATTATTATTATTATTATTATTATATCTTTATATGGTTGACACTGATGAGGACATGTATGGTTTCAAGAAAACGTTTTTGCGATTAATTTTTCCTTTTAGATCAGTAAGACTGTAAATGGCAGTGCTGTCCAAGACATTTGTAAGATATGCTATATGGCATAATTGACTTCTTAGAATAAACTCTTTTGAAAATCTACATTAATCTCCTCTGAGACAAGCATGTTTGCCAAAACAAAACAAAAGAAATTTAAAATGCATCAAGGCATGTTGGTTTTGCAGATGCTTGGTCTGCATGCATTATGAAAAGGGCAACTGCTTTTTCAGACAAAAAATACACCATGAGCTGCTTAATCTCTCAAGGATAAAGTTAACAGATACCATTCCGACAGTGATGGCAACTGAATAATTGGCCTATCATTTTGATAACCTGCTTTGGGCTTATGAGAAATAGACATGTGCCACTTTTGTACCACTTCCCAATCGTTCAGCATCTGTCTGAATTCCCAATTTATGAATTATTAACAAAGCAACCTTCCTCAGAATTAAAGGAGAACGTTGGATTTAACTTAACCTTGAACAAAGAGCATTGTTTTATGCTAAGGAAAAATAAGGCAAAATATAATCCCTACCAAATTAACCCAAACCAAATAGAAACTTTATCTGAAAGGATTTGTAGGTGTTATACCTACAAGCAGGTACAAGCAGGTCCCATTCTTGGAGGCTAAGGAGAAGAGTGGAGGGGTATGGAGTCAAGGGCCTGAAAGATCTCAGGCAATTTGCTGTGATTAACTCGCCACAGCCAAGTTGCCATAGTCAACTCGCCATGGCCAACTCATCATGGGACAAGAGTTACGGTAATTTCTAAGAAATGGTGGAATAGAATCATTAAAGAAAGAATGCAAAAGGAGGGACAAAATGAAATGTGAATGACAAAAATTAAATGAATTTTAAAAATGATTTTAAATAATTAAATGGAATTATTGAATTGTCCCCCAACAAGTTGTCCTGCAGTGAGTTCGCCACAGTGAGTTGTCCTGCAGCAAGTTGGCCATGGTGAGTTGGCCGTAGTGAAATGGCGATAGTGAATTGGCCAAGTCAGTTGTCCCATTCTGGGGCCTGAAAATGACATCTTCCAATTACAGAGCAAGTTCATCAATGGGGACTTCAAATGCTCTCCTGGAATTGTTTAGTACTGCAAAGGTAAAACATTGAATTACTTTATAATATAAAGAGGATTTCTATCTTTAGCTTAATACTTAATATTGGCTAGGGAATTCTGGGAGTTGAAGTCCAGATGTCTTAAAGTTGCCAAAGTTCACAAACAGTGCCTTCTGGTCTCTCATCCAAGCAGTTCCAAATCTGACCTGTTTGTCTATTGGCCCTCAACCAGGTTTGTCTACCTGCTACAACCAAGCTCAGTACTGATTTAATGGTCAAATAAAAGATTGAGCTCTTAAGGAGGCCATCATCTCTCTCCCTTCTGCTACCATGAAGGTTTTAGGTAAACTATTTTTATCCATCCAAGACTGCAATTCCTTTAAAAGCCCCATCAAATTCAGTGGGAATTACTTCTTGATATCCAGAGACTGACTGGCAGTCCCAGTTTCTTATCAGCAAAGCAAGAAAAAAAAAAATCCCACAACAGGGTTGTTATAAGGATTACTGAAATTATGCATAGAAGAACTATTCTACAACACAGCACACGTTTTCAAAGTAATTATCTTTATGCAAACAACTAGATACATAATATCTGAATCCGACTGACAGAATTATCTTTGAACCTGCACTCTTCTTCTTTTCCTTTACAGTTGTAGGGATAGGATCAGATTAGGGGCAAAGTAAATTGCGTATGAATACAATGACGCTTTTTTGTTATGTAAATAACAGGATGAAACTTGAACAGTTTCTCTTGAAATTCAAATAGCGTTTTTGATGTAGATCATGTTGTATGGGGAAGAGGGAGGGAGAGTGTGTTACGTTTTCTCATTTCATTGTGCACAATTGCAAGGATAAGTAGGTTTCCCTTTGATTCCTGGAACTCAGAAAGTATGGGAGAGCGCTCCTTGTTCTTTGGCATATTTTGTTCATGGAGACCATTAATTACTGCACACTGTATTCTCTGCTCTCGTCCTTTCAGAGAGTTGCCATCTGACTGAATCTTGTCTAATTAATGTCTTTTGTAAACCAAGGGTCCACAAGTGTAATGAAATACAATTCTAATCTCACAAACGATTCATGATTATTAAGAAGAGCCGGGCTAGTCAGAACCCTGACATGAAGTTTTAAATGAACCCATTAAACCCACACCTGCAAATCTGATGTTTCCCAAGATTCATACACTTGGAAAAGAATGAACTGCCACATCAGCCCCACAGGCCTTTCATTTTAGAGTGTTTGGTCTCCACTACAACATTGAGTGCTGTTAAAGAATGCCATCTCACAAGGAAAAAAAAATCCCCAAACGCTAATCATTATTTTTTATTTTTGCCATTGTAGTTCCTAATTTGTGCTACCAGACAACTCATGGTCTGTAAGATTGCAAGCATAATTCTCCCCACTGGGAAGACGGCTGCAGATAAATTATTGAGATGAATATAATAGATATGGAAGAGAGGGTAAGATGTTCAAAATGTATCTGCTTTTTAAATTCCTTCTGAGACATAAAATGGGCTGAAAACCACAATTGCACAAAGAAAGAAGTTGGGACCAGCTGGTCTATATTCAAAGCATTTACTAAGACTGCAATTGGCAACAGGAAATAATCAGAACAGATTCATTATATAGGGATTATATAATTATATAGGGATGATTTGTTATTATATAAATGATATATCATAGGGGTGACATATATAACTGATATATAATAGGGATACAACCAATATATGATAGGGATGATTAGGTATACCATTATATAGGGATTATATAATTGTATAAGGATGCTTAATAAAGCACCTGGCAGCAACTATTGTCTTTGCATGACAAGTCAGGAATTTGAACCGACTCTTTGCTATAAACACACTGCATGGTGCAACCCTCTATCTAATAATTATTTGCTTTTTATGAAAAAGGCAAACCTTATATTACAAATTGCCTGATCCTGCCTAATCTGAATAATGATAATAATTATTATGATATTCCACCCACAAACACATAACGATTGGTATACAAAATAAAGGCAGTAAGGGTAATTGTAGTAATTTTCTTCATCTCCTTAATCAGGTCTGACCCATCAGAATAGATAGCAACACAGTTTTCAAAAACATGAAACCAACAAATGAAATGGGAAACAGAAGTGTTTCCAATTCGTAACAGTGTCTGTAAAAGTACAGTATTAGTATCAAACAATTTTCAAAGAGGCGTTAGAGAAATTGCTCTCCAGATTACTCTAACCTCTAAAAAAAATCACTACTATTTCAAAGATAATGGAAATCTGCCTAATTTGTACATAGTCTACCATGTTCAACGCTTTTACTCTAACATAACAAACACAAGCCCTCGGTGAATATTTACCTAGGAAAAAGAAATGATGGGGGTAACTGTATTATCATCACTGAGACAAGTAATGTAGCAGAGTATAATCTCAAAATTTTGATGTATAAATTAAATGTACTTCTATATTAAAAATAGCTATTGCCTAGGCAACATTGTCAGTACTGATTGAGAGATTCAAGGCTCTATCTGGATTCCAATGCTCAGACTGCTGCATCTTTCCATTATGGATAGCAATAGCACTTAAACTTATATACCGCTTCATATTGCTTTACAGCCCTCTCTAAGCGGTTTACAGAGTCAGCACATTGCCCCCAACAATATGGGCCCTCGTTTTACCCACCTCGGAAAGATGGAAGGCTGAGTCAATCTTGAGAATCGAACTGCTGGCATTCGACAGAATTCGCCTGCAATATTGTATTCTAACCACTGCACCACCAGGGCTGTTTGCTCCCAGTGTGAAGAATTATCTGCACTAAAGGTTACATCACCAGAAAGAAGATATGGCCAAAACTGTGAATTTTGAAAAGAAAAAAAAAACAGCCCTTCTGTGAGTAAACAATTTGGGCTCATAAGAAGAGCCTTGTTGGACTTAATCAGAAACCTATCTAGTTTTCTATGGTGACAAACCAGACTCTGGAAAACCTGCCTGCTCACAAGAGATTAGGGTTTGTTAGTCAAGTTGTTTCTTTTACCCAGCTTTTCTTCTCACTCTGCACAGAGTTGGGATGCTCAAATTACCTTTCTAGCCGCTGCATGGTCATGGACAGTGTTTTATTCAACTCCTCGATCATGCGACATCCTGAAGGGTGCATGGGTAACGTGCTGTGTCCAGAAGGCATATGTGGGTTGTGGCTGCCGTACTGATGCTGGTGCGCTGCTAACTGTGATGGTAGGACTGTGTGATGATGCGAAGTCAATGTTTGCTGGGAATTCTTCTGCGTGGAATAGGAGGCAAGGGAGAGATCGGGTCCCCCTAAAGGCATGCAGATCATGACTTTCTTTGGAGGTAGCGGAGGTGATAGTTTGACTGGCATACAAGGCAGCTTCATCGGAGCACCGGGATCTTAAAAAACAAAACAAAAAGTTTGAGAATCTCAGTTATGAACAAAGGCGGAAAAAAGGCACTTTGATTTTCTCCACAGCCATTGACTCATTTAACAGGGAAAGCATTTTTTTTCTCTAGTGCGTCTGATGCTGTTCAGGTAGATATGAGAGATTACTATATATATCACGTCATCCTTCCTGGTGCAATCTGTATACAGGTAGTCCTCGACTTACAACCACAACTGAGCCCAAAATTCTGTTGCTAAACGTGACGTTTGTTAAGTGAATCCCCCCCCCCATTGTACGACCTTTCTTGCCAGACTGGTTAAGTGAATCCCTGCAGTGGTTAAGTTAGTAACACGGTTGTTAAGTGAATCTGGCTTCCCCATTGACTTTGCTTGTCAGAAAGACGCAAAAGGGGATCACTGCAACCGTCATAAATATGAATCGGTTGCCAAGCATCTGAATTTTGATCATGTGAACCCGGGGATGCTGCGATGGTCATAAGTGTAAAAAATGGTCATAAGTCACTTTTTTCAGTGCCACTGTAGCCTTGAATAGTCACTAAATGAACTGTTGTAAGTCGAGGACTACCTATACTGCAATCAAATGTGCATACAGTTTTGAAAGACTTGTTTGAAACACCTAGAAATTTTCCAAAATTTGCCATTGAATTGTAATTTGTAACAGGCAGAAAGCAAAAATATTTAAATGCATGAGGGCTACTCATATTTAGACACTTTATTAGATATCAGTTCTATTTCTATTTACATTATTTTTTTTATCCTGGCCCATTTGTTTTACCATGCCCCTATCCATTGTTGGGGTGAAGCCTCAGCTATGCAACTGAAGCACTCTGTGGGTCAGTCCTCCAGAAGTTGCATATCTTTGATCTATGGGGCTGCAATATTCTCAAACACAATGGATCTCCATTGTTGCAAAGATCATCAATGTAAACATCATACTGAAATTTCACCATTGGTATCACTACAGTACCAGGAGCCTCCACAATTACTGTATACTATAAATTTTAAAATAAAACTAAAGCCCAATCTTCCAGGCATAAAAATATTTATGAAGGGAAGATTGTGCTTGTAAGTCAGCAAGCTCTAAAATGACAGGAGATGCAGCTCATATTCTTAAAGTCCATATCAATCTGTAAGCAAGCCAATGTTGTCTTGTTAAGATTTCTGCAAACTATGTTTGAAGAGCCAGTGTGATACATTGCAATGTTGGATCCAAATCTTCATGCAACCTTTAACTGTATTGGTGGCTGAATGCACATAGTATTCTTATCTGTTTTTTTTAATATCATAAAATATTTATCAAGAATTTTTGTATGTATTGGCACAGTAACCCAAATGTGAGCCAGTTTTGTTGGAAAATCAAAATAGATACTTAGGATTGGAGAGAGAAAGAAAGCAGATAAATTTATTCAAGGTTTACATGGTCCATAGAACACCCACGGTTTAGCCCTTGCAATGGCGGCAGTAGATGACCACATTTGAAAGTGTTTTATTATTATGTGAAATCCATGCAATTTGCTGAAAAGTTATCTAGAAACAGGACTTCATGTTACTAAAAGATTGAATTCATGGTATTAAATTTGAGCAATCTACACGGTCATTGATTTGAAACCTCTAAAACCTATGCATCTATAAAGAACATCTGAAGAGACGCAAAGATGAAGAGACGCAGACTGATTTTTTTTATCTTTAGTTTTAATACACTGTATTTATTTATTTAGTGTATGGCAAAAACATTAAAATACGCTGTAATTTTTACTGTTCAAACATGAAGCAAGAATCTGAATTTGAATGAATGGCATTTTCGTTGTTTCTGTTGGTTCTGACAGTTTATTTTTTTACTGAATGATGGCCCAATTGCTGAAACAAATCTTTGTATTTGTTAACATAAAGGTTTTGCTACAACATGCTAAATGAACACTGCCATACAATCAAGGTAAAGAGAGATATTTATGAAGACATGCGTGGCCTAATCTTTGAGGTTAATCTGCTCTGCTCTGCTCTGCCTTGGAGAAGCCTGTCTCGTCAAAAGTGTTAAAGGAATTGAAACACTGACTGGTTTCTGTATGCAGAAAGGAAAATACTATTTCAGTCTTTGCCTCAAGCATAAAAATGCCTTAGGCTGTCTCTGTGTAAGAAAATATAGTTATGTACCAACTCATAAATTTCAGCATCTTTCAGTGCAAAAGTACACAATCACAGCTCCATGGCAGTGTGCCGGCTTCAAAAATGCCTCCACATTATTTTTAACCAAAATGCATTAATGTGGTGGGAAGGGAAAGACAAATACACGATTAACCATAGCTGGCTTTCAACTAAATTTAAAATAAAGCAAAGTATCTGAATTCTTCAGAAATCATGTCACAACAACGGGAAGAAAAACCAGATATTAAATTAAAGAGAAATTATTTTTTATATTAAGTATTTGCTTTCAAAAAGACGAAACCAACAACAGTTTCTGCAAGCCCCTCCTTAATTAAATCATACATTAGTTCCTACAAAGCAAGAGCGAACTGTCCATCACAACTTGCCATTGGTTATGTTTTGTCTAAACAAAAGCACATACACACCTCAAGATGGAAATTTATTGAGAATTGAGATAGTTTTTCATTTTCATTGTGCATGCTTCATTGTATGCACCTCTTAAAATGCAATCCAAATGTGACATTTTCATTTTGGAAAGAAGGATGTGCTGGAATTGACTGCTCATTTCCAGACTCTCTGCCGGGCAACATAATCCATATTTCCAGCATGAACACCATCTTTTAAATGTTTGGGATTTTTTGATCCATACAACCTGATCATAAGCATATTTATTGGCAAATAAGAGTTTTGATTTCATCACCTAAATTAACCTATATATTCAAATTCAGTCATATATAAAATTAAACTAATGGCCCATCTCCATCACAGAACATCCACAGGTAGAAAGAGCCAAAAACAGGCAGAAAGTTAAAAAGGGAATATTTAACCTTTAAGCAATTTCTTAACTATTATTTCTCCTGCAGGGAAATAAGTCCCTTATATTGTATCCAAGAACATAAATAGGTGTGAAGCTGCTTGAATGTAAATGGGCAAGGAACGAGAGAGAAAACTCTATTTTTTTTTAAAGTATCACCTCTTAGAGAAAGAAACTGGACATTTTCCTTAATTCCACAATGGAGAACTTAACCATTGTTTAACTGGGAAACTGTGAGCATCCTAGACCAAGCCAAGTCTAAAAAATGCTAGAGAATTCCTGGAAGCCTGGCACTCAGACAAATTGGTCATCAACAGCACATAGACATAAACAACATCTACATACTATTCAAAAGAAACAATCAAAAAGCCAAAAAGGAAACTAAAAGACCAAAACACCTCCTCACCTCCAATCAACACCCAGATGAGGAGAGATTAACACCAAATTAACATTAGATCATTAATCAAGAAGCAAACAATACCCCAATCAAGGAATTGCCAAACAAGCTAACGGTAAACAACAGCGCAATCAAGAAACCGCTAAGACCACTCCCACCAACACTGATAGGGCAAGCCACTTGAATATAAAATGAAAGCAAACTCCACTCCCTACTAGCACTGATGATGTTACCTAGTTTGGTAATGAAACCTCTGCAAGGAAAAAACCAAGCTCAGAGAGCACCAAGAACACCACAACACTGGGCATAATATTACATAAAACTACATTCAATAACATGCTCTCTGATTTCCATATTGTACTAGAATTACATAAATCTTCATTCATTTCATGCTATTAAGGACACCCTATTAATAAAACTAAATCTGAAGAAAGTTATATTAGGGCTGTGATTATCTGGACAGGAAAAAAATCCAGATTTTCCCCCCTTCCTACCATCTAATTATTGTCTACATTTCTACAGTCCCCATATGGTAGGCTTAATTAATAATAAAAAAATTTCTGCTATTGATTTTGAAGTGGCCATCCCTGAACAAAGGACTTCCAAAGGGAGGCTCTGTCCTGAATCTCTTGAATTACAATTCATCCAGAAATTCAGTTCTGTTCATTTGAGTTTCAGCAAAGACAATAACTGCATGTTGCACTAGAGATGGTAATTAATTCAGCACTATTGTGAAGTTTTGATGTTACCACCTATCAAGTTATTTTTAAGAGATTGCTGTGCTTATTTTGAATACATTCAAGTTCTAATTAAATTATCCCTACCAGTAAATTCTGCATTATGCTCTCTTTAATCTCATGGTTCACAACTTAAAAGGCCCCCTAACAAAGGAGAATAAACCATGTGTCTGATGGAAAGTTGGCTATGAGTGGGAAGACAAGGAATTGGAAGCTTCAAACTGATCTTTGGGTGATTTCTAATTGATCAGCACAGGCAAAGTAAGGACAATTCTCAGTTCTCCTAATAATGCTATTTTAGAATCAGCATTTCACACTCTTGCCATCAGCAGCAGTGAGCAGTAATGATCAAGCCTATAGTTCCTCATGTCTTTACATTACAGCTAAATAGTAAAAATCCTTGACCCTTCTTCCAAAATCCCAAATTGAAAACCTCCAGTATCTCATGCACATCACTGCATTTCACAAACAAAAGAGCTGGTTAGAAAAAAGACTTTCCCTTTCCAACACAGGGCGAATCACATAAACTATGATTTTACCCCTCAAACCTGCTATATTTATTCCCCAAACCACAGAAGCCGTTTGGTGGCAAATCATGATTTATCTCCACTTCTGTTGACTTGAAATACTAAGAACAACTGAAAATCACTGCCATTCCGAGCTACTGAGAGTTTTGCAGCAACAAAAAGAAAAAACCCCAGCTCTTAAAACTCACGCTTCCACAGATCCTGCTAATCTTATGCTGAAAAGAAAAGCAAAACTGGGAAAAACATTTGTCAGTTTTATTTCTAATTTATTTTGTCTCTACTTCCAAAACATTATATAGCCATAAAGCTAGCATATCAAGTAAGTAAAGCTTGCAGGACTTGAAACTCCAGAATCAGGAAATAAGCCAAAAAGTCCTTCTTACTGAACGAACCCATGCAAAAATGAACTCTGCAGCATTCACACAGACACACACACACAAAAATCACATTGAAATAGTAGCTGGAACAAAATCATCACAGCTCTTCCACAGTATTATGGGAGCAGAGAAGTTTGGTGTTGATTTCTAACTGGCCTAGAAACCTCAAGGGGACAAAATGGAAAAGGTGACATGGAAATCCTCACTTGAAGCCAAGTTTAAAAAGTTTACAAGCCCCCAACTGAAGCCAGATTTTAAAGAATCTAAAATCCATTTAATCAGGTCACATTATTTTATTCAAAGAGCTCTGGAGTCTGATCATTCTTCCAGTACATTTGGGGCAGAAGACCTGTTCTGTGTGCAAATGGCCAACCAACTGTGGGAAGTCAGCCCCCCTCAGAGAAAGAAATATTTTGGGAAATATTAAAGAGGCAGAATATTATATTTCCCCAAAGGATCTTAAAGGCAGAGAAGCAGGCCCAGTTTTTCTTAATAGTCCCCAATAGAAACTCAGGAAACCACCTTTTAGAAATGCAGGTTTGATAATCCCATTCAGCCCCATTCATGAGCAAATACCACCAGGCAGAAGCCCATTCAAGACAGGATATTTTGAAATCCCGTGCAGCAAAACTGATAGCTAACAATAGCAGAGTGATAGAATTAGAACCAGCAACCCCTCACCCAAAAAATCCAACACAGGACATAGTCATCAGCCACAGCCCCAGGGAAGCAGGATATGACCTTTGGGACATAATAGGATTAACCCACCACCATCAGACTACCAAAAGGGCATACTCAGACTCAGGTCAAAATACATGACACAGGAAATACAAAGCCTCAAACAGGAACAGCTCCAAACACAAAAGCCCAGGAAGGTATAAAAACCCACCACTCCCAGCAACATGTGGTCAGCTGCTCCAGAGCCTCATGGCTTGTGGTTCTGCTCTTCAATAAACTATAACCTTCTTTCTAAAGCAGTCTCCATTTTGTTTATTCCCGGCTTGGACTGGACCCTAATGAAGATTTTTCTTTCCATACAACCAAGTAATTAGAAAGCAAAGAAACTACAGAAATATGTGCAGAAGGACAACAGTGTGAAATAAACTTCTATAACAAGTTGGAAACGGAGTAGAGGAATGGTGGAAGAGATAAAAGAGATAACAAATAAAGGCAAGCAACAATGAGTTCCCCTATTGACACATAAATAGAAAGGAATGAAATCTAAAAGACTATTATTAATATTAGTTTTTTTTTTAAAAAAGAGCAATCAGTGTAGTTGAAACAACTATGTTGCAAAAAAAACACAACCCCACGCATGAGTGAGATTTAAGCTCTCTTATTATTTATTTCCCATGAGCTATAATGGGAACTACAGCTCCTTAAGACAAACCCATGAGTTTTTGGAAGAAGCTGGAGGGAACATAGAGACATTAAACTGACGTCTGATTGAAATAGACTCCAGCTAACAATTTAATGCTAGAAAAAAAAATTTCTTCTATGTTCTAATAGCCTCATGTTCTCATCTATTTGCAAATTGGTAACACAGGTATTCTAACGAGAGATGCAAAAACAGCATAAAGGCCTTACACGACCGTGTCATGAAGAAAATAAGTTTTGTCCAGAGACGTGAGGAAAAGTGCGTTTTTCAGGGGAGGGCAGCACAAACCAAACAGGAACATTTACTTACCGGCTAAATGGTTGGCAATCTTGGTAATGGGTTTAGGAGGCAGGGCAGGGGGTTGTTTGAGGAGGGAGAGCTGCTTCACTGGGGTGTCCTCATGATCTCCAGAGAAAGCAGCAGATTTTTTAGGGGGGAGTAGCAAGACTGGTTTAGATGTAGGCTCTTGAGGGAGGTGGATTCCAGATTCACTGGACGTGGGACTCTCTTCAGACACTGGAGGACACAACCACAGCACAGACGCAACAGGGTTACAAGCAAAGCAGTAGCAGAAAGATAAAGGCAGCAGAGCAATGCAGATTTAAAAATGTAATTAGCCATAATTTACTCAGATGTACAAAGAAAAGAAGGAGGAAGAAAAAGAGAAGAAAAAGGAGAAAGAAAAATTCTGGTGCTTTCACTACAGACCTACCACTAGTATGTCCCTCACTAGTAATGATCTAGGGACAAATTCAATGGCTTTTTTTTTCCCCGCTCAGCTTGCTCTACTGAAGTCAACTGACTACATAGTAACACATTGGTATTACCGTTAGAATCCTAACAGTGCCTTCAACATTCCTTTTTCTAGAGTCCATGGGTTATTTAGGATGTAAAAACTCGTTACAGATGTATTTGACAAGTTTTTTTACGCTGAGGTCTTTCCCACTGACCAGACTTGCAAAGTATCCTGTATGTTGCAAAGGATTTTGAGACATATTGTTAGGTATATTACTTGTCCTCAAAGGCTGTAGACTGTCCTAGAATATTTCCCTCATGGCTGCATATCTCACAGAAAGTCAAGAAGACGTGCAAAAGTTTCAAAAAAGGATTCTTGTTATAATTGTTCTTCAGTGAGTCTGCCTGCCTGCCTGCCTGCCTGCCCGTCCCTCCATCCCTCCCTCCCTCCCTCCGTCCGTCCGTCCATTTATCCTCTCTCTCTCATCTCTACTTATTACCATCTCTGTCTGTCTATCCATCTCTCTCTGTCTCTCTCTATCTAATCACCAGCTTTCCAATTCTTTTAAAAAGTATCATAATTATTCTATCCTGTTAAATAATCTTCAGATACATAATATTATCTTAAAAATCTAAAAATATTTCTGTTTGGATGTTAGTGATGGAAGCTTTCATTTCCCTTTTCCAACTCAGGATAGTATTAATACACTGAAAAACTTGTTGCTTTGTGGCTTAGCTGAACAACTTAAGCTGTACAATTGTTGCCAAGGACCAGCATGTCTTGTCAAATTATTATAAACATTGCTTTGGGAAAAATAAATCCCACTGAATTTGAAAACAACCTAATTTGCCCTTTGTTTCATAAACACATCAAATTCCCTTTTCACTACATGGTACTTTGTTACCTACATATATTGTGTGTGTGTGTGTGTGTGTGTGTGTGTGTGTGTGTGTGTGAGAGAGAGAGAGAGAGAGAGAGAGAGAGAGAGAGAGAGAGATGATAATATCTCATTGATGACAAAGCTAGACTTTGAACTTGTTTATGAATATGCCAACTTTTTTTTGCAGTAATTCTTCCATCATGAAATGTCAATGGAAAGACAACATTAAAGTACTAGAATACAAACATGGCTACTGGGTCTGATTTACATTCCACATATTTCTGTTGTCTATGGAAAGTCTGCCAGCCAAATTTAAAAACAATAATCCTTTCTTGCTCTTCTTTGCCGTGCTTCTTGCAAATATCTCCATATTGTTCAGCCATCATACTAAGAAACACTGATGACACTGCTTTCTTTGTATATACTTCATTCCTTTTACAGCTTTCTAATGGAGTGATCAACACTACAACTAACCACAGTAGATTCTACAAATTAGACACTGGAAAAATAGATGGATGTATTATTTTAGTTTTCTCCAACCTGATCCAATTCAGAAGGATTCGGAGCTCAGCTCCCTGAACTGTGTGTGGGTCATCTTATCATTCCGATTGTAAGCAATTATTTCAAATTTAGTTGCTATAAATATATGCAACCATTAAAACAGAAGTAATAATGTTGTTTTGGCCAGTTAATTCGGTAAAGAATAATGTCACCTACTGTACAAACACAGCCACTGACATTGGCAAACCTATTGAATTTTAATTCTTCATATTTATTCACTGAATTAGAGACTGACTGTTAACATTCATACAGATAAGATATAATCTAGAATTTCATCAGGCTGGATATGTTACTGCTAAAGTATTAAGGAAATCCCTACATTATTTATTCTGGAGAGCCAGTTTGGTATAATGGTTAATGGTACTGGGCTAGAAACCAGGAAGTTTTAGTCCTGCCTTAGGCATAAAGCCAGATGAGTGATTTGGGGCCAGTCACTCTCTCTCAGCCCAAGAAAAAAGACAATGGCAAGCCACTTCTGGAAACAGTTGCTGATAAAACTGCTTGTCCATATAATCACCAGGAGTCAAGGTTGACTCAAAGGTTTCTTTCTATATTATGTGACTCATTATGGAATTGAAAATCTACCTGTTCCGTCCATGATCTCTGGATTTGGGAGCATTTCATAACTACAGGAATCCCCAGATACTGAACACGGCTCCAATTCAGATAGGGCTGGCAGTGATATTTGGCTGGAACTTAACGTCTGTCCATTCTCCAATGATCCTTCTTCATTCTGTATTGGAAGCTCTCCATCTAAAAGAAAGCACAATAGTATGGGATAAAGAACGTAACTGCAATCGAAAAATCAGTGCTCTTTAATGAAGAGGTTGATTGGAAAAATGGGCTCTCCACCCCCCTCCTGTGCCTCATTTATTTTAACTGCAAACAACAGATTTCATAGGATTTTTTTTTTTAAATATAGAATAGAATCAACCCAGTTACCCAAGGATACCTTGTCTAATACAATATATCTTTGCTTAAGGTATATTTGTAAAAAGGGTAACCGATTGTTGGGACATTATAATCTAACGAAATAAAGACATTGGAACAGGATTGTTCAATGTCTACTTGGCATTCTTAGAGCAGGGCAGCTAGGACTAATTTCCCTGCACTCTCAACTCCCCCCCCCCCAAATAGCAAGGCAAGCTCTTGTTTCAGGTTTTGAGTGCAAATACCGGTTCCATTTGAACTCTTCCATACAATAATCTGCAGACTGGAATACTGTATAGTACTTTATGATTTGCCAGTTTTGGCACATCTCCTGCACAGGTTCTTGATTGGTGCATAGGGACAGAATGTTTGAGACACCTCCTATTTCATTTCATTTACATTGAAAGTCTCTATTTGCTCATAAATTAATATTTATGAAGCTTTTGGGGAAATCTTGGAACTGATACCAAAATTATGTAAACACAAATAGAAAATACTAGTTAATCAATTAAAATTAATTCTACTGGGATTTAAATAATTATTATTCATGATTATAATTAATAAGTTACAAGAAACAATGTACAGCTAATCAGGGAATTGTCTAAAACTAATCTACACTAATCTAGACAAGCTAGAAATTGCCCAGTAGTCATTATTCAAAAATCCAGATATATAAACAGCAGCAGTTTGGTTTCCCAAAAGTTTTAATACTTCATTAGAATTTTGGGATGATTTTTTTATGATCAATATGAATATCTTTGCTTTTGAATTATCTAGGAAATGTCTTTCTCTCTATTCGTATGTCTCTGTATGTGTATGATTATGTGTAATGTGTGTTTGCTATCCAGGGAATAAAAGTCTCCACTATGGAGGCAACGATTTGAACATTGCTTGAAGGGAGGACTGTCTTTTCTTGGCCTTTTTTCAGAAGGAAAGGAGAAGACTACAATCAACCCAACTTCAAAGATGGCTTTTTTTTGAGAGAGAGAGGTTGGAAATGGTGCTGGATGGAAATGCTCCTAAGCAGATTGAATTTAGAGGGACTTAAGTTTTAGATATGCTTCCTTAAGTTTATCTTCATACTTTCTTCCAAGACCGACTGGAATCAGTGAGACTTAAATTCAACTAAACATGCGCATGTTTGTGCTGAGAGGTAAACAATTATATAAAAGCAAAACTGTAAAGCCAATTATAATTGCATTATTGCCTTCCCTTTTCAAAAGATACATAAAATAACAATACTGTTGAATACTGCTAAGTCAAATGTGCTGAATATTGCTAAGTCAAATGAAAGACATTTGAACTGCATATAATAAATGTTAAATTTCAGCACTGTGTAGTCCCTTCATTAATATTTCACTGAACAGAAGGATTTAAAATCAAGCTGCTGGCTGTCATCTGTTGAGTTAGATGGTTGGAAACTGTACAAGAGATGACAAAACCAAATAACTTTAATCTTTTTTTAATCAAACAGCAATCTTGCAACTATACAGAGCAAATTACTCTAAAGTGTTGTGTTTTTCTTTAATGGGCTTAGAAAAAAGTTGTCCTCTTTAGTACAGTATTCTATTTCTAAATTTATTATTCATTTTTCATGAAATGATCTGTTAATTGCTTTTACTTACTGATGTATTTCTGGGCTTCAAAATTGGGCTCAAAGAATCATACAGTTAAAAGAGTCTTTATAATTTAGCACCACAGAAAGCCATGGTAGATACAACCCAGATGTTTTTTGCTTACGTCACAAATGTTATTTTCAGACAATAAAGTAGGCGTCCAATTAGTAACCATTTTAGGTTGTTGCTTTCCTTTTTAGCAAATACTTAAATTCCATCAACAAATAGGTTGAACTGGGACACAGCTGATGAGAAGGAAGATTTGAGTCTCACTTCTAGCAGAACTGGAGGAGAATGCTAGATCATTATGCCCACCTATATTTCCCTTGGGGTCACAACTGATTTTTTTTCTTTGTTTGCATGGCAATCTTGATCTGTTTTCAAAAAAGTGAAGGTAGCTTGTGCTAGAAACTAGTGCAGTGATGGCGAACCTTTTAGAGACCGAGTGCCCAAAAACCGCCCCCGCCCCCCTGCTCTGCCTGCCCTGCCCTGCCCCTGCCCCTGTCCCTGCCCCTGCCTGCCCGCAGGGCCACCCACTACCTCCACAGCCTACCGCAGCGCCATGGCGGCCACGCCCTCCACTCACGTCCCACATCAGCTGCATGCGACAGGGAGCGAGGGCGGAATCTTGTCCCCACTGCCCAGCTGCCATGTCCTTGGCTGCAGTGCTCCACATGGACCGCGTCCGGGGGTGACTCTCCTACGGGTGGCTGCTGGTGAGGAGGGGGCCGCAGGTGGAGGTGGGACTGGGGGGATGGCAGGCGTGCCCACAGAGAGGGCTCTGAGTGCCACCTCTGGCACACGTGACATAGGTTCGCCACCACTGAACTAGTGATTCATTTTATGAAGAATGTCCAAAGATTTGATGTGCCTTAGGTGTTATAGGTGACTTCTGAATAACCTCAGGAATTGGGTATCTCAAAAAGCAATCCAGTTTATGAGCATCTAAAATAAATGTTTTCACAATGGAATATTTTATCTGAATATTTTGTAACACTGAATATGACTCTGAAATGTGAATTGGGTTTTATGGTCTCTATGACCATCCTTTCTTGTAAAAATGTGAACAGAGCTTCTCTCTCTCTCTTTTGATGCTGTAAAAATATGGATAATTAAGCTAGAAAATATTCCAATGAAATCAAACAATATTTTAACTAATGAAATTTGTGTTGTGAAAAATTGTGAAATGACAAAAATTCTTTAATTTCACAACATATAGGCAGATTTAACCATAGTTTCAGTTGGGAAAATCTGACAATCCTAGACCAGGCCAAATCCAAAAATGCCAGGGAATTTCCAGAAGCTCTGACAAATCAGCCATCAATTGACACATAGACATTAACAACATCTATAGATTATGAAAAAGAGACAATCAACCAGCCCAAAAGAGAAAAAGACTCCAGCACCTCTCCACCAGTAATCAGCACTCAGATCAGCAGAGATGAACTCCAAGGTCACCTTCAGATCAACAATCAAGTAAACAATATCCCAATCAAGAAACTGCCACAGAGCCATTAGTAAACAGCCCAACCAAATAATCCCTAAGACCGTCCCCACCCACCCAGACAGGCAAGACACCAGAATATAAACCGACAGCAAACAGCACTCCTTACTAGCACTGATGATGTTACCTAGTTAGGGTAATGAAATGTCTGCAAGAAAACAAGCAAGCTCAGAGAACACCAAGGACCTCTCAATATTTTAACTTTAATTCAAAAGCTGTTCCTGAGTGCATTGAATTTATTGTTTATTATTGTTTGAGTCCAGCTATTATAAAAATCCAGATCCAAGTTTTGGACTTGCTACAAGAAATTCTTGCAAAAACAAATAATATTATCCACACACCCCACTGTCACTGTGAGTTGACAGTGTTTCTTACCTTTGTCAAATATTTCCTTCAGAACTCCTCTCTTGATAAGTTCCTCTCTGCTTTGCCTCATTGATATTTTTCTTTCGAGTGCTAACAAAAAGAAAAAAAAATACAAGTTGAAATAGTGAACTCATAAAATACGGTATTAGGAAACTGTAAAAAACTGTTTTCATCCCTTGAAATACTTTTATAATCCTGAAGAGTTGAATAAACCCAAATCACTGAAATCTTTTTTCATCTTCTATTTTTGCCACTATTTTCAACTTTACTAAAAGGTATCTGCCCTCATTGTCCTTCTATTTATTGATTTTACAGCTGACTTTAAGGTTAAGATTTCTGATTGGCGTGGTGATGCGCTGAAGTTATGAAAATCCAAGGAGATTATCTGATCTTTTGATTGCTTGATTAGTAAGCAGAAAACTTCTTTTGTTTTTCTTCGCCTAAACTGCAGTTTTGTAGTGTCTTTCATTAGATTAATTATGGGTTTGAAATCAGGAAGACAGAGAAAATAGGAATCACTTCCTTCTCTTCAGAGGGACAGCAGCTTCTTCAGATTGTTGAAGAACAATTGAAAGATTGAGCTGCTGATGAATTTATTCCTGAACACAGAGAAATAACTTTAAAGGCTCTCTCCCATGGTTTATGGTCTTCTAAAACAACTGTTTTTACATATTCATATGCTGTGAATTAAAGCTTTTTGGTGCTGAAGCAAATACTTGAGATGCTTCCAGTCAAAAAATATTGGAGTTGAATTTTTCAGTAATTGATTTAATTGAGACAAAAATTGCTCAGCTTAGTGAGGAGAAAGATCTGGTAAATTATTAGGTTCTCAACTGAAACTGCAGTAACAATAACAAAGCAATATTATTTTGACTACCAAGAATAGACAAATAATTCAGCACAAATAATGATTCTATTTTAATAAATCAATTACTCATAAATCATTTCTAATTTTTAATGCTTAAATTTCCAATACTGAATCCAAAGGAAATCATTAAGAAGAATTAATTTTTTTAAATAATAATAATAATATGGTCCTTCTGAAGATAAATAGGAAGCTGCTTATGTCTATCTATTCAGGAAATCATAGGTTTTTGGTTTTTTATTAATTGGATTAAAATGTGGTATTTTAATCCTTTGACCAGCATTTTTTCCCCATAATACCTTGATTTCTCTTCCAATTATTACTTCACCGCTTGATTAACTCATATAGTGAACCTGACCTTGGAATTTCTGCTCTGTTTTAATAAGGATACTCTAGGAATAAAATTTCAGCTGGAATTATTATATGCTGATGATATTTTATGTATTATTGATTATTATGAATATTTTATACCAAAATGTATAAATATTGTGTAATAGTTTTATAACACCTATTAGGTGCCATTCTTCCCAAGTAGACCAGAAGGGAAAAATGACCAGATGAACTAGTACTATTTTATTGTAAAACTACATTAACAGAATCTTGCAAGTCTGAAAGTACAAATCTTTCACTGTCTTCTTTAGAGCCTGAAAAGCTAGGAAGGGTTCCTTCTCAGCCTTTCTCTGCCTATTATGCAGCTGTGGGCTAGGCCTTCGCTTATTTGACATTCCACAGTAAGCATTTTTTCAAGGTCTTGTTCACATACCATTACCCCAGATTATTCAATTCAATATAGAATGCCTAAAATATGCTCTATAGGAGCTCTGGATAGCCAGAGGAGTTATGGTGAACTTTTGAAGGAAAAACTCTGCAAAAGTGGAATCGATGACCGTGGCAAATGGCAAGGAACCGATGAGCAGATTGGTTCCATGGAACCTCTCAGGATAAAGAGAGGATGGAAAAACCCCCCCACATGTGTTCTGGACAGTTGCTCCGCATGAGCAGACCCACAGGACAGTGGCTTTCTGCCGATTTGAGTACCAGGAAATGACATGATTAGTCATCTTGCTTGCAACCATAGTGGAGACTTTGAAAGCACGCTGAGTTTCCAAACCTCACTTTCTAATTAACTCACTTGCTAATTAACTATTTCCGAGATATTAAAGACCTTTGGAATGACAACTTTGAAAATGCTGGATGTGTCTGCCTTTAATCCTGAATGAAAGAACATTTTAATTGTAAATTAAATGAATTTAATTTTAATTGTAAATTAAATGAATTTAAAGAATCTGAAATAAGTAGCAATCATGCAAAAAGCACTATAGACACAATTAGATAGTTATATTATCTAGCCCCTCTGACATCATGGCAGGGACTTGGTTTCTTTTTCATTACGGCAATAATTCTGCTGTGTTTCTTGCGTTAAAAGCAACAAGGTATATTTGAAAAGTCTTGGACAGAAATCAAAGGTTGATCATTATTCACACAATAAACTTACATTTTGGGACAATCATGGTTTGAAACTTCCATGTAAATAGACGAATTAATAATAGATGAGGCACTTACATATATGATGTGGCATTGTCCTGTTTGGCTTGCAAATCCAAATATTTGTTAATATTGTTTGGGGAACATTAATATGGTTTGAAAATGGGAATGTGATTTTAAATGATATATTTAAAAATGGGATTTATCATTATATGGAAAACTATGGATATATCAGGCAGGAGCAAGAACAAATATGATATTTTTTTTTAACAGTGAAAAAGGGCACCTATGCCAGGGGTCTTCAAACTTGGCCCTTTTATGACTTGTGGACTTCAACTCCCAGAATTCCTCAGCCAGCGTGCCTGGCACGCTGGCTGAGGAATTCTGGGAGTTGAAGTCCACAAGTCATAAAAGGGCCAAGTTTGAAGACCCCTGACCTATGCAGACTTGCAGAAGTGACCTGGGAAATCTCACAGCAGCTGTGCTGAGCTTTGCAGAGATAGATGGAGAGAAGCTTTGCTCCTATCAATATGCTTTGTGAGCACTTTTCAAATGCTTTCCTGGCTTTACTAGAAGTTCCTTTCTTGAGGGAACTGAATTTTAAAAGAGAATTTTTCAAATAGCCACCTTTGTAATTTTGTAGTTACATTTGTATAATTTCTATTTCATAGGAAAAAGTCTATACAATAACTGTCAATTTTCCCTCAGACATTAAATGTCAAATAAGGTCATAGTTTAGTTGTTATTGCAGTATATACCTACTGGTGCCAGTTCATATCAAAGGATTTAAAAAAAAAAAAAAATCTGTGACCTTTCAGGAAATTTGCAAATCTTTTTATTTCCTGTTCATTGCAAGAGATAATTACACATGCTGTTCAAAGGGTTTCTTAAGATGTCAGGCCTGCTGAATCTATCACTGAAGTATTGAGTCCCACTGAGAAACAGGTGCACAGTTTCTGTGATTTTGTGAGGCATCAATAGCTATTTTGATTTCTCGTTCTTTCATCAAGAAAACCAGCATTATCTAAATTAAATGTGGAATAGTTGTTGTTGCTATCCTAGCTGTAAGTTATATAGTGCCACGAATAACTCCTGTTAGCTCTCTTAAAGTCTTTTACAATGTTATTGTCTCACTGCCTTCCCCAAAGTCTAATCAATCCAACCACATGTTTCATTTCCCTGATCATTTTTTAAAACTTCACACACCTCTCCAGCCTCCATCTGATTCTGCTAATTTTCATATGATTTTGCTTATATAGTATATAGTATACTATATAAAGTCTCAGTGCCAGTTGGCAATTTTATCAACGTATCTTTGCATTTAAGTATAAGCCTTTGATTGATGTGTGTTTGATTATTTTTCCCCTACACAGTACCATTCATTTTTTTATGTTATGATGTTATGTTATGTTTTAATAATTATAGTCACTGAATATATGGGAACCCACAGATTAATGTAGTTCTCAAAGAAAAAGGAGATAAATGCATTTTTTGTTGCAAGGTTCAGGAAACTGGTTAGATCTCTGAGTTCAATAAAACCCAAGGAAATGCAAATCAATAACATCTGAACGATGCTATTAGCCTTAGCTAACAGAGGGAACTGCACTGAGAAAATTCAAATCAGGTTCATACAGATCTTTCATACATTGAAAATCTGTTTAAGAAAAAGGTGTTTTTTTTTTGAAAAGAGAATGCTTTAGATTGGATAGAAATTCCAGAACGAATTATGCATAGGCAAACTAAAAGAGATATTGAATCATATTATTTCCCAATAAAACAAAAGATATTTATCCATAAGACACAAAAGAAAGATATTTTAACAAAATCTAGCCGGGCTTAAAGGTCAACCAAAATAAAGGGGAGTAGTAGGCCATCCATACTGCAAGTGCTTTTTCCTTTTGTTTAATTTCTTTGTGAGAAACCACAAACACATCTCTGAGCTCTCCCTCAATTTGTAGCAGTGCCAACATCACAGGAAGCCAGATGGATGACATTTTCTACCAAGGGCTGGAGATTACCATCTCTATTTCAGCCACCGGAACTATGCTTTTGTGGTTGGAAGGAGACATGATAACAGATTTGGAATTGTAGCTGAAAATGACAATGTATCTCTAGTTTTCCTTTCTTGCCCTTAACACCTAATTGTAGGAACATGTAACATAATTTTCCACAGGAAGTCAAGGGATTTTTCATTTCCACCGTCTTCTTATTAGCTTGTAAAGAGGGACACAAGATGTAGCAACATCACAATTTTTTTCAAATAGGTGTAAGATAAAGAAGTCAAAAATATTAATACTAGGTTTTGTCGTGGAATGTAATAAGAAGGGGGATTCCCAGGAGAGAGGGGGTGCATTCCAGAAGAGTAAGAGGCAACTCATCCATGAACTTATGTGTGGGAGAAAAAGGATGAAGACAGCTCCTGCCTAATACATTGTTGAAGCAGATAGTAGAGAGCTCAGTTTGGGAAGATTTTGTCTATAGGTGTGAAACAATAAGTATGGAAGAATCAACACATATCATTCTTGGTTTTGGGCCTGACAGACCCTGTGATGAGAAAGCTATGCAATTGTTTGGATAGTCCTACCTTATGCTGACCTCCATCTCTAGCATAAAATAATGCTGCACCGATCAATTTCATAAACGTTTTCATTGTAGTTAACTTATTTTTGTCAGTCAAGATTTCTGGTGAGGTATAGAGACCTGATGATGTCCTTGAAAAATGGGGATGACATTACTGCTGAAACCTGTAGCTATATGCAGGAGCTGGGCCAGCAAAATCTCTCTGGAAAGAGAGATCTTGCGATTGCCCACTTATTTGTGTCAACTAAACTTCAAACCTAGTGAATAGACTTCCCCATGCATCCAAATTTCAAAGTCATCCATGAGTGTCAATGTAGGTTTCTTTCATTCGCAATTCCCATCAGCAAACTTATGTGTGTATCTAACCGATTGTTCCAGTCACACAGAGAAAAAAAATCTTTGCCATTGGCACTGTGACCAAATGAGAGAACTAGCAAACTAAAAAACAAACAAACAACAGTGGTATAACAAAAGAAGATAAGAACAAGCGAACATAACAACGATGTGATGAATTGCTTACAAAACCCATTTCAGGTATTTTCACACTTCCACTAATAGATACAGTATTTCTATTAAGGAGGAAGGAGAAGATAGAAAGGACAGGCTGCGCTTAAAAAAAGAGAAACCTAATCTCAGTTTCAAACAGGTGTAGAGCAAGGTGAGAAAAATCATATTTTACTTGGTTGAATAGCAAGAACATTATGTATTTAGTCAGCAGTTCTTAACTGCAAAGCAGGCCACATTAGGATGTTTTAAAAATAGCTATCCCGATCATATTCCTTGGATTAATCACAACTAAGGGTATCAAACCACCTGGAAAATTCAGATCCTCAATAGACAGCAGCAGAAGTTTTCTGCTGATTTCCCACCATCTAGTAATCATCCAGCCAATACATTCCAGATCTGGTGGTCCTACCAATGGTGCAAATAATACAGCAGCTTCGAGCCACAATTTGGGTCCTTCACATCAACACAGATTTAGTGCTGCAGCTTGGAAGTCAGTGTCGTAATCTGAAAGTAAAGTGGGATTTACTTTTAAGTAGGCACAGGTACAATTACACTGCAGGTACCTGATAAGTCTAATTGACTCCTAGAGATCTTCCAATACATAAAATATTAGACTCTCTACCTCTCGCCAGGCTTAAATCCAGGAAACCAATTTGGAATAACATACCACAATCTTTGATATAGATGAAAAATCATGGCAATTAAGATGGGTGGCTTTTAATAACCAGATTACACAGATCCAACAAAACCACTTCTAGGAATGCAGTTGCCCCCCAAAATCCGGAGCCATCTGAATAGAATCAGGCCAGGCCATGCCAGAATTAAGGCAAAACTGTTTAAATGGGGAATGGCCAAGAGCTCCCAATGCGAATATGGTGCACTGGAACAAACTGTAACACATATAGAAGACATAAGAATGTCTCCTCAGGAAATTTCAAGGCACCTGGGATGATCCCGCCACAACCACACCAGAAGTAGTTAGACAGCTAACTTCCTTAGATATCAATTTGTAGCATCTATCCCAGTGTAATTCTATGGCTCCATATTATGGTGATTTTATTATGGTTTTATCTTACGTTAATATATTATCTGCTATATTGTATTGTCCACATATCATATATACATCTGTATATGCTGATGCTTTATTTAAACTAAATGTGTACAGTGATTGCATGACCTCTGTAGATGCCATATGCTAAATAAATAAACCTGATAAGCCTGAATAAACAGACCACTTTGCTTATAGTGAAGTGGATCTGCTTCACTTCCTTGCCTAGACTTCTCACTGAGAATGCCAACAGAAACTTCACTGAGTAATGCATTTTTCAGCACCAAAGAAGGGGAAAAATAAATACCAGCCTATGTCAGGATTATCCAGGCTATCTTGCAAAACATCAGTTTTTTGGTTCCTTGCTACAGCCTGGGAGAAAAATGGAGGAGGAGCAAGCGTACTTGAATGAACAAACTAGGGAACAGCAGAAAATAAATTTGCTTTTGGAAGTTGATAGCTATTATAATATGTAGAAAATGATTCAATTGATGGAAAACATAAACAGGATATAATGAACATGTAACAAGAAACATCCTACTAGTAATTAAGATACTTTTACTGTCATCTTAAAGTGTATCTAAAATTTGAAGGGTCAGTGCAGTGTTATGTGTTGCCAGTGTGGGAAGTCAGCCCCCCAGAGAAGGAAATATTAAAAGGGCAGAAAAATATATTTCCTCAAAGGATCTTAAAGAGGCAGAAAAGCATGCTCAGTTGTTTTTTTCTTAATATCCCCAAGTCTCTCTCCCCCAAGCAGAAACCAGCTCTGTAGAAATGTAAATGTAAACCATTCAGGAAGGTTGAAGCTAGAAGATTAAGAAGACAAAGACACCTAAAATTTACATATCCCATCCAAACTCTAAGACAGGACATAATAGGATTAACCCACAGATGCCAAAGGGCACACTCAGACTCAGGTCAAAGTTCATGCCACAGGAACAACTCCAAACAAAAGTCCCAAGAAGGTATAAAAAACCACTCCCTACATGTGCTCCCTCCTCTTTTTCTTCCAGAGCCATCTTTCTGTCTGGCTCTCCTCTTCAATAAACTGCAACCTTCTTTCTAAAGCAGTCGCCATGTTGTTTATTCCCACCTTGGACTGAACCATGATGAAGACTTTTCCTTCAACACCAGGAAATCAGAATCTAAAATGAGCTCAGTGCTGAATTAAAGTATTTAAGAAAGCAAAAAAGCAAAGAAACAAAAACAAAAAACAAGATCATACTTTCTGTGCCATCGCACCCTCAATTTCTGCCATATTGTTTGGTGGCCCTGTATATATAGTAACCACATATCGAGTGCTGTAGAGAAGTGTACAGAAGGCCAATACGTATAATGTTTCCATATGTAGGTATATGCAAATATGAAATATTTCCTGCAACTGAAAACAAATGCATTACCAGGGGCCGCATGTTCTGAGACGAGCTGTTGATAAGCATCTCCTGGGCCTGTGCGCTCTGCCTTTCTCGAGCCCTTTATTTGTCAACCATACTTGGGGATTCACGTAAAGAACACATTTTTTAAAAAATGTACTTTTTAAGTACAAAGTGCAATGTCTTCTTCACAATTCTATGGCTCACTGATTTGAATATCACGCTCTGGAATATAAAATGGAAATAAACCCCGCAATGGTATGCTACTGTGATTTAACTTTATGCTGTTGCTAATTATTATTGATTGTAATATGACAGAAGTGTAGCAACTGAAGAGCCAAAGGGGTAAAAAAAAAATGAAAGGTGACATCTGGCTCAGTTCCCCAGCAAGGAAAAAGGAACAGCTGTTTCATACAGTTCGACTACTGTTTCACTGTAACGCTCTGCAAATGGTCAAAGTGGATATACTGAAGGAAGCAGCAGAGATGATCACAGAGCCATTCTCGGTGATCTTTGAGCATTCCTGGAAGACTGGAGTAGAGCAAATATTACCCTCATCTCCCAAAAAGGGAAGAAAGAAGACTGGTGAAACTGCAGACCTTTGTGTCTATGAATGGCAGAAGTAGAGGATAGGGCAGAGGTAGGCAACCTTGGCTCTTTTATGACTTGTGGACTTCAACTCCCAGAATTCCTGAGCCAGCATGGCTGGCTCAGGAATTCTGGGAGTTGAAGTCCACGAGTCATAAAAGAGCCAAGGTTACCTACACCTAGGATAAGGAGACCTGGTTTGGTGGTGGCATATTTGTAAAGAACCTGGTGTCCTTATTGACACAAGTTAAATTTGAGCCAGTGTTATAATGCAGCTGTTGAAAAGGCAAATCCTATCTTGGGGGTGCATTAAGAGGAACATGAAATCCAGATCTTTGGGAAATAATGGTTCTGCTCTAACTTTGCACCAGGTAGGTCTCATTTAGAGTCCTGGGTACCACAGTTCGAATGGAACAAATTCAGAGGTGGATTTCCAAGATGGTGAAAGTTTGGAAACCAAGAATAATGAGGAACAGTTGAAGGATCTGTGTGTTCAGCCTGTCGAAAAGAGGAGTAAGGAGACATATGGTAGCAGTCTTCAAATATCTGTGGGACTATCATTCGGAAGAGGGAGAGGACTTGTTTATTGCTTGAGAAGATAATGGTTAAGATAATGGAAGATAATCAAAATAGGTTTAGGCCAGATATCAGAAAGAACCTCCTGAATGTACAAGTTGCTAGGCGATAGAGTAGGCTGCTACCTGAAATACTGTAGTGAAATTTCCTCCATCACAAGTCTTGAAACGGAGGCCGGATGTCAGAGATGCTCTAATGCAGGGGTCCTCAACCTTGGCAACTTTAAGACTTGTGGACTTCAACTCCCAGAATTCCTCAGCCAGCTTGCTGGCTGAGGAATTCTGGGAGTTGAAGTCCACAAGTCTTAAAGTTGCCAAGGTTGAGGACCCCTGCTCTAATGGATCCAGCACTAAATGTCCTCCATGGTCACCTCCAGTTCTCCAGTTCTATGATCATACTGCTATTACAAATGAACTGTTTCAGGTTAAAATTACCTAACATCAAATCTGTTCAAAAAGTGGTCACCTTTTTTTAAATATAAATGCAAAGTAAGAATTTACTATTATATTTTTCTAAATGACACGGTATGAATTGACCCAACCTTCCTCAACCTGAGACACACCAGGTATTGGGACTACATTTCCCAGATCCTAGACAATATGCCACGCTAAGGATCATAGAGGTTTTAGTGTCAACATCTGGAGGGTGCCAAGTTGTAGAAAGTTGATCTGAAGGCACTTGGGTTATCCCATGATAAAACTGGTCTGGATATATTTTGGGCATAGACAGGGTGCTTCCTGGGACTCCTTACTTCCATAAAAGTGAGGACATCTATCTAATATAATAAATAAAATAAATAATTGTCCTCTCTCCTAATGCGTTTCAACAAAATTACATGTACTAAAGCCAAGTATACGTGATTTAAACAAAAGGATCACTGCGGGTTTAAATTGTGAATTTTGTGGATTTTTAATGTTGTATGCCACCTGGAGTAACTATGTGTGAATTGGATGGCTATATAAATTTGTTTAACAAATAAATGAATGTATCTTCTATGCTTATAGTATACTTCAGCTGAAATCTCAGAAAGAGTTTGAAATCTAACTGTACACACAAGTAAGCATTTGGGCATTGCCTTCCTGTATCTGTGCATTTAATTCATTACAGTATTCAAAGTGAAGACTTGTGTATTATTCCCAAAGGAAAGCGCACCTGCTTATGATTAAGGGACAATTAAAAATGCCACAGCAATGAGCAGCTACTTCAGAACTTGTGTGAGTAGATAAGAAAACTGCTTATCTGTGATCCAGAACTCATAGTATGTTTAGGCAATATTTTTAGCAAATGAGTAGCAGCTTACTTGCTAAGTCTTAACCTTCCAAATAAAGTCAGGGCCTACATCTAACAAACAGAAGGGGGAAAAAAAATCATATTTCAATAGTAAATGAAATCAAATGAAACATGGAATTTAATAGTATAATTATGAATTTATTTGCTCAGGCTTGGAGTCAAGATACAGACTTCAATCTTTTTTGGTGTAGGTGAAAAGGAAGAACATATATCACAGTTTCTTTCAAACAAAACTGGAAATGAAATAATTATCAGAATGGAGAATGTGTTTTAGTTCTCCTTCCTTCAACAAAAAAGGCAACTATATACTATTAACTATTATATTATTAATATAATAACTTTCCTTGTTGAATGGAGAAGCTATTTGAAATTGAAGTGCCAAATATTAAAGTGCTTCCTCCACCAATTCAAAAAAAATATATCTGGCATTAATCCTATACATCAGACAGGTCAAACACAAGGCCCGGGGGCCGGATGCGGCCCGCGAAGTGGTTTCATGTGGCCCGCGAAGCCATCCTGGAAACAGTGAGGGAACGGCCCCCGCTGCCTTGGCCCTGGCCCAGGCCGGCCGGGAGCCAATGTACAATTTTGTGGTGGCCATCTATGCTGAAACGCATTCAATCTTAGCTCCACAAGGCTGTCTGGAAACAGCGAGGAACCAGCCCCTGCCACGTCGGCCCGCCCCCTGGGTGCATGCTGGGGAGGCTCCTCCAGTGGACCATGCCTTGGCACTTGCCCTGGTCCCACCCCCTTCTGCCAGAGACCCTCAGATCTGTCCCACTCCTGCCCAGGCCCCCACAGCCACCCTTGACACGAACGATGGAGAGCTGGCCATGCCCACCCAGTAGGCCACACCCACTCCATCCACACCCACCCAGTAGGCTGCACCCACCCTGGCCACACCCATCCGGCCCCCCGAGGACAACCGCAATGCTGATGCGGCCCTCAATGAAATTGAGTTTGACACCCCTGCTATACATGCTTACTTGGAATATCTGAATAAAGATAATCTGATTTGCTTTCAAATAACAATGCACAAGATCAAAATGTTACATTTCCCTAAATGTGAGCAGTTCACAATGGAATTTACTTCCACTCCATGTCAGAACCTCCCCAGTAAATGAGATTTAGGAATATTGTAGAAGTGAATGCTGAACTCCAATTCCATACAAATTATGACATACATGAAACAGTGCAGGGATATAATATTCATTAACTATACCAACATGATGTACAGATTGCTGTTCAGGAGAGATAAATGAATGAAATCCAATCATAACTTTTGTGAGGAGGCCTAATACAAACTTGTAACATGATTCCTCTCACCTACTTCAAATATGAAAATATATAAAGGACCCAATTGGAACCACCGTGTTCTTAACGCCCACAGTTTGCTATGAATTAGAATCTTGATTTAATGGATTCCTTTAGTGTGCTTCAGATGCAACTGACCAAAATTTCTGTCCGGACATGATCCCAAAATAACAGATGGGACAATTGTCTGAACTGAAGTTGTCTGGATGAGTCAGTTCAAGTGAAGTTGATTTTATTTTAATTTTCTGACACTTGTATAGATTTATGCAACTAAGTAATTGTTAATACTAATTAGCAAATAAGTATTTTAAGCAAATAATGTACTATTGTATTCAGTTGAGAACTGGGAATAATGGAACACCATTACCTTTTCACCATAGACTAGTCTGATTAACTATTTTTGTTTACTTTAATATCCAGCCTGAAAGTCTTCTGAAGTACCCTGATCATTTTGTAATATTTGCATTGGATTTAAATATGGCTAAAACTTAAAAATAACTAATACATTAGTTGAAGCTAGAATGTTCATAATTCTTTAAAGTAGAGTGAGCTCTGCCTTAGAATCATAAATATTCATTTTTTAAAAATTAAGATAATTGGTATTCTACCTTCCTGCTTACACAGTATATGCATAGTTCAGGGGGAGAGATTTGTAGATATTGTGGCAATATACACTGGTCCATTTTTAAAAAAGTTGATTTCTTTGTTTTAAAATTTATTTACATACAAAAGCATGCCTTGCAAAATAGGCAAAACCGATCCTGGAAAAAGCATTCGGTGACCAGATAAGGCTTACTAGAAACTTTCCAGAAAGGAAAATAAAATTGCATGTCTGATATTAACTTTTTAAATATTAAATCATAAAAAATTGTGACTGAAAATATCTTATAACTAGATATGTAGGTTCCAGTACAATATTCCCATCCTGTCTTATATCTGGAGGAAATCTGGGATAGCAATAGCAATAGCACTTAGACTTATATACCACTTCACAGTGCTTTACAGCTCTCTCTAAGCAGTTTACAGAGTCAGCACATTGCCCCCAACAACCTGGGTCCTCATTTTACCCACCTTGGAAGGATGGAAGGTTGAGTCAACCTTGAGCCGGTGAGAATCGAGCTATTGGCAGTTGGCAGAATTAGCCTGCAATACTGCATTCTAACCACTGCGCCACCACGGCTATTGCATTAGTTGCTGTTTATCCTAGTCATAGATTACTTTAGGGTTAAGAGTAGATAATTCATTGTTATTAACATGAGACTCCCTCCCACAACCTATCTGGGTGTAGGGACTACATGCAGATAATGTAGCAATTCTTATTTCTAAGTATGCATTAGATGGCAACATATTCATGTGAAAATCTTGTTTATCTAATGTATTCATAAAATTAATAGCAGGTTACTGTAAGATTTATGGAATAATGCTCAACACCCAAAAATAATTGCTTTAAAATACCTAAGGAATTTAAAAAGTTTGAACATATGCCCTTGATCCTCCCTGAACACCAGTGCAGTTTTAAGTTGCCTCTAGGAAGTTTCCACTTGAGTAAAACTTGGTGAATAATTTAGTGTATTAAAAAAACAACACAAAACCGTCATAACTGCACCCTCTGAAGATCAGTATTCAGAAATCTTGTAGGCTTTTACTGCTGTTAAATAATTGCTTTTTGATTAAACGGAAGTCAGGGAGTTTGATTTAGTTATTTTAATATATGGAGAGGCAAATTTTAGGTTGGTAAGTATATTTGGAATTCTGGCACCATATTCTAAATTCTGAGATTATTCAAAACTTGTGTCAGGAGGACCATGCATCTACAAATTATATCATCAGTTAAAAATGTCAAGAGGGCAGCTATGACTGTGCATCTGAAACTATTTAGAGTGTTGTTACGCATTAAAAAAAACAGGTAGAATTTTGATTGCACCAGAGAGTTGTCATCTTGATTTTTTAAATCATCCTTGTGTAGCGTATTTTTGTAGTATCAATATGGATTTTGTTGTCTGTAAATTGTCACTTCCAGGATTGCAGTCACCAGGCTGGCCAAGGGTCTCCAAAATGGACACTACTATTTTAATTTATTTTCCATCATTGCAGATTGCCACATTGACACACATCTAGCTTCTTCATATTTTGTAAGCTGTAAAACTGTAAAACCATAAAGCCACACCCTATTAATCATCAGACTCAAGGATAGTATTAAGGGAACAAAATGCCAAGCAGATGGCATGGAATAAGCAGGTATTAATCTCCAAAGACTTGTCAGAACAAGCATATTCTAACAGTTTCAGGAAGATGTCTAAGCTGGAGGTCAACCTGATCTTGGGGGAGGGAAGAGAGCCTACTGTACTCAAAAATATCAGGGCAGCAGAGCACAGCTATGTCTTCTGCACTTCTGCGTCTCTCAAACTGAGGGTACTTGAAACATCATCTCAAAAAGAAGAATGAACAGAGTGGCAAACAGGATTTGGAAGAGGCTATCCCATAGACAACCGGTATCCAAAAATTGTAAAGCTTTATGGATTTAAGCCACCATTTTGATTTGTACTCTGGTGGACTGTTGGAGGAAGCTCTTCTATCTGTTCCAAATCACTAAAAAAAGAGAGAAAGAAACGGAGAGCTGATTTCTTGATATTGTCATTTTCACACCAAAGATCAACTGGACTTCAGAATAAGCAAGCTAACAGTTGGTGTCCTCATCTCCATAATAAAAGATTCTTAGTTCAACTTAAAATAGAGAGTTTTGGGGCTAGCCCAAAACATTAAGCTGTTAGGAATGGGGAAACTCAGCTTCAGTTATGACTCTCATTACCTCGAGGTAGTAACACTATATTTTAAATAGAATTAGAAGTTAGAGATAAAAGTAGTACATGCCACCTGAGCTTTTAGAAAAAATCTTAATGTAGGTATTTCAAACAACTTAAATAATTAGCTGTCTCATTATATAGATTGAAAATGCAGATTGTTACATTTCTCTCTCTCTCTTTCTCTCTCTCTCTCTCTCTCCACATATACATTAGGCTATACATATTTTATACAGATTGATATCTACTTTTTAATAAACAAGAAGTCACAGTATACATATCAACAATATTTTAATGGGGTTTTTTTGCATTATGCTTAATTTTTAAATATTTTATTTCTATAATATCTGTCCCTACTTTCTGCCTATATTGTAGAAGTAACTGACTTAAATGTACTTCTTAATTTAATCAAACAACTTTTAAGTTTCTAATGGGTTGATTGTGGGCATAATTTAATGTTTCGAAAAACAATTTCTTAGTATGTTTGAATGAATGAAGAACTAGGCCATATGCTTGTTCGAGTAAAAGTTTGCATTTCTCAATGTGCTTGTTCACAGTAGCTTTTGCCAACATAATGCCCTTCAAAGAACACCAGGCTAAGTTAAGATACTTGAGTTGTATTTAAAAAATAAAAGCTTTTTTTAAAAATCAGTTATTGCTATGGCAAGCCTAAATTTTCTTTAACTGTAAAAGTGTATGTCATCTCAATACGGCTGAGTCACATTTTTCTTTTTAGCTAGAGATTCAGGGGTTCCCAACTGGGGGTGCGAGATGATATTCCAGAGGGTGAGAAAACTTGGGTTTTCAAAATTATAGTGTATATGCATAATTTCTTGTCATTATTTTTAACTTTTGTAAGGGGTGCGAGAATATATCAGAAGCATTCTAGGGGTGCGGGGTGTAGAAAAGGTTGGGAGCCGCTGCTATAAACCAACCAACATTGCTCTCATCAATAGGTTAAATGGAGGTTTGACTGTAGGACTGGTGATATCTGATATCATTACTATTTGCCAAATTATGAGGACAAGAATAATCCAAAGGCATGTGTATCTATTTACAAAGTCATACAATGAGAAAGATTTGCATAAAATCCACTGAGAACAATATTCTGAAACTTGAAATAACAGCAAATTGAGATAAATTGTTTGGAATTAATTTCACCAATTAACATAATAATATTCCAAAATTCAAAGAAGGAAGAAACAATGCATGAAATTAAATAAACCATGAAACCCTATGAAATAATTTCTTTTCCATCTTCTCTGCTCTCCAGCATATCTTCATTTTGTCAACCCCCATCCCCCAATTCCTAAGAGGCTTACAGCAAATTCTTACATATCACAATTTGATTTTTTTTAACTGTTAGTTGTCAAATGGTAACATACCCTATCTGTCACTGGATCAAATACTATAAAGTCATAGATAATCTGGATTATCTGAATTGGGTTGCTTCAAGGCAATGTCTGTCTGTCTGTCTGTCTGTCTGTCTGTCTGTCTATCTATCTATCTTCTATCTTCTATAGCTGCCCATGTCAACCAAGTGACTCCAAGCTTTGGACAGCTTACAGTTCTAACCATAAGAAATACAAAATATTTAAAACAATAAAAGCATCCAAAAATAATTATATACAGCAGCCAAATTGTTACCTGGTAATCGTAAAGCCAAAAACGGGGCCCTTACCACATTTGGAGCACTAGGCTTGGATTCACAGCCACATTTTTAAAGCTTTACAGAGGGCCACCAGGGTTGAGGCCCGTCTATTTTCCAAAGGGAGAATATTCCACAAAGCAGGAGTTATAGCAGAGAAGGTCCATCTTCTAGTCTCTGCCAGCTGACATTCTTTGGCTACTGGGATCTGTAAGCATGCCCAATCTGCTTGATCAAATTGGACAGGTAGAAACTCATGGGGAAAAAAATGGTCCCACGGGTAACCCGGTCCCAAGCCATGTAAGGTTTTAAAGTAGCAACCAGCACCTTGAATTGCACTCGGATACACACTGGTAACTAATGTACAATGTATTACATGTGGTGCTGTGTGTCCGTATTCTGCATCGGTTGAAATTTCCGAATGCCTTTCAAGGACAGCCCCATGTAGAGGGCATTGCAGTAATCTAAGTCAGAGGTTACAAGGGCATGAGTGACAGTGAGCAGGCCTTCCTTAATTATACATTTTAAGACCCCGATACAACCTTTGCTCGAAAAAAGAATAGTAAAGAGTATTAAGGGTTCGTCCCCCCCATGATGCAGCATGAATATGCTCTGGAAAGTGGTTTTGTATGCCATGCCATCATGATACAGCCATTATCACATCCTCAGCCCATAGCTAGGAACCCTAAACCTGTCCTTAGCTGTTCCAAATATAAGGTAATGTTCTTCTAACACAGGCTTTGCAGTGGGCATGATTTAGCACACTTCACTCATAATGTAGCTGATGATATGGTCAAAGGCTGGCCACTTTAGGCTGCAGTATATACACACTTGTCCCCTCTAGTCATAGGGTCCAGTCACCTTTCATGACCAGTTTCACCTGGGCTGCAAGAGAGGATGGGTCTCCAGCTTCGGCACAAGAATCTACCACGTGATGCCTGATTGACACTTTTTGAATTACTCTTCAGGTCTTATGTGGGCTCTTTACATGCAGGGTTTAGTCCTCTTTTGAAATAACACTTGAAATAACATGGCTGGTTTTCCTGCTAGAAAGCGACTCTCAGTGGGACAGGGAATGAAAACATAGTTATCCAGTAATCATTTAACTTAACACATCCCATATTCAACACCACTCCCTCAGCCCGATAACTGAGGGAGAATAAGGCTCAGTTGTTGCAATAGTAAATGTTGTGCTGGCATGCTTTTCTGCCTGCTAAGTGACTTGCAATTTAGCCTGACCAATATCTGTATCCTAAGCCTTTCAATATATATATATATATTCAAATATTATGTGACTGCTCTAGATTGAGTAATAGATTCAAAGGCTCTCACTGGAGAGTTGTGAAGGGGAATGCCAACCACATAAGTTGCAATTTGAAGTACAATGAGCATTTCATACCCCCACAAATACGCCTGTCTGTATGTCTATCTGTTTGTGGGTGAACACACTGCTGTCAAAATTGGTTTTCTGGGATTCCTCAAAGTTCGTGTATATGGAATAAATTCTCAGAATAGTTGACATCATCACTCTTAGTACTTCTCACCCTTTTAGTGAGAAATGTTCCTCCTTCTTTTATAACTGCATTGCCCAGTCACAAAAATATTGGTTGGTTTGATAACTGCATCAGTGCTGAGCGAAGTGACATTTTGTCATTACAAAAAATGAAATGGAATAATTGCAAAGTGAAATTTAGATTCTGATAAAGGATATTGACTTAAAATTATTATAGAATGAAAATTATAGCATAATGATTGTGAGAGTATATAAATATATGTATATATGAACAATATAAATGTACTGTGTATAATAACAATATATGTATAATTATACTAGTATATCAACAATATATGTTATCAATATATATGTATATAAATGTATATATCAACAGCAGTAAAAAGGCAGGTGGCTTCTTTATGTGTAATAAAGAACTCTTCCATTTTATGCATAGCTTTTTCTCTTAGAAAAAAAAGCAAAATGGTATTTTTAGATCGCTAACTTAAAAGATATCAGAGCCATCTGCTATTCTGGGCTATATTATTCACAAAAAGCACAGGAATCAATAGAGTGACTGAATAAATAAAACTGACATAATCAAGAAATTAATTAGATGATATTAAATTCAGGAAGGAGTGCAGTTTTTTCATAAAATGGTATATGGTGTAATGGTGGCACAAGATGCATTCCATTGCCAACTCTTTATAACAGATTTTTGGCAACATGTTGTCTATTTTTTTAAAGCTGGGTCCATTTATTGGTTTTTGCACTTGTGAAATCAAAAAGAAGACACTACCCACTCCTATTCTTGCTCTCCTTGTCAGAAACTGACTCCAAGATCTCAGGCCGAATTGAAAAACCTAAAGATACTGATATATCCACTGAATATGTTCACAAAACTGGTAGCGGCCACTGTGGCAAGCTGACAAAAAAAAAAAAGGAAAGGAAACTTGTTCATGGTCATTATGTCTTAGCTTGGGAGAAGAACAGCTGTTGTTCCTTCAATCAAAAAAACTTTTATGTGATCAGATTCAGAACACTCAGTTAATTAAGCTAAGAAGTTCTAATTGAAAAGAATGTGATGCTCAACCAGGAGATGGCTCTGGCTTCCTGTTTTCAGGCTAAAGAAAAATATGAAGACTATACATATATAGCTATAGTTACCACTTTACAGATAGATGTTTATATATTTGTTAACTGGAGCCTACAAAACTGGATAGAACCCCAATAAAATAGAGAGTACGGAAAACCAAAGGACAGAGTCTCTATTATTATAGAGTTTAAATAACTACTTCATATTCAAGCTTTAAAATACACACATATCATACAATGTTCAACAAACAAATACATTCTCCATTAAAAAAAAACATAACATAAAATCTACCTTCCTGTATTAGGACCCTTAATGTTCTTTATGATATGATTTCACATACGCATGTGTGTGTATGTGTGTGTGTGTGTGTGTGTGTGTGTGTTTGTGTGTGCACGTACACACATACCAATTCAAACCTCTGATCAGCACTCATGCCAAAAATTGCTTTTGATATTTCTCAGCAGAAATAGCCAGGATTTGAAGGAAAGCCAATATCCACATGCATTTTGCAACAAATTTCTCCTTGAATAATAAAACACTGTGAAGTTTCTCTAAGCAAATTAATCACCCAGCAGTGTAATGGAGTTACAACTTTTGCTGGGAAATATCAGTCATGTAGCCTTCACACATTGGTGCCGCAGCCCTTGGAAAGGGATGTAAAAAAATAACACCTCCACTGAAGAGAGCAAAGGGAGGCCGCTTAAAAAAAAGGCGTACACATGCTGGAAAGGCAAACCAACACCTGTGTTAGCAGCCCCTTGGCTTTGTTCAACTGCAGTGGAAGGACAAAGATTTCACAAATCACAGCTTTTCTTCCCTGTTTTGGCACCATCTGAAATATACAATTAGGAACATTTTCTTCTGCTGCTTCACCGCTCTTTCAACAACAACAACAAATCGAAGCTTTTAGAAATGGTGGGAATCGGGTGAAAAAGACATCATGTCTTATTACAAAAGAAACCAGCTTTTTCTTCTACTAATGTTTGCATGCATACACACTTACAGGACTGCAGGGTTTCGTTCCAGAGTGAACTCCCTTTGAATAAAAGGTCAGCAAACCTGTCTTCCATCCCTCACACAGCTGCTCTTTCACAGTAAGCTTCTATTGCAGCTTTTTCCTCCCCAAATAAAAAGGCAGAAGAGTTCCATGATAACTTTGTCAGGCGCAAGAAACCAGGAGCCAAGATGAGTTCAAAAGTACTATGAGTTTATTTCATACTACTGATAGCCAAGAATCTGATCTACTAACGGTTCAGGGCAAATTGAATGTCAGAATAAAAGAGTTGGAAGGGACATAGAGGTCTACTAGTCCAACCCCCTTCTCAAGCAGGAAAACCTACACCATTTCAGACAAACGGTTGTCCAATCTCTTCTTAAAAACTTTCAGTCTTGGAGCACCCACAACTTCTGGCGCTAGATAATAATCAACAGAATTCCTAGGGGGACTGAACTTAGGTCTTTTGTGGGAGCATAATGACTCTGAACTGATGGTGCCTTTGACCCCTCCCTCAGGCTCAGCCTAATAATCTCCTACAATGTTCTGGTGGAAGAATTGAAGCAATACACACAGCTCCAACTCAACTAACTTTCATGAATCCACCGTTCAAAATGTTAGTAAAACATGAGGGAAATGAGGGATACCCGAAGTGTAAACAATATGTTTATTTAAAGCTAAATTGAAATATGGTAATTGGAATTTAGTAAAGCTTAAAAACAGGATTTGTATTTGTATAGATAAAATGTTATTGATAATTGTATTGGTTGATTGAATTTTATTTAGAAAGGCATTAATTTGAATATGTTATATTAATTGAGGGAAATAGAGAGGGAACTTTTAAGGACTTAACCGGAGCTATACATATATGATTTTGGTTTTGGATAATTGATTACCCCATCACCACATTGTTTCCTAAGCACCTTGATGTAAAAATTGAAAAATTAATAAAACTTGTTCAAAAAAATGTTAGTAAAACTCCACCCCCCAAAGAACAGCTCTTTGTAACTACAGGTAGTTCTTGACTTATGACCACAGCTGGCACCAGAATTTCCATTGCTAAACAAGGCGAGTGTTAAGTGAATCACAACTGATTTTATGGCCTTTTTTTACCACGTTATTAAGTGTTAATTACCACTTAGTGTCATTAAGTGAATCCAGCTTCCCGCACTGACTTTGCTGGTCGGAAGCCAGTTGGGAAGATTGTGAATGGCAATCACGTGACCCTGGGAAGCTACAACTGTTGTAAATAACACGTGCCGGTTGTCAACCGCCTGAATTTTGATCATGCACTTATGGGGATGCTGCAATGGTTATAAGTGTGAGGATTGGTTGTAAGTCACTTTTGTCAGTGCCATTGTAACTTCAAGTGGTGGCTAAACAAATAGTTGTAAGTCAAGGACTACCTGTATACAAACTGCACTGGAGCAAAACATACTACTAACACATAGTGCCCTTGGCCTACATAACACTCACTTCCTCCTGGAAAATGAGTTTTCTCAGCAGCCCATATAGATAGTATTTTTTTTATTTATTAATCATATTTGTATAGCCGCAAATCTCACATTGGAGTGTTTCTGGACAGTGTACAACATTTTGCCCATTTATGAAACCTGGCAGCTCTGGAGGAATACAACCTTATTTGCTAATGTTTCTCACATGTATTGAGATTGCTTAATTCCAACAACCATTTTTTCCCTGCAAAGACTCTAAGGCAATACTTATTGTGTCAGAAAAAGCATGGTTTAAGAGACCATGGGGGTGCACTGTGACTAGAAGTGATGTACCTGCTGATTTGTGGGCTTCAGCTAGGTGCTGGCAGTGCCAACTGCTGGCCCTGAGCCTATTCATAAAGAAATAATGCTGGCGGGGAGATATTTAGATCTTATATACATCCTGATCTAGACAGGGCACTGTTCATTTTAATTATGCTGCTCTGGAAATCCGCATCTTCATCCATCAACAATGCTTTTTATTGGAAGAAGTTCAGGAAGGAGATGGATTCCTGCTCTTTCAGAAAACATCCTAGCTGGCCCCAATCCTTCTCCAACAGCGCAGTGAGGCCTGAAAGTCAAGGGCAATGCTCATTTTAGTTTTGAAGGCCTTGTGACTTTTCTATTGCTGTTATTGAGAGAAACTGGGTTGGAAAAGGTTGGAAGGCAAAGAAAAATGCAGAAACAGCTTGGGGAGACATCTGTGTATGGTTGTTTCTGGCACAGGAGATGCTGGATAATGGTGAGATATTCCAAAGAATGAATTTGTGCTCTTCCTTTACGGATTTAGCTTTCTACAGATTTCAAACGGTGGAGGAGAATTAGTCCTCCCCCTCAATTTTTGGCTGCCAATTTGAAAGACAGTTAGATAAGACAATCCTTCATAACATCCTACGTTGATTGTAAATGTATAAAAGCCTTAATATATCCTATGTTACTTTTAGTCATGAAAGCTGTAATTAAAGCCAGGAGCTCTGGATATGACTGCAAATTCTAATTGTCGACAGTCTTCTCACAAGGTTACGTAATCTTAATTAAAGTTAATTTTGGGCAGCAGAGGAAAAGGCAAGAGACAAGAAACACGTGCAATCATATAGATGTGCACCATTTTTGTTTCATTACAATGGCTTTCCGTTTCAGAAACTGCATCCCCTGTATTCCTGTGACATTCATTTAAATGCCTGCTGTTGCAATAAATAGATTTTCAATGACTGACAATGAGGATGACATATTAGCCAGTGAAAACACTTTTTAAAAGATGAGCTACTTGCAGCTGAGAGAGAGATTGATGTGATGGCTGAAGTGCTACGCCAGAAACCAAGAGACTGTGAGCAGGAGGTTTCCCTCAGGTATGAAAGCTGCCTAGTCAGTTACTTTTTCTCAGCTCAGTCCACCTCACAGTATTGTTGTTGGAAAAATAGGGGACAGGAGCATTAGGTACTGTATGTACGCTGCCTTGAGTTGGTGAAAATAAAGGTGGGATAAAAATCAAATAAAAATAGCCCATTGCTAAGCTATCCAGTTATATTGCACCCGCAGGCAGGAAATGTTTCCACTGAAATATTTGTGTTTGTGTCTTAGAGCAAGAGAAGCAATTTGTCTCATTTTAAATCAGCTTTCAAACTCAGGAATTGAAATCCAAATGTTAGGAAAGCACAAGGGATAAATATTAACAGAATGATTATGACATAAGTTTTAACTGACTTCATTTGATTAGATCACGGGTGTCAAACTCGATCGCGTCACGTGACATATTATGATGTATTGCAACGTTTTTTGCCTTTGCGGAGCTGGGGTGGGCGTGGCCAGCGCATGACGCATCCAGCCTCGGGCCGCCAGTTTGGCTCCCCTGGATTAGATGCATTGACTATTATCATCAGTTAAGAAATGTGCATTTTACACGTGAATATAGAAAACTTCAAGCAAATGTTGCAATACAGTCCTAGGGACTTATTTCTTAAATATTTATCCTGCGTTATCAGCTGCTGTATTCTTTGATCTGAAGTTAAGCAATACAGTTTCATAACAAAAGTGGTATTCAAAATTGGTGACAAAAGTTAAATTAATGTTGATTACATTTTGCAGTCAAGGTAACATTTATACCAGGGATGTCCAACCTTGGTAACTCTAAGACTTGTGGACTTCAATTCCCAGAATTCCCCAGCCAGCCATGATTTATACCTCTGAGTTATACCATTTTTAGGAGGCTAAGTTGAAACATTATAAAACAGCAGACAACTGAACTAAACTTTGAGAGCAACGGTAACATACCTGTACAAAAGGCAAACACAGCATGCAGTATTATGAATCTAAATGTATGCTATTTAAATATATTTTGTTTGGTTAAAAAAAGGCAACTCCCCTCAATACTGATAACAAATAAGAGGAATTTGAACATCCAAAATGGTTGCTCAAACCTTTACTTCTGTAATGAAGCTGATATACATGCATAATTTTGTAATTAGAATAATGGCACTACAATTACAGAAATAACTCCTGATATTTTCTTAGAACAATTCTTTTATGGTTGCTTGTTGGATGTGTTAAATAATGAAGATACTCTCCAATATACTCATTGATACAATGAGATGTGCAAAACTAAATAAACACAAACATGAAAACAGGAAGGGGAAATATTTAATTCCAACCATTTCTTGGCTACATGTCTAAAACTTGACTCTTTCTTTCTATTTCATGGGTCTGAATCCTCATATCCTTGTATCTTATTGGGCTAATGGATGGGCCTTAGCTAAATATTATAATAGGTGCATAGGGAAAATAAGTAAACCAGGGCTAGGAGGACATGAAATAGTAAATCTCTAATGATTCCTAAAAAATCTCAAATGTAGACACACCTCTCCTTCTAGGATAGTATAATCCAAGCTGCTGGAACATGTGCAGTGTTGCTCCCAAGTCAAACAGAACAATCCATAAAGTCAGAGCATACTAACTCCAAAATCTGCAGAGAATTTCAAAGCTCTACCAACTAGAAACCAGTTGGGTAGAAGATAGGAAGAAGCAATATTTGGTGCCAATTAAAACAAACAAAACAATAAAAATCCCCCTCAACACCATTTATTTCAATAAATTGATTGGCTGGTCTAGTTCCCTGGATCAGAAGCATGAAGCAAGTCTGAGGTCTATGACTATCTACGAGGGTAATTTGGAAATAAACCTTAGTTTGAGCATGTGCAAGAAATAGGCAGGGATAGCAATGGTCGTCCTATGGCGCCATGCGCAGTAGTTAAGTAGGCAGTGAGGAGTGGAAAAAGAAGGTTGTGTTGCAATTGACTCATCCGCTAGATCAATTGAAAATGAACCCTGCCATAGAAAATCCCGCCAAATGTGAAGTGCGTGCAGTAATACAATTCCTGTGTGCGCAAAAACTTTTGGCAGCTGCGATTCATCGCGAACTGTGTAATGTTTACAGACCAAACATGATGAGTGAAGGCATGTACGTCAATGATGTCGCATGTTTAAAGATGGACGAACTGTCGTGCTTAATGAGGCAAAAAGTGGCCACATCTGTAGTCAGTGATGAACTCGTGCAGGAAATTGACAAAAAGGTCCATGAAGTCCATCAGTTCATGATATCTGCACTTTCCTTACACTTTCCCCAAATTTCTCAGACTGTTTTGTATGAGATAGTGACAGAAAATTTGGGATGCTGCAAGTTCTGTGCTCGTTGGGTACCAAAACTCCTTTCTGAGGAGCACAAAACACACCAAATGGGTTCTGCTTTGGACTTTCTCATGCGTTATGCCAAGGAAGGAGAACAATTTCTTAACAGAATTGTAACCGGTGATGAGACCTGGGTGTTATACGTGAACCCCGAAAGCAAACAGCAATCAATGGTGTGATGTGATACGCACTCATCAAAGAAGCCCAAAAAAGCTCAGCAAACATTGTTTGCCAGAAAGGTTATGGCAACAGTACTCCGAGATGCCAAAGAAGTACTGCTAGTGAAGTACCTGGAGCATGGTTCGACCATCAGTTCAGAAGTCCACTGTGAAATGTTACAAAAACTCAGACGAGCCATCCATAACAAGCATCTGCTGACTTCAGATGTGGTGTTGGTTCATGATAATACTTGCCCTCACACCACTAGATGCATCCAAGAACTTTTGAAGCAGTTCTGTTGGGATGTTTTTGATCACCCCCCTATAGCCCAGATTTGGTGCTGAGCGACCAGGCACATGAAACAGTGGCTTGCGTCGCACCGCTTCGATGATGACAATGCGCTTATAGGGTGGCTTCATTCCCAGGTAGGAGAATTTTTTGCAGAAGGAATTTCAAACCTTGTAAAACGTTATGACAAGTGTCTCAATTTGAATGGCGATGTCAATGCTGCTAACATCGGATGTTCTTGCTTGAAGATGCAGACATTTTCTATTTAACCTGTGTATTACTTTTAGAGTTAGAATTATATCATGCTGGAAGGGAGGGGGAAGAATGTGCATGGGGACTAGTTAGCCATAACAATATCTCAGTAGAGTATTCTTCAAGGTTGGTTGTAATAAGAGGAGATAAGTAATGGGGGGTTATGGAATGAGAGGGAAAGTTCGCACTTCAAACTAATTGGAGAATGTGATTAATGACTGTTAAATGAAGGAGTGAATTATGCTTAGATACTGTGTGTTTGGGGGAGGAGAATTCAGATTTTGGCTTCTTCTATGTACGTGCCGAAGCTATGTTGCTATTAAAGATTCTTTAAGGAAAACAATGCCTCAAAGTTCTTTGAAGAGCTTCTTCTTTCGGAACCATGACAGGCGATTATGTTAAAAGGTAATGTAATGTAGTTTTCTAATGTGTATAATAAAAGTTCTATATCTGCGAGTGTCTGTCATTGATAACCAAACGGGGGTTTATTTCCAAATTGCCCTCGTAGAAGCCTGTCTACCTTTTGAGACTTCAGAAGATCAGGATGACCCAGTTCCCATGGAAAAGGTACTCTCCTAGCACATCCCAAAGGTCCTTTTCAAGAGGCAACTGGACATTCTTGTTTTTCTTTGAAGATATTTCGCTTCTCATCCAAGAAGCTTCTTCAGGTCTAACTGGATGGTGGGGAATGGAAGGATTTATATTCCTGTCAAGTTCAGAAAAAACTTCATGCTGTTTCAGATTCTTTCTTTCTTTTCTTGACTTGCCAACAGAGGGGGGGGGGGAATGGAATGTGTGTTGCATCTGAAGCTGCAGTGATTGTTTTGGAAAAAGAAGGTTCTTTCTCATAATAATTGTCTAGAGCTTAATTGGGTAATGTGACCTGCATTGTCAGGGGGAAAAGGAAGTTGCTATGCATTGAATATACTGCTTTCACACCAATTTAATCAGAGTTCATCACTGCCAATATGCATTTCCTAATAAAGTCTGGCATTAGAGATTGCAATGTCTCAGGTGTGCTTGCTTTGTTGGGATCATCAGTCAGAATTTTGACATTTCCTTGCAGACAGCTGGTCATTTGCATTCTTTTAGAGAGTCCTTGAGGCCACTTGGAGGTTTCTCTGTGCCTCAGGGTCATCTGAGTAGTGCAAATGGGTATGGAGCCATCTTGGAACTGCTGAAAGGACTGTGTTGTGGAGCTGTACTTTCTGCAGGATGTTTTCTGCCCTGTGTCCCTTCACTGTTAAACACAGGCGCAGTCTGTTGGGGATGAGTCTGTGTTGTCTACATCTCAAACTGAAGCACAAATGGTTCCTGTAGTCTGCAATTTTTCTGGAAATTCATTCATACTCCCACACTATTCGAAGGGTGTTCATCCTAAAATGCATAGTTAAATGTCTATGGAGATTCTCAGTCATTCAGGTCATGGTTGTCCCAAAGGTACTTTTTCAAGAGGCAACTGGACTTTCTTGTTTTTCTTTGAAGACATTTCACTTCTCATCCTAGAAGCTTCTTCAGCTCTGACTTGATGATAGGGAATGGAAGGATTTATATTCCTTGCAGACAGCTGGTCATTTGCATTTTTAAAGAGAGTCATTGAGGCCACTTGGAGGTTTATCTGTGTCCTCAGGGTCATCTGAGTAGCGCAAATGGGTGTGGAGCCTTCTTGCAACAGCTGAAAGGACTGTGTTGTGGAGCTGTGCTTTCTGCAGGATGTTTTCCACGCTGTGTCCCTTCCCTGTTGAACACAGGCCCAGCACCCTTGGGACAACCATGACCTCGATGACTGAGAATCTCATAGACATTCTCTTAACAAAGGTATCTATCTAAAACTGGACTGTTCCTATACTCCATTTCACAGATCCAGAACCCTGATGACACCATTCTTAGCTGTGGGAAGGGGAAATAGACAAACTCTGTTCAAGACCCAGCAATAGATATTTACTTAATCAGATTACACCAAAACAAATCATGTACTTTGAAACTTTGCTTCTCACTGTTAATGGTGTCACAGCACTCTTCCTGGCCTTATTATTGTTTTTTCTTTCCAGGTATTAGTTTTGACACAGTTGTTTGATCTCTCTATTCAACATTTCAAGTTCAAAGTTTGGGTGGTACAGCACGCAGGACAAAACGCCAGTAGGGACCTCACCTTCTCCCTGTTTTGCCCTTGCCCTGAACTCATCCCATTGACTCAGGTGGCGGTACAGCTGAATGGGAAAGGATGCTGCTGCTGCTCAGCGGTCTAATTGATTGTTTGTGAATAGGTTGCCTGAGCTCTCTACAGGGACAGCAGCAAAAAAAGAGACAAGGGTCAGAAGAAGTGACAGTAACCAAACCATGAAGTCCAGGGTAAGAAAAACATACCACTGTATGGCACATCCAGTTTTTCCTGGATACATCCTTTTTTTCCAGTCCTAAAATCGCTGTCCAAATTGGATTTTCAAAACTATAAAAGGCTCCAGGATTTTGCTATGTTGTAGCAGATGATCTAACGAAAAGGTATAGGAAGAAAACTCTTCTTCTCCCAATCACTTAAAAGCCTCAGGATTGGGCTGGGAGAAGGAATACATTACTTCCCCTGCATGGAACTGTTTTCAGTGGTTACAAATGTTCATGGAATGGCCTTATATCTCTGTTAAGGGTATTTAGGTGAAGGCTAAGCATTTTGGCCCAATCCTGGGCATCTTCTACCTATGCTCATGGGTTTATTGAGAGAAGTCGTGATAGTATGCAGCCTCCGATTCTTGCCTATCCCTTTCAGTCCCTGATGCAGCCACTGTCAGCTCAATGCAGCACAAATACCAGGCGTGCAAATCCAGTCACAATTGCACGTCTGCCTTCAAGAGAGGCTCTAACGATTCTTCTTTGTGCAGGAGGCCTGTCTGCGGCATCTTCTGTAATAAAAATCAGGAGCCCTGGGAGGGGAGGGAGGGGGAGTCCCCAAAGTCAAGATGCCAGCTATAACTTTGTGACCAAAGCAATAGCACTTAGACTTATATACCGCTTTGCAGTGCTGTACAGCCCTCTCTAAGCAGTTTACAGAGTCAGCATATTGCCCCCAACAATCTGGGTCCTCGTTTTACCGACCTCGGAAGGATGGAAGGCTGAGTGCTAGTGAGACTTGAACTGCCGAACTGCTTGCAGTCGGCAGTCAGCAGAATTAACCTGCAATACTGCATTCTAACCACTACGCCACCATGGCTCTGCCTCTTTTTACATGCAATACATATTAAAAGCAGGTGGGGCTTCAGTTATTTTTGTTTATAGTTTAGGGTCTCATGTGAGTCCTGCACTCGTTATTTGGATGCTGTGATTTAGGCACAGGGGAGGATTATTCCATAATGGCAAATGCTACTTTTAGTCCCAGTTATTTTAAATTTAGGACCGGAGAAACAGAAGGCTTGCAGGGATGGGAGAGCATGAATTATCTAATTAAACTTGTGCTATGCACAGTGCAATTGGATTCAAGCAACCCCCCCTTTCCCCCCCTTTTTTCCCCTTAAGCATCTCCTTTTAAGAAAGTTCCAATAAGGTCATCCTACTGCAGTGCCACAGAAATTTTAACACCAGCAGGAAGGAGATGAGTGCCGAATAATGACAACGCTTGCAACAAATAACATTTTATTCTCAATAGAGAGAAAAAACATAGGGATCGTGTAAAAACAGAGATATATCAGGGGCTGGGTCTCCATATGTAGTGATTGCCCTGATAAATAGAGATGGATGAGTTACAACTCACTTTGCAATGAGGTTTTGCAGAAAGAAAAGAGGCAAGTCAAGAATGGCTTTGGGATTAAAGTGTCCTATATTTTCCTATATTAGTAGACCCTGGTGAACGTATTTGTTGCTGACAGCTGATTAGTATAGGATAGCTGTCATATTTATAGGGTTTCAGCAGCCTTTGAAACAGAGATGATTTCTCTAGATTCTGTACCTGTTTGGTGTAAGTTACATATTAATCTTCCATAAAAGGCACACATTCTAACTCTGAAAGAAAACTTTCCTCAGAAGGCAGAAGTCCTTTTCAACCAGGTAAACAACTCTTGTTTTGAAGTTGGTCCTTTTAAAGCCAATATATTTGAACCTTACACGGAAAGGTTCTTTAAGATGCTTTCTACCTAACCTATAGAAGTGGATATCACTGACTTCGTTTAGGAACTGTTATAAACTGTTGCAGTTGTTCCTGGAAGGGCCTTATGTCTCTGTTAAGGGTATTTGGGTGATTTTGATTAGACAATTGTTAACAATATTTTGCAGAAGAATATCTCCAACAATTTTTCTTTAAATCAAACACCCGTTATGCGTTAGTGCCCTGGCATATCTGAATTAAAATTTACTCTTTGTAAAATAAACACCTCTGTCCATTTTGCTCTTGCCCAACAACTGCTTTGTAATGGAGATTTTTAACAAATAGGCATAGTGGAAGGAAGCCTTTAATCCTATCTCCCTCTCTATGTATTTTGAGAAAAAAAATCAACCTATTGATCTCATGCCGCCATATGAATGGCTTCCATGTAAATTAATTTAAAACACTGTTAAATGCTAACAAGATGGTTGAAATTCTTGTCTTTAGCCCTTTTCATATACATATATATGAAATTATGAATATTTGCTGTTTGTTTCTCAGCGCTTGCCTATTCTTAGCAACAAAGACTATATATGGGGTCTTAAATACTGCTGACCATTATTAGCAACAAAGATTATATAGGGAGTTTAAGTACTGCTGACTAATTAGGTTTCCTAATAATTTCACTGAAGAATTTAGCAAAAGGGCAGCAATTACGGGACAAAATAATGCAATCTGTACATTATCAGCAGTGCTGCACCACAATTATGTACTCTCATCTCTTCACCAGCTAAAGCAACAACTGATGCTCCTTTGTTAAAGTCTAAGCAAAAAAATATATTAGAAGTTCAATTAGCACCGAATGACCCAGTCACTGATTTTCATGTCTGCAGCGTATAGATATTGTTATGTTGACCTTACCTCACAATGTAATTTGATATTCCTCCCACTGTTTATTAGCAATCACTTCCTATTATTGTAATGTTAATATTTAGGGCAGAGTTCAACCTGTTCTAGAGTTATAATGAAAAAGTTATTGAACGCTTATTTAAACTATAATGGAATTGGAATTCTTCCACCATTCCCAGATGAGAATTAGAAGGAAAACACATTAATACATGGAGTGGCTCTCTGTTTTTCATTTCTGTGGCACTAATTTTGAGACCGTGAGACTCAAAATTTAAAAGAGGTTTTCTCACACCTGATGCCCTTCTAATGTAAGGGCTCACAAATCCCACAACTACCAGTCTGCATGGGAAAACCAGATCTAAGGTAATCTCATATCAAGTGATTCTGATTTTTTTTTCCTGGAAAAAACAGCTTCTTCCTCTTACTAGCTTTTTCTTCCTTCGATTCAATTGTGTCTGATTCTCCGAGATTACTTGGATAAATTCCTGGAGTTTTCTTGGCAAGTTTTTTTAGAAGTGGTGTGCCATTTCCTGCTTATTATGGCAGAGAGAAAGTTACTGGACCAAGGTCACCTAACTGGCTTCGTGTCCAAGGTGGGACTCATGGTCTCCTGGTTTCTTGCCTGACGTCTTAACCACTACACCAAATTGGTTCTTGTATATCTTTTTAGATATCCCTAAATCTCTAAATCTATTGATGTTTTTAAAAAATACACCTGTGTGCACACACTCAGTTTCTTTTATATATATTCTAATAAATATAAATGAGTGCACATGAATAGTAGATTCCCTATGAGCCGTGGTGGCACAGTGGTTAGAATGCAGTACTGCAGGCCAATTCTGCTGATGGCCGGCTGCCAGCAGTTCGGCAGTTCAAGTCTCACCCGCTCAAGGTTGACTCAGCTTTCCATCCTTCCGAAGTCGGTAAAATGAGGACCCAGATTGTTGGGGGAAATATGCTGACTCTGTAAACCGCTTAGAGAGGGCTGTAAAGCACTGTGAAGCGGTATATAAGTCTAAGTGCTATTGCTATTTCTCAAGTTGTGCCACTGTTAAGATTCATGTGACAATATTCAATTGAGCATTATGTTTAGGAGGCATATTTCTCAGCCAAAAAGTAAACATCTCCTTGGCTTTTAAACTGGTGCTGGACTTTCTATGACAGAAATAAACATAGCAGAGCCTTCAGCAATGCATACAGTAATGACGTTCAGTTCAGGCAGAGGATCCTTAATACCATCGCTATGAATCCCATGTTGTAAATAGTGTATTCACTAAATATATTTATGTAAGCAGCATCTCCTACATTCACATATATTCAGCAACAGCTCTATCAGATGGAAACCACATAGAATATGCATAATCTAAGGCAGGGGTGTCAAACTGCCGGCCTGCAGGCCAGATGCATCATAGCAAAACCACACCCACCCCATTGCCAGCAATGGCAAAAAAGTCACGATGACACGTCATGTGACGTTCCGAGTTTGACACCCCTGATCTAAGGCCTTATTTGATATTTGATTTTGTTCGGACAAATTTGGTGAGATTCTTGACTCAATGTATTTTGTAGGAAACCAACAGGCACAGGATTAATTTCCACAGACTCTCCAAATAACAATTCTTTCAACTAGAGAATAGTTCTCACGCTGCAATATGTGGTAAAAAAATGTTTTTTGGGAAAAAAAACTCTGCTTAAGAAATCCTTAAAGAAAACCATGGAAATCAGTATAAGCAGAGTCTAGTCATATTATGGTATACAGTACTTTCATTAAATAGTAATAAGTATCACTATGTCTATTTTCAGTGGATTTCACCCCCATCTTTCCCCAAGTACCTGCAAATATTCATACAATGATTCATAGGCAATCATGAGTTTTTCTAAATTCTGCCTACATTTTCTTGTGATAGGGCAACATTTTAATCAGCTGGTATGGACCTTAATGTTAATATTGGCAAGATTAATGAAAGACAAATAAATATGAAAAAATTCAACAAGTTGATTCTAACCAACCCTTTTATATTGGAGGAAATTGTGTATAATTGAAAAGAAGAGGACATGATGGTCAATATATGGGAACTCATAACTCCATGAAGCCATGTTATTGGGTTCATGATATCTAAGACATCTAGAAGCCACCAAGTTGGCGAAGGTTGATGCAAACTAATTTGAAAAGTATACTTGCCTGCATAGCCATATCACCCCATACAGGCTGCATCCTTAAATCATCAGATAAGCCCTCAAAGGACACTCAAAACTAATAGATAACTTTAAAAGGTGCTCCATGACAGGTATTTTTTTTAGCTATTTACAATAGCAATTATATACTGCTTCTTCTCTTGAAAAAGCAAGGTGGGATACTTAAGGATTTCCCCTCATTTTATCTCCATAAAAAAAAGTTTGTGAGGGTCCTTGGTGCTCTCTGAGCTTGGTTGTTTTCTTGCAGACATTTCATTACCAAACTAAATAACATCATCAGTGCTAGCAGGGAGAGGAGATTGCTCTCATTCTATAATATTCTGGTGGTTTGCTCTGTCAACATAGGTGGGAATGGTCTGGAAGGTTCCTTGGTTGGGCTGCTTATTGTTAGCTTGCTTGGAATATTATTTGCTTCTTGATTGTTGGTTTTGTGAGTTAGGTTTCCCTGAAAGAAAATAGCTGGCCAACAATTACCAGTAAGTTGTGTAATAACGTGGAGCTCTGAAAAATACAGATCTCCACATTGGGTTATATTCCTATGGGAAGCATGTCTCAAGGCTCAAAGTTCCTTTTGTTTCTCATTTCCTACCACCTGCTGCCATACTGTGCTGTGAGGTCTAATCCTTTTATGGCAGAGATGTGAAGTGATGATTGGATTCAGGCTTGGTTTCAGTGAGGACAGAGGGAGAGTTCATTGGTAATATTTAACATATTTTAAATTATGGGTCTGAACCAAGTAGACTATGACCTATGATAACAAAAAACACAGTGCTATTACACTTATCAGAGACTTGATACTAGGTAGGCCTTTTTTGGTTGAGTGTACATTCAAGGAGACACTCAGCATGTACAAAATGGTTCTAAAACATTGAACACCTTCAATAGAAAAACGGATCTGGAGGATTTTCTTGATTAAATAGAGGAATCTTTCACGTGGGAAGGCCCAGGTATACATCATAGAAAAAATAGGTTCTTTTCAGAACATTCTCATGATACAAGTTAAAAAAACATTGTGTAACATTTAACATTGTATTACAAAAAGTGAAACTTCTCCAAGAACGTAATGGGTTTTAGTTTCAACTCTCTTCACTGCATAAATAAAGCAGTTAATAGTGTGCACCAATGTGTAGATCAGTGTTTGTCAACCTCTGCAATTCTAAGAGGCATGGACTTCAACTCCCAGAGTTCCCCAGCCAGCCATCAGCAGCAAAACCTATTTCTGAGTAGACTTATATAGCATAGTGTTGGACAAGGATTTCAAATTTCAGTTCCAAATTCTGAAAAAAACAAATAAATCTCAGTCACTTTATTATGTGGCTGATTGCATTAGTAGATATCTGGCACTGAGATTGTTTAGATGGCTGCAAATATTTTCAGTGTGACAGCTGCAACTGACACACATTTATCTTATTCAGGAGAAACATATTTTTTTTAAATTGCATCTGCAGTTCCAGGAACACCATTATTGCTACTTTTGATGACAGATCCTTTGAAATGTGACGCATTCCACCAATTATGATAGAGAAAACAGAGAGAATCACTTTTATTTCGCCTATTACAGCTTTATATCCTGTTTATATAAAGTCCCTCCTTCCAGATGAACTTCACACTGTTTTTCTTCTTCTTTGGTAGAGGAAAATACCATTTTAGAATGGCACTACGAAATTACAGTTTGAAGCCGTTGTACATAATCTTTATAGCAGCTGGAAGTGTAATTAGCATAAAATCCAAATGGCCTCATTAAACATTTCTTTCCTGTAAGTCTGGATACATAGAAGGATTTCCCCCCCCCCACACACACAAATGTGTCATTAAAGCAAAAGCATGAGCGTGAATACATTCTTAAAAAGCCTTTTCAAATCCAGTAAGTCAAAGTTTGCTTCTTAATGGGTATAAATTTGCAGTTAAGCAAGTTTTTAAGAGGTTGAAAAAGATTCAGCTGTAGAGAAGCTTAATAAACATCTCCTTTCATTGGACGCCCATATTATCAAAGTCTCATAAAAAAAAAAAAGACAATTGCAACAACTAATGACAATTTAGGATTAGGTGAGAACCACTTTTATCATAGTAGAAATCCACCAAATAACATTTACATATTATTTCTTTTGGTCAGAAGGTTTATATTTGTGCTTTGGAAAAATATATTCATCAACACCAGTCAGCCTTTGTATTCAGAAAGTGGAGTTCATAGTTAGGATCCGTCTTTTTCTATTCTAACATTCTGACAATATTCCTGTTCCAGGTCAGGAACCCCAACACTGTAGTGCTGAGTAGTGTACGCATATTATGCTAATTAGTGTGAACCCAGAGAATGGATTTTAAGCTATGGTTTATGTTTAACGTTAGGTATGAACCCAACCGCGGTGGTTCTTCAACTCATTCAGCTCATTAGATCACATTCTATAGAAGCCTTAGCTTTAAATCTGTAATACAAGGATAAAATATTGCAGCAGGTCTTCAACTTACAAAGATTTGTTTAGTGACCATTCAAAGTTACAACAGCATTGAAAAAAGTGACTTAAGAATGGTACTTATACCTACAACTATCGCCCTGTTATGTGATCAAAATTCAGGCACATGGCAACTGGCATATATCTACGATAGCTGCAGTGTCCTGAGGTCATGTGACCACCACTTGCGATCTCCCCAGCCTGCTTCCAACAAGGAAAACCAATGGGGGAAGCTACATTTGCTTAAAGGCCACATGATTCACCGATATAGCGATTCACTTGACTGTGGCAAAAAAAGGTCATAAAATTGGACACGACTCCCTTAACAACCATCTTCCTTAGCAACAGAAACTGTGGGTGTAAGTTGAGAACTACCTATAATGGCTAGACATACTTTGGAATTCTCCGTTGAATTTAAGTACTGCGAGTGGTAAGAAGTTGAGGTGACAGACTTGATTAGGCAAGGGCCTTCCGCTAATTATTATTTCATACGCCTCCTCCAAAGGGGGGGGGGAAATCCCATTGAGAATATGAATGAAGAAGTAGAAGGTACTGGACAATCCCTAAGACCCTTATTTTACAGAGAAAAGCCACTGGCAATGTTTCCCTCTTCTGTTGATCATCAGGTTAACAGTATTCTCAATGACCCTGGGGAGAAATTATGGTGCTACCTTCATAATTAAAAAGCAACCCATCAAATCCTGGGATGTGCTGCAGGAAATAACACTACGGATATATTTTCATCAGATGAGAACAAGGCCAAGTGTTTTCAGTGTTCTACAAAACTGTCCACCACCTGCTCTCTTGTCTTCATTCCCAAAGGACGCAGGCTTTGTTGCCCTGAGTAGGATAGCAGAAAGTTCAATACATAAGTAGAATTGGGGTGCTTACATAATTAAAGGATCTGAAAAAAAGAAATCTCCCCCTTGAGGGTTTTGACTGTTCAAATACTGTGCTTGAAGTGATTAAGTGTCTGAATAAGCTCTAGATTGCGCTCTCTCTCTCTCTCTCTCTCTCTCATTGATTTAAGGATACAGTATTGCTTTGTGGTTAGCAAAAACTTGAAAGAAAAATAAGGTTTGTTCAAAAAAGATTTTTAGCAGCCACTAGAATACGATCACATATACATGACTACTTTGCTCCAAGTCCTCGACTTACAACGGTTCATTCAAAGTTACAAGGGCACTGAAAAAAAGGGACTTAGGGCAGTTTTTCAGTTATAACCAAAATTTCTGTGAGATGGTTGTTAAGTGAATTTTGCCCACTTTATGACCTTTCTTGCTGCAGTTGTTAAGTGAATCCCTGCAGTTGTTGAGTTAGTAACACAGTTGTTAAGTGAATCTGGCTTCCCCATTGACTTTGCTTGTCAGAAGTTTGCAAAAGGTGGATCACATGACCCAGGGACACTGCAACTGTCATAAATATGAGTCAGTTGCCAAGCATCTAAATTTTGATCACATTAGCACGGGAATGCTGCAACAGTCATGAGTGTGAAAAACGGTCATAAGTCACTTTTTTCAGTGCCATTGTAACTTTGAATGGTCACTAAATGGTCACTATTGTAAATCATGGACTACCTGTAGTCTCGCTTTTTTCCAACAGCCACTTATAACAATAGCAATAGCACTTAGACTTATATACTGCCCGATAGTGCTTTATGGCACTCTCTGGACAATTTATAATGTCAGCATATTGCCCCCAACAATCTGATTGCTCGTTTTACGTACCTCAGAAGGATGAAGACTGAGTCAACCTTGAGCCTTGTTAGGATCAAACTCCGGGCTGTGGGCATGAGTTTGCCTGCAATATTGCATTCTAACAATTGTGCCACTTGGTTTCCTATGCAAGCTCATCACCATTGACATTCAGCTGCTCCCTAACTTTGGCCTTGGGTCATTACATTTATCTAATTGCCCCGATAGAACAGTTCCAGTTACAAACTGGTACAAAATCTTCAAAGCCACATTTCCCACCACTCTTTTCCTTTTTCCTCTGCCTCTTCATCCGGCCCCAAAATTCTGCTATACTTGAAAGCTTGCACCCTAGTTTTAGGCAACAGAATGGTGAAGACTAGTTGCTGGGACAAAAGAGCAAGAAAAGTTCCTCAAAGCCTTCTGTTTTGGTCACTAAGGGAAATAGGATGCTTGAATAAACAAACATTTTGTCAGATCCAGGAGGGCTCTTATTCTAAATTTAAGACATTTTAATTGGAACTCATAAATTAATTACCTCGATATTCTCTTTAGCTTCCTGAATGAGTTTCCTATCTCTCATGCAAATGAACATTGGGAATTAACACCCACCACCTTGGCTAGTCTATAGAAAAACACTTTTAGCACAATATGTCGAGCAATTTAAAGAGAAAACTAAAAAGGGTTGATTTCTGGAAGCAAAGAATGGTATCTGGCTCCTTAAAAGCAAACACTAAGAGACATATTGGACGTATTACAGTTTTGAAAATCTGGTCAAGATAAATCTTATATATTACAGGAAGCAACAATAAAGAAGGAAAATTGAGGAAATGTATGCCAACAAAGCAGCTATACAGATTGAGACTTGTTGGTGAGTAAAGACATGTCATGGAGAAAGATGGATTCTAACCCCACAGTGTGCTCACCTCTTTCTGTGTAAAAAGTGGAATATATAGTGATGCATTTCCACTCCATAAAAGAAATGCGCCTGTTCAGGCCATAGACCAGGGTTAGGCAACTATAGCAACTTATGACTTGTGGACAGTGGTGGGATTCAGCCGGTTTGCATAACTTCGGCAGAACCGGTAGCTAATTTTTTGTTGCCCAGGCCCAGAATGGACTTTCGGAAGCGGCATCCACACAGAGAACCGATTGCTCACATATTTAAATCCCACCACTGCTTGTGGACTTCAATTCTAAGAATTCTTGAGCCAGCATCGAATTCTGGGAGTTGAAGTCCACATGTTGTAAAATTGCCATAGTTGCCCACCCACACCATGGACTAACAAGGCATTTAACCTGGAGGCAAACCAGTAGAGGGAAAAGTGTTAAGGGACTTCTGGTTTTGTTTGGTTTTTTTCTGTTTCCACCTAAGCACTTCTACTGCTACTCTATAAATTACTATAGAACTACCAATCACCCAAACATTTTATAGCTGTTGAGACAATTGTAGCATGGCAATTCTATTTCACTTTGGGGGGGGGGAACAAATATTGATCAAAACAAATATTAATCCAATTCGGTGCTGAAAAGAGGTTTGCAACTTACCTGCTGATGTGTGCTTGAACTTTTCACTCTTCTTCTTCCTCCATTTCCATGGCTTGAAAAGTCTTCCTAGATTGGCAAACTTACTTCTCCTCCTTATGGGAGGGGTGTGTGTCCCTGGAACCAATGAGTCCGAACGCATTGCAGCCAGTCTCTCCACTTCCTCAGCTGGGTTTTCAAAAAAGAAAAGAAAAGAAGAAAAGAGAGGAAGGGCAGCTTAGTAAAACAGATGGGCAATATTTATCCATGTTGAAGCCACATTTGGAAAGTGCTACCAAAGTACATATTAATTTGTAGCACTTTGCAACAAATGGTCACCAATAATCCGGGAAGAGGATCCCAGAGATGTCAGAGAGAACTTTCCCTTCTGGATTATGAAAGGAAGTTTAAGAAGATTTGGTAGCAGTTTGTTTCCTATTTATCTTTAAAAATACATGGGAGGATTAAAAGAGATCAGTAGTACTGGATGACACAACCTAGAGCTGAACTAGAACTCAAGACATTGCCTGCCACTCCTATAACATGCATTGTCCAAAGATTATGCTGATACTGCGTGAGTCTTGGAATCCAGCTTCTTTAAGGAAGTGTTGAAGATGCAGTTTGTATGGCCCTATAAATGATATTTCCCTTCCTCCATTTCATTTAAGGAGGCCTAGATACCTGGGATGTTGAAGATTGTAAATGTAAAGATTCTACAGCTTCTGCATGTTATTGCTCAATTTCTTAATTAAATGTCAATGCTCAATGTTTGACAGTGACTTTGGTACATACATTATAGACTGTACTTCCTTTAATCCACCATCCTGGGCAATCTGCCTTCCCTAAAAATTTGACAAGTCTTGAATATGATTGATTGATATTTCTATTTTGTTTTCAGAAATATGAGGCAATCAAAGCACATTATGGATATAGAGGTGGCTGACGCTAAGTTTGTTTCACCATTATGAATCTTTTTAGCAAGATTTACTGTCATTCAAATCAACTAGAATATATTCCTTCAATGATTTTAAAGTGGTCTGTGGTTATTTGAAAAAAAAAGGGGTGAGTTACTTGATGTTTGAATAAATATCTTGCAATAAATACTCAAAGAAAATACTGCTGTATTTGTAGATGAGATCGTTTATTTATGTAACATGTAAATCACGAATACTCAGTATCAATTACTGACAAACCCCAGTAATTAAAATTAGAAATGATAGTAAAATATTAATGATGAAAACCAAATAAAAGTCACACAGAATAATCGACAACTATCATGATATTATCAAAATCATTAACACAAATTATTACATGAGAACAGTAAATAGAAAGTCAATGAAACATGCAATTAAAATACAGAAAACAAAATACAGAAAAATACACGACAGCAATAAAAACAGACAGCAAATAAGCTATTGTGCAAGAAAGCTAAAGAAGCTAAAGAAAAATAAATTTGGGGATTTTTCTTAAAACATAATACAGACTAGGGCAACTGAAGAAAGGTGTAAAGGGAATTCAAAAGTGCTAGTATTGACACCAAATTGCCTGTCTCAGATTGGCACTGAATGTAAACAGATGGTTAAAACTCCTCAGGAGTGCATGTGGGGAAAGATAAATAATTGTAGAAATGAATTTTCTTCAAGATAGACATTGTGTACTTCAAGGGATTCCCATGTCAATATCTTTCAGGTGTTTTAAACAGACTGATAAATAATTTATGAGGTTTCTATGGGAAGAACAGTCCCCTACAAAGAAAATGGTTTTAATTTCATTCATTTGCAGCTTCATTTGGGGGGAGGTGGTATTGTATATTTAACTTCTACTTTTTATGAAATTTAGAAAATCAAGTGAAAAAATTCACTTTTGTTTTTATTTGACTCCTCCGATATGGCAGGGGTTTCATGCCTTTTTTTAGCGAATGCTCAACTGTATTTACAACACAAAAGGCAGGTTGGAAAATATTGAGAAACATGTTGGTCCTTACTCATTTCATAAGCTTACATTTTGGGATAACCCTAGTCTGAAAATCACAGGTAAAGTTTTTTGAAGGGAACTCCTGAGTGAATGAAGGTATCAATATTTTAAATCAAAAGTAAGCATGATCTTTGTCAAGTATCAATTTATATATGCCAGGTTTTCCCCAACTATTAGTAGCAGCAGCAATTAGACAACCTTATAAGAATCTAATAATGTCTGAAAAGAATCGTTTTTATTATAAGTTAGAAAGTCACAAATAATCAATAATCACAACTGCTGTATTCCAAGCTTGTTTGGAGGTTCTAGCAGGGGAGCGCAGCTATCGTATATCCTTGACCAAAGATCGGTACACTCCTTCTATCTGGGATGGTCGTCCTCTTCCACCGAGCGCGCAGCTTCGGGAGGGACGCACATGGAGCGGTGAGGGAGGAAGGGGACACCTGCCTAGCCAGCCAGATCAGCCGAATCAACCCTGGTGATCAATGGGGTGACAGATGTCGGAGCCAGATCGCCCTCACATCCCCTGTATTCCAAGAAAAAGCCCCATCTATAGAAGCAACAGTCAAAGTGATTTGTGCCTTTTTTCTCTTTTCTGCCTGGGCCCAGAGGGAAGTTTTCAGCTGTTCCTTGTTTTTTTTGGAGTGATCAAATGTGCCCCCATGTTGTTTCCCACTGGCTGTTGGAGAATTAATTCTCAAAATTCAGTTAGAATACTTTATGATTTCAAAATTTGGTCCAAATGTCTCAGCTTTATAAAGCTCTTGAAATATTACCAATAGTGAAAAACATTTTGGATGATACTACACCAGTTTTTCTATAGACTAGAATATTTTAAAGATAGAAATCAGTTATTTGCAAGAATTTTGGAATGCAGAGTTGATATATCCTATGTCGACAAACCAGTAATAAGGTTATTTCTGTCAAGCACTGGGAAAATCAGGAGATTCAGGCAGTTTAAATGAGTATGAAGATTTATTGCAAACTGATGCCCTCTATAAGAATCTGGCCAACTAACAGTCAAGGGAAATGAACGGGAGATAAGAAAGGCATTCAAGATGGGCTGGACTTAGATCTCTGGTGGGTGCGCAGGGACTCGTGACTTATGATGAGTTTCACCCCTCCCTCGGGCTCAGCTGGTCATCTCCTACAATCTGATGACATTTAAAATGCTTCTTCATACTAAACATATCTTTAGGATATTTAAGATAGAGCTAATTCAGCAATATTTTTCCATGTGTATTGGACACTCCAGAGAATGTTTAAAAAGGATTGATTGTCCACTTCTTTAGGCAAGAAATAGAAAATGACGGAAAGAACACCTCCATATATGATATAGATTTGTCCTTTTGGTTTGGTTCAATACAACATGCAACAGTTGGTCCTCAACTTACAACAGTTCATTTAGTGACCGTTTGAAGTTACAAGGGCACTGAAAAAGTGACTTACTGCCATTTTTCACACTTACGACCACTGTAGCATTTCCATGATCACGTGATCAAAATTCAGATGCTTGCCAACTGGTTCATATTTATGACGTAAGTCGTAAGTCAAGAACTACCTATTTTACAAAGCGTACATTATGGTTTAGCAAACTAGGTAGCTGTAACTAACCATGTTCGATTCCATAAATCATAGCTAAATACATTCACAACCTATGTGAATCTGACATTTTTTTTCTTCTGCATCCACTTCTTTCTCTTCCAAATTCAGAGTACCACAACCTAAAATGATCAAAGGCCTGGAGACTAAAACATATGAAGAAAGGCTGCAGGACTTGGGTTTGGCTACTTGAAAGAAAAGAAGAAATAGGGGTGACATGATAGCAGTATTCCAGTATTTGAGGGGCTGCCACAAAGAAGAGGGGGTCAAACTATTCTCCAAAGCACCAGAGGACAAGACAAAAAACAATGGTCGGAAACTGACCAAAGAGAGAAGCAACCTGGAATTAAGGAGAAACTTCCTAACAGTGAGGATAATTAACCAGTGGAACAGCTTACCCCCAGAAATCGTGGGTGCTCCATCACTGGAGTTTTTTAAGAAGAGACTAGTCAGTCACTTGTCTGAAATGGTATAGGTTCTCCTGCTCGAGCAGGGGGCTGGACTAGAAGACCTCCAAGGTCCATTCCAGCTCTATTCTATTCTATTCTATTCTATTCTATTCTATTCTATTCTATTCTATTCTATTCTATTCTATTCTATTCTATTCTATTCTATTCTATTCTATTCTATTCTATTCTATTCCAAATTGTTCTGAATCAATGGTGACGCTTAAAGCCTCAAGATGAAGCCTCTGCAGTAGGAATGGCGGCAAAATATGGCCCATATAGTTTGAATAGTTGACTTGCAAGGGTTAGGAGAATCGGAAAGCAGTAATGATCTCTTCTCTTATTCCGTCTTATTTTTACTCCACATTTTGTTTAGCTTTCTTGAAGTGTTGAAGAACACTTTGCACTTATATGAATCATAAGTAACAGATTTCAATGGGGCTAAATCTGGAACCGACCCTATACTTAAAATAAAGGCTTTTTTTTAAAAAAAAAAAAAGCACGAAGGCCCTTTTACATAAGCCCCGCCCCACCTTCATGATATTCATTGTTTATGCTGAATAGAAGTGAACCAGTTACAATGATTTGGCTGAGCAAGAAACTGAGAATTAAACAAAGCTGTTCTAAACCCGCTCAGAATGATGCTATGATGGATTCCCATTCACCTAGTTCTATAATAAAACCCATCAAAGTAGGTCATGTCCATAACCCCACCTTGCTTGTACTCAGTTACCCAGCGGATAGCAATTATGGCAGCCCGTATACTTTCTCTTTCAGTGGCTCAGCATTTTTCTTCTCCCACTCAGTTTTAAGGGGGCTACATTAATTGTGTAGCTACTGCCAAAGAAAGAGCGAACTCTAATAGTGAGAATCTGTTACCAAAAAAGAAAAAAAGAAAAAATCACCATTCTGAACAATTCACACTAGGGGCTTAATGGGGACGGCACAAAAGGGGTCTCCTGCCAGTATTTTTTAATATAAAATCCGATTCAGAAATGTGAGACCACGTTGTTGGGGAAACCGTTCACGTCACAAGGCTGAAACGAGTGCCAAGCATATAGCTGGAAAGAGTAGGCACTGCTGAGAAAGAGGGGTTTTCTTTTGAATAATTGCACATTTATAATATTTCCCAATGTGAAACTTTCATATATTTTTTTTAATCCCCACAATCTATCAGTTATTGGAAAGGGTTATAATTAAAATGGACATAATTGGTATAATCTTCTGCTAATCTACTAGCCACCTCCAAAAAGCTCCCCCCCCCATTGCCAAGTCAGTTGCCAGAGCCAGGTTTTCAGAGTTTTTTGGAAGGCCAAGAAGGTGGTGATGGGGCCACATTGCAAGGAGTGGAAACCATGACAGAAAAGCCTCTTCTCCTGGACCCTCCCAGCTGCAATTCCTTGGCTGATGGGATGCAGAGCGTATCTCTTTCTGCCAAAGCGAGTGGGGCAGGCCAATCCAATTGGGGTGAGGCAGTTCCTCAGATAACCTGTACCCAGGCCATAAAGGGCTTTGACGGTGATAACCAAACCCTTGAATTGGATAAGCAAACCAACAACCAGTGCTGTTCGCACAATAATGGTGTAACATGTGTCACCCTAGGGGGCCCCTAAGACTGTTCGTACTGCTGCATTTTTTTGCCAGCTGTAGTTCTAAATACTCCTCAAGGATAGCTTCATGTAGACTACATTGCATTGCAATAGTCCAAGGGTGAGATGACCAGGCCACAGTGGTGGGATTCAACTGGTTCGCACCATTAGCTAATTTTTTGTTGTCCAGGCCCAGAATGGACTTCTGGAAGCGGCATCTACACAGACAACCAGTTGTTCACATATTTGTATCCCACCATTGCCAGGCCACGAGTGACTGTGCAGTGACAATCTAAGAAAGGGCTGGCAACTGGCCGACAATCTGAAGTCAGGCAAATGCAGGAGGATTCAAGGCAAAAGGAAATACTTCTTTCCTTATAACACAGATTTAAACGAATAAATTCTCTGCTGACAGATATAGCCATCGATTTGGACAGTTTTAAAGGGGAGTTGGACAATTTGTGGAATAGAGGGGTCATCATCTCAGGATCAAAGACAATAGATACCAAGTGCTCAGGACTACAATGGAAGGGAGCTGTCAACACTCAGTTTTATGTACGTTTTACTGAAGTTCTTGCAAATGTTTTATCAGTTACTGTAATGTACAGCACAGTTAATTGTCCTGAACCTTTTATGATTGGCAGTATATTATTTGAATAAACTACGGTAATAAATGAACTATTAAAGTCTTTAAATAGGTCTCTTCTTATGTTCTCTAGGGAAATCAGTTTTGGGTTACAAAGTCCCGGTTAAGCAATAATTGTATCTACTAGTTTTCCACATTTTTGCAGCCCAAATGTGGTAGCCCTATTTTTTTATTTTTTATAATATGATATGTCATAAACAATTATTTAAGTGGAATGGATTAAATATGTCCAGATATCTCACTAATACCAGATTTAAATTTCATTAATTCTAGTTAAGAAATGTTTCCTAAATGCTGTTAGGAAAATGTCCAGAATTTTGAGCACTCATGGAATTGGACTGGAATGAATGTAGCTCTTTGATGAAAATATAGACATTCCATAAGTTCCCCCATCCCAGCTTATTAAAATTGAAGTAGTTCACACAGTTGTAGAACATCAACTTTCAACAGGTAACATTGGGTACTGTAAATGAAAATAACTGTACAGGTAGTCCTCAACTTACGACCACAACTGAGCCCAAACTTTCTGTTGTTAAGTGACACCTTTGTTATGTGAGTTTTGCCCCATTTTACGACCTTTCTTGACACAGTTTTAAGTGAATCACAGCACTTGATTAGTAACCTATTTATTAAGTGAATCTGTATTCCCTATGGTCATAAATATGAACCAATTGTTAAGCATCTGAATTTTGATCACATGATCATGGGGATGCTGCAAAGGTCGTAACTGTGAAAACAGGTCATAAGTCACATTTTTCAGTGCTGTTGTAACTTTGAACAGTCACTAAACAAACTGGGGTAAGTCGAGGACTACCTATATACTAACAACTTCAGGAATTTCTCTCACACTGATCTACTTTTTCAGTGTGAAATACCACACATCGGGTTGCTCTTAATAATACCAACAAATCTGGAGGAGATGCTTGAGCAGGATTCTATTATGGATTCCTCTGATTTTAGGAGACTCTAGTGATTTTCAGCTTGTAGCTGAGGAGGCTAAGAGTGGTAGCCATCTCTGAGGGATAAGTCAGATTCAATACAAGTGGCTGCTAATTTGATAACAGAATGAGGGCTTGATGTTGGGAAAGTGACATACCCTAGGTCAGGGGTCTTCAAACCTGGCCCTTTTATGACTTGTGGACTTCAACTCCCAGAATTCCTCAGCCAGCGTGCCTGGCTGAGGAATTCTGGGAGTTGAAGTCCACAAGTCATAAAAGGGTCAAGTTTGAAGACCCCTGATCTAGGTCATCTTTCTAGTAAAGCAGTGCTGAATAGTAAAGATGATCACAACTCTTCAAGAGGAGAGCGTATCAACTGCTCTAAATAGCTAAAGTCAGGAACTCTGGCTATATAAGAAGGTTGACAAAAGCCTTTTAATGTTGAAACCCTGTAAAAAAAGTAACTCTTCTACTTCTTGCCATGGTACTCTGGTGACTTCCTCTGGTTGCTCTATACATGAAAGTTCTCTCCACTTTTAGATGAGCTTTTATCCATTTCTGGACTGTTCGGGGATGACCCAGCTTTTCTGCCTTCAGTTGTTTCCATTAAGCAGCCTTAAGGTACTAACAGAATTTACACAGCAACAGTTCTGCCCTTCATCTTTTCTCTTAATAGACTGCTTCTATCTCTATCTTACTTTCTGTTGGAAGATTTATGGCAGCCTAGTTAAAGCTCCCAAACCTTTCTATGCCTTGCTTTCTGTTTACCTAGCTTTGGGTTTAAATAAGGAAACTTTGCATAAGATATCAACATTTTACAAGTAACTCCATTTTAGAAATCAGACTTTCACCAAGGAGTAGCATAATACCAGCCAAACATCTTCCAAATAAAAGAACATTGGCTAATCCATATGAGGAATCGGGATTTAACCTTTTACCTTTTTTAGAAGTAAAAAGAAAACTTTTATTTTAAAGGAGAGGTAAACACTGTATTTCTAAATCAATTTTCTTGGAAAGTACGGAATACAGATTTTTAAAAGGATAAAAAAAATCATATAGAAAATAACTCCTGGTAATAATACTTGTAACGGAGTAAATTTGTAGAAAGTATGATTAAAGTCTACACTTTCAACATTGGCCATTATGCCTTTCTGAAAACTGAGCATCCTGAATTCTGAAAAGGGATATCGTTTCACCAATCCTAAAACATGTTTCAAAAACATAAACATGTAGTAGTAAGTGATAATCTGGCAATCATTATATGGGAAATGCGACATAGATCCTTCTGAACTATCCCTGAAGTATGACTGCATTAAAATACTATTTATAATTCCTATTGTCTTTGCTGAAAAATACTCCCAGTAGAATTTTTGCTACTTGCTGCTAGAATACACCCTAGATACACCTGCCAAGGGCCAATATAAAAATATTGGACCAGAGATTCCAAATGGGTATCCATAGAGGAGTATCCCAAAAGTTAAGATGGAATTTGTTAACTGTGCAACTGGAGTTTTGTTCTTTTTTAAAAAATGTGTTGCATACTTGACTCATGTTAAAAAGGGGGGATTCAATCATGGACAGTAGCTTTCAGTTTTACTTTTTTACCTCCTGAAGAGATGCCAGATGGCCTTTTTTGGGGGGATGTTTAAAACATGAATTAGTAGAACCTGGGAAATCATTTTAGCCCACTAGTCAGATTAGTCTTTTTAGTTTGATTAGCTTGTCTAACCAGCTACTCACCAGATGTTTTGGGATTAGAACTGGAATCCCCACATATCTGAGACACAGCAGAAGGGGATGGGAGATTCTACTTAAATTGGCAGCAATACCTCAGGATCACAGAGCAGATCTTTTCCAGACTTAGTTTGAGATGCAAAGAGACTGGACATTACATCCCGATCAAAAGCTTTTTCCATTGACCTTTGATTATCTCTTCATTTGGAGCTAAAGATATAACCTGAAGAACCCAAATTATTCCATTGTAAAAGGGAGGGATCCTGTCGCACAGTGGCGAAATAGAATTGTTCAGAATGTATGGTTTAAACAAATTTTATTTCAAGTCATGGTGCTCCAGGATCCCTGCATTTTACAGATGAGCAATCAATGAGCTGCCTGGGTGGAGCTGGAAAGCTCTTTTCTTAATGCCCCATAGAAACCTTTGATCAGGGTCTCTGTCAGTTAATTGGGCTTACAATTTATTAGAACACCATAAAAAAAATCCAAAGATGTTCTAGACATGCAAAGCTCTTTGGGTTATATTCATCAACTCTGTCGGGTTCCCTGGCCTGTTCTTGGCAATAAATCGCAGATCTCCTGACACTTAATAGTTTAGTTCAGCACTTTGATTCTACTTGGCTGAAAATTCTCAGGCACAGCATGGTTAGATTAGAATCTTCCTTGAAGTAAAGAGTGAACCTATACTCAAAAGGTGATTGCCCACTGCTAGTGCAAAAGGTAAAAGGTAATTATATTTAAAGAGGCTTAAACTCACAGCTTCTTCTTCCTATACTCTCTGCACAAATGGATGGTTGTATACTTGGTAGTCTTGAAGTCAAACCCTTGTATATTTACATGATGGTAATCCCTGGTCTGGGAACTGCTGCTTCCCAACCTCCCTGCGTCAAACTTATTATACCAACAATAGAGCTGACAATAGTGGCACTTTCTGAATGTTTCGTTAGCAGGCTAGGTAACATCTTCAGCAGAGTTTAGGGCAGGGGTAGGCAACCTTGGCTCTTTTATGACTCGTGGACTTCAACTCCCAGCCAGCATGGCTGGCTCAGGAATTCTGGGAGTTGAAGTCCACGAGTCATAAAAGAGCCAAGGTTGCCTACCCCTGGTTTAGGGGATGTCAGTATCAGTGTTCTTCCGTTTATAAGGGCTTCAGGTGTGGTTGTGTCAAGTGAGGGTCTTGTGATGGGTCAGGTGTGAGTCATCAGTGAGAGGCTTGTGATGGGTCTTGTGATGGGGAGGTTACATGATTGTTGTTCAGTAGCCTATGCTTTTGGGGGCTGTTTGTTTGCAGAGGGATTCATGGAGCAAGTGTAGCTGTTAGCAGGTCGATGATCATCTTACAGCGAAAGTCTCCCAGCAGTGGGCAAGTTTAAGCATTGCACACCCATGTAGGTTTGCAATAGTGGTGAATATCTGTAGCTCAGGTGTAGGATGAGGATGGGAGACTTTCGTAGTCAATATTACTGGAATACTTTAGAAACAAATGAATATTCCTTTTCTTGTGGTGTTATTGAATGATCTTGCACTAGTATCCCTATGAAGGACAGCTTTTGTCTTTCACTTATCAAAAGGATGTGCTGTGTCACTCTGAATTTGGAAAGCCTAGCAAAATTGCCACCCACCAACAATATGGGTCTAGTTTCCTTATCATTTCCATTCCATATCGACCTATTGGCCGTAGAAGTCTTACAGTAAAAAAAAAAAAAAATAGGGTGACACAGAAACATGGCATTTGTGTGGCATAGAGTACTTAGGATGAAGTCAAATGCATTGTAGAAAAGATATTGTATATCCCTGTTTAGTCTTGCACTAAAATTGGACTGGCACCACATAGCTGTTTACAACATAACACCGTTCAGCATCATTATACCTCCATGTAATAAACAGACTCATCAATGAGGCATCTGAGGTTTTTTATAATACTTTCCCAACCTGATGCATTTCCCCAGAAATGTCAACCAGAACGGCTAATGGCAAAGCTGGCTGAAAACTTTGTAAGTTGAAATCCATATCCAGAAGGTACCAGGCTGAGAAAACTGCCTAATAACATGGGCAAATATCATTATCTTATTTATAGGTTATGAAGTAACTTTCTATTAGCAATGGATTATGAACAAAATGGACTATACTGTCATTTTTATTTCCATTTATCTTGATAGCGTATAGTTTGAAGCTCTCTCACTATGCAAATTCTTGATTACACCATCATCAAGAAACAGTTTGTGTGAGTTTAATGCTGAAACATTTAGGATGTTTTAGGATTAGCAAGGTATCAAGAAGCAAAATTACTCTCTGCAATTTTGCCTATATAGCTTTCAAGCCATAGCTGGTTGTACGAGAGGTGAGCACTGATTGGAACAGATGAATTATAGGCATATGGAAATCCCATACATGGCTGCCCTACTTATAGTAACACCATAGGTCCATCTTGCTCAGGGCTGTTTTCTTTAGCAGGTGGTATCTCTCTGAAGATTCAAATAGAAGTTGTTTTCTAGTGCTGCTCCTTGAGCTTTTTTAATGGAAAACTTGAAGACATACTGTTATACATTTTAAATTCACAGAGTCTCTCAAATGACCAATTATCCAGCTGTTACTATGCAGCACTACTAGAGACAGATAAGAATTACAATGTAAACATCTGCCAGTATTTGAAGCTGCAGCAGTTCTCAAATTAAAGAAAGATATTACATAAGGGCAGGCCTAACCTGTGTTGTCATAATCCAACTATGGCCAAACTACTCACAGGTAAGCAAACTAGTTAGTAATAAAGCTTTACTCATAGTACTGAGTTTGGCAGCTCCTTTCTCTCCCATAGATCTCTATGGGATTGTTGGTCTAAACAACAATCTGGGTACCAAACAACTTCATTGAGATCATCAATTCTTTTGGAATAAACACCAGTACTCCTCCTGAACTTCTCACTGTGCACGTCTACATTACAAGTATGATTAGACATACAAGGAATTTGTCTACGGTGCATAAGCTCTCAGTGTACATGCAAAACAACAAAATAATATTAATCATAATAACAAAGGATAATAATCAAAATAATGATATCAACAGAGAAGGTAGTGGAACAGATGAGAAGGATAAAAGTAATATAGCCATACTACATGGGCAATATACTTAGACATAAGATAGAACTGTGTAAATTAAATGTTCAGCAGAGTGATGGCATGAGGGGAAAAACTGTCTCTGTGTCTAGTTGTTTTGGCATGCAATGCTCTGTAATGGCAACATGTTGCATTTTCATCTTGCATTGAATCTACTACCTTCAACCTTCATTAAATATACTATAGGGGTGCGAGAGAACTTGGTCCCATGCTTAATAGAGCTGAGGGATTTCTAATATAAAAGATGTGACTCAAATATGATGCTGCAGGATTGAAAGATTATCCGTTCAGCATCCTTCTTCCAGAGCTTCATCGTTGAGTGTGCTTAAAAAAAACACCAGTGAATGTAAACTCTGGAAGAAGGTTCTGATTTTAGCACCCACTTCACCTATATCTATGTTTTTATTTCTCAGCAATTTCCCCTTATTCAGACAGCAGTAATCTCCAGCTTTCAGTCTATGCTGAGAATCTTTTCCTTTGCACAGTTAATCTAGTGCCCAATAAATCTCTTTGCTATCTTCTCCCCACCTTCAAATGCATACTTTTGTACACAGAAACATGCCACTCCCACAGTTTGCTGCTGGTGGTGTAACCTGGCCCCTCTTGTGGAGATGCAGTATTAGCAAGGAAGTAAAGAAAGCGTGCTTTCGCATTGTGACTGGATTCACACCTAGTGCTAAGGTATATTATATGTTTATCATTTGTTATTGTGAAGGCAAAACCAAGAAAGCCATTTTATGGCTTAACATAGCTTAATTTAGCCCGATATTCATACTATGATTTATTTCCCACAGTGGAATAAAAGTTTCCACCATATTTCCCAAAGTTACTTGTGTAAAAGAGCACAGAATTTCTAAAAGTTTGTGAAGATTCATTACAAATCTAGTACTTTGAAAAGGGCCCCTTTATATATGAAGAGATCTGCAAAAGATGCTCTGAGATCATTAACAGAGGATGAGATAAAATAAAAAAGATAATGGTTCCATAAAGTCAACCTCGGTTTCTAATGACTACCTATACACAACCATATAGTTTTCTTAGCAAAAATAAGGCAATGGTCTGGCTGTATTTGAGATACTGATATTGTTCCTATAAAAATAATTGAGGGCGCTTGGATTTAGCCATTATCCACAACAGACTAAACTTTCTATTAGGTTGGCAATCCTTGTGTTTCAGAGGAGCAAAAAACAGTACTACTGTTTTTCAGATAAGCAACAGAACAATAATAAAGCAGATAATTGTCAAACTCTTGGGTGCTGTCCCATTGTCCCTTTTGCATAAGAAACTATAAAAACACATCATATGTTTTAAAATGTATAATACGAAACCAAATATGGAAAGATTTGTGGAGCTGGGACTTCAAGATTTTTGGAAAGCACTACACTACAACAGAGTGGTGTGTTTTAAACAATTATCTTTATTGTTTGGATTATCTGACATCAGCTTCCCAGGATTTCAGACACTTGTAGAAGATTTCAAGTATAAGACTGAAGCTGGGAATTCTTGCATGCAAAATAGGTACTGCTTCATTTAGTTATATCAGGGGTCTCCAAACTTGGCGAGGGTAAAACTTGTGGACTTCAACTCCCAGAATTCCCTTGCCAGCCATGCTGTATGATTAATTATAGTTATAATAGTTATATAGTTATAGTTATATAGTATGATTGTTTTCCGTATCAATGGCTCCTTTTGTCTTAGTTAGCTTCAGAAGAAGTGTGGCAACTAAAGTAACACCCCAAACAGGGAGTAGCATTAGCATTAGTTCCTTCATCAACAAAGATTTCATGACATTTTCCAAAATCCATCACAATGATAGCTAGCATTTGGCAAGAAACTACCATCACTATAACAGAAACAGTGTCTTCTCTTTCCTTGGGATAGAGATATGGGTATATGGCAAACTGAAATATACTATCTCTAGACCAGGGGTAGGCAACCTTGGCTCTTTTATGACTCGTGGACTTCAACTCCCAGAATTCCTGAGCCAGCATAGCTGGGAAATGTAAGATGGAAAAGGTGGTAAAAAAGAAGTTAATAGAAGAAGAAATAGAATATAGACGTGAAATGAAATAAGAAGGTGTTTTTTGGAATAATATGTTTTTTTTTATAGGTATAATGATTTTGATAGGATTTAAACTTTATGTAAGTTAAAAAGGGTTTTTAAAGATATGGATTGATTTATAAAATATATATTTGTAATAGAGTAGAATAAGAAATAGAATGTAATTGGGAAGTATAAATGGAATGGTTGGAATAATATGTACATTTTAGAAACAATTTATATTTTATGAAATAAGGGAAATTGGATACCCGAAGTGTAAACTATGTGTTTATTTAAGGCTAAATTGGAACATGGTAATTGTAAGTTAGTTAAGCTTGAAAACAGGATTTGGCCGGATATAGGTGAAATATTATTGATATTTTTTTTCTGATTGACTAAATTTTATTTAGAAATGTATTAATTTGATTATGTTATATCAATTGAGGGAAATAGAGAGGGGACTTTTAAAGAATTAACTTGAATTATATATCTATGATTATGTTTGTCCTTTTCTTTTATGGATGATTGATTACCCTATCTCCACGATGATTCTTAAGCACTTTGATGTAAAACAAAACAAAAAACCAATAAAACTTGTTTAAAAAAAAAAAGAATTCTGGGAGTTGAAGTCCACGAGTCGTAAAAGAACCAAGGTTGCCTACCCCTGCTCTAGACCATGCAATCTAGTCACAAAAAGAGCATAGAACTAACAAAAAAAAATTAACAAGTCTTAGACTGAAGAGCTAATTATTTTTAACCAACTGACGAAACTAGAGTTTACTACTATGAGATATGCAGCCTTGGGTAACTAACGCTCTATTTAGAGTGCCAATCAATTGCACAATATGTCAAACTGTCTTTATCCAACTAAAAACTGCTAATGAGTACAGTCAGCTTAAGACTTGTTTTTATTTGTGAGTTAAGGTCTAAAGCAGGGGTCGGCAACCTTGGCTCTTTTATGACTCGTGGACTTCAACTCCCAGAATTCCTGAGCCAGGCTGGCTCAGGAATTCTGGGAGTTGAAGTCCACGAGTCATAAAAGAGCCAAGGTTGCCTACCCCTGGTCTAAAGCATACGGCTAACAAGCATTGTGACTTCAATGACAGGGCCATACATAGCAATATTTTCTCCTTTTCTCAGATGCTTTGTTGAAAAGCAAAGGAAGTTGTGCCATTAATGGTGAACCTCAACTGGGGAAAAAAGGCTAAACAGATGCATAATAGCATTCCAAATAAGTATAACTGTAGAAGTGTAGCTGTCACATTTTTGCAAGGTGCTGCTTTAGAATAGGGTTTGCACACACTAAACATTATTCTTTATCATTTATTTATTTTTTGTTTGGCACTGGTTGTCTAGGACATTAGACATCTAAAAAAGAAGATTTCAAGTATTAGATTGGTTGAGATTTCTCCATGTTAAAGAGAAACTCCTTCATTTAGGTACAGTAGGATTATTTTCCATGTCAGTAGCTTTTATTGTGTCTAATAATAACTTTTCCAAGAAATTTCTTTGATGAACAATGTATTTTTTTATTGTTACATTTTATTTTCCTTTGCTTTTTGGTTCTGGCTTTATTCTTACAATCTGCAGTCACAAGAATAAAGTTACTGTATTACATGTTTATTTCCAATTTTACTGTTTGCAATATATAAGCATGATTCAGCTGATAATTATCTTTGCATCATACTGGACAAGAATGTTGATTTTTTTATTTTTTTTTTAAATCCAACTTGATCTTTAAGGTCAAAAGAAACAACCAGAGCTTTTTGTTCTCTTAACTTTTAAAAATAATATTCACTTTGCACTATGCACAGAAGGCAGGAACAGAAATAGAATATTTATTAATCCTACTTCAGGCAATACTGCCCACATGTATCAGGAGAGCAGGATGTCCTTACAATCAGTCATAGCAATGTTATAAAAATCTGGAGGCAATATGGTCCAGAATAAGACTGAACAGCTCTGGTCTTCAATTTCATAAACTGATTTACCAAAAGCAATTTCTAAAGGATGCTTATTTGCATTAATAGCGGGCTTATGAATGGCAAAAAAAGAATGGAAAATGTTATGCATATATTCTTCATAACAAACAACTACATTCTGATTATTTTTCACCTGCCTTTCTTCCCAGAAGTTAGGGCAGCATATAGTTAGCTCTCATTATATCTCTGTAGTTTTTAGACTGAAATAAAAATGGTACAAGGTCAGCCATTAAGGTTCACAGCCAAACGGCTATTTGAACATGGGATTTGTTTGGTACTAGTGCAGCAAATTTTCAGTAACCGATTTTATTTCCTTACTAGCATAATAAGAACAATTTGTGCCTATTAAAACATGCCATTCTATTCATCTGAAATGGGAAATTATATTAAAGGAAAGAATCTCAGACTTTAACCCAATAAGCAGAATGTACCTTATTAATAAAAATGCATGGACATACAGGTACTCCTCAACTTATGACCACAATCAAGCCCAATAATTTCTGTTGTAAAGTGAGACATTTGTTATGTGAACTTTGCCCCATTTTATGACTTTTCTTGCCACCATTGTTAAGTGAATCACTGCAGTTGTTAAGTTAATAACAAGGTTGTTAAGTGAATCTGGCTCCCCCATTGACTTTGCTTGTTAGAAAGTCGCAAAAGGGGATCACTGTGGCCGTCATAAATACGAACCAGTTGCCAAGCATCTGAATTTTGATCAGGTGACCACGGAGGATGCTGCAATGGTCGTAAGTGTGAAAAACGGTCATAAGTCTCTTTTTTCAGTGCTATTGTAACTTTGAACGGTCACTAAACAAACTGTTGTAAGTCGAGGACTGCCTGTACTGAAAATGTCTGTATATAACTAGGGACTACAGCCCACATGGGTTCTTATCTGTACCTTCAATGGAACTGATATATTTGCATGCAAGTGTGGATAGCCAGCCTCTAAAGCAGGCTGGCACCACAACATACAGCCCACCAAGCAGCTCTGTGTGGTGTTTTTTTTGCAAAATAATCAATTCATTGCCACCAGATGTGGCTGCCACAAGGAGGGCCGCCCAGGTTTGTGCAGCCACATCTGTCCTGACAGATACAGTCAAGCACGTCCAGGCATCACGGACATCACCACATTATTAACTACCATACAGTTGATTGGCACCACAACTATTCCCTTATGGTTTGTGATTATTTTAAAGGTATTATTCTGGCCTTTCCCCATTTATGAGCTCTGCAGGTCTGCTCTAAACAAGAACTGGTTCTACAAATGTACCTTTTCATTCATAGTCACAGTCTCCTGGTGGCTATATATATGCTATACAACAGGCAAAGGCAGAGGCAGGCTTCAAATTTGAGATTGCAAGTGATAAATTAGAAACACAACCTGTAATGAAATGTTACAAACCCTTCCAATCTCCAAGTGAGAATGCTCTTGATAGGATTTTTGTTGGTTAGCTATGCTCATCTGCAGAATATTCCAACCCCTATTGGTGTTTATATTTCTTCTTAAAAAGCTGAGCTTATTTGGAGGATCCAGTAGGGGACTGTGGTTATTGTGCACCCTTCCTCAAAGAACAGTACATGTCTATGTATGTTGGTTAAGTTTGCCACCAAATGTTTAGCTTCCAGAGGGACACAATGAGGGAGGATGGTGACACACACACAGGAATTGGTTTTAGTCTTGATGTTTTGTTCAAGGAAGGAAGGAAGGAAGGAAGGAAGGAAGGAAGGAAGGAAGGAAGGAAGGAAGGAAGGAAGGAAGGACATTTGACATCTGACCATGGTATTCTTTTAAATCATTTTCAACAGCTGGAGTCATCACATTACATTGATTCTGCTCCTTCTTAAGTGGGCAAGTCCAACTGAGAAGGATACAAGAAATTGAGTACTTGGCCGTTCTTGCTTCAAGGCTCCTACATGTTATTTAATATTTACATGAAATTGCTAGGAGAGCTCATGAGCTAGTGATGCTATCCAGCTGTGCATTTACAGCCCTGCAAAAGCAGAAGATGCTGTGGAAATCCTTACATGGTGTCCGGAGCCTATAAAGAACTGAGTGGGAAGAAATAGATCCAAATGAAACTCCAGCAAGATAACATGTCTGTTTACCCCCAAACCACTGTACACTGGTTAGTTCTAAGTGTGTCTCTCAATGAGGTTGCATTCCCTTAGTTAGAAGAAGTAGGTGCACGGCTGCCTAGAGTAGCCCCATGGCGAGATAGCAGCAAATGAATTTAACAAACAAATAAAATAATCTCGGGCTTCTCCTGGATTCTAGAGTAAGAGATGGAGACCACAGCCTGGGGATCACCCAGCTTAGTTTGGTTTGTTAATTGCAACTGTTCTTCAACTGAGATGCTTTGGTGAAGACATTCATACCCTCATCCACATGGTTGGTTATTATAATGCATTTTACATGGAGCTGCCTTAGAAAACTACTCAAAATCCATGGACAGAGACACTTCAGTAAAATAAATACCCAGCTGTATGAACTATATTGGTGACTAGATATAACTCAAAATGCAGATTGTTAATTATAAAGCCCTTGGTGGCATGGGCCCTTAATATCTATGGTTCCATTTTCTCCAGTCAGAGTTCTATATGTTCTATCTAGGTGGGTATTTAGAAAAGCTAAAACTATTTTTATTTAAGAGTGGCTATAATAATAGAACCTTGCATGTCCGATAATGTTACACTTCCTTCTCCTATTTATAGTTTAGTGAATTAGGAAGCTGTCTGTCTGACTCACTTCCTAATGTTATCTGGCAGTTGTGGACTTCAAATATGTTTTATCCTTTGTTTCCTTGGCAACTGATCTAGAATGATCTCCATCAAGACCCTCTTCCTTACTGACTTCAGATCTGGATTCCCCTCTCTAAGAGGTTAGATGGGCAGGGTTGTGGCAGCAGGCTATTCCCACAAATGCCCTAAAGTTATGGAAGTGTTTCCCCCTTAAAGAGAGAATGACACTTTTCTGGTTATTCTGTAGGAAAGAGATGAAGACTCTCCTCTTCAATCAGGCTTATAGAGTCTAGCTGGAAGATTATGATGCTGCTCTATGTTGTGCTAAATAAATTAACTATGGCTTTATATTTTATGACTGTTTTATTTGCTATTTGTGAGCTATCCAGAATTATGACTATTGTACAATTATAACTATTGTACATATAAATTATATGTACAATATAAACATAAAGAAATGAATGAATCATTGAGGGGGGGAAAATGCAACAAGGTGTTTAATTGAGGGAATGGAGGAAAAAGTCCATAGTTCTCAGCAAGCGTCTCCAAAGTTGGCAACTTTAAGACTTGTGGACTTCAACTCCCAGAATTCCTCAGCCGGCCAGCATGCTGAAGTCCGCAAGTCTTAAAGTTGTCCAGTTTGGAGACCCCTGGTTTACAGTATTATTCAAAGGAAAGTGGCATGATAATTTGAAGCACTGGATATGGGTAACAAAGGATTTATAGTAATACATTTCAATCATGTTTGGTGATTACTTTGCTTTCCATACAGCAGGAATGCTATTGTTGTTATTAATTCTATTTTCTAAGGCCATCCAGTTGCCAAGCGATTCAGGGCAGCATTCAAAGAACACAACATAATAATGAAGGGCTATGAGGGTGGATCTATGAATAGTCTTTCACAGCATGGAGATCTCCAGATATACAATGACCACGGTAGTTGGGGAACACTAGAACTCTGACGTGACACATCTGGAGGGCACCATGGTGGGGACGGTCAATCTAAGACATGTTAGAAAGCATTAAACAAGTATATCTTAGATTTACACATATTAACTAAGCAGATGGCTGTAAGGTAGAAGAAAATATAAACAATGTAAAACTCGTGGGATTTGGCAACCATATAGTTAACTTCTACCCAAGGGTCCTCCCAAGTTCTCTTAGGATTCAGAAAGCCTGAAGCACTGGAGTGTGCTTGAGCAAACAATTCCACTTGCCACTAGTATTATATTCCCTGGTCTTAGATTCAGGATTTGTTTTGTTTAAAAATCATACAATTCCAATGCAATCCACTTGTAACTAATTTACAAGATCAGTCAAAATAGTCCAATGTATTATATTTTTGCAGTTAATTCAAGCACATTTATATACCAAACAAAGAAGAAGAATGCATACCCCAATTTTGCTTCACAAATATATTAAGGAGGAAGATTTCTTGCTGTGCAACAGATTTCCTTTCCCAGATGACACCTATAATGTCAGTCTATGTCAACTGGATGTTTACTTTTTCCTTGTATATTTTGGCCATGCTATTTCAAACTGCAGGCAAGGAATTACACAAATCAATATTTCTTTATTATAAAATAGTCCCTACACATGGGAAAATAAGTGTCACGGAGGCATGTCTTAAATGTTTTACAGAATTTGTAAATCACTCAGAATCTTCTGCTGCTCTAGACGAGTTTTTGACCAAGTGAAAAGCTTCTTCTTTGGCTGCTGTGTATTTTAATTTTTCTGTTTATGATGGAAATTGTTTTTCATTTATTTTAAGATGGTTTGCTACACAGGGTCACTTGCTGAGATGGCCAGCCGTACAGATTGAAGAAACAAACAAATAATAAAGGACGAGGTTGTTGTTTTTTAAAATTAAGTTATTCAAATATGTGAGATCTAATTATCCATCTGGAATCTGAATTGTAAGGCTCAGACATCAATCAGAATGGGATTTTATAATATTATATCATCCAATGTTGTTTTTATTATTCCCCTTTCTTTCTGTTACCTAACCATTACCACGAACTCAACGGTGCTACGATTTTCCTTTGTTTTCCATGCTACATCAAGTGTCCTCTCACCCCTGCCGCCATTCAGGATATATTAAAGCTTGTACTGAGACAGCTTTGAGTAAATATGAACTTAAATTATTTCAAAGAATTAATGGCTGCCTCTGTAAAGTTCGTATTAGAGTTGGTTAGGAAAGATTGCTAAAGTTCCTGAAGCGCCATTCCAATTAGTAATGGAAAAACATAAACATGAGGAGAAGCTGCTAGGTTTATAACCTGCCCAGAAAAGAGTGATTTGATTCAATAATTACTTTTAATTGCAACAAAATAAACACCTTGTTTATTTAACAGAAAAGGTTTCATTTAACTGCAAAGAATCCCTCCCCCGTTTCTGCTAGAACAGCTGAATCAAAAGATTCAAGAAGCAACGGATGGAAACTAGTCAAGGAGAGAAGCAACCTGGAACTGAGGAGAAACTTCCTGACAGTTAGAACAATTAACCAGTGGAACAACCTGCCTCCAGAAGCTGTGAATTTGTCAGCACTGGAAGTTTTTAAGAAGAGACTGGACAGCCATTTGTCTGAAATGGTATAGGGTTTCCTGCCTGAGCAGGGAGTTGGACTAAATGACCTCCAAGGTCCCTTCCAACTACTTCTTCTTCTTCTTCTTCTTCTTCTTCTTCTTCTTCTTCTTCTTCTTCTTCTTCTTCTTCTTCTTCTTCTTCTTCTTCTTCTTCTTCTTCTTCTTCTTCTTCTTCTTCTTCTTCTTCTTCTTCTTCTTCTTCTTCTTCTCTTCTTCTTCTTCTTCTTCTTCTTCTTCTTCTTCTTCTTCTTCTTCTTCTTCTTCTTCTTCTTCATTCTTCTTTACTCTTCTTCTTCTTCTTCTTCTTATTATTATTATTATTATTATTATTATTATTTTATTATTATTATTATTATTATTATTATTATTATTATTATTATTATTATTATTATTATCTTAATATCCAGATGGGAATTGAAGTTATTGGCCTCTTTTTCTAAAGGAGAAAGATATTGTCCTTTGTGATTAACAAAGCTCAAGGGTTTTCCTGCTGCGCTTCATAAGCAACACAACTTCATAATCAACAGAATCCTTCACAATTAACACTAACGACTAGTAACAATTACATTAATTCTATCGCACATGACTCTCCTAGCTAAAAGATCTCCCATGCATCTAGATTGCTTACAAGCACAGGATAAGCATTAGCCTCAGTTCCTTGGCTATTTCACACTTATGGATATTCTGTATTGAAAAAAAAGGGAATAAGTACTCAAATAATATGGAGAATCCTTTGCAAGAGACTGTACAAGTCCAGTATCTTTTCCAGCCTGGTATCCTGCAGATAAATTGAACTACTGCCCTCTTCGTATTCCACCAACATGGTCAACGAAAATGAAAAGCCAAGCTGTCTGATTGTAATCCAAGAAAGTACCAGACTGGAGATTATAATCCTTATAGTCTCCTTGCTAGTGGTTGCTGTGTAAAAACAAACTGTAATTCATGAAATACTGTCAGAGATGATGGCTTAATGGACAAATAAAAATAGGGTTGGTGGGTTGGTTATTGATTTATTGATTTACCGCTCATCTCACCAAGAGGAGACTTTGTTAAAGGACCGAATACTACTATACTTAAACTCTAGGCATATTAACTATTAGTTACCTATCTATTTTGAGGTCTCTTTTTTTCACTTCTATGAAAACCCAAACACTTGGTTTGGTTTAAAGGCCAAACCATCAGGCCAGTCAACAAATGCAATGCCTAAAGCGCATTTAAATCTTTTCTTTTTCCTGACTTGGTTGGGATAATAGCTAAAAGCAATGTATTAATAGGAATGAATGGCTAGAAGGTGTTTACCTAAGCGTTTACGGTTTCTTGCTGTAGCATCCTTAGATTCTTGCATGGGTGAATAGAATCTTGATCAGACCGACAACCAAATTCTATGTGGCTGATTGTTTGGAGGTGCTAGATAGTAGTGGTCTATAGAAACATTTCTGGTCTGTCTGTTACTCCCATCCACTCACACCTCTCAAAGGACTACTGCAAGCGATCTTTCAAAAGCATCCATTGTGCCAACAGAATGTTGTTGTTTTTTTTAACTCCCTCCCCCCAACTTCTATGTGAGGAAGTGACTAATGACTCTTGAGCAGGAGCTTTCTGAGCTATTACTCCTGTACTCATTATTTAATGCAGGGGTCTTCAAACTTGGCCCTTTTATGACTTGTGGACTTCAACTCCCAGAATTCCTCAGCCAGGCATGCTGGCTGAGGAATTCTGGGAGTTGAAGTCCACAAGTCATAAAAGGGCCAAGTTTGAAGACCCCTAATTTAATGCATAAACATAGTAGTACTTGCCCCATATCTACTATCCCCACGTTGGTACAATACCCTCTTAAACTTTTAATCTCTGGAGCATGGAAAAATTGCGTCCTTTCTCCCTTTGAACGTTTGATCCAGGGTAGGAATATATCTGAATGATAAACTGGGGACTTTGAGACTTCTTGGTAGGCTGCTATAGTGCTGCAACGAGGTGTCTTGAAGCATTACTGCTGAGAATATTTTAAACCAATTTCATTTTTTACCATAATGTAGTACAGGCAGTGCTCGACTTACAACAGTTCATTTAGTGACCGTTCAAAGTTACAACTGGCACTGAAAAGAGTGACTTATGACCATTTTTCATACCTGTGACCGTTGCAGCATCCCCGTGGTCACATGATCAAAATTTGGATGCTTGGCACCTGGCTCACATTTATGACGGTTGCAATGTCCCAGAGTCAGGTGATAAACCTTTAGTGACCTTCCGACGAGCAAAGTCAATGGGGGAGGCAGATTCACTTAACAACCGTGTTACTAACTTAACAAGTGCAGTGGTTCACTTAACAACGGTGGCAAGAAAGGTCGTAAAATGGGGCAAAAATCACTTAACAAATGTCTCGCTTAGCAATGGAAATTTTGGGTTCTGTTGCGGTCGTTAGTCGAGGACTAGCTGTACTGTAGCCACTAGAGCAGAGTCACCTCTTTTTCTAAACTTCTTGTTTCAGGATTGGAGAACAGGATTCGGTCTGAAGGCTGAATCCAGCTTTCTGCTCACTGAGAGATCAGATGACATGGTGAGCTCTTTCCTCTCCATGATTTTCATCCTCCACACCTATGTAACTCTGCCTGCATGGAAAAGAACAAGCCCGTGATTTGCTCTTCTCTGTGCAGGAGAAATTGACCATGACTCCCTATCTCCTCCTGCAGCAATAATAGCAGAGCATCTGCAACCATGGCTTTCTTCAACTTGCGATGGTGGCGAATATCTATAGCTTGGGTGTAGGATGTATAGGGATCAACCGCACAGCCGCACAGCGATGGCACCGACCCTCAATCAACCCCCCCAAGTCCCCCCAACCAGTACTTCACCTCCTAATGACACACACCTGATGCTTACCTCCCCATCACAAGTCCTTCACCTGACGTGACCCACACCTGACCCATCACAAGACCTTCACCTGATGTGACCCACACCTGACCCATCACAAGACCCTCACTTGATGCAATCCATACCTGACCCATCACAAGACCCTCACTTGATGCAATCCACACCTGACCCATTACAAGACCCTCACCTGACATGATCTCCCCATCACAAGACCTACTGACCAAATGAAGCCTTATAAATAGAGGAACACTGACACTGACATCCCCTAAACTCCACTGAAGATGTTACCTAGCTGATAACGAAGCATTCGGAAACCAACCCAGAAGCTTGGAGAACGAACTTCCACCCTCTTTCTTCAGCTTGACCAGGCCACACTTTTCCTAAAGAAACCAAGCCACAAAGTGTTCGATAGAGAGTGACATTTGCAAAAGCCTTTTGATGTGTGGCTAAAGTTGGCAGAGTGGGTTTTGGGGTTAGGGGCTTAGAGCCCCATGAGCTAGCTAGATGGAGCAGCTTCATTTATGCTCAAGAGCCTCCAGTTCCTGTTCTCTTTGGAGAGTTGTTCAGCTCAAGTACAATTCGAAGAGAAAGAATGATGAGCATAGAGAGCAGAAATGTGAAACTCTCAATCTGTTTCCAGCACGATAATAAATTGAGCAGCGGACTGTAGTGAGAGAGAAATCTTACATTTAATAATACCATAGGCTTTGTTTCTGCATTTGGCATATGCAAATGTTACTCAATCAATGTCATCAGGTATAGAACGCATTTCCTTTTGGGGAAACAAAAGTGATTTGTGTCCTTTGTAAACAGATCTCAGGTGCAATCCTTGAGATTTTTTTCTTAAAAACAAATCCAATATGTCTTCCTTCCAAGAACAGCAAATAGGAAAATGAAAGCCTGCTCCTTGGGCAAAGTCATTTTCAAGTTTTTGCCTTTTTTTTTTCAGAGGTAGATACTGTAGTGTCTGAGGCAGAAATGGGATTCTGATAACTAAGGATGAAATAGGAAAGGTAAGGCTGGGGGAACTTTGCAGATTCTCTTTGTTTTTATACTGAGATATATGCTTATTCTTAGTCTTCATTTTTCATGTTTTCCACCTCAAGATGGTGAGAGCCACTTTGCTAGCTTTCAACAAAGATATCCAAAGATATCTTGCTACCAAAATGGATTCATGAGCTTCTGGTTACTCATCCCTGGCCTACATGAAGGTTTATGTGCTACATTAGGAGCATTGTTTTGCTGTGAGAAATATGATGTTGTTGCAGAGAGCCAGTTTAGTGTAATGGTTAAGGCACTGCACTAGAAACCGGGAGTGTGAATTCTAGTCCCACCTTGGGTATGAAGCCAATTGGGTGACCTTGAGTCAGTCAGTCTCTCTCAGCCTTAGGAAGGAGACGATGGCAAACCATTTCTGAAAAACCTTGCAAAAAAAACCTGCAGGGACTTGTCCAGGTAGTTTTCAAAAATCAGACATGATTGAATGGAAATACATACATACACACTTGTTATGAACAATGGACATAATCCACTGAGAATACTGCAATACTGTAATAATAGTCTCACTGAAATGAATGGAATCTGCACATTTGGTTTATTACTAATTTTTGATTGGTTTTCAAGAGGCTTTCAGCGAACAAGATCCTAACTGATCACGGCTGTGCCACTCTCAAAAAAGAAGCATTAAGTAAAATAAGAAGTGAAATTGGCAATATCTAAATTAGCAGTCACCTCAATTTCTTTTCTTCTCTCTTGGCTACTATTACACATTGGATCATTTACTTCTTTTTTAACTTCATACACGGTACTTAACAACTGATTGTCAGCTTAAAACCTCTGCAGAAGGGGGTCTTATTTGTGTATGTCCATCAATCATTTGCCTGTTGTAGATATTCAAGCTGCAAAAATCTAGATGATCAGTAAATGAGAGCAAGGGTTTAGGGTTTTCTGCATCTGGTGTTTGCCAGCCTTAACTAATGTTTTTCCCCTTCTTGATACATTTTGAGACTAAAGATGCTAATAAATACACTGCAATCTAAAGATGAATTAGATCAAAGCAGTTTTAGTGTATCTGTTAAATAAGTGGCATAGCCCAGTTTTGGGAAATCCATGGAGCACATTAAAATCATAAGGCAACTCGCTGCCCTTGCTTTGCAAATTTCTTGGTTTAACTTCTAGTGAACTTTGCTGACATAGTTAATACACAGAAAAGATGGGAAGGGAGAGAAGGATGGCAAAAGCATAGACAAATTGTGAGTGAAATTTACTTCTTAGTCCCAATTGCACAACTGAAAGAAAAATTTGGATCCCAATGTAGTAAAAAGCCGTCCTGCTGCTCCATGCAATCTCAGTTCAGCCTGTTTGTGTGTAATTCTAATTATACTAGTACCTTTCCATTTGTGAAAGAGAGAATGGTGGGGAGGAACTGTACATCACAATTATTTAATTGCTGCACTGCTTTGGGTAGCTGAATTGAGATACAGGTACTATTTAATTCTTCCAGGCAGGATGGTGACTATTCAAAATGCACTACATATTAAAAATAGAGAAATGAAACAAATAACAAACAGCTGTGAGAGTCCTAGCTCTCTCTTCTAATTTGCAGCTAAAACCTTTCACTGACCTTCAGTGAATGAACATTGCCTGGCATATTCATCTGATCCACTCCTAACACAAGTAGATTTATCTGTTAGCTAAAATACAGAACATCAGGACACCCCTCTTCCCCCCTCACACCCCAGTAGGATGAAACACATTTAATAGGATATGGCTGATAACTCTTCCAACATATTTTTGCTTGGTTTTTGGTTATGCCTCTTGACACTTTCCCCCTTCTCTTTCAGCTGCTGACTCAGATAAAACGAGAACAATTTTTTTTTTTTACCCTTTATCTGAAACGTTTTCTTCGCCTCTGACAAACACATATTAAAGGGCTGGACTGACCCCGTTTAAACCCTTTCAACTCCACTGACTTCTACCTGAAGGCCCCCTTTGAATGTTGCACTGTGGGTCAAAAAAGAGAGCAGGGGGAAGGTGTTGACCACAGCCTGACAAAAGGTGCCCGATTCATCCCAATAAGACAAGTCGCCAGTCAACTCTCCTCTCGCCCCCAAGAGAACCAATCCAGTTAGTTTACAGACAGAGCATCGCACGAAATCGATCCCATTAAAAGCCGGCTCCTAAACACTCCTAATCAACTTAGCCGAACTCGTAATGCGGCATGTGCAAAGAGGAGGGGCGGCAAAGTTGATGTGCCACGGCTGAAGAAAAAAAACAAAACAAAAAACCAGTGGCGATTAAAACAAACACGACCCCCCCCCCCAAAAAAAAGCCATTACGGATTCGTTCCCCGGGAACACGGGCAACTGAAAGTAAACAAAAAAAGAAAGAAAGAAAAAAGGCGGGCGTTTTGTTTTGTTTTGTGCTCTGCTTGTCATGCCAAACGGCGTGTCGAGACGTTAAATTCCTGCCTTCTCTTCCTCTCCTCCTTTGGAGCAGCAAGCGCAGCTTCCCAGAATTGGAAGAAGGCGCCGATGGACACTAACCGCCCAACCCCACCAGAAAAGATTTATTTATTTTCTCTCTCTCTCGCTTTCTCTCTCCCCCTTCCTCACGATTAAGATCATCGCACTCACCGTCACGGGCTTCCTTCCCGCAACTGCAGTTGCTGCATATGTGCTTGATCTCCTTGCCTATGTGACAGTGGATCACGAAAGACACGTTGTTGTTGTTGTTGATCACCGGCTCCTTCAGGGGCTTCATTCTCACCAGATAGAAAGCTCGTTTTTTGGGCTTCGCCTCAGCCCTGTCTGGAGAAGAGCCATCTCTGCGGCCAGAAGAGGATGGACAAGACAGCACCCGGGATCGCCTGGGGTGTGTGGAGTCCGCCATGCGCGCGTTTTCTCTCTTTCTCTCTCTCTCTGTGCGTCTCTCTCTATCTCTCCCTAGCGTCTCTCTGCCACATTCACTCTCATCCCCTCAATACACACTAGGATTAAAAGGGGAGGGAGGACAGGATGGTGAGGAGAAGGCACAGAGGGAGGGAGGGAGGGAGAAAAGGAGAGGAAGAAAGCAAGCCTTATCTATGGGTGACCTCTCTGGTCCTGCTGTCTTAAGCAGAGCTGAAGGGTGCGTTCAATCTCACACCCCTCTCCGGCCACAACTCTGTTTACTATCCCTGCCTGTCTTGGCAATACCCACAGCTCTGTTTTATGATCATGCTCCTGACTCTCAAGCACAAGGCAAACGCTTCATTACAACTCTAGGAGAAGCTGATGCTCTCCAACCCACTGAACCCTAAAAGTAATTCCTCAAGTTGATTTTGCTTTGGGATGACTTTAGGGATGGAGCTTCACAGAGGACATTTCCCACTTCACACACAAGCTTGCTGCGCTGGGATTCCTGGGAAGGTCTCCTCTGAGTGCTAACGGGACCTAGCCTTGTTCATCTTGGGAGCCCAAACAAGGTGCTGCGACCCATTGAGGCCATTGAGGCTATTATTCTATTAATAATAGAAAAAAACATGGTTTAGTATTCTATTTCTGCACCTGGGATTCAGGGACTTGTTCTTCGCTTGCTTTCTTGATATTTGCTTTTTCGCTTTTATGCGAAACTGAAATTGTCCTGAAAGTTTGAAGGGCTGTCACAAAGATGAAAGGGGCAAATTATTTACCAAAGCACCAGAAGGCAAGACAAGAACCAATGGATGGAAACTAATCAGGGAGAGAAGCAACCTAGAACTAAGAAGAAATTTCCTAACAGTGAGAACAATTAACCAGTGGAACAGCTTGCCTTCAGAAGTTGTGGGTGCCCCATCACTGGAGGTTTTCAAGAAGAGACTAGACAGCTACTTGTCTGAAATGATATAGACTTTCCTGCTTGTGCAGGGAGTTGGATTAGAAGACCTCTAATGTCCCTTCTAATTCTGTTATTCTATGTTTTATGATCTATGTTCTAAGTTCTAAGTGGAGAACTGAAGGGCGGCAAGGAAAAATGAATAGATGACTTTAAAGTCTAGAAAAATAAACCTTCATGGAGGCTTAAAAATATGAATTAAATCCCACTTAAAAGCCATGCTCTCTGTATAGATGGGAAATCCCAACCAGCAGAGCTTATAACATGAATCAAAAAAAGGTGAGGGTGCCAAGTGATACTCTTTGCCTTTTGATTTATTCCTACACACAGCAAGCCTCAGGCAAAGAAGTCTTTAATTCCTCTCCCTGTGAAAAGCAACAGAGACTTCAGTATCTCTCCTCCCCAATCTCTTTATGAATCTCAGCTACTTCTGTGATAGAAAAATAGGAAACTAAAAGGGGGCTGTATAAAAGAGATGTTCTATAAAGATTGTCCCAAAGGTGCTTTTTCAAGAGGCAACTGGACTTTCTTGTTTTTCTTTGAAGACGTTTCGCTTCTCATCCAAGAAGCTTCTTTAGCCTCTTGAAAAAGCACCCTTGGGACAACCACGACCTGGATGATTGAGAATCTCCATAGATATCTATAAAGATTGGTGTATGTTCATACCAGCAAGGAATTAGCATAATTGAAAAGATCTTGCTTTGCCATGGGCTCCATAGCAGCAATACGCTGACTCTGTAAACCACTTAGGGAGGGCTCTAAAGCACTATGAAGCCTAAGTGGTATTGGTATTTATTTTGGGGGGAAAAGAAAGCTAAGAAGATACTAAGTCACCGAAAATGCTGACATTCATAGTTCCTGAGCATATCTGCTGTGTTAAACCACAAAGTGGTTAGTCTGGCTTTGACCGGGATAGGCAACCTTGGCTCTTTTATGACTCGTGGACTTCAACTCCCAGAATTCCTGAGCCAGCATTCCTGGCTTAGACCATTAGAACCCATTCTTGTGCTTTATTTATGTATCAGTGGCACAGCACAATGTGTGAACAAGGGCAAATACCCAAAGTTAGACCATGCCACGTTGTTCTCAGCTTTTAAGGGTCTAGCTCTAGGCATCCATGCTCCATAACTTGACAGCTGCTCTCTGTCAGCATCCTAGTCTCTGGGGGTATGTCATTTCCAAATTGCCTGGTGTCCATGGTAACTACTCAGGTTGTCTAAGGGAAAACCCCCCACATTTCCCCCCTAGCCCCCAGACCATCATCATTATTTTTTTCTTACTCTTTCAAATACACAGGGAAGTTTTCCTGTTGCTACACATCCATCTAGAAAAGTTATTTGGAGATAAGATCCAGGCTGGGGACAGTCACTTAGGGCCCACTTGCACTTCTGATGTCATGAGGTGCACCAGTTTGAATTTAAAAATGGGATTAAAAAAGAACAGGTTTTTTTTTTAAAGTTTTATTGGCTTTGAAATGAACTATGCATAAGAAATAGCCATAGGTGGCCAAGTTCTAACTATTTTAATCCTGTTCCCTAGGTTGTAACCCTAATTGGATCCTATCTCTCCAATTTTGGTTGATAGATTCAAATGTAGGTTTCAAATACATCCAGCAATCCTTTCAAAATCTGAGAATATAGTGAAGGGTTGAGAAGGAAATTCTCAGGGCCCTATGCCAACTGACACCCAAGATAAGATAATCAAAGGCTCTTCTAATATTTGTTTTCAATAAATCAATTTTAATTTCACCTTTTAAATTGTTTTTTTTACTTTTTATGCTCTGTTTTTTTTAAATATGAAAAGCTATAGCTGTCCTGCTTTTAACAATGATACCCATTAACCACAACTGGCAAGGACTGACTGAGAGCAGGGCAGGCACTGTCTGCCCTTGGATCCTCCCCTCTGGACAAAATTGTCAAGTGTCAACACAAAGAAGAACAGATTTACTGAATCAGTATAGACCACGGGTCGGCAACCCGCGGCTCCGGAGCCGCATGCGGCTCTTTGAGGCCTTACCTGCGGCTCCGGAGCCTCCTCCGCCATTTTGGCGAGCGCATGCGCGGGTGGGTGCGGGGGTGCGCGTGCGCAGGTGCGCATGCGTGAACGGCGCGCGCGCATGCGCGAACGGCGCGCGCGCATGCGCGAACGCGCGGCTCCCAGCGGTTTTTTTTTTTAAGCTAAATGGGTCCGTGCGGCTCATCCGACGTTTCGGATGGCCGACCCATGGTATAGACTGCTAATCTGAAGATGAATACCCTCCTTTTTCTCCCATCATCCCTTTTTCTAAGGGGCCATTGATCTGGGAAAACTATACCCTTTAAAAAACATCTGTTGGATTTCCCCCCCTCCTTCACTAAAAACCAATGAAAAGTTCAGTAAAGTTTAAACAAAACATTTATAAATAAATAAATAAATAAATAACCTTTATTGTCATTTTTTATATTGTGGGCACAATGGCACACATAAAATAATGAAATTTAGTTGCCCGCTCTCAAAGTGAAACATATACATGACACACACCTAAACATACTATGTACAACATATATATAGACCCACATCCCTACATATACATAGCAAATAAATATTAAATACTGTCCATCTTGAATATATAACGCAAGGAGGAAGTTTGAGAGTTCGCAAGGTTAATGCTGTATGGAATGAAACTATGGCTGAATCTGGATGTTCTGCTACGGATACCACGAAGCCTCCTCCCAGAAGGTAACAGGGAAAACAGGTTGTGGAGAGGATGTGTAGTGTCCCAGAAAATCTTGCGGGCCCTGCTCAAGCAACGCTTCTGTGCTATGTCCTGGATGGTAGGGAGGGAACTGCCAATGATCTTTTCGGCCATCCTCACCACTCTCTGCACTGCCTTCCTGTCTGAAGCAGTGATGCCTCCAAACCAGACTGTGATGCTGTATGACAGGATGCTCTCGATTGTCCCCCTGTAGAAAGTGGTCAGGACAGGGGAAGGAAGATGTGCTTTTCTCATGCGGCGCAGAAAATGCAGGCGCTGCTGTGCCCGCTTCACCAGTTTCTCACTGTTTAGCGACCAAGTCAGCCTACTCGTTAGCTGCACACCCAGGAATTTGATGCTGGTAACCATCTCCACAGGAGAATCATTAATGCACAGAGAAGTGTGGCTGTGCCTGCCTTTTCTGAAATCAACAATGATCTCTTTGGTTTTTCTTGTATTTAAAACTAGGCTGTTTTCTTTACACCAGTTCACCAACCCCTCAACCTCCTTGCAGTAAGCTTCCACCTTGTCATCCTGAATAAGGCCCACTACTGTTGTATCATCTGCGAACTTCACAATATGGTTGGTGGCAAACCTAGCACAGCAGTCATGGGTCAACAGGGTGAACAGCAGCGGACTTAAGACGCAGCCCTGAGGAGAACCTGTGCTCAAGAAAATGGTATTTGAGGTATTTGTTCCAACTCGCACATATTGGGGCCTGTTGGTAAGAAAATCCAGAATCCAGTTGCACAAAGGAGTGTTTAAGCCTAAAAGGCCCAGTTTGTCTACTAGATGCTGGGGAATGATTGTGTTAAACGCCGAACTGAAGTCGACAAACAGCAAACGCACATGAGTATTTCTTTCCTCCAAGTGCTTCAGGCTCAGATGGAGAACGGAAGAAATAGCATCCTCCGTAGAGCGATTTGGTCGGTAGGCAAACTGAAGCGGGTCAAATGCTGGCAATATCCAATGTCAAATCTAAGACAGCTGGCTGAGGAAGAAACATTGCCCTCCCCCCTGGCTTAAGACGAAATGACACTGGGTCACTCTAAGGAAACTAAGCTTAAGTATGGCATGAGAATGGAATATGGAACACTAAGGGATGCTCCTGTCTGAAGAAATGGGCAAAGGAATTGAAGGAATTGGTAGAAAACGAGAAAGAAATGAGAAAAATCATGTCTGATAATGGAGTTGTAATGAGTTGTAAAGGTTAATAGGGCCAAATCAAGCAAATTAAAACACAGTCATACACTTTTCTCTTTGTCCAGATAGCATATAGAGTAGCAACCCACACCTGGTAACCACCTGCTATACCTGGTTGAGAATGTGAGCACTGCACTTCTCCATCTGGAAGCCACCAGGCTGGAATAAGGGATAGGCTTTATGGAGAAACACAGCAAATGGTCAAGCGTAATGTAGCACAATTGAAAGAAAAATGGTGCTCCCAGGAACCAGTGCAACATCAGCCAGGTGCTCTGTTGGGAAAATATAGACTTTTCTCCCTACCCCCACCCCCATACCAATTGTAAAGCTAATACAACAGGAAATCTAGGAAGTTGTGGGTAGACAGAAGGTCTGTGGAGGTACACAACCCAACCTATGCTGGCAACCTTCTCTGAACTGATGCTCTCCACAGATTTTGGACTGCTACTCTTAAAATGAAATGGTCAAAATGTCAAACAATGGGCACTTTCATATCAACACGGTTACCTCTTACCTCCCTTACCTCCCTTAAGAGCCGTTTAAAGCCACCCATAGATAATTTTCACTATCTTTAAAGTGCTGGGAACAGCAGAAACCAGTTTTCTTCATTCCAGACAAATAGTACAGTGCAAAAATTGCTACCAATAACTGTCTGCCTAGTGATTTGCATTTGCCTAGTGATTTCCAGAGGAAAATGAATGGGTGGTAAGAGGGTGAGATGCAAACCATCTGCCATTAAGGCCAGCAAGAGGACATCATCTCAACATGATGCTACAGCAGCTGAACTTCTATGGAGAACGGCTGGCAAGCTCAGATGCCAGGTGGAGGAAGCCAAACTCTTGCCAATGCAAAAACAGCTACCTGCAGAACTTCAGTGTTGCCAGTGGAAATACCATCTTTTCAATATAATACATGGCAGTTGAGCAAGAAACATATAGGCTCAGCAATCAAACACAGATGTTGTTATGAGACTGCACAGGTGCAGAGTTACTTCTGGAACAGCGAAAAGGCCCCAGGTAGAAGTGACCTATCATAAATTTTGCAAAATGATTGACCCTGTGAACCTGTCCATCAAAGAGGGTATGTTTGTAGGCCAACGTGAAACACAAAAGGTGCTGAAAATGAACTGTAGAGTTGATGTAAAAATTAGCCTTTACAGCATCTGCCAACATACTGCTCTGTTTAATAGCCATTGTCAATCATGTTCAGAGAAATCGTATTTCCTCAAATTAGCAGTGAATAGGGAGGAGATGGAAGAAAGAAGGACAAAATTGTTTCTTCTACAAATAGCCTGCTATTTCTATTTGTAATCTTTGAATGGCCCACCACCCAAAACACGGAAACAACATATTTTTGACTACCTAATTAATCCATTCCATGGCTTCCATTCCCTTCTGCACAAATGCACATTCCTCTGTTCTACAAAGAAATGCCTTTACCAAAGGTTGAGGAGAAAATGAGGAAGCTGGTGAGTGGAATCTCTAGAGCCATCTTCCATTTCCACCTGAAAGAACTTGCTTATAACTTCTAAATAAGTTTCTTTAAAACGTTTGGCATGGAAATATTTAAGGTTGTTTTTTTTAAAATCCTAGAATTTAATTTTTAGCATGATGTCATATGATTGGGAGGGGTCAGGGAGCTCATGTAATCCAACTCACTATTCATCATAAGGCCCAGTAAAGCAACCCTGATGGATGACCATCCAGTCTCTGAAGTTCACTTGGAAAGGGTAACTCACATGTAGGAGTCTGCTTCTTTGCCTGGCAGCATAGCAATAGCAATAGCACTTAGACTTATATACTACTTCACAGTGCTTTCATAGCCCTCTCTAAGCGGTTTACAAAGTCAGCATATTGCCCCCAACAATCTGGGTCCTCATTTTACCGACCTCGGAAGGATGGAAAACTGAGTCAACCTTGAACTGGTAAGAATCGAACTGCTGGTAGTCGGCAGAATTAGCCTGCAATACTGCATTCTAATCACTGCGCCACCACGGCTCAGAGCATGTAGTGTACAGCCAAGAGGTTCTTCCTGATGAACCTGCTTTCTCATAGCAATTCTGGCATATCTTACTGGGTTAATAGAGAACGTTGATATTCTTCATAACTGCACAACATGCTGGTTAACATCCCATGAATCCATATGGTATCTTTAGTTCTTAGTAAGACAACCATGGATTTGTTGAGAAATCTCGGGCATCCAATTTCCATTTAGTGCTAAAATCAATGGGAGGAAAGACTGTAGGCTTGTGAAATATGTGAGTAAAATCCATTGACCATAATCTACCATAAAATTTATATCTAAGCCAAATGTCTTTACCATTTGATTTGCTTTCGTTAGGCTCTCTTGCTGTTATATCCCCCTTTCTGCCTTTACTCCAAGGACTTCACATTTATTTTCACCATCAAAGTTCTTAAAAACTTTATTTGATTGCAAAAGGTCTGATCTTTCATGGAACCAGGTATGCAGAATACTCCACGTGCAGTTTCAGTGGATGAGGTTTAACAATAATTTTTTAAACAAGGATCTATTTATCATCTATCTCTATCTCTATCTCTGTCTCTCTATCTCTATCATCTCTGTCTTTATCTCTATCTCTATTTCTATGTATCTCTACCTCTATATCCATCCATCCATCCATCCATCCATCCATCCATCCATCCATCCATCCATCTCTTTCAATATGTTTGGGAAGCTGATTCAATGGAAGGTAAATGCAACTCAAACATATCAAAAACCATTTTGATTAGCCAAAGCACAGGTTTTGAGGCTGATTTTACACAAAGTAGCTTTTTTTTTGCATCTACGGTTCTATTCATTAGACATACTGATGCCCCACAATGTTTAGCTAGCAGGGCCAATGAAATTATGGTGGGAAATGCAGTCTGCCATAGACAGGAGATGCTAGGAAAATCTAGACCAGGGGTGTCAAATTCGCAACGTCATGTGATGTGTTGCGACGTATCGCGGCTTTTTTCCATTGCCGGCAATGGGGAGGGCGCGGTTTCACCATGACACATCTGGCCCGCGGGCCGGCAGTTTGACACCCCTGATCTAGAGAAACAGAGGCAAATATGATATTGTACTGAAGTAAAATACTCCCAAACAAATACAATTAAATTATCTGTGTAACTGTTCTAATAGGTATCAATCTCATGGGTAATGAAACAAATACAGAACTGGAGAGAAAATTCTTTTAACAGGGGTTCCCCTCCTCCCCCCCCCCTGCATGGATTACCAGCTGAGGACAGAGAACTTGGGTCTCCTTGATCCTGATCCAGCACTTTAACTATTATGCCACACTGATTTTAAACCCTTTTTTAAAAATATTAGGGATGGGCAAATTTTACAGTATCTAAATAGTGGGTTTTAAGGGGTTTGCCTAATAATTGCTAGCGTGATATACTGTAGACTATGGAGACTGGTGTTCAAATCTGTAATTATCTTTTAGGACAGTATCCTGTTTTAGACTAACCTTCCATGTATCTTCTTTTTCGTCTCCTGTAGCTCTCACAGGACTGTTGCAAGAAAAAAGAGAACTATATATAACCCTAAGGTCATCGGCAGCAGGATAACATAAAATGTAATAGACGTATTGATGCTGATTCAATACAAGGCACATCTGAAACTGGTTTCACAAAGGAGGAAATATAGGCTGCCTCAATTTGTTTTTGAATTAACTGCACCAAATGTCTGAAAGCAAATTATGCCTTCCTGAATCTGCCCCTTTGGGACCAATAATAATCTTGCATCCTGTGCCAATCTTGTTTGTTTTCCTGTCTTTGTTTTTTCTTTTGCCTAAAATTAATTGTGCTCCAGCCCTGATGGCTAAAAAGCTGCTTGTGCCTCAACTGAGACTTTGTTTCTCTAAATCGGCCTTTCCCAATCCACAAATGGGCTAATCCCAGCATCCCAGAGGCTGTCATCCCAACATATCTGAAGCTTGCTGGGTGGGAAAGATTGCTATGCGGGTTATATTTGTCAGATGGTCAGCTATATAAGTTCGGTAAAATAAATAAATAAAATCAGACGAGAGTAAATGTGATTACATTTCATGGAAATTACTTTTGTACAGATGATGCAGTTATCATCATAGGACTGTATATTAAGATATTTTACTTTGAAATCATAGCTTTTCATGAAATATATGGTGACAAAAACATGTAACGGTAGGGTCCATGACAACTCACCGTGGCCAATTCATCACAGGCAACTCGCCGCAGGACAAGAGTTACACCAATATTGAAGAAATAGTCAAATAGAATCATTAAAGAAAAAGTTGCTAATTTTCCTCCTAACTAATCCAAAGTCCTTCAAATGCTCCTCCTTCCTCACATACCTGCCAACATTATAATTATATTTCTACCTGAATAATACTTAGAGATTTATCAATTTTCAAGGTCCACAGACCAGACTATTTAAGAAATATCACAGATTTAAGAACAATTGCTTACATACACACACACACATACATGCATGCATATATATTTCAGATGTTTATTCATTACACAGTTTAATTGTATACAGAAAGATATTAGATTGCAAGGTACATATTTTAAAATTTAAATATAGACATCGAACCTAGCATCTGGATCTTATAAAGTACAATGACACACGAAGAGGAATGAGTGCTTCAAAAATAGTGGAGGGTAGTTAGTATTTAGTAATTCAAGCAAAAGTCTAAGAATGCCGTAAAAACTATTCTATTATTCTGCCTTTTACAGCCCAAGGATAGAGATTAGAAGTACATGGGAAGTAAAAATTTGCAAAGATTTGATAATAAAACCAACTTCACCTTCCTTCCCTTAGCCGAGCCTTTAAAATGAAATTGGATATAAAGGCTGATACATAGATATTCAGTTCTTAATAAAACAATGTAAATATTCATTTTGGTATGGCACCCAGTCTTACAAATGCTGCATATGTTTTCAAGCACATCAAGATTGCAGCTGATTGTTCAGGATTTGGTAAGTCATAATCATAACTCAGTTCACAAAGCTAATCGTTATTTTTTTTTAAAAAAAAACCCAACTTCTTTAAAGCACTCTGAATAAGTAATTTGAATCTTATTTAGATCGCATCTAATATGGCCTCACAGAACTAAGAACTATGAGCAGATGATGATAGAAAGAGCTCAGCACTTACAGTCTCGCCGGTTGGATACAAATCCACATGTAAGTCAGCCCACATTTTAGTCTGCACTGCAGAAAATAAAAAATATATCCGCAAGACAGCTAACGTAGCTGGTCTGTGGCCAGATGTTTCAAAAGGAATTGTCAATGCTTCAATTGAGTAGGAATCCAAAAAATAATACTGCTAGAATCGTTAGCTTAAAACCATCAGATTTCATAAGGAACTGGTAATTAGGAAAAGGAACAATAGTTCATTTAAACCATTCAGATTATCTTGTGGTTTGCCGAAAGGGGAAAGAAAAACACAGTACTCAAATATAACAATCTGGACACTGGAATGCACATAATATGTGAATATATAATATTATTGTAGCTTCTTGTCTGAAACTAAGAAAGACTAGGCCTGGTGAATTAAGCCCAAGACTCCCTAAATATGAAGGAGTTGATTCTTTTAACATAAGGACATAAGCCCTGTGTCACACCTGCACTCTGCTATCGCTTGGTGCCAGTCTGGGGAGACTGGATGAGAGGGGGAAGTATTCAGGGGTAATGAAAAGTTCACTATATGGGCTGGAGATGTGACTTCAAGGTCAGACGACTGAGAATGAATCGCAGCTACCTTCCAACCCACACTTGACAACGTTCTGAAAACATCTTCTTTGAATTTGATTGGACATTTGGGGGGCAGACTTGAGGATTTGGGAACACGAATTTCAGTTCTGGCCTTGATCTACTGTATTTCACTTGACCATTAGTAAACTATACCTTTCTCAGCAAATGGAGTCAAGGATCGTTATTGCTCAAAAGGTTCAAGTTGAGGCAGGTCTGACACCTTGGCCCATCTAGTCCAGCAGTCTGTTCGCACAGTGGGCAAACAACTGCACAAAGAAATTCGCCAATCTCTGAGCAGATGGCCTTCAGAGACAGTCAACCTGCCTTCCTTTCTTCCCTTCCCCTTCCCCTTCCCCTTCCCCTTCCCCTCCCTCCCTCCCTCCCTCCCTCCCTCAGTCTTTCGCAACTTTGTTCTTCCCTGCTGTCTGGCTGCTTGAAGACAGAAAACTGCTTTTGTCACAACCCAAGCCCTGGGATGATTACCAATGAGTTACATCATTTTTTTTTTAAATGCTCTGCTACCACTTTCAGAGTAATATGGGTAAGGATGCTGCAGAGCTATGAATCCAGATCTCCCACATTAAACTAGATCACCTGGTTCTCCACAGACTTTCAGAAGATATCACAGTGCCAAACACAGCATGGACCCACATTTCTGATTCACAGCCATGTCCTCCAGCACCTGTTGTAATTAGATGCTGTGATTTGGCAACTGCAAAGTATATGGTTGCTCTCAGCGTGGAAAAGAGTAGAGCTGCCTGTGTATTTTAAATAATCAGGGGCACCCACACAATATATAACAGAGAGAAACAAAAGGCTAGTGCTAATGTTATAAATAAAAAGGTCAAAAGAAATATATTGTCATAATAGTTAACAATACCGTATTACACAATCTTGTCGCCTGCGTAGGATGAGGTTTCTCATTTTCCTTTCTTTCCTTGCATGCTTCATCACATTTAACCTCTGGGGTTTTGTCAAACTGAAAGTTACCCTTTATAGAACAAGTAATTGAATCGGGATTTCAAAAGAGCTTGCTTTTTAATGGATGTCAATGAGTTGTGATTAATTTTCTCTTTCAGATCTGCTGTACTCTCTGTCCACCCTCATCGAAACTAATGTTGCTCAAAATAAGTAAATGAAGAGAGTTTAATGTCTAACAAGACAGATTGCAAAGGATTGCTGCAGCAAAGGACAGATGTGTTTGAAAGGTGTCAAAACTAAGCAATGGAATGATCTCTATATGTACAAAATAAATAAATAGAAAATGTTGCTTCTCGGTGATCGACCTAGTGTAGACACATGTAAGATGGAAGAAGCAATAAAACCAGCCAACCAGCTAAACAAATTACAGCAACCTTTTATATAACACCCTCTTTCAAAACAGCTGCATAAAGAAAAATAAGGTGCAAAAATGATATGCAATATTCTGAAAAAGGGCTGAATTAAATGGCTGGATGAATACTGAAGTGATTTCACATTACCATATTTTGTTGCAGCCCTCACATCTAGCACTTAAAATCCCTGCATTTGTTATTAGAGAAATGGAAAGATTATCCATCCCACTCAACCCCAAAGATAGCTGAGTGAAGCATATTTGGCTGCCATTTTTACCAGTCCAGCTTAGGAAATGTTTAGATCCATGTTTAGATAAAATGATGCAATAAATATTTATGTCCTTTATGTGGATTCTGCCAATAAAACTATCACTTTCAAGAGCAAAAATATCTTTTTTAGAACACTAGATCAGATCTGCATATAGAGAATATTTGAATAAAATTCTACCTTGATCCCCATAAGGACACTGTTTTGAGTTCTGGGCAACATGATTCAAAAAGGACAAAATTCAGAAGGAGGTTAGCATGAAGGGAACATGTTTGGAAACCCCGCTATGGAATGATTAAAGGACCTGGGTATAATTTAGCTTACAAAAAAGATGGCTGAGGGCGTATAAGATAGCAGTCTTCTAATAACTGTAGCAGAATGAACTTCAGAAGAAGGAATAGATTTGTCTTTTGTTGCTGCAAGAGGATAGATGGATGGATGGATGGATGGATGGATGGATGGATGGATGGATGGATGGATGGATGGATGGATGGATGGATGGATGGAAGGAAGGAAGGAGGGAGGGAGGGAGAGGAGGGAGGAAAAAAGGAAGGAGGGAAGATTTTTGACATTCCCTACTAGCTGCCCACAAAGAAACTCATGGGGAAACTGATTGGAAGTTGGAAAATGCTCCTGTTCAAATGGAATTTTTTACCTGCATATGGTCATTCTGTTTCTCTATGGATGAGATAAGGAAATATCTCTGAACAGGTAGCTGTTTTTTTCAACAGCAGAAATTGAGTTGTAATATATCTTATACCTAGTATATCTTTGAAGCCACCCCAAGTATTTCTTATATATTTATCCATAAGTATATTAGACAAGTAAGGAGACATAACAGATCTTTTTCTTACTCTCATTTTTTAATCATTTGCTAAGCATTCCATTTATTCTCAGACATGCTTTACTCCACCCACCACTCTTACACGTTCAGCCACTAACCTCCAACTCCTCATTTGTGCACGCCGTTCCATAATTAAAGCCTAGTTAATGTATGATATGCTATTTCTAATTCAACAGACAATAAGGATTTTCTCACGTTCACACATTTTTTTAAACAAGTCACATTCTTTTTCTTACTGACTTGTGCAAAAGCAAAGATCTGCTTCGCACATTCCTACTAGGCATAAGACCACACTATACAGGTAGTCCTCGACTTACAATCACAACTGAGCCCAAAATTTCTGCTGCTAAGCGAAATATGTGTCACGTGAATTATGCCCCATTTTGCAACCTTTCTTGCCACAGTTGTTAAGTGAATCACTGCAGTCATTAAGTTAGTAACACGGTTGTTAAGTGAATCTGGCTGCCCCATTGCATCAGTTGACAAGCGTCTGAATTTTGATCATGTGACCGTGGGGATGCTTGCGATGGTCATAAGTGTGGAAAACGGTCATAAGTCACTTTTTTCCGTGCCATTGTAACTTTGAACAGTAACTTGCTCTATACCACTCTCCATACCACTACATTTGATTTTTCCAGAATCAGTTAGACAATTTAAGGAGTAATAGCTATCTAAGGCTCTTAACTATCTGTGCAACCCTAACCAGTGGAACAACTTGCCTCCAGAAGCGGTGAATGCTCCAACACTGGAAGTTTTTAAGAAGAGACTGGACAGCCATTTGTCCGAAATGGTATAGAGTTTCCTGCCTGAGCAGGGGGTTGGACTCGATGACCTCCAATGTCCCTTCCATTATTATTATTATTATTATTATTATTATTATTATTATTATTATTATTATTATTATTATTATTATTATTATTATTATTATTATTATTATTATTATTATTATTATTATTATTATTATTATTATTATTATCTGAGCAAGGGAAATAAGCAGTAAATCACTGCATATAGTAATATGGACAAGTTCCTATTTTTTGCTTTAACTGGAAAAAGAAAGTTTCCATTCAAGGCTGGAATAAATAGATTAAATAGCAAAGGTGAAAGCACACATCCATACATCTTTAAAAGTCTTGATATTGTTGGTCAGGTGTCCTACTGGGGTGAACCTAACCTGAATTTGATTATTTGTATGTAAAGCCATGATCAAAACAAATAATCTTCTACCCAAATTCAACTGACTTAGATTAATGCATAGTTTCTTTCTATCAGCAGAATCAAAAGCTGCCCCCAAATCCACAAAGGCAACATACAGTTTCCTGTGGAGGTGTTTTACATACTTATCAGATGATTTATCAGATTTGAGGGACTTCCAGGGGATGTGGAAAATGAGACAGCCAGAGTTTACATTAACTTTTGAGTCTTAAATTTTATTATATCTACCCTCTTTTGGAGCATAATCGCTAAAGGTAATTATTTACTAAACTTTATCTTAAGTTGCTCAGAGGGACAACAGAGTAAAAGAAATAGAAGGCCTTGTAAGTGATCTGAAATCCCTAGAATAAACCTAGTTACAGGCCTGCTTGAAGCCTATACAACAATGTGTAGCCTATAACATTCTGTTTGAAGATTACAATTGAACATAAAGAAACCGGAAATTTGCTATCTAAACTAGAAGAAACTTACAAAGAGAGAATCTGCAATTTCAAACTGTGTTTTTAAAGAACAGCCCTCTCTTTGTAGAGCTTCTGTAGGTACTTACCAAAAGCTGTTTATAAACAAAGCTGATGAAGGAAAGACTCAGATACTAAAACAATGGCTAGTACCTGAAAATGTTGATGTGTACATTAAATCTCAACAAGGGTCAAGAATTATCATCTTTTGCTCCAGGGGCGTAATCTCAGTAAACTGGTGATCAGGATAGTGACACTAAAGAAAATGGAAAGGAAAACAACACAGCCATGTGAATGGTTTTTGGGTCCTTATTGCTCTTGGACAAATATTATCATAGATAAGAGGACCTCCAATACGCCAATATTGTTGAGGAAATAGCTATTGCTGAGAAAGTAATCCCTAAGACTATGGAAAACACATGGACAATATCATGCTTATGGTACAACCATGTATAATAAGAAGTCAGTCTGTAACAATAAAGTTCCTTACCAAGGCAACTTGAACTCCTTCAAGCCACATGGGTTGGGACTCCTTATTGGCAAAATGAGGCAAAATATTTGAGAGATTCAGAGGATTTCTGTTGGCAAAAGATTATAGAAGCCTTGGGAGAACAACATGGGGCTTTTAACAAATTTATTATGAAGTGGCCATCTGATTTATTACTTCTGAAAGAATTTCTATCTATTTCAAATGATCTACTGCCGTCCCTTATTAAATTAGTCTCAAATGAAGTTGGACCACAGAAAAACACAGCATTTGATGGTAATTCACTAATGCACATTCGTTCCCAAACCCAGACTCATTTTATAAATAAGAAGAGAAAAAACAACAACCCCAAAGTAAAGCCTCAGGCAAAAACCAAAGAAGGAAAAGGAAAAAGAAAGCATAAGTGGAAAATCAAGTAAGGAAAAGTAAGAACTGGAAGAGCACTGCTATTGCCAAATGTATTTCTAAATGGAAGTATAATAATCTATTTAATTTTTTGGGAATAGCTGCCAAAAGAAACAACAGAGCAACTGAAAAGTCAATAAAGTACCCAGTGAAGGAAGTAAGGCCTCTAATAAGATTGAAATGACCAACACAGGTCTTCTAATCCAGCAATGTCCAAACAATATCATCTAGCAAATAGCTCAACAAACTCTGTTCTTCTGAGGATTAAGACAAAGGTTCCATGCAGAAGGTGCTACTTGCAACTAACAGCTACTAGGCTGGCATTTATCAACTTCCTCTCATAGATAGTGTTTTGTGCATCTTTGTCAAACTTTCGTCCCACTTTGATTTGTTTCAGATGATATTTTAAAGATGAAATTCTTGTATTACAATGACAGCGAGAGCACCGGTAACTTTATAAGGCACACATGGTTTATGAATTTAAATACCTCCTTCAGTCAAGATGGCTTGGAGTAATTAGATATTTTACGAGTATTTCTGTAACCCCTCTAGATAGATGTAATTTATACAATCTAATAGTAGACAAGAGTTTCTTACCTGAAGAAACTGAGCTAAGAAACACTTTTAATGATTTGTTCCTTATGGAGCAAAACTGTATCATAGTTATATTGTTCTGATTAAGAGAAGAATTGATTAAAAAATAGGTACAGTCACGGCTTCCGGTTCCGGATCGCGACACGCGCAGTCGCACGGAGAGAGCCGTCTCTCCCACCGGCTGCTTTCCCTTCGCCGGTAGACCCTTAACCGGGTCGAAAGTCGCCCCGTAGAGGCGACCACCGCTTGAGGAGGCTCCTGCTTGACTGGGGAAGAGCGGCAGCTCTCCCTAGTTCGAGCTATCTCCTTAGGGCCGTCGGAGGAAAAGATCGGCCAGCAAAATGGACGATCACTTCGTCGCACCAGCTGAAAGCCAGAAGAACAACTAAGCGTAAAGAACCCCCGTGGAGAATCCGGGTGAGACCTTTCCTACCCCTTCTTTCCCTAATTACTCTCCTGTCAAAAGCTTTTGTGTTTGAATTACTTCCCTGCTGTGAGGGAGCAGCGTTTGGGCATTCGGGAAAAACAGCTTTGGGGAAAAAAAACAAACAGTTAATTTTTATGGACTACTTAAATTTTGGAATACTGAGGGGACCTGAAAACATTTTATTCTTGATTATTATTGTTATAACTACGCATCTATTACTTTGGAGAGGCCTTTCTTCATCTTTTTCAACACGAAAAATAAAAAATCTATTAATTTGGAAAGAAAAAAAAGATTTTATGGTCTGCTGAGGACATCTTGTGTCGAAAAGTGGTACTGCAACTGTATATTTTTTTATGGCTGGGAATGGCTATGACCTTCAAAAGATGATAAGCATAAGATAACTGAAACAGCTGGTCTATTGAAAATTGGAGGTGAACATTTGTTTGATTTCTACGAAATAGAGCCTTCTCTAAAAGATTAAAAAATCTTTCTACTACTGATATGGAACCTAACACACAGCTGGACTATGAGCTCATATTGGAAAAAATTCTGGAAGCCACAGAGGATATGAACTCTTACTTTCAAACTTTGACAGATCAAATTATAGACCGAAAGACAGCGCAGAAGAAGCAGATTGGCGCCAAAGAGATTAGTGAACAATATGTACAACCTAAAGAGGAACCACGTCAACAACTCAACTATGAAACTACACTGAGAGAAACTGTGGAAACCAAAGAACAAATTAACTTTATACAACTCCAAACGCAATCTATGGAGAAGCCTGATGATCAAAGAATAACTTTAACGGAGATGTCTGAAGCATTAACATCAACAGAGACTGACACTCAGATACAAGTTATTGAAAATTGTGAAAAGGTGGATAAACAACTGGCAAATATAACATGGAATAAAACGGCTTTTACCATCCAAAGGCTACTAGAAGAAAGGAAAGAGAACTTTGACCAATTTGAAGCGTTAAAGAATATGGACCTTTTAATATTGTGGTTTGATGATGCAGGAATTCTATTATGGAAACCGTTATGGCACAGAAAGAAACCTAGAGTTAGATTTAAAAATGTATTTTAAAGTTTTATTTAATGGGTTTAAAAAGGCTTTGATTTTTTGACTGAGTTAATAACTAATGGAGCACGTGAAATTTCTAAGAGGATACCCTTTGTAACAATATTTTGTTTTAGACATGATAATTACTGGAGAGGTAAACTTTATTTACTGGTTTAAAAAGATTTTCATAGATATAGATGAACTGATAGAATATATACTTAAATTAGATAGAAATCTATTTGTTGGTTTGATATTTTTACTTTAAGATAATTATTTTGAAATAGAAGGAGAATAAGAGGGATGGGTGACAAGAGAAGAAATGGTATTAATGAAGAAAATATAAGAATATTACTGCGGAAATAATATACCAGATATAATTACTATGTAAAAAAAAAGGATACCCGAAGTGTTAATAATATGTCTATCTAAGGCCAATTGGAACATGGTAATTGTAAGTTAGTAAAGCTTAAAAACAGGACCTGGATCTTTAGAATTGAAATGTGAGTGATATTTGATAGGATTGTTTGAAGCTTATATAGAAATGTATTAATTTGAATATGCAAGACTAAATGAGGGAATTAGAGAGGGAATTTTAAATGAATTGATTTGGGCTATATATTTGTGATTGTTTTTCTTTTTCTTTTGGATGTTCAACATACCCACCTCCACGGTGGTTCCTAAGCACTCTGATGTAACCCTTTTACCCCTATAAAAATCTAATAAAATATATTTGAAAAAAAAAAAAATAGGTACAGTCACCATCTATAATTTTACCCCCTCCTAACCTTAAACAATCTGAAAAGGAGGGATCAATCCATGAGAGAGGGGCAAAAGTAAAAGGGGAGGAAAACGAAAGTAAGATCTGCAACATGGAATAAAGCAGGTAAAAACAACAAATTTCCTCTTCAGAAAGATAATATAGACCAGGGGTAGGCAACCTTGGCTCTTTTATGACTCGTGGACTTCAACTCCCAGAATTCCTGAGCCAGCCATGCTGAGGGGAAAGGGAGAGGTTTCCAAGCTGAGCCATGCTGGCTCAGGAATTCTGGGAGTTGAAGTCCACGAGTCGTAAAAGAGCCAAGGTTGCCTACCCCTGATTATAGACCTTATAATCTCAAAAGAGAAATAGATTCAGATACCTCTTCTAGGAAAACAAGATACATGCCTCCCTCTTCCAAAGGACAGGAAATCACATAACCCTTTGCCATAGAGATCAAGGACAATTACATCCTCCTACATTTAATTTTTCAAGATCCAATCACAACAGCATCCATCAAGGAGAAGATTCAAATTTGTCCCTTGGAATTAATAAGCAAACAAATGTGGCAAGACTAAATATCTCAAATGAAATAAGACCACGCCCAGATCCAATGGCTAATTCTATCTCAGTACATGAAATTAAAGATAGTCAAAGACAAACCTTCCCAAAGGTTAAATCAAACCAATACTAATAATGCACAGATTATAAATGACCCATGTACTTCTGGTTTTGTAATCAACAATAACAACTGAACATGACAATTAAGTCAGGGATCTGTAAATAACTCATCCTTCTTGGTGTGGAATTTAACAATATGGAATGCTCAAACTACTGACATGGATTCCCTGCAATTACTAAAATTATACAACATTGTGTATTTACAAGAAACTTGGATCCCAGAAAACCAATACAAATTATTTATCTGGTTTTAGAGCATGGGTTATTCCAGTAAGGAAATGACATTCTATGGACCTTCTTTTTCGGGATTTGGCTATCTTATTAAACATGAAATGGAATCTGGAGGCAGTGCAAATAAATCTGAGTCTCTTTTCTTATAGAGAGATTTATGATAAAAAAAAATAAATATTAAATATTAAATGGTTATATGCCTCCCAGAGGTGTTAAATTTCAAATTTAGGATTGCTGAGCTACACTCAAAAGTACAATTGATGCTCTAGAGGATAAATTCCCACTAGATACTATTATCACAATGGGAGATTTTAATGTAAGAACAACAATAATGACAAAATAGGAAAATTTCAAAACATGGAGATTATTCGACGAGGCTGTAGTGCCCATCAACCTATCACATTCCAATACACTGGCTTTGAAGATAGTATTATCTATGCTTAAACTATATAATAATCTCATGCCTGCACTAAAGGCCAAAGGAAAAAAAAGAATTAAATGTCTGTTAATTTAACTGATACAATCACTGCAATACTTCACTATCTACTAAGAAAAGTTACCTGATCAAAAAAACGAGGCAATGTTAATCTAATAAGATTTCTGTTGTCATCAACATGTAAATGATCACAGCATAACTATGTTTTATATTAATAAATACACTATAATGTTACCTAGCAATTTATTAAAGTAAAGTAATAGGTAATTTCTCTTAGGTGAAGCAGAGTTCTATAAATCTGCAAATGCTTGTTTTATTGTATTACATGTATTAAATTCTGAAGAGCTGGAACTGTACTTTACAGATGCCATCTGAATCATTTTAATAGAATGAGAGCAGAAATGATTTTGATTTCAGCCATATAATGACTGGAGTGCAGGTTGTCTGAATCAAATCAAAAGTAAATGGATCATTATCATTTGTGACCTCTTAAAAGTATGCATATGTTAATCATTGGAATGGTCTCATTCAGAACTCTTATGATAGAGGACAAAGTAGTTGTCAACGCTGCTAACATCGGATGTTTTGCATTGACAACAGATGGAAATGTAGCCATCTTTTTCCCTTTCGCTTTTAGAGTTAGATGATGCTGGGAGGGGGGGGATGTGAATGACAGTCTAGCTAGACATAACAACACTAAGCTTAGCATGAGAATCAAGGTTATTGAGCCCAGAGCTGATAAAGAATTCGCGGGCTGGAGAACTGGAGAGGAAGCCCGCGCTTCAAGCTAATTGGGGAATGTGATTTATGACTGTTAATTGGAGGAGGGAATTGTGCTTTGATACTATGTGCCCAGGGGAGGGGAATTCAGTTTTTGGCTTCGATTATGTAGTGCCGATATTATGCTACTCGAATAAAAGATTCTTTAAGGTAAACAATGCCTCGAAGTTCTTTTGAAGAGTTTCATCTGTCGGAACCATGACATTAGTAACATATCAATGTGCCTCAAAGGTGCTTTTTTCCTTCAAAAGGCAACTGAACTGTTTTTTCCTTAAGGAAGAAGAAGAAAATGTTTCACTTCTCATCCAAGAAGCTTCATCAGTTCTGATGGCGGGAGGATGGAAGGATAGGTGCTGACAGTTGAGAGTGGATGGTGGGAGGACGGAAGGATACGTTCTGGTGGGAGGTGGGGGAATGGAAGGATTGTATTTCTTTGCAGTCATTCTTCCATCCCCAATCCTTCCATCCCACCTCACCATCCTACCAGGACCTATCCTTCCATCCCCCCACCATCCAGTCTCAATTGTCAGCATCTATCCTTCCATCCTCCCTGCCATCAGAACCGATGAAGCTTCTTGGATGAGGAAAAAAAAAACAGTTGACCAACTGTAGTGGCCAACAAACTTAAATAATAAATCAATATTTATCTAAATTGATAAACAGAATGACAACGAATGGGTAACAAAGCAGTAGGAACAAGAGTGATTTCCAACTTCCTGCCTGCTTCCCCACTGAGTTTTCTTGTGGAAGCTGGCAGAGAGCATCAGAGATCACAATCACACGAACATAGGGACACTGCAATGGACTCAACTTTGCAAATAAAACTGGTGATAATTTCAATTACACAGGAGCAAATTGTCCTGGATTTTTTAATGCATTCTTTAAGCTACCAGGTGTTAGGTACCTTGATTCAAAAATTGTAATATAATGAACAATTTGGGCTAAATTGAGGGTACAAAAAAAGACAAACAGATACACACAATGAGAGTTTAAGAAATATATATATTCATACTGGAAGGTTTCTATTCCTAAAACCTGCTCATACAATTTTTTTTTCAAGCAATGCTTAGATATTTAGTCATGTGTGCATGCATGTATATCCTACTTTTCCTTCAGGAACTGAAGGCAATTACGTGACATTCCCTCCTCTAATTTTTCCCCACAGCAACAGTCCCTAAGGGATAAATATCATGCCTATTTTCTATCACTGCTTAATCTTGTTTGTCAACCCCTATAATTTAGAGAGTTTTGCAGGACCAAACGTTTTCCAAAACAAGGAAAAGTATTCCAGTTACAAAACAACTGCTTGACTGTAAAAGTAAGTTGTGTGCAGACTGTGAAAAGCCTGAACAGGTATTATTTAAGGATTCTTTGACCAGTTAAATCCCGCTGGTCTTGGAAGAGACAAATATATCCCCATAAAATCACTACATATACAGTAATAAGTAAAGGTTTCATTAGTATGAATTACATGCTGGCAAGCCACCTCTTAGTCCCTCTCACAAAGGCATAATTTAAAATTAGAATTGGGAATTTGGGAAAGGCATCTGTTCTCTTGAGTGGTTACTTTGTTTTTCCATTGGAAACCAGTAGCAAAATACCAAGGTTTATGAAAAACAGTACACACTGTTGTGTTATACTGAAAACACTTGCTCAGCTGAAAAAAGATGTTCAGCCCCAGATCTACTACGAGTAAACTACATTTTAGGTGAGTTGCTGGAGAAAACTATTCATAATAAACAAACAACTAAAGGTTCTAACACATTCAGAGATCAGTGCTAAAACCTGACTTTCTTTTTTTTGGTTAAGAGCTGTCTTCTATTTTAAAAAATAGATATTATGAGAAAAATGTAACAAAGATGTTGATATTCAATTGTATATTTATTAATAACAATAAGAATTGTATTTGCCTAGTGTGGGAAAACAGGTACTACCGGAAGAAGAGAGGAAACATCTGATGATGTAATATTGGATCTAGTCTGAAGAAGTTAATATATACCATTGAATTACTAATGGACCCAGACAACACGTTGTTTATTAAATATTTGACTGTAAAACTAGAAAATTAATAAAATATTTATTAAAAAAATCCAGTATTCTAATCAACACAGATTTGAGTTTTGTGGCCAAGAATTTCAACTATTTCGAGCTGTTGACAATGGAAGAAAACGTAATCAAATACAGATAATTCTCAACTTAAAACAGTTTGTTTAGTGAGCATTCGAAGTTACAACGGCACTGAAAAAAGTGACTTATGATCGTTTTTCACATGATCATTGCAGTATCCCCATGGTCACGTGATCAAAATTCAGTCACTTGGCAACTGACTCATATTTATGACGGCTGCAGTGTCCCGGGTCATGTGATTGCCTTTTGCGACCTTCTGACAACCAAAGCCAACGGAGTAGCCAGTTTCACTTAAAAACCCTGTTACCAACTTAACAATTGCAGTGATTCACTTAACAACTGTGGCAAGAATGGTTGTAAAATGGGGCAAAACTCGCTTAATAAACGTCTTGCTTAGCAATATAAATTTTGGGTTCAGTTCTGATCCTAAGTCAAGGACTACCTGTACTGCAATTGTTCAATATGAAAGACTCAGTAGAGTAGCCCAACCACACTTACGACATTCTGAACAAATCTAGTTTCCCAATCATTTAAATTTTGGACTAATATTGAGAATATACAAAAATGTACGTTAATCTCAACCACGGAATGTCATCAAAACTAATGAAAACCAATCAAGTCGTTGACTATAATTACCACCAAATTACTCCATATGCTCCATATTTACTTGGTGAGAGCACAGATGAGTCCCAAATCAAACAACGGAGCAAAGAAAACAATGCTTCAGCAAAATATCCTTGCAACGTAACTTTGGGTCACTCAAACTTATAAAAGTATGTGTGAAACAATATGTGCATTAATAGGTAAATCGGGCCAATTCAAGTTGGAGAAAGAGCTCCTGAAACCCCCCAGGAACAAGGCCATAAATAATTTTATAAGTCCAAACCAACATTTTAAATTGTACCTGGAAACCAATTAGTAGCCCATTCAAGCTCTGTAGCCGAGGTATAACATATTTGGGTTTGTATACAGGTTGCTTTGTTCTGAATTGTAGTTACAATACCTGATTTCTTCAGAAGGGGGCACTGCAGCAGCCCCCCCCTCATAAAATGGTGTTGACAATCATAGATCCAGATATCTTGGCTGCCCCCTCTCCTCACATATACATCATACATGTACCCCCACAACACATGAGGGGAACTAGAAACACATATAAATAGACACAGCACATTACATTGTTACATACACAAAATAATCCAAATGGCTCCGATAGCCAGAAGTAGAAATAATCCCTGAAGCCATTCTCCCCAAGCTTCCTCTACATTATTTAAGAAAGGCAAGCACCTAGGTGATTCTTAGAACAATCTCTGAAATATACTTGACAGATTACAACTACCACGACCAATTGTTATTGTCTTGTGAGTTTCATGAAAATATCTTCCATTCTCTCTCTTCTACTGTCAACCCTTTAAGATGGGACAAGTCAGGAAACAGGCTCCAAAAAAATTATTGGAATTATACTTTCACGTTGCAAGGTATGATAACAGAATCTATCCACTTTTCCTTTCCTTTCCTTTCCTTCCTTCCTTCCTTCCTTCCTTCCTTCCTTCCTTCCTTCCTTCCTTCCTTCCCTTCCTATAAAACCTGAGTTTCTTTCCTTTCCTCTCTCTTATACCAAAGAGAATAAAAATGGGGCAATCTTGAGTTTCTTTCTCATCCCTTCTTCTCTTTTCGGCTAAGCTGATGTTTACATAACTGCTTTTGCTTTCCTTCTTCAAAGCTCTCTCTATTCCTCAGAGTACCCCCCAATCTTCTTGGGTACAGTTTCCCAGGAAATGCCTATTTGCAGAAAGGGCTATTATCAGATGAAATCCATGAGTATGGCATTAAAACAGAACTGCAGTTGGTAGCCAAGCTATGATGCTGGAAATATATCAGCAGTGACAAATTTTATAGTTGTGGGGCGGCTATGCCTAGCTTGTATCATGCTTCTATCTAGACACTCAGAAACCACATAGCTCTGGGCAACATCCTTGTATCTCTGTTGCTTTCTCATGGAAAGTGCAAGCTTTCAGGCCTCATACAGTAGAGTAGCAAGAACCAATTATCTATTGGCTGATCACTATGAGAACCGGAGTTTCTTTCCATTGCATCTATACCAGCATACCTGAACCAGGTATAGTCCCTCAACTTACAATCATTCACTTAGTGACAATGGCACTGAAAAAAGTGGCTTATGTCCATTTTTCACACTTACAACCCCATGGTCACATGAATCAAAATTCGGATACTTGGCCACTGGTTCATATTTATGACAATTGTAGTATCCAGGGGTCATGTGATCACCTTTTGCGGCCTTCTGAGAAGCAGCGTCAATGGAGAAGCCAGGTTCACTCTACAACCATGTTACTAACTTAACTGAAGTGATTCACTTAACAGCTGTGGCAAGAAAGGTAATAAAATGGGGGCAAAACTCACTTAATAACTGTCTCACTTAACAACATAAATTTTGGGCTGAATTGTGGTCATAAGTCAAGGATTACCTGTACCACATATTTCAATGTTGGTTACATACTCCTGGTTTGTCTGTCCCAGTATTTCAGGTTCTGATCCATGTTCACTCATGCATGCTGTATGTGGGAGAGATGTAGGTAACTGCTACCTTCAAGCAACATGGCCTCCCAGACAATCTGACATGAAGCCTTTGGAAACTTTAACACAACATTTGTTCTTGAAGTGAGCAGAAGAAGAAAGGTGCACATGCTTTATCATCTCAGTCATGTCTACCTATGTGTTCTGAGTCTCCAGAGCTTATTTTACATTCTCTCTGCCAACAGCTGTGTTGCCTAAAAATAAACAACAGTCCCTTTAAGTGTCAGTTCTGAAAATATACCTACAGTTTCTCTCTCCATCCATAGTACAGTCAAAGTGACAGACATTCTCTTATTTTAAGTTCAACTGATGGGGGGAGAAAGGAGGGAAGTGAGGCTCTGATTTAAATGCTAACTTAAAGCAAAGGGACCCAAAAGAAAATTGAGTAATCCAATTTGCAATCTCTTAAATTACTGCAGGATTGAAGCAGGGTAGTGGAAGAAGTTGTCTGACTTTTAATTCCTTCCTTCCTTCCTTCCTTCCTTCCTTCCTTCCTTCCTTCCTTCCTTCCTTCCTTCCTTCCTTCCTTCCTTCCTTCCTTCCTTCTTTCCCTCCCTCCCTCCCTCCTTCCCTCCTTCCCTCCCTATCTCCAGACTATTAGATAAGACAGTCCCTCTCTCTTCCCCTGTCGTCTGTCTGTTTACCTGTCTGTCTTTCTGCCTGCCTTCTTGTCTGTCTCTCTGTCTCTGTCTCTGTCTCTCTGTCTCTCTCTCTCTCTCTCTCACACACACACACATACACAAAAACCTGCACTGCACACAGTCCCTGGAAAAAGTCATCATGCAGTGACAGTCTGGAAGGAATAAAGAATGAGATGCACTCACCTCTACCAGTCAACAGTTCCTAACTCCGGGATGGGGTCTCCAAGGAGCAATTCATTTCGTGGCAGATAAGAGGAGAACAGGTTCAAACGCATGGCATACTTGGGAAGGAAAGGATGAGCAAATCACAGTTCTAGCCTATTCCCTTTGCCTACTTGTCCTCACCCCATCCAACAGCAGGGCTTTTGGTAATATTTCAAATCACCAAGTGGCTGTTTCAGCATTCAGATCTTTCAGATACATTCACATGGAAACAGCAAGCTCCTTTTTTTGGTGTTGGGGGGAAGAGGAGGGAGTTGGGTGTTTTAAAACACAATTTGTTCTGCTTTTTAATATGCAGTTTGTCTCCTTCTGCAGGGAATTACTCAGACAGTCACATGATTCCAAGCAGCACAATTATATAATTCAAATGCTGCTTTGGTTGTTGTGGGGAGAGGGGTGTGTGTAATCTGGAAGCCACAGCAAGGAAAGCAAAATCAAATCAAACCAAACCAACATGGGAATGTACGTTGAAGGAAAAGCAAACAGTTGCTTTCAAAAAATACTCTATTTCGGGAAACTTCCATTTTATACATTTTCTGTCTACGCCCTGCGTCAATTCAAACCAATAAGCCAAAGTAGTTGAAAAACTTTAAAAGGGTTACAAGGGAGGACAGTGATGATTGTATGCAATTCCATGATTGTAAGATAAAAAAAACAAGCCCTCATCTGGAAACCTTGTTTTACTTGCACAAGCTGCAAATAAGAAAGTCAATATAAAGGGAGCCCTGAAGACAATGCCATTAGCTAGCCCTGCCATTTTGGGGACAGAAGACCAGTTTCTTACCTTGCCTAGAGGGACCAGAGACTAATTCTAAGAACTTGTGCATCTCAAATGGGATTTTTTCACAAGATTACTATGCCATGGTGTGCATTTTGAAATTCTGCAAAAGGAGACTGAATATGTCAGCCCCAGTAGGGTGACCAGACCAGAAAATCAACTCTGCAGGAGGACTAACCCTATATTTTATTGAGATACACCATAATAACAGAATATTACAAGTCCCCTCCTTCTTATACTCCAGTGAATCAGGGAAACATTTACTTATTTTGTTTCTCAGAATTTAGAGAACATTTTAATCAGTTCTTGCACCTTTCCATCAAGGCCATCTCCTTTACACTCTATAGAATGTATGCCGGAAAATAAATTGTAAATTTACTATGTTTGGAGATATAAATCCCAGGCTTGAGTGTATTTGGATGGGATGGAAATTGTTTTGACAAAGAGCTGAAATTTATATTTTCAAATGTGAAGAGCTCCAAATGTTTGCTTAATTTCTTCTTAGAGGCAAGAATTAAGAGGAATCTTATTACAACCGCATCTGTTTTATTTCTGTTCATATGTCCACAAGTTTTCATTAGCAGAGGCATGTCAGACATCTTGCCCAGATTAGCCATTTTTGATTCCTGCTATTCTTTTTCTAACTAATTCACCTGATGAAGAATTCTTAAAACTTGAAAGCTTGCTGCTTTGTAAAAGTTCAGCTGATCTGAAGGAAAGCAATTCCAATGATTAATTGTTCTCACTGACAGAAAATTTCTTCTTAATTCTAGATTCCTTCTTCATGTCTGCTGGCTTCCTTTGCAACCAAAAGGTTAGAATCATTTTTATACAGTTGGTATAAAAATTATTACGGCATGCAGATAACCTGCGGCTTCACCAGTTGTCCTCGGACTGGGTGGAAGGTGCCTTCGCACCAAACAGCTACCTTTCTTAAACGATCTTGCTTCACTAACCTTTAAAATTACTCTGAGAACTCTAACAAAGCCTAAGTACATATGACCAAGAGGCGCTGCGATTTAGAAATTGAGAAAGTTTGGCTTGACTTCTCCAAAGGCTTAAAGGTGTGACCAGGCTCACATAGGGTACTGTGGCTTCATCAAACTATGGCTTCAGGATCAGCGCCAATCAACTGATTCTGAGTGGAATGCAATTCTCTACATCCATAACTTGGATTAAAACAGATAAATTAGGTAGAACCAATATAATCTTATCAACTATAATCAAATTAAAAACCAAACAGCACAATGCAATCTAATAACTTCTTCTCTAGATATGACAAAAATACAATCCTTCTAGGAGAATCTTCATAACCACAAAGACGAACTTCAAGCAAAAGGCACAGCCAGACTCCTCCTCAAAAGAAAGAAATATCATGTCTGAAACTTTGCACCACTAACTACATTGTTATTTATCAGCTTTCCCTGCATTTCACTTAAAATGCTTGGGATTGCATACATTTTTAAAATCATAGCACATTACATTCATATATGATATATTTATTTGAAGGAAAGAATTTGTTTAATATTACTGGCATGAATTAATAAGAATTTGAAAGCTGGCTCTCTCACAAAATTCAGTCCATGTCTATTTCTTATCCACCATGTCAGCTTTTTTTAAATTTGATACTCTGGGATTCAGAGTATGATGGCAACCAAACCTTGCAAGATTTTTTTTCCCTCCTACAGCTTCATCATGAGAAAATATTTAAATATACCCAAAATACATTCATCTCATCACTTAGTGCTCTATTTTATCTGACAGTTTTTTGTAGCTCATAAAATATTAAAGCCTCTAGCAAACTCTCTGCAGTATTTTATTTATACAGTGTTCTTTTATTAATTAGTGTCCTTTTATCCATTTTATCTGGCTAATGGATTTCTCTATTCAGTTGGCTTGATGGGCTCTCCACTTAAATTAATTGATTACTTTTGGTCTCCATATTCTTTTTTGCGAACATCATTCTCCATAAGGGGGCTCACTATAAATCATTCAGTTGGTGGTGATCCATAGCTGACCTCTTTGTAATCTGGGCCAAGGCAGGGTAAGGAAAGTCTGGAACGGTTCAAGAACTGTATCAGCTCTCTCCACACACAAATTTGTAGGCAAAATAAATATGCCTACAAATGAAGCAGTGAACTGCCATACATTACATTTTCTCCTTTAATGTTCCCAATATCAAGCAAAAAAGATAACCATAGATCTGTGAATCCTCTAATTCTCTAATCCTCACTTTTATTTAAGCTGGAACTCCTGTTTCTCAAGATATAGCAAGAAGTAGGTGGAAGAGGAAAGAATAAAGGATAATTTATTGCAATCTATCCCAACATGCCATCTTCAGAATATTATGGACACCATTTTATTTGCAGCAGGAATCCAAACTATCTCCACAGAACTCACAAACTAAAAAGGAACATCATGTCAACTGCAACTGGGGAATATCTGGTTAGGTAAGGTTTATCTGTCCTAACCCAGGCATCTTTTTTCCACAACAGGAAAGAAGATAATAATGTCAAGCACAGGAAATCAGGAGCCAAGGTGGTTCAAATTAATATGGGTTTATTGAATACCAACACTTCCTACAAGAATCTGAGCTACTAACAATCAAAGCAAATTGGTAGTAGATAAAGGTCAACAGAATTCAAGGTGGACTGGTTTAGATCTCGTGTAGGTGCAAAGGAACTCAAGACTGATGATGCACTTGACCCCTCCCTCGGCCTTAGGTCATCTCCTACATGTAATATGGGAACACAACACCATTCCTTTCACAGTAGATTTTCATCCAGTATTTCCTCTCTCTCAAGTTCAGAATTGGAGCTACAGCTGGTCTGAATGGGCCAGGGACTATCTCTTTGTCACTGACACATAGATTCCTCATATTGCTGCCATTTTTTCCAGATTCACCAGTTTTCATGTCCTCCTTCTCTTCTCCCTGATATACGTAGGGAGTTCCAGATTACCTGCCTGTCTCTCAAACCCAAACATTTAAAGGAGTGAAGGGCGGGATGAGAAAAGACAAGATATAGGACTATGCCTTGCCTTCTGTAAGTATTCCCATGAGAGCATTCCATAGGAGAGAGGCGATAGTCATATCCCACATTTCTACAGACAGGGAGCCATGATCAAGAAGAGATCTCGGTTGCAAGCTCTGCAGAATCTTCTTTTTACAGGTCTCCCATGAGAAGAATTGCGATAGGCTTCAACCAAGCTGGGGAGTTCTAACTTTCTTCAGGGAATCTCTCTGTTATAGGATTGCCTTGTGAGGAAGAGGAAGAAAGGCAAGGAAAAATGAGGTTCTGGAAGGCTTCATTCTGGAAAATCATGGCAGAGTGGAGTCTCACTCTCTCAACCTGCAATCTGTTACCATGGATTCTTATCCTGTTACATAGATTTGGCATCCATAGAGCTACCCCAAGTGCATAAGGTAGAGGAAGTACAGGGACAGGAACTGTTTAAAACTTGAGGAAAGGGGGGGATTCTATGGCAAGAAATATGGAAACAAAATTGTGTCCTAGAGACTGGAAAATGCAAGTAATCTTTGACTTACAACAGTTCATGCAGTGACTGTTCAAAGTTACAACGGCACTGAAAAAGTGATTTATGACCATTTTTCACATTTATGACTTGCAGAATCCCCATGGTCACATGATCAAAATTTGGATGCTTGGCAACTGGCTCATATTTATGATGGTTGCAGTGTCCTGGGGGGGGGGGTCACCTGATCACTTTTTACAACCTTCTGACAAGTAAAGTCAATGGGGAAGCCAGATTCATTTAACAATCAGATTACTAATTTAACAACTGTAATGATTCACTTAACAACTGTGGCCAGAAAAGTCCTAAAATTGGGGCAAAATTCACTTAGCAAATATTTCACATAGCAACATGAATTTTGGGCTCAATTGTGATTGTAAGTTGAACACTACCTGTATGAGAGGGATACCAATTCATACTTTGGAAAAAAAAATATGCTGGCTGAGGAATTCTGGGAGTTGAAGTCTGCACGTCTTAAAGTTGACAAGATTGGACACCCCACCACTAAGGTGTTTGTTAACTATTGATTAAAGGTTATAATCACAAGAGGCAATGAGCCAGAGAGAAGACATCAAAATAATGGAACCGCCAGCAATAAAAATATGCTTAATTGCACCATCTATATTACTTGCGTTTCAGCATTTACATCCCGGCTGCTTGATCCAAATACTGAATACCGAAAACAGGATTTCTTATTTCTTTGGCAGTCAAAACATATCTCCAGTTGAAGCTGCTGCTGAATAGCATATAAAACTGTCACTCTTTTTCTAAGCTGCACAGCAGTCAGATGCAATATGACGTGGCCAAGAGCCATACCCAGCAGATGCTAAAAGCCATATCCACTTGATGGTATCTTACAAATTCAAATATCAAGTATATGTTTAGAGATTTGATCCCAAATGCTTAAATCTGCATTCTTGGCAGTCCTGCCATTGCTTACAAGCACAGATGTATTTATTTGAAGGTCCAGTATTTGGATCAGCCATTAATAAAGGATGGGCTTTTTAAAATTGATATATTATATATTACACTTATTTTAATGAGGCATTTAATATGCTTTTTAATATGCATTTCAGAAGTGTGGTTTTACAGTTCCCATAGTCCATCACCAGTCTGGCAATCTGACAGATCTGAAGGGACCAATTGGGGGTGGGCTGATCAGTCTGGACTAGCAGATCTCTCAGAGCTAGGGCAATAACTTTTTTTTAAAATCTATCAACCACATTGAATCTTCAAATGTCTGTAAATATATTTCTCTACTGTACCTCTGGATTAATTGCATTCATATAAAAACATATCGAGTCATCCGCTGGACAAAATAGCATACAAAGTGAGTAATCCGTCAATAATACGAAAGTGAGATCCACTTTTCAATTAATAAAAGTGAAATAATTAAACTCAAATCAAATGCAAGCATTAAAAGCAAAACACTTAACCACCTGTATCCATTAGAAAGAAAGAAAAAGTCAGAGCTCTTCTTAAAGATTGAAAAAAATGCAGTCTTTCCACCACTTAAGTATCTAATTTAAATCAATAATAAAGTATTTAGGTTGGAATGATAGACAGATTAATAGCTCTAAATTAACCAATAGAAATACTGCATTTAATATAGATGAGTTGCAGCTTGAGATACCCATTTTAGCCTCCTAAAATCAGCCCTATGTAACTCAACTGATGATTCTGGATAAGGTATTCATTATGCAATCCTGCTGCTCCGTTTAAGGAATTTCATGGATGATGAAAATTCTTTACTGATTTCCTCTCTTTGGGATTCATCAATTTTTTTTTTGAACGAACAAAAATTCATTAAAGAAGAATTAATAGATACACAATCACAGGAAGTGAACCTTCACATCAATGAAAAAAAAATCTAAACACATCTATCCATATGCACACGTACCTGTGCACGCAAGCACATACAAACATTCTGGTTCTTGAAATCTTTGTTAAATTCTAAAAAAGGTCAGAATAAACATACTAGACAGTGTGTGTGTGTGTGTGAGAGAGAGAGCGTGTGTGTATTCACAAACACACTTGAAAGTATTTAAGTATCTGAAAAAAGTAAGGCACAAATAGACTTTGTATTATATCATACATTTCAGTGGATTATGAAATTTAGTAACTTTTGCAAAAAGGGCTGTATACTTTGAATTTTAATGAGCTCTACAGGGCTTGTTTGACTGAAAGCCAGCTGAGTGACCTTGGGCCCAATTTTGTCTCTCAGCCCAACTCATCTTGTTCTGGGGGAAATAGGAGGAATTAGATATATTCGCCACCTTGTGTTACTCTACACTCTGGGCCATAAAATCTGATTTTTCTAAATGAATTGTAACCTGGACAGTTCTACAAGATGGGTTTCCCCAGTGAACACTGTTAGGGTCTCTATTTTATCCCAGCTGATGGAGTAGATCTTCATAAGGTACAAGATGCCTTGTCTTGCCCTCATTCCCTCTTGAAAACCAGTGGTTTAACCTTTAATGTACTTTAGCTTCTTTCATCTGAAATCAGTGTTCCCTCTTCTTCAATACAACTAACAATGTTTGCCTCTGAACCCAGAAAGGTCTTGCAATATGAGATAGCATTTTTTTTAATATTGAGAACAAAAGCAATGGAGGTATTTCTTGAGGGCCTTTAAAGGTGCATCCAATCACCACGTTTTCCTTTGCTGGAGGGCAGAAGATAAGTGTGATGGTTTGGGAAAGAAATCAAGGCAAGAAAAGAGCTGTCTCAAACAATTTTTCATAGAGTGGGCTGGTTTGAGTGGGCTACTTTGGACGTATTGCTAAACTAGAATGTGGCTTTGTGAGACCAAGCTTAAGCAGGTTTTGTGCTCATTAGCTCATTGGCTTACTTCGCCTCTCCTTCTCATATATGGCCTTAGAGAATGACTTGGAAGCCTTTTCTTCTGTTTTAGAGTAACCATAAAGTGGTTTGTATGTGTGTGTGTGTGAGTGTGTATAAAGGTAAAGGTTTCCCCTATTCAGTCGTTCTGACTCTAGGGGGCAGTGCTCATCTTCGTTTCCTAGCCAAGGGAGCCAGTGTTGTCCAAAGACATTTCCATAGTCATGTGGCTGGCATGACTATACACTGAGGTGCATGGAACACTGTTACCTTCCCACTGAAGTGGTACCTATTTATCTACTTGCATTGCATGCTTTCAAGCTGCTAGATTGGCAGGAGCTAGGGTAAGAATGGGAACTCACCCCATCATGCGGTGATTGGGTCTCGAACTGCCAACCTTCCAATTGACAAGCCCAGTATCTTAACTGCTAGGCCACTACGCCCCCCCCCACACTATGTTTTTTCTTCTATAGGAATAGAGAGAATGAATATTTTAAAGTTACATTCCAGAGCACAATTAATTAAACTGTATGGGTATTCTTTATTATTTTATTTTATGTATTTTTATTTGCTTTTATTTGATTTGATTTAACTAAGAACCTTGAACTGCAATTAGAAACACTATTGCTTTGTTAGGGTGTTAATATTGATGGGTAAATCCCGTTGTCATACAAGGGAAACTATCAACATTCAGAACTAGAACCACACAGCATTGAAAAGATAAAATGTGAATGAGGCATCTCCTGTTTTAGATTCGTGTAAAGCATCCGCACAGGTTGTTTAAAGCAGTTTCTGAGTCATGTGAGTGTTGTGCCAAACTAACTTTACATCATTTCAGTGGTGCTTGGGTGATGCTAGAAAGATGTGTTTACTCATTAGTAAGAAAGAGAAATGGTCCTTTTAATTTGAAACTTTGCAAAACAAGGTCTATATCATTAAGGAACGAAAATGTAAGTATTTCATAATGAGCCACAGAAAAGTTAGCAGAATATGATGCACAACTTTCAGTTCCCAGAGATCCACTTGAAAATTGGTTCTGAAGTGTCACTTTTAATGTGACAGGCACAGAAAATTATTCAAGAGATGGAGAATAATAGGAGCAACACTTAACGAGTTTAATTTAAATTTCATATATATACATTAAATCAAATTTAGTTTTTGCTTTAGTCCTGCTTATTTCTATGTTCTGAACCTACCGGTATGTGTTCCTTTGACTGTGGACCCTGGCAAGGCTCTTGGCTTAGAAAAGGTAGGACCATTGCTATCCACACATTCTTACTGGAAACAAGCTCTACTGAAGTCATCTCAGAAACTGTACCATACAACTCTACTTTTAATCCCCTTCAACAATCTTGACCCAATTTTATTTTCTAAACAGGAAAACACTGGAGTAAAATTTCAATGGAATGTTCAGTCGGATTTGCTCCCATTTTAAGAAGCTTTAAGAATTTGAGAAATACAAATGGCAGAGGCTCATTTATAATACAATATTTTATGAATGGCTTGGTGCCTAATCTTCAGAATGCCAGCGTGTTCTTGCATAAGTTGCATGCAGTTGTCATATGCTGACATAATGCCCAATCTCTCTTTGAGTCAGAGCTTTCCTCATTCTGACCTCCAGCATTATTTATTATATAACCTGCAACATAACATCTTTTAAAACACCACCTTTGCCCGTAGCCCAGCAAAGGTCCAGAGGAAGGAGAAGACAGCTGATGTCTATCCATAGATATGTGCAATTATTCTGGGGGACAGCCATGAATTCAGCATTTAATTAGTCAAATTAACCAAATCAGCTTGAGGCAGATAAATTAAAATGGCAAACACGACATCCAAATGATGCATTAATATTATTTATGGAACAGCTGAGCTAACATAGAATTTTAAACCCACACTCTCATTTTCTGTGAGCATAAAATATCATGTTTATTGTAAACAGGTCTCTGATTTATTGGTACGACTACTGTCCTCCCCTCCCTTGATTTAACATAGGCTTATCTCTAAGAAAGCTGCAGAACAGATACTCTGAGTCCCATTCTTGAGGAGATTCACGTTTCAAAATTTCAGTGGTTTTCATATTTCAATAATTCTAGATATGCTCTCTGTGCTTTTCATTAAGGCAACGTGCTCTGATTGTTGCTGTTGCTATATTTTTAGACTGTTCTTCATCTGAGAGTCATGTGTTGTTAAACATCTTTACAAAAGGCAAAAATTAAAAGCAGAACCAAAACCGGTACCCATTTTATATTAGCTATAGCAGAGTTATCCAGAAAAAATGGTAGCTCGGGTAAAAAGCTGTGCTTTTGTTTATTTAACCAAAATGAGCTGTTGCTGCTATTTTTCTTCCAATAATTACTGGGTAATGGCTTCCTGTATAGATTTTCATTAGGCTTTATAAATGCATCACATGCAACCATCTTGCCAGATCTTGCCCCAAACCAGAGTACAGCTTGCTGAAATAGCCAGATATTGAGCTAGCTAATGACAGGACATCTTTTTTCCTCAGATCTTGGAATGTGTGAGCCCAGGATGGACAATGTCAAGCAAGAACAGGTTCATGAATTGTGGTGAATGCTTGGATAGAGCACCTTTTGGTTCAATCTAGCCTCTGTTTACTGCACTCATATTTCCTCAACTTGGGTTACTTCTTCATTAAGAATGACAATTTTGTGGTCAATGTCTTATCACCCTTGGACCACACATATTGGCTCATCACATGGGAGCTTCAGCTTTTGAATGACTCTAGTGTGGAACTGGATTACCAGGAGTTTTTAAAAATTCCTGAAGGTATTACCCAACGTGTTTATAAAGGGGGGAAAAATCAACAGCAGAAAAAGTGTCCCTAAACCCTTAAGAGATTTGTCAGAAAGAACACTAATACTGCCCTGACCACAAGTCTCTACATCAGTGTTTCTCAACCTGGGAACTTTAAGATGCATGGAATTCAACTGCTGTCTGAAGAATTCTGGAAGTCCATATACCTTAAACTTGCCAAAGTTGAGAAACACTCCACTATAAGTGTCTATGGAGATTCTCAGTCATCCAGGTCATAGTTGTCCCAAAGATGCGTTTTCACAAGGCAACTGGACTTTCTTGTTTTTTCTTTGAAGATGTTTCGCTTCTCATCCAAGAGCTGAAGAAGCTTCTTGGATGAAAAGCAAAATGTCTTCAAAGAAAAAAACAAGAAAGTCCAGTTGCCTCGTGAAAAAGCATCTTTGGGACTACACCATAAGCCTTGCCATGGAAAACACAAGCAGCCTCTTGAACCTCATATAGATAGATGCCCTCATATTCGCAGCAAACATCACTGAAAATGTCTGTTTTGTTTCATATAAAGATGCCTCATTTGGCCTTTGCAAGCTTGACAGAGTTTTCATTGAAACCACTTTGCAACATCTTATGCCAGACTATGTCCTTTCAAACCTCTGAATTAACCATCAACAATAATCTCTCCTGTCAGGATTCAGCCTGAATTTATCTACTGTCATGTAGCCCATGACTCTCTCCAAGGACTGATCCTGCCCTTTCCTTGTCTTATCTGATTTAGATTTGGTCTGCAAATAACTCAAAGATATCCTATCACAATAACAAGGCCTATTTATATTTAATTGCTAAAAACAGGGTTTGTTTTTTTTTTTAAAAAAACCCAATTAGTAGCTTTGTGGTGTTTGCTTAAAAATTATTCAAATCAGAATGCTAAAGCACTATGTTGTTCAATTAATGTTAATCATAGAAATAGGTCCCAGTTGACAACCCCACCTATTACAATTATAGATTCTAAAGCTCACATATGCAAATAAAGACAAAACTGTATTATTATTATGACATGTATTCTAATAGTCAAGAAATGTAATTGCAGATATGGGTGGATAGTACAATTCTGTAATTAGTACCCAAAATGTTGTTTCCAGATAATTAAACCATTACACAGGCCTGAGAGATCACTTCAGAACATTTTTTTGGTGCAAATTAGAATAAAAGCACTCTAGGAATGTTACAGAATATATTGTGGTTTTATTCAAGAAAACACTGGGTTGAGACTAATGTTACCTCCCTCCCTACAATAGGCATACTTCCTTTTCTAATCACTTTCAGAAAATATTTCGCTTCTTATCCAAGAAGCTTCTTCAGTTCTAACTTTCCTTTTCAAAGAACCCCCCCTCCCCCCACCCAAAAAAAAGTCCAGTTGCCTTTTTGGAAAAAGCACCTTTGGGACATCCATGACCTGGATGATTGAGAATCTCGATAAACACCAACCATGGTTTGAGCAACAGTGACAACCCCTCATCTCCCAGAGTTGTTAACCCACCAGAGACCAATATCTTGTGATCTCTTCACAAGAGAGCACTTGTGGATGTTCTCAAGTCCACAAATGCTCAAGAAAAGGAATTACAAAGAGCTGATCTGCACGCTGACTGTTCATTCTGTTGTGATTGTCAGTTCCGCTTTTATATGGAGTCATCTTCAGTTTGCTATTTCTTCCCCAATGTTCTCTGATATACTACATTCTGTATGTCCTGGAGATAATTCCTATGATCACTAGCCAGCCACATATTATGGGATTTGAAGTGCAACACATCTGGAAAGCCCCAGCTACAGGCAAGCCATTCTCAAGTGTTCGTATAAATAAAATTAATTTTCTTAGCCTTACTGGCAACATACTGCAATGAGTACCCAATGAGATGTATTTGGATGGAACAAAGTTAATTGAACACAGACAACCTAAACAAATGTACTTATTCATTTATTTATTACCCATTTTTCCTCCAGAGTTCAAGGTGACATACATAACATTCTCTTTTTCGATGCTTCCTACAATAAAAGCCCCATGAAATAGGTTGAACTGAGAGAGTGGGATAGGTCTAAGGCCGTGTTTCTCAACCTTGGCCATTTTAAGACATGTTGACTTCAATTCCCAGAATTCCCCACCCAGCAGGGAATTGAAGTCCACATGTCTTAAAGTTGCTAAGGTTGAGAAACACTAGTTTAAAGTCACCTAGTGAACTTTGATGTCTAAAGATAGACTTTAGCCCTTAAATTTCCATGATTCAGCATCCTAAACCACTCAATTGCAGCAAACAAATAAAACCTTCTCCTTTGCCAAGTGCACAATATTTGGAATTTAAGTTGGGGCTAGCATTCATATCATAACGTTTCAATAAATTTGCCACTTTTGTGGAAACTATGAAAAAAATAATGTTATTAAACTGCTAAATTGGAGGGACTAAAATAAACTTCCTATCACAGTGCTCTTTGCATGTTTTAAATTATGTAGTAATGCACATTGTTATTTTTAACTTGTTAACCCCCTTTGGTCGCATCTTTGGCAGAAAGTTGGACATAAATCTCAGAAATACATAAATAATATATCAGAATGCCAATATAGAACTCACAAGAGAAATTCCTTATCCTGAAATTTTTCTTGTTTGGAATATGAATTGAGGTTGTTATGAGGCATGACAACACGGATTGTGACAATGACAGTATTAACACTGCATCTCTAGATCATCTGCTCTGATACAGGTAAGTATTTAGGCCTATTGGCTACCTATGGTACATGCTCAGGTACAGATTGGGGATTGATACTTACATTTTTTGAAATAAGAGTATAATTTGTAAAATATTTTGCTTCATGCTTGATAATACAATTAATCTTAGTCCAAGGGCTAAAAAGTGATTATCTTGCTTGATTGCTAATCCTTTGGCCAGGAATTCATTCATCCATAAATAATTAAAAACTAAAAAGTCAAACATACTCCAGGGTCCTAAAAAATATAAAAATAACTTTTTAAGCAGTGCATACTTTTTCACAGGGAAAATAAATGTGGCGCTATGTCAATAGGAAAATAATGAAAATGCATATTATTTGCAGTGCATATCATTTAAGGTATATTGGTCACAAGGACTGTAAAAAAGCAAACATTGAAAAACAGGAAGGAAGGAAGGAAGGAAGGAAGGAAGGAAGGAAGGAAGGAAGGAAGGAAGGAAGGAAGGAAGGAAGGAAGGAAGGAAGGAAGGAAAAGATATTACAAGGCAGCAGACTCTAGCTAAGCTGAGGCTAGGAGATACTGGTTTTAACTAATCTTGGTTGAAAGAAGTTAGGTGCCGCCACTACATTCTTGAGTAAACAATATTAATTTTGGGTATTTTTGAAAGTGTGAATTGATGCTACTTTTTATTATCAGACTCCTGCTGGATCACAGCAGTTTTCTAACAAGAAATCCGAAGTGTTCTAGCCTTGTCAAAATGTCTTTAATAAATGGCAACAATGTCTTCTTCTAGCTTCGAAATGAAACAGTTGTGGTCCAGAGATACTTTCAGAATGAGGGTTTGCTAATGGAATCTCTATGCACCCAAATCTTATGCAGGATTTCAATGAAGTAACCTTTTGTTTGTGATGTTTCTCCATTTTTTTCCCAGTGTGCATTTTTCCTGCTTTTAATTAAAAAAAAGTTCATTAAGATGGAAAACCTCCATGGTATCTTTTGATTGATAGCAGAAAGAGCCATTAGTCTAGATGAATTCCTGTTAAAGAAAGCTACAGGGAATAGTGTCTTACTACATTAGATATTTCCTTCTTATTATTTCATTGCCCTCTTGTGTTTTATAAATGCACTACAATTTCAAGGCTTAAATTAGCAGAGGTAATAAGATACTATATTTTCACCACATGCATGCACTCAACTGGAACATCATTGTTTAGGGGGGGGGGAAGAAGTGCTATACAATGAAATTGTCAAATTTACTTCAAAATAGCTTGACATTTATTCAAACAGTCTTGATATCCCACGAAGAATATTATGCTCATTTGATAATCTAACTGGTGATCCTCAAAATCATAACATTCCACAACCAAACACTGAAAGTTTCCCCTAATCTTGCCTTTGATACAAACAGCTACCCTCGTGGGTTCTGTTTTATGGACCACAGTCCCATTTTTGCTTTTGTTCTCAAAACAGGTTCAAAACTGTTTCAAAACAAAGCATTTCAAGGAAGCAAAATGGGGATCCTGATATTACCCATCACAATTAAACAGTACCTGGACAGATTTACCAGGCAGTCATACAGGCACACAGGCGAGATGTATTGAATTTCTACTTAAATTACTGTAACTACTAATTTTGCATTTCTCTCTCTCTCTCTTGTATATATCTTAGGCAAAATGGGAATTCTATTTCCCTTAAGTTAGGACATTAAGAGAGGGGGCTGCTAAATTGAGCCAGATGTGAGTAGAATACTTTTTCCATTCTTGATGCTAACTTGAATCTCTCTAAAGTAACAGTTGGATTTCTCTAAATATTCAGTTTGGATGTACAGGATGTACAAGGATACTCTACACTTTGGAGTTCTTGTGCTTAAGTGTAATATTTGAAAGTGTAATACTTGTAATACAGGAAAGCCATTGTGGTGTAGGGGTTAAAATGCTGGACTGGCTCTAGAAAGATCCAGATTCTAGTCCACTTTCAGCCCCCAAAGACTCTTGGTGACTTTGAGAGAGTCGCACTCTTTCTTGGCCTAATCTATGTGACAGGATTATTTGTTATGAGGAAAATGGGAAGAGGGAATGTGTGGCATTTGTCATGAGTTGCTGAATTAAAATTGGGGAACTAAATCTACCACCACCATCCTCCCAAAGCCATTGAATCCCAGGTTGAGTTTTCCATTCAGCAAAAAAGCTTCCTGGCTTATTTTACGGAAGTTGTTGTACTATAACCTAATTCATCATGTAGGTAGAGAGAGTACACTTATGTGCTAAAGGAGTAGAAATACATTTTCTTCCACTAATGCTTCTCATCAGTATTAAACTCTCCCCAGGGGCCTAGAAACTTGCAGCAAATGCAGGAAGACTTATATTTCCAGAGATGAGATGAGATGAGATGAGATGAGATGAGATGAGATAGATAGATAGATAGATAGATAGATAGATAGATAGATAGATAGATAGATAGATAGATAGATAGATAGATAGATAGATAGATAGATCCTGTCATAGATAGAATCTGTCATAGATAGGTTCCAACTTTTGTAGCATTTGTAATCAATGCAAAGTACTGTATATCCAATCCTAGTTTATTAGAGCATCTAAGCTCATTTCAGACTTTGACTACCAGAAGGAATTCCACATATCCTAGAAAATAAGATCCATTGAAATTTAATAAATAAATAGGTCTACCTATGTATCAGCAGGTGGCAGTCCCTGGTTAATCTTAGCTGGCCTTGAAAGCTCAGCAGGTGAGGCTTGGTTATTAATTGGATGAGAGACTACTATGGTATTTCAGAAACATATGCTAGACTGGGAAGTGGAAAAAAAATCTTGGAAGAAGGTATTACATCTATACTGTTGCTAAGAAAACGGTATGGTCAAGTCCATTACATCATCAGGACTCAACTTTTGAGGGACTCATAACTTTCTCTAAGCCAGTAGACCTCCAAAACTTTGGGATCACCACTCTGGTAATTTTAGCATTGACTAGAATAGGTGGGGATTTTGGAAGTTGTCCAAACACATTGAAAGGGAATCTTTTTAGGGATTGCTTCAAAATGTCCCAATAGTGCAAACACACCAATTGCTTCTTCTTTTTTGTGGACTGTTTTATAAACAAAACGGATTGCGTCCACCTCAACATTCACTGAGGGTTAGCAGTTTAAAGTCATTTTGGATGGTGAGACAGCACATTCAAACCTATTCGGGATCCCCCAAAGCTATGGGATGGGGGAGCGGTTTTCTGCTCAAATGTCCTTCATGATTGTCCTGTTAAAATACAATTTGGCACACTTGGCAAGGTTTCCATCTTTTCCCATTCATTTGAAATTGGCTTGGCACAGGAGGATGAGCTGCTTCCTAATTGGCATAATAAGGGCAGCCAACCAACACAGTGCATATGCCGATGCTAGCAGCAATGGGATACTGCTGATATAAATGCTACTTAATGCACATTTCGCTAATCAATATTTCCCTTGAGCTCAGCCAGAATACAGAATATATATTTTAATTGTGGAATATACAGAAGATAGCAGGGACATTTCCCTGGTTAGGAGACATGAATGAAGATGATTTTGACTCCAGATTGAAATGCCGCCATGTTAAGAGTGACTGGAAATTAGTGGATCCAGCAAACAGGATGATCCCAGTCAATAAATAGGGATTTGTTACCACACAGGGCACCTACTTCCAGTGTATGTTTTTATGTTTTACTTTGCCTTATTTAATGTATGCTAGCCTTCCAAAGTGAGTTTTCACAGTATGGCTTACAACATATTAAAATCACAATATAATATTTTTTAAAAAACCAAAAAAATAATCCAGGACAAGAATAATGGCAGATTAATTAATTGCAAAGCTTTGATACAAAAAGGTAGAAAGTGGCAAGCCCTCTGGAGCAGAGCATTCCAGAGACAGATGTCTACCACGGAGATCTGCTCCCAGGTAACCATTGGCCACAGGTAAGCAGACAAGGGCCCTTGCCCTATGCCTTTGAAGATTTCCTCAAGCCAGGTTTTCTCAAAATATGAATCGTGGCACTCAATATGGAACCTGAGCAACCTAGAAGGTGTGCCACATTTTTTTAACCAATCAAGTTTGCACAAGTTACCACTCTCAAAACTAGCAAGACCACAGCAGGCATTGCAAACAATACAGAGAACTAAGCCTATGTTGGCTTTACGGATTAGGATACCAAGGTAAGGAAGTACAGGAAAAAGAGGCAAATTGTGATTCCAAATCGTGAGAGGCTTTACTTTTTAACTTAACTTCCTGAATTGGGATTGGGAATGAACTGGGAACCAGTGAAGATAACATAAATCTGGTGCAATGTGATCCCAGCGTTCACTTCCAGTCAATATGCTTGCTGTATTACTTATACAAACCTAATTTACCCACAAGGAAGCAAAGTCAGAAATGTGGGATTGCCATTGCACTTCCCAAAATGCTTTTTGTCAGGAATAATATTGTAATACTTGGAAAAGCGTGTAACCTGAAAGATAACTGAGTTCTAATTCACATATTAGCATGAGAAATGCAAATCAAGTTGGCTTGCTTAAAGATGTAAATAGAATTAACTCATCAAATGTCAATAGGGAAGAGTCAGTCTTCACCTTATATGGGTCATCAGTGTTAGGAGGTAGGCAGAGACTGTCAATGAGACTAGTCAGCACAGTCTGCCTCTTTCTTCATGTATTTACTCTGCATATAGATGGGAAAATGGGACGAGGATTTCTATGCCTGCCTGCCTGCCTGCCTGCCTGCCTGCCTGCCTGCCTGTCTGTCTATCTGTCTGTCTGTCTGTCTGTCTGTCTGTCTATCTAATCTTATTTTATTGTAAACACTACCCAGAGTTACTACATGAGATGGGTGGCTATATAAATGTGACAAATAAATAATATTTTTTTTAAAAAATCAAAAGTTTAATGGTTCAAATTGCAGTTATTAGCGTGGCCACAAGATGGAGCTCAAATTTAAACAAGGACAGCCAGGCAGTGAATTGCAGATTAACTAGCAATAATTACTATGACTTTAACTTGGGCAAATGATTTGGAGAAGCACAGAATGCGGCTTGGCCCCTGGTCACCCTAGTTAATTTTCTCAAATTGGCAATAGCCATTAACTGCTTAGATCATCTAGGCATCCACCACAGCTGTAATCCTTAGCTGGCCAACTGTCCATCACATATCCTCATTCCTGAGTTTGTAGTCTCAAGTGTCCAAAATCTGTCGCACATGTGAACTAGGCTTCAAATGTATTTCCTCAAGCAGGCCAGCTTCCATTGTTAAAGCAACCCTTAAATCACCTGCTTATGGAAGAGTTCCTTCCCAAATTACAAAATTAGGATTTGAGTAATTTCAAAATACGAGAACAACACCTACCATTTAAGTTCCCTCTTTAATTTTTAATTTTCTGATGCCTCTTAAGTTGACTGGTAGGTTGTTAGAAGAAATCAGCCAGCTAACTACATTAATATAATATATGGCTAGGATAATACAATTCTACAATAGAAGCCTCATATGTACAAACTACCTAGACTTTTTTTTAAAAAAAATATTTATTATTTTTATTCCGCCTTTACTGTTTTTATAAATCACTCAAGGCAGCAAACATACCCAATACACCTTCTTCCTATTTTCTCCACAACAACAATCTTGGGTTGGGCTGAGATATAGTAACTAGGCCAAAGCCAGCCAGCCGGCTTTCATGCCTAAGGCAAGACTAGAATTCATAGTCTCCTGGTTTCTAGCCTGGTGCCTTAACAAATAAGCAAAACTGGGTCTCCAAACTTCTATGTCTTTTTTTTCTGAAATGAAAAATGTAAAGAGAGCAGCAAAAGGTCGTTATCCTGATACTGGTTAATATTGTGCTATACAGATATGTACATATTGGAAGGTGAAATCTGAAGAGAGTAATGATGAATATAACTCTCAACAGCTCTGGGCGACTCTATTAACTAATCCAACAGAAATTTTTAAAAATTATCAAGAGAAGGATGGGAGAGCGGAATCCTCCTGTCTGAATGTAAAAGTCAACCCCAGAGGACTGGAAGTTACTCTGTGGCGCTCTGAGCAAGGGGGGGGGGGTTATAAGAAAAGAGGCAGTATTTTTGGCATAGTATTATAACAAATGAGTCTCCAAACTGTATACAATGGCTTTCTTTTAATTTATTAGAGCATTCACCAATTTAAGAAAGACATTAGCCATATCCAGTGTTTAATCCCAAATACACTTATTATCTGGTCCATTGACATCTTTGCAAGTTTTACCTTAATGCTGCAAAGCAAAAGCAGGCATGCTAACATAATATGGAGGGAAGGGAGGAAAATGATTTGAAGAATTTTGATTATGTCTTCAGCAGTGTAAAAAGTGACGCTTAAAAACAAAAGGAAGCAAAACAGAGGGGGATGCCCACCATAATACTGAAATGACAGAATCATTTACTTTGTTCCAATATTAAGTGGCTCACGTAAAACAATTAAAGTACTTCTAATATGTTAACATAGTCATAGAAACAGCCTAGCTATCAAAGCAAAAACAACTGTAATTCAAACTTATTTCATAATAATCTTTACTGCCCTTTAACTGATGGATCCTTAGAGCCTGCTCTAATGCTTGGGAAGATTTGTATTCACACACCATTTCTGTGTGAAGAATTACTATCATCCAGAGTAGATATCATAACTTACTAAATAGACAATGATCCTTTCAGATATATATTACTTTTTACATTATTGTTAAAAATGTGGACATTTTCTACAGGCATTAGTAGTTTATGTAGGAGCAATATAGAAAGCCAATTCCCTAAGGTAGCTCTCTAATCTGACCTAGGAAATCTTTTTCATTCCCCCAAATAATCATTGAAATCAATGACATAGCGCTCTCTTTCTCTCTCTCTCTCTCTCTCTTAGCTAAAATCCAGCACAGAGAAATATTAATGAATTTGAGCAGCAGAAGAGTGGCAGGTGTGAAATAAAAGCTGGTATAATTAGAACATCTAAGGTCAATATTGATTTAAATTGGTTTACTTATTTGTGTTGTTTATGGCCCTACTTTTAACATTACAGTGCTTCCTGAGAAGCTTACAATAAAGAAACCAATTCAATATGGCAGCTAATGGCCCTTAAACCTCTAAACGAATAGCAAGACAAATAAATGAAAAATAACGAAGTTCCTTGCAGCTATCAAACAACAAATGAAGAACATTGTGCCCTTCCTCAATAAAATTCCAGAGTCATCTAAGCTGCTTTATAATAATGTAAAATAGTCATATGCCTAGGAAAACCTAGAACTAAGGAGAAATTTCCTGACAGTTAGAACAATTAATCAGTAGAACAACCTGCCTCCAGAAGCTATGAATGCTCCAACACTGGAAGTGTTTAAAAAGAGACTGGACAGCCATTTGTCTGAAATGGTATAGGGGTTTCCTGCCTGAGCAGGGGGTTGTACTAGTTGACCTCCAAGATCCCTTCCAACTTTATTATTATTATTATTATTATTATTATTATTATTATTATTATTATTATTATTATTATTATTATTATTATTATTATTATTATTATTATTATTATTATTATTATTATTATTATTATTATTATTATTATTATTATTATTATTATTATTATTATTATTATTTTCTATAGAAAATTATAATCTCTTTATCCTTATAGCTGTATCTTATCATAATGATAGATAGATAGATAGATAGATAGATAGATAGATAGATAGATAGATAGATAGATAGATAGATAGATAGATAGATAGATAGATAGATAGATAGATAGATAGATAGATAGATAGATAGATGCACGAGTGCCCACTGGCCCTTGGATCACACAAGTTGAGTTGTGTGCGCACTTGCATGGCCCAATTCTGAATAGGCCACGGCTCTGGGGGTTGGGGAACCCTGCTCTAAAGCATTTTCCCTTGGAATAACAGGGCCCAGAGACAGCACTGTCCTCTCCTAGCCTGCACCTCCAAGGTGGATATCTGTATTGTGCTAGTATTTTATCTCATCAAATCAATTTTTCTCATTAATTTGATTTTCCTGGTGTTGTATTTTTCCATTTTTGCTGGTCATTCACTGAATAAACAATATTTCAATTATTTTACATGTATTTTCAGGCTGCTTTTCACTAGAAAATGGAGCTAAAATTGCCAGAATAATAGCTTTTTATGAGTGGGTGACACATGCCAAATTGAAAACAGAACATGGTATTTTTTTTCTTTTGAGGACTTCCAATATCAGTTTTATTTCTTGGCAGAATTTTTAGGAATAGTTTCTTGTTCCTTGAACGTAATCATCTGAAACTTGGCAAGATTGATCAACGATTTTATATTCTTTTTCAACAAGCACCAGATCCAATATTGATTGGTATCCTGTTTAATGAAAACCACAGCCAAGTAAGTGGCCCAAATGAAATGGCAAAAAAGTAGCTCTATTTTACAATGTTTTTATTTAATAAATTTTTTTAATGGCATACAGTTGTATTTGGGACTTATTAGAAACTTTTGTATCAATACATAAAAAGACCAGGATTTCAATTCTTGATTCCCGATTGAGTTTGCTTTAATCTCTCAATATGGGTAGGTGTGAAACTACATTAGCTACTGAAATTGATCTAAATATATACATTTGGAACAGTGTTTAAAAATAGGAAACATAAAGGCCAAAGTGCAAGGGAATCCCATTTTATCAGAGGTGATTATGTACTGTATCCTTATTAAAGAGGCCAAACTTCCCAGACGTGGTTGGAGATTCTAAGAATTGCTACCTCAGTTGATCTGGAGAGTGCCAGATTGAGAAAAATTAACGTAAAACAAGAGGATGCAGAATTCTGATAGATAACCAGAATGTAAATGAATTTGTTTTCAGAGAATAGAGTAGAGTAGAGTAGAACAGAACAGAACAGAATAGCTTTATTTGGCCAAGTGTGATTGGACACACGAGGAATTTGTCTCTGGTGCATAAGCTCTCAATGTACATACAAACAATGAAGTAATATAATCATAAGTTACCAACAGGAAAAAGTAGTAGAAAAGATGAGAAGGATAATAGTAATACAGCTATACTACAAGGGTAAATATCCTTAGACATAAGACAGTTCTGTGGGAATCAGGTGTTCAGCAGAGGGATGGCACGATGTAAAAACTGTCCCTGTGTCTACTTGTTATCCTTAGACATAAGACAAAAAAAGTACTTAATCAAAATGGTTACACGTGCTCCATCTACAGATGCTACCCAATAAAGAAATTTGTTCATAAATGCCAACCTTGATATTGAAATATAACAGAAAATGAACGGGATGTCCCCCGGCAACAGTGATGTCACCAGCAAATCTTTTCACCACTTTGGTGCTTCTGACAAGGAAGTATTAGTATGATCATAAACAAACTGAAAACATTCTGTTCATGGTCCATCCAAAAACTGCAATTACCATGACTATTACTGAAGCCTGAAGAAGCAAGGAAAAGTGATATTACAGTATATCAGCCTTATCATTAGAAAAGTTAACATGATTACATCAAATATCAACTCATGTTGAAGGGCTTTGATAGCAGCCCATCTGATCATTATCCTTTGTTGACATAAAAATAATAAGGGTGCCATAAGACCAAATGTACACTAGGTTGCTGGCCACAAATAGGATGGTAAATGCTGTCATCTCAACAATCTTGAAATACTATAAGATTCAACTGCCAATCCAGTCAACTTCTGTGTGTACAATTGATAGAAAGGATTACATCACCTGTTCCTTTGTGGTTCAGGCAAAGTTCTCTGGGTTGTCTTCACATATATTAACCCAAATGCCCTCACTAGATTGATTTACCAACTATACCCATCTCTCCTTTGCATAAAAATGAACATCCATGACTAATGTGTCATAAAAATATGAGCTAAGGATCAAGTTTTTAACATTTTTATGGAGAAGGCTAGAAAGTTCTGTTGGTGGGAGAGGAAAGAAAATCACAAATGTTCTCCTCAAAATAGCAGTCCCAACGAACCTGCTATTTTAATACATCCTTATGTTTGGCATCATATTTAGAAAAGCTTTCAAGCACAGTATAATTGTAGCTATATGAACGATGTTGAGTAGGAAGACTGGAAAAAAATAATAAAGGGAAGAGTCACTTGATTAAGTTGGGCAGCTATAGGAATTGAACACGTGAATAAATAATGCTGTTTATTTGCCAGGTCACATAGCAAACAAGAAAGAAGGAAAAATAGAGAGAGAATAAAATCAAAGTTTAGAATTAGATTACAGGTAGTTCTTGATTTACAACAGTTCTTTTACTGACCGTTCAAAGTTACAACAGCACTGAAAAAAAGTGACTTATGGCCGTTTTTTCACGCTTACAACTGCTGCAGCATCTCCCTGGTCACGTGATCAAAATTCAGACGACTCATTGCAACCATTTATGACGGTTGCAGCGTCCCAGTGATCTCCTTTTATGACCTTCTGACTAGCAAAGTCAATGGAGAAGCCAGATTCACTTTAACAACCGTGTTCCTAACTGAACAACTGCAATGATTCACTTAACAACTATGACAAGAAAAGTTATAAAATGGAGCAAAATTCACTTAACCAGTGTCTTGCTTAGCAACAGAAATTTTGGGCTCAATTGTGGTCATAAGCTGAGGACCACCTGTATTTTCCTATATTCAATCGAAAAAGGAGTAGTTTGGGTAGCCCAGGATTGCAGCTGGCAACTGGGAGTGGATAATGACCACACAGGCAATAATTAAACAACTTAGGCAAAAGTTGGGAGTTTTACATTTTTCCCCTCTAGTTTTGGTGGATTAATTGGAATTTTTGTTTGCTTCCAAACCTCTATGAAATCTTCTGGGGCTGAGATTAATTTTTCTGGTAATGAAGAGGTAATCTACCAGTGAAGCACTTCAGATTAGTTCCTTTCCATACAAGGCATTGTGAAATGAATGGATGTTGTCCACCCACAGTGACTAATCTTCCTTATTTTAAAATTAATTAAAAATGTATTCTCTTTCCCAGAGGGGTTTTTATGATGCTTCTGCCTCAGCTTCCACTTTAACCGCAAAATAAACGAGTGAATGTGAGACTGAGAACTGACTTGCACAAACAGCTGACTGAGAACTTGAGCTTGGACCAGCAACAATTACACTTTCTACAATTAAAAATCCCACAAAGAAACATTCTCAAATCCACATCTGCATATGTGACAGCTTTCTTATATTCTTCACCTTCCATTTTACGCTATTAATCGGATGTTAACATTGGTGGCTTTTAGTTGACAACCCATTAACAGAGATTTCCATGCCTTGGTAATTGTAAAATGAAATTATTAATAGTATTTTCAATGCAGTATAAATGAAAGGCAGACTGGAAAAAGAAGATGAAAAGATGATCTTTTGCTTTTGAAAAATCAAGAATTACCCCGATGGTATCTTTATAATTTAAAAATTGTATTTAAGCCCATGTATCTACAATGGTAATCAAATAAGAACACGCTAACGTGAGAAATATTTAATTAACTAAAGTTGCATTATCTTAGAAGAACCAGAGGAGTACTATAAATTTTAGATCTTTAAGGAGATTCTCCTTTTTGGACAGCCCTGTCTTCCTTAGGCTTCATTGGTTTGTTTAGAAAACACACACATACACATATCATTGAAAGTAGGGCTTAGACTTCAGACTCCAAGTTCAATTCTACCTTCTCAGTTGTTGGAACTGAAATTAATTTATCACTGATTCATTCTTTCTTTCTTTCTTTCTTTCTTTCTTTCTTTCTTTCTTTCTTTCTTTCTTTCTTTCTTTCTTTCTTTCTTTCTTTCTTTCTTTCTTTCTTTCTTTCTTCTTTCTCTTTCTTTTCTTTCTCTTTCTCTCCTTCCTTCCTTCCTGCCTGCCTGCCTGCATTGTGGGCATCTGCAATTTCTTTATTCTCACTTCACGGTACCTCAAATGCAAGAATATCAGAAATGCTGAGATGGAAGAATGGTCCTGAGGGTGGGAATTGCTTATACAACCTCTGTCAACAAAGAATAAAGAACTAGTGCTAAAGAAGAGATGCATATATCACCATGCTGGAATTCTTTCTTGCATGCTCTTCTTTGACAGAATAATTGGAATTTTCTGCCCCACCAGTAGTAAATCTCCTTTCCTGGTTTTAAAATAATTTCTGCAAATGCTTTGAAATCATTTCCTTGCTTGAGACCTTTTATTTGAGAATGTTCAGTGTAATAATAATGCCAACCATTCTTTCCTGCTATTTTTCTCTTTGGGACCTACACGAAATATATTTATTCACCCTGTAATGGAGACACGTGTCTCATTTCAGCAGCCTGAGTCTGCATGAGTTATAGCCCACCAGAAATGCAATTTGATTGGATAGGAAAGCCAAGCAGGACTTTGAATTAAATTAGCTATTTTCTGCTTAGGCAATAATTACTATCCCAGAGGGAAAAACATGTGCACTCAGATGATAGAGCGTCCTTTTTTCAAATCTTCCTTCATGCAAAAATATTTATCATCTTTCCTGCAGGGTTGCAGAACAAAATAAGCAACCAGTTAATTAAAAAAAGGGATTATACCAATTGCATGTTTCTGAAAAAGCATGAAACGACCTAAGACAAAGCTGAATTATAAAGCATTTTTAAAATAGGAGGACAGAATAACTGAATGATCAAAAAATATAAAAAACCAAGTTTATTCTAATTTGGGGAGCATTTATCCAAGACATATTATATTATAGCAAACAACAAATCAGATGTAACACATCTGCAGAAGAAAAAAAGAGTCTAGCTATTCCTTAGCTATTCAACCATTCTCAAATCCCAGAATCTAATTTCTGATATTATTACTACTTTACTCCCTTCATGTTCTGACAACTCTCCTGCGCTTTCCCAATAACTGTGTTTCTTAGAATTTCTCTGGCCCAGGTTTAATCTTGAATTGCGTGAACAGAGATATAATGTCGAGATCATCAGATGTGATAGTTCCTCTCTGCTGTATTGTGATCAGATTGCACCTGCATCAGACTGTGTCCTCATGCAGAAGGACATTGAGAAACTGAATGCAGAGAAGAGCAGTTAAGATGCTAAGGGCCTTGGAAGCTAAATCCTATGAATAATGATTAAAGGAAGTGGGCATGTTTAACCTAAAAAACAGAAAACTAACAGAAGCATGATAGCAGTCTTCCAATACTTGAGGGACTCTCATAGACACGAGGGTATGGATTTGCTCTTCATAGTTCCCTAATAGGCTGAACTAAGAATTAATAACTGGTTTTAGATCTACTAAGCATCTCCTTAGAGTTAACTATGCAGGTGTCCACTCATAAATACTGTGTTTTCCCGAAAATAAGATCCAATAGGAAAATAAGCGTTAGCATGATTTTTCAGGACGCTCGTAATATAAGCCCCACCCCCAAAATAAGCCCCAATTAAGATCGTCAGCCAGATGGACTCATTTAGTACTGTATTTTCCCGAATATAATCCCTAACCGTAAAATAAGCCCTAATGCCTCTTTTGGAGCAAAAATTAATATAAGACCCGGTCTTATTTTCGGGGAAACATGGGTACATATTTGAATATGATATTTGAGTTGGGTTCCGACAAAGTTCATTCCATCTAGCTGTTACCAAGTCTAAAAATTTTAGTAGAAACTAAATTCAATCACAAAACAAAGCAAGCCTAAATGAGATTGTGGAGATGAAGCAGCGATAAAATTATGCTCATCGTAGAAAATTTTGACATCAATGGATCCAGGGAATCCACAGGGCTCTCACTGACAGGACTTTCTTTCACCCACTGCCATCTGGATCCAACTGGTTTTCTTACACCATTAATCTAAGTAACAGCATATAAAACCGTTCACGACGAACATGAGCATCTGCAAGGGGGAGAAAAAGATGACCAGCATATGATGACATCACCATGGAAATGACATGACTTATATACTTGCATCCGATGTCATAATATAATCATGCCTTTTGCAAGATAACTTCATCATTATGAATGACGGCATGTTGTCATTTTGATGTCATTGTGACTTGTTATGAATACTACTGATGATAGGCTATATATTTGAATTTCAGACTTGGACCAATAGAGATAAATTCCCATATACCCATTATGTTGGCTATACAAAACCCAATTTTCAATTGTTTTTTGATGATTTTTTTTTTTAAAAGCCTCAATAAACAAAAGTTAGCTTTCTTTAACTGAGATCCCATAAAGCATTTTAAGATTCATTGTTACTACCAAATTTATCATCATACCAACCAGAATTAGGTAAGGTTTGGGGCCTTTTCAGGTTCTTCAAAGTGCGTGAAGAAGAAACATACATGTTGGTCTTGTCATGGTCTTCCTGATCTCCTTGCGCTGAGTAGGAAAGCTTATAGAAACTTTTAATTTTCTTTTTGTGTGGCTATCCAAATAAAGCTGAGTTTTCAGTTTCTTGGAAGCTCCCACTTGTTCTTCAGTAGCCATAAATATAATGCCTGTGAAGTTCTTTTTACCATCTATGGCAAGTTGTAAGTATATTTTAAGTATATTTAGGTCTGTGCACAGAAAAAAGTGAGTTGTATAAAAGCAGACAACCCACTACCTGTCCCTGACATAATATTTTAATTGCAGAGTGGTTGTAGGGACAAAATAAAATATATATACCAGCCCTTTTCTAAGTAGGCTTACTAAATTTGTTGAGGCTAGAATATATACAATTTGAAAAAGTTGACACTGCAATAAGACAATAAAATACTAGAATTAAAATCTATAATCGCCCACTAAAAAAGCAGCATACAAACTGCCACCTTAGGTTTTGCCAGATATCATTTATGTTCTGGCAATTTTTACCAATCATATAATACATCTTTTATCAACTGTTGTGATGGCCTATGAGCTTTGCAAATGCTATTGTAATTATGTTTGCATACGCAGCATAAATATAATTTAAAACTAGGAAAATGCAGTTTTAAATACCAAAATGTACTTGCTCTAATTAGGGTATTTTCAGGCTTAATTTAAAAAAGAGTAAAGCTCATTATTCTAGACAAAGCCTATGGACATCAGCAGAAAAATAAATTGCTATTGTAAAATGAATCTGCAAATTTTGTAATTATGAGACAGTTTAATTATTTATCTTAATCAACCACACACACACACACACACACACACCCTCTTTGCTTACTTGGCTGCAGTCTTTCTATAAAAAAATATCTGTGTCAGATCCCTAAAGAAATGCATTCTTTCCCTTTGCATATTGTTGAATTTGTAAACTGTCTTTGTGACCTGCCATTCTGTTGGGAGGGGGGGGGAGCTTTTGGGATTGCTTTGCACTGTCCTGCTATGATGCCCTTTCCCCCAGGTCGTGGAATGTCTCACCCTTATCTAAGAGGCGGTTTGCACTTGGAGCCAGAAGGAAACGAAAACAAGAGAGACCTTGAATGAATGCGCCAAAGAACTTAGTTACCAAAACACTATGCCATCTGTGGATTGGCTGGATTTCAAACATTGGGACGCTAGGGGGAGAAGCAGTGGTGGGATTCAAATATGTGAACAACCGGTTTTCTGTGTGGATGCCGCTTCCGGAAGTCCATTCTGGGCCTGGGCAACAAAAAATTAGCTACCGGTTCTGACAAAGTGGTGCAAATTGGCTGAATCCCACCACTAGGGAGGAGTATTGAATGCTACTTTTATTATATTGCTTTCGTGGGTTTTTCCCCAGACCTCGCCTTGAATCCCTGCTGTCACTGGCCCCTAATAAAAGTTCCTTTTGAGACAACACCTGTTTCAAGAGTTCTGCTTTCTTGGGTGGCTTAGCTGAGGTAGGTCCTTACAATCTCTGCATTTTTGCAGACGACATAATTTAATCTAATGAATACTTGCCCGAACCTTTTTCTGCATATTTTCAAATTTTCTTCTTTAAGCAGATGAAAGAAGAAGGTTTTCAATCTTCTTTTTTGGAAGAAAATTTCAGCAATATCTCTGTGAACTCAAAACAAGATTCTGGTATTTAGCTTAGTTATTACATGACTGAAAGCAGGTCCAGCTCTAGACATTTTGGTGCCCTAGGCCAGGGGCAGGCAACCTTGGCTCTTTTATGACTCGTGGACCAACTCCCAGAATTCCTGAGCCAGCCATGCTGGCTCAGGAATTCTGGGAGTTGAAGTCCACGAGTCATAAAAGAGCCAAGGCTGCCTACCCCTGGCCTAGGCAAAGTTACATCTTGGCATCCCTATGATGCTATTTAAGCCTTGAGCAGGTCTATTCAAGTGCATGGAGTGTGTTCTTACTGCTTTTCCAGGTATAACTTTGATAAGTTGACTCACTCCCTGAAGAACTTTCTACCAGACCTTTCCCTTGCTTTGATATTACAGGTAATGACTTACAACAGTTCATTTAGTCACCGTTTGAAGTTACAACGGCACTGAAAAAAGTAACTTAGAACTGCTTTTCACACTTACAACGGTTGTAGCATCCACATGATCACGGGATAAAAATTCAGATGCCTGGCAACTGACTCGTTGCAATATCCTGGGGTCATGTATCACCTTTTGTAAACTTCTGACAACGGGAAAGCCAGATTCACTTAACAACCATGTTACTAACTTAACTGCAATGATTCACTTAACAACTGTGGCAAGAAAGGTCTTAAAATGGGGGCAAAACTCAGCTTGCCTCACCTAGCAACAGAAATTTGGGGCTTAGCCATCAAGGACTACCTGTATTATCAGCTTCCGGAAGTCCCATAACTATAATAATAATTTCTTTTTCATTTTGCAATGTCTAATTGGGGTGTTGTTTGCTACCACTTGACTGACTTTGTGGCTAAGTATTTTTGAAAAACATAGAAAGAAAAAGGTTTAAAGCAATGACGAAAGATGATCAGATTATACTCACACTGTGTGTTTCAGAAGTCTTTCCAAAAGGTACACCTTAAAAGTTTGCTGTCCTCAATGACTGCCTAGTCCAGACATGTCAAACTCGCGACGTCACGTGACGTCGTGCAACGTATCGGAGCTTTTTCGCCATTGCTGGCAATGGGGTGGGCGTGGTTTCCTGATGACGTGTCCGGCCCGCCCGCCGGCAGTTTGACACCCCTGGCCTAGTTGCTTAGGCCTAGAAGTGGCCCTGAGGAAAGTACATTTGATTTTTCCATGTAATTCTCTCTCTAAAGGTTTCAGTTACACATCATGTGAGAAAGTGTGGACAATCAAAGAGGTGAAAGAGGTTTTTAAAGAGGTGCAACAGAAAACCAAGAACAAGGTAGGAAAATCACGCAGAGCATGGTTTCTAAAATTCTTTACGACCCCTTTACCAGCAGTGGCCAGATGTTTGTGAGAAGTAAAAAACAGGGATAGACTGCAAATGTTCTGGTCATGAGACTTCAAGGCTCAGAATGGATAGAATCAGTTTGGTGTAGTGGTTAAGGTGTTGGCCAGAACCGACCTCACCGGGTTGTTGTTCTGGGCAAAACAGGATGAGGAAGGCGCATCAGGTATGATCGCCACCTTGAATTATTTATAAAAATAATGCAGGCGGGATATAAATAATTTTTTTTTTAAAAAAAAGCTACTGAAATTCCAAGTAGTTGCTGAATTGCTTTACACCTGGGGATATGCTGGGGGAAATTTTTTTCACCCTGCAATCTCGGGCCTGACCTGACCCAAGTTTGAACTTTCATCTTTCTTTTGCTGATTCCTCCCTGCACCAAAGTTGATCCTGTTCTCTTCCAGAGACCTATTGTGCTGATTATTTCTTTTCAATATTTTGTAGGTTGGAAAGAATAAAAAACCAAACCATCTTTCGCATGTTCAATTTTTAAAGAATAATCTTTTCTCACTCCTTTTGCACACACCGCGCTCATAATATTCCCGCCCTGCCATCACCAACATCAGTTGCACCTTTAAGTTAATGGTTGCTCAAGAAGACCTTAGGGCCACATGCCATAGAAGACATCACGTAACTTCTTGTGCTCTGATTGATCAAGTGGAAGAGGCTTCAGTATATTTAGTTTTTCCCCTCATGTATGTATTTGGGGGAGAGCCTCAGTTAGCTTTTCTTTTGAGAGTAGTACAATGTTAATTACAGATCTGAGCATATATTGTTTCAAAATGTTTTGTTATTTTAATTAACCACTCAGTACATGTAACTGCGGGCTGCATGTGTCACTGTTACTAATTACATTTGGGCTGCTATTTTATTATTAAAACATAGTGCGCCTGCTCTTTTGTTTCATTCCATTGAATGAAAGATTCTTTCTCATTTAGGCTTCCTTATTCAGATAATCGTCTGAATTGTCTATATTCTCATCCACCATGTTCTGTAAGCAGATGGGATCTCAACTGTGAGAAAATATAGCATTTGGCATATTATGGTTATCTTGCGACAGGACTGCCAGATAGTTTTGGATTTGGTGTGAGAGAGGAATCCTGATGTTGAAGCAAGCTTAGAAAATAGTTTTCTAAGACAAAACTATTTTTTCCAACCAAACTACCGGACTGCAGCTATATACCATTTCTTTTTTATAACAAGCCATATGGGCATCCTTTTATTTTTTTATCGCTGAATTTTTCTTTATCCCCACCTTCTGTTTCTACCAACCCATAAGGCACCTTGCAACAATAAATGAAAATACAGAGTATGAAACCTAATAATCAAACTGATGTAGTTAAAATCAAAACCAACATTTTAATCATTAAAACTCGAACAATGAAATGACTGGAAAAGGAGGTGCATCTTCGCCATCTTCCTAAACACTAAAAGAGTAAAAACCAAATCCATCTTCATAGGAATCACATTCCATTGTCTGAGAGTCACCCAGAAAAAGGCATTTTCCTGTAGGCCAGATAGTAGACATTGACAGTAGAAGAAGGGATTCCACATTATGGTCAAGTCTTAAAGTGATTAGGAAATTAAAGGTCAACACCAACTTCTTAAAATGTGTCCAGCACTTTAAGATATAGATAGTCCTCATGACCAAAGTGAACCCAAAATCCCCACTAAGCAAGACAGTTAAGTGAGTTGTGCCCCATTTTATGTCATTTTTGCCACTTTTGCCATTTTCTTAAGCAACTCGTTGCAGTTGTTAAATGAATCATGCAGCTGGCTTCCCCCCATTGACTTTCCTTGTTTGAAACCAGCTGGGAAGGTTACAAATGGTGATCACATGACCCAAGGACAGTGCAATTCTCATAAATACATGAAAACCAGTCATAAATCACTTTTTTCATTGCCGTTGTAACTTTGAATGGTTGTAAGTCCAGGATTACTTATAGCCAGGAAGTGCCAATATTTCAAAACATGGTGTCTGCACCTTCCAATAGTCAGTTGTTTGGTATTTTATAACAATTAGAATTTCCGGAAACTTTTAAACGATTATTTCACATAAATAAGCTGGCATTTTGATTTGCAACACGCCACTTAACATTGCTATGATTTAATTAAAAGATATACAGTATAAGATCAGTAAGGCTGGGAACCTGGAGGGCATGAAGGAAGGCACCTGTAACCTTAGCTGCCACACTGTAAATCACAGTCTTATTACACGAACTTAAATTCTTGCTCACAGAATTAGCTTTGGCAAATTTGATTTGCTATACTAGGTAAGGAACAAGTGGGACAAAGTAAACAAAGGACTTAATGGATTTTTAAAAATGACTTAATCTTAATTTTCTATGTACTTCTCTGTGGTGACATTGGTAACTATTTCATTTTAAAGGTGCTAATGTTAATAATAATGTTAAGATGATTAAACTTCACTTTAAATAGTTATTCCTAATACCTTTGGGCTGTTCAGATGGCATAGCCAATAAGAATAGTTTGTGGGACTGATCCAAAACATCCAATGGCTACGTGGCCCATAATTAAAATGGGATTCTGTAGAATGAAATTGACTGAAAAACAAATGGACCAGAACCAAGGGGATTTTTTTAAAAAATCTTAGTAGCCAGCAAACCTTGCAATAATATTTTCCGATCTTGTTCAGTGAATGTTAACATTCCTAAAGATAATTCAAGAATAAATTAGGATTAACTGGGGGCATAAATATTAGCAGCACCTATGATCTCTTTTTACAAAGTCATTTTTCAATGAATAAATATACTTATTCTTTTTTTGTAATGTTCTATTTTATTCAGGCTAACTGAAAACACCTGGAAGAAAATTACTGAATTTTTATTTTTATTTTTTTAATGGCAGCAAACAATACAATTGCAAAGTAGAAAAGGCTATTTTAATTCCTACAGAGGCTTGCATACAAACACACAACCTCTCCCTCCCAGATATAGATATAGAGCAGAGGTGGGGAATAATGACCCTTTTATGACTTGTGGACTTCCATTCCCAGAATTCCTGAGCCAGCATGAGCATGGCTGGCTCAGGAATTCTGGGAGTAGAAGTCCACAAGTCATAAAATGGCCATCATTCCCTACCCCTTGTACGGAGAGTTGTTTGGGAGGAAATTAACAGACTTCTGTGTGTAATGCAATGACTACAGAAGGGTCAAGTTGTCAGCTATGGAGAACATAGTGATGGGAGTTAAATCATCTCACACCACAGCAGTATTAACTGATTGACTATTCTGTAGAAGTGGATTAAAAGCTGATAAATCTGGACACAATCCAATCTTTCTGGAAGGTCATTTATTAGAAATTCCATGCAAAATTTGCTCCTTCTTTCATTTACACAAAATGTGACCATAAAGAATTTGGGAATCCAAAATCCTGAACATAAATGATAAAAACACAAAATAGCGCAAGCACACTGAAGCCAAAATTGAGGGGGGGGGGGAAAATCCCTCACATATTGTTGAGAATATTTGTAAGTGCATCTGAATCCTTATGGAGGTTTATGCATGCAGTATTATATTCTTATAATTTGAACCATATTTTCTGACTCTTTATTGCGAAATATTCTGAGATTAGCTCCATTTTTATGGCCCGAAACTGTCTCCAGAACTGTACCTTTTGAATCTTTCATTTAATATTTTAAAAATGGTTGGAGCATGCTTTAGATTAGAATGGAGTAGCCATCAGAGAAAGCATATGTCCCATTGGTCACTATGGCAAAGTATGCTGAATAATCATTATTGAACTTGCAGCCATCCCTAACGTAACATGAAGAAATGGCTTCCTTTTGCTCCTTGTGATAATGTATTTCTTCCTTTTGGCAATGGATAAGTGTTCAACCTATGAGATATAAAGATATTTTCTAAGATTTCAAAAAGGGCATATGTTGCTCACATTGGCTGTGTATTTTAAGGTAGTCAAGATGTTGAATGCTGGAAATCAAATGCCAAATTTCTTGCTCCACCTTATATTTTTAAGGATTCTTTTGATTTAAAAAAATTGAGTTATAATAAATGGAAAAATCAGCACATTGTCTATTAACCAAACAGTGGCTCTCCATGGATACTTAACCATTAAGCTGTAGCAATTGCCTACCCTCATCAAAATCCAGCTGTACTAAATACTATACAAAGTTCTTTAACTTGGCAAACTAAAGAAATATTTAAGTTTTAAGCCTCCCACTGAAATCCACCCTTGTGTGCTACCTTTTACAAGCACAGTACGAGGAACACAAGTGGGTGTTGATCAAGAACCATCTCTCAAGATTTTTGGCAGCGTTCCAAGGTTGTCAATCAGATTGCCACACTGGTATTTTGCATTCAAACTCTCTCTGCTCATCTGAATCCATGTTGCTGCATTCTGGATTATGTTTTTTACAGACTTCTTCCAAGCCAAGGTTAATGCTTGGCATGTTTTAGGAATTGCCCCATCACTTGTGCAAACAGGCCTGAGTTGGATGGATGGATTTTAGGCAAAATATATTTTGAGCCAACAGAGTAAAATCGCCGTTTATTATTTTGTACCAAGTCACATTCTGGGTTTTCCCCCCCATGAAGTATTTTAAATGGTTAGACGAAGGAGGGCAGAGAATTAATAGCTGAATTATGTTTATTCCCTGCTCTAAAAGCTTTCTCTTTCATTCAGGGAATGGCAGAAGAGACTATTATAATGTTAAAAAAAATGGGAAAATGTTGGAAAGAAAGTTTTGGCTGTTTACTTGGAGAAATTGAATATATTGCGCAATATGCATTTATCAATATTCGACTAGGTGCCAGAATACAAAGAAGTGGACCAAAGTTAATAAGAACTTTTAGCAGTAGTTGCTCACATTTGCTCACAACACATTAATTAAAACCCTACTTGCTACTCTTGTTTGGTGAATGATTATTTCTGTATGTATTGAATGTATTCTTGAGTGGGTAGAGTCACCACAACGACAGGCAATTACTTTAAAAACAAAACAAGCACAGTTTTATGTGCCAAGGCATTAAATTGTTCTACCTCTGTAAGAGGTAATCCCATCCAGGTCAATGTATTTGGATGTCACAGCAGGTCACTATTCATTGCCACACTGGTGCTGTTGGCTGTTTTGGAGATACGGCATTTTATATTCAGGCCTATCAAGCTTATTACAAGAGCTTGATCTCGCTCTCCCATTAATGTATAAGTTTTCTTCCATTAAACATAGAAATTAGTCATTTGTAGCTTTTTATTTTGGATTCTACAAAGAAATTCTAAGAAACAAGGAAGCTTTGGGGGAGGGGGAATTAAGGCACAGAATATGTTATCGTTATTCCTTCTAGTGTTCCATATATGCAATTATCATATTTTTGCCAAATACAAAGGCCCACAATTTTTGTTACTTGGAGATAAAGAAGTCCTGTAATTCACCTTTATATATGAATGAACGTAAGAATCTTCTTACATTGAAGCTGAGATGAATCCAGCTGGTTTCATAATTTCTGCCAATTTATCTCCTGTATAGGGTTAATTAGATCAGAATCCAAAACTTCTGTTTAGCCTGGATTTCTGATTGCAATAATAATCTAAAATTTATAATCCATAAATTTTTGAGATTCTTCCTTTTGGTTGTTCTAAATAAATTCTCAAAATTGGTAAAAGGCCATGCTGTTGAAATTCTAATATTTCTATTGCCCAAAAGAGATTTGAGTTGATACCAAAAGACCCACGGTAATTTATTACCTATACATTGTTCTAGCTTATCTTTTTCCCTGTTTTTTTTTATAATAATAGGGAACCTCCTTGCAATTCACTTTTTGATCTTAACTTGAAGCTGCCACTAGAACCTGCATGTATTACATATTAGTCTTTGTCCAGACTAATTTAAGGACCCACAAGCTATGAAATCCACACAGAGAGATAGCAATCCAAAAGAGAAAAAAATGAGAATGGATCTATTGACCTCTTGCATCTAAATAATAATAATAATAATAATAATAATAATAATAATAATAATAATAATAATAATAATAATAATAATAATAATAATAATAATAATAATAATAATAATAATAATAATAATAATAATAACAACAACAACAACAACAACAACAACAACAACAATAAAGTTGGAAGGGACCTTGGAGGTCATCTAGTCCAACCCCCTGCTCAGGCAGGAAACCCTATACCATTTCAGACAAATGGCTGTCCAGTCTCTTCTTAAAAACTTCCAGTGTTGGAGCATTCACAGCTTCTGGAGGCAGGTTGCTCCACTGATTAATTGTTCTATTTGGCTCTTTTCGCTTTAATGATGCATAAAAGTGGGTAGGAAATCGGGACATATACATTAACTCATCTAAAAATCAATTAGAGGAGAATTTCTCAACCTTGGCAGCTTTCAGATGTGTGGATTTAACTTCCCAGAGCTGAAGAGAAGTTGAAGCGGTGTTGGCTGCTGAACTAGAAGTGATACTGACTGGAGAATTCTGGGAGTTGAAGTCTACACATCTGAAAACTGTTAAGGTTGAGAACCACTGGATTAAAAGTTACGATAAAATATTTCTCACAGACATAGCACCAAGGAATGCAATACTTCCCATAAAAATATTTTTCTGCTGGACATCTTTCTGCCAATAGTTATGGTGCCAACCCTAAAACTAGCACTGAACTCAAATATCATGAATTGTAAAAATTGTTGGTTTGTAGGTCTGTAGTTCTTTGGCCGATGTATCTTTAGCTGGCAAAACTACATTTAGTGAAAGGCCAGGAATGATATTTCAGATGGGTGGACAAGATGGCAGAAGACCTCAGCTTTGCCACAGCCAAGACTCAGAGGTACGTGGATAAATTTGAGACAAAAAGCATACACGATACACTGTATTCTTAAGAGAATTTGTGGAGGATATTTCCATCTCAATATAATGCTACTAATGCTATCAGAACATATTAATCTTTTCTTTTTTTCTTTATCTTTTACCTTTTCTTTTCTTTCCAGAAAAATTAGGTTGAGTTTTTAAAATGAATATATTTATTTCAGCAGTAAAAAAAAATAAAAAAATCCACCTCCTCTTTATTTTCTATGTGAGAAAGAATTAATCATCCCTTTCCAGCCCCCAGACTATTGCTACAATTTTACATAACACTCTGAAAAAAGGTAAATTCTCCTTCTAATTTACTAGCGAATTTTATGGACACATTTCTGTAATTATTTTGGCAACAAGTTTATAAGTCTTGGTTTTTCCAATGGCCTCTAATCAGATACAACCAGATTCTTTGTTTGTTTGTTTGTTATGATCAGCCAATGTTGGTTAGATACTCAGTTAACTGGGCCCTCTTAAAATTGATTTCTTTAGAACTGGGGTCCCCAACCCCTGGTCCGTGGACCAGTACTGGGCCGCGGCATGCCAGCAACCAGGCCGCACAAACAAGCAAAGCCCCATCCGCGAGATGCAGGGACCACTGCTTTAGAAAACAAAAGCAGGCAGATCAAAAGGTTTAATAATAAAAGCTTTATTTATGCTCATTGGTTTTATAGAATGTTTTAATTGCTGGTTCTATTGGACACTGCCCAGAGTAACTTTACAAGCAAAGACAATCAAATTGGTTATATGCTATTTTGGTCAAATATTTCTCTCTTAGAGCCCTGTTCCACAATAGCAAATGGATATAGATGACCCTGAACTTCGCAGAGTTAACATAACTCCTGTTCTCAGCTACATACTGGTCTCAGCAAAGTGGTAATTTAATATTTACGCATTCAACAAAAAGAGAAGGGGCTTTTTGGCACAAAATGCACTTGATGATGCATTTCTCTTGTGGGTGCATTTTTCCCCCCTCTCATGAGCAGGTATCATTTTTTCTTAGCTTGCTTGACTGCTTTTTTTTTGTCAGAAGAGGTGGGGAAAGGAGAAAAGGAATTTGCTTCCCAAATTTTTTAGAGCAGCTTGAAGAAGGCTGCTGGTTGCCTTCAATGCTGTCAACCTTGAAAGGTAGCGAGCAAGCCAAGATTGCCATAAGCCAGTAAGTGCTCCAGGGCTCCAAGTGACCATTGTGACACACACACACACACATAAAAATACATAGTCAGTGCCCATCCTCAAGGTATCTTTAGTTGTAGACAAATACAAATTCCCTTGCAAAGGCTCTTAGCCTAGCATGCTACTACAATTGTGGGAGAAGGGAAGAGAAGAAGCTCAATCTTAAACAAGCCAAAAGTCCCTTTGGAAAAACATTCAGGATTGATCTGCCTGTTTGCAACCATTTCTCTCTGGCTAGAGTTCAGCTGGAGTGCAAAGCGCTTGGCAGCTTGCTCTGAAGATTTTTCATCCAAGCAACTACCTGGGTCTCTACCTTGGTTAAGCCAATTCAGTGTAGTTCAGTAGAAGCAGCACTGGGAAAATAACCTACCTAGAACATCTGGCATGGCAAAAGGGCAGTTTTGTTCTAGTTTCACTCACCAACCCAGAAAAAGAGATGGCTCCTGAAAAGAGCCAATATCGTAGAAACAAGATGGTTCTGGAGCCGATTTTGACCTGGCACAAATTCTTTGCCAAGAGATGTTTTCCTTCACAATAGATATGAAGAGATCATAATAATTATACTTTAAACTTAATTCAAATGCTGAGAAATGCCGGGCAGATTTAGCTATTGGTTGTGAACATTATTACTTAGTACCTCATCTATATCAGTTTCAGACAGGAGAGTCCCCCCCCCCTTTAAACAAAGGTAATTAGTGACCTCAAGCAGCCACAGGTTTTAGCATGCTTAGGAAATGGAGAAATTTGCCTTATGCCAAAACAAGCCATGGCTTCATTTATCTTAGGGTAGTCTATTTCAAGATTCCAGACAGAGTTTTTTCCTCAGACCTTACCTGAGGATGCTGGAACAGGCCCTTTGTAAGGAAAAACTGTACCACTCAAATAAGAACTTGGTCATAGCCTCATTTTCTCAGTGATATACTAATTAGTGCTTAAAGAATTAATCCATCTACAAGTAATCCTCAACTTACAACCATTCATTTAATGAGTGTTCAAAGTTAAGATGCAGCTGAAAAAAAGTGACTTATGACTGGTGTAGCATCCCTGACTAAAATTCAGGTATTTGGCAACCAGCATATATTTACAACAGCTGCAGCTTCCCGGGATCTTCCCCTAGGATTTCTAACAAGCAAAGTCAATGGAGAAACTTGCATTTGCTTAACAACCACATGATTTGCATAATGACCATAGTGATTCCCTTAAGGACTGTGGCAAAAAAAAAAAGCCATAAAATCAGGTGTGCCTCTCTTAATAGCCACATCGCTTAGCAACAAAAGTTCTGGTAATTGTGGTTGTAAGTCAAGGACCACCTGACTATTATATGTTGGGAATGAAGTAGAAACCCCGATGGGTGAAAAGAAGAATGAGTGCAAACAGGCAAACTTAATTGCCAATGTTCTTCTGCAATAAGGCTGTTCAAAATGAAGCCCCAACTAAACAAATAAGCAAAATATTTGATCCTGATGAAAGGAAAGGGAACTTTTTCTGTCTCCAAATGAAATCTAGTTTCTAGTAGTGGGGAAAATATTAAAACTCCAAGAATACACTGGATTCCAAACTGAATCAGGTATCCACACTGGCAGTTATTATCCAAATCCTGCCAAAGATATCTAGATTTTTTTTAAAGTCACAACTAGATTGGCCTGGCCCTAGTGTGTGAGATGAATGCAATGTGATTTTAGTAACTTAGTGCACATTCACAAAAATATAGAAACTTGAATAAACAGCAGTCCTAATCTCATTTGGGAAATGTTGAAGGATGTGCTATCAGGCTCCAGTACTCTGAATTCTAAAACAAAACCTTCATTCTGTTGTTTTCCTACATAGAGTTAAATACAACTGAAACAAATAGAGTTTACTTTTGAATGGACTGTATCAGTTTGAACAATTTGAAATGCCTATTTAATGAGTGAATAAATGTTTATCACAACCCATAGGGATGAAGTCAAGTTCCCAAGTCATTGGGTCACACATTACAAGCAATGAAATGGCAATGACATAGTATCCTAAACTAGGTGATTAAAGATTTAAGATGATTAAATCTAATTTCTGTCTTTTCAAATGTTTGAATCGAGGAATTCTCATTTGCTTCCAGTTTTTCAAATGTACTGATCCATTATTGACCGAGTTTATATATTCATTATACATAAACGCATCCAAGCAGTTGTCGGGAGTCAACATTGACTCAAGGGCATAAATAATTAAATAAGTATTTTATTTAGGATCTTTAGTGGAAAAAAGTGGTTTAGTGGCTTGCTTTGGACCATTACTTGCCTTTTGGAGGAAAAATGTAATTTTGCAAAGAGCTGCAAATAAGCCATTCTGAGTTTCATACAAGAGTTAAATAAAAGAAGTAATTCAATGGCCTGCTTAAAAAGAAGATAGATGGATGGATGGATGGATGGATGGATGGATAGATAGATAGATAGATAGATAGATAGATAGATAGATAGATAGATAGATAGATAGATAGATAGATAGATAGATAGATAGATAGATAGATAGATGATAGATTCCCTATCAGTTTGTGTTATTTCAATACAGCAATAATATATTAGTATACTATACCACAAAATATACTGTACTTACAAGCATAAATGCATTTTAGACTGGCATTTCAAAAACCATTCACAATCCAAAGAATATATTTCTATATTACATAATTTCGACATCTTAGAAAAAGAGGTATTATATTACCAATGATATATTCATACTTAGAAGTCCACATTGAATTCTAAGATTGAAATTAAGCTGTCTTACATTCTATTACTTCAATGGACGTCCTAAATTTATGGACAGGTTTCTTTTCATTTAATAAATGTGAGTTAAATATGCCAGAATGAATGGGTATATGCAAGCATATTTTTTTTCTACATTATACAAAGCAAATTATACCTTTGCAGTCTGGTAAAATAATGGTTTGATTAGTAGGTGCCTTAAATCAGTGGACCTGGCTAAATCCCTTAAATTTTGTCATTCTCCCTGATTCTTTCTGCAATATAGTTGTAGCAGATTTAGCAGAATATGACTGGGTTTTATTCATTTTGGCAGAAGTGCATATTGATTAACAAAATAATCCAATGTTCTCTTTGGAGAATAAAAAAGACTCATTAGCAACTTCTTCTTAGGCTGCTGGGCCTTTCTGCTATAATTTCTGTCACAATTATGCCTGAAAATAATGCTTCCAGTGGAAGTGTAAATCTCCCAAAATAATGGCATTCAGGCTTTATTGTAACACTGCAAGCAATAATGCATTAATGTAATTTATGTACACTCCATTTAGAACTCAGAAACGGTTTCTTTTTCCTGTGCACCCTCCCCAAAAATAATTCTATGCTCTGCTCCCCTGTTAGCCACAGTTTTAAAAATTGGAAGACGTGTGCCACACATTCACATCTGGAATTTTATTCTCTTTTTCCCAGTCCATCTTTCATCGCTGTGATAGGTACCAGGCAAAGCAGAAGACCAGTTACAGAGAGAAAGTCTTACTGAATCATCTCTTGCAAATCTGTGAAAGTCTGCCTTTCTTGAAATATTTATAAATAGATATGGGGAAGGAGGAGAACCGAAGAATTGTTATAGATTTTGGCACATAACAAAATAACAGAGTTGGAAGGGATCTTGGAGGTCTTATAATCCAACAATGCTCAAGCAGGAAAACCTATACTATTTCAGGCAAATGGTTATCCAATTCTTCTTAAAAGCCTCCAGTGTGGGAGCACCCACAACTTTTGGACACAAGTCATTCCACTGATTAATGTTCTAA